>CM050164.1:165810245-167195245 GCA_027410445.1 Discoglossus pictus
GCCCATTGGGGGGGGGGGGGTTGTTTTGTTTTTTTTCAACTCCCACTTCTTTTTGCATCTTCTGTTTACATGGACCATAGAAATGCCTAGCAAATGCCCAGCATCTATGGCAAAGCAATTTGCATTGTATCTAGAATACACGTTGCTCCATCTCCACAACTGGTGGGCAGGGGCAATGTGAATCCTAAATACAAGAATAATCATTTTGCCATTGACACAGTAAAGAGCATATTCATTTCAAACCAGCGACGTCACTTTGTGTGCTTGTGTAATACTATATAGAAGCTCTTATGTATGGCCGAGTACGTTTTTGTGACATGTATAGACTTGTTGCACACCTGTAGTTGGTGTATTGTACAGCTCTGTATAATGTGAATGGCTTTACAACAGGTACAAGTAACATAAAATATACAGTATCTTGTTAAAACCAAAAAATAAATAAACACTTATTTTGTGAAAGTTAGCAACCTATTAAATTAGTAACTATGTAAGCCAGGAGCATGAAAGTAGTTTTAGAGAAAATCACATATTTAGCAGACTACTTATGTCATTCTGGATCGCTACCTTGTCATGGTTAAGGGGCTTGTGTACTTAGTTGATGCAGAGAGGTGAGACAAATCACACTCCACTGGAGAACAAACTGGTTAACCACTCCAGTATCCTTTGCCAAGATAAACTTATGGATGAGCACAACCAGAGTCATAATGTTAGATGTACCTGGTGTGCTGAGGTCCATAGGGTTCATAGGAACAAGAACAGAATATGTCATGGGTATTTAGAGTTTGGACTGCCAGTCTGTAGCCGACAGGATTATCCTAATGGGGTTTAACCTTCTATCGAATTTTTGTTTTCAAGTGCGTATGTAAAAAGCAGTTTTTCAACAGAATTTATTAATAAACATTTTGTCTGAACCCAACGTTCACCCCATTCCTCCGATGTATTAAATCCTACTAGAAACAGCAAAACTGAGTGAAATTCTTAAAAACTATAGTTTGTATTTATTTATTTCAACTTTTGCAAATTATCAAGATCAGCTCTTCAAAAGACGGTGCAATTTCAGTGTCCCATTTTGAAAAAAAGCTTGGTCATATGATAATTACAAAATAATAATAAAATCTGTTTTTTATAATTTATTATCAGTTTTATATGTTGCAGCACTGAACTGAAATTGGAGACATACTATATATACACCTCGTAAAACTGTTTTGTTCAGACTCCTTGTAGTTCGGCACGTTGTCTTGCATCCGTTCCTTGTCTCTGAGGCACTTGAAGATCTCATCCTCACATGGACTTAAAAGGGATGATGCTTGTAGCTTACGTAAAGCCAAGTCTGGCAGTAATGTCCATTCATGAATCATATTCCTCCTTGCAGGCCGTCTGTGCGCAGCACTGCTGTATCCAGGCAGAGGGGCTGTGTAAATTAGCTGCGTCTTGTCATATTCTTCCCCAGCCTGGTTTATTTAGAATTTGGCTCCTTTAGCCAGCTGCTATTTCTGGTTCCTGTTGATGTATCTTACATAGTCAGCATTGCTGCGCTTGCCACCACTGACTATAATGGGAAGCAGATGTCATTGCTCGAGTAGTGTTTCAGTGACCATCTAACAAATGTTTACATCCAGCCGTGGACTGAGGGGATTCTCGCCTCAAAAAATAGCCCAGTGTTAAAAATAAGAAGGCTTACAGATCAAGTATTCGATGGCAACATTTTATGGACGGATGATTTTATACGCTCAGCACTAATCACAGTCTGCATATTCAGGCATGCAGACAGGTACACATAACTACCCTCATAAACAAGGTATTTAGTATCCAGAGATCTAAATAGAAATATTATCCTCATTATAAAAAAAAAAAAAAAAAAAGTAATTTACGGTTATATTTTGCCCATCTGTTGACTATAATTCTTCATAGGAACATTTAGTGTTCTAATGAAACTGTTCTTTTCACACACACAGAGGGGCCACCTTTCTTCTAGAACACCCCCCACACACAAAATAAAGAGGCTTATGGGATTTCCCTACAGACTGGAGCACTGCAGCGTTCAGCTTGTAGACCTTCCCCATTGTCATTAGATTGAAGGTCACCTTGTATGCTGATTTGGTCGCCATAAAAGCAGTATACCATATACGTGCAGGCTGGGAGAATATAAGAACCCTTTATATTAACAAGCTGAGATTACTATTATGGGCATTGCTTTTTATTGTAAAGGACCTCTGTAACGCCATAACAGCAGCTACATGTTTAATTATCCCCAGTGGTTTTAAAAAAGGAATTTCAATTTTAAATTTGCCTTTGAGTACTAAACTCAGCTGCTGCTGGTATCCACCCACAAAATAAGGAGGAATCTGTTTTTAAAGCTAAATTTTCCGGCACAAAGCCATACCCACACAGTGGTTTACATCAGCTGGAAACTTGCTATGTTGAACTGGTTTCCCTTGATAGTGAGCGTTTAACAACCCGTTATTGATTGTTTTTCTAATCAGATTGCTCTAAATGACCCTCAGGTTTGTCTTGCAACCAAACCTGCATTACCTTATCAGGGTGGAGGCAATCCGTTTGGAGTCTGAAACTTTAACCTTTGAAAATTGAATTTTAGTACTCAGCATCGCTATTCTACATTATCAAAAAGTATATATATTTATTTTTATTTTTTTAAGGATCAGTGCATAAATAAAGCCGTTCCTTGCTAGAGCAACTACAGTGGTCCTATAATCTTGATTTATACTGTATGAGATAATAATAGTGGAGTAATGGCCCAATATACTTTGCTATTGACAGGATTTGATTGTGTGAACTTCTGATGCTGCAGAGTTTTAGTTTAGAACTCAAAGTTCCTGATCTTTCTGTATCTCTACTTTTTATACTGTGCATGAACAGTTTTAGTTAATATACTAGAATATTGCCTGTCACAATTTAATTGGCGTCATTTTTAAAGTGAGCTAATGCGGTTTGGTGTATGGTAATCAAATAAATAATAATACATCAATAAAATAATATACTTTACCTATTTGGAAGTAATATATGCAGGAAGCATTGTGTTGAAGAGCTGGCAATCTGTTTTGATGTTGCTGCATAAGTGGTGTGGAGCTGCTGTGTAAGTGTCAGCAATGTGTGTAGTGTAAATAGTGCGTAAATAAAATCCGTTAGGGTAGCTGTGTACTTCCGCATTGTGTAAGTTAGTGTTGTAAAATAGCGGCTAATGTGTGTGTGTGGTACGTGGCTGTGGCTGATTTTGCATTCTTGTTCTTGGACCTCATACGGCTTTTTGGAAAAATACGTATGTGTTTCGTGGTGTTATGCGTGTTTAGGGTCCTGTAGCCTCGGTTTTTTTTTCCAGCTGACATTTTTTCTCTTGCTTAGGGGATTTTCGGGTTCTAAACTCTTTCATTTCTACTTAAATTGAGTTGTAACTGCACTTTTAGAGGTGCTGTGGGTAAGCTTGTTATGTGTTTGTTGTGTGTGTTTTTTGTGGGTTTTAGTGTTTTCATGTTGCTCGGGTTTCGGCCGCTAATGTCGTATTTTGGCGAGGTAGTAATATATATTTTTTTCTAAGTCCCGCGGCTCATATTTGCGGATGCTAAGTCCGTAATTGTTGCGGTTTGAGCCTCCACCTCCGCAAATGCGGCCCCTCGCTTTGCGCAGTTGCTGGCGCTGCTCCTTGCCAGCAACTGCGGCCCTCGAATTTGCGAGGGGCGCAGCGTTGGCAACAACTTTTGACAACCCGCACTGATGACAACTATATATATGTGATATCTCTATGGATTGAAAGAGCGAGGCATTTCTGGGCACATTTGCATGTCCCAGCTCAGCTTCCCAGAATGCAGTGTAATGATGTGTAATTTTCCTGCAGTGAAATCTACCATTTTGGTATCCAATGATCAATATCTTGAGGCGGAAGGAGACCTTTACTCTGCACATAGAAGTGTTCTATCATGCATTAAGGGACAGTCACAATTCCAGTGCTTTTATGAAATATAATGGAAAGCTCATCTCATCACATGACAGCTATGCATCTTCTTGAGATAGCAGCTAAGTGAAGTGGGAAATGCACACAAATTAAATATTTTTGATTATATATTTTTTTTCCCCTTTTTTTTTTTAAATATCAAGTTTTTAGCTTATTCAAAAGAACCTATAGAAAATTGTACCACAGTGATCCTTTAATGGTTTCTCCCCACATACTGATTGATTTCTAGTCATATATAATTGTATTGCATTATGTAGATTATTTGTTGTCTTTTTTTTTTTCGCTCATGTTTTTTTGCAGTTTATATGTGTAAACAACCTTTAATGACTATTACATTTTTATGATTTGTGATTCATACATGTTTTTTTATTCATTCCTTCTTTTTTTTCTCTTTCCCTCAGATAAGCGGAAATAAATTCGCAATGAAGGATCACCAGCATGTCAAGGTCCAGCAGTTATTTGAGGACTCCGGAAACCGCAGGATTGGTGTAGGAATTCCAGGTACAGACAGCACATTTCCCACACTGACCAAAGAGAAGAGCTGCGACAGCTCCAGCACCTCCAAATCCAGTGATAGTTCTGCTAAATCATCAAAAGCCACCTACCTGACTCCTGAGCAAGCAATCAAGCAGTACAAACACCAACTGTCTGCATACGAACTGCAAGAAATTGGCAGCTCCACAGAAATCTTTTTTGTGGGCCCAAATGCAAAGAAAAGACAAGGAGTTGTAGGAGGTCCCAACAACAGTGGATATGATGATGATCAGGGAGGGTACGTTCTTGTACCCCATGACCAGTTAGCATACCGCTATGAGGTGCTGAAGGTGATAGGAAAAGGCAGTTTTGGGCAGGTGGCAAAGGTTTATGATCACAAGCTTCACCAACACCTGGCTCTTAAAATGGTTCGCAATGAGAAAAGGTTCCACCGGCAGGCGGCAGAGGAGATCCGAATTTTGGAACATCTGAAGAAGCAGGACAAAACCGGGAGCATGAACGTGATCCACATGCTGGAGAGTTTCACTTTCCGTAACCACATCTGCATGACTTTTGAGCTCCTGAGTATGAACCTGTATGAACTGATTAAAAGGAATAAATTCCAGGGTTTCAGTCTGCAGTTGGTTCGTAAATTTGCCCACTCTATTTTGCAGTGTCTGGAGGCATTGCACAGGAATAAGATTATCCACTGTGATTTAAAGCCAGAAAACATTCTCCTAAAGCAGCAAGGTCGCAGTGGGATCAAGGTAATAGACTTTGGATCTAGCTGCTTTGACCATCAGAGAGTCTATACATACATACAGTCCCGTTTCTACCGAGCACCTGAAGTTATCTTGGGAAGTCGCTATGGAATGCCCATTGATATGTGGAGTTTTGGCTGTATACTGGTTGAGCTTCTTACTGGTTATCCACTGTTTCCAGGGGAGGATGAAGGAGACCAGCTAGCTTGCATGATGGAGCTCCTGGGAGCACCACCTCCTAAACTACTTGAGCAAGCCAAGAGAGCCAAGAACTTTGTTAACTCCAAGGGCTACCCTCGTTACTGCACTGTCACAACACTTCCCAATGGGACAGCAGTCCTCAACGGAAGCAGGTCACGCAGGGGCAAGATGCGTGGAGCTCCTGGTAGCAAGGATTGGGTACAAGCATTAAAGGGCTGTGAGGATACACTCTTCATTGAGTTCTTAAAGGGTTGTTTAAACTGGGACCCAGCTGCACGCATGACACCAAGCCAGGCACTGAGGCACCAGTGGATCTGTAAACGGATGCCTAAGCCCCCAATCACTGACAAGGCCTCAGGAAAAAGGATTGCCAGCCATACCAGCTCTTTCCCAGGCATTGGATCCAAATTGCCACCGGTAGTGGGTGTGGCCAACAAGTTAAGAGCCAACTTAATGAATGACTCTAATGGGAGCATACCACTTCGAACTGTTCTACCCAAGCTAGTCAGCTAATCGCAGCTGGTGCTAAGCACAAATATAAGAGTATTTTGATACCAGTAACTTAACCACATTAACTCAGAAATTTTATTATTTTAATTGTTTTTATTAAAAAAAAAAAAAAAAAAGAGGGAGGAAAAGAAACACAAAATATTTGGCTCTGTGTAATCCAATTTAAATCTGTTTCAAGGGCTAAGCATTTCAGTCACCATCTGGTACAAACTTGATTCTCTCTTTTTGTTTTATATGTCAATATGATTTTGTCTCATGTGAAGAAACAAAGCAATAATAATTTTAGCACAGATTGAAGGTGTATATGTAGGCTGTGAGGTAATTTTTGTTTATTTGCAATCCTGGCACTGCGATCACCAGAGTGCATGGAAAATGTAAATCCACCCCCATGAGTCTGTCCGCTTTTTATTGTCTAAAGAAGCCAACTGTGCGGTTTGCCAAAAGTGACTTAACTAGACCAGTGGGATGCTTTAGTGTGGTGGTTATTTGGGATTGCATGAAGGAACCATTTCAGGAAAAAGCCATTCGCCATTAAAGGAAAACTTGTTGATCATAGATATTTGGTCCGAAAGAAAAGATAATTTACCAAATTGGCTATGGATACACTTGAAATCATTTAACAACACATTTTTAGCATTGTTGGTTAACACACTTGACCTACACGGATGTTATTTCTATACAAGGGATGCCCATAAACTTATGAAATGGGATCCTACTTTTTTGATGGCCATCTTAACATGGTTCACTGCCCTATCGCTATTGTCAACTGTCCATCATAGTAATAGTTGCATGGCTTCCCATACATGCACTCCATATCCAGTGGGGTGCTTTTCTCGTTACATGGTAAAATTGACGTATTACCTGTTACTCCATGATCTAACGGTCACCAAAGATATATCAGTTGGGGAATCTCATCCAAACCTTTGGAAACCCCTGTTCTACCCCTTTCACCCTGTATGCTGATGCTACATTTATTCAGGAGGCTTACGTTACCAGCTAAGCAGGACGCAACTTAAGCCAGAGAGTGAAAGGTGCAGAGTATCCCAAGCACTCCTTTATGCCGTGCAGTTTAGCCTCCTCTATCTACAGGCTCTGCAAATATGATTTCAAGAGTATTGTGTGTCAAATGTTTTAAGGCCAAATAATTACAAGCTGCAAGTGAACCTTTAAACAAAAGGCAGATGTATATTTTTTACCTTTTTGTGCGTCAAATTCGCATAGAAGCTTTTTGATGTCCAAACAATGGTCCTCCTGTCAAAATGTTGTTTTAGAGATTATTGCGATGCAGTGCACTGCTGTAACATTCCTTTCAGCTCTGGGAAGCCTCTCAATCTATTGAATTAAATGGACATCAAGGTATATTCAGACAGTACCAGCCTGGTTATTTTCCCAGATAGTTCCCTATTTGTGCATTGCCACACAGTGTAGCAGTTGTTTAGTACACCTTACAAATCATGAAGGAGTGGTACTTGTACTCAGCACAGAGTGTACAATAGAGACTGCAGCTGGCAGTTCTCAGGATCCTTACCTCAATCATTGCCAAGATGTAGTTGATCAAGTTCATTCTCACGCCTCCCATTTAAAAAGCTGTGTACGGGTTCTCTACAAAGAGAAAATTGCTGCTTTATTCTTCTTCTTTATACCATGTCCCTGTTTTTTTATAAAAATGCATTGAGGTTAAACACTCTTCGCGATACAATGCAAACAGAAAAAAGGGGTATTAATCATTGGCATCCACCTCTAAATTTAATACATTTTATTTTGAAGCCAGTGATTTGGTCATGAAACCACAAGCTCCCAACTCCAACAGAGCACGATTAAGGTGCGCAAAATTATCTTTACATGGCCTAACTACCACCTAGAGAGGAGCAGCCCAGAAGTAGGTGGTGAAGGGGAGGGATGTAGGATCAAGTCCCAAACCCATTCAGCAACAAAATAAAGCAAATTCTTTGAGTGGTTAAGTTCGAACCATTTAGATGTTGTACCACCCAATCAGCCTAAACATATATTAATCGCAGTCTTTTAAAACAAAAATAAATATTTTATGCATAAAATATGTTTTAGAACTTTTTAAAACTATTTATATATGGGTTCACATAAACATTGTAAACGCCACTCTTAAATATTTGGTTTCATGTGTATATTAAGGGTCTCTTTGCAAGGAAATGCATGTGTATGTCTGATGTAGGAATTTCAAGACACTGAAAGGTTGAAGAAAAAAAAAAAAAAAAAACTTAATGGATGGTGTATATATCCTTCATTCCAGCTCCAATTAGTTTGGCCTACCTTGGTGCTATATTAAATGAGTGAGTTACTGTTTGGTTATGATGCCCTGTCCATGGATCATGTTAGTTTTATGGCTTACTAACTATAAGCTTTCAGACACACACTCCTGTGCGGTTGAGATTCCTTCTGTGTTTGGCTCATGTCTTGAATGGATGTTATTGTAAGATTTGAAGAACATACTTGTAGATTATAGTTAGTGTATATCTAGGAAGCTTTAGCATGCCATATTTTTAAGGAAGATTTACTATCTTCAGATGATGTGTGATAATTTTGGATGACCTGCACGTTTATAAATCTGCCCATTCTTTTCATCACTGCTTTCAATTAGGTTATGTGCAATAACTTATATCCTATTCAGTGTATTGCACTGACATTGAGTCACAAGGCAAGCAGAATAGCCAGGTACCTGGAGACTAATTATTACAACAAAACAATGTATCTAATACTCAAAAATATTACCTGTCTAATGTCTATTGTTTGACAACCACAATATATTTACTACATATACCAACCTTTATGCCAAGAATCTTAATCTAAGAGCCACATAATAGGACCCAATACAAAATCACATGCTCTGTGTATGAGGCCAAACATTGTAGTATTGTTACTGACCTATGTTGAATGTGATATGGCTACTAGTAATTATAGACCATCAATTGTTCCCTCAACATAGACACTCTCAGGCTATTTACTATGCGTTAACAATGCGTAACTCAATCCAGTGCGATTGGTTAAGTGATGCTATCCACTCAATCATTTCAGAAATTGTTAATTTAAAGGTGATATGCAAAATGGCAGATTTAAACGCCCACTGTAGTCCAAAACGTTCTGTCGTGCATTTAAAAGAACATATTTTATACATATTCTGTTCATTGAAAATAAATATTATTGGCAATTAAGAATCACAGCAACAACCTTTATACTCTTTTAAATGCATGATACACATTTTGGCCTTTTTTAATTTAGCCCTTAACTAATTGGCAGTAAAAATGAATGAAGAGCTAGAATATAAATCGGCTTTAGATTGACGTGCATTAATAGTGGGCGGCCCGCCTGATTGTGGTTCTTCAGGTAGATGGATTAGCCCGTCCTTATAGATGGCTGCTGCTGAGTTTTTGTTCCTTATAATAGTTTAGGATGACACTGCTGGGATGTCACATGCGCTCATCCCACAGGTGTCTCTGGGGACAATGGAAGGAAGATCAGAGAGCTAATGAGGGAGGAGAATAACCCAGATCACAGGCATCAAGGACAAAGCAAAGGGTAAACAACAATGAGCGAGCCGCACCCTGGCTCTAATTCTCTCTTCATCTGAATAAATACTGGGGGCCTCTAGGAGGGTGTGCATCGGGATATCCACAATACCAGGGACATCTGAAAGGAACAACAATAACATAGGCTTTTGTTGCTGTTCTAAACATTAGTCTATTTCTGATTTTTTCCAGGCTTTGAACCACAGTCGTCCCAAGAGAACCATTAACATAAATATTCCCCTCGCGGCTAGAAAAGACTGCAAAGTATTGCGTAGTAATATATGGAAAGCACGTCTTCCATCGAGCAGATAAAGTATACTTCCTTACAGCGTTCAGATAATGTAAATAAGCGTACAGGAAATCCTGCATAGTTTTGTGGGTTGTTTGAGTGTTACTGTGAATGTACCATATAAGAAGCAGTGAGTCCAACCATGCTTGGCACGGAAGTATGGCTGAATCTATATAAGCCTATGAATTGTGTAGAAATATAGCTGTGAAGTGGTGGTCACACACATTTGCCCAAGGGATGACGTGAAAATAAAATTGATCACTGAAATATTAACATAAAGCAGTTGGAAACCTAATCCGTCATTTTAGTTTTTAATATTTAGCCTCGATGGACATAATTCCAAGTCATCAGAAAAGAATCTTTGTTGGAAAACATGTATATGCTCTGTATATTGGAAGTAATACGTAGGTGAGACCCTATTTTTTATTGCTTATTTTTTAGAATGTGGTCAATGAAGGCCAACCATTTATCCTTTATTACCAATAACAGGCCGGGATATCCGTAAACCATGTCCTGTTAATGGTTTTTGAAGTTTTTAGTTGGGTATTGCACGTTGTGGATGCTGAGTTCGCAATGTTATACATTGAGATACAGCATTCTTTAAATGGGAGTGGATGTGAATGGAGGCGAATGGTAAGTGCTACAGGCAGTGAAAATTATGCTTAAGAACTTCTGGACAATCAAATAGACATATTAGCGAACATAGGTGCTGATAATTACAGTAATATAGAGTATATTGCTGCACACCTCATACATGATAACCAAAGTCATTAGTTCATCACAATGTTTGAATGGGTTGCCACGTGCTTAACATTTCTCATATTGGACCATCCTATTCTTGCTTCTCACATTCTCATTATTATCATATTCATTCTGTGCTCCTTATACTGTTCTGGTTTCTCACATCAGGCTGCTGCACGATGGCAGCTCTGCATATGAAGGCGTTGCAGAGAAATCTTTCCGTTTCTTAAGCTTCCTCATTACGTCTGCACATTTTACAGACTTCATTGTTTACGCAAACCCATCACATTCTCATTTTTTTTTTTTTTTTTTCCTTGTCTGATTTTATTGGAACATTCACTTTGTACATTTTATTTTCTTGTACCAACTGTGAGCTTAACCGTTTGTGTTGTACAGATGTGGCACTTTGAAATATGTGTGGTTTTTAAATATTGGATTTCATTTTTTTTTTATGTGACGTGTGGGGTTTGCAATCCTTTTGGATCCAGCATCATATTTCTACCAAATAAGATGTACACAAAATATGCAAATACTTGTTAAAACATTTGTAAAGTAGGGTCCAAATGTATTATCTGTCCATATTGAAATAATAAAAACAAAGATTCTTTTGCAAAGTGATTTCATTCTCGTACCTTAAACATAAAATCACATGGATAACACTTGTACATACATTTGAAGTCCATATAAATAAGATCTATAATATATATATATATATATATATATATATATATATATATAAAATTAGATATGAGTACACTTGCTTTTAACATTTGATTGTCTAAAATACGTAAAAAAAAAAAAAAAAAAAGGTATTTCTTGATCAGAATTCCATGAAATAAAGTTATTGCACTGGGAACCTGGACAGGGACATGCAAATGTGCCCACAAAGGCCTCACTCTTTAATCCAAATACCATTTCAAACATGGCTCCTTTTTAAGCATATGCCTGCTGTATTATGCAGCTTTAAGCAAAGCCCAGGATGGGTTACGTTCAAGCCAGGAAACCTACCCACAGACAGCACTGTTTTGAGGTTACTGCCTCATCAGTGTGGGGCCGGTTCCTAGCTTTCTAAGCGCCAAGTTCAAAGAAAAAATAAGCACAATATTAAACACATTGAAGAAAGTAGAGGGCCCTGGCTGTGAGTTTAAAATCTTACATATGTGGTTATTTTTTTTAATTCTTCAAAGCACTTTTTATAAGATTGAAAACTTGCAATCATCTAAAGGGACAAATAAAACAAAAGGTGAAGTAATTAAAGGGAAGAAACAAGAGCTTGGCAGGTAGAGGGTAAATTAGTGACTGGTTGTGGGTGTATCAGCTGATAGCGTTAATTCTACTTTCTAAATGAACACTAATCATAGGTAGGTGGTTGTGGACAGAGAAAGACATGTTATGAGTTTAGATGCTGAATGGAGCTAGTGGTGTATTCTAGGTTTAGAGGCAAAAGAAAACAACGTTAATTTGATATGGGGGGGGGGGGGTGACAGTTGGAGAGTAAATGTGCCGAGTGGATGATATGTGGCCCAGTGACATTAGTTGAACCTCTGCAGAGGTGACTGCTTAGTCCTGATGGTAAATGTGACTGAGATCATGACAGTTGGAGAGTGTGCCGAGTGGATGATATGAGGCCCAGTGACATTGGCTGAGTCTCTGCAGAAATGACTGCTCAGTATTGGTGGATGGTAGATGCTTCAGTTATGTATTTTATCTGCACATCCATTAGGATATTTCTACAAAGGCAGGTCTAGGCAGCACATTTTTAAGGTAAAACAGGCATCCTACACAATGGTAATCATAGTATTGGCTAGAAGGGCTGTATTATGGGGTGTGAGGGCACACAATTCTGAATGGACCTTGGGCAGCAGAACCTATATGCCACTGGGCACATCACAGGAATTTTCATCTTTCCCTTTCTGCATTTAAAAACACTTCTTATAAATGTTACAAAATAGTTTTTCATAAAATCTAGGCAAACTTTCTTAAAACTTGCAGGAAATGCCTATTTGCTCGCATCCCAAACATTATTATTAAAGACCCACTGTAATTTGTTTAAAAGTAAAGTTCACATGTATGTTTGTTAAGCAAAGTCTATTAAAAACAATTCAGATTAAAATAAATTAACATTATTTTTATTTTTATATTGTCTATTTTACACTAATAGGCACATATAGGTGGAGGGAAACCGCTCTGCTTGAGGGGAAAACCAACTTGTTTAAAAGTAAACATATTAACGTTTATTTATTTTAAACTGGATACTGTTTATTATGTCCAACAAACAAACATATAAGCATTACTTACAAATGGCCTACAGTTATCCATTAATGTTCATTGGCTAACATGGAGAGCTGCCTACAATTGTGCTAGTGCTCATGGGTTGACAGTGACAAGTCCGAAATATAACTATACATTAAAGATAGTGTGGGTTCCCTGGTGGTCCAGTGGTTCAGATTCGGTGCTTTCACCACTGCGATCTGGGTTTGATTCCAGTCAGGGAACCAAGAGGTCACACTACCCTGAAGCCGAACAGGGTTTGGACTGGTCAGTACTTGCATGGGAGAACACCTAGGAATACCAGTTTGAACTGGCAAACCACTCCAGTAACTCTGCCATGAAAACCAAGTGGATCAGCATGACCATGTACATAAAGATGAGGTCACAGAGAATCGGACACAACAAAACAACAAAGATAGTGTATTGAGTACGGGTATGTAAAACATTTTCTAATACCCCCTTTTAGGTTGTTGGGGGGGGGGGGGGAGTTTCTACAATCCTGTTTTAAAATCCAACTGACATATCTATAAAACTGAGCTCCTAAAGAAACATTAAAGGGTTATAAAGTAAATTACAGCCATCAACGTGACACATCCTTACAGAAGCTGAATGAGCTGCTCAGTGGGCCAGCTCTCTGGAAATTGTGCTTAGCTCAGCAGAGGTTGTCTAATCCAGCCTTACAAGGGAACAGCTGATGCTGCACAGGAGACACTAGCTGGGGTAGACAGCAGCGCTCTCCGCCTGTGTATCGCCGGACGCCCAGCTAAGGTCATGTCTGCGCTATCTTTGTTTCGGCCCATTGCATTCATTATATGCAGTACGAGCAGAGACAAACATAGGAGCCGGGTACAGATTACAATCTATATTTTCAGCACATAACTATTATTTTGGGAGGTGCCATTTATATTTTCCTAAAATAAGAACATCATTTGTGGAGAGATTAAAAAAAACTAAATATAACCTGTCACTGGATCAATGTCTTGGATTATGTTTAATTTATTTTTTATATATAGAGTTGTGCTACCAGTAGGGAAAATTGGTGCTAATCCAATGTTTGGGTCATGGCAGACCACTTTATTTATCTTTTGCCACATATAAATCATAAGCCTTACAGCACGATATGTCAATAAGTAGGATCAGGTCCAAATCTGGAACCGCAGCCCCTTTCTTCCAGCCCTTCGCTGTTTTATTAAGTTTTCTGTTTAGTTCTTCCATATCCTTAAATGGTTGTTTAGTCGTTCAGTTGTGTCAGACTCTCCGTGACCCTATGCACCGCAGCACGCCAGGTACATCTGTCAGTCACCGCCCCTCTGAGCACCATCAAGCTCATGTCTTTTGCTTAAATGATCTCATCTATACATCTCCACCTCTCCTGCCCATTTCTTCATGAGCCTTCAATCTTTCTCAGCATCAGTCTTCTCTAGGGAATTCTGTCCTGATTATATGGCCAAAATATTAGAGCTTCAACCTCATGATCATTTCTTCAAGTAAACAGATTTATTGGATATTCTTGTAGTCCAAGAAACTCAAAGCAGTCTTCTACAACACTATAATTCAAAGGTGTCAATTCTCCGGCGCTCAGACTTCTTTATGGTCCATCTCTCACATCTGTATGTAACTACTGGAATACCATTGTTCTAACTATGTGGACCTTTGTTGATCATGTAATATCCTTAAATATACTGTTACTTAAATCATGTCCTTCCTCAGGATGTCCTTCAGTATGCAAATTTCCTTCCTGTGCCATTTTGAATGGTATTTTATTAAAATGTTATCTGTGTATATCTTTAAAAATTATACAATTTTAACAAAGATATTTTTTAATTATATAAAAACATTGTTTTCTTTTTATTTATAAATATGTTCATTTATTAGGAGACACTCAATAATATAGTTAAAATGTGCAGTGTATTCTTGCCTATTTCATGCCTTCTGCGTCCTATCCTTGACGTGTGCGCGTCATCATGAAGGATGGCGATACAAAGACGTCCGATTTCAAGGTTACCTTCAATCAAATGAGGATCGGAAAACAAATTACTATCTACAGTGTTCAATCTACAGGAATATTAACCTGCACCAGAGGTGGTCCATGTGTGTTGTTTATTTTTTTCTAATATTTTTAGTTTTCTTTTCTTCCTGAATGTATATTTTTATTCAGCTTAAATATTTATATACAGCAGGTGCAACGTACATTGATTACCTTCAAAATGATTTAAAAAAATCTTTAAAAGAAGAAAAAAGAAAACCAAATTGAGGTGCTCAATCGGAGAACGAACTAACCTTATTAGGTTAGTTATATGGACATGATCAACCACTCTGAGAGCTTGCTTTTATCTCACTTGTGCCGTTCACAGGGAGAAATATCCTGTAGTATATCAGTCTGGTCTCACTCAGAAGAGTGATCCAGCCCTGAAACACCATGCAAATTTACGCTGAACAGGAGAAACCGCAAACCCCAGACATACGTTTCAGCCTTCATTGGGCCTCGTCAGTGAGGTGTAGCTGATAACTCCCTAAGGCACAGTGAGCAAGAGGTCCACGTCTGGATTCCCCTATCACCCTTAGGAAGACAAATTCATAAGGGTAATTTGAATAAACAAAAAAACAAAATAGAGCTGCTCAATCACAGAACGAACTGACCGTAATAGGTTAGTTCTATGGACATGATAACACACTCTGAGAGCAACCTCTTTTAGCCACTTGTGCCTTTCACGGGGAGAAATACCCTGTAGCATATCAGTCTGGTCCCACTCACTTGAGTGGTCCAGCCCTGAAATACCAGGCAATTCTACCCTGAACAGGAGAAACAGCAAACCCCAGATGTATGTTTCGGCCTATAAAAATGTGACCCTCTTCCCTCTTCATTTATGTCTCCACAATAGGAATGTGACCACTACAATTGCATTTGCTGTCAGCTAGTGGGAAGTTAGTTGGCTTACAAGGACACACTCACCTGAGAAAATAACACCTGATCAGGTCTTAAAAATGTATCCCTGCAGTAAAGAATAATTGCATATGAAAGTTACAAATGTAAGGATTGTCTTTATTTATTTTGTTAAATTTTTTGCTTTGTAACAAATGTTTTCCTATTCTCAGTAATTAAAAAAATCATATTACTATGGTCCTATCCTTTAAATTGGAAGTAAAATAAAACACATATTTTCAGTGGTCTTTAAAGGGACACTGTCACACCAACAGGAAGTTAGTTTTATCTTAAAGTGTGTGGAAAAATGACTGTACATTGTACTAGCCTTTTTTCTCAACAATAACTTCTTCCTGAGAATTGCAAAATAGTTTTTGGGGCTAATGTTAGACACACACAAAAAACAAAAAAAAAAAAAAAACGAAGTTAGAGATACTCAATCAGACAACAAACTAAGCTTAATAGGTTAGTTCTATGGACATAATAACCCACTCTAAGAGCAACCTCTTATCTCACTTGTGCCCTTTGCAGAGAGAAATATCCTGTAGTATATCAGTCTGGTCTCACTCAAAAGAATGATCAAGTCCCGAATTACCAGGCAATTACACCCTGAACAGGAGAAACCGCAAACCCCAGAAGTACGTTTCAGCCTTCATTGGGCCTCGTCAGTGAGGTGTAGCTGATAACTCCCTAAGGCACAGTGAGCAAGGAGTGGGTTATCATGTCCTCTCTCCGATTGAGCATCTATATTTTTGTTGTTACTTATGCAAATAACCCTTAGGGCTTAGTCTCCCTAAGGTTGATAGAGGACTCCAGACGTGGACTCCTTTCTCACTGTGCCTGAGGGAGTTCAGCTACACCTCACTGAGGAGGCCCAATGAAGGGCGAAACGTGCGTATGGGGTTTGCTGTTTCTCCTGTTCAGGCTAGAATTGCCTGGTATTTCGGGGGTGGGTCACTCTAGTGAGTGAGAACAGGCTGATATACTACAGGATATTTCTCCCTGTGAGGGGCACAAGTGAGCTAAAAGAGGTTGCACTCAGAGTGGGTTATCATGTCCACAGAACTAACCTATTAAGGTTAGTTCATTCTCTGATTGAGCATCTCTATTTTTGTTTGCTGAATAATGTGAGACTCATTATGCTAATTTGCAGCAAAGAGTAGTTAAGAGTGGGAAAGGGGATCTAACTGAATGACAACATTGTGGGTCATTGTTCTGACCACCACAAGGACAAACAAGCAGACTGTGATTCTGCACAAGAGACAATAGTTGCATAAAATGCAGCACAAATAATTACATCAGGAATCATCTACTTTCTCTAAGAATAACCTAAAACAAGAAACTTGATTGTATAATGACAGAGGGCATGAGGAGAAACAGTAAATGCATTACAATTATCACCTTTTTCCTGCTATGTCGGTTAACAACCACCACCTCTTCTTTGAATTCTTTCTTAAATGATTGAGGGGACAGCAACAAATCCATGGCAGGGATGTGGTAAATACATGGAGCCTCATTCAAATCGTAGTCCGCAACTCGTGGAATGTTCGCCGTAAGTCTGCTGGCCCACAGTGTGCTAGACTTACAGTGCTATTCAATTGGACAAGACCGCAAGTCCCTGTCCGATAGAGCAAATCATAAACCATGCCATCGTATGTAGCATTTCGGGGCATGATCATGGTCTATTAAGCAAAACCGAATTAGAAACCGCCAAAAGAAATGGAGCCCATCCGTAAAACATGAAGGTGACATGTCAATCCACTCGCGATTTGGGGTCCGATATGCGATTGGACCCGCAGTGTACAAAATAATAAAACTGAATGCCGATACTGTTCTAGTTCATGTGGGTGGCCTGAAATGTATTAACTCATTAATTCTTGAGATCGATCTAACCCCGAATTGAAACATAAAATTAAATAATTTTTTGATTGGCGATTTACAGCCATGAGCGTGTCGTACAATTATTTCTAATGCCTTTCATCGCGGTGTGACCGGGTTGCAGTGGGATTTATGATATATTTGTGTTTGCTGTATTCTTTATCTGTTAATCCCTACAGTTACATTCCCATATTTAGCTGACTTGTATAAATGTATTTCCAAGTACTGCCAAAAATAGCTGAACAAGAACAGGAGATAATATCATACAAGTTTTAAAAATAGGATGAAATTTATACCAGGGAATTAAATGGAGAATAAATATAACAGTATCGGAGTAGGATTATGGCAAACTTGCTTCTATTTCAAAAGTTATAGAAAGAAGCAAAGACAAATCCCCAGTTGACAACAATATCAAATGTTTCCATCATTCAAAAAACAGACACTGCTCCAATATTAAAACAATTTGGCCATAAATTTCATTATTACATGCCCTATTGTGTACTATTCCCCACACACACACACACACTCTCTCTCTCTCTCTCTCTCTCCCTCTCCATCCATTCATCCATCCATCGTCCATATAAATAAGATGACACATGTACATTCATTGTTTTTGGTAGGTTATGTATCTTATCTGCACATCCATTAGGACATTTCTACAAAGGCAGGCCTATTCTGCACATTTTTAGTGAAAAGCAGACCACGTACATAATGGTAATCTTAAATTGGACATCGTACAAGGGGAGAAGAAGGGCTGTAATTTGGGGTGTGGGTGCGCACCAGTCTGATTGGACGTAGGGCAGCATAACATATACCCTTGTGTATATCGCCTCCTTTTTGAATCTGAAACCACTTGTTATAAACGGTAGAGAAGCTACTGCTGGTGCAGCAGATGCAAAGCACAGGGGCTTACAACTTGTAGGGGTCTTCTGCTACTAGCAGCAGCTGTCTGGAGAGAATAATCTAGGATTAATCTGGTCACCTACATATAATTTGTCCGTTTATTGACCCCTACAGGCTTTCTTGCATAGAAAAGCTGTAACATGCTTCCATTCAATAGCTTTGGCTCTGATCTTTAATATAAAAGAAACATTCATTTTAGATTAAACTTGCCCTTTAATGATCAGAGAATTGATTAAAAGTAACACATTGCTAATTTTAATGCAAGATTCCTGTAGTAAAATGCATTTTTTTTTAAATTAACATTTACAGCCTTATTAAATTGCGATTCGGCAAATTGTAAAGGACTCTATATAAGCACATAGCATATTTTTTTTACAGAAGTTTTTAGTTAGTGAACTTCTATCCAAAAGAAGGGATTCACTAACTAAACACTTCTGTAAAAAAAATATGCTATGTGCTTATATAGAGCCCTATTCAATTGGCCGAATCGCAATTTAACAAGGTTGTTAATTTATAAAATAATTACCTACAAATTGAAAAAATTACCATATTTAGAACTTCTGCTTTGTTGCACAAATTGTCCCAACATTGATTTATATCCAGCTTGTGCTGTGGATATGGGGGACTTTGTCACACATTTCAGCCTTTTGCATGAACTGGACTGATTACAGTTGTGTTGTGGGATATTCCGGGACACAGACGTGTGATAATGCTGCCAGTTCCCCAGTTTCTGGCCTTGATATAAGAATATTAATAGCACCAGGACCCAAATTAGAAGCTAAACGAAGGACCAACGGGCTGTGGATATGAAGGGAACCTGAGCTGGGATCGGTCACCTCCTGGGCCTTATTTAACTCCTAATCCACTTAGCCAAAGCAGCACATGTAGCCCTGCAAGAAGCACATAAGTGGCTTATACTGCATCCAACACGTGTATTTATAGACGAGTTTCCATGGAAAAAATGGACTCTTAATGAACCCTCGTGGCTTCTCTGTATCACCCAACACACTTACTGCATTTTTTTACTGACATATATTGAAATTAAATTTTATTCCAGCTCTAGCACTTTGCTTTTTAGAAATGAGTTCAGCAGAACTCTTCATTTTCCTTCCAGATAAACAGAGCTTATGTACCTGTCTGGCTCTTGCCACTTATTTCTTGTGTGTTTATTTCACATTCTTGGAAAGTATTCTACTTACAGAAATTGGCAGGAGATCCGTGCAACTGTCCCAGACTGTTTTCCAGTAGTCAGTGCTTCATAGCACACTCCTTGCTCAACATTTATCTTTATGCTTTTATATAGTTCAAGAAAAGCTGCACATTGTATGTAATAAATTAACATTAGCAGCTTAAACATATTTTTAGAGAAAATCATATTTGTTTAAATCCTTAGATGTAGAATGTTTAATCTTGTTTGGCATTCTTGACACATTGAAGCCTGAGGATTGGGTTTATCTTTATATATTAGTGAAATAAAGGGGAGGAAGATTTGTTATATATTTGGATATTTTGTATTTGACACCCACTACCTTCTGTTGCACATGCTCAGCAGCAGAGAACTTGCAGCAATAATTGTGTGATGGATAATTACTCTAATAGAAAGGGGTCTGGCTTTCACTTTTTAGTGACCAATACAGTAAGCTTTGTTATATAGAGAAGTTGGAAGGGGGGCTCCCAAATTAATTTGCACCGGGGCCCTCCATTCACTAGTTCCGCCACTGGACTCACCACAAAATCAAATAATTTTAACAGTATTACATGGACATAATGGACAATATGTTACACTTTAATAATGATACAAAATATCCCACTTAAATATACACTGCTCAAAAAAATAAAGGGAACACTTAAACAACACAATGTAACTCCAAGTCAATCACACTTCTGTAAAATCAAACTGTCCACTTAGGAAGCAACACTGAGTGACAATCAATTTCACATGCTGTTGTGCAAATGGGATAGACAACAGGTGGAAATTATGGGCAATTAGCAAGACACCCCCAATAAAGGAGTGATTCTGCAGGTGGTGACCACAGACCACTTCTCAGTTCCTATGCTTTCTGGCTGATGTTTTGGTCACTTTTTAATGCTGGTGGTGCTTTCACTCTAGTGGTAGCATGAGACAGAGTCTACAACCCACACAAGTGGCTCAGGTAGTGCAGCTCATCCAGGATAGCACATCAATGCGAACTGTGGCAAGAAGGTTTTCTGTGTCTGTCAGCGTAGTGTCCAGAGCATGGAGGCGCTACCAGGAGACAGGCCAGTACATCAGGAGATGTGGAGGAGGCCGTATGAGGGCAACAACCCAGCATCAGGACCGCTACCTCCGCCTTTGTGCAAGGAGGAACAGGAAGAGCACTGCCAGAGCCCTGCAAAATGACCTCCAGCAGGTCACAAATGTGCATGTGTCTGCTCAAACGGTCAGAAACAGACTCCATGAGGGTGGTATGAGGGCCCGACATCCACCGGTGGGGGTTGTGCTTACAGCCCAACACTGTGCAGTATGTTTGGCATTTGCCAGAGAACACCAAGATTGGCAAATTTGCCACTGGCGCCCTGTGCTCTTCACAGATGAAAGCAGGTTCACACTGAGCACATGTGACAGACGTGACAGGGTCTGGAGACGCTGTGGAGAATGTTCTGCTGCCTGCAACATCATCCAGCATGACTGGTTTGGCAGTGAATCAGTAATGGTGTGGGGTGGCATTTCTTTGGGGGGCCACACAGCCCTCCATGTGCTCGCCAGAGGTAGCCTGACTGCCAATAGGTACCAAGATAAGATCCTCAGACCCCTTGTGAGACCATATGCTAGTGTGGTTGGCCCTGGGTTCCTCCTAATGCAAGACAATGCTAGACCTCATGTGGCTGGAGTGTATCAGCAGTTCCTGCAAGACAAAGGCATTGATGCTATGGACTGGCCCGCCCGTTCACCAGACTTGAATCCAATTGAGCACATATGGGACATCATGTCTCGCTCCATCCACCAACGTCACGTTGCACCACAAACTGTCCAGGAGTTGGCAGATGCTTTAGTCCAGGTCTTGGAGGAGATCCCTCAGGAGACCATCCACCACCACATCAGGAGCATGCCCAGGCGTTGTAGGGAGGTCATACAGGCACGTGGAGGCCACACACACACTACTGAGCCTCATATTGACTTGTATTAAGGACATTACATCAAAGTTGGATCAGCCTGTAGTGTGTTTTTCCACTTTCATAATGGGGGTGACTCCAAATCCAGACCTCCATGGGTTGAAAAATGTGATTTCCATTTTTTAATTTTTGTGTGATTTTGTTGTCAGCACATTCAACTATGTAAAGAACAAAGTATTTCATAATAATATTTAATTCATTCAGATCTAGGATGTGTTATTTTAGTGTTCCCTTTATTTTTTTGAGCAGTGTATATTACATTATTTTTCATTATTAAGCTGCATCTCAACTCTGTAGTTTCAACCATTTTGTCTGCAATACGGTCTTGTAATCTTCAAACAAATAAAACAATAGGTGAGTAGTTATACAAGGAGCTCTCACCATGCTGCACTGCTTGAGCGTGTTAAAGGGATTATTATTATTATTATTATTATTGTTTATTGTAACGTGCCAGCATATTCTGTAGCACTGTACATGGGTTAAGCTCAAGGCAAAACAATATTAACACATTGCAAAGGATGGAGGGCCCTGTCTTAGAGCTTAGAATTCAGTGTCCATAGTGTTTCCCCAAAGCGCCATGCAAGACTGAAAACTTACAATATAAAAGGATATGGAATGTTCCCTGTTTTTAATTTAAAATAACCTACTTAGATGTTTTTGCATATCTAATCAACATTCTATTAGTTAATTAATTAATTACATTTTTAAAATCTTTGTTTTTAGTTACTGAAACCTACCAAACAGTCCCTTCAGTAGTGCTTAGGACAATGAGAGAGAAGAAAACGGGTATAGTAGGAGCCATTGAGAAGTTAACTGTGTTTTTAAATTATATTTTTGATTCGCTGCTGTTTGCACATGTACTTTTAATGTTAATGAACGGTGAACTAAAAAATAAGCTTTAACATGACCATCACATACACTGACCCTTTAATATCACTATTTTAAATCTCATTTGCTGTCTAAAAGATGCACAACACATTAAAGAATCAACGTGGCTCCATTTTTCCTATATTATCTTTTGAATAACTAAACTTGATAATAGGCAAAACAAATGTGTGAATAGGCTGGCCCTTTAAGTGTTTATTACCAATGAATTTTGGGGAAATCCCTGCAGTTCTAAGAAAGTAAAAAAACAAACCAAAGAAACAGAAGAAAAATGTCTATCACGTTGGTTATTATGAAGTAATACAGTAATACAATACAAGAGATACAAACATGTGGCGTGCTGTATTATAAATAGTTATGGCACTTGTACTTCGGGGCAAATAGTGACATATTCAATAGACATCTCTGTAAGTACACAGTATAGTTGATGGAAAGGACATGAGGGGGAGGATGCTCCCAAGGGGTTATTGCTGGCAAGGAGTAATTGCTGTTTTCATCTGAAGGATCTGGGCCAGTGCACCTAAACAAAAAGCCCTATAGTTCCAGATTTACAAAGAGATGCAACCAGATATTAGCATTACCCTTCTGTCTGTGTTAGGGAGAATATAGCTCCTTTTAAAGGGGAAGTTCCACCCTAGACTATATTTATTTTCTACGAAAGTGCATACTTAGGGAAGATAAACTATGTATTAAAATTATGGAAATTGTCTAGTTTCTGACCTAAACATTAGTGACCACAGGTCCGAGATACAAAACTAACCTCTTATTCCCCAAAATAATGACACACGCACTTGTCTTGGGAATAACCAGGCCACAGCTTTATTAATAACATAACATACATTAATAAACAGAGAGGATGCACACCCCAAACCAGAGGAGCTCGCCACCCTGCCAGAGGGGCCTAAGGAACCCTGTGCCCAACGGACCTCTGGCAACGACCACTCACCAGAAACCTAAACCGTTAATGAGCTCCCGCCTAGGGTGATGCAGCACCCCCTCGCCACCCGCAAGCGCACTGGGCTCAGACCCACCAAAACTAGCCATAGCCTGGTCAATAGCCACTTTAAGAGAATAATTAAACAATGACAAACCAATCTCGTTTTAAATGTACACCATCCTTTAAAAAATAAGATTTGTTGTCAGAAATCTTGAGGTCCCTGTGCCTAACTGAGAAACCCCCAATCTCCTTACAGATGACGCCATTACTTTGGTAACTCTGCATCTTGCCTTATCAAGTCTTTTGTGATCCTTTCCCCCTCTCCAATGAAGTCTAGGAGACATCTGAGACCACACAATCCGGAGCCCTGGGAATAATTCTGTCTCAACACATGATTCTAATAAGGTCTTTCATGGGCATGAAACCTAAATCATTCCCACCAGCATGAATTACTAGGAAATCTGGGGCAGGAGCCTCCCTGGTCAGGCCTACCACTGTCAGCAAAACTTGCTCCCATTTCATACCCCTGATGCCAAACCACTTCACTAACACCACCTCTTCCTGGAAGCTCAACTGCCGATCATGATCTCTGATTCCAGCTGACCTTCTTGCCCCAATAAATGAATGAGTGCAGCACAATCCACAAGTGTAATTGAGAACCTGCAATAAATAAACAGAAACAATTCCAGTTTTAATGTATTTTATTATTAACAACAATATACTGCCCCCCCCCTCAATTTTTTTATCCCAACGCCTCTCTTGCTCCCTTATTTTACCAAACTCCATAGATCAAACGGAATTGACGTCAGCTCCGCATCTGCCATTGGTGCTTCTTCCCTAAAACGTGTCCCTTGACAAAGCATCTGCTATGCAGTTCTTAACTCCCTCAATGTGTGTGGACCTTATCAATATATTGAATTGCAGACACTTCAATACCAATTGCTGCAGTAAACTCACTACTGGCGGTGAAGAGGCAGTAATTGCATTAATGGCCTGTACCACACTCAAATTGTCACACCTAAAAATCACATGTTGGTTCCTAAGCTGCTCCCCCCACAACATTACTGATACCACAATAGGAAACAACTCTAAAAACATTAGGTTCCTTCCTACTTTCTCCTCCTTCCATTCCCCTGGCCAACGCCCCGAAAACCAATGACCACCAAAATACGCCCCAAAACCTATGGAACCTGATGCATCCGTAAACAGCTCTAACTCTTCCTTAAACACCGGGCTCCTTAACATTAACGTTTTTCCGTTAAGCTTCTGCAAAAACATGTCCCAAATTCTCAAATCCGCTCTATGTTCACATAAAATTCTAATATGATGATGCGGCTGACTGACACCGGCAGTAGCCAACGCCAACCTCCTTGCAAATATCCTGTCCATGGGAATAATACGACAAGCAAAATTTAACTTTCCTAAAAATGACTATAAAACTTTTAATGTTACCTTTTTTGCTGCCAAGACTTTCCACAGCGCTTGCCTTAGGCCCACTACCTTCTTCCAAGGCAGACTACACTCAAAAGATACTGAATCAATCTGAATTCCTAAAAATTGCAATACGTGACACGGACCTACCGACTTCTCCTCTGCTAGCGGAATACCAAATTTCCCTGCCAATTTTTGAAACTCCTGGAATAACCTATGACAATCTTGTGACTGATACGATCCTATAAACAGAAAATCATCAAGGTAACCTATCCTAACAGAACTTACCCAATGCAGTACTAAACGTACTAAACTTTTCAAAATAAGAACACGAAATTGCACAACCCATAGGTAAACATAAGTCACTGACACCGAATCATTGTCTATACCATAACTGACCGACAGCCCCTTCGGTTAAGACAAGTGGTGAATTAACCTGAATTCGCCTGCCTCCTTTTTTTTACTACCCAACCTAACGGGGAAATCCTTAAATTACTAATCAGGACCTCAACAAAAGGACCCGCCATTCTCCCTTTTACTACCTCCCCCAATAACTTATCCCATACCACCTTAGGCTGGTCCCTAGAAGACTTTAAATTAGGAGGCCTACCCATCGGCTCTATGTTCGAGGCCGGAATTATAAAACCCTCTGAAAAACCTTTTTCTAACAAACTTGCATCCGCCCAACACCCCTGGCCGCTAGCGTATAGCCTTAACCATCCCACCATCTTTTTTAACTGCACTGGACCCTCCCCTTTTCCAGCCTGATCCCCATCTTTTTGGTTCTTTGCTCTCCTGAAGCAACGGAAAAGAGGATGCCCTCTCCCACATTCTGAACACTCATGTTTAAACTTACAGGACAAGTACCTTCACCAAATGCAAAACAAAACCCCTTGCCCTGCCTTCTGGACTACACCTCCCCCGGACGTAACTGAGTAACCACTTTAAGCCATGTCCCTATCATCCCACTGCATGTTGGGCCTTACCACCATACGTTGTCAAAATTTCCACCACGCTAATCCTCCATAAGTCCGGTGAATGCCATCAATCTCATCCAAGTAGCAGTACTAAGCCGAGCAACACTCTGGAGCTTTTTCTCCCACTAGCGAGTATGACATATGCTTGTAGCCAATTACCAAAAGTTTTAGGTATCCTTTTATATTTCTTCCTTCTCTCCTCCTCTTCATTCTTAGAATCCTCTTTTTTATCATCGTGTTTAAATTAAATAAAACTATTTAACGGCAGCAACGAAAATATTTATATGAACTCTCTGTTCCAATTTTTTTCTTTGATCTCTTTTGACACATGGTCCCGTATAGGGCCTATGGAGCATAACGCCGACTTCTGCCTAGCTGTATCTGCTCCCTTTAAAACTGACACCGTTTCACACCCATCCGATACCTTGCCCCCTTCGGAAGTCGTAGCTGAGGGTTCTACACTCCCCTGCCACGGCTCAACCCCGGACAGAACTGTTTCTGTAACCAATTGACTCCCTGCCAGAGTGTTGCCACCTTCCTCTACCTGCCCCACCCATGCGCTAGCTGGTCCCAACTCCCTGCCCCCGTGAATTTTGACAATAACCCTGTCAAACCTGCCACTAAATGTTGGACTGTACCCCCATTACCAACTCTCTACTTTGTATTTGCATCTGACTCGCCTCTATACCTCCTGTCAGTAGATGACGAAGGGGCAGTAACACCTGCTGTCGGACTCATCCTGCTGCTATCCTTTCCTCAGACCGAGGACGGACGCCCTCCACTCCTGCCGCTGATGTCTCCGGTATCCAGTCCTGCAACCGAGGATGGACGCTCTCCCCTCCTGCCGCTGAGCTCACTATTACTCTGCCCCCTGACTGAGGGTGGACGCGCTCTTCTCCTGCCGCTGACCTCCATATTATCCTTTCTTCTGACCGAGGAAGGACGCCGTCTGCTCCTGCCGCTGTCCCTTTCTGACCTCAATCCACGATACAGCCCTTGGTCTCTCCTGCCCCCAGCAGAAGGCCGCACATGGTCCTTGGGTTCTCTTTCTCCTTTCCGATATCTGCAATGACAAGCACACCTCTCTCTGCTCGACACTCTACGGTCATGCTCACCCTGCACCCTTCTGTGCTCCGGGGTTCTCCTCCTTGACCTCCTTCCTGGAGAGGGCGCTCGCCTGCTCCTGCTATCCACCGACGAAGACCTCCTGCCCGCAGTTCTATCCCATCTTGCTGCCACCATATCTGTAATTATAGAGTCTTGCAGCCTGTCTCTGCTTACCACTTCTGCCAGCCCTCTCCTCCCGGCTGCCTTTGCCCTCTGTGGCTCCCGCGGGATCCAGACGCTTCTGTGTCCACTGAGAAGCGAGCTTCCTGCTGCAGCAGCCGCTGCCTCGCGCCTGGCCCTCCTGTTGATGCTTCTTGACGATTACGCCCTGGCCGTTGGCTAGTCCCGGAAGTCGTCCTTTCCTCTGACACATAACAAACAGACACAGGGCAACACGCAGATACAATTTTTTCACCATCTCCTGCTATCACCCTTCTCCACGGAGGCTCCTCCTCTTCACTGCCAAGCTCCTCTGGGGCTCGCCCATCCTCTTGCTCTTCTTCGGCCACTTCTCCCGCCCAAACCTCCTGCTCCTCCTCTGACCTTTCAGCTTTGTCTTCCTCCTGCCTTGCCCTCCGCACCTCTTCCTGCTCGCCTCTGTTTCCTCTGCTCATGTAGCCTTTTTTGTCTGCCTGTTTCCACTGCTTGCCATCCCTCTATGGTTCCTTTCTTCGCTTGCTGCATCCCTTCCGGCCTCCTGACCTTTGTAACCACACTCCTGACTGCCACCCTGGTGCCTTTCTGGCCTCTTGCCTGCCACCGTTGCTTTCTCTGTTTTTTCTTCTTACCTCCTCCCCTGCCTTATCCCGGCAGCTGTAGTCCCTAGCTTCCTCCTCCTTGTCCTTTTTCCTTGGCTGGGCTGCCCCCCTGCTGTGGAGCCTTTCTCTTGCCTCTTGTTCCAGCCTCCTTCCTTCTGCTGTCCCCCTCTCAGACCTCTCCGCCAGAATCGCGGCGCCTGCCTCCTCACCTTCCGCTGACGTCATGACGCCCTACACGCCGGCTCTTCTTTTTTCCTCGACCTCCTCTCTCCCTCTGCCCGGGTATCTGGTCAGCTTTGTGTCTACCACTCCCTGGGGGTGCTGTGCCGTCCGATGCTCTGATCGCTTCCACCAGTGACTGCAGCCATTTAGGCCCATTCTGAGCCACTTGTGCCTGCAGTTGTTGGATCAGGCCATCCACTATTGGGGTTGCCATGTTCCTACTTGCCTACCCCTCATGGGAAGGGAACTAACTACTGGTCTGTGTGACAATGTGCCAATGGCGGGAAAACCCCCCCTATTGATGACCTCTCCCCAAGCTCCACCCCCATAACCACTGCTCTACCCTAGCACTCAACCCGGTCAAAAGTCCCTTCACTTAATTCTTTCCCCAGGGGCTACTATTAGCGTTTGAGGTGACAAGCCAGAAAAATGTCTTTCATGTGTGCCTAAAGGATGTATGAGCTGTGTAATCTTTTTGTAGTTTTATTGGGGCTTGATCTTTTTAATGTAAAATGTTGGCATTTAAAATATATTTTTCGTGTTCTGCAGCAGCTCAGATCACCGGCCTCCTCTAATGTATCAATTGCCTGTAACAATACAAAGATAAGATCTTTAAAACACCATTGTGGGGATGGGGATATATTGGACCTTATATTATTAGATCCAATTCTGTTCTGATTCAGACCACTTTTTAAATTAAGTAAATCCTTAAAGCCTTGGGGAGTGGGGGGAAAGGCGGTCTGGGGGCCACATGTCACCTTCAGACACATTCCATGGGGCCCATAACCTATTCTCTGGAGTGGGAGAGCATGCCAGAGCAATACAGTGCATATCTCTAAAACCAGCCAATAATACCCAGTTGTACTCCAAAATACTTCTCATTATCTATACCTCGATTACCAATTAATTCCTTTCCTACAGCTATTTTACTATTTTCGGTAAGATGTAAAGGTTTAAAGCACTATGAGGCCCTTTTAAGGACTCAGTGGCCACACGTGAGGCCCTTTAGTTTAAATTGGTTGCTCATCACTGATCTAAACCCTGAAGTTATTATTCGTCATTATTATGTAATCTACATTGACTGGAATCCAGTTTGGCCACATCTGCATTGTTGAAATGTATAATTCAGGGAACTAATTTGGTTAATTTATTCCAACAGTGTGTAGGTTTTGTGTGCTGTGGATGTGACAGGTGAATGTATGTTTAGGACATATGCACCAGGGCACTATCTGCTTTTCATCAGGGCTGGTAGAATCGATTTGTCTATCAGTCAGCCATCCTGATGTAGAAGCAAACTAAGCAGTTTGTGCAGAGAGATTTCTGATAAGAATTAGGCAGATTAAGAAAACTGAATAAAAAAAACAAAACAATGATGGCTAATATAAATAAGATTATGCATAACACAGTCCTAGATCACAGAAAATCCAGGTCTGTGTGTGGCCCGCCAGGACCGAATTTGACCACCTCTGCCCAACAATATAATTTAAAAAAGCAATGTTGAGGAAACTAAAAAACAAAAACATCCCCCGGCAGATGCAAAAGTCTTATAAGAAACATATTGTCATGGCTTTGGTCCCCACTGTTCCAATCCCCACACAGGACCTACCGACCAGCATGTGTCCAGATCTGAAGAAGGGTCTTCTCTGCACCTGGGCAGGCTTTAGGAGGTCATTGGAGGCAAATACAGCTTTTCCATAAGAGCATAATACTTTCTTCACGATTTAAGTTTACATTTATAGAGATGAAACAATAAGACATTGCAGCACATTAACTTTTGAATTACCCCCTAAGGAGCAAACAACCAATCAGAACTTATATTTTGGCACCTCTATTTGGTCTTTTTCCAGCCTATGACCTTGTAAGACTTTTTAACCCTAATTCCATTTGGTTCTTTACCTCAGTGCTTTGTTCTTAACCACTTTTATATTATCTGTAGCATTATCTAATAAAAGTTATGTTTTAATTTCACTAGAGCATAATGTTGGACATTTATCTCATTGCACATTGTAGAGAGGGAACGTCTAGTTAAGTTGGTGTGCTGTTCTTTCTCTTTCTGTTTTTGTGTAGTATGTAACATACTAACAAAATGATCAGCTCTGTAAGCCACGGACAATATCTGTTCACAAATCTGGGAATTCATTTTGTCTTTATTAAATCACTCCATGTGTCTTAGCATCATGAGGCAATGCTAGTGTGATGCATAGTGTGGGCATAGCCTTATGTCACTGTTGTGAAACATGACACCCTACATGAGAGTGAACTGGAAGACATATGGAGGTTCCAGAATCTCTTACTTTGGGTGTTTCTTAGAATTAAGTGAAGTGTATCTTTTTTATAGGTGTTCCCTGGTGGTCCAAGGGGTTCCCTGGTGGTCCAGTGGTTAGGATCTGGTGCTTTCACCACTGAGACCTGAGTATGATTCCTGTCCGGGAACCAAGAGGTCACACCACCCTAAAGCCGAGCAGGGTTGGGCTTGGTCAGTACTTGGATGGGAGACCATCTAGGAATACCAGGAGCTGTATGCTGTGGCCCACTGGAGAAAGAATTGGCAACCCACTCCAGTAATTCTGCCATGAATACCAAGTGGATCAGCATGACCATGGAAATATACTGTAGATGCCTGGTATGTTATGGTCCATGAGGTCACGGAAAGTCGGAAACAACTGAACAACACAAAAAATAATAAATCAGTGGGATAAAATTAAGTCACCTAGTAAAAACATGTATATAAAACAACACAATTTTGCTGAAAGAGTCGCTTTAAGTCACCACCATCAGTTAGAAGTAACATTCCTTATATGTAATCCAAAAAAGATGTCCAAGAATTTGTGCAAAAGTACCTTTCTTCACAACTGCCTTTATTTCTCAGAATGCATTCTACAACTTCAGAAGAAACTGGGGACTGCCATGTTGTAAGGGGAAACATGTACGTGCTTGTCTGAGCCCCCACCACTACCACTGCCTTCTAATGGCATCCTTGGGATGCACTGAACAATGCTTTCAATTGAAGCCCTCGGGTGGTCATCTGACATGAGGAACACATTCTTCTTACAACATGGAGGCACACAGTTTCTCAAAGGAGTAAACCTTACACAGGATGAGAACTAATTTAAAGAGGTGATACTGTTCTGGTGTCCTAAACCTGTTCTACCGAAAGTGTTCTTATGTCATATTCCATATCTTCAATCAATCTATGTTTTTAGAGAACAGATTAATATATACATACTAGGAAATTGCCCGTCAAAAATGACAGGAGTAAAATTGTATGCCTGGTAATGCTGTTTGCCACAAAATGCAAGGATATGGCCCCTCTGAGCACCTTCGGCGCTCATCATGAGCCTCTTCCCTGTGTACATTACATACCCCGTGATGAGCGCCGAAGGTGCTCATCATGAGCCCCGTGGTGCTCATTGCGAACCCCCCCCCCCCCCCCGTGTAGTTTAGAGGCCTTGCGATGACTGTTACTACCTTGGGTTAAGAGTTAGTGCCTTTGGTTAAGTGTTACTGCCTTGGATTAAGCGTTAGTGGCTTATGTCCCTCATCTTCGTTTTACGTCCCTCGGACACATTTTCGTCGTGTTTACGTTTGAGAAAAACGCTAAAAATGAACTTGCAACCTCACTCACAGGCTCCCTGGCTCTCCCCCTGGGCTATATGTGAGTGTGTAAGTTAAGTTCAGGCATATTTGTTGTTTTTAGCAGGTCTTTTGAGTTCTGTGGTTTGGCGGTTAAAGTGGTAATTTTCCCGAGGTCCACAGTCCATGTAAGTAATTTTGTGAACCGAGCTAAGTCCTACTGGCCTCACGATGAGCGCCTGTGGCCTAAGTTCCGTGCAGCCTAAGTCCTGCGTCAACGACTCGCCTTGCTTTGCGAGGCTCGCAGACGATGGCTCGCCTCGCTTCTAGATGCTCGCAGGCAGCCCTGCGAGTGTGTTAACAACATCACAAATGTTCCAAACAGTCCCTCAGATCCACAACTATTATAGGGATATAATGGTGTCCAAAACGCTGTACCAAACAAACTAAAAATATAATCAGTACTAAAATCTCTCACGTTTCTTAAATGATGAAGCTGCCTTAAGGCCTACTGTAATTCGAAACAAGAGGAGCCTTTTTTGTTTTAATTATGCATAGATCATTAATAAAATCCTGATTTAATGATTTATAATAGCAATATTTAATATTACATTTATTTTCAAAGATTAGATTATCAGTTTCCAGTTAAATGTTTGTCTCTACTTTGCCGAGGAGGGGGTTTGACTGAGAAACAGGCATAAAGATAAAGCATTAGATAAACCAAGCAGGGTTGGACCTGGTCAGTACTTGGGTGGGAGACCATCTAGGAATGCTGTATGCTGTGGCCCACTGGAGAAGGAATTGACAATCCAATTATTCAAAGCCTGGCAGCACAGCACACATTTATTTTTAAATTGATCTTTTAATCGGTAGAGATAAGCAGCAATTGAGTCTCATCTTTCAAAGTTTGTTTAACATTGAATATTGTTTCTTTTTAATAGTTGAATATGAAATATATTAATGACCATGCCCGAAATCCTGACTTTAGAGGGCTACAGTGATCCTTTAATTTATTTCAACATAATCTGGAAAGCATCATGTAAAAAATCGATATAAGAGTTATTAATATTTTTTTAATTTTTTAAATAGGAATTGGTGTTGCCGGTAAAATTGGATACAAGACTGTTACTGTAGATACAGATAAATAAAAAATGCCAAGTTACTGTTGTATACATGGTGCTGTTGTATTATGCTTAGAATGACTCTCCAACTATTGTTTAACTCATCACTGTCAATGGGAAAACAACCTGTCTCATTGACAATAATTGGGTCTACATTTCTAAAAAAAATAAACATATAAGGTGCTACTGTAGAAACGTTAATTAGGCTAATTATTGACTGCATTCTGCCCATATATGTCACCGTAAACATACTGAGACTGAAAACAATGTATGCAGACTCCCAAAGTATTAGTAATTATTACCTATCTTCACCTTGAAGAATTAGATCATTCCACAAGCTTTGTAGGTGGATCAAAAAGTCTAATTTACAGGTAAAAATTACAGATCTCCAGGTAAGGAAATGGCTTGTAACATTTTGGGTTAATCTATATGTATCATTATACATGTATATCATTATACATACAGTATATAAAACCCGTCCCTGGCTCTCTAATCTGCCTGGCTGCTAAATTTCATTTACATTTGCACCACTTCACTAATTTTCTAAGCTTCTTTTTTATCTTAATTATTTAATATTTATAGATTTTTATAAAGCAATTAACATGCCATTTCTCTCTGGACAGAGAGCTTTCTCTTCAAATAGAACGATGAATTAATGCTATATTCTTGTAAATGCGGAAAAAAAAAGTCTTCACCTGTATAATAATCACCAAGTACAGGGCGTGTCCCATTGGTGAAAGAGTTGGTGAAACAGACAAATACGTTGTATATAGTAAAGCAGTGTATTAGTGGGACTGAAGACTAAAGCAGTGATTCACTTGTCTCTAGTAACAATACACAAACAAGGAGTTTGGGTGAGGCAGGTCAACACCACACCTACAATAATAAGGAGATAAGAAGATATGACTCCTTCCTTCACGTGAACCCCACTGTAGCCTCTACACTTGTATATAAAGCCCCTACTGAACAAAGATGGTATTATTTAGAAATTAGCGGCCATTTTATTATTTCTGACAGAGAGGCTGTGTTAAAAGAGAGTAATTGAGTATGTTGTACAAACTGTCCAGTGAGCGTGTAGTTGAAGAGTAGGATTAACTGGTAAGGGTGCTCATATGGTGCTTTATTGACAACCGGTTGCCTTGGTATAATCTTTCCCCACCACCGAACCAACCAGTATGATAAAATGGAAACCAGATGGTAACCAATGTGCATTATAATACCAAAAAAACTGAAAATTGTGATGGATGGGGGGATCCAAGGATCAGGCACAAATATGAATGACCTAGAACAGAATACAATCGAAATATGCCCTAATGGGGGTCAATAATACGAGGCTGGCTCTGGCAAATGTTAAATGAGGCTCGAGAGGCTGATGAAAATCGCACCATTGTATATACATGAATGAAATGCATAAATAACATGCTTCTTATGTATTTGTGACATGTCATAGTATAGAAAGGAGTCAGCCAGCTAAATCGTGATGACAAGTGACAAATATAACATAATCCCTGGTCATTTCTTAAATAGGGTTTCAGTTGTACTTTGGAATTAAGCTGACTTAATGGGATGGATACTCATCATTTTTTCTATCACATATTCACTAAATAATGTTTTAGGTATTTATAATATATATTTTAGTTTTTAAATAAAAAAAAGAATGAATGCATTTACTAATAAGCCAAGGTTCTCTCTTTTCAGTTTCACAATGGTGATTTTCCATTTGCGGAGAGGGTGGACCCGCTGTCTGCTTGTGTTCCAAGCTATAGGGATATTCAAATGGTATGCATTTAAAAGAAAAGGGTTTGAACATTATGTTTTATTTATAAGGAAATGAGCCATGACATGGTTAAAATTAACTTTTAATCCCTCTACAAACCATATTTACAGCAATGTTAAGGGAAACAGATATGTTAACAGATTCCTTATATAGGAATGTGCAGGTGGGGTGCAGAGTCAGCCACTTTAATGAGTTTTCTAATATGAGTTTTGTAATATGTGGTCTTTTAAAGATATATCTAAGTCGTGTATGAAAATATTTTTGCTTACAAAACTACCAAAATAAACATTATTATACTTACCCTAAAGTTTGCTAAAACTCTTGAGTTTGCAGGCAGTTGGTTTTCAGAGTTAACATCCCTAGAAATCCCGGTTAAAATTAGCATAAAATTTATAATTTGTTCTAGTCAATATGAGGCAGATAATATATTGTATCAATCAGTGATGGTAGTTTGTGCAGGAAGGAATCATGGGATGTTTGGTCCCTTGCACAAAGAAGAAAGGAGTCGTCAGACATTGCTCTTTGGATCTCTGCATTGTGATAGGGTTGCATCAGTAACCAAATGCAGTGTTTCTATTGGAAGGTTCACTCTGCCTATGTAAGCAGTTCTGGGGGGTGTGGAAAAATAAATCTGTATGTGTATAGAATGACTCCATGTAATGTGTGTGTCTGATATAAGCAGCATGTGTTAGATTAGAAAATGGGAAAAACAAAGAAACTTAGATATTTCTTTAAGACTTCCTCTTGCCATACTCTAATTAGTGTGTCAACGCCATGCACCAGCTGAGTTATTGAGATCTATGCAGAATTAATTGAAGCACTTGGTGTCATGCAAAATTGTAGTCATTTTTAAAGCCAATTCTTTTAAATGAATGCCATATAAATATGTCTGTTCGTTTTTCCTTTTAATGTAAATGTTCTTGTTTTTAGATCACCACCAGTCAAGCAAAACCTCGCATATATTAGCAAACACTTCACATGACTGTGAAATATGCAATAAACTAACAACAATAGCAACTATGCAAATCATGGGCATAAAAGAAAATCTAAATGTCAGCAAACTCTGCTAGTGCATGGAAGCTGCCATGATAGTAACATATCCCTTTCAAGGTTGGTTATAGAACAGGGCAAGCAAGGCATGCAAGTATACTTGCAAGCTATTTCTACATCTCTATAGGATGGAAGGGGAAGCTATTCTGTGCTGAAATCTTATCTGAATCCACCAATGAATCTAAAATTCCTTCTCCTTCCTCCCTGCCTCCTTTTTACTCTTAAATAGGAGAGCACTCCCACTCAGGCTCCAGGCCGGCCAGTAACAAGAAAGCACAAACATTGCATCCTTCTGGCACAAATAAATAACAAGTTTACCTATAAATTGTTGCTAATATTAATTTGTTACAAACTTCACAGCCATATGATGCTTACAGTGGTTCTTTAAAGCTATAAATGCACTACATGAGAATTGGAAGAATACTTATTCCTGCATTCTTAATATAGCTTGTTTAGGTGCGGCTTAAATGAATAATGATATTAGGGAAATATGAGTATTATTTTCCAACAGTTGCTTTGTGGCTTCCAGTATCCTTGTAGAGACCAGTCACAGACGGGCAGTGTTCCCAAAAGAGTGACATTGCGATGCCTGCCTGGCTGTAAGACTTTTTTTAAAGGGTGCTGGGTGTCACCTGCTGACCACAAAAACATTTACTTAAAAAACAACAGCGTTAAATACGTATTTGTGGTACCGGAATACCCTGGCACACCCATAACAGAACAAAATTAACTATCTCAGTGTCGGAGGGTAGTTATTTCTGGCTTTTTTTTCATTTTTTATCATTGTCATTTTAATATTTATTGGATTGTACTACACATAGCACAGCTAAAGGAAACATTTAAATGTTTATCTAAGCTTCCCTGTTTTTACCTTTTTCTAATCTAACACATGCGGCTTATATCAGACATACACATTACATATTATAAACATACAGAATAATTTTATTTAAAAAAAATATTTAGTTTCCACCCCCCCAGAGCTGCTTACATAGGCACAATGTACCTACCAATAGAAACCCTACATTTGGGTATAGTTTTTAACCTTATACTAGCCTTCCAACCAACAGCAGCACAGTGCAGAAATCCTAACTGCAATGTTTGAGCTCCTCATTGGGAAAATAAGACTACACATCCAATGATGCTTAAGCTGCACAAGCTGACTTCCCAGTCATTTGAAATAATGTTATAGCTACCTGTGATTGGCCAAAACAAATTATCAATTTTATGCTAATTTAACCTAAGTTTATGAAGGGGCATTTCTTCCCAAAATCAAGTGGCGGAAAAATGTCAAGGGTGAGGTTGTTGATTATGTTTATTATTTAGTAATTTTTCATGCAAAAAAAACATTTTTATACATTCATAATCCAGCAAACTTAAATATTCCTTTAGGCAGAACAAAAGAAAATTAAGAAATGTAATAGTTTTATTTGCTCTGCTGAAATTACTTAATTTTTTCTATATGGTCTGCGAGTTACGGGCTTCGGCTAAGTGTTATTGGCTTAGGTCAAATGTGTTACTGGCTTAGGTAAAAAGTGTTACTGGCTTAGGTAAAAAGTGTTACTGGCTTAGGTAAAGTGTTACTGGCTTTGGTAAGAAGTGTCATTGCAGGCTTGCAAAATGTACGCGTCGCTATGCGAGCCCGCAAATTGCAGGCCTCGCATAGTGAAGCCCGCAATTTGCGGGGCCTTGCTGTGCGAGGACCGCAAGCATGACGACAACTCACAGATTGACAGCTATTATAGTTGATTATTTTTTGCTGTGTGGCTCCATTTTCTTTCTTTCCTGCTGCTGCCTCTTATGTTCCCTGTACATGCCGGCGCTTCTTGCTGGTGCTGCGGATCTGGCAGCTAAAGGCACAGGAGGTGTCTATAATTGGGAATTGGGAAACCTCAATTCCCGGGAGGATTTGTCCCCCTCGTCCCCCCGTTTCCTACACCCCTGGTACAGGCCCACTGTTAAAGGGGATTCTTAATTTAATTTGCAGATAGTTATCTTTATAGAAAGGTGATCTGATCACCCTACATATATTTGGCTTTTTATTGAGCCCTAAAGGAAATCAAGTCAAACTGTTCGCTAGAAGGTTTGATCATGAGGCTAAAGCTCAAATATTTTGGACATAACATGAGAAAACAAGATTGTATAGAGAAGACTCTAATACTCACAGCGCCCACTGGCGAATGGCACCTGTAACTGCAGCTGTCAGTGCTGCAGAAGAAATGCGTAGGCAAAGAGGGATAGATCCGCCTGCTGTGCTGCAGTGTATGGGGTCACGGAGAGTCAGATACAACTAAAAAAATAACAAGCATCTAAATTGTATACAGGCCCTCATTTCAGTAACTTCACCACAGGCTGTGTGCTGAAAGAGATTCAGTTAGTAAGGGGTTAACACCGGGCTTGTCCCTTGTATACAGGAAACACAGTGCTCATTATGTTTAGCAATGGCTGCTGACTCAGAGCTTATGCTGCAGTGACAATAATGTTAAATTAAGCCAAGGGGGAAGGAGGCTCCATGTGATCTCCTGCTCCTCTCTGTTAAAATCATAAGGTCACAGGTTCAAATCCAGTTCTCAGCACATGCTACTTGCTGTCAACTACACAATAAATTACACGACCCAACGAAATCCATTTACTGCTAAACTCCACTCAAATGAGTGTGCCCCTTAACCCTTGCTGAGCAATAATGAGATTAGAAACCAAGTTGGGAGTACAACGGGCCACAGCATTTATTTACTACAATTAACAATATAACCAAGTCGTACCGAAAAGGAGGAGGAGCCTGCCCCGCGGCAGCAACCCCACACCTTGAGCACGCGCCCAGGGGCCCACTACTGTCACTTAAGCCACGCCCATGAGTTAGGGGCAACCCCCTTTCTTACCTTCTGGCCCGGGCGACTCCCGCACTGTGACAGCAACTGTGACAGCAACAATACAAAATATTTTAACCAGACAACAAAGCCAAGATACACCATGTAAAATTCCTCTCTTATTTAACATACATTAACCCCTTTTTTTTGTTTTTAACAATATTTTTTTACATTACATTAAAACATACATAATCCGTAACATACTGACCCTGTTAAATATGGAACACATAATTATACATATATATATATATATATATATATATATATATATATATATATAGATTAATAATGAGTATTGCAATATAATAATGAGTATGGCTTCAGGGTGGTGTGACCTCTTGGTTCCCTGACTGGAATCAAACCCAGATCGCAGTGATGACAGCACTACATTCTAACTACTGGACCACCAGGAAACCCATAATATTACCACCTTTTATATTATTCCATGGAGCCTACAGATCTTTCCTGTTTTCTGATCGACAGCAGCGGCAGCCATTGTCCAGAAGGTGGCGTGGCCGATAGTATAGCCAATTTCTTGTTAGTTTAAAGCTAATCATCTGCCACTACCCTATCCCCAACCCTAAACCCAAACGCTAGGAAATTGACTAAAATCTCGGTTGCGCCATCTAGGAAATTTCCGCGCCTACTTATCATAAATATCACACTGTTGCATTGGCTCCAGAAAACATTACAACTCTCTTTATCCAACTCTGTTTGATAACCACACCACATAGTGAAGTACATAAGACCTCCTACCAGAGAAAAGAAATTGAAGTTGCCATGGCAATTTGTAAACATTTTTTTTTATTATTTTATTTATATCATCACAATCTAAGTACTTAACTCCCCTAATGCACAAAGGGTTAAAATTAAGGATTATATCAGATAATTAGTTCTCTGTCACAAGGTACTTGGTGCAGAATATACACATTTGCAATAATATATTTAAAAGAGCAGATTTAAAGGGACATGGAACACAACTGTTTTTTAAAAGCATGAAAAATATCACGTTTTAAACATTACAAAAGTGATTTTTGTATGAAAAAAATATTAAGTAAAAACCTATTTAAACTTAATTGAAGCTAACCTAACAGGAAATGCACAGAGCATAGTTTAGTCTGTAGATCTCATTGGCTGGCAGAGGGCAAGCCCCCAAGAGCAGTTACGTTTCTGAATAGGTTTTTGTGATCTGAGACCTTTTTTTGAAAATCATAAATGAACGGTGACATATTATCAAATATCCTTCTGATGCAACGAAAAAAAACATAATTTCCACGTTCCTTTAAAACTTCAGATTATTTTTCATTAAAAAAAAGTCATGTTACACATGTAAAAAATGAATATAACTTTGGAAATACAGCTTTGCAGTAAAGTCTTGGCTATTTTCTGACTAATTGGTGTGTGTCCTGGAAATGTGCAGATAAATGGGAACTGAAGTCACAAAATTGCCCTAATGTATTTAATTATTCATTACAAAAACATTTTGCATGATTGATTTTGTACTGCAAACTTTATGCTACATTTTAAATATCTGGAAATGCAGCATTGCAACAAAGACTGGTCATATTGACTAAATCTAATAAAAGGATCACTGTAGTTCAAGAAAAAAGGCACTTATTTGTCAAGTATGTATGAAGCTGACAGCATTAGCAGCTGTGTAAGCCTTGGACATGACTTTTTTGAAACCTAGATTTGTGAAAGACTTTTTATGAGTACAGGAATCAATTTTTGTGTTTATTACATCAAATCCTGACAGCTGGATCATAGGGGTGTGCTTTGTTTTGGAGGGAGTGGTTGGTTGGGAGGGACAGAGCAGGGAGATGACTGGAGGCTTTGTTAGATAATCGGATAAGACTGAAGTTGACACTACGCCATTTCCCCTCACTGGTCTAGAAGCAAGTCCAATTAATAGATGCAATCACAACTCTCCAGAAATGTCAGCTCTGACACATGAAACTTCCACCATTTGAAGGGGAAGTTCCACTGAAACACAATTTGCTGTTATATTCAAATTATATGGATTATATGACTACATTTTACTGGCCCTTTAAGTATATTTAATTTTAGATTTGATTTGTACTTCATAATTTGTATTGTATAGACCTAAGTGTTGATATAGTATTGTAATCTTATATATGTATGTATATATCTTACATGGGTGTAGGAACTGGGGGGGATTGGGGGGACAAATCCCCCCTAGACTTTTCTATGTTTATATGTATATATATATATATATATATATAAGCTATTTTACAACCTTTGTATACAATGAGCTGTATCCCCCCAGAATCATTCTGGCTACTACACCCCTGTATCTTATAATGTATGCTGTAAACTTTGTATCATTGCGAAAAATCTAATAAAAATATAAAAAAATATATATGAAGCTGCTGAATGTAAATAATACAATTTAGAACTGCTGTGAATGGCTTTTGAACTGGTTCTTGAACTTTTTACTCAATCACATCACATCTTTCAGAATTCTAAGTGTCAGTGAGAGAAATAGAAACAAAAATAGTTTTCCAGCGGGGCTCTACCTCTCAAACATGGAGCAGTAAATAGCAAAATAGGTATTTCCATAACTTTTTATCATATATCTATAGTTGTGGTACCGCGAGTTTGTGTGTAACGCTCGCAATTAACGCCGCAAGTTGCGAGCCTTGCACACAAACTAGCAGTACTCACTGCACAAAGCGCATGCGCGGCAAGAGACTCCTGGAGAGCCGCGCATGAGCAGTGTGCGCCAAATTCCGTGCATATTCTTTGCGCCCTGAAAGCCATGCATGCTCAATGTTCATCGAAAGGGTGGGAGATGGGAGGAAGGAGACATGGGGGGGGGGGGGGGACACAGGGGAGGGAGACACAGGGGAGGGAGTTGGGGGAGACACGGGGGGTGGGAGAGGAGACACAGGGGAGGGAGAGGAAGGGAGGGAGATGGGGGGAAGAAGACACAGGGGAGGGAGAGGGGGGAAGAGACACATGTGGAAAGACACAGGAGAGGGAGGGGGGAAAGAGACACATAGAAGGGAGAGGGGGGAAAGAGACATAGGGGAGCGAGGGGGGGAAGAGACACAGAAGAGGGAGAGAGGAGGAAAGGAGACACAGGGGAGGGAGATGGGGGAAGAGACAAAGGAGAGGGGGGAAGAGACAAAGGGTAGGGACAAGGGGGAAAAGTGACGAGTGGGGGGACAGAAAAATAAATATTATCCCGTCATTTGTAATGGGCAAGTGACTAGTAGAGTTATATTGTCTAGTTCTGCCAATATAAAACATTTAGGAGGATTTGCAGGACATGTTAGTATACATGAGCTCTGGGTGAGCAGTTTATGTTTGTCTGTCAGTACGGTGGTGATATATAATTATATGCTGCTCTGTAACCTGTTGCTATTTGCCCTGGTTGCTATACAAACAGGCTATTTCTGTTTCAGGAGCAGGTCAGACCCCTGTGTGCCCTCAGTATAAGGCTGCTGGTATTAGATGCTTGGCAGTGGTATGTCAGGGCAGCTGTGCCCCTTCTGGGGGTTCTGGGTTGCACACCCACTTTACTTGCTCTTATCACTAAATTAGAAAGTGGGCTATTTCTTCCCAGCAACACAGAAAGTCCAACAGCTGCAGGATACTGAGGGTCTCCTACAGGTCAGGTTTTAAATGGCCATTAGAGTGGTCATACAGTAGGGTATCTTTTGTTTATTTAGTATCTGATTAGTAATAATATCAGAATTAAAATAAATAAACAATGTCGCTTACATTTGAACTTTTGCATCCTCAATAGGTGTACATATGGTGGGTTGCTTCAGATGCTCTCCTAAATTTGATTTTGGACCAGTCTGGATTTTCCTGCAGTAGCCACTGTATCTGCTTTCTTGAATGAAAGTCTTTGTCTTCAGTGAGGCAGATAAAGCCTCCTGGGCAGATCCTCTTCCTGATTAGGGTGAAAAGAAGTAGACCTTAAACACTAAAGTTCAAATGCAAGTTTTAAAGCTGCGTTAATTTTTTTTCCCCTTTAAAAATGTATTTTATTGATAGTTCTTAAATAAACTAAGGAAATATTAGGATTTATCCTGTTATGGTGTCAGGACAGGTCTGCTGTGCAGTGCGGCCTCCAACCGCTATATGGCGCTGCCGATATGTGAGAAAAGTTCTAAGCTTCTAATGTTAGCCTAACCCTTGAACTAACCTAACAACCTAAGCCTTGACTCTATGATATGGCACCGGAATATTGTCAGCGCCATCTAGTGGATGATCACTGCCACTGCTGTTGCCTTGTGCTGCGCTACGATAAGAGGATAGGTCTGCACTTTATTTTAATTCCTTCACGAACTGCTTTGGGGGAAAAATCAGGACCGCCTTCTCACTAACTAATTAGGGAGTGTATTGGCACTGGATCAGTGGAATAATTAGTTACTCAATAACAATAAAAAAGCAGGGTAGTTTCCTATGTTCCAATTCAGTTTATATAGGCATTAAAATAAAATGTCTATTATAGCACTCATTTTTTATTTAAGGAAAAAGGGAGAGATTCACTAAATTATTGCAGGGGTTGCAAAGGATGCAGACAACAGCAGTGATGTGAATGTTCTCTTAAAAAAAAGCCCGGGTCCTATCCTGTTATGGTTACGACACCAGTCCACTGCTGCAGTGCGGTGACCAACCGCTAGGCGGCGCTGCTAATATTCGATTGCCATATCATAGAGTCAAGGCTTAGGTAAACTGTTAGGGTGGAGGTAAGAGTTAGTTTAAGGGTTATGCTATCATTCTAAGCTTAGAACTTCTCTAACATATCGGCAGCGCTGCAAAATATCAGCAGCGCCATCTAGCAATTGGTCGTTGCACTGCAGCGGAGGACCTGTGCCGGAACTATAACAGGATAGATCCAAAGCCCCTTTTGGAAAAAATCCTCTTTGTTCTTCGAAGAATATAATTTGATTGAATACTGAAATTAATTGTTCCTGTGCTACCATTAACTGTAGCCCTGAGCCAAATGGGATCACCATGTACCAGAGAGAAACTAAAAAGGAAAAAAAGGAGTGTATAGAGCCAAACGTGGTGAAGTTTATCAAAAAAGTATTTTTATTTGACTGTGTATAAAATGACAATAAAAATGACAATACAAAAAAAAAATTACAATACAATGACAATACAAAAAGTAAGTCAGACTTGAAGGTATATGGAATGTTTCTGTATTTTTTATTTCACTAGGAATATAATATACCTATGTATCTATTTACTTTTGTGTACTCTATTTTATTAGGAAGCGTATAAAAGCTCTGCTTAAAAACAGTTTACAAACAGTTTCTCCCCTTTGCAGCTCATGAAGACTCTACTTTTAACTGCAGGGTGTGCAGTGTCTCATAGCAACCAATCAGTTGCAACATTTTGCAACATGCTCCTTGAAAGGTTTCAATGACAGGCCAATTTGAAACACTACACTCAGTATATCCATGAGAACTGACAGAAAAAAACAGAGCTTTTAAGCATTTCTTAATAAAATATACTGGATCTTGCTTGTTTCACCAGCGCAAGGCTGGTCGGAGTTACACCCCTCCCAGTGCTATTTCAGAGGCTCTGTCCACTTAAGGTGGATTACTACAGTTACAGTTCCAACAATGATCTACAAGCAGAAAGAGTGTTATAGGAGATCAGAATGGGGTCCTTCCCCGACCCCCAGGTCCCCCGTTCTGATCCCCTACCCCGACCCCCAGGTCCCCCATACTGATCCCCTCCCCCCCCCTCAAGGTCCCTAATTCTGTATCCTACCCCCCCCCCAGGTCCCCCATTCTGATCTCCTACCCCCCCCCCCCGCCCCCCAGGTCCCCCATTCTGATCTTCTATAACACTCTTTCTGCTTGTATATCATTGTTGGAACTGTAACTGTAGTAATCCACCTTAAGTGGACAGAGCCTGTGACAGAGCACTGGGAGGGGTGTTACTCCGATCAGCCTTGTGCTGGTGAAACAAGCAAGATCCAATATACTATATAAAATTAAATAAATACATAAGTATTCTATATTCCTTGTGAAATCCAGAAACCTTCCATGTCCCTTTAAAAATTAGTGGATAAAAATAGTAACACCACAGGATATTGAGGGGTCCTATGGAGTGCTACTAAAGGTACCAGATGGTAAACATTATACCTCTGTGCCCTAAAAAGGTGGTGATAATAATACACTAATTACTATATTAGAATAAAAAAAGGGAAAAATAAACTATCTTTAAATTAAAACAGTTAAAGTAATTACCATTTACCTAACCTACACGTTTCATATGTAAACTTCCTCAGGGTATATGGACCTACGGTTTAATGAAACACCATACAAAGAGTGCTTTGAGTGCCTTTGTATGTGTTGCTGTTGTTGTTTAGTACTTCAGTTATGTCTGATTCTCTGTGACGGTATGGGCGCAGCATGTCAGGAGCATCTGTCTGTATTTCTGGTTGTCTTCATCCATGTGGTTTTCTTGGAAAGGATACTGGAGTGGGTTGCCAGTGGACTGTGATTTGTCTGACCTCTCTGCTATGACCTGCCCATCTTGGGTGACACTAGATCTCATATCTCACAGCTCCATTGAGGTACACAAGCCCCCTCACCAAGACAAGGTAGCGATCCAGAAAAGAGCTTTTGGATGCAGGTGTACTCATATTACTTGACTTTTAAATATTTTTCTACATATGCTTATATTGAATTAGTATACATATGTTACACTAAAAGGGACAAATAGATTTTCTGTACTGAAATCCTATATTTTTATGTATAGAAGCAATTTATCCACCTGTGAGTCGTGTCACTTCCATCAATATACATAGTTAAGTGACACATTGTATGAATATCTTTGTCCATAATGTATAATCCAATTGGTTCCTCACAGTTAGTATAATAGGTTCATAAAGACATAGTCCCATGTTGGCTAAGCAGCATTTTACATGCCATTGAGGTGCCACATTGCTGAGGACATCTTGGAAATAGTCTCTTGAGTGACCCACATTCTTCAGTACATATTGTATGTGGTGGCAGCTGGACAGACTGCATTCTCTTAGGTTCCCACACATCTCATTATAATGAGGTTAATGGTGTGCAGCTTCTACCAATGCAAACAGACTAGGTATTTCTGGATTATGTGCATTGTTACGTAGAAAAATGTAAGCATTCTCTGAATATTAAATGTACACTGTCACCTGGGCTATAGGGTCACTGTACTAGTCAGACAACTGGGTATCTTTTTATATAATAACTTGGAATAAATCAGTGTTTGAAGGAAATAAATTAAATGTAGTTTTTACAATCTGAGCATTAGTGTTTTAGGATCTAGCTGCTTTCACCAGCCCTATTAGGTATACATCGGTTCCCTGGTGGTCCAGTGGTTAAGATTCGGTGCTGTCATCGCTGTGATGTGGGTTTGATTCCAGTCAGGGAACCAAGAGGTCATATCACCCTGAAGCCAAGCAGGGTTTGGCCTGGTCAGTATTTGGATGAAAGAATACAAGGAGCTGTATGCTGTGGCACACTGGAGAAGGAACTGGCAATCCACTCTAGTATCTATGCCACGAAAGCCAAGTGGATCAGCATGGTATGTTACGGTCCATGAGGTCATGGAGAGTCAGACACGACTGAACAACACAAACACATTAGGTATACAGAGGGTGGAAGAGGATCTGCCTGGGAGACTTTCCTAAAATATTAAATATACCTACTGAAGTATAAAACTCTAAATTTCAAATATACGTTTAAAGTTATATTGAAATGTCGGTCCTGTTATGAGTACTCCAGCAGTGACGGTGAGTATCCACTAGATGTCCCTGCCGATGTCACTATGATAAGGGTTACGTTTAGGGGTAAGAGTAATGGTTTAAGCTTGGAAATTGTGTACAATCTCAGCAGCTTTTACAAACTGTGTACAATTTCGGCAGCACCATCTAGCAGCTTCTTACTGCAACTGCTGCTGCCACTGCTGGAGTACTCACAGAAGGAAAGACCCAAAATGTCTAGTGAAATACAGATCAGGTATACGATGAACAAATTAAACCCTAGTCCATAACCATGACACTTTAATATTAAGTATGTTTTGTATAGGTGAATGGTAAAGAGTTTTCTGATATGCTTTTATCTGTGGTACACCAAAACAATTAGGAAATATGCCCGCCACACCCCAAGCTGTGATAAATTTGCAAAATCAAGGAACAGAAAAGATGCCATCATACAATTAAACGCACAAATTTAAAAACAGGGTGGATGGGAGGGTGATTCACCATTTTATCCAATGTAAACTAAACTATATCCTAATGTCACACAAATGGTCAAAACCCACACCCTTCCATTCTAGCATGGGTAATAACAAGTACTTCAAATTGAAGCCCATAGTTGTCAGGAGCATCAGTATGATTGATTGACCTGTAAAAAATGCAAGCTTCACTGCAAGTTTAGTGTAATTTTATTTGTATTTTTTATAAGCTATTTTGATTAGGAAGAGACAGTTGTGTACAACAGATACAGAGCTTGGATCTATGCTGTTATGGTGTCTGCTCAGGCCCGCCACTGCAGTGCAGCCTCCAACCGCTAGATGGCGCTGCCGATATTTTGCAGCGCTGCCGATATGTGAGAGAAGTTCTAAGCTTATAATGTTAGCCTAACCCTTGAACTAACTCTCACCCTGATCCCAACCCTAACACTAACAGTTTACCTAAGGCGTGACTCTATGATATGGCTCTGGAATATAGGCAGCGCCATCTAGCGGATGCTCACCGCCCTGCAATCTGCCTGTGCTGCGCTACCATAAGAGGATAGGTCCCAGAGCTATATCAGGTGGGTGGTATTGCACAATGAGTTACCAATTGTAGTTCACATCACAACAGGTGTACCACCAACCTGTTCCAATAAAAATGGAATGTTATTACCTGACGTCTCTTTTTTTTTTTGTGTTATGTTCAAACCAATGGATAAAACAGGATACAGAGCGAAAGAGGGAAGATCGATAGAATAGAAAGGTTGTGGTGGGTGGGGGGTTTAAGTCCCAGCTAGGTCAGTTGGGAATCAGGTGTATGGTTGGTCCATTGGGACTATTGGTCATCTAGTTTATAGGTCCGTTTCCTAAATTTTATGGTAAATCATCTGAGAAACACGTATTTCCATGTGAAGTAACATGCAGTTTTTCCACCCCTAATATAGGTGGAAGTAATTTTTCCCTCCCCTTCTGGATCTCTACCTTGTCATGGTGAAGGGGCTTGTGTACCTCAATGAATCTGTGAGATCTACTATGCAGGGTCAGACAAATTGTGGTCCACTGGAGACAGAACTGGCAACCCACTCCAGTATCTTTACCAAGAAAACCATATGGATAAGCACCACCAGAAACACAGACAGATGTGATTGTTGTGCTACATCCATATGGTCACGGTGAGTCGGACATGACTGAGGGACTGAACAACAACAACATTTTCTTAAGGTTAGGTATGAATTTCTTAACAGGGCATATTTCTAGAAAACATATGTTTTAAAGAGCATTCAACTGATAAAGTACTTGCTATTATTTATAGTTTTCAATAATACCCCCACAGCTTCCCTTTAAGAGCATTTTTTTTAATGTTGTTTCATTGAAGCAGTACAAAGATTTTTAATGGATAATTAGTTTGTCTTGTTGCTTGTCTATTAACAAGACACATAAGTACATAAATGACAGTAAATGAGGGTGTAATGTGCCTGGTTCAGGGCCATGACCTGTCTGTAACTATTGCTTAAGTGAGATCATCTTTCATATTCTCACCCTACCGTGTCAAACAGCAGAATGAAATGTCCTTTAAAGAACTAAGTATTTTTAACAACTCTATGTACTTGTAGGCAAGCATGGATTTTGCTTTTGAAAATATATTTATAAAAAAATACTATTAAAAAGGGGAAAGGGTACAATAGTAGGGGCTTCTCACCTTCACTCCTTGCTTACATTTTTAATAGGTTGACCCAGACACTGTTCAGACCATTTATTAAAATGACCTATTTGTGTATGCAACAGAATGTGGCAATTTGCCTGCATGAAACTCCCTGGATTATGGCTGCATAATGTTTTTTGTTACCTTCATGATGGATGAGTCACATGCTATTTGGCTTTACTATCAATGCCCCTTTAAGCAACTAATTTTAGTCAAAGCATAAAGTAACATAAGGTAATATGTAGAAGCTGTTATTTTAAAATTCTGTGACAAATTACAAAAATGTCAGATTTGTATGTTTCTCACCATCTTCATATGCCAAGTTATTCAGAACCACAAGCAATGCATGTCAAGAAAAGAAGCCAAACACATTGGAAATGTGACATTTCAGTTGTGTTATATTTGTTACTTAAGTAAATAAATAGTAATAAAAAAATCTGAGAAAAAACATTATTACACTGCATTCTGGGAAGCTGAGCAGGGACATGCAAATGTGCCCACAAATGCCTCACTCTTCAATCCATAGCCCATTTTAAACATGGCTTCCTTTAAGCTTATGCCTGCTTTATTGCACAGCTTTTATGCAAAGCCAAGGTGGGATTATACACAAGCTAAGAATCCTATCCACGTACAGCTGTTTAAAATGGTTTATGGATTGAAGAGCGAGGCATTTGTGGGCACATTTGCATATCCCTGCTCAGCTTCCCAGAATGCAGTGTAATAACTGTTTTTATCTGTGTTCTGAGCTGGAAGTAGGTTTTTTTTAACTTGTTTTAGACATTCAAATGTGAACACAAATGTACTATTTATGTACTATACTACTGTACGGTGGAGGGCTTCTATTGCTCTTTTGCCCACCATATACAGTGCCTTGCAAAAATATTCACCCCCCTTGACTTTTTACCTATTTTGTTTCATTACAGCCTAAAGTTCAATGTTTTGTTAATCTGAATTTTATGTGATAGATCAGAACACAATAGTCTAAGTTGGTGAAGTGAAATTAGAAAAATATATACATAAAACTATTTTTTAGAAATAGAAAACAGAAAATTGTCATGTGCGTATGTATTCACCCCCTTTGTTATGAAGCCCATAAAAAGCTCTGGTGCAACCAATTACCTTCAAAAGTCACATAATTAATGAAATGATGTCCACCTATGTGCAATCTAAGGGTCACATGATCTGTCATTACATATACACACCTTTTTTGAAAGGCCCACAGAGGCTGCAACACGTAAGCAAGAGGCACCACTAACCAAACACTGCCATGAAGACCAAGGAACTCTCCAAACAAGAAAGGGAAAATGTTGTTGAGAAGTACAAGTCAGGGTTAGGTTATAAAAAAATATCCAAATCTTTGATGATACCCAGGAGCATTATCAAAACTCACCGCCCGGGCAAGGAGGGCATTAATCAGAGAGGCAACACAGAGACCTAAGGTAACCCTGGAGGAGCTGCAGAGTTCCACAGCAGAGACTGGAGTATCTGTACATAGGACAATAATAAGCCGTACGCTTCATAGAGTTGGGCTTTATGGCAGAGTGGCCAGAAGAAAGACATTACTTTCAGCAAAAAACAAAATGCCACGTTTTGGGTTTGCGAAAAGGCATGTGGGAGACTCCCGAAATGAATGGAGGAAGGTGCTCTGGTCTGATGAGACTAAAATGTAACTTTTCGGCCATCAAAGAAAACGCTATGTCTGGCGCAAACCCAACACATCACATCATCCAAAGAACACCATCCCCACAGTGAAACATGGTGGTGGCAGCATCATGCTGTGGAGATGTTTTTCAGCAGCCAGGACTGGGAAACTGGTCAGAGTTGAAGGAAAGATGGATGGTGCTAAATACAGGGATATTCTTCAGCAAAACCTGTACCACTCTGTGCGTGATTTGAGGCTAGGACGGAGGTTCACCTTCCAGCAGGACAATGACCCCAAACACACTGCTAAAGCAACACTTGGGTGGTTTAAGGGGAAACTTGTAAATGTGTTGGAATGGCCTAGTCAAGGTCCAGACCTCAATCCAACAGAAAATCTGTGGTCAGACTTAAAGATTGCTGTTCACAAGCGCAAACCATCCAACTTAAAGGAGCTGGAGCAGTTTTGCAAGGAGGAATGGGCAAAAATCCCAGTGGTAAGATGTGGCAAGCTCATAGAGACTTATCCAAAGCGACTTGGAGCTGTGATTGCTGTAAAAGGTGGCTCTACAAAGTATTGACTTTAGGGGGGTGAATAGTTATGCACATTGACTTTTTCTATTATTTTGTCCTATTTGTTGTTTGCTTCACAATAAAAAAAAAAAAACATCTTCAAAGTTGTGGGCAAGTTCTGTAAATTAAATGATGCAAACCCCCCCCCCCCCAAAAAAAAAAACACACAGCACAGGGGACAGCCAGGACGTCTGGGAGTGAGGTTGCATGCAAATTTAAGCCGAATTTGCAGAGCTTCGGAAAACGAAAATCGGCTAAGCGACAAAAAAAATGTCGGACGAATAAAATGAAAACGAAGCTACACGACCCTGAACCGATCAAAACACCGCCAGCCGCGTACAACTTTTAACCCAGGGACGTACAAGGTACAAAATACACAATTACAAAGGACGGAAAATGCTCGCAAGCCACGTAACACATAGACAATGCACGCCATTTTACAACACTAACTTGCAACTAATAACATTACAAGTCTAACATGGAGCTTTACACAACTAAACCAATGGAAGGACACGAGGAGAGAGGCTCGCAATGAGCACCAAAGGTGGTCAGAGGAGCAAAAATACACAAGAGGAGAGCCTCGCAACGAGCTCCGAAAGCATTGCCATGGCTTCACATTTTATTGCCCCGTCATTTTTGACGGGCAAGTCGCTAGTGTAGATACATAAAATATACTAATTACTCTTGTATTTGTAGTGGTTCAAACTATTTTAGCCACTCCTCAACCACAGAAAACATTTCCAATGCTTCACCATGAAAAATGTCTTCAACGTCAATTCAAGTTATAAAAGAGATATTTTATGGCAATAAATAAATGATTTAAGACTACAATTGATCAGCCACATGTTACCCTACAAGTTTGCAAAAGAGAAGCCACTGTTCTTTTTTTTTTCTTTTTTTTTTTAATTAAACGTTATTTATGACTAATTTTATCTTTACCCTTTTCAATTGTTTTATTACACTTTCTCTTAATTTTTCTAATTATTTGAGCCATACTATGAAATGTATACTATTTGATTTATGTGTGTATGTTACATTTACCTGAGCGGACAGGGTGTTCTACTTGTTATAAACACATACTGTAATCTGAAAGCTGATTTCAGAAAACAAATGAGGTGTGAAAATGAGTGTGCCTCCATTTTGTTCTGTGCTTGTAGTAGTGTTTTTTTTAACTTCAGGGACAGGATGTTCGCTCTACAGAGAACATGACTACATTGTGTCTGGGGATAAAATAATGCTGAACTGAGAAATAACACTTGCCAATTAGCTTTGAAAATCCAATATTACTGTATATACTCGAGTATAAGCCGACCTTTTCCAGCACATTTTTTAATGCTGAAAAGGCCCACCTTGGCTTATACTCAACTCCAAAAAAAAATCCTCCTCCCCCTTTATCATCATCATCCTCCTCCTTCTACTCCTTTCCCCCCTTATCATCATCCTCCTCCTTCTCCTCCTTCTTCCCCCCTTATCATCATCTTGTTTTCCCCATAACCTCCTCCTTACTACACCCTCTCCAATCCCTATCAGCACGTCTTCTGTACCGGCATATGCTAATGACCTGACGTCACATGCGCGTCACGTCATTAGCATATGCCGGTACGGAAGACGTGCTGCAGCGTCAGCAACAGCTCATCATAGCATTGTAGCAAGTAAGGAGAAAGGGGGATAGGGATTGGAGAGGGTGTAGTAAGGAGGAGGTTATGGGGGAAACAAGATGATGATAAGGCGGGGAAGGAGGAGAAGGAGGAGGAGGATGATGATAAGGGGGGGAGGAAGAGGATAACGGGAAGGGGGGGGCGGAGGAGGATGATAAGGGGGGAAGGAGAAAAGGAGGAGGAGGATGATAAGGGGGGAGGAGGAATATGATAAGGAGGGGAAGGAGGAGGATGATCATGGGGGAAGGACCCTCTTTTTCACCCTCGGCTTATACTCAAATCAATACCTTTTTACGGTTTTTTTTGTGGTAAAATGAGGTGCCTCGGCTTATACTCAGGTTGGCTTATACTCGAGTATATACAGTATTGTTACTTGACATGTAATTTCATTGAATATTGTGCACAGATGCAGTCTGGCAATATAAAAACTGCAAATGAAAAAGTTAAACCTAAAGTTTTTTGGGTGAAAAGACATAGTCTCAGAAATGTGTTTTTGCTTCATTTTATATAATCTAACTTTAATAAATGAGAAAGTATTGGTTATGTTGCGCTGGGCATTGTTATGTTACTGGCATAGTAGTACAATGAATGAAGTACATTTGTTCTTTTATTCTATACACTATTTCAAGGAAATAGGCAGAGGTAATATTGAAGCAATTCCATTTGTACACCTTTTCAGCAGTGACATTTTATTTCACAATATTTTGCAGATCCCTGTAACGGTCAGTGGGTTCAGCTTGTTGACTGATTACAAGGTAATAGTATAGACACACTGTGCCTGCTATAATTAGAAGGGATCAGGTCCTCTTATTTTATGAGTTTACTCTATTACATTTCCTGGCTGTGGGAGGGGCTGGTAATTTCCAACAAGCTCTGGAACATCTGCCTGGGTTGCAGGTATTGCTGGGAAGTGCCAGTATCCCCTTGGGTGGTATATGACAGCAGAAGACTCTGCATGGTACAACTTGCCCTGCCAATGTGTCACTGCAAAAACAAAGTTATAGGATTTGTGAAATGAGCTGATGAGGCAGTGACACATGCACAACACACACAAGTTGGGACAATGACTGAACCATATGCATTACTAGTCACACACATATGTAATATTCAATGGAAGTGATACATATACACTAGCTGAACCCCACACTGAATTTCTGTGACACATTATCTAACTGATCCTCCTCCACAATGACAAATGCTCTAATTAGTACTTTGGAGTGATACATAAACTGATCCACCACATACAGTGACAATGATACATATATTAATCGTCCCCCACACAGAAGCAGTGACACATGGAGGTTAGAAATGTACCAGTTCCCACACTATGACATCCACTAATGCAAAGACCGAGCGCCAACACAAATTACATGCCCAGCAACATAACAAACACTGATATTTAAATGTTAGCTATTCAAAGTAACTGAACCCCTATACAACGATAATGACATATACACTAAACAAACTGTAATGATTCACACGCTACTCAATACTTAACATCAACAGGAATACACTTATATGTCTGTCTATCTATCTATCTATCTATCTATCTATCTATCTATCTATCTATCTATCTATCTATTATTGGCTCATTAAAACACACTATATAATAGTATATAATAGAATGTGTATTTCACTGGTTTATAAGACCAAAAAAAAAAATACTCCCTGCAATTGCCAAAGATGCAAAAAATGACAACTTTTTTCTTTGGTTTCTTGAGAAATGTTAACTCGAAAGGAAAAAAATTAAAGGAATTATTGGAGTGAAGAAAGCTATATACGTAATTAGAGAAAGTTTCTAATTTATGGACCCATTGAGAATTTGTACACTAAATATATTGGTAGTTGAAGCTGACCTACAGATAATATCCATGTTAAATAACATTTTAAGTACTGTAAAAGCTGATAAGGCACCATTTAAAAAATATTTATAAAGAGTAAAACTAGCTTCAAATGGAAATGTGCGTTCTCCTCTTTCTCCACTTGATCTGACTTCTCTAAATGAGGGTACAGTATGCATAATTTCAGAGATCCTTTAAAGGAAACACATGAAGTGTAGTGTGTATATATATATGCGGTCCACAAGGGTCATGGAGAGTCGACGGAACAACAACAAGAAATTATATATATATATATATATATATATATATATATATATATATATATATATATATATATATATATATATATATTATTCTATTGAGCCTCGTATGAAGTCGGAGAGATCACTCCACACATTTTTTTAATAGGCTCCAAAAAAACAAAGGGTTTGGAGATGTCTCACTTAAATAGTGAGAAAGATCAGCGAATTTATTGCAGCTTGGACCTGCTTTACTGTGTGTGTCTGAATGTACAGCTCTTCATACTACTTGTAACCCACTGGATTCCAGATTAACTAGAAAGACATTTGACAATGTTATTTATTTTCTTCTTGTTTTCCCCACTCTGTTTTATATAAGTCAATCTCCACAGAGAGCCACTTCCTGTTACTGAACATTTCTAAGGAAACATCTCTTGAAGTAATACTTTGTGGTTAGCTTAAAGACAAAACAGCATTACATGATATCAAGAGCAAAGCTTAAAGTGTGAATATACCAAGACTGATGATAAAAGTTTTGTTATAAATCCATATGTTAATGTCTATGGGCCTCATTCTATTATCGGCCGTAAGAGATGCGGGGCAGCAAGGACCGGCAGCAGGCTATTTGCCTATTCTATTCCCTTCCGGCCGTGGGCTCCGGCAGGCTTGCGGCCGGTGCCTTGTTAACCCTTGCGGCCGCACGCGCCGGAGGAAAGCCTTTGATCTTAAACGCAAGAGTTTCGGCCGCAAGAAAATCCCGGTTGCTATTCAATTGCTCTGGGAACCCTCACTGCAAGGCTAAAAGCGAGCCGCAGCTTACTTGCAGCAAAAAGGTCCCGCTAGCACCAATTAAGCACAGAATAAAGCCATAATAAAGCCATCCTGCACTCTGATGAGAGGATAAAGTGATTGTAGGTGTTAGCATTCATAGCACAACATTCCCCTACACTAAAATCCGTAAATAATTTTTATTTTAATTCATGTCAAATATCCGTGGACAAAGTCCCGAGGGCTTGGAGCACCTCAGACCCGCCCACGCTGCAGCTGGAAAGTAAACAGTTAATTAAATATCGGATTTGGGCTGATGTGCAAGCTTGAGAGGGGGTTGCTATTAATCCTCATGTCCCCCATTATGATCCCTAGCATTTAAAGAGCTTTACAGTGCCATCTTGAATTTATATTTGCTTTTAAAGTTTTCAGACCTTGCGGCCGGTTGGAAGATATGCGGCCGGCCGTAAGGGGGATATCCTTGCGGCGCCGTCTATTTGAATTGCAAGGTAACGGGAGCCCCGCAAGGAATTGCAGCTTTGCGGCCGTTTTACGTCCGATAATAGAATGAGGCCCTATGTATTTTAAGGACAAATAAAAGGATCAAATCTATGTAGGCTTCACAATTCATTATTAATTTCAATAAAATTATGGTCATCGTAAAAAGTATATAAAATAAATAAACACCTTACCATTTCATTAAAATGGCTGACACTGGACTCTAGCTGCACTTTCCTTCGTAAGTGCTGCATTGCAACAGCAGTTGTAGGCAATATGCTGGTGTAATTATGTATTTCAAGCTTGAACTCATTATATACACATGTAGATATTATTGTTACAGTAACAAATATGGCCACCACACACATGACCGGTGCAACCCAACTATACACCATCAATAAAGTCAACCTGTTTGCTTCATGAAGAGAAATAACAAGTCATGTGAGACTGCAGTATTCAGGATTAAGACACATTTTATTCTTGTTAAAAATATGTATTAATATGCATTATGTATTAATATATATTTAGAAGGAGAAATACATATTTAAAAATGTAATATAATGAAAAACATTAATTTAACATGATAGTTTTTTAATTATTGTTTTTTCTTTAAAATAAGTTGTAGTAATCACCTGTCACTGATCCATTATTATTTATACACTAATATCATACTATCCCACATACAAAGTGCACCTCAGGACCCAGAGATTTCATTAGTCCCTCACCCAAGACCCATATGCCCGTTTTACTACTAATGGCAAGACTCAAGTCTTGAAGTACAAAATGCCACAGGTATTTATTAACATTAAAGCACAATATTACTATACAGTATTAGATACTGCGCTTTACAAATGGACATCTTAAAGGGGTTCTAGTAGCATAAAGAGCCTCGGAATTCTCTATAAGTGCTCTGTGCCATGCGATAGACAATGGAAAATCATGTGGAAAAAGTACTTATTAGTTTTAAAATCGATCAAGAATTAACTTAAATATGGTAATTTTAGTTATTATTTGTAAAACCCTTGAAGCCCTCCCACAAGAATATGGGTCTATCGGTAGGTAAATATATTAGTTAATATAAAAAAACTAGTGGAAGACATGGGGTTCAAACCAGTAAAAAACTCAAAGGCAGCACATTTACCCCTACATTAACATGCATCATATTTGATGAGAGTATAAAAATTACAGACACCAACCTTATTATTAATATATCCTAGGTGGTTACTTGAAGACGTGTTTTGGTAAGAGGAGAGTCAAGTATAGCACAATCAGGCTGTTGACTGTGGAGCTGAGGGTATTGGTTCAAGTCAATTTTTAGCCTTTCTTCTTTCTAATTAGAAAGTGTATGTAATAAAGCATGGGTTAACATGAGGTAACATGACCCATGCATGATCCATTTAGGCTAAGATGATGAATAAAGGACACAACGACTGAAATGGGAGAACAATGGGCCAGAGCTTTATTTATAAACAATTGTATATGACAACACATAGCTTTATTTACACAAAATACTGTAATACTTTTTCCGGGGGAGGAGTCCGGCCACGGATAGTGACCTCACGCTTTGGGCCCTGCCCAAAGCCCCAATGCTTATATTAAGCACGCCCTGTGAGGTAGGGCCAACGCCCATTAAGGCCAGTGGGCCGGGCAACTCACCTCCCGCCACGGAGCACGCGAGGGACGCCTCCCGAGACTGCGACCCCCCCCCCTGCTGGCTATCAAAGCCAAGATGAACCTTGTCCTTACCGAAAAAATCGTCGGCACCGACCGGCTCAAACTCCTTATAACGGATGGCGACGAACCCCAACTTTCTAACGAAACTTGCCAGCTGCTGGTTGATCTTCTGTCTTGATTTATCCAGACTGACCGGGTCACGCGCCACGCGTTACGCCAGGATCTTCTTTTTATCATCTCTGACCAGATAAGAAACGTACCCGGGAACTTCTTCATCCATTTTTCCACGTCTCTTTTCATGACCTTTAGCATCCTCCTCATGGGCACCGTTCCCAGATCGTTCCCGCCGGCATGAATCAATATAACACTGGGCTGACCGTAACGCTGTGCATATGTGTCCAACAGCCCATCCAACTGCGCCCATCGCAGACCACGCATCCCGCACCACCGAACGTGTAAGTCCGTAACAGGAAAGCCCAGTTGTGTCTTTCCTTCCCTAACTGCGGCTAACCTGTGGGCCCAGTACACATACGAATGGCCCACGATCCACAGATGCTTCTGTCCTCATGAAAGCAGAAATCAACATCCATTAGACCACTGCCCTCGGCCTCACGTAGGAACGAAAGCGTTCTGATTCCCATCTACCGATGCGCTTTACTGCAGTGTCGGGCAAACCTAGCATGGCTGCCTCCATGGCTGCCCCAATACGGAAAGAGTGTGTCCCAAACTCTGACTGATCTAGCCCGAGCCGCTGCAATGCACGTTTTAAAACTTTCTTGAATTGATAACGGGATAACGCCGTCCCATTGGGGTGAACCAGCAGCAAACACCGTCCGCCGGTCGCCGGTACTCCTCTGTACAAGCATAGGGGCAACACTCCGTGCCAACCTGATGCAGAACCACCTCTTTTCCTTTTCCCACTTGGTCGGTCTTAGACCTCTGTAACCATATCACTACCGTGCCTTCCTTCAGGCAGGTATCCACCACTTGCAGTCCCCCAGAACCGTGTCTACTATTCGCGACTAACTCCACTATCCTAAACGCTCCGAAGAACGCCAGCGAAAAAGCCGTCCGGAAAAGTAGAGATTCAAAGGGGGTTCTGCAAACCACCACCAACACCTGAGCCATTCTCAGTAACAAAGAAAAGGTAATCGGTCGCCTGTTATCCGGCCTGCGGGCACCGTTGAACATTCCGCGCACCACCTTGCGCACTAGAAACTCCTTTGTAAGGTCCCTCTGCCCGGCAAGCTTAAACATAAAAGCCAGCGCCGTGACCTGTCTCCCTACTATGGCTCTTGTTTCGCCTTGCTCTAGGCGCACCGCAGCAGGTACCAAAGCAGGATCCCTATGGTCTTATCTTCCGTTGTAGTGCCACCGGCCATTGCCACTAGGCCATCCCATTTTGCCCACACGCGTCTGTACGCGGTCCATGTTGCCGGGGCAACAGACTGTCTAACGAGTCTCGTCACCTGGCAGCTCCAAGCTCCCAGAGCTCCGCGGGAATGCATTCCCCCAGGGCGTTCGCCTGAGGAGCCAATGCCCTGAAACGCTCCTCCTGAAACCGAGAAAGGGCATAAGCAATCCCGTTCTCCACCACTGGAACGTGTCTCGCCTGGAACCATATGTTCAGGCGGAGACAGCATAGTACAAGATGACGGAGTAATCGTACTACCGGTATGGATGTTGCCGTGATGTTATTTACGGCCTCCACCACCCCTATCTTATCTGAGTGGAATATGACTCGCCGGTCCCTGAAAGCCGGACCCCATATGTGTACTGCTGCCACAATGGGGAATAACTAGAGGAATGTAAGGTTCTTTGTTAAACCTGCTACTACCCATTCCTCCGGCCAGCCCGCGGCGCACCATCTCCCCTGGAGATATGCCCCGTAGCCAACCGGTCCAGATCCATCCGTGTAAAGCACTAACTCTGCGTTGGTGGCGCTCTTCTTTTTTTTTTTTTTACATTTTTTTATTAAGAGTATCATGGTAATACAATAATACACATGTTTCAACGATAAAACAAAAATTATATAGACAATGTCCTTGAAAAATATAAACATACAAATAAATAACCTTTTAACTTCAGTTATCGACTTTTTGCTTTCTCTCTTTTTTTTTGTTTTTTTTTGTTATATGAATTCAGATTACTTACATATAAAAATACAGGTTATCGAACTTGTAACCTAAAAACAAAGGAAAAAACACGCCTAGGGTAAAGGGAAAGGGGGGAAGGAAGAACAGGAGAAGAGAGGGACATGGAAAATCAAGATCCACACCCTGATTGTCATACGAATTAGAGAACTCTGTAACTTTACCATCCGATCTTAAGGATCCAGGTGTCCCAGCATGAAGCCCATTTCTTGTATGATTGATTCAGGTCAGCTGAGATAAAGCTCATATCATATATGAACTTAAGCTTACGTAAAACTTCACTATATGGGGGTATTCCCGATTTCCAGGCTTTAGCTAGCGCAACTCGAGTTGCCAAAAACACTTGGTGTGACAAAAGTTAAGCCTGGTTACTAAGGCCCTCTATGGGTAGACCTAAAAGAGCTTCTTCCGGTTTTTTGGGGAATCCTGCAATCCCAGAGTTTCTCCAAGATATCATATGTCCCCAGCCAGATGTGGGCAATCCTAGGGCAATCCCACAGGACATGTTTAAGAGTACCTAAATCAGTACACCCCCTAAAACAATTACCTTCCAAAGAAGGATTGGAAAGCTTCAACCGAGCCGGTGTTAGGTACCACCTCAAAATAGTCTTGTGTGAATTTTCCCTCAATATTACGTTCAATGAGGAGTCTGCCGCCTGTTTATGTATTTTATTCCATTGAGCCTCGTTTAAGTCAATGGCAAGTTCCGACTCCCAAGATTGTTGATGATGTAATTTAGGTGGTGTGGTCTGGTCTGTTAGGTAGTTATAAATAATAGAGATATTCCGTCTGCCAGTTGGATTCTCAAGGCAACATTTCTCAAATGGAGTAGTCCTGGCAGCGGCATTACATTTGATTACTTTGGAGATATTGACATGTATCTGGGACAAATTAAGCCATTCCCTTAATGGTAAATGGTGTTCTTCCCTAAATGCTGTAATAGACCACTGTCTATTACCCTTCAACAGATCAGCCACCACCGTAAATTTATTGTTTATCCACCACTTAAATTGCGAGAGTCTATCAATTAGTGCCGTTCTTTGGTATACCCACAATGGGGCTATCCATGAGCTTGTTTCAACCAGTGGGATTCTCTTGTTTGTCTGGGTCAGAACTGCCAGAGACTGGACCATGCAGTTAGTAACGGAGGCATTCCCCAACTTAGAATGTAAGCTAAGCCAAATAACCTGTTTAATTTGGAGGCCACTTTGATCAAAGATATTTGTTTCTATTTCTACCCATATTGGCACTTGTTCTTTACCAAACCATTTAGTGATTTGGGCTAATCTAGTGGCTTTACAATATTTCAATAGGTCTGGGAGGGCAAGCCCTCCTCTGGCCTTTGAAGCCTTCATGGCCGTCTTATTTATTCTAGGTCTTTTACGGTCCCAAATAAAGCGAGAGATTGCCCCCTGAATAGCCAAGATATCCTTGGAACGAACAGCCGTTGGAATGCTACGGAAGAGATATAGGAGCTTGGGCAAAATACTCATTTTGATAGCGTGAATCCTTCCTAACCACAAAATTTTGTATGAAGACCACGTATTTAAATCCATAATTCATTTTTTAATGAGTGGTGCTCTTCTTTTGAAGAAGCGCCCGGCCATTAAACTCGGCGAGGAAAACTGCCCATACCCTTGCATCTGTTCAGGGTGTCGCTCGCAAAGGTACACAGGCCCAAATGGAGAAGGCTTGAAGCCATGTATCGAACGTCCTTGGCAGCCTCCTAAAGGACTTCTGACGATCATCTCCCTCCCTGAGGCCCCTCTTGCCCACTTCCAGTTGTCTGGACATGGAGAGAAGGGAGAACAATTCTACGAATTCCCTCCTCCAGATCTTTTCCTTAACCTCTTGGGTAAGATGCGCACCTAAGTTATCCAACGAGCACAAGACTATGGGTCTCATGGCTGCGTCGGTAACCCCTGCATTGGTACTGCCACCTACCGCACCCGGGCCCCCCACCGGCTCGGGTGCCCCGACGGTCCCTATGGCCGCGGCCGGAGCTGCCTGCGCTAACCCCCCTACCCAAAAAACCCAGCCTTTGTGTGCGGGAGTTCTCTTTCCCCCTTTTCTGCTGCGCAACCCAACATTGTGCGCTCACCTGCTTCCGGAAGCCTCGGAGTGGAAACAGCCAACGGGGTATCCCTGCGTCTTTCCTGACACTCAGGGGACTCTGACCATCTGGCCCTCCACAGGCTCCTCCTCTCTGATCCAGTGCAGGCACAGCTGCACCGGCAGGATCTCCTGCTACTCGATCTGAATCTCCTTCCGGACCTGTGGGTGCAAGAGGAACAGTCACTAGCTCTCCGTGACCTGCATGCCCGTGCCCATACCATTCGCTCCTCCCCTGAGGAGTAGTCCTGGTCACCTATGCTTGCGCGGCTGGAGTAAGCTAGCGCCGCAGCCTCTGCCGCCCCCAGTAGGGGTTCCCCTGAGACTTCATTAGGTGTTGTAAGGTCTGACTATTGGTCGGTCTTAGACCCCTTTTGCTGTGGCCTAACCGTCTTGCCCTCAGTCTCAGCTCTAGTACGTCTTAGTGGGGTGTGGACTGTACCTGCTTGTAGCCTTCATAGCTCGAGTGGGGCGCGCCGGCCTCGCCACTGCTGCTGTTACTGGCACGTCATCGATTATGACCATGCTGTCCTGGCTGTTCATCTCGCTGACCACTCTGTCCCGTCTCTCTCTCATCGTCGCCATGTTCCGTTCACTGCCTAGTGTGCGTCCCTGTAAGGTACCAGAAGCCCTGTTAGTAAGGGAAATCCTAGGGACCGCATGGTCAGCGCAATGAGGGTCTGTAGGAGCTTTTTTAGGGCTCCCGGCTTTTTTCTTACCCCCTGCACCCCCTTTACGGGGTGGTAACGGGGTGTTTCTCGACCTTTGTCGCAGCCTAGGCCCTTTAGGCAAAGTGACCGGTGGTGACCGGAGTCCTGGCTGCCCTGAACCGTAGCCCCCTCCTCTCTTGTGGCTCTGCCTACTGATGGACAGGGGTCTGCTAGCCCTACACTGATGGGATCTGAATATGTCCCCCCTGACACCTCCAGTATTGACCAGGCCACCAATCACCGCAGGCTGTTCCTGTTCAATGTGCTGAGGGCCAAGCACAGAAGGCATGGAGGGTCCCAGCCTGTCCTGCACCCACCTGACCCCTTGGCTTAGTGCACAGGTCCTGACCTCAGCCAGTAAGGCCTCTATGTCTTCTGCATCCATGGTATACAGGCACACAAAGGAGACAACCGCAAGACAGCACAGAATAGCGAAAGAAGCACACACACACACACACACCCAAGGCACAGGAAAAGACAGGGACAAAACGACACAAAACGGGGAAAAAACACACCCAAAGAACAAGCATGCAGAGCCTAAAACGTATGCCCCTTATGTGCTAGTAAGCTGGGGACCAATCTCAGTATTTAACCACCTACTTGTACTCTATTGCTGCAGGACCTCAGACCTCCGTCCGTTTCAGTCGGGAGACCGCGCTGCTGTGACAAACGGCGCGAAACGCTGAGGCACGACACGCCCCCGACGCAGCTGATTGGCTGATGGCCTCACAGGCTCCGCTGGGTCATGCGACGCTACGTGCTGACCCAGGAAGCCTGTGCAGCCTCCGCGTCAGACATCATGTTTTGTTGTGTGTTTTAAAAAAAAATATTTGGACTAATTTAATTATTGGAACTATAGATATGTATACACATATATAATACATATAATTATTTTAAAATAACCACAAAATACAGTTATCCCATATTAACAGTTGCTTTTTTAATATAACCTAAACAAAATTTGTATTGTTTAAAAAGCTGTGAGGGGACCCAAACTAGACAACCCAACTCCATAGTTGGCAGCTTAACTCACTGTACTATCCTTGATACTATAGTAAATAAAACATATACAAGTAGTTACAGGTAATATAGCCACTGTCTGATTTTAACTACCTAATATACAGTAAATGTGCATTGAAAGACGTATTAGTGAGTCAGGGCAAAGACAACAAGCCATGACTTCTGATCATAACTGCAACAATTCAGCATTAATATTAAAAAGGGAAACACTTTTTCCACATGCTTTTTTGCCCTCTATCCAATGGTGCAAAGCAGATATGGTGATATCAGTGGCCCTTTCATTTACTCGATTGCTAACATTTATAGCCTTATTAAATTGCGTTTCGGCCAATTGAATAGGGCTCTATATAAGCACAGAGCATGTTTTTTTTTTACAGAAGTTTTTAGTTTTTCACTAACTAAAAACTTCTGTAAAAAAATATGCTATGTGCTTATATAGAGCCCTATTCAATCGTCCGAATCGCAATTTAATAAGGCTGTTAGGTTCCATCCTCAAAAGGCAAGGCCTAAATTATTTGATCCAAACCATAAACTACATGACACAACCAATTTAATCATTGTCTGGATTACAGGAAATCTTCCAAATGCAACTTCTTTCTTTACATTCAAGCTCCCTATTATATAAAGCCACTTAGTACTAGAATATATACTAAACCCCCAAGTTAAAGGGCCACAGTGGTAAGAATTTTAAAATAGCTCCTTTTGAAGAGATGTGTTGAAGACCGATAACATGGAAGTCCTTAGGCACAAACAAAGTCTCCTAAGATTAAAATAAACTGCAGGCCAAGAAAAAAGACACTTGTTTGTTAAGTTTGTACCAAACTAACAATATTAGCATCTGTTTAAAGCATAGAAATAAAACATATTTTTTGAAATTCTGAATTTTTGAAGACTGTTTATGAGTGCAGGAAGCCATTTTATGTTTTTTACGTCACCTCCTGAGACCTGGATGATGGGCTGGGCAGTGTAGTTTTTAGTGTAGGGAGGAGTAGGGGAGGGGACAGGCTGAGTCCAAAGCCTTTGTTTGATCACTGCATACGACTCACATTGATACCATACTCCTTCTGCTTCACTGACCCAGAAGCATGATGTTGCATTAAAGGATGCAACCATAGCTCTCCAGAAATGTATATGTCCCTCTCAGACACAAACACAACTTCCACAAATGTACCATTGTTTCCTCCAGGGTACTGTAGAGGCTTCAGAGTATATATACTGTATATATATATATATATATATATATATATATATATATATATATATATACAATGTATGACTTTTTCTTGATTAATTATGTTCTTAGACAATGCTTTCAAACATAAAAAATTTTCATTGTACAGTTATCCTTTAAGATTATCCCTAAAAATCCTTATATGATCACGGTTTACACAGTTGCTAATCTTCCTTATTTGTTATTTCATTAATGAGACAATTTCCCCAAACTAAAAACCTTTCACCTTATGAGTCCTTAAACCCTCCCAAGGCCACTGGTCATTAGACAGGATCTATATGTATCTATATGCCCAAAAAAGAACATATTACACTAAAAATCTACTGAAACAATGCAATTTATTCAATATACTAAAATGTGGGTCCTTTCCTTTTATATTGGCGCATCGGATTGCGCTGTGCTGCGCGTGCCTGTGGGCACTTCTGTGCATGCTGACCGCTTTCTGTAGAGGCGCGCGCTCTACCGCTCTAGCGCCATCTAGGCTGTATATTGTGGTAATACATGCTTGCTTGTAAGAGGAGCGCTCTTGCGCCATCTATACTGTATATGGTGGAATTGCAGTCTACTTAAATACAAATACTTCATATATGATTTTTTTCTATGTTTTAATAAAAGGTGAAAGGTGTGGGTCAGGATATAGAGTTAGGGTCAGGATAGGGTGAAAGGGGTTAGGCATAGGGTTAGGGTCAGGGGTTAGGGCTAGGCATAGGGGTTAGGGTCAAGGGTTAGGGACTGGGTTAGGGTTAGGGTCATGCATAGGGTAAGGTCAGGGGTTAGGGGTTCAGGTTAGAGTCAGGGGTTTGGGTTAGGCGCTAATATGCGCCAAGCTAACAGGACAGATCCAAAATCTGTACATACTCATAAAAAAAAAAAAAAAAAAAAGTAATGCAGGTAATTTAAGAACTATGTTCTACTCTGCACCTTTTAATATTCCCTAAAATACCCCTTTGCACACTAACAAATCTTCACAAACAACTGTAAAGAAAGATATGTGATTCCTAAATAGTCACAGATTCCAAGAGAGGTAAATCAATATAATAGATTAACATCCTTTAAGAATAGGTTGTCTATGAAAAACACTCAAGCATGACACCTCATGTGTATATTTGTTAAATGGTGTTTTACATAAAAATAATAGCATTTCTTACTATAGCATGTGAATCATTAACAATCAGCATATAATTATGATGTATGATTGTAGATTTCTCAAGAGTACGTAGCTTGAAAAATACTACTTATGATTTTGTAATGCTTTGAGGGACCATGGAAGAAGCAGCCTCACCTCATAATCCATTGACCCAACTGTGGAGAAATGCTGAGATCATCTGCAGCAATTACAGCATTATATGAGCTTACTACATGATATTGTGTAACAACAGGCTGTAAAACAGGCTTGTTTACAAGTGAACAGCAAAATGAGGGTAGTAGGTAATAAAATCTTCTAAAATGCCTATTCCCAGAGGACTTTAAGCACAATAAATTAGACTTTTTTTCAGAAGTAAAAAATAATAAGATTGGACAAATATCTTTCAAATTGAACACTGTTAAATTATACACTGGCTGTGTATAAAGAATGGATCTGAAATTATCAAGTGGTTTTCAGAATCAGTTTATTATATAATGTTACTACTCCTTTCCTCTTGCTATATACCACAAAGAGGTTATATACTGTATATCTATTATTTACATTATATGGTTGTCCATTGGTCTTTGCTACTACTGCTGTAACACAAACACTTATAGTATGCCTCTTTTAACATGTAAGAGTCAAAACATTTTCCTGTTAAAATGAAATAAGCCTCTAAGTTAATAAATATGTTTTTATCAAACCAAGATTTGACAAGGCCAAGTCATAAATATTTTTACATGGGTAAATATTCAGAATGCTACTTTTAAGATAGCGTGTACTAGAAATACACATCTCACTTCAATTCTCCATTGTCCCATATAAATATTATCAAGCAGGTGTTAAGATAAAAACATACAATGTTCTAGTCTCTAACGAACCAATACTTGGCACACAATATGGGACCGAGGTCACACATATTAATAATCATTTATTTTAATATGTGTAACCAGAGCGCTCTCAAGCAGATAGAAACAGATATAAATAACATATTTATCAATACATTCTAATTTATACATATACATGCAAATGGGGAGTAACTATTTGTGATTGGTGAAAACCAATCTTGTGACGATGAAAGAAAAATAGTTGGGAGTGAGCACAGAACCAAGACTAATTAGCACCTGTATTCCGGACTGTAGATGTTAATCAATATATTTCAATCTGCCCATATTCCCTCAAACAGACTGATTGATTGTATTCAACAAAACTGTCTTACATCATTATTGATCAAATTGACCAATTTGATAAATTAAATTAAATGTAATCAATTTTAATGTAAGACCAGTAACCAAATAGACATCTGATTATATACACTGTTTATATACTCCTATATTGAACTAAGCAAATATAGACTGTACTATAATAAATTGTTTTAATAAGTTTATATACACTGCTTGTTGATTTCTGTATTGATCTAACCAAATATAAAGTGTGTTAAGACTAATTGTTATCCAATCATCCGAAAGAGATTGTAATACACGTCAGATAGATTGTATTGGGATCTAACTAAAAATCAAAGCTTACAAATGTAAACATTTATAATTGATTATCCTTGATATTTACTGCTATACTAATAAAAGCTATTTCTGCACACAGCATATACTTGCTGATAAATTGATCCTCAAACTCAATTAATCTATACACTGTAATATTTAAAGAAACTATATTATCCTATACAGTGTAATCTTCATGTCATATCAATTGCATGACATGTGGTGGCCCGCATGGAGTAAGATCGTTATCAAATAAGTGATTGATTAGATAGTGATTAAAAACTGTGTGACAGAATAACATAGACCTTAAAAGAAAAATGGAGAAATGTCATATGTCTGCAGGCACCGTGTCAAAGACTCACCCTTCTATACCCCTGGCTAGATGCCAAATCTGGGTGTACTGCTAAAACAAAAGTCCTTGAAAAAAAACATTTGCAGTAATATTATACTAAGAATATAAATTCAGCCGGTGTGCCTTATGTATACTAGCTAAAACCATATAAAATAATTACCCCAATATAATTTGGTGGAAAGTACAAATGTAAAAAAATAGAATAAATAAACAAAAATAAAGTAATTGGAATTTTATGATAGAAATATACTTTTTAATAATGGACCCACATATTACTTCTTGGGACAAGCTTGATTACCAATGAGATAAAATATATACTAAACTTGTTCATTTGTTTTATGTTGCATATGAATCAGAAACAGCATTCTACTGGGAAATAACTTCTTAGATGGCAGAACCTTACTCTCCATAAGTGTTAGAAAACCCTGTCCGATAAAAAAGAGGAAAATACTTGAGGTACAGGTTCAAAACACGCCAAACATCTAAGATGACAACATTAAAAGTACAATGGTAGCTTCCAGGAACTACTAAACAAACTGATATAGACCTGTCTGAATATCTACAGCACCCTTAAAGGGAAAAATCCGAATAAAAATCAAAGTATATGTTTATCAAAAACGTGATCATTCTTAAACTCTTAAAGTGATCATGATAAAAATGTTAACATTTTGTAAGATTATCTAAATACTTAACATTGACAACCTTTTAAGCAAGAGGACCAAATCATATGCTGATATGGTCAAAAGTCAAAATACATAGGTATAAAAAACAAAAAACAGACCCGATTTAAACCAATAAATGCCACAAACAAACAAACAAACCAAAACTTTGAAATAAAAACAGGGATTCTTTTATGTTAGCATAAATTTTAAAGGCACGAATCCCAATAGAAATACAAGTGGCAACTAATTCCTATGCCTAATACCTCCTAGCTCAAGGAGCCCCAAAAGGTTAAAAGGCATAGACAAAATCAAATTACAAAAATATCGACTAACCTGGAAGAACAGGTACAATTCCTGACACAGCAGTTAGAGGAACTCATGGCTGGATTTAATATACAGAGAAATCAGCCATTGAGAAATAACATGGGTCAAAAGAAAAATAACTTCAAATAACCAGAGCAAATAGCTAAACACTGGTTGTAAAAGTAAATTGATAGCCAGAGCCAGGGGCAGCTGGTGCATTGGGGCAAATGTGCAACCATCCTCCCAAAATTAATGACTTAATCCCCCATCACTTACTTAATTGTATAATTTATATAATAAAAAAATAATTTTATCATGTTCAATATACTGTTTTTTTAAAAGCTGCTGCTGTCACTTTAAATTTCAAAACCAGCTATGCTGCAGTTAAACACACTGACTTATCACATTGATCCCCTGCTGGTGACTTGCCTAGTACTACAGATCAGGGTACATGTGAGAATTAAAAAAAAAACAGTCAAAATGCTGCCTTAGTCCGACATGTGCATTCAAATATAGGACTCAGCTTGTCTGTCATACGCAGCATCACCCAATCAGAATGGCCGGGAGGGACAGCACCTCTCACAGTCCCCCAGGAAGTGAATACATTGGTGCAATCTCAATAAAGTCTATTGGGAAAAAAACAACTCCCAGCTCACATTGCATGCAGATAGAGGGAGCTGTGTGTAAAGCTTCAGTTTTCTCAATACTCTGGTGGTCTTATTGATTCTGACTACCCTGCTCCACACACCAAGCTTACGACCTGTCTGTCACCACCCCGGCCTATACCAGACAGAAGCAGCTGCAGAGCTCAGGTGAGTCCATATCCATCACTGTGTCTTGTTGTAGTTGTTCTGTCCTTCAGTTGTTTCTGACTCTCAGTGACCACAAAGATGCAGCACACCAGGTACATCTGTCTGTTTCTGGTTGTGCTTATCCATATGGTTTTCATGGCAAAGATACTGGAGTGGGTTGCCAGTTCCTACTCCAGTGGACTGCATTTTGTCTGACCTCTCTAAAATGACCTGCCCATCTTGGTTGACCCTTCATGATATAGCTCACAGCTTCATTGAGGTAACAAGCCCCTTCACCACAACAAGGTAGCGATCCAGAAGGGGTCTAGTCTCTCTCTATGTCCATATGTATTTATAAGGATAGGGTTAACTTACTTTTGAGGGAGATTTCTTATTGTATGTGTAAGATATATATAATCCCCTCTAACAGCAGGGATAACAGTTCTACTGGAGGAGTGGGAGGGAAGAATAGGCAGAGTAACAGACATGTTTTGGTGGTAGGGGACTCTATTATTAGGAAGGTAGACAGGGTAATTTGTCACCCAGATCCTAGCAATTGAACAGTTTGCTGTCTCCCGGGTGCTCGGGTTCGGCATTTTGTGGATCGGGTGGATAATTTATTGGGAGGGGCTGGTAATGAACCAGCGGTCTTGATACACATTGGTACCTATGACAAAGTTACTGGATGATGGAGCGTACTAAAGAATGATTTTAGAGAACTAGGGATTAAGCTTAAGGCAAGGACCTCCAAGGTAGTATTTTCTGAGATACTACCAGTGCCACGTGCTAGCCCAGGGAGGCAGAAGGAGCTTAGAGAGGTTAATGCGTGGCAAAAAAAGTGGTGCAGTGCAGAGGGTTTTGGGTTTTTAGAACACTGGGCTGACTTCTCACTGGTTACAATCTCTATAGCAGGGATGGAATGCACCTTAATGATGAGGGAGCTTTTGTGCTAGGGGATAGGATAGTAGCACGGCTGGGGGAGTTTTTAAACTTGTAGGTGGGGGGGAGGGACTATATAGAAGTATTGGGGTAAAAAGGGTAGAGAGGGAAAGTGATGAATTAGTTACCCATGAGGGAGGAGAAGGGGGAGGGTTACAATAGGCAGTAGGGAGGTATTATTAGGGGCCTCGAATACAGTGGCAAGCACTTCACAAAGGCAGAGTCATAGCAACATAAAGTGTATGCTTGCTAATGCAAGAAGTTTGCCTGGGAAAATGGATGAGCTAGAATTATTAACAGTACAAGAAAAATGGGGCTTAATAGGCATTACTGAAACATGGTGGAATGAAACTCATGACTGGACTGTTAATCTGGATGGTTATAACCTATTTAGGAAAAATAGGGGAAATGGTAAAAGAGGAGGAGGGATCTGTCTGTATGTTAAGCCTGAATTTAAGCCTATAGTCAGAGAAGATATTTATGCTGGAACTAACGGCATCATTGAATCTTTGTGGGTTGAGCTAAATAGTGGAGGAACTAATTCTAAACGCATATTGGTGGGAGTATGCTATAAACCCCCAAATATAGCTGAAAGTGATGAAATACAATTATTGTTACAGATTGGAAATGCAGCTAAGCACGGGCAAGTTCTAATAATGGGAGACTTTAATTACCCTGAAATAAACTGGATAAATGAGACCAGCAGCTCAGCTAAGGGCATCAGGTTCTTGAGTACACTCAGGGATCATTATCTGGCCAAGGTAATACAAGAACCTACTAGAAATGGGGCCATCTTGGATTTAGTCATCACAAGTAATATTAATATAATATCAAATGTTAAAATAGGGGAACCCTTGCGGAACAGTGATCACAAAACAGTCTCATTTGAGATTGAATACAAAAAAACAGAGTTGTAAGGGACCAATAAAAACTCTATATTTTAAAAGGGCTAACTTTAATGGGCTAAGGGCAGCAATACCACATATAGACTGGGACAAAGAACTTACAGGGAAAAATACTGAAAATAAATGGACAACATTCAAATCGTTACTAAATAAACATACTCATCGGCATGTACCATGTGGAAATAAAATGAATAGGAGTAAATCACATCCCATGTGGCTTTACAATGACTTAAAGATCATGATGAGGAAAAATAAACATGCTTTTAAATTATACAAGAAGGAGGGAACAGAGGCAGCTTTATGTGACTATAAGGAAATCAACAAGGCTTGCAAAAGGGCTATTAGACTGGCAAAAATAGAAAATGAGAAGTCAGTAGCAAAGGAAAGTAAGACTAACCCTAAAATATTTTTTAAATATATTAATGGGAAGAAGGCAAGGAAGCTATAGGAACATTACAATGTGACACATGCCATCTGATAATTAGTGACCAGGAAAAGGCAGATGAGCTAAATAGGTTATTTTCGTCGGTATACACAAGGGAGGTACAAGTGGTTGGGACACCGCAACATAATGGAGCTACACTACCATCATTAAATAATTGGTTAACGCAGGAAGAAATCCAAAAGAGATTGTAGAAAATAAATGTTAATAAAGCCCCAGGTCCTGATGGAATACATCCAAGGCTACTGAGGGAGCTGAGTTCTGTAATAGCAAAACCATTATATCTAATCTTTCAAGACTCACTCACTACAGGGTCTCTACCGGATGACTGGAGAAAAGCAGAGGTGATACCTATATTTAAGAAGGGAGCAAGAGCAAATCCAGGGAATTATAGACCAGTGAGCCTCACATCTGTAGTTGGGAAGCTTTTAGAAGGGTTAATAATGGACAGAATACAAGAATATGTCTATTTGAACAAGATCATAGGTAGCAGTCAACACAGATTTATGAAGGATAGGTCATGTCAGACCAATCTAATTAGTTTCTATGAGGAGGTTAGTAGGAACTTGGATCAGGGCAACTCAGTGGATGTAGTCTTTTTGGATTTTACAAAGGCTTTTGATACAGTGCCTCATCAGAGACTTTTGAGCAAACTAAGGGATACAGGAATTGCAGTAAATATCTGCTCATGGATCGACAGGAAGCAAAGGGTTGTTGTAAATGAAACATACTCCGATTGGACTAATGTGGTAAGTGGGGTTCCTCAAGGTTCAGTATTAGGTGCTCTCCTTTTTAACATATTTATTAATGACGTAGAAGTAGGACTTGAAAGTAAGTGTCTCCATTTTTGCTGATGACACTAAGTTGCGCAAGGTAATTAAATCAGATAATGATGTACTTTCCCTACAAAGGAATTTGCATAAATTAGAGAAATGGGCGGCTAAATGGCAGATGAGATTTAATACAAATAAATGTAAGGTTATGCATTTGGGAAGGAAAAATAGCCATGCAATTTATAATCTTAATGGAGCAAATCTAGGGGTAACAAATATTGAAAGGGATTTGGGAGTGCTTGTGGACAACCACCTAGGTAACAGTGCTCATTGCCAAGCAGCAGCTGCAAAGGCAAGTAAAATATTAGCATGTATTAAGAAGGGTATAGAAGCAAGGGAAGCAAATATAATTCTGCCACTATACAAATCTCTAGTATGCCCTCATTTGGAATATGGAGTACAATTTTGGGCACCACTTCATAAAAAAGACATTTTAGAGCTGGAAAAAGTACAGAAAAGGGCTACAAAACTAATAAGGGGAATGGAGGGGCTAAGTTATGAAGAAAGACTAACCAAATTAAATTTATATTCGCTAGAAAAAAGGCGTATACGAGAGGATATGATTACCTTATTTAAATACATCCAGGGTCAATATAAGGCTTTGTCAAGTGAACTTTTTGTAGCAAGAGATTTTAGACTGACAAGAGGACATCCTTTGAGGTTAGAGGAAAAAAGTTTTCACCTTAAACAAAGAAAAGGGTTCTTCACAGTTAGGGTGGCTAAACTGTCGAATTCTCTACCAAAGGAGGTGGTGACAGCGAATCGATAGATAACTTCAAAAAGGAGTTAGATATACTTTTGAATAAAGAGGGCATTCAAGGTTATCCTAGATAACTAGCGAAGGAATATTGATCCAGGGAAAAATGTGATCGCCAGTTTCTGGGGTCAGGAAGGAATTTAGCTTTTTTCTCCTTATGAGACAATTGGCAAAGTTTCAATGTTTTTTTTTTTTTTCTGTTTGCCTTCCTCTGGATCAATTAACAATTAATAATAAATAGTCCACATATTAAAAAGATCAATAGAGATCTAAAAAGGTTGAACTTGATGGACTAACTCTTTATTCATCCTCAAATACTATACTATTAATAATTATTTAACAACTAATTAATTAATAACTAATCCGCATATTGCAGATCAGAGGAGATCTTAACAGGTTGAACTTGATGGACTGAAAGTCTTTTTTCAATCTTAATTACTATGTAATTATGTACTATGTAACATATATAGTTGTCAGCAGCCAAAATGCGTTGGTAACGCAACGGGGAAACTGCGAAGCGAGGGCCGCGATTGCGGCCAGGCAAGGAGCGCCAAAGGTGCTCCTTGCGCTGGTGGAGATGAGCGCCATAGGCGCTCATCCCTACAACCCCGCAACACTTTACCATCATACCTACGACCCGCGGGATTACACATGAACACAAAACTCAAATACACAATTCACACTGCAAGTCGAGTAGCACTTTGAAAAAAATTGCAGGAAAAAAAATATGGCCCGTAACACTTACAAAAGGAAACCGCGACTTGCATAAAAAAAAAATACGAGCCGCAAAAATTATGAACTTAAGGGCCGTACCGCACACACCCAAAAACACAGAAACAACACTAAATACAAACAAAAATAACATAAAAACATCACAAACAGCAAGAGGGGACGCCCAGGACGTCTGCAAGTCATCTTACACGTCAAATTAACTCCAATTTCCAGAGTTTAGACACTCAAAAATCCTGTAAGCGAGAGAAAAAATAACCGCCGAAAAAAACGAAAACGAGGCTACACGACCCCTAAAGCCGCAAAACACCACCAAGCACATACGACTTTTACAAAAAGCCGAACGAGGTACAAGATACACTATTACCAAGGACGCTAAATCATCAGCACATTGCTTGATGCATATATTAATTACAAATAGGTAAAGTATATTAATTTATGATTTCATTTATTAATTAATTATCATGAAAAAATACATATACACAAAAAAACAAAAAAAAAACACACTATCGCACTAAACGGCAAAGTCCTTAACCACGCGCGCCTCACAAGGAGTGCCAACGGTGATCGCCATGAGCGCCAAAGGATCTCACACGACCAAAACACTTACTGTCTGTGGCAAACAGCATTACCAGCCTTACTATTTTATTGACCCGTCATTTTTGACGGGCAAGTCGCTAGTATATATATAGTAAATAAATAGTACATCTGAATGTCTAATGTTGAAAAACCTGCTTCTAGCTCAGAATTCCAAGAAAAACAGTTATTACACTGCATTCTGGGAAGCTGAGCTGTGACATGCAAATGTGCCCACAAATGCCTCTTTTTCAAACATGCGTTCCTTTAAGCATATGCATGCTGTATTACACAGCTTTAATGCAAAGTCACGGCTGGATTTTACACAAATTGAGAATCCTATCCATGTACAGCTGTTTCAAGCTTATTGGCTATCATCAGCATGGAGCGCGATCTCAGCTTGTGTTGTGGACCTTATGAGTAGGTAGTTCACCGCAACAATCATTTATAATATGGTGGGCAAAAGAGCGATATAGAGTGGGGGGGGGGGGAAAGTATTTGATCCCTTGCTGATTTTGAACGTTTGCCCACTGACAAAGAAATGATCAGTCTATAATTTTAATGGTAGGTTTATTTTAACAGTTAGAGACAGAATAACAAAGAAGAAACAAGAAACACGCATGTGCAGGTCAGTGAGGGAAATAAGTATTTGATCCCCTATCAATCAGCAAGATTTCTGGCTCCCAGGTTTCTTTTATACAGGTAACAAGCTGAGATTAGGAGCACTCTCTTAAAGGGAGTACTCCTAATCTCAGCTTGTTACCCGTATAATAGACACCTGTCCACATAAGCAATCAATCAATCAGATTCCAAACTCTCCACCATGGCCAAGACCAAAGAGCTGTCCAAGGATGTCAGGGACAAGATTGTAGACCTACACAAGGCTGGAATGGGCTACAAGACCATCGCCAAGCAGCTTGGTGAGAAGGTGACAACAGTTGGTGCGATTATTCGCAAATGGAAGAAACACAAAATAACTGCCAGTCTCCCTCGGTCTGATGCCCCATGCAAGATCTCACCTCGTGGAGTTTCAATGATCATGAAAACGGTGAGGAATCAGCCCAGAACTAGACGGGAGGATCTTGTAATGATCTCAAGGCAGCTGGGCCCATAGTCACCAAGAAAGCAATTGGTAACACACTACGCCGTGAAGGACTGAAATCAAGGTCCACCTGCTCAAGAAAGCACATGTACAGGCCCATCTGAAGTTTGCTAATGAACATCTGAATGACTCAGAGGAGAACTGGGTGAAAGTGTTGTGGTCAGATGAGACCAAAATTTAGCTCTTTGGTATCAACTCAACTCGCCGTGTTTGGAGGAGGAGGAATGCTGCCTATGACCTCAAGAACACCATCCCCACCGTCAAACATGGAGGTGGAAACATTATGCTGTGGGGGCGTTTTTTCTGCGAGGGGACAGGACAACTGCACTGCATCAAAGTGACGATAAACGTGGGCCATGTACCGTCAATCTTGAGTTGCCAAACATCAGCCTCAAAACCTTAATGTCTTGGAGAAGACCTGCAAAGAGTAGTGTGACAAAATCCTTCCTGAGATGTGTGCAAACCTGATGGCCAACTACAAGAATCGTCTGACCTCTGTGATTGCCAACAAGGTTTTTGCCACCAACTACTAAGTCGAAGGGGTCAAATACTTATTTCCCTCATTGACCTGCAAATCAATTTATAACTTGTTTGACATGCTTTTTTCTTGTTTTTTTTTTGTTATTCTGTCTCTCGCTGTTAAAATACACATACCATTAAAATTATGGACTGATCATTTCTTTGTCAGTGGATAAACGTTCAAAATCAGCAGGGGATCAAAATACTTTTCACCCCCGCTGTGTATATATATATATATATATATATATATATATACAGTGGATATAAAAAGTCTACACACCCCTGTTAAAATGTCAAGTTTCTGTGCTGTAAAAAAATGAGACAAAGATAAATCATTTCAGAACTTTTTCCACCTTTAATGTGACCTATAATCTGTACAACTCAATTGAAAAACAAACTGAAATATTTTAGGTGGAGGGAAAAAAAATAAAAAATAAAAATAATGTGGTTGCATAAGTCTGCACACCCTCTTATAACTGGGGATGTAGCTGTGTTCAGAATTAAGCAATCACATTCCAAATCGTGTTAAATAGGAGTGAGCATACACCTGCCATCGTTTTAAGTGCCTCTGATTAACCCCAAATAAAGTTCAGCTGCTCTAGTTGGTCTTTCCTGAAATTATCTTAGTCGCATCCTACAGCAAAAGCCATGGTCCGCAGAGAGCTTCCAAAGCATCAGAGGGATCTCATTGTTAAAAGGTGTCAGTAAGGAGAAGGGTACAAAAGAATTTCCAAGGCATTAGATATACCATGGAACACAGTGAAGACAGTCATCATCAAGTGGAGAAAATATGGCACAACAGTGACATTACCAAGAACTGGAGCTCCCTCCAAAATTGATGAAAAGACGAGAAGAAAACTGGTCTGGGAGGCTACCAAAAGGCCTGCAGCAACATTAAAGGAGCTGCAGGAATATCTGGCAAGTACTGTCTGTGTGGTACATGTGACAACAATCTCCCGTATTCTTCATATGTCTGGGCTATGGGGTAGAGTGGCAAGACGAAAGCCTTTTCTTACAAAGAAAAACATCCAAGCCAGGCTACATTTTGCAAAAACAATTCTGAAGTCTCCCAAAAGCATGTGGGAAAAGTTGTTATGGTCTGATGAAACCAAGGTTGAACTTTTTGGCAATAATTCTAAAAGATATGTTTGGCGCAAAAACAACACTGCACATCACCAAAAGAACACCATGCCCACAGTGAAGCATGGTGGTGGCAGCATCATGCTTTGGGGCTGATTTTCATCAGCTGAAACTGGGGCCTTAGTTAAGATAGAGGGAATTATGAACAGTTCCAAATACCAGTCAATATTGGCACAAAACCTTCAGGCTTCTGCTAGAAAGCTGAACATGAAGAGGAACTTCATCTTTCAGCATGACAATGACCCAAAGCATACATCCAAATCAACAAAGGAATGGCTTCACCAGAAGAAGATTAACGTTTTGGAATAGCCCAGCCAGAGCCCAGACCTAAAACCGATTTAAAATCTGTGGGGTGATCTGAAGAGGGCTGTGCACAGGAGATGCCCTCGCAATCTGACAGATTTGGAGTGTTTTTTGCAAAGAATGGTGGGCAAATCTTGCCAAGTCACTATGTGCCATGCTGATAGACTCATACCCAAAAAGACTGAGTGCTGTAAATGGCGCCTTCTGATTGGCTGAAATTACATCAATCAAATTTCAGCCAATCAGAAGGGCACCAAGCTGTGAGACAATCAGAATGGGATACACCCCCATATTCCATTCTGTTTGGCTGATGATGGCTATCAATCAATTTTAAACCAATCAGAAGACACTGTTGCCTTCAGCCAATCAGAATGAGATACACCCCAGCCAGGTGATTGGCTGAAGGCATCTGTGCCTTCTGATTGGCTTCTATCTGATTCAATTATCTGAGTCAGTGACAACAGACAATCAGAAGGCGCTATTCCCATTAGCAATCAGCATGAGGTACACTCCGTGGGGGTGTATCCCATTGTGATTGGCTCCAAGCATCTGCATCTTCTGATTGGCTGTTGTCACTGACAATCAGATAGAAGCCAATCAGAAGGGCGCCATTCCATTTTTTTTACCTGAAGAAGGCCTAGAAGCCTCATTAGTGTCGGGAGCTCCTCGAAAGGGGATGCTCCGTTACTTAAAAAAAATGTTTTGTGTGTCTTCTGGTTTAAAACTTATTGACAGGTACATTAGCCAATCAGAATGGAATATAGGGGTGTATCCCATTCTGATTGGCTCACAGCTTGGCACCTTTTGATTGGCTGAAATTTGATTGACAGTCATTTCAGCCAATCAGAAGGCGCCATTCCACTTTTTTTTTACTGGGAAAAGCGATAGTGGCCTCATTAGCGTTGGGAAGCTCCTCCAGAGAGGAGCTCCGTTATTTTTTTTTCTTCTTTTTTTTTTGAGTGTGGATTCTTCAAGGGCCCAGTTGGGACAGAAGAGGAGGAGGACGGGACATCGCGGACAGGTAAGTTTTACATTTTGAATGTTTATTGTTTATTTATGTTGTGTTTATTTGTGTATGTGTGACTAATATGATGCTTCTCTTTTCCAGAGGCCGAGCTGGAAAAGACAAGAAGAAGGCCAGGGACATGCTGGAAAAGTAAGTTTAATACTGTATTTAGAATGTTTATTTATTCTATGTAGTGTTTAATTCTGTACTAATTTGATGTTTCTTGTTTCCTAGATGTATGATCTGAAGCTACACCGAGGCAAGGTAAGTGGTCTTATTTATTCTATGTTAGCTTAGATTTAGGGTTAAATGTATTATAGATAGGAGGAAATGTATTATAGATTGGGGGTTATGTTATGTAGATAGGGGTAATGTTTAATATATAGGGGGTAAAGTTATGAATATAGGGGTAATGTTTTATAGATAGGGGTAATGTTTTATAGATATGGGGTAATATTTTGTAGTCAGGGGAATATGTAATGTAGATAGGGGGTAATGTATTGTAGCTAGGGGGTTAATAGTATATATTTGTAATGTATATATTGCTGTATTGTAATGTTATGTATATATGTGTATGTATTTTCTTTGCAGGTGTGTAACTCTTTTTTTATTTTTTGTAGTGGAGTTGTAATGTTCTTTTTTTATTTTTTGTAGTGGGTGGGTATGTAATGTTCTTTTATTATTTTTTGTCCCAAGAGGGTCTTGATAGAGCCTTATGGGACTGATTGGGTTAAAGAGAGGCTTATGGGGGTCTGTATGGACCCCCATAAGTGAAGGGGTTAGATGGAGGATTATGGGGGCCTTTGTAGACCCCCATAGGTGATGGGGTTAGATAGAGGCTTATGGGGTCGGTATGGACTCCCATAAGTGAAGGGATTAGATGGAGGCTTATGGGGGTCTTTATAGACCCCCATAAGTGATGGGGTTAGATGGAGGCTTATGGGGTCGGTATGGACTCCCATAAGTGAAGGGATTAGATGGAGGCTTATGGGGGTCTTTATAGACCCCCATAAGTGATGGGGTTAGATGGAGGCTTATGGGGGTCTACATGGATTAGGATTATTCGGTACACTTAGGGTTAAATAGGCCCAGTTAAGGTTAAATAGGTTAAATAGGTCTAGCTAGGTTTAAATAGGTACAGTTAGGGTTAGATAGGCCCAGAAAGGGTTAGATAGGCCCAGTTAGGGTTATTCGGTACATTTAGGATTAAATAGGCCCAGTTAGGGTTAAATAGGTTAAATAGGTCCAGTTAGGTTTAAATAGGTACAGTTAGGGTTGAATAGACCCAGTTAGGGTTAAATAGGTCTAGAGGGGTTACATAGGCCCTGTTAGGGTTAAATAGGTTAAATAGGTCCAGCTAGGTTTAAACAGGTACAGTTAGGGTTAAATAGGCCCAGATAGGGTTAAATATGCCCAGTTAAGGTTAATTAGGCCCAGTTAGTTTTAAATAGGTACAGTTAGGGTTGAATAGACCAAGCTAGGGTTAAATAGGTCTAGAGGGGTTAAATAGGCCCAGTTAGGGTTAACTAGGTTAAATAGGCCTGCTAGGTTTAAATAGGTACAGTTAGGGTTAAATAGGCCCAGTTAGGGTTAGATAGGCCCAGTTAGGGTTATTCTGTACAGTTAGGGTTAAATAGGACCAGTTAGGGTTAAAAGGTTAAATAGGTCCAGCTAGGTTTAAATAGGTACAGTTAGGGTTAGATAGGCCCAATTATGGATAGATAGGCCCAGTTAGGGTTATTCGGTACAATTAGGGTTAAATAGGCCCAGTTAGGGTTAAATAGGTTAAATAGGTTCAGTTAGGTTTAAATAGGTACAGTTAGGGTTGAATAGACCCAGTTAGGGTTAAATAGGTCTAGAGGGGTTAAATAGGCCCAGTTAGGGTTAAATAGGTTAAATAGGTCCAGCTAGGTTTAAACAGGTACAGTTAGGGTTAAATAGGCCCAGTTAGGGCTAAATATGCCCAGTTAAGGTAAATTAGGCCCAGTTAGGTTTAAATAGGTACAGTTAGGGTTGAATAGACCAAGCTAGGGTTAAATAGGTCTAGAGGGGTTACATAGGCCCTGTTAGGGTTGACTAGGTTAAATAGGTCAGCTAGGTTTAAATAGGTACAGTTAGGGTTAAATAGGCCCAGTTAGGGTTAGATAGGCCCAGTTAGGGTTATTAGGTACAGTTAGGGTTAAATAGGCCCAGTTAGGGTTAAATAGGTCCAGCTAGGTTTAAATAGGTACAGTTAGGGTTAGATAGGCCCAGTTAGAGTTAAATAGGCCTAGAGAGGTTAAATAGGCCCAGTTAGGGTTATTAGGTCCAGTTATGGTTAAATCGATACAGTTAGGGTTAAATAGGCCCAGTTTGGGTTAGATAGGCCCAGTTAGGGTTAAATAGGTACAATTAGGGTTAAATAGGTCCAGTTAGGGTTAAATGGGGGTTAGTATGAGTTATTGGGGTATAGTTAGGATTAAGGGGTTAATGGGGTATAGTTAGGGTTAATAGTGTAGTGTAGTGCTTTGACCTTGTCATGAGGGTCCTGGAGGACCCTCATGGCACTTATGGGGATAACCTAGGTGTTAATAGTTTCCTATAGGGGTTTATAAAGAATCCTATTGGACTGAGGGGGTTAATTTTAGTCTCATGGGGGTCTATATTGACCCCCATGAGTGATAGAGTTAATTTTAGGGGACCGGGGGTACTTATAGTATCCCTGCGGCAGGGCTTCATTTTCTTACGGGTCCTTTATGGACCTTTAAGGTCCTCTCAGGACCCACGCAGGCCATGAAATTTGAATTTTTTATGCATCTTGGGTCCTGATGGGACCCAAGCTGCAAGGGTTAATGTGGGGACCCTCCAGGGATCCCGATGGAGACCCAGCAGCATGAGGGGGGTTAATGTTAGTTTCTGCAGGGTTACTTACAGTCCCCCCAAGGCTTGGGTTAGTCATTAGTGTGCCGCGGTCCCTTTAAGGAGTTGCAGCGGGAGATTTGAATCCAAGCCTGTACTCGGACAGGCTTGGATATCTTTAGGGGTTAATATATATTCAATTCAGCACTGTACAGTGCTGTATTTGATAGGGGACACTTTGGGGGACATGAGGATGACATGTAGTACATTGGCTAGCTGGCGCATCGCCGCGAGCCAATACTGTGGCCACAATTCCGCCGGACTTGGAGAATGGGTTATTGCCTTAAGTCATCCATGCCCGTAGTCCCAGGCTTGGATGATCTCCAAGGCAGCAACACGATCTCCAAGCCCGGCGGACTGCATCCACACATGACAGTATTGGCTAGCGGTGATATGCCAGTCAGCCAATGTACTACTGTACATGTCATCCTTGTGTCCCCCAATGTGTCCCCTATAAATAACAGCACTGTACAGTGCTGCATTGAATTTATTTTTCACTTTTTAGTTGGCAGGCTTGCACTCCCGTGATCAGGTCCAAGCCCACCAAATCTAACGGCCAATTGTCTGTCTTATGATCGGCTGTAGGAAGGGGTGTGCGGCTGCCCCTTTCATTTAAATAGCAACATAGAAGTAGGACTACAAAGGGCTGCAGCACCCTCGCAAGGAATCACAGTTTTACGGCTATTTTACGGCCATTAATTGAATGAGGCCCATGGTATGTATAAACTTTCTAATTTGTAATGGAGGTAAATAAATCCAATTACCACAATCTTTCTATTACCCTTTTTGAAGTGAGCACAGAAACAAGACTAATTAGCACCTGCATTCCGGACTGTAGATGTTAATCAATATATTTAAATCTGTGCCCATATTCCCTACAACAGTCTGATTGACTTTATTCAATAATATAACCATTTAACTATGTTACAAAACCAATTATTAAAAACACCTATACAGCAAAACATACTTAGCCATAGTCTTACATCATTATTGATCAAATTGACCAATTTGATAAATTAAATTAAATGTAATCAATTTTGATATAAGGCCAATAACCAAATAACAGCTTGCCAATACCTAAATACAAAGGTTGATTAGCTTACAATCTCAGATACAATATAACCAACTTTGATACATATTGCTTCAATATATATTTCTATATGCTAACTGCCATATAGATTGTTATACCATATTTAGCTATTTGCTGCTTTCATAGAGTAATAGGTTATATTGCTAGTCATTAATATCATATATACTCTATGAAATATTCAGCTGATTGTTTATACTCTGCATATCATTTCTGTATTGCACTAACCCAAATTTAGACAGACTGTTAACCAAACGTTATAAGATTATATACACTGTTTATATACTCCTATATTGAACTTACTGAATATAGATTGTACTATAATAAATTGTTAATCCACATTTGAAAAACTTACATACACTGCTTATTGATCTCTGTATTGATCTAACCAAATATAAAGTGTGTTCAGATTAATTGTTAGCCAATCATCCACAAGATATTGTAAGAGACCTCGGGTAGATTGTATATTGTGATCTAACTAAATGTCAAAGCTTAGAAGTGTAAACACTTATAATTGTTTATCCTTGATATCTACTGCTATACAAATAAACGCTATTTTTTTCACACAGCGTATCATTGTCGATAAGTTGATTCTCAAACTCAATTATTCTATACACTGTAATATTTAAAAAAACTATATTATCCTATACAGTGTAATCTTTATGTCATATCAATTGCATGACAATATTACCCTCCTTACTTTCTGTCATCTGCATGATATATGGACTAAAGAGTGAAGTAAAGTATAGTGATTGGAGATGTCAAATCTTAGTACATATCCCTTGTAGGATAGGATACAGGACGCTTACATCCTATAGTGAATCTGCACTGCTCTTTTTTTCTGAATGATATCTGTGCTTGAGGGTGAAATCATTTTTATTCCCTGGGCTAAAATATGATAACCTGCCAAGAGCAGTGTTGCCAAGGCAGCAAATAGTGCAATTAGTACGAAGCAAGCACCGTAAAGGCAGAACATAATGCCAAGTGGCAGATGAGGGGATTGTAACTAGCACATAAACTGTATCAGGGGAGCAGACTCCTCCATGAAACCTACGGTCTTCTAAATTACCTTGCGTGACTTCTTTAGGTAACAATAGATTGCAAGCTCTGTGGGGAAATCCATAATCCACTATCTTAGACATTCTGTATACACCAAGGCAATGGTTTTAGAGCTTAAGGTAACACAGGGGAGGTTCAAACTATACAGTAGATAATAACAGGTACTTGATCAATTCATTTTCCCGCTGTAAACTGTATCCATCAACCTTTATAATCCGCCTCACCAAGCAAAGAGCAATTATCTTTTGCTGTTGGTGATCATTGCCAATAATTGCTAAATACACCTTGGGGATTTATATATATATTATATTCAGTGTAAGTAAAGCCAAATGAACAGGAAAAAACTGCATGTTCAGACTCCAAGGAGTAACTAGGCTGAACGAGAGGTAACAATAGGATTTGTGGGAGGATCAGAAAGGATGATTAACAGGCAACAACTGCATACTTTAATTTTATGATTCTGTAGGAAAATGCAATTTTAATAACAATAAAGTTACAATCACTTTGCGAGTTACAGGCTGAAAATTCTTACGGGCTGTCAAAATCGTAACTCCGACCCAGCTAAGTCTTTGATCTTTTAAGGCAGCAAATGTTACAATAGCTAAAATTGCAAATAACTATTAAATTGCAACATTTCAACAAGCCCGCAATTGCCTTCAAACTCATAAATGGCAAATGCAGCCAAAACTTTTATGAGCACTAGATAGGACTCGCAAGGGGGTTAAACACCTGTTCGTAACACTGCAAAAGCAAATAAAAACACAATACTGAACTTTAAAATACTGGAAAAACAATGAAAGACATTATAATTAATTGCACCAGGATATGGTATATAGGTCAAAATTATAGATTTAATTGCACAGCAGTCTCAAGCTCGCAAATCTGTAATAAAAAATGCCCTAGTTGTTAATATAATCCCACATAATAGAGTCATGTTCTTGTACCGAACTCTTAAACCATTCTATATCCTGATTGAATAAATAATTAAAGTAATATATATATATATATATATATATATATATATATATATATATATATATATATATATATAAATGCATAGGCTAAAAAATGTTTTCACTTTCTTAAAGCATTTTGCCCGTTACCAAGTTTAGTTAATGAAAAGACCATATAGAAAAAATGTGACCACAGAAATCCTTTACAGATCAAGTGCAACTTAAGTTTCTTTTATGTTCATTATCACCCTTACAGTAGATTAACTATATATTAACTATAATTATAAGTTATAACACATGCCTACTTAGCAAGTTACTCCTCCATGTTTGTGGAGGGTGACAATTGCCATTTTAAGTTTAATCTTTGTCACTGAGCTAATGGTTTCAAAGGTTCAAGAGCTAGCTCAAAATCCATTCAAACTGCAGCTGAGCTGTAAGCTGTGAAAGGTACATTTATGTTTATGTGTTCTATGCAGCTCAAATTATCGAATATATATATAAAGTTTACAAATCTATGTGAACTTCTATTAATGTACTCTTGTAGATGTCCGGTCATTTTGCTTTTGTATTTGTGAAAAGCTAGCTTTTGTTTGCTCTATTGTGATCAAATGAACAGTCATATTTTGATTTAAAAAATATTCTTCATGATCACAAAAGTCTTATAACAGTGATATTCTGCAGGAATAATTATGTATAGCTCACAGCTAATCTTTGCCATGGGTTTCAGCTAAGAAAAAAATTAAAAAAACTTCCTGGTCTATATGAAGATCCTGACCATTTCAATGGAGATTAAAAAAACTGTACATTTTGTACAGCCCCATTTCAAGAGACAATACCACTGCCCCTCCCAGCCCAAAAAGTGCATTATAAAATAGATCGACCCGGAGGTAGGGATCTTTAAAATGGCAAAAACTTGGATAATCTGCATTTAAACAATGTACAATTAATATTTTAATTTTGCATTGTAAAAATAGAAACATTGATCCCATGTCCATGCCTGGATTTCAGAAGAATGGTCAGTATCACATCTAGGGTCAGGGGCAGCAGGCACTAGTTTCCACAACTGAAGGCTGGGGTAATGACAGAACAGGCAGAAGGATGGGCAGGCAGTGATTGAAAGGATTGTCAAGGGCAATAGCCAATGTCAAATTCTTCTAATTCAATATAAACAGTAGACAACCTTGGTTCATTAGTTCTTGAAATAGGACTCACACATTTTTGCAGCTATGCAATTCCTATTATAATTGATGCAGACTACAATCTTGTTTCCATCACTCTCAAATGACTCACCCGACACCTGCAACATGGTGCACCAGCTGGACTGATACACAATTGGTCTAGGTCAGGGGTGGGCAAGTTTGGACCTGGATTTGAGAATTTATTTTCTGTGCATTGGTGTGTGGCCCTCTAGGACCGAACTTGCTTACCTCTGTTGTAGGTTGATTAAATTATACAGCTTGCATACGAAGGCAAGCCATGGCACCCAGGAGTGACATGGGAATGTGGACACAAACTCTTAAAAAAACACACATTCTTGGCATTTATTTATGCACAGTAAAAAAGATTTAGGGTTGAGTTATAACAGGATAGGACTGTTATACCTGGGAACTTGCGGGGGGCTTAAAACTGTAGGCAGTGGAACATCCTCCTACCTAATAAATTATGTCTGCTACTTTGCAATTGATTAGCTTTCCATTAGGCCTAATGACAACACTAGAAGTTGTTGATGGCACATTCTCACAGTGCAGCCTTCTCCCATCTCAGAATGTTGAAACCAAAATATTAGACTGCACTGTTGCATGATTCCTTATAAAAGTTCATAAGTTAGAGGCTGTATTGCTTTAGTTTCCATTCTAAAAACTTTTTGTGTATTTTCAAGTTTGTTTTTTAAAATAATAGTAGATTTTAAATATATAACTATAGATCTGGGTCTACAGTGATTCACAGAGTCTAGATAGACGAGCAAGGTGTCTAGTTTCTAGTGGTCCTATCAGAGTTTAGAGTAGAGAACTGACTTATTTAATCAATTCTTCTGGTCACCTCACGAAACCCTTCTTTTCTGGTCAGAGTTTTTCTTAGCCTTTGCATATGATATATAAGGTTCATTTTGGGTTGGGGAATTGATTCCAGCAAGAAGTAGAACAAGGAATGGATTGGGAAATGGTGATGTCAATTTAAATGATGATCACATGAAAACAGATCAGTGTGGTAAAGGTAACCTCACTGTATCCCTTGAACACAGTGATGTTGACTTTATAGGTGCCCAACAAAGCTGTTGGAATTGCATCCAGTAGGTGGTCACCCCCTCCTGAGACTTGCTGATGGTTCTTCACTATCATGCTATTAATGCTATGTATTTGACTTGGAAGAATAGGTTGTAACCCAGCTGAGTAACTTGTGAGAAACATGAAAGCTTATTTACATAAAATAGAAAAGCTTTTTCCGGGTATTCTATAGTTTGGTCTGAGATGGTTAAGGTTAGGACTTGGCAACAAACTGATGTCTAGTTCTGTTAGAAAATGCCACAGGGGTTCTTTTAAACCTGGTGAGTTTTAGCCTGAAGATGCTAATTGTTTATTTTTAAAAGATGGGGTTCATCTCAATTAAGTTGGTTTCAAACTCCTTTGTGTATGTTCAAGTATTTTGTTCTTTGGGCTTTAGCTTTGTGTGGGAGGAAGTTTTTCATGTGGGATTATTTTTGGAGGTAGGGTCGTTCCTCTCATAACATGAGAGTTATTGTAGCACAAGCTCGGGAGTCACGGTGGTTGCCTTTTGGAGTGTGCCCTCAGTATTGGGTTCTTCCTTTTGTTGTAGTGTGCCCCTTTCCCCTCTGGATGGTTTGTTTGCCTATTATTCACCATATGTTTTGTGTTTGTTTTTAGTGGAACTTATTGTGTTATTTCTCTCCTCTCCCCTTTGGCTCCTCTATGCTTAAGTAAACACATGAGCTTTACTTGTAAATGTACTACAGTTGTCTAGTAATCTTTTCATTTCAGGCTATATTAATAAGATAATTCTCTGGCTTTTGGTGGTTAAACATATGATTTTTTTTCTCTTTTTGAGTTAACACGACTTACTGATAACTGTTATATATAACTAGCGACTTGCCCTTCAAAAAATGATGGTCAATAACATTTTAAAGCTGGGAATGCTGTTTGGCAAACTTTTTGTTATGTATAAAAAAGTACAACTTTTTAAAAAAGATTTAACATTCAACTTGCATTTCAACAACTGGTAAATGACCATTTTTTAACCATATTAACCTTTTTTTTTTTTATAACATAAATTTTATTGAGAAGTTCTGGAATTGCAAAGACAAGACAAAAAAGAATAATGAAAAACATAGACCAAAAGTTGTCTTATAACTAACATCGTATTGCTAACATGTTGAAACCATTCCATTTAAATAAAAACTCCATTACAACTCTTTTTTTGTATTTTTGGTGATTCTGTCCAAATATATTCACATTAGTTTCTTTAGATTCAGCAATATATACAGCTTATAAGGTCACATTGTTCAAATTGCAGAAATTCACATTTCCATAGATGAACCAGAGCAGCAAGAAATATGATAAAAGAAAAATAAAGTAGAGAGAAAACAAGTAGCATTGTACAAAACATATGGTGGAGTGTCTTCCCCCAGCAATTCCCCGTTCAACCAATCTTAAGGTAACCTGCCTCCCCCCCTGTACCTCTGGAATACTGAAGAGATATCTCTCAGGGTCCTCTCACCATTTCTTCCCGTCCGCTCCACACTCCACTCCTCAGCCGCTCAACAGGAATGGCTTCTTTAATGTATTCCCTTAACTTAGTTGTTATATATTACTATTTGTGAATAAGATCCAGGGTTCCCAAACCTCCAAGAAGCAGTGATGTGTATCTGATATGATGTGGGTCATCCTCTCATTGATGCAAATAAAATTTATTTTGTTTGTTACTTCCTGGAAATTAATGTCCCTGCTCTTCCATCGTCTTGCGATGGTATTCTTAGCTGCTAGAAATATCAATTGGGCCAATTTATTCCCCTCCCTTCCCAGTTTTGAGAAGCGAGCTCCCAGGAGACAGACTGCTATTGATGGTTGGAGTGGGGTTTTGAGTGTTCTTGAGATTAGACTGGTCGTTTCTGACCAAATTTTAAATACCTTAGGGCAGCTCCACCAGGTGTGTATAAAGTCTCCCCTACCTTGGCACCCCCTAAAACATCTATCTGGGATTGTTTGGGATATCTTATTTAGTCGAACTGGAGTTGTGTATGTCCGGTGTAAAATCTTAAGAGAGGTTTCTAACAAACTATAATTAAATGAACCCTTAGATAGGTTCGATAAGGATTCAGCCCATTTATTCCCATCCCAATTTTGTCCTAGGTCCCACTCCCACTTCGAAACAAAGGAAGGCCTCCAAGTGCTTGGTGGACTATTGAAGATTTTGTATATTGACCCTAAAATTCCTTTGGACAGGACCTCACTTTTACACACTACCGACATCCAAGAGTCCCTCGGGGGCCCATGGGTTCTTTGTATCTCTTCAATCCAGCTTCTTATTTTAATGTAGTTGAAAAGTTCCCGGTGTGGTACCTCAAAGTTCCTAATCATAGATTCTGAAGTTCTCATCAAACCTCCCTCAAACCAAGCCCCCAGTTTATCTAGACCATGCGAAGTCCAATATTCCTTGGACTCTGCAGTGATGGTGGTTGATAAGGAGGGTGATGTAAAGATTGATGTTGAGGGGAGATACCGGGTGAGTTAGTTTGTATTTCCTCCTAGCCCAGATCCAAACTCTTAGTGTAAATTTAGTTATGGGATTCTGTATTCTAGAGTAGAAAGCGCTTGCACCTGGAGCCCACAGGATAATACCCCACGTAAGCGGGGCCATCTGCAACTCCTCTACAAAGACCCAGTTTGGTTGGAGTGGAATGGAGTGAGCTAGGGGGACAGAGGCCAGCTGGGCTGCTCTGAAGTAATTCAGGAAATTAGGACAAGATAGGCCCCCCTTGGATTTATGTACATACATCGTTTTTCTCGCTATCTTGGGGGGTCTATTTCTCCATATAAACCGAAACACTTGTGTCTGGAAGCGGGCCGATTCTGTATTATTTACCTGGATTGGCAGCGTCCTGGCAAGATAGAGCAGCCTCGGCAATATGTTCATTATAACCCTGACTACTCTACCCGTCCATGAGATATGCAGTTTATTCCAGTTTTCCAGGTCTCTCCGCAGAGTCCTGTAGAGAGGTGGATAGTTAGCCTTATACATATTAGTTAATGAGTTGGTCAAGTTAATCCCTAGATATTTGATGTGTGAGGGGGGCCATAGAAATTTATGAATTCCCTTCAGGTGGTTCAGAATATCCAAAGGGATCCCAACACTCAAAGCTTCTGTCTTGTCCTGGTTTAGCCTCAAGCCTGACAAGTTGCCATAGACCCCTATCGTGTCCATCAGGGCGCCTACGGAGGAGCTAGGATTCGAGAGAGTGCAGAGAAGGTCATCAGCAAACAAGGAACACTTTAGATGCTGGTGCCCCACCCGCACTTCCTCTATAGAGGATTTAGCTCTGATCGCTTGAGCCAAAGGCTCAATGGCCAGAGCAAAAAGAAGAGGAGACAGAGGGCAGCCCTGTCTCGTACCTCTCTCGATTTTAATGCTGGCCGTATGGGAACCAGGCAGTTTTAGTGTGGCCCTGGGAAGTGTATAATATGTACGCAATAGGTTTAGGAAGTTTCCTCTGAACCCAAACTTTGCCAAAGTGGCGAATAGGAAGGGCCATTCCAGGGTATCAAACGCCTTTTCGATGTCCAATGAGGGCAGGCACACAGGGAGACCTCTAGACCTAGCCAAATGAATAACATTTAGAGTCCTCCTAATGTTGTCACTAGTCTGCCTGTTTGGAATAAAGCCTGATTGGTCCTTATGTATTAAGGCGGGTAGGAAAATTGAGATCCTCTGGGAGAAAATATTGGCCAGCAGTTTAACGTCGCCATTAAGAAGCGAGATTGGTCTATAATTTTTAGCTTCCTCTGGATCTCGGCCTTCCTTAGGGAAGAGCGTCAAGTCCGCATGGTTCAGCTCAGGGGGAGTCGTCTCTCCTCTTAGAATTGAATTGAATAGACTACATAAATGTGGGGCCAGAATTTCTGAGAACTTTTTGTAATAGATGTTAGTGAACCCATCCGGGCCGGGGGACTTCCCTAGATTCAGTTCTTTAATGGCATCTAGAATTTCTTTGACAGTAACATCTTTATTCAAGTTTTGTAAGTCCAAAGGTGAAATCTGGGGCAAATCAAGGGAGTTTAGATAGGAATGAATAACATTCTCTGGGGCCAATTTCTGAGTGGAGTAAATATTTTGATAGAAATCCCTAAAGACCTCCTGAATTTCGCTTTGGCTGTAGGTGAGATCCCCCTTCCTATTTCTGATTTGGGATACCCTGGCTTGGGCATATTTAGTTTTTAAACTCCTTGCTAGTAGCTTGTCAGGTTTATTCACCTTGGCATAAAACAAATGTTGAGTCCTCCTTAATGCCTTATCCGTTTTTATGGTCAGTATACTATCCAGCTCTAGCCTGGTTCTATCTATCTGTTTCCTTAAAGCTATCGAGGGAGAAAGCTGATGTTGCCGCTCTAACTGAGTTAGTTTCTCTGTTAGCTCCTTTTCTTTTAGCCTGTTCTGTTTCCTATGTTGGGAGGCTAGCTTGATAAACACCCCCCTGATGTAGGCTTTGTGCGCCATCCAAACCCATCCCGCCCCTGTCTCCCCACCCGCATTGGACTCGAAAAATTCTGCCAACTCCCTCTCAGTTTGTTCCTGGAATCCGGATTGCGATACCAGGTATTCATTAAGTCTCCAGGTATAGGGCATCCGAGATTGAACTCCCAGGTCTACCTCAAGTATGACCGCCGCGTGATCCGACCAAGTGCACGGAACTATATCCGCTTTGTTTGAGCTATCTAGAAGCGAATTACATATGTATATTGTGTCTATACGCGAATAAGTCCCGTGGGTGGGGGAATAAAAAGTGAAATCCCTCCCTCTTGGGTGCAGACCTCTCCAGGCGTCAACTAGGTCTAAGGAGTGCAGAAGTTTTAAGATTTGCCTGTTTTTTTTGGAGTAGCGATCTTCTTGTGGAGGTTTAGATTTATCTGCCACTGGGTCTAATACCAGATTAAAGTCCCCTCCTATAATTAGTTTGCCCCATTCTCCCCCCTCCAGAACCCTTAAGAATCTGATCAGGGTCTTATGTGGTGTTTTCGTAGGGGCATAGAAGGAGGCCAGTGAAACTGGAGAACCCAAAATCGTCCCCTTTAAAATGATGTAGTAGCCCTCCCGGTCCACTATCTTAGTTGTTAATTGAAATTGGAGGCTCTTATGGAGCAAAACTGCAACTACTTCTTTTTTGGAGACCTGGGTAGAGTAATAAAAATGAGGATAATTTTTGTCAAGGTAGGTTGGGACTTTTTCCCTGGCAAAATGTGTCTCCTGTAAGAAGATCACCATGGGGTTAATGGTCTTATAATAAAGGAAAGCCTTCCTTCGCTTGAAGGGGGAGTTGAAACCCTTCACATTATGGGTAAGTATTGTCATCGGTGTGGTCATGGGTAAACTAGAGGTGTATATATCTGATGCATTAGCGTAGCCTTACCCTTCCGGAGGAGCGCCAAGGAGAGAGTGCAGAGCGGATTTCCCCCTCTTGGGGATAGGAGTGGTTGAGCCCGGCCAAGAAGAGGTCCAGTATGTTTAGCTCTGTGGGGGTAAAAGAGGCATGAGTATAAGTAGTACAGGTGCGGTCCCAAGAGATCTACAGGAGGCAAGATAGTACCAGACAAGTCTGGTAGTGTCTCAGAGCTGTTAGAACCCAACTCACTAGGCTGAAAAGAGATCCGTTCCAATAGTACCAGAGGTCCTCCACTCTCTGAGGCCAGGCAGCTTGGCCCACTGTCCAGCAGACAGGCCGCCGCCTCTACCCCAGCTATGTAGAGTGAACCCTGATTTGGTTCTAAATCCCCTAGACAGCCATAGAGGGAGAGATAACAAGTATGAGGAAGCACTAAGTGGCAGGTTCCAGTTAGACAGTAAGGGGGAGTATAGGGGCAAGAGAACCCAAGCTGATAGGTGACAAAGAGAAGAGCAGCAGTGAAGAGAACACAAAGGGAAGAAAGTACAATTGTTGTCAAGAGGTCTTGCTGTCCCAAGACCACCCGCCCTGTCTTAAGCATTCTACCCTCTCAGAACACTAGGGCCCCTGCTCCAATTCCCGCCAGCAAGGACAGGCAAAAGTAATCTAGAGAAGCATTAAGGAAACAGAATAAAGCCAGAACCTTGAATAGCTTATTTAAGCATTAACAACCTAATTTTCTATCTGAACTAAAAGCAGAGTAAACCTTTAGACCCGGTCCAGTGAGGAAGGATCCTGACGGACTGACTATACTATCTGCATGTAAATTAAAACTTATAACTTTATCAGTCAGCTAAAACCTGCTAAAAAAGGAAGGAAAACAAAACATGGGTTAGCAACATTTCAAAAGTCTTTGGTTGACATGGCCCCGCTTAGGGCCCCAGGCTCCTTAGAGGACCTAAGTAAAAAAGTAAGAAAAATAAAATGTCCTGAGAAAAGGCTAGGTCAGTTCCAGGAGACTTCCATGTTAGTCTCTACCAAGGAATTTTGGTATGGTGTTTTTAAGCCCGTGTAACTCCTGTGGATGCCGAAATAAGTCTTTGGTAGCCTGTTGCCTTTTCAAGCGGACCAGCCTAATTGAAAGTCTCTGGAGATGGCATTAACTGAGTTATTGCATTTACGAGTCCATGATCTGGGTGGGACATCTATGAGTGATTTTTGAGGCTTGGTCAGTGGGCCTCTTTTGCCTGGTCACTTCCGACCATTGTCTTTTCGGGAGAGATAAAGCTGCCGATGCAGGTGATGTCGAAGTCGGGTCCCCCCCAGTAAGATCCAGACTCTTTAGAAGCTCTTGGCAGTCTTCTAGAGAACGCGTTGTATACTGGGTGCTCCCCACTGAGAAAATTAGGGCAAATGGGAATCCCCAACGGTACCTGATGTCATGGCGGAGAAGGACTTCCAGGGCAGGCTTCATCAGCCTCCGTTTTTGAAGCGTGGAAGGGGAGAGATCCGCAAAAAATTGAAGTTTGGCCCCGTCTGGGCCTATGATCATAGCCTTTTTGCGGGTAGTTGCCAGGATCAGGTCCCTAGATTGTTGGCGTAGAAGCCTGACTATGATGTCTTTGGGAAGGTCTAGATTACGACTTCCCCCAAGGGCATATTAACCTTTTTAATCGTCATGTATACAGGAATAATGTGACAATGCAACTTATATTTGAAATATTTGGGAACTCTTTTGTACATTTTTTATTTTCCATACATGGTGAATTGGGATTGATATCTCCACATGGCCCATGAATCATTCTGTGTGTTACAATCTCATAAGGTTTTGAATATTTTTCTGGATGTGGCAATTCAGCAGTAATTACTGAATCCGCTCTCTCTGCAGTATTCAATATATCTTTTTCCTCCAGGATTAAAAGTATGTGTGCATGTGGCAGGCCTCTTTTTTATAATTCAGTGGTATAAACAAAAGCCACACATTTTCCAAATAACTATGCTTCAGTTATATCATATATTAATGAATTGAGTTTTATTTTGAATACTCTTGCCACTAAATCTGGTTGGTCAGAAGTATTTTGTCCAAGATTCAAATTGTCCTTGATCTCTGGCCATTGTGGATTACATGTGAATGTAATGAATACATCTGGTTTTCCAAATTTTGTGACAATAGCCACGGAATCATTATATCTTTCTTGCATATTGCGAGGAGATCCTTGGAAAGTGGATGGCAAAATGATTGCTGTTCCAGCTGGGATGTCTATGTTGGTAGGCAATTCAGCGCCATAATCCATCAATCCACAATATTGTTCTATGTGAAGCTTGTTTTGTTCAAATTTGATAAAATTTGGATTATTTGCTTCGACTTGTAGATAGGAATCAATAATCCATTGTTGTGTGAGTTTGCCCCCACATAAAATAGAATTAAAATGATCCTGAATAGCAGTTTGTGCCACTTTATATTTCAGCATAGAAATATTGCTGCTAACACGAACTTTACTGTTGGGATAACTTTGCAATTGTAATTTTGGTTCCCATCCTGGCTCACCATTTGGAAAGAAAATGGGATATGTCATTGGATCCAAATTACAACTTAATATATTTATGTTTTATAAAAGGTTGGTCTTCATTGAGTGGATATATTCTAATATCCCGCTGAAAAGCTGGTTCACCATCCTCATTTTTAAAGACCATGGCAATCTCATTTACTGTTGGCAAATGATACCATCTTTGATCAGTATTGCAATCTCTTTTCAAAACCACATTTACTCTTGGCATTGGCAATTGATGTATTTGAGCATGTTGCTGTTGTTCTTTTTCAACCTGTGCTAATTATTTGTATGCTTGACTGTATGGGTTGTTGGCCATAATTTTATCCAGCAGTTCAAATGAGAAAACACTGTTTTATTTTCTGGAAGTGTCATCCATTGTTCAACAGCTTCCAAGACATATAACTGTGCAAATGTCCTTTGCTCTCCTTCTTGTGGGTGTAAATGTGAAGTGCAGTGGTAAATTTGTCCTTGAACGCTAAAACAATATGGACCATATCCTGGGACATTTTCTGCTAATGTAGCACCCATAGAGGCAAATGAAATTGCACTGCTATAAGACCTGATGTTTTTTTTTTTAAATTGGTAGTATTTGGAAATGTTGGATCGCTCATTATACTTTGTACGTAATCTGGAAATGTGTGTCTTTGTGGAAGACTTACCTTTCCTTTCTGACAGCAACTAATGAAGTCTCTCATTAGGCAATGTTTCCCAGCGAGGGCGGCAGCTCGCGCAGCGAGCCAAGGCCCTCGCGAAGTGAGGGCACTGGGCGAGGGTCTTAGTTGCTGGCATGGAGCGCCGTAGGCGCTCCATGCCAGCACCTGAGGACCTCGCAAAGCGAGGGCCGCAGTTGCTGGCATGGAGCGCTGAAGGTGCTCCATGCCAGCAACTGCGACCCTCGCAAAGTTCACATCGCAACCCAAAGAGCACAACACACACATTACGACACTCGCAAACAACATACGACACACGTTCAAACACATTACGGCCTCGCAACACTCGGACGCAACTCGCAAACATTACAAAATTAAAAACACAATACATACACACAACACATACATAAAAACCTTACCTACACCAAGAGGGAGCACCCAGGACCTCAAAATGCAACTTACACCTTCATTTTACTCTAAATAAAAGAGTTTAGACAGTAAACAATTTGCTAAGCAATACAAAAAATGGCCGACGAACAAAACTAAAACGAGGCTACACACGCAAACACCATACGAGACACGTTACCACACATTACGACCTCGCAAACATCGAACGCAACACGCCGACATACAAACATTTAAAACACAATAAATACACACAACACACACATAAAAAGATTACCTACAGCAAGAGGAACCATCCAGCACCTCAAAAAAACAAGTTACACCTTCATTTAAATAAAAATAAAACACTTTAGACACTAATACAATCGCTAAGTGAGAGAAAAAAATGGCCGACGAACAAAACGAAAACGAGGCTTCAGACGTAACTATACTACACTTACTCGCAATAATGAAACACATACTATGCGGAACGTATCACAATCATATTAAACACCATTTTGACCACTACTACGCACAAAATGGCGGATGGAACGCAAATTGTAAGCTGGAACGCAAATAGCGCATGCGTATTGCGTTTTAACGGTCTAACTTTCCAGAATTTTCTACAAGTTTATAAATACTGACTATTTTACACAAAAAAATAAATTTCTCCTCAGGTGATGAACAGAGTGACTTCATAGATAACTGCTGCTTTTACTTGAGAAGACAATTCTTTCATCATTTACTACTTTACACTGTGCAAATTACAACTGAGAGGTAAGCTATAATATATTACATTTTAATATCAAGACAGGACAAAAAAAAAATATGCACTAGAAAAATGTGATTTATGTAGTGACATGTGACACGCACATTTATGTCTATCATGTATAGTCACATGTCACACACATATTTATGTGTGTAGGCCCACAAAAAAAATAAGGTTGATTTAACAAAAAAAAAAAAAAAACATAATTCTATATAAAAAAGAGGTTTATGTATAGTGACATGTGACACGCACATTTATGTGTATCATGTATAGTCACATGTCACACGCACATTTATGTGTGTTGGCAAAAACAAAAAATAAGGTTCATTTAACAATTAAAATATGATTCATGTATAGTGATATGTCACACGCACACAAAAAAATTACATTGAACTCTGGAAATGTGCTTCATGTATGTGACATATGTGTGTAGCCCCCCCAAAAAAATAATGTTAATTGAAAATATTTACAGAAGTATATTTAAATGACATAAATTTAGTGCAATTCTATATATGACCTAAAGCTCAATCTTTCTATTTCTTTTAATATTCAAATAGACTCTGCATCAACAGCGTCACTCAACAGTTTGCACCGTGCATTGTGACCCCCAATCCCTTTTAAAGAACAGCAACAAAGAAGAACAGGTAAGATTTAAAAATACATTACATGCTGAAAAGGCCATGCTTTGCTAAATAAAAAATAAAAATTATACAATTAACTATTTCACTTTCTTTTTCAAACAGACACTACAAGAAGACCCGTGGATTAAGATTGGCAGGAGGGGACCCTCCTCCATTCGACACTTCAATCAAGGTAAAGTATTAAGTATAAAAAAGAAACGAACCATGAGCCTCATTCAATTGTGAGTTGGCCAATTGAATAGGGCTCTATATAAGCACATAACATATTTTTTATACAGAAATTTTTAGTTAATGAACTTCGATACAAAATCAAGGTCTTCACTAACTAAAAACTTTGGTCAAAAAATATGTTATGTGCTTATATAGAGCTCTCTTCAATTGGCAAAATTGCAATTGAATGAGGACCTATATATCTTTAATGGCCGAGGGCCTCATTTAAATGTGATTTGCCCATTTCAATAGGGCTCTATATAAGCACAGAGGATATTTTTTTAATGAACTTTTTAGTTAGTGAAGATCTTGCTTTTAGATACAAGTTCACTAAGTAAAATCTTCTGTATAAAAAGATGCTCTGTGGTCATATTGAGCTCTATTCCATTGCCCAAAATGCAATTGAATGAGGCCCCGACAATATAACAAATGCAGCAACCAAAGGCCCTCATTCAATTGCGATTTTGCAAATTGAATACGGCTCTAAATAAGCACATAATATATATTTTTTAAAGAATTTTTTAGTTAGTGAAAACCGTGCGTTTGGATAGATGCTTAATAACTAAAAACTTCTTTAAAAAATATATGTGATGTGCTTATTTAGACCCCTATTCAATTTGCAACATTGCAATTGAATGAGGGCCTTAGAGTCCTAGAGCCTCATTCAATTGTGAGTTGTCCAATTGAGTAGGGCTCTATATAAGCACATAACATATTTTTTAGACAGAACTTTTTAGTTACTGAACTTCTATCCACAATCAAGGTCTTCAATAACTAAAAACTACCGTCAAAAAATATGTTATGTGCTTATATAGAGCCCTATTCAATTGCCAAAATTGCAATTGAATCAGGACCCTATTGAATTGGCCAAAATGAAATTTAATGAGGGCCAAAGTATGCAACATATGGTACACACAAAGGCACTCATTCAATTGCAATTTGGCCAATTGAACAGGGCTCTAAATAAGCACATAACATATTTTTTTAAAGAAGTTTTTAGTTAGTAAGCATCTATCCAAAAGCAAGGTTTTCACTAACTAAAAACGTCTTTAAAAAAAATATGCTATGTACTTATTTAGAGCCCTATTCAATTGGCTAAGTCGCAATTGAATGAGGCCCAAAGTGGTACACACAAAACAGGATTATAACAAACTCACACAAACACATAGTAAACTAAATTAACTTTCTTATTCAATGTTTAACAACCTATAAGCCTTACAAAGAAGCCTAAATAAGAATAACAAAAGCGGTGCGCACCTAAAAGGATTGTACAAAAACTCACACAAACACATAGGAAACTACATTAACATTCTTCTCTAATATTTAACAACCTATAACCAGTACAATGAAGACTAAATAACTTTAGCACAAGTGGTGCACACAAAACAGGATGGTAACAAACTCACACAAACACATAGCAAAGTACATTAATATTCTTATTTCATGTTTAAAAAAATATAACCATCCCAATAAAGGCTAAATAAGTATACCACAAGTGGTGCGCACAAAACAGGATTGTACAAAAACTCACACAAACACATAGCAAACTAAATTCATATTCTTAATTAATGTTTAACAACCTATAAGCCTTACAAACAAGCCTAAATAAGTAGACCAGAAGTGGTACGCACAAAACAGGATTGTACTTAAACTCACACAAACACATAGGAAACTAAATTAAGATTCTTCTTTAATGTTTAACAACCTAGAACCATTACAATGAAGCTTAAAGAAGTATACCACAAGTGGTGTGCACAAAACAGGATTGTACAAAAAAACACATAGCAAACTAAATTAATATTCTTCTTTAATATATCACAACCTACAAGCCTTACTAAGAAGCTTAAGTAAGGATAACAAAAGTCGTGCAAACAAATCACGATTGTACATAAAGTTAGACAAACACATAGAAAAAAATAACCATAACAGATACAATACACCAAAATTAAGACATTTTTTTTTAATTTCAATGACATTTCACTCAAACAACATTTTCAATTTTATGTTACAACATGAAGACAATCGGACGAGGACTTTCAGCACAGGACCAGACCATCGGACGAGGACTTTCAACACAGGACCAGACCAGCGGACGAGGACTTTCAACACAGGACCAGACCATCGGACGAGGACTTTCAACAAAGGACAACAACATCGGACGAGGGCTATCGCCAGAGGACCACAACATCGGACGAGGGGTATCGCCAGAGGACCACAACATCGGACGAGGGCTATCGCCAGAGGACCACAACATCGGACGAGGGCTATCGCCAGAGGACCACACCATCGGACCACGACTTTCAACAGAGGACCAGACCATAGGACCAGGATTTTACACAGAGGACCACACCATCGGACGAGGACTTACAACAGAGGACCAGACCATTGGACAAAGATTTTCAACCGAGGACCAACAAACATTCGAATTTAAATCACACTTAAACCAAGGTACAGTATAATAAGTACAAAAGGAGAAAACTAAAGAAACATGTTTCATCTGCATCCGTGTCAACTGAAAAAAACAAATAAATTAATGACTATGTCCCTTATTCTATTTAAATTGGCACTATGAAATACATTGCTCAATAAGCACATCAATGTTTTTTTTTGCAAACAAGTTTTTCAGTGGTAAACATCTATCCACAAACAAGGTTTTCAATAACTAAAAAATTATTTCAAAAAAAGATGTTAACTGCTTATTTACAGCAGTACTCAATTGGCCAAATTGTTATTCAATGAGGCCAAGAATTATAACTTTTAACAAAATATAACTTATACATTAATGATTTACCTTTTATTTCTCAATTGTGCACAATAATCTTTAACAGTAATTACAAAATTCAATATACACAATTACATTTCTTTTTTGCCCTTTACAGATTAATATGTCTGATAACGAGAGCAAACAAGAGAAGAAAAGACGTCAAACTAGAGAAAGACAAGAGAGATGGGCCGCCCAGCAGACACCAGAGGAGAAAGAAATTCGACGAGAAAAAGAACGCAAAAGACTTGCAAGCAAAAGACTATCAGCTGCAAAAATGAAAGATACGCCAAAAAAAACTACAAATCAAATAAAGCATTTACAACCTATTCCTCAAACATCAGATGACATTTTACAAGATACAATTAAAGACACACCAAAAAAAACAACTACAAAAAAAAAACATTTACAACCTGTTACTGAAACCTTACAGGACATTTCAACAAAACAAGGACAACATATACCAAGAAAAGCCACGAAAAAAACTAAGCATTTAAAACCTGTTGTTCAAACATTCCATGACTTTTCACCTGATGAATATGCAAGTCAAACTCCTATATGCTTTGCAAATTGTCCTTTACTGAAGTCTTTAGCAGTAGAGGTTCATAGTTGTGGGGACATGACTACTCAATGTCAGTTTTGTGAGGCTTATTATTTTAAACAGGAGAGACCCAGAGATGGACAATTTATTAGTTGTTGTCAAAAAGGCAAGTTCAAACTTCCAGAAAGGAAAGAATTTCCAATTTATTTACAAAATATTATGACTGAACCTACTTTTCCAAACTACAAAAATTTTAAGACAAACATAAGATCCCACAATAGTGCCAAATCCTTTGCATCTATGGGGGCAACATTAGCTGCTAATGTACCAGGACATGGTCCTTACTGTTTTAAAGTCCAAGGCCAAACTTATCATCGTACTTCACATTTACATCCAGAGGAAGGAGAGCAAAGAAAATTCGCTCAACTATATGTCCTAGATACAATGGAAGCTGTTGACCAACGTATGTAGATGGAAGAAAATAAAAAATGCTTACCCAGTGTTTTCATAGAGCTAAATAACATTATGGACAACAATCCCTACAGTAAAGCTTACAAAAAATTGGCAGAAGTAGAAAATGAACAACTACTTCATGCACAAAGACATCAATTACCCATGCCAAAGGTTAATATGGTGCTTAAAAGAGACAGACATACTGATAAACGTCGTTATAACTTGCCAACATCAAATGAGGTTGCAATGGTGTTTCAGAATGATGAAGGAGAACCACCATTTCAAAGAGACATTAGAATATATCCAGAAATGAGGAGCAACCATTTATTAATATTAATATCTTAAGTCCAAATTTAGATCCAATGACATATCCCATCTTTTTCCCACATGGAGAAGCAGGTTGGCAACCAAAATTAACCCTTCCCAGTTACCCAAATGCTAAAGCCAGAATCCGAAATAATGTTTCTATGCTTGAATTTAAAGTAGCTCAAATTGCCATTAGACATGAATTTAATCCGATTTTATGTGGTCGAAAACTAACACAACAATGGATTATTGATTCATATTTGCAAGTGTAGGGAAATAATTTAAACTTTATAAAATATCAACAAGATAAACTACGTGTAGAACAATATTGTGGACTCATGGACTATGTTGCTGACGTGGCTACAAGCAGAGACATGACAGCTGGCAAAGCCATCATTTTACCATCTTCCTTTCAAGGATCTCCTCAAAATATGAGAGAAAGATACAATGATGCTATGGCTATTGTGACCAAATTTGGAAAACCCGATTTATTTCTGACATTTACATGTAATCCACAATGGCCAGAAATTAAACAAAATCTACTTCTTGGACAAACTGCTTCTGATCGACCAGATTTAGTAGCCAGAGTTTTTAAGATCAAATTAAATTAATTAATACGTGACTTCACTATAAATCAGTTATTTGGCAAATGTCTTGCTTATGTATATACCATTGAATTTCAAAAAAGAGGCCTTCCACATGCACATCTTCTGATAATACTTCAAGAGAAAGATAAATTAGATACTTCAGACAAAGTGGATGCAGTCATAGTTGCTGAACTACCAGATCCAGAACTATACGGTAGACTATATGAGATTGTTACTCATCGCATGATTCATGGACCCTGTGGAGACCTTAATCCACAATCACCATGTATGGAAAATAATAAATGTTCAAAAGATTTTCCAAAAGATTATAGAGACAAAACATATGCAAATTGTGGACAATAGATATGTAGTACCCTACAATCCACATTTACTCATGAAGTACAACGCCCACATCAACGTAGAATCCTGCACTTCCATCAAATCCATTAAATATGTCTACAAATATATTTACAAAGGCTATGATGCAGCTACTGTAGTCATCAAAAGTGCAGACAACCCTGAATGTAGTGAGTTAGTACATGATGAACTTGCATCTCATGTAGATGCTCGCTATGTCAGTGCACCAGAAGCTATGTGGCGGCTTTTAAAATTTGAAATGCATGATAGATCACATGCAGTATATAGATTAGCAGTACATTTGCCACAACGACATTTAGTCTATTTCCATGCTGGAAATGAAATGAATGCATTGGCCCAAAGTGAAGATCGTCACACTACACTAACTGCATGGTTTGCATTAAATTCCAATGATGCTCAAGCAACACAATACTTATATATTGAAATTCCATATCACTATGTTTTTGTGAATGGATTATGGAGACCAAGAAAAACCAGAGGCAATAAAATAATTCCACGAATTTACACAGTCAGTCCAAGAGATGTTGAACGTTTTTACTTACGGATATTACTTTTAAATGTTCCAGGAGCACAAAGTTTTGAACAATTAAGAACTGTTAATGACATTGTATATGAATCCTTCCATTTAGCTGCAAGACATAGAAATTTACTCGCTGATGATACATAGTGGGAAAGATGTTTAGAAGAAGCAGCACAATTTCAAATGCCACGACAGATGAGAGAACAATTTGCTTTTATTTGTATCTTCTCAAATGCTCCAAATGCATTAGCTTTGTGGGAGACTTTTAAAAGTAATATGGCTGAAGACTTTATGCGACGATACAATGAACCCATTGCACACTTAAAAGCGTTAATGGAAATCCAAGAAGTATTTTTAACTCATGGATTAAGTTGTGCAAGTTTTAATTTGCCTGATCCAGGTCTTATAGATGACATAAACTTTAAAGACTATGACATTCAACTACAAGCAGAAAGAACACAAGAAAGACTTGCAACTTTAAATACACTACAATTGCAAGCATTTCATGCCATTAAAAATGCAATAGATGATGACATGGTGACAGAGCGTTATTTCTATCTTGATGGACCTGGCGGATCAGGTAAAACCTATTTGCACAATTTATTAATGAGTTCAGTACGAGCACAAGGACAAATAGCAATGGCGTTTGCCACTACTGGAATTGCTGCACTTTTATTAGAAGGTGGAAGAACTGTTCATAGTGGATTTAAACTGCCAGTGCCTATTTTAGAAAATTCTGTGTCAGATATTCGCATGACATCCTTACAAGCAAAGAAATTGAAGAAATGTAAATTAATTATAATAGATGAGGCCACAATGATGTCATGCTATGCCCCCAATGTATTGACCGTTTGCTTCGTGAAGTCATGGATAATATTTTTCCATTTGGTGGAAAGGTAATGTTGTGGGGTGGCGATTTTAGACAAACATTACCTGTTGTTGTACATGGAAATCGAACTGACATTATCGAAACCTGTATCAAGTCAAGCACAGTATGGAAACATTTTACCCATCTTCAACTGCAACAAAATATGAGATCAGAAGGCCAAACTGATTTCAATGATTGGCTTATTAAAATTGGAGAAGGCAGAACAGAAAAAATACTACATTTAGCTGACGACACTGTAGAGATCCCACCTCATATGATTTGTCAACAAGATATTATATCGGCTATATTTGAAGGGAGCATAAATAACGAAGAATATTCCGAGCTTGCCAACCAAGTCATACAGACGTGTAAAAATAAAGATGCATTAATCCTCAATAATGAAATCTTTTAAAAAATTAATGTACCACAAAGAAATTATCACAGTGCTGATTCTGTACTTGCTGATGACAATGAAAGTCAAGCTAACTTTTCCACTGAATTCATAAACTCTCTAACTCCTTCAGGAATGCCACCACATATTTTGCAGCTAAAGAAAGGTGCAATTATCATGTTACTGCGAAATATGAACCCCAAAAAAGGCCTATGCAATGGCACAAGATTAATTGTTCAACAATTAAAGGACCATTTTATAGATGCTGAAATTTTAACTGGGACCCATAAAGGAGAGAGAGTTTTCATACCAAGAATAGATTTAGCACCAAGTGAAAGTAGTCTCCCTTTTATACTTCAAAGAAGACAATTTCCCATTATTATAGCATTTGCCATGACCATTAATAAATCAGGTCAAACTTTCAAATCTGTGGGTATTTTCTTGGAAGGACCAGTATTTGCACATGGTCAATTGTACGTTGCGTTGTCACGGTGCAAAAATCCACAGGCTATTAAAGTTTACATTGAAAACAACGAAAGTCAAGGTGATTTATTAGAAGATGGACGTATTTTTACTAAAAACATTGTCTACTATGAAGTACTATAACTTTGCAGGATACAAATTAAAGCCATGCAAACATTTTTTAAAAGCATTCAAAAATACATAACAATTAGTTGTTTAATTCCGTCATAATTAATGGAAGTAATGTTTAGGGATAATTCGCCTCACAAAATACTTGACTTGCATTTTTATGAAAAATTATGTTAAAATGTTAAGTCACTATGTTAATGTTTCTAATGTTACAAGTTTAAAAACAATATTTTCAAGTTATTTCATTCAACATATTACAAAGTTCATGTTAAGAGCTCAAGCACCTTTTAAGTCACAATGTAAATATTGTCTGTTATCTTAAGATTACTACCTACATTAATTTTTATCACCAGTTTATGTGGTCAGTAAGGAATTACTTTCATCAGGTACGTTTTAAGGAGAGTTTTATACTTTGAAGGTTATTGCTTACATATATTTTAAACTTCATGTTAAAATTCGGGACGTTTCAACAAGGCTTTTTACTTTTTGCTTTACTCTGGATTCATTGTATATTAAAGTTAACAATTCTTCAGATACAAATTTCATGTTAAAAAACCATTACATCAACATTTTACAAAAACACACGTTCATATCACAATACTTACAAGTGTCAAAAATCGATATTAATAACTAAACAACTTCACAAAAATATACATCACATTGCCGTCATTTTTTGACGGGCAAGTGCTAGTTGATATATAAGGTTCAGTTTATTAGTCCACATGGGCAGGAGGAGCAAGAGAAAAAAGCCCCAAAAGTTAAAGATCTCTCCACACCAAACAAAAAAAAAAGGCATCCTCAGGCTTAGACTATTAATATATACCAGAACTTTCTTCTTGTACAGATACAAATAGATGTCTTGAGATGCATTACACAAGCAGACTTTGAGGTTGGCCTTGATAAGCTGTATCAGAAGATGAGTACCTCATACCAGTCAGAGTTGGGAAGAGTCCCCAGTGAACTGAAAGAGGAAATGTCGACTTTGAATGAGCGCAACACATAGCTAGAGATCAGGATGGATGAAGCTCTACAGCAAGAGGCCACCACATTGGCAAGAAGGTTTGAGCTTATACTGTTAACATTAGCTCTAACGGCAAGAGGGTTTAAGCACAAATTGGTCACCCCTTTAATATGGTCTACATGTTGGATGAACCTTGCAAGAGCTGAGAGATGCTGCTGAAATGGAAATCTTCTTGCAAAAAAAAAATGGGCTCACATTGGTGCCCAAAACTTGTGCAGTAGAGGCTGTGTGTGACAACCTGTATGTTGAATGGGGTATGATAAGAGCCTATTGCCCAAACCTCTCCCCACAGGTGTGTCCAGTTTGTTTAACCTCTGTACAGCAGGAAGAACGTTCAGCCCTTGGGTTAGACTGAGAGATGTCTGTGGTTCTGAAAAGAACTTACTCCATCAATCAGGATTCCAGCATCAATAACAAAAGACACACATTAATTATGTGAACCAGTTAAAAAGTATTTATTACTGAAACAACAGACATATTTATACCGCACTCTTAGCAACAAACGGCCAATCAATTCAAATTTGCATTCATGGTTACCCCAATCACCTTCTAACTCATGTTACTACTCATGCCCAGGTGGTTTTTATTGACAGGCTTCCCTCCTACCCCCTTACTATATGATATCATGCCTATTAATTACCTCCCTGGGCCAGGAGCCTGAAAGTCTAAGAGAATCACCCATTCTACTGTAACAATACATCAATTACAGTAATTCCATTAAATAACAATCCACAATCTTGATCCACACCAACCCTGGACTAAAGAATAGCCATCTGTCTGTGTGTTATGTGACTCATAGGGGTCAGTTATCTCCCTAATATGGTTAATTAAGAATTAGTCCATATACAATATTTCCCTTGTAATTGCTAGCCCCCCAAAGCACAATATAGGCATTCATTCCATTACTCCTATCATGTTCTTACTCACACCCCAACTATAAACATGGGTAACATATTCTGGACCCAGTGATATCTTGGCAAGTCCCACTTTCCAATGCTTCTAACAGGCATAACAATGTATAACGCACAAATCACAATGCCCCTAATGTTAACCCATATCTCAGTGGGCCCCTTTCCCCTGGCACAATACGCCTAACCTATAAGGCTGAGAGCATCAGTCTGTACCTTGGCATGCTACAGGCATGACACTGCCTCTAACACACATTTACCTCTAAAATCCAATTGTCCTGATGATAGGGGTAATGATTGGATCTTCTATGGAAAACATGAAACATTTATTTACCTGGAGAAGGGGTCCTCTGATTGAGTGCTGTTCATATTACTTTTGTTACTTAGGAAGTTGATATAGGATGGGTAGCCCCCCTTTTCCGTTATTTCTTATTCTTTATGCCTTACTACCCCTTTTTTCCTTATTTACTTACTTCTGTGTTACTTTACCTTTTATTTTTCTCTTCATTAGGATAACCTTCTTCCCTTTAGATTTAGCCCCTTGTGGTCTTGGATCCATCAGAGAGAACATTACTTTAGTGCCCATCTTTAGATTGGGTTCTTACATATTCTTTTTTTTGTGATTTTCAATCACAGAGGAGTGTTACATTACCCCGGGTAGACCCTAACTGAAGTTTAGTTTGGGTCTGCAGGTTATTGTGAAATCTATTAATTGCATAAAGTTGGGAGACAGGTCTTCTCCATCCCTTTCCCTCCTGTTTTTTTTGTTTCGCTTGCCATTGATTTGCTTGGGACAGGACGCCAAGCCTAGTGTTGTAAGTGTGCATGTGAAGGGATTGAATTTCCTATAAAAACAGTGGTTAGTATTAAGAATTGAAAAGGTTTGTGGGAGATTTTGTTTGCCTCCAAAAAAGACATATTAGATGTGTTGATTAAATATTCAATTTACCCCTTCCCGCTTCCCAGAAAAAGAGAGGCGTAGCTATTCTGATGCATACAGACATAGATATCACCCATCTTGCTAGCAGTCCGCCTCTGTGTGACAAGAAGTTGGATATGTTTAGAATTTACTTTATTATGTGCGGTATTGTCTAAGATTGAGAAATTGAGCTTTCACTAGGGACAAGGGACTGTTCCTAACTGAATAGGAGAGGTGTGGTATCCTTTAGGTGAAGAATTAATACAGGTTTTGTTGTTTTTATTACTTCTCTTCCTTCTCTTTCTCCCTTCTTCCTATACCAAATGGCAGCAAGTAATATATAATCTTGAAAATGACCTGTGTGAACATGTGGTTGGATAAATTTCTTAATCTGTATAGATGAAGCAAAGAAGATGTATGTGATATATGTCTTTATTTTTACTTATCAATCCGATATTGTGAACATGATTATGTAAAATTGGCAATTGTCTTTAAACTTTCCAAAAACAATTATCAAAGCCTCTTACAACCCTGTAGGGGCCCCAAAATTTCTCTCCACGTGATGAGCAGGAACAACTTGTAAATGCTGTTGTCAGTGCACTCAAAAAACACCTCTCAAGATATTTTAAGAATATCCTAAAGGTGTTGCAAGATGCCAGAAACAACATGGAAATACCACAGGTGAATCTGATCTGACACTCACCAGTCCTGGAGGCAAACTTCTAAACAACTGCAAAGAAACAGAGCAGTGTGACTTTCCAGAATCCTCCGATGAGCATAAAGGCCTTTATATAATATTAGCGACTTGCCCGTCAAAAATGACGGCAATAAAAAGTGAAGCCTGGCAATGCTGTTTGCCACACAATGGGAGCCTCTCCCTCTCTACTTTACTGGCCTCACGATAAGCGCCTTTAGCGCTCATCACGGGCCTCGCAATAAGCGCCTTTGGCGCTCATCAAGTGCCTCGCAATGAGCTCCTTCGGTGCTCATTGGGAGCCCCCCCACCTCTCTCACCGTCTACTTTACTGTCATCGTGATGAGCGCCTTTGGCGCTCATCAATGGCCTCGCAATGAGCGCCTTTGGAGCTCATTGCGAGTTTGTCCCCCTGTCTACTTCCTCCTTGTGTCTCATTTCTCTCCTCCTCTCACTCCCTTGTATCACCTTAACCCCTCCTCTCTGTCTCTTGTATCTCCTCCCCCCCTGTGTTTTTACCTTCATCTCCCTCCTGTGTCTCTAAACCCCTCCCCTGTGTCTCTTTCCCTCCTGTGTCTCTTTCCCCCCTCTCCCTCTCATGCATCTCTTTCCACATCCCCTATGTTTCTTTCACCACCCTCGGCCTCCCCTGTGTCTGTTCCCCCCTTCCCCGTGTCTCTCAGACCCATTTCCCTCCCCTGTGTATCTTCCCCCCTCCGCTCCCTCCCCTGTATCTCTTCCCCCCTCCTCTCCCTCCCCTTTGTCTCTTTCCCCCTTCCTCTCCCTCCCCTGTGTCTCTTCCCCTGCTCTCCCTTCCGTGTCTCTTTCCACTTCTCCTGTGTCTCTTTCCACCCTCTCCCCCCTTTGTCTCTTTCCCCCCCTCTCCCCCGTGTCTCTTTCCCTCCTGTTTTCCTCCCCCCTGTGTCTCTTTCCCCCCTCTCCCCCCCTGTGTCTCTTCCCACACCTCTCCCCCTGTGTCTCTTCCCACCCCTCTCCCTCCCATGTGTCTTTATCCCCCTCCCCTGTGTCTCTTTCTCCCCCTCTCCCTCTGTGTCTCTTTCCCCCTCTCCCTCTGTGTCTCTTCCCCCTCCCTGTGTCTCTCCCCCATCTCTCTGTGTCTCTCCTTCCTCCCTCTGTGTCTCTTCCCCTCTCTCCCTCTGTGTCTCTCCTCCCCTTTCCCAATGCGCCTCCCCCATCTCTCCCCCTGTGTCTCTTCCCCCTCCCTCTGTGTCTCTTCCCCCCCTCTCCCTCTATGTCTCTTCCCCCTCTCCCTCTGTGTCTCTTCTCCCCCTCTGGGTCTCTTCCCCCCCTCTCTCTTTGTGTCTCTTTCCCCCTCTCCCAACTGTGTCTCTTCCCCTGTGTCTCTTCCCCCCTCTCCCCATGTCTCTTTCCCCTCTCTCCCCCCCCCCCCCCGTGGTCAATGAGGAGAAATATATGCATTTGATAATTCATGTTTACAAAAAGGGCATCTACGTTCAATAGACTGGACCTCAACAACATAGATCTCCTAGTGCTAATTGGAGTTTATACTGGGCATGATTGAAACCTAGTAATTCATTGTTTTTTTTTTTTAATAATTAATATTTTTATTTAGGACAAGTCAATTTTATACAACAGTTTAGTATAGCATAGAAAAGTCTCTCATACAACAAGAAAACATAAGCACAAAGAAAGTGAAGAACAGATTAGAGATATACAAAAGTCTAAACATCATGTCCTCCTTAGCCTGTTATGCATTCGTGGTCTAGTAAATATCCAAAGTTTTTAGGAAAATGGTATGGATAAAGTATATAAGAATAAAACATGAAATACAGACTCCTAGCTCCCCAACCATATTGACTTGGACCATCTAAGATCTGAGTTCCATATGACTTTCTATTCTATGATGTAAAAAGACGTCCTATCTTTTTTGTTTTTCTTTTTGATTATCATCCTGCATTCTTAAGTATGCTTACTTTTAGCTATTTTACAAAATATCTAACTATCATTAAACTTCCTCCGCTGATGCTTACTTGTGTTAACATATATAAAATATTCAGTACCTGTGAGCTCCTTTATCATCACTCCAAAAGCTTCCATCCAGATGTGAAACAGCCGTCCTCTCCAGCCGCAACCATCCTCTGACTTCCCAAACTGTCCCATCCTATCCCAATCTAGATCTGTATACTATATTTGGACATCAACCAGGGAGACCACGTGCTAGTAAACTGGGGCATTGTGTTCTGTAATGAGTTAGCTATTCTCTCATTTATCATTATATAATTTATTTTTGTTATAATTTCTTTGATTGTTAGTGTGGAAGTTTTCCAATTTTTGGCTATGCAATTTTTAGTGGCCAAGGTCCAGAATTGCCATAGTTCATTCTGCTCTCTAGATAGGTCAGGGTTTTTCAATCCTAGTAGGCATGTCTCTATTTCAGGTCTCAAATTACTTTTTGTGATTTGTGTAAATAAGTCAGTGAGTTCTCTCCATAGCTTTGGTGTGATGGGACATGTCCACCAGATATGTAGGAAATTCCCTTCTGTTTTGCATCCACTAAAGCATTCTCCATTTATGTTTTTGTTAAATTTTGCCATCCATTGGGGAGTGTAATAGGTTCTGTGTAGTACCTTAATAGAGGTTTCAAGTAAACTGTATGTATATGAGCCCCTTGTCAGATTAGTACAGATTATTTTCCAGGTTATGACGTCTAATTCCCTTCCCAGGTCCTGCTCCCACTTTACCATAAATTTATTTTTTTGTGTTTTCTGAAACACCGTCAAGTAGGAGTATATGTATCTTAGGGTGCCTTTCATTGATGACCAACCTGTATGTTTAGGATTCCCATAAATATAGGCTAACGAGGAGATCCAATGTCTAAACTTCCGGTAGTTCCACAACTCCCTCTCCGGAATTTGAAATCGGGATATGATAGAAGTATGTGTTAACAGGACCTCCGTGGAAAACCATTCTCCTATTCTCATTAGAGGGCTAGTCTGCCACCATAGTTTAGAATTTGCGCTAAGAGTGGCCCCAAACTCGGGGAAGGATGTTAAGGACATCAGTGGTGATAGAGGTGGAATCAAGTTGCTCGTGTTTTTAAGCCTATCCCAGGTCTTGAGGGTCGTAGATATTATTGGGTTAGTATGTTTGTATCTCTTGTGCATTTTTGCTATCTCCCAGATCACCGTATCCCATGAGTGGGGTTTCATCTGCCAATTTTCAATAAAGGTCCATAGCGGTTGTAGTTTACTAGAGTGGGTTACAGGGATGCACGCCAGCCGTGCTGCTTGTAGATAAAGCCTCAGGTTGGGACAAGAAAGTCCCCCTTTTTGCCTATTCCTGTACATTGTTTTCCTCGCGATACGTGGTGGTTTATTACGCCAGATAAATCTAAATATTGTATTCTGGAATTGATCTATTTCCCTCATACATAGATTGATAAAAGTTCGGAAGAGATACAGAATTTTTGGGAGCACTGTCATTTTTATTGATGTTATACGTCCTGTCCTAGATATTTGGAATTTAGACCAGGTCCTCAAGTCCTCAGTCAACTGTCTAATTAATGGTGGGAAGTTAGCTTTATATAGACCCGCAAAATTTTTGGTAAGCTTAATTCCAAGGTACTTGATTGAATTTTTAGGCCATTGAAAATTGTATGCCGCCTTTAATGTTTCTATTTTTGGCCCTGGAACCCCTACCCCCAAGGCCTCCGTTTTTTCTTCATTAATTTGTAGCCCTGACATGGCCCCAAATTCCCGTAGAGTAGACAATAGTTTAGGTATAGAGTTTACAGGTTCCGTTAGAGTGCATAAAAGATCATCTGCGAATAGTGAGCATTTCAGGTGGTGGTGACCTATCTGCAGACCCCCGATCTCCCCCTCGCTTCTTATTTTTTGAGCCAGAGGCTCAATAGCCAGTGCAAATAGCAGTGGAGACAGGGGGCACAATTGCCTGGTACCCCTTTGGATGTTTACCAATGCCTCTCCTGTCCCAGGTAGTCTTATATGAGCTTCAGGATTTTTATATAGTATTCTGATAAGACGTATAAAGTTCCCTTTAATACCAAATTTAGCTAGTACTGCATATAGATAAGGCCACTCTACTGTGTCAAATGCCTTCTCCATATCCAACGCCATTACACAAAGAGGCGTCTTACTTTGGGAGGCTAAGTGTATAACATTCATGGTCCTTCGGATATTATCCACCGTTTGTCTATGTTGTATGAACCCGGTCTGATCTTTGTGTATTAGGGTTGGGAGAAACTTTGCCATCCTATTTGCTATAATTTTGGTTAATAATTTAATGTCCCCGTTCATAAGGGATATGGGTCGATAATTTTTCGGTTCCAGGGGATCCCTCCCCTCTTTAGGAAAAATCACTAAGTTCGCTTTATTGAGTTCCGGGGGCATAGATCCCCCATTTAGTATGGCATTAAATAGACAACTAAGATAAGGGGCTAAAATGTTCCCAAATACTTTGTAATAAGAGTTGGTGAAGCCATCCGGCCCTCGGGCCTTCACTGATTTCAGACTTTTAATGGTTTCTAATATCTCATCTACGCTTACTTACGCATTAAGATCCTCTATATTTTGCTCTGTGGCTTTAGGGAGATCGTAGGAATCCAGGTAAGATTTGAGAGCTTCCGGACTCGGGTTTATCTTTGTCGAGTAGATTGAGTTATAAACGTCCCAAAATGTGTGTTTAATTTCACTTTGGCTTACTGTTATCCTCCCAGCCTTAGTTTTAATCCTCAGAATTCGAGAAAATGCTGTTTTAGTCCGAAGCTTCCGTGCCAGAAATGAGTCTGGTTTATTAGCCTTGGAATAAAACAGCTGGTTCGTCCGTCTCAGGGCTTTCTCTGTCTTGTGCGAAAGCAAGGCATCTAGTTCTAGTCTAGCTTCATCTATACTATGGCGGAGTCTGGTGGTGGGGTGTGTTTGATTTTGCAATTCTAAATCTCGTAATTTTGTATTGAGTTCCTGTTCCTGACGTATGCTGTTTTTTTTTATGGCTGATGCCATCTTGATACATGTCCCCCTGATATAGGCCTTGTGGGCCATCCACACCCAGCCTATATTTGATCCCGGGGTATTATTTAGTTCAAAGTATTGTTGTATCTCTTTCTTTATCTGTACCGTTAGCGCCGGATCTGCTAGCATGCGTTCATTCATTTTCCAGGAATATGGAGTCTTTGCGTCTCCACCAAGGTCCATATCCAAGGAAACTACTGAGTGGTTCGACCACGGGCATACCAAAATTTCCGATCCCCTGGTTTGGTCAAAAAACTTTGAGGTCACTAATATCGTGTCTATCCGTGAATAGGACCCGTGCGTATGTGAATAGTAAGTATATTCGCGTCTATTAGGATGGTGTTCCCTCCAGGCATCTACTAAACCCAATCTGTCTAATACCTTTTTAATCTGTTTTAGTTTCTGCGAGTATCTATTAGTGGCCTGGGAACTCGAGCAATCTAGCCCTTGCTCTAGAACAAGATTGAAGTCCCCCCCTATCACCACCAGACCATCTGAACAAGGTTCTACCTTTTTCAACATATGTAGTAGACTTTTATGGGGTGCCACCGTGTCCGCATAAAAGGATACCAGCGTTAGTTTGATTTCTTGAATTGTTCCCCGCAAAATGACATAATGCCCATCTTTATCTATCATTTTGGAGTCTATCTGAAAGGGAAAGTTACGATGAATGAGGATGGTGGCTCCTGCTTTTTTGGACCGTTGGGTAGAAGAGTGGTATATGGGATATTCCTTGTTTAAATACGAAGGAATATGATTTTTTGCAAAATGCGTTTTTTGCATAAATATTATGGACGGTTTCTTTGTCTGGTAGTACAGGAAGGCTTTCCTTCTTTTAAATTGGGAATTAAAGCCCTTAACATTATGTGTTAAAAAACTATACTTATCCTTAAAAACCCTAGCCATTTCTGTTATGTAGCCTAAGATAGTTTGGTCTAATCATCTTACCTTGTTTTAGTTTTAGCCGAGATGGATGGGGCGACCGAAGAGGAGCTTGAGCCATGACGAAAGGCTCCTTGAAGCTGTTGTAGTGATGATAGTCGAGCGTATAATTCTGGAAGTGAAAAATATAACAAGTAGTCAGGTTAACATTTGAGGAGTTCACAAGAAGATCATTATCTTTGCAGTTATCAAGGAATACTATTATATATATTACTTTTAATAAACATAGCTTCCTACGCCAGTCGTCTATCCTGGCTTCTAGGGGGGAGAGTAATGGACCTGTCATTCTCTAGTACAGCCCCGTTAGGAAGGGGTAATAGGTTTCTTTGGGGTAAAGAAGCTCCAATTAAGGAGAGGGGGGATTCCCTCAACACAGCAGATTGTTTAACAAACATTATAACTAGCAACATATTAACTAGCTTAAAAGAATCACAACTGTATATGGCAACATTTTTTAAAGATTGAGAAGTTCTCTGGACACCGGAATCTAACTTGGAGTTCAGCTGATTTTCTTTTTTTTTTCTTTTCATAGTTTTTAATTGTTGATTATTAAGGTCCTTCCATTTCTGGGCAGATCCTCAGTTCCTCCCCCCGAGACTTGGTGTGTCTCTCTGGAGGTTTTGTCATGGCATCAAATGTTTCAGCCTCTCCAAGTCTGCTTCTATTCCTGAGAGGGACCGTGGTCCACTGTCTCTTAGGAAGAGGATTCAAGGTCGCACGTTGACTTTCAGAGTCTCTATTTCCGCCATCAAAAGTTATATGTAGCATTTGTAGCAATGCTTGGCAGTCCTCCAAACTGTGGGCTGTGTGGGTTTTTCCCTTGTATTGAAAAATCAGGGCAAAAGGGAAGCCCCATCGATATTGGATGCCATGTTGGATGAGTATTCCCAATGCCGGTTTCATTTCTCTTCTCCTGGTCAACGTGATAGGAGAAAGGTCTGCAAAAACCATAAGCTGAGCATCATCTGGTCCTCTAAGATCCGAGATCTTTCGAGTTGCTGCTAGAATTAAGTCCCTTGACTGTTGTCAGGAGAATCGAACAATTACATCTTTAGGGGTATCCACATTTCTAGAAGCTCCTAACGCCCTATGTGCTCTTTCTATATAAATGTCCGCTACTGCCCCTTCTGGTAAGATCACAGTAAGCAAGTCCATAATATATCTTTTCAGGTTCATTACCGCTTTTGGTATACCCCTCATTCTTATGTTATGTCTTCTAGAACGATTCTCTAGATCTTCATACTTGTCCTCTAGAGCCGCTATACGAGACGTGTTGTGATGTGTCTCCCTCCTATCTCTTTCCTGTGCTTCCACCATTTGGTCCACTGTTTCTTCTAGTTGGTGGGTTCTTTGACCTAGGTCTTAGATGTCTTTCCTGATTGCGTCCACCGTTTTAGTCGTGTAAGCTTGAAACAGTTTTTCAATTTGTGCTATTGCACTCTTAGAAAGTTTTATTTCCATCTGGGATGTATTTTGGATGCCCTCCCCCTCCGATTCCTCAGAGGGGTCAGATCTCACCTCTCCAGGGGTTTCGAGGGGTTTGCAGTAATCCGTAATTCTCTTAAGTGGGAGGGATTTTTTACTTTTTCCCATCTTGGGCTCCAGTGGACCCTCCACAGAATATGATATACTAAGGTTCCTACGTAGATGTATGCCCAGTTCAGGGACGTGTTTTTGTTAGAGTAGGATTCCGGCTTGTCATTTTACAAGTTGTGGCGAGTTATGTTGCTATGCCATGATCTGTCGAGGTCTCCCCCTGTGAATCATATTAGGCCTGCATTTCTCTCTTTTCACATGCGAGCAATGTTCAATAGACAATTAGAGTAGTTAAATTGTTCGTAGTGATTGGCGGTTTTGTTGGTTTTCAAGTGGAGCCTTAAAGTTGTAGCCCAAAATAGTAATGCCAATCATCACATTCGTCGTGTGTATCTGTTTTTACTTCCTGGGTATTGTTTTTATACTGCTACTTGTAGGCCTTGGATAAGCTGTAATACTGAGAGAATTTGTTTTAATGTAGATGTGACATGTATAGGAACCTATGTTCCTGTAGTGTAGCTGAGTACTCACAGTTCAGGGTCAGGCTTTGGTTCTTTAACCATAGAGTCCCAGGAGTTGTAGTTGTAATGAGGCCGTGGCTTCTTCTCCTGACCTGGATTCCAAAATGGCCACCACCCGATTTCGTGGGCTTTTTCCCGCGTCTTGCTGCTCGTGGACTACAGTTCTGGGTTCAGGCCCCTTAGCACCCCTCCGGCCGGAACCAGCCGCCACCGGACACTTCTGGGAAGCTTTCACAACGCTTTTGGGGTAAGTACTGTACCTGGGCCTGATCCATTGCTCTCTCCACGTGGATAGCCAAGATGGCCGCCGCCCGGTCTCCCCAGGCCTCTGCCGAGCCACCTATTGTTAGGGCACTCTGTCCTGTCCTCTCCACTCTGCCCAGTCGGGCCCCCGAAGCGCCGATCCGCCAAGGCTCTCCCCAGCCTTCTCCTTTCGGCAGTTCTCCGCAGGGAGGCAGTTGGGTGCACAGGAGATGCCTATCTCCCTCCGTTCCTGTTTTCAGGCCTCTGCACCTCTATTACTTTTCAGGCCTCTGCACCTACATTATTCCCCCGAGCTACCACGGGGATCCAGAGTTGTCCTCTCCTACTCCCCCAGCCTCTTTTAGGGTAATTCTCGGATCTTCAGGGCAATTAATAAGCCCAATTGCGTATTTTGCTGCAGGAGCTCTGCAGAAGCACGTCGTAATTCATTGTTTAAATGCACAGGCAAAATATGTAATAAAGGGTTTTTTTTCTTATCAAGCCCTACCTGACTATATTTGAGAGTTCCCTTTAAAAAATGGCTAAAGTGGCCCTTTAAAGGATGATTGTGGTGATTCTACTGGGCCCTGTTTACATTTCTGGAGAGCTGTGGTTGAATAGAATGATGCAAGGGATCTACTTCTGGGCCAATGAGGGGGAAATATGTGTGGCATCAACTTTAATCTTATCAAACAAAAGCTCTTGAATTTTGCCTGTTCCCTCTTCCCACATCCGTCTCTACACTGATAACTATAAACACCCGACCCCCATCATCCATCTCTTAGAATGTGATGTTAGCAGAGTATGATTTTTCCCTTTTTTATTGGGTAGAAATGAGCTTCATTTAAATGTGTATCCTAATTTGTTGATGGCTTTTGTTGTTTAAGTAGGGAAAGTTAATGTTATCAGTTTTCCCTATTTCCTCATGTCTCACTTCTTCCTCCTGCAACCAGTACCCCTCTCCAGCCCTTTAAGCACATTTACTAATGCTCCCACCCATCTAGAGTGGTTAAAGAATAAAGATAAAATGTGTTATTTGGGACTAAGGTGACATCCTAGCTTTGCATTTTCATTCTGTTAATAAGTACCACAATATGTTTCACTGGATATTTACAAATAATGACCACAATTATTTTATTACTAGTAACTTGCCGTCAACGACGAGTTTAAAATTGTAAGGCTAGCAATGCTGTTTGCCACACAATGTGAGGCTTTTGCTCCACTGAGCACCTTTGGCGCTCATTTGAGCCCCGCACTGAGTGCCTTTGGTGCTCATCACATGTACTTGAACTTTCCGGCTTTGTGCTGATCACGTTTGGCGCTCATCACGAGCCTGACGCTGAGTAAAAATGTATAACTATACACCTTCCCTACTCTCTTCTCTTCTTCCTTTTATTTCCATGAGCTCCATTACTTATTCCAGTCACTATCTCCTTCCTCTCCTAAGGCTTAAAAGCAGAAATGCTTATGCAAGTCCCACTCCAATCTCTTGTCACTCTCACTCCTTCTTCTACTGGCTGCTGGAGATATATCCCCTAACCCTGGCCCCTCACTCATTTCCACCTGCTGACAGCCTTGCACAGCCCCCAGGGAAGCAAACACCCAAAACACTCATAACTTAATACCCATTACCTGTCACAAACCATCTGCCTTGCCCTTCTCCTCAGCCCTCTGGAATGCAAGGTCTATTTCCAACTCCCTCAACCTACTGGCTATCACTGAAAGCTGCTGCACTCTCATATGGCATTTTGAAGAAGCCAGTGCGAAACTCGTGCCTCGGCCAATCCGAATAGTGTCCCTTGCTGATAACTTCATCTCATTGGAGAGCCAACATCTGAGATTAAATAACAAACTATGTGCCTAATATGTATGTCGTTCTACAATGTATCTATGTAAGATTTCAATTTTAATATTGACAAGACTGATGTCTGCACTAACTTATACTATGTAATCAGTGTAATAGGTTAAAATGATTTGGATATCGAAACTTTACAAAGACTTGACTACTATTTACATATGATGCATATACTTGCACTATTCATATAAGATTGACTCAGAATGTTACTAAATAGATATATTGTGGACACCCTTGCTATATGGTTATAAGGGAATTGAATTCACATTATATAAATATACTTAATATTTTGAAGTTCAGGCCAATTTATTAAAATAAGGTTGTTATGAGATCATAGCTATGGTATTACAGGTCAGGATTGTACCAAAGTGTTTAAAAGATAACTACCTATTCTATTGAGCCCTTAGAAATTTGAATGTGACCCTCTTATCTACCTACTACTAAAATACTGTGACTAGTCATGCAGGAACTATTATCTTTCATTGTAAATGAGAATAAAACTGAGTGTGGGTGCTTGATGTCCAACTAAGATTTGGATTGCTATCTTAGATGAATACAACATTATCGGATATATTTCTTTGGCAGAATCAGATTATTAGAACTCACTATGTTTGTACTATTTGATCATCAAGAGGGACAGAACTATCAATTATATTCTCAATCAACATTTTTATCTTATTTTCTGTTTTATTGTACACTCAATAAAAGCTCGGTTTTATGAATTTCTGATCTAGATCTAAGTCTGTTTGGAGTTAACGCACGCAATTAGGACATTGTCTATTGGAGTGTGCAAACTGCCACTAGTTTGAAAGGTATTATTTTATGTTTTGTGTGTTAACTTTTTATACCACTAGTGGAAGAAGTCTATGCAGGTACATGAGATAACTTCAAGATTGTATAATTATTACCCGTTAAGAGGAGACAATTGGAATTAGATTTACACTCAAGGAGCATAGAATACGCTTCAGTGTAACAATGCTTTGAATCAATTTGTTACTCTCATATGGTGGCCTACTCTTTAGTCATACTCTTAGACCTGGGAACATGCAAGGTGGAGGTGTGGGCTTACTACTTTCCTCTCATTGAACCTTCCACTGCATACCACCAATGCCCTCCCGCCAATTCTTTTCTTTTTAAGTTCATACTGTCTGCCTCTTCTCACACATCTCTCTGCGAGTAGCTGTGATTGCCCGCCTGAACCACCCTCTCTATTTCTGGATCATTTTGCCTCCTGGCTCCCTCACTTTCTCTCCTCTAATGTACCTCGTTCTTGGGGATTTCAATATTGCCACTGACACACCCACCTCCCCAGAATCGACAAAACTACTTTCACTCACCTCTTCCCTTGGCTTCTCACAATGTACACAATCCCCAACTCACCATGATGGACAATCCCTTGACCTTATATTTACTAATATCTGCACTTCCTCCAACCCTCACCCCTCTCCCTTTTTCTGGACACCACCTCCTTAGCTTCAACTTCACAACACCTCCTACGCACTGCCCTTTTTCACTCCCTGCAAAACCCACAGAAACATGTACGCACACCTTTTCACTGTACTAAAACCCCTTTTCTGACCCTTCTCCTCCTTTACATGCCCTGACACTGCCACCTTGCAATAGAACCCAACTCTATCCTCAACCCTTGACACACTTGCCCCCATAACAATAGGCAAACACCCTAACTCACCTCCACAACCATGGCACTCTACAAAAACACTATACACCCAGTGGTACTCCTGCACTGCTGAACAACTATGGAGGAAATCTCGCAGTTCTTCTGACTTTCTTCACTACAAGTTTATTTTGAGCTCCTACTACTAAACCCTCAGTCTTTCCAACAGCACTATTTTACATCATTAATATAGAATCTGTTCTCCAACCCAAAACATTTGTTCGCTACCTTCAACACTCTCCTCTGCCCCACCCGCCAACTCCTGCCCCTTCCGGTCTTTGACACCCACTTTAAAAATAAAATTGAAAACATCCAACTCAAACTCTCCTCTCAGCATGGCCCTAACACCCTCCTCTCAACAAACTGACAACCCCCAGCTTTTACCCTTCCCCAATTCCACATCCATCATGGAATCCTTTGACCCTGTAACTGAGGATGAGGTCTCTAGTCTACTATCATCCTCTCATCTACAACTTCTCCTCATGACCCTAATCCTTCACAACTTATCCCTCCTCTCTCCACCACACTTATCCCAGCCCTCACACATATTCAACCTTTCACTTAACATGGGCAAGTTTCCATTATCTTTAGAACATGCCATAATTACACCCATTCTTAAGGAACCCACATCTGACTTATTGTCTCCATCTAACTATCACCCTATATCTTTACTTCCCCTGGCCTCAAAACTGCTTGACCAACTTGTTTACAATCACCTTACCCATTTTATTTCCTTCAACTACTTCCTTGACCACTTCCAATCTGGCTTCCGACCCCAACACATACCAGAAACAGCCCTCATAAAACTGCTCTGCTAATGGCGTTCTTCTTTCCTCCTCTCTTATCACCTCCTCCTCTCAGTCCCGCCTTCAGGACTTTTCTTGTGCTGCCCCTATTCAGTGGAACTCCTTGCCCAGATCCACTAGACTATCCTCCTGCCTCAAATCCTTTAAAACCTCATTAAAAACAATTTCATCCTGAATATACACATCCTATTATCTTTCTATACCTCACCATTAACCTTTAGTTTGTAAGTTTGCAAGTTTTCAATCTTCTGAAGTGCTTTAAGGAAAGCACTGAATACTTTTGATTTTAAGCTCAAAGACAGGATCCTCCATTATTTTGCATTGTGTTAATATTGTTATTGTTTTTGACTTGAGCTTACCCCTGTATAGCTCTATGGAATATGTTGGTGCGTTACAAATAAAGGAACAATAATAATAAAAATAATAATAATATTAATAACTATTCTTTGGAGACTCCTTTATAAGAACACTAAAGTGATCCATTAACATGACACAGGTCCACTCCATAGTCCATGTTATAGCTCATGGTCTAAAAAACAAAATGAATACAGAAATACTCCATGACCTTAATATGCACAGCGGTGAGGACAGAAGAGAGAGGGGCATATGACAGAAACATTCAAATATATCATAGGGTTTAATAAGGTTCAGGAGAGAAGAATCTTTCAGAGAAAGAAGAAGGAAACCTTAACTCCATCTGCTAGTTATGATTATTTAAAGCTATATTTGTTTATATGTCGGTAATTTAATAATTAGTGATTAAATCAGACTTTATATAGGAACAAATGCTACAATATTTGTGATTCCTTCTTGGTTACAGATATTTTTATTACATATATTTCACTTTTATGCACTTTGATATTCCACCATATTATTAGCCACTTATATTCCTTTATTCAGCTTCTTTAGTAAATTAATTTATAAGTAGCTTTCACTTTATAATTACACAAGCACATTTGCTTGGTGAGTTTGTCCCGTCCTGCTGTCCATTCATACAAAAATCACTTTATATTTATAGGAGCACACTCTGCTTGGTGAGTTTGTCTCTCCCATCAGTACATCCATCACTTTAGGCTGCATATAACACTTACAAGTCACAAGTGCACACATTGTGTATTTCTTACACATACATTGTTTTAATATTGATTTGTATGTTTCCTTTTGAACAAGTTTGTCTCACTTTGTATTCACTGATACACTAGTAATCAGCATGTGCTAACGTGCATTTCATTTCCAGCACTACTCATTAATCATTATAAAATATGGTGTTTTTTGTATATCCAGTGTACATTAATTTTTTGGGTGGTTTATTTATAGATAGTTCCTTGGTACTTATCTGTAGGTATTACAGTATGTGTAATATTTCTGCATATGGTATTTATTAATATTTTTTTTTTTTTCCAGAGTCACGTGATGTTTTGGGGCAGTTTTCTTGCACTCATTAGTATGCACCTTATTACAGCCCGACTATTATTTACACCTGTGATATCTGCCACATTTCAAATGGGTCTTCTGTTTATCCCATATTGCATCCAATACTTTATATTTAAGAAATTATTGTGATCTCTGGTATGTTTTGGTCTCTGTCAACCAATTGAAATTTTAGATAAAAAGTGCCATATCCAATCAAATAGGATGCCGACATCATATACATGTTAGCCAGGTGTATTTAAACCAGCTTTTTGCCTCGGTCTTTCAGTATAGAGTAAGCCTTTGACAAAGCCGATAGGTTGTGTAGAAACGGCAATCAGGCAGCAAACATAAGCAAATCTTGCTCATTTAGAGTAGTATTCCACCTTCTTCTTTCTACCACTCTTGTCACCTCCTCTCACTCCCGCCTCCAGGACTTTTCTCGCGCTGCCCCTATTCTCTGGAACTCCTTGCCTCGCTTCACCAGACTATCCTCCTGCCTTAAATCTTTCAAAACATCAATAAAAACGCACCTCTTTAAAGAAGCCTATAACCTTCCTCCCTAACATGCTCAGCACTGCTCAGCACTACTCTCTCCCTACTGTACCAGATACAAACTTTAACCTTTAGATTGTAAGTCTGCGAGTTTCAATCCTGCGCAGTGCTTTAGGGAAAGCGCTATGGACACTGGATTCCAAGCTCAAAGACAGGGCCATACACTCTTTGCAATGTATGAATCTTTAACTTGTCATTGCCTGTAACTTAACTTATGTATAGCGCTACGGAATATGTTGGCGCGTTACAAATAAACGATAATAATAATAATAATAATATTCACTCCCTTATTTTTGTGAGGCTCCCACTTGGGCTACTTTTTGATTTTTTGCCCATGTAGGGTACACTACTAGATATGGCCTGCAATTAATTAGCTGAGACTTGGAATACATTCCTGTGTACATATATAATCAGTATTTTTATTTTGTTTTTTTTTATTCAGGAACCTTCTATTTTCCATAGTACCATTTGGTGTCAATTTAATAGGATCTTGATCTTACTCTGGTTAGTCTATCCTTATAGGAGTTACTTGAGTATAAGCCGACCTGAGTATAAGCCGAGGCACCTATTTTACCACAAAATACTGGGAAAAATGAGTGACTCGAGTATAAGCCGAGGGTGGGAAATGTGCTGCCCCCTGTGTCCCTCTTGTGCGCTCTGTGACCCCTCTTGTGTGCCCTTTTCTTGTGTCCCCCTTCTCTCTCCCCTGTGTCTCTTCTCCCCTCTCACTCCCCTGTGTCTCTTCACCCCTCTTCCTTCCCTGTTTCTCTTCCCCCCTCTCCCTTCCCTGTGTCTGTTCCCCCCTCCCTTATCACCCTCCTCAACCCCCCTCCTCATTCTCAACCTCCCTCCTCAACCCCCTCCTCATCCTCCTTTCTCATCCTCAACCTCCCTCCTCACCCCCCCTCCTCATCCTCAACGCCCCTCTTCATCCTCAACCCCCCTCCTCATCTTCAACCCCCTCCTCATCCTCAATCTCCCTCCTCAACCCCCTCCTCAACCCCCCTCCTCATCCTCAATCCTCATCCTCAACCTCCCTCCTCATCCTCAACCTCCCTCCTCAACCCCCCTCCTCATCCTTAACCCCCCTCCCCATCCTCAACCCCCCTCATCATCCTCAAACCCTCCTCATCCTCAAGCCCCTCCTCATTCTCAACCTCTCTCCTCAACCCCCTCCTCAACCCCCCTCCTCATCCTCCCTCCTCATCCTCAACCTCCCTCCTCAACCCCCCTCCTCATCCTCAACCCCCCTCCTCATCCTCAACCCCCTCCTCATCCTCAACCTCCCTCCTCAACCCCCCTCCTCAACCTCCCTCCTCATCCTCAACCCCCTCCTCAACCTCAACCCCCCTCCTCCTCATCCTCAACCCCTCCTCAACCTCAACTCCCCATCCTCATCCTCAACCCCCCATCCTCAACCTCCCTCCTCAACCCCCTCCTCATCCTTAACCCCCTCCCCATCCTCAACCCCCCTCCTCATCCTCAAACCCCTCCTCATCCTCAACCCCCTCCTCAACATTCTCAACCTTCCTCCTCAACCCCCTCCTCAACCCCCCTCCTCATCCTCCCTCCTCAACCCCCCTCCTCATCCTCAACCCCCCTAATCATCCTCCCTCCTCATCCTCAACCCCCCTCCTCAACCTCCCTCCTCATCCTCAACCCCCTCCTCAACCTTAACCCCCCATCCTCAACCCCCTCCTCAACCCCCCTCCTCATTCTCAACCCCCTCCTCAACCTCAACCCCCCTCCTCCTCATACTCAACCTCCCTCCTCAACCTCAACCCCCCATCCTCATCCTCAACCCCCCCATCCTCAACCCCTCCTCAACCTCCCTCTTCAACCTCCCTCCTGAACCTCGAACCCCCCTCCTCAACCCCCCTCCTCAACCTCCCTTCTCATCCTCCACCCCCCTTCTCATCCTCAACCCCCCTCCTCATTCTAAACCCCCTCCTCACTTTACCCCTCTAAATACTTCCCCCTCTCCCTTTCCCCTCACTTACCTCCATCTGCAGCTTCTGCTCCGGCCTCCGCTCCTTCCTGCGTCTTGACCTGGCCAATGCTAATGATGTGGCGCGCATGTGACGTCACGTCATTAGCATATGCCGGGTCCCGACGCAGGAAGGAGCGTGGAGGAGCGGAGGAACCGCTGCAGATGGAGGTAAGTGAGGGGAAAAGGAGAGGTGTTTAGAGGGGTAAAGTGAGGAGGGGGGTTTAGAATGAGGAGGGGGGAGGGAAAGAGACACAGGGGGTTAAAGAGACACGGGGGGGTTAGAGAGACATGGGGGAGTTAGAGAGACATGGGGGAGTTAGAGAGACAAGGGGTGGGGGGGGGGGGCATGGGGGTGACTCGAGTATAAGCCGAGGGTGCCCTTTTTAGCCTTAAAGAAAGGGCTGAAAAACTCAGCTTATACTAGAGTATATATGGTATATTTAATTTTGTCTCTTTTTCCAACCTCCTCTCTGTACCATAGGTGTCATTAGCCAGATTTGGGGCATCGATATAGATTGAGCCTTCCAGATAGGAGGTACCTTTCGGATCATAGGACTTTTTCTCACTCTATCCCCACTGGTGTGCCAGTGGTTGCGGCTTATGAATGGCAATATACATATCAGATAGTAGTTTATGATTGAGTCTCAGGTTATACTTTTTGTAGCGACCAAGTACCCAAGAATATTGTCAACATAAGTCCAATTGTTGCATTTTAGGTTCCCAGGATTTTAATTGCTGTGTTTTTCAAATGTAAAAATGTTTCCTATTTTTTCACTATTATTACATGTATTTAAAGAATTACTGTTCGTTAGGTTATATAAGTCCTGGATCTCTCCACCCTCTGAATGAAGCATTGTATCTGAAGTAAGGGGGTGGGGGGTCTAAATTGGCATTCCACATTGCAGTTTGATAGGTGCCGGTGATTAGAAAGTTTGTGTGTATGTGGCTAGCATCTCAGATTACATTGCTCCTGGCTTCTAATGTGTGTGTGGTTTTCAGTCATAAAGCTGCTTTTTAATTAGAAAAAAAATCAAGTTATCAGTTATCTAACAAATTCTTCATATATTTCCCTGTTCCTCAACCACACCTCTCCCTAAATTAATAAAGGACCACAACCTCATGATTCAGCTCTCAGAATGTGATGTAACACACTTCAATTAAAAAAATCAGATTTTCTCTAAAAAAAAAATGATGTCCATGGATTACACAGCTGCTAGTGCTGGTAGTTTTATTACACAATTTACAAAGAAGTACATTTTGTTCTTGAACTACAGTGGTCATTAAATTAAACCATGCATTTAAGATGAATGGACAGACTACAGGGGCCCTTTTGGTTCTTAACTGTGGTCATATGTACGTATTTCTTTTTTAATAAATGACATCATATGGATGTGTAATACATACCTGGACTCAGGTACTGACTATATCAAACCTGCATACAGTACAACTCAGAATGAAATGTACCTTTATTGTTTGTTCCATATCTGTACGTACACTTAATAATATCTTACTTTACTGTGGCCTTTACTTGACCCAGCCGTATTTAGAGGAGCTGCATGATTTTTGACTATTTAGCTAGCTAGAGCTCTTCCTTTATACCCTTTAAAACATTCTTAAAGGACCAATGCTCAATGAAAATAAAAAAAATTGAAAACTTTGTTAATCAAAGCATAATTAAGCAGGGAAAAGTCACACATCAATAGACCTATTAAATTCCCCCAACGTTGAAAACCGTAGCCCATATCGTAGGCCTCAAGACTTACTGCTATTAAATTGGCCCTATAAAGCCACCCGTCAACGATTCTCAGGGTAAGGGCGAGAAAAGGCTATGGGACAAGGAAATTTGAACTGTGCGCCTGTAAATCCTTTGATCTGTCAAGCTCGTCACTGTTATGTTTCAATCACGCTATTAAATTGCAACAAATTCACTGGCGTTCAAGCCCATAACCCTCAAATAGAGCCAAAAAGCCAATGGGTACTAGAGAGGACCAGCTAAAGGGGTAAAGCCCAATCCGTAGCACTGTAAATGCAAATATACATATACTACTGTACTGATAATAAAAGAGAAAGTGATGACAATCTCTGTTGCTATTAGCTCCATCTAAACCCATAACTACGGGTTTGACTAATTGATCATGTTCACGGCCATGCAGCCAACATTAGAAAAATGGTTTACGGGTTTGTGTCTAATTTAATAGCTCTGTAACGCAGCTGAATATCAAGTCCACAGCCTTTGCGGGCTTGCCGATGCCAATACGGGCTTCAAATTTAATAGGGCTGCATGTTTTTAATTAGAAAAAAAATAAATGTTCTTGCCTCGGCTGGACCATGGACAAATCCATTGTACATAGATGGAAGTTGTGTGTGAGACAGTGTTTTAATTTCTGGAGAAATAAGGTTGTATGTCCTGAAACAAGGAGTCTGCCTCTAGGCGAGAGAGGAGGGAGGGGTGTGGTGTCAATTTAGGTGTCATCCAATTAAGTTAACAAAAGCTTACTGTTCTATTCTCTTCCCAGATAGTCAAAACACACACCCTCAAGATTCGGCTCTGAGACAGTGATATAACAAACACATTTCCTAGATTCCTGTACTCTAAACTGAGTCTTCAAAAATATTTTATGCCCATGACTTACACACCTGCTAATATTGTTAGTTTGGTACATTCTTGAACTGCAGTGGTTCTTTAATTAATTAATGTTTATATGCAAACATCTTTATGCTAAGAGCAGCCACTGTTTAGCGGCTTTCTTAGCAGAAAATGATCTTGTAGACTAAGATTTCCATTTGACTTACTAAAAGCAGTGGCACAAAGTATTATCATATTTCAGTAGCAGTAGATGATTTCTTCTCTGCAATCAAACTCCACTCCCGCTTGTAGAAGCAGATAAACCCATACAAAGGTGGTGCCTCCCACTATAAAATATAGGTTATATATATTTTTTTAAATGCTGATCATTACTGGATTCTTCAAAATAGTGTAATGTGAATGTGGGGGCCACTCTAGTCCATTAAAGGGCAACTGTGGTTCAAAAAAGTATATCATGCATTTAAAAGTTCATATTTTAAGCATCACAAAGTATCTTTGTATGAAAAATAAGTGTAAATAAATTAGATTAAATTGAGGCACAAATGGATTGTTTCTCCTCTGTCCTGACATGTTACAGGAAACAAAGGGCATCTTATGGAGGTCTTGACTATAAGAAGTGTGTGACTGTATTCCAATTTAACTGAGTATTAGAAAATACAATTAATAGGCTTTCTGTAAGACTTTTGTTTACACGTCCTTGCAACTGTCATTGTTTTTTTTATATGTTTGTATGAGGCTTTGTTGGTAATTTTCTTAAATATATATAATCTATTTTACATGCAATACAAAATTATGGTAATGTCGCTTTAAATGTATGATACAGTAGCCCTTTAATTCTACCTGTGTGGACTTTTTTTTCTGCAGCACTTTATGACTCAATCGTTGACTTAAAGGGCTACTTTTGTGTTCTTTTAAAGGGCTCTCTAAATATTAGTTAGGTAAGGCCTGATAATAAAAAACCTTTATGATACTTTTACTGTTCATTTAAAGAATTAATTACTGTTTTTAATCATACCCCCAGGCAAGTCCAGATCTCTCTACCCCCTGATGTTTTGTCTCAGGAGTGGGATCCGAATGTTCTCTAAACAGACATACCATACTTGCAGAATGATAGTGAGAGGTGTCTAGAAACTGTACATGGCTAGCAGCTCTTGTTACATTACTATTTTATATATTGTTGTGTCGTTCAGTCGTGTCCAACTCTCCATGACCTCATGGACTGTAACACACCAGGCACATCGTTATGTCCATGGTCATGTTGAACTACTTTGTTTTCATGGTAGATATACTGCAGTGGGTTGGCAGCTCCTTCTCCAGTAGGCCACAGCATACAGCTCCTGGTATTCCTAGTACTATCTGCCAGTACTAACCAGACCCAACCCTACTATGCTTTAGGGTGGTGTAACCTCTTGGTTCCCTGATTGAAATCAAACAAAGGTCGCAGGAGTGAAACAAGAAGCCTAACCACTGGACCACCAGGGAACCCATTTTATATATACACTGGTGTATATGTTTGTAATTTTTAAAGAGTGGTGTAAAAAGTTTTTCAGTTTGGTACTTCCACCTGGGCGGCTCTCACTCCAGAGACAATACGCCAGGACGGATAGATCTGGAGCTTTCATTGCCTGAAAGTAATTTGTGATTTAAATGCACAGTAGAAGTTTAATACAATTTTAAGTCCTACTTAGCTATTATTTAGAGACCCCCTTTATAAGATCACTAATGTGGTCTTTTAAGCTGCACAGACATGCCTTTCAGTAGAAATGCTGTATAGGTGAAACAAAGTAGTGGTTGGTTTCTTCAAGTTCAAGAGAAAGAGTAAAATGCATAGTTCCACATATTTGGGTTCCAGACAATTTAAAAATGGCCTCGGGTATTAATAATACAAATCCAAGAAAAACTAAAATGTTATTAAAATTCTTCCCTTTTACATTCCATTTTTTCTTATATAATCAAATAAAAACAAAGCAGATGACTACTATCATAATAAAAAAAATACAAAAGGAAATTAAAATTACTATAACAAAATTATAAATCAGAATAGCTTACCAGACAGTATTTACACATCTTGCTATCTCTATGCCCTGTCGCCCGACCTGCTGTCTCTTATTATAGCCATTCTCTATGCTGGCATCTCTGTCAGCCCTCATCTGTGCATACGTGTTACCTTAAAGGGACATGGAATTGATGAATACTGCTCTACGTGATCAAACCAAGCACTAAAAAAACAAGTGAAATAGGTTTTTGGATTATTAAAATGAATGTATATTTCACTATTTTATAAGAGTTATATAGAGTTAATATATATATTCCTATCTTCCTCTACTGTATGTCCACCAATCCATTCTTTCTATTTCTTTCAGTGCAAATTCACTCTGCTTTAAGGCCTACTACATCTGTGAGATTCTCAGAGCTGCATACACAACACCTCAGCAGGTATGGAGGAGACTATGGAAACTGCGCCATTCCTGGAGCCAATATGTTTATTAGTATCACGACTGTATGCATGTTATTAAATCTTGGCAGATAGAAATATTTCTAACTGTTTGTTTTCAATTTCTAACTGTTTCCTATACCCTGCTTGGCTGTCTCCACCTTTCCCCATTCTTTCCCCATTTATGGCTGGCATAATTACCTCAACTCTCCTCCCCCTCCTCATATACCTTCATTCTAAGGTCTCTCTAAAATTCCTCTCTAACTCCCCTATCTTCCTGTACTGTATGTCCACCAATACATTCTTTTATTTCTTTCAGTGCAAATTCACTCTGCTTTAAGGCCTGCTACATCTGTGAGATTCTCAGAATATTGCCCTCCCACCCCAACTCAGATTAAATTTATAGAGCTATGGAAAACACCTGACTTCCTACTTGCAGATATATCATCTCAACACTAGTGGCCAGCCAGCACACTAGTCTTTTCACCTCAGATCCCTCTCCCTCTAAAATAAAACTCTTTCTATCTTTCACTTTCTTCCTGACCCTTGCTATTCCTTATTTGTTACTCTTCCCCAGTTCTCTGCCCTTTAATTCCCTTTAGATTGTAAGTAGCGAGTTTCCAGTCTTGTAGGGTGCTTTGGGATAAAGCACTTTCTGCTAAGATTCTAAGCTCAAAACAGGGCCCTTCAACTTTTGAATTTGTTAAACTTGTATTTCCCCTGTTCTTATCCCCTGTACAGCGCTACAGAATATGTCTCTCTAACTGATGTGTGCACTCCCTACAATCTCCGGGTTCTGAAACAACCAAAAATCTCAAGCACCATTTAAATGGCGATACACTATGCTGCAACCAAAACAATATTAGCCTTTTATATCAGTTTCTTTAGACCTGCTAGCCTTAAAGAGAAAGCAACACTTTATTATTGCTGTAAAGAGAGTATACAGTATAACCATTTAGAGGCTGTTTGTAGTATATGGCCCTTTCAGGATCTGAGTTCAATATATTGGCATATATTGGTATATTCATGAGTATAGAGCTCCTCTCTATGACACAAACTCTTTGTTTGCCCCTCTGCTTTGTAGCATGTTTACCCCTTGCTTGTGCCTGTCGAAAAAAAGTTGCAGTCTCTGACCCATTTACATCATGTTATCTCACCTCCAAAATCATTTTAATGTTGTCACCTTGATTTCTGGTGATTTTTTATGATGTCACCTCTTTCTCAATCCGCCCCATAGTCATCTTCCGGCACATCAACATCTCTCACTCTTTGCAAATCCTCTTTATTCTCTCATCTCCTTGTCTGTTCCCCTACAGCTACCTGTCTACTACTATGCAGACCTTAAAGCTGCCAGCATCCTGTTATTCTTTTTCTGGCTCCTTAAATCTATTGTGTCTTATGTTGTTGCTATGTTTACCACTGGCCCTATCATCTCCATGTTTGACACATGCCATATCCATGCACGGCTCCTTCCAACATGTTTACCTTATTACAACACAACCTTTTTCAGTCTGTATCATCTCTATACAAACCTATCGATGTCCAACCCCTCTCTAAAAACACCACATCCAAGTCTACAGCCTCTCTAAATCGCAACAGCCATATTTAGACCATCTCTCCACCATACCAAATCAAAGTCTACACCTTCTCTACACTATCTAATCCATGTCTACCCCTCTCTCTACACCAGCACATCCATGATTACTCCATAGCTACTCCCTCTCTACACTGCCACATAAATGATTGCTACCACATCTATGGCTATCTCCACTTTAATCTCCAAATTATAGGACAACACCCCTCTAAACCATCATATCCATGACTGCCATCTCTCTACACCCTGGCTACACGCTGAGTACTGAAAACCAAGTGAAAAAACATATTGAATTTATTTCACTGCAAGGACTAATATCATAAGCAGCAATGGCAATACATTTTGTTGCTGCATCCAAAAAAATGTAAGGTTATTCTTTTGGATTTTTAAACACTCTAATCTCAGTGGTTAAAAATTAAGAAAACAACAAAGACATAGGTGCTCAATCAGAGAATGAACTAACCTTAATAGGTTAGTTCTATGGACATGATAACCCATTCTGAGAGCAACCTATTTTAGCTCACTTGTGCCCTTCACAGGGAGAAATATCCTGTAGTATATCAGTCTGGTACTTTTCACTAGAGTGGTCCAGCCCCGAAATACCAGGCAATTCTACCCTGAACAGAAGAACCAGCAAACTCCAGACGTACGTTTCAGCCTTCATTGGGCCTCATCAGTGAGGTGTAGCTGATAACTCCTTAAGGCACAGTGAGCAAGGGGTCCACGTCTGGATTCCCCTATCACCCTTATGGAGACTAATCCATAAGGGTCATTTGAATAAACAAAAAAACAAAATAGAGCTGCTCAATCAGAGAATGAACTATGCTTAATAGGTTAGTTCCATGGACATGATAACCCACTCTGAGAGCAACCTCTTTTAGTTCACTTGTGCCCTTTACAGGGAAAAATATCCTGTAGTATATCAGTCTGGTCTCACTCACTAGATTGGTCCAGCCCCGAAATACCAAGCAATTTTACCCTGAACAGGAGAAACAGCAAACCCCAGATATACATTTCGACGTTTATTAGGCCGCGTCAGTGAGTAGCTGAACTCCCTAAGGCACAGTGAACAAGGGGTTGTTTTGTTTTGTTAAAAATTAAGAAATGTATTATTGCAATAAAGAAAGCATACAAGCATTTAGAGGGGACTTTTAATGTATGTTCCTTTCTGGGCCTGTGAGAAATCCTATGATGCATGTAAGACTCCTGCCAACTCAATGTAAACAGTTTGAGTTCTACAATTGTAAATAGGATAGCACCTTAACACAATTATAAAACAATAAAAAACGAATTTCACGCGAATATTTAATATGAAAAAAGAAAGATGATGTAGTGTGGACTAGCCTTGATTATGCAGGTGTAGAGAGTTATTAATCATGGATATGATAATAGTGTATAATTTACTGTTGTAGAGAGGGATAGACATGAATATGATGGCGTAGAGAGGGCTAGACTTGGAGGGATAGGACACTCATGCATGGGCACTAACTGCTGCTTAAAGCTTTAAAAAAAATAGCACTAAACTTACAGGATTTATATGGGTAATAATTTAATTCTGAGCCAGTATTATACTATTATACATTATCACATATAATAGTTATCAAACTACGAGACGTCGTCACGTTTTGCGTGGTGCGTACGACTTAGGAGATGAGCGAGGCGAGCGGTCAACAGGCAGCACTTAGACGATGATCGCCAAAGGCGCTCATCGACTGTGAGCCTCACATAGCGAGGTGAGCTGTTTAGGCACTAAAACTCGCAGCACTTAGGCGATGAGTGCCCAAGGCGCTCATTGTGTGCGAGCCTTGCGAAGGCAATGAAACACGCGGGACTTAGCCAGAAAGTATCGCCAAAGGCTCTCCTGCGTACCACTTTCACACAGGAACGTACAAGGTAAAAAATACACTATTTTAAAGGACTGCAAATGCTCGCAACCGTGTAGGACCTAAACAAACAATGCTATTTTACAACACTAACTTGCAACTAATAACATTGCGAATCTAAAATGGCGCTTTACACAACTAAACCAACGGTTTCCCCTCGCGCACGCAGCCTATTTCTAATGCGCAGTTGGGACATTGATGACATTTTCTCCTCAGGGCAGCAACAGTACAACTGTACATTGTATGCTGCAGGAAAATAAAAACAGATTGTTAGCTCTTCAGGCTCTTGATTGCTGGATATATTAATTAAAAATAGGTAAAGTATATTAATTTATTAAGTAACAAATTAATTAATTATTATTTAAAAAAATATAGATATATGTATCTGTCTCTGTGATGAGCGCCGAATTTGCTCAGAGGAGCAAAAGTACACAAGAGGAGAGGCTCGCAATGAGAGCCGAAGGACCTCAGAGTAGAAAAACCTTTACATTGTTTGGCAAACAGCATTGCCATGGCTTCAAATTGTATTGCCCTGTCATTTTTGATGGGCAAGTCGTTAGTTACATATAATAATTATAGTTCAAAACTCTATTGCTGTAGTGTGTTTGTAGCATCGAACACAAATCACTGTCTCCTTGCTATATTACAGCGAGACACTGGTAGTGTGAACTCCCGTTTCTGTGGGAGTGTATTTATCTCACAATCTGTAGTGCTAAGATGGCAGCTTACAGGAGATAATACAAGGAGAAAGGGGGAGGTTCCAGAAACTGAGAAACTGTTACTCTGTGGTTGACTTACAAGTAAGTTAATGCGCATGTTATTACATTGTGAAGGATCCCATTATATAAATAAACCTACTAAAAACATTTTCTATATGACAACATGTTTTGATTAAAGAGCCCTTTAAAAAAATCTGGCCAGCTTAGTGTATACCTTCATACAACACTATATCAGTGTCTGACCCCACTATACATTACATAGCCATATCTGTCTATTTTTACAAATAGTTTACCATGTTTGCACAAAACTACTCTCTAGCATATTATCTCCATGTCTTACCCCTCTATATACAACTATATTATCAATATCTGGCCCTGCTTTGCTCTTTCACATTTGTGTATACCCCTGTATAGACCCCCATTAGTATGTCTAACCACTTCTGCTCTACCATATCAGTATGTAATCTGCTCCATCCTGCTCTTACTACACATGTCCCCATTTTGTAAATTGCCCTCTGTATCCTGCATGTTTGTACCTGGGTACTTTACATTATGTTATCTCAACCCTACCTATACCTTTCCCTAGGCTGCCATCTAGTGTACTGTGATATATTGACTTCAGATACTGTACTTTGGTTAAAAAAAAACTTCACATGCTTGTGAATTATATCACAAACTAACAACATTATCTGTTATGCATCACAGGAACATATATTTAGATGGCCCTTATTATGTCATAGGGGTTTCCATATGAGTCTGCTAGTCTATCTGTAGTTTGTTGGCTAGGGATATCCTATGGGGCCTTACTCTTCCATTGACTTATTGTCAAGTATACTATTTGGTTTCAACACAAATGAATAGAATCAAACTTAAAGTGAATGCAACCCAAGCTATATAGAGTTTAAATAAGATATGTTGTCATAAAATATCAACCAAAAACAGTGCTAGAAAAAGAGAACCAGCACTGGTAGGTCCAAACAGTACTCTATTTAATATATAATTGTAGCAACTTAAAAAGGTCTTAGTAGGGGACATGTGTAGGCATGCTTTGCAACCCTTACACAGTCTCGGACCACATGGGCATCGGGATAGCCAATCACATCCAGTTTTCATAACCAAACTGAAGTGACTATGCACTATATTGTCCTTTAGGCTTGGTGCCTTTCTATATGTAATAGATGGACTACTGGACAAAACCATGTGCCAATATTTCTGTAAAATCTGCTTGATTTGCACACAAAAAGGATTAAATGTCACAATCATCCTAATTTAGTTGGCATCCTGGTTGATAAGCAATTCATATCTCGGTTTGGCCTTTTCTTTTGCGTATGCTCGCTTCAGAGTGTTATGTGTGTATCCACGTTGTCTAAAGCGGGAATACAGATCTTTTCCTTGAACCTCAAAATCTATGTAAGGGGTACAGTTATGTCTTATGCGTAAATATTGTCCATATGGTATGCTCTGTAATAAATGTGTAGGATGCTGAGTAGTCCCCAATAACAAAATATTTGTAGCTCCTTCCCTCTTCAGTTGAGCAATTGTAAGTTACTGGAGCCCGTAATGGAGCCGTAAACTAATTTACTATTCAATTGGCGTCTTTTAGCGAGCCACAACGATCTACGGGTTACAGGCTGAAAATCCTTGCGGTTGTCAAAATCGTAACTTACACCCAATCTGAGCCTTTGATCTTTCAAGCCCGCAAATGATACAATCGCTAAAATTGCAAATCGCAACTCAATTGCTACAATTCCTCAAGCCCGCAAATGTTTTCACACCCATAAATGGCAAATGTAGGTGAAATTCCAACAGGTACCATATAGGACTCTCAAGGGGGTTTAACCCCTGTTCGTAGCACTGTAAATGCAAATAAACCCAAATCAATACTGCACTTTTAAAGACGGTTAAAGCGATGAAAGACATTAGAATTAATTGCACAACAGTCTCAAGCTTGCAAATGCAATAAAAAATTAATTTGTTTTATGTTTAATTTTGGTGTCATATCAGTCTCGGGAATCAATGAGTTAATACATATCAGGCCACCCACATGGACTAGAACAGTATCGCCATTCATTGTTATTATTATGTACATTGTGGGATTGTGAGTCTGATCACATATTAGACTTCTAAACGCTAAATGATTGATGTGTAACCTCCATGTTTTACTGATGTAATGATAACGGTCTCATTTTCTTTTGGCTGTTTCTAAATCGGTGGTTACGGCCTTGTTTAATTAATCATGAACACGCTCTGACATGCTACTTACGGGTGCATGGTTTACAGTTTCGGCTTTCGGCCCCTAACTGGCAGGCTTGTTCAATTGAATCACTCTGTAACTATAGCAAATCTCAAGCCCGCAGACATACGGCCTGTATTACGTAAGCTTGCAATTGAATAGCGGCCTTAGTGAGTAGAGCATTGTTACGTGTTTTAGTAATCATTACTTCCAAAAATCCAACTAGCTTTAGACTAACAGTGTAGGTAAGTTTCAGACCAATGCTGTTGTCATTTTGGTTCTATATAAAGTCTTGTAATTTGGATTCAGAACCATGACAACCAACAGGATGTAACGCAACCATATATCCACATTGTCTGTAAACATAATCATGTTGTCCCCAAACACAATATGATCCTACCACCACCTCATACACAAGTTTGCGCAAGTGGGGGTACATGGAGTCCCTATGGCTGTCCCATGAATCTGTTGGTAAAAAACATAATTGTACAAAAAGAATTATGTGTGACAAAAAGTCTAGTAATGATAACACAAACTTATTGTGTTAAAGATATTGATTGCCTCTCCTGCTCAAGAATAATTCCCCAGCTTTTAGACCCATTGTATGTGGGATATATCCAATCCTAAGAGCAATGAATTCAGTTCCAAATAAATATGATCCAATCATAATACATATGTTGTGTCTTGAACATAGGAGGACAAAGCAATAAAAAAATGGTCTCAAAATATATATATATATATGTAACTATACAATATTAAGAGCTGGGATTGTTGTTTCTACTTATCTATTTCTTTTGGGTGGAGTTAAATATAGTCTTAAATGGCATACCAGATGTTTAGGGTAACTTATTTGACCAAAGGGTGTCTTAATAAATTAAGAACCCCCAGACCTGTAGCAAGGGAAGCTACTCTGGTGAGCTCTAGTACTTTGCACCGGTAGCACCTGCAGTAACTTCACTCTGTCATTGTAAACTAACTGACAGTTTCAGCTGCCACATTCCCACTGTGGTAGATTACACAGCATAAATGTAATTGCGTATAAAAGATTTTAAATATAAGAGTTTAGTGACTCTTTATTCTTCCATTCTCCAGTTTCATATGTTGTATTTTTGTTCTTATATAGCTTTATTATGAAAGATATAGCCCAGTAAGAAACAAGTAGGATTGCAGTAGCCATAACATCTGTAAAGAAAGAAGCTCAGCCGGTGTTTATCTGTGAAAGTGACAAGGGAAATCACTTAATACATAGGCAAGGTCAGGAAAAACACACGGCCCCTTGGGGAATGCCATTGCGCCGTGTTTGCAACATGTCATCCAGTCTCTGCAGGATTGCCAAAAATAATCCACTCTCACCCTGCACTAGCACAAGTCCCCGCCATTGTTACAAAGGCATCCATTAAACAACCACTGTGGATCAAGAAAAGAGGAGATTCAGAATTATGACTTTGTTTATGAGTAGAGGAATCCATTTTGTCTATGTTGGAATCCATTTTGTCCATGTTACATCACTTCCTGACAGTTGGATCATGATGGTGTGAATTTATCTATAAGTGGAGGTGGAGGTGGAGAAGAAGGGAATAGGGAGAGGTCAAGGGGCTTTGTTAGTTGATTGGATCTGATGAAAATTGATGTCACACACCTTCTTGCTCACTTTTTGCATATAATAAAGATCTACAAAAAGTAATAAAACAATTATCTCCCTTAACAAATAAAACAAAAGAGAGAAAATAGGGGATGTTAGCAGATGAGATAGGAGTAGGGTTAACCTTCTGTGAACCTAAACCTCCCTCATGAAAATGATTGAGACACAAATGATCAAATAAAATATATTGATGATAATATTGTGTGATCTAAGGAATGATGCACGGCTTGTTTCAATTAAAACCCAAAGGAACTTATTCCCACGCTTCCCCTTAATTATTAAAGGACAAGTTCATATGTTTAAAAATATGCAGACTATAAAACAAATAGTAGAACCTCTAATGTATTATTCTTTATATGCATTTATGCTTCTGTGGAATCTACCATTTTGGCTTCATCAGCTCAACTTCCTGAATACACAGAAAGTACCTGTCTGCTCAATGGGGAAGTGGTATTGATATCTTCCAGTGATAGCAGCCAAAAGGATTAAACAGAACTTCAGTAGTTTACAAGGATACACCAAATGACAAAAATAAGAGAGTAACAGGGAAAAAAGCAAAATGGAACCGCACTTTAAAAAAAATGCACATAAATGTTGCAAAATATAAAGATTGTTTATTTATTTGCTTTCTAAAGCCAATTTGCCCATTATCATATTTAATTATTTAAAAAACAAAACAGAAAAAAAATCCACAGCGGTTCTTTAAATGAACTGTTTTAAGCTGTATTGCTCCCTTATATGAGATCTGCATTGTTCTCAAGGGTGACTATTTTAGGTTTAAATGTGCAACCTATTCCACTCTCAGATTTAAGTTCCTGATCCTTTTTTTTTATTGTTTTAAATCATGTAAACATTAACAAAACACATAAAACCACATATCATACAAAGTTTGTACCCAAAAGGTACAAGAATACATACAAACATGTAAGGTTCCAGTTACAATTACTCAGTAACAGATGGTAAAGGAAGATTGGTCTTTAAGAGAGATTAACATGGATAGAAATGATCAATCTATTCTATTATTGTCAGTTAAATTTCCCTAATCACATATATAGTTGTGAGCGTACGGGTCGTTGCTCACGCTTGCGGGCTCGCGAAGCGAGCCGCGGCCCTCGCGTAGCGAGGTCACTGGGCAAGGGCCTCGGTTGCTGGCATGGAGCGCCGAAGGCGCTCCATGCCAGCAACTGAGGCCCCTCGTGAAGCGAGGGCCTCAGTTGCTGGCGAGGTCACTGGGCACGGGCCTCAGTTGCTGGCATGGAGCGCCGAAGGCGCTCCATGCCAGCAACTGAGGCCCCTCGCGAAGCGAGGGCCTCAGTTGCTGGCGAGGTCACTAGGCACGGGCCTCAGTTGCTGGCATGGAGCGCCGAAGGCGCTCCATGCCAGCAACTGAGGCCCCTCGCGAAGCGAGGGACTCAGTTGCTGGCGAGGTCACTGGGGAAGGGCCTCAAACCCTCGCAAACTTCACGTCGCTACTCAAAAAACACGACACACAAATTACGACACTCGCTAAATTTTACGAGGAACGCAAACAACCTACGAAACACGTTACCACACATTACGACCTCGCAAACATCGGACGCAACACGCCGACATACAAACATTTAAAACACAATACATACACACAGCACATACATAAAAACCTTACCTACACCAAGAGGGAGCACCCAGGACCTCAAAAATGCAACTTACACCTCGATTTTACTCGAAATAAAAGACTTTTGAGACTAAAAAAAAATCTAAGCGACAGAAAAAATGGCTGCCGAACAAAACGAAAACGAGGCTACAGCACTCTAAACTCGCAAAACACCACAACAAACTCGCAAAACACCACAAGAAACTCGCAAAACGCCACAAACCACCTACGGATATTCATACCACACAGTGCACACATTCAGCATGCTTACACAGCAGCTCCACACCACTAATGCTGCAGCAACATCAACACAGATTGCCAGCTCTTCATCACAATGCTTCAAAATAGGTACACTATATTCATTTACTAATTTAGCTACCTTACAATTTCATTGCCGTCATTTTTTGACGGGCAATTCGCTAGTCACATATATAGTTGTGAGCGTACGAGTCGTTGCTCACGCTTGTGGGCTCGCGTAGCGAGCCCGCAAGAACTGCGTCCCTCGCGAAGCGAGGGACGCAGTTCCCCGCAAATGCGGGTCCTCGCGAAGCGAGGGCCCGCATTTGCGGTGGTGGAGGCTCAACGTCGGCTGTGTTAACACACACATACACACACACGACTTTTTAACAGAATAAACCCAACCGCCCAGCCAACAAAAACCCAACAACGTCCCCGCAAATGCGGATCCTCGCGAAGCGAGGGTCCGCATTTGCGGTGGTGGGAGCATCCCAACATCGGCTGTGTTAACACACACATACACACACACACAACTTCATAACAAAAAAAACCTCAAAGTCGCCTCACACCCGCTTACACCCAGACACACAGACGCAAGACTTAACAAAAAAACAGTAAAAAAGGCCCCTCACACGCTCTTAACACACATACGCACGACTTAGAAACAAAGACACTGCGTCGTACACGTAAAAGCTAACTGCGTATATCGCAAAAAAATACGGCAACATCGCAACAAAATACGGCCGCATTGGAAAAAAATACGGCCGCGAAAGACCCATTCCAACCGCCGCGCATCAAAACATCACAAACACAAGAAATAAACACAACAAACACATAAAAAGCTTACTTACAGCACGGGGGGGGGGGCATCCAGCACCTCCAAAACTTCATTTACACGTCCATTTAAGTCCAAAACAAAGAGTTTAAACGACCGAAAATCGGCTAAGCGAGAGAAAAAATGGACGCCGAACAAAACGAAAACGAGGCTCCAGACGTAACTACACTACACTTACTCGCAATAATGAAACACATACTATGCGGAACGGATCACACTCATATTAAACACCATTTTAACCACTACTACGCACAAAATGGCGGATGGAACGCAAATTGTAAGCTGGAACGCAAATAGCGCATGCGTATTGCGTTCTAACGGTCTAACTTTCCAGAATGTTCTACAAGTTTATAAATACTGCCTATTTGACAGAGAAAAATACATTTCTCCTCAGGTGATGAACGGAGTGACTTCAGACATAACTGCTGCTAAAACTTGAGAAGATAATTCTTTCCTAATTTACTACTTTACATTGTGCAAATTACAACTGAGAGGTAAGCAATAATATATTACATTTTTTTATCAAGACAGGACATCAAAAAAAAAAATTAAATAAGAAAAAGAGGTTTATGTATACTGACAAGAGACACGCACATTTATGTGTATAATGTATACTGACATGTGACACGCACATTTATGTATATTGCCCCTGCAACAAAATTATCTTAAAACAAACTAATTAAACAACTACATTTAAATTACATTAGAAAAAAATAAGTTGGGACTATTAAAATATGAGTCATGTATACTGATATGTGACACGCACTTATATGTGTATCATCTATAGTCACATGTCACACACACATTTATGTATGTTGGCCAAAAATAAAAATAAGGTTAATTTAACAATTAAAATATGATTCATGTATAGTGATATGTCACACGCACACAAAAAAATTACTTTCAACTATGGAAATGTGCTTCATGTATGTGACATATGTGTGTAGCCCCCACCAAAAAATAATGTTAATTCAAAATAATTACAGAAGTATATTTCAATGAAATTAATTTACTGCAATTCAATAGATCACCTAAAGCTCAATCTTTCTACTTTTTTTAATATTCAAACAGACTCTGCATCAACAGCGTCTCTCAACAATTTGCCGTGCATTGTGAAGCACAATCCCTTTTAAAGAACACCAACAAAGAAGAAGAGGTAAGATACAAAAATACTTTAAATGCTGAAAAGGCCATGCTTTGTTAAATACAAATAAAAAATTCTATAATTCACTATTTCACTTTATTTTTCAAACAGACACTACAAGAAGACCGGCGGATTAAGATTGGCAGGAGGGGACCCTCTGTCATTCCACACTTCAATCAAGGTAAAGTATTAAGTATAAAAAAGAACCGAACCATGAGCCTCATTCAACTGTGAGTTGGCCAATTGAATAGGGCTTTATATAAGCACATAATAGATTTTTTAGACAGACATTTTTAGTTACTGAACTTCTAACCACAATCAAGGTCTTCACTAACTAAAAACTTCTGTCAAAAAATATTTTATGTGCTTATATAGAGCCCTATTCAATTGGTCAAAACGCAATTGATTCAGGACCTAAATATGTTTAATGGCCGAGGGCCTCATTCAAATGTGATTTGCCCATTTCAATAGGGCTCTATATAAGCACAGAGCATATTTTTGAACAGAAGTTTTTAGTTAAAATCTTCTGTAAAAAAAGATGCTCTGTGCTCATATTGAGCCAAATTCCATTGCGAAAAACCAAATTCAATGAGGCCCTCACAATATAACAAATCCAGCAACCAAAGGCCCTCATTCAATTGATATTTTGGACAATTCAATATGGCTCGAAATAAGCACATTTAGAACCCTATTGAATTGGCCAAACTGCAATTGAATGAGGGCCAAAGGATGCAACATATGGTACACACAAACTGGTACACACAAAACAGGATTGTAACAAACACATAGCAAACTAAATTCATATTCTTTTTGTTTAACAACCTATAACCATTAGAAAAAACACTACATAAGTATAACAAAAGTGGTGCCCATCAAATAGGATTGTACGAAAACTCACACAAACACATAGCAAACTACATTTAAATTCTTATTTAATGTTTAACAACCTATAAGCCTTAGAAAGAAGCCTAAATAAGCATACCAACATTGGTGCGCACCAAACAGGATTGTATGAAAACTCACACAAACACATAGCAAACTACATTTAGATTCTTATTTTATGTTTAACAACCTATTAGCATTACAAAACAACATTAATAAGCATACCAACAGTGGTGCGCACCAAACAGGATTGTATGAAAACTCACACAAACACATAGCAAACTACATTTACATTCTTATTTAATGTTTAACAACCTATAAGCCTTAGAAAGAAGCCTAAATAAGCATACCAACAGTGGTGCGCACCAAACAGGATTGTATGAAAACTCACACAAACACATAGCAAACTACATTTAGATTCTTATTTTATGTTTAACAACCTATTAGCATTACAAAACAACATTAATAAGCATACCAACAGTGGTGCGCACCAAACAGGATTGTATGAAAACTCACACAAACACATAGCAAACTACATTTACATTCTTATTTTATGTTTAACAACCTATAAGCCTTAGAAAGAAGCCTAAATAAGCATACCAACAGTGGTGTGCACCAAACAGGATTGTATGAAAACTCACACAAACACATACCAAACTACATTTAGATTCTTATTTTATGTTTAACAATCTATAAGCCTTAGAAAAAGGCCTAAATAAGCATACCAAAAGTGGTGGGCACCAAACAAGATTGTAGAAAAACAAAGAAATAATGTCATTTTTTAGTTCATACAAATACATTCAAATAAAATTACATTTTCATTTTTATTTTATATCAGATACTGCGTCAAGAACATCGGACCAGGAGTTTCAACTGAGGACCAGACCAGCGGACGAGGACTTTCAACAGAGGACCAGACCATTGGACGAGGACTTTCAACAGAGGACTACACCATCGGATGAGGACTTTCAACAGAGGACTACACCATCGGACGAGGACTTTCAACAGAGGACCAGACCATCGGACGAAGGCTTTCAACACAGGACCAACAAAGAATTTTGCTTGAAATCAAACTTCAACCAAGGTACAGTATAAAAAGTAATATCTATCATCTATCTCTTATTTGTCTTTTAGGGCCAATAATCTTTAACAGTAAATACAAACTTCAATGTAAACTTAAAAAATAAATTGGCATAGTCCAAAAAAGTCTAAAAACACAGAATCTATACAATTTGTCATTGTAACATTCCAGTCCTAAACCCTAATTTAATTGCCATTTGACAAATTGAATAGTGCTGTAAATAAGGACATAACATCTTTTTGAAAATACCTTTTTAGTTACTGAAACACTTGCTTTTGGATACATGTTTAATAAATAAAAATGTCTTTAAATAATTATCTGATAGCCTTATTTAGACTTTTATTCAATTGACCGCATTGAAATTGATTAAGTATAAAATGTTAACACACTATTGATAACTATTTGTCATGAAAAACAACTTAACATCTCAAAATAAACTAATGGTACATTATTTTATTTTTACAGATTAACATGGCTGATAACGAGAGTAAACAAGAAAAGAAAAGACGCCAAGCTAGAGAACGACGACAGAGAGCAGACAGCCAGCAGACACCGGAGAAGAAGGAAATTCGACGAGAAAAAGAACGCAAAAGAATTGCAAGCAAAAGACTGTCACTTGCAGAAATTAAAGATATGTCAAAAAAAGCAACAAAGAAAATAAAGCATTTACAACCTGTTGCTCAAACATCAGATGACATTTTACCAGAAAAAATACAAGAGATACCAAAAAAAGCAACAAAGAAAACAAAGCATTTAGAACCGTTTCATGAAACATTACATGACATTTTACCTCAAACAATACAACATATACCAAGAAAAGCAACGAAAAAAACAAAACATTTAGAACCTGTTGTTGAAACATTATATGACATTTCACCTGATGAATATGAAAGTCAAAATCCTATATGCTTTGCAAATTGTCCTCTACTCAAGTCTTTAGCAGTAGAGGTTCATAGTTGTGGGGACATGACTACTCAATGTCAGTTTTGTGAGGCTTATTATTTTAAACAGGAGAGACCCAGAGATGGACAATTTATTAGTTGTTGTCAAAAAGGCAAGTTCAAACTTCCAGAAAGGAAAGAATTTCCAATTTATTTACAAAATATTATGACTGAACCTACTTTTCCAAACTACAAAAATTTTAAGACAAACATAAGATCCTACAATAGTGCCATATCCTTTGCATCCATGGGGGCAACATTAGCTGCTAATGTACCAGGACATGGTCCTTACTGTTTTAAAGTCCAAGGACAAATTTATCATCGCACTTCCCATTTACATCCAGAGGAAGGAAATAAAAGAAAATTCGCTCAACTATATGTCCTAGATACAATGGAAGCTGTTGACCAACGTATGCAGATGGAAGAAAATAAAAAATGCTTACCCACTGTTTTCATAGAGCTAAATAACATTATGGACAACAATCCCTACAGTAAAGCTTATAAAAAATTGGCAGAAGTAGAAAATGAACAACTACTTCATGCACAAACACATCAATTACCAATGCCGAAGGTTAATATGGTGCTTAAAAGAGACAGACATACTGATAAACGTCGTTATAACTTGCCAACAACAAATGAGGTTGCAATGGTGTTTCAGAATGATGAAGGAGAACCACCATTTCAAAGAGACATTCGAATATATCCTAGAAATGAGGACCAACCGTTTATTAATATGAGTATCTTAAGTCCAAATTTAGATCCAATGACATATCCCATCTTTTTCCCACACGGAGAAGCAGGTTGGCAACCAAAATTAACTCTTCCCAGTTACCCAAATGCTAAAGCCAGAATCCGAAATAATGTTTCTATGCTTGAATTTAAAGTAGCTCAAAATGCCATTCGCAATGTATTTAATCCAATTTTATGTGGTGGGAAACTAACACAACAATGGATTATTGATTCATATTTGCAAGTTGAGGCAAATAATTTAAACTTTATCAAATATCAACAAGATAAACTCCGTGTAGAACAATATTCTGGACTCATGGACTATGTTGCTGACGTGGCTACAAGCAGAGACATGACAGCTGGCAAAGCCATCATTTTACCATCTTCCTTTCAAGGATCCCCTCGGAATATGAGAGAAAGATACAATGATGCTATGGCTATTGTGACAAAATTTGGCAAACCCGATTTATTTGTGACATTTACATGTAATCCACAATGGCCAGAAATTACACTAAATCTACTTCTTGGACAAACTGCTTCAGATCGACCAGATTTAGTAGCCAGAGTTTTTAAGATTAAATTAAATGAATTAATACGTGACTTCACTATAAATCAGTTATTTGGCAAATGTCTTGCTTATGTATATACCATTGAATTTCAAAAAAGAGGCCTTCCACATGCACATCTTCTAATAATACTTCAAGAAAAAGATAAATTAGATACTTCAGACAAAGTGGATGCAGTCATTGTTGCTGAACTACCAGATCCAGAACTATATGGTAGACTATATGAGATTGTTACTCATCGCATGATTCATGGACCCTGTGGTGACCTTAATCCACAATCACCATGTATGGAAAATAATAAATGTTCCAAAGAATTTCCAAACGATTATAGAGACAAAACCTATGCCAATTGTGATGGATATCCACTTTATAAAAGAAGAGAAGGAGATAGTGCCATTATTCGTGGAAAAAAAGTGGACAATAGATATGTAGTACCCTACAATCCACATTTACTCATGAAGTACAACGCCCACATCAACGTAGAAGCCTGCACTTCCATCAAATCCATTAAATATGTCTACAAATATATTTACAAAGGTTACGATGCAGCTACTGTAGTCGTCAAAAGTGCAGACAACCCTGAAAGTAGTGAGTTAGTACATGATGAACTTGCATCTCATGTAGATGCTCGCTATGTCAGTGCGCCAGAAGCTATGTGGCGGCTTTTAAAATTTGAAATGCATGATAGATCACATGCAGTATATAGGTTAGCAGTACATTTGCCACAACGACATTTAGTCTATTTCCATGCTGGAAATAAAATGAATGCATTGGCCCAAAGTGAAGATCGTCACACTACACTAACTGCATGGTTTGCATTAAATTCCACTGATGCTGAAGCAACACAATACTTATATATTGAAATTCCATATCACTATGTTTTTGTGAATGGATTATGGAGACCAAGAAAAACCAGAGGCAATAAAATTATTCCAAGAATTTACACAGTCAGTCCAAGAGATGTGGAACGTTTTTGCTTACGGATATTACTTTTAAATGTTCCTGGAGCACAAAGTTTTGAACACTTAAGAACTGTTAATGACATTGTATATGAATCCTTCCATTTAGCTGCAAGACATAGAAACTTACTCGCTGATGATACAGAGTGGGAAAGATGTTTAGAAGAAGCAGCACAATGTCAAATGCCACGACAGATGAGAGAACAATTTGCTTTTATTTGTATCTTCTCAAATGCTCCAAATGCATTAGCTTTGTGGGAGACTTTTAAAAGTAATATGGCTGAAGACTTTATGCGACGATACAATGAACCCATTGCACACTTAAAAGCGTTAATGGAAATCCAAGAAGTCTTTTTAACTCATGGATTAAGTTGTGCAAGTTTTAATTTGCCTGATCCAGGTCTTATAGATGACATTAACTTTGAAGACTATGACATTCAACTACAAGCTGAAAGAACAGAAGAAAGACTTGTAACTTTAAATACACTACAATTGCAAGCATTTCATGCCATTAAAAATGCTATAGATGATGACATGGTGACAGAGCGTTATTTCTATCTTGATGGACCTGGCGGATCAGGGAAAACATATTTGTACAATTTATTAATGAGTTCAGTACGAGCACAAGGAAAAATAGCAATGGCGTTTGTCACTACTGGAATTGCTGCACTTTTATTAGAAGGTGGAAGAACTGTTCATAGTGGATTTAAACTGCCAGTGCCTATTTTAGAAAATTCTGTGTCAGATATTCGCATGACATCCTTACAAGCAAAGAAATTGAAGAAATGTAAATTAATTATAATAGATGAGGCCACAATGATGTCATGCTATGCCCTCCAATGTATTGACCGTTTGCTTCGTGAAGTCATGGATAATATTTTTCCTTTTGGTGGAAAGGTAATGTTGTTGGGTGTCGATTTTAGACAAACATTACCTGTCGTTGTACATGGAAATCGAACAGACATTATTGAAACATGTATAAAGTCAAGTACAGTAAGGAAACATTTTACCCATCTTCAACTGCAACAAAATATGAGATCAGAAGGCCAAACTGATTTCAATGATTGGCTTATTAAAATTGGAGAAGGCAGAACAGAAAAAATACTACATTTACCTGACGACACTGTAGAGATCCCACCTCATATGATTTGTCAACAAGATATTATATCGGCTATATTTGAAGGGAGCATAAATAACGAAGAATATTCCGAGCTTGCCAACCAAGTTATACTGACGTGTAAAAATAAAGATGCATTAATACTCAATAATGAAATCTTAAAAAAAATTAATGCACCACAAAGAAATTATCACAGTGCTGATTCTGTACTTGCTGATGACAATGAAAGTCAGGCAAACTTTTCAACTGAATTCATTAACTCTTTAACTCCTTCTGGAATGCCACCACATATTTTGCAGCTAAAGAAAGGTGCAATTATCATGTTACTGCGAAATATGAACCCCAAAAAAGGCCTATGCAATGGCACAAGATTAATTGTTCAATAATTAAAGGACCATTTTATAGATGCTGAAATTTTAACTGGGACCCATAAAGGAGAGAGAGTTTTCATACCAAGAATAGATTTAGCACCAAGTGAAAGTAGTCTCACTTTTATACTTCAAAGAAGACAATTTCCCATTATTATGGCATTTGCCATGACCATTAATAAATCACAAGGTCAAACTTTCAAATCTGTTGGTATTTTCTTGGAAGAACCAGTTTTTGCACATGGTCAATTGTACGTTGCGTTGTCACGGTGCAAAAATCCACAGGCTATTAAAGTTTACATTGAAAACAATGAAAGTCAAGGTGATTTATTAGAAGATGGACGTATTTTTACTAAAAACATTGTCTACTATGAAGTACTATAACTTTGCAGGATACAAATTAAAGATGCCAACATTTTTTAAAAGCATTCCAAAATACATAGCAATTGGTTGTTTAATTCAGTCATAATTAATGGAAGTACTGTTTATGAATGATTCGCCTCACAAAATACTTGCCTTGCATTGTTAGTAAAAATTATGTTAAAATGTTAAGCCACTATGTTAATGTTTCTAATGTTACAAGTTTAAAAAATATATTTTCAAGTTATTTCATTCAACAGATTACAAAGTGGATGTTAAGAGGTCAAGCACCTTTTAAATCACAATGTAAATATTGTCTGTTATCTTAAGATTACTACCTACATTAATGTTTATCGCCAGTTTATGTGCTCAGTAATGAATTACTTTAATTACGTACGTTTTAAGAAGAGTTTTACTGTATCCCTTCCTCTACATTCAATGTATATTCAAGTTAACAATTATTGTGATAGAAATTGAATTTTAATACTGATTAATTTTTTTTTTCCATAAATTTTTTATTGACACATTCACAAGACAAGCACATTTGAAAAGAAGGAGCGACACGCAGGTCCCCCACACTTTATGATTTTCATTGTATACAATTGTGCTAGCCCAAGATAAAATACATATGTCAAATCCGTGTGTCACCCTCCGCCTTTTTCCTTTTTCTATTATTAAGCTAGTCTATGTATGCAACCTATAACAAGTTAGGTACATTACCCGTGCTTAAATGCTCTATCTATGTCTCGCATGTGCTAGATATCCTGCTATGGTTACTTATTTCAGAAATTAAAACAATTTTAACTAACAAAAATATAACATAACTTAATACAAAATAACTTGTGCCTTTCAACATTACGTTGTACAGAAATTGCTTACCACCTTTCTTATCATCCACCTCCGCAGCAACCTCAAACGAGGTATTATGGAGAGCCCTGTCCCGGACCATACCAGCTATTATCTGCCTCCCCCTCGCGATCTGTGCACTACCGTCAGTGTATCTGGAATGAGTGTTCCGTCCCGCTCCAGTCACCCCATATTTCCTTATAAACAGTTATGGTATCGTCTAAAGTTGCCGTCATATGTTCAAATGTCATAATAAAGTTGATTTTGTTAATGACTGAGTGGATATCTAGTGTATTCTTCCGCCAATTTCCTGCCAGACTGCTTTTAGCCGCCAACATAATAAACTGAAGCCACTTATTTTGGTGACTACGTAAGTTTTGTACTGGAAGCCCTAGGAGACATGTTCCCATCTCGGGATGTATTTTTATTTTAAGTGTGTTAGAGGCCAGTTCGGCCACCTTATGCCATAATGATTGAGCAATTGGGCAATCCCACCAAATATGGCAGAAGGAACCTCCTGTGATACAGCCTCTAAAACACTCAGGAGAGATGTTAGGGTCCATTCTGTGTAGCCTGTCTGGCGTGTAGTAGGTTCTAAATAAAACTTTGGCTGATGTTTCCATATGGCTAAAGTATCTGGAGCCTTTCGTCAGTTCCATGCTGATTTTGGACCACCTACTCATGTCCCATTCTACTCCCATATCCTGCTCCCATTGTGTAACATGCTTGGGTTTGCTAGCTAAGTCATTAGAGTTGGATATCGCGTACAGTTCCCCCAATATTCCCCTGGTTAATGGGGCTTTATTACATATTAGTGTGAACCAAGTTGTCTTTGGCGGGCCCCATTTACGGAGTTTAATGGTGAAATTGTGGCGGATTTTGTTGTAATTGAAGTTTTCCCTGGGTGGAAGATTATATGTTTCCATAAAACTCCCAGTATTTAGTACTGCACCCTCTCTAACCCAGCTTCCAAACCTATCCAATTTCCGTGAGGTCCACCAATCTTTGGAGACCGTACCCATCTCCTCAAGGGTGCTTGGGGAAGGGAGTGTAGTGGTTAGCCAAGAGATATTGGGGCTTAGCTGTCTACTGATGTTAGCTCTTTCCCATTCCCTCAGAGACAGGGCTATCATCGGGTTGTTTCGAGCCAGCTTTGAGGGCAACGGGGAAGAAGGGTCCCATATAAGAGTGTCCCATTTTAATGGTGCAATTTGGTGGTTTTCTACAAAGACCCAAAGTGGCTGGTGCTCTGCCGAATGCGCCTGGGGCAAGAAAGAAATCTGGGCTGCCCTGAAGTATTTAAGGAGGTCGGGACAGCCCAAGCCTCCAGAGGATTTTCTCCTCATCATAATTGCTTTTCTTATTCTAGGGCGCTTGTAATTCCAAATAAATCTGAATATTGCCTTTTGGAAGCTGGCCAAGTCTCTCATATGTACCTGAATAGGCAGAGTCCTGAAAAAGTACAGGATCCTGGGGAGAATATTCATTTTTATTGCATTTATCCTCCCAGACCAAGAGAGGTGATACTTATTCCATTTTAACAAGTCCTGATTCAGGGACTTGTATAGCGGAACATAGTTCGACTGGTACAGGCCAGTGATCTCCGGAGTAATTCTAATACCTAAATAATTTATACATTTTTCTGGACAATCAAAGGAAAACTGGGATTTGAGAGTATCTCTCAAGGCCTGCGGAGCCTGAGCCAAGATCGCTTCCGTCTTGTCTATATTAATTTTGAACCCCGAGATGAACCCAAAGGATGCCATCAGGGACATCAAGGCTGGTATTGAGTGAATTGGGTTCGTAAGTGTGCACAAGATGTCATCGGCAAAGAGACAACATTTGAGCTGATGTAGGCCTACATTTATCCCTGTTATTAAGGTGCTATTCCTAATAGCCTGAGCCAATGGCTCAATGGCTAGCGCGAACAGGAGGGGGGAAAGGGGGCAGCCCTGTCTTGTGCCTCTTTTAATATTGATGAGTGTGTGATCAGCCCCCGGAATGCTGATGTTTGCAGATGGATTATTGTAAAAAGACTTAATAACATTCACAAAATTGCCCACCAACCCAAACTTCGACAGTGTGGCGTGCAGGTATGGCCATTCTATGGAGTCAAAGGCTTTCTCCAGGTCTAGTCCTATTGTACACAAGGGGGTATTATCCTTTTTGGCTAGGTGAAATATGTTGAGAAGTCTTCTTATGTTATCCCCCGCCTGTCTATAGGGAATAAAACCCACTTGGTCCTTATGTATCAACCTTGGCAGAAACCTTGCTAATCTGGTGGCCAATATTTTCCCAAGGATTTTCACATCCCCATTCAAGAGAGAAATGGGCCTGAAGTTTTTAGCATATAAAGGATCTCTACCCGGTTTGGGGAGGAAGATAAGACTCGCCTGATTGAGTTCGGGGGGCATGATCTTCCCCTCCATAATATCCCTGAAAAGCTTTTGCAACTTTGGGGCAAGTGAATTATTGAACGTGGTATAGTAATTGTTTGTAAAGCCATCCGGTCCCGGAGCTTTACCTTTTTTCATGGATTTGATCGTTCTGCTTATCTCCTCCAGTGAGACTTCAGCATTCAACATATGTAAATCCTCCTCAGTGGCTGAAGGGAGGTCATAGGCGTTCAGGAATTCTTGAATTTTATAGCTATTGGCCACCAGTTTAGATGAGTAAATGTCCTGGTAATACTTTCTGAATGTTTCTTTGATCTCATCCTGTTTCATAGTAATTTCCCCCCTTGCGTCCCTAAGTTGGTGGATGCGCGCAGAGTTATTCCTAAAATTTAATCTCCTGGCTAGCATAGGCGAGGGCTTGTTAATTTGACAGTAAAATTTATGTCTCGTTTTCCTAATGGCCTTCTCGGTTCTTTCTGCCAGTATGGTGTCTAATTCTGATCTGGTTCGATTTATGACGTTTTGTGTTTCCCTGGTGAATTTACTCTGGTTTAACTTTTCCAACTTTTGTAGTTTCTGAAAGAGTTCATTTTCTTTACTGAGTAGTTTCTTTCTGTGTGCCGCTGCGATTTTTATGATTATCCCTCTAATGTAAGCCTTATGGGTGACCCAGGACCATCCTATTTCCGTCTCAGGAATATCGTTCAGAACGAAGAAGGTGTTAATTTCCTCATCTATTTGGGCCCGTATCTCTGGGCACGTAATCAACTTGTCGTTCAGACGCCAAGTGCGGATCTGGGGATTATTTTGGCTTAAACTTAATTTACAAGATATCAACGCGTGGTCTGACCATGGGCAGGGTAAAATTTGGGCGTCTGATGTGCTGTTGAACAATGCGGAATTGATCAACAAGGCATCAATCCTGGAATATGTGCTATGGGTAGGGGAGAAGAATGTGTACTGTCTTTCAGAAGGATGTAACCCCCTCCAGGCATCTATTAAGTCCAGTTCTTTAAGTAGGGCATGTATGACGTTAAGTTTTCTCGCATCCCTTGTGTACGAGGGTGTCCCTGACCTATCCAGGAATGGCTGAAGCGCCAGGTTTAGGTCCCCCCCTATGATGATTTTCCCTCTATCCTCCTGCTTCAAGAGGTTCAAGAGTTTGATTAACGTGTTGTGCGGATTAACCGTAGGGGCATATAAATTCACCAGGGAGACCCTAAGTTCAAGAACCGTACCTGTAATTATAAGGAAGTTACCCTCCTTATCTTTTACCTGCTTCTCTAGCTTGAAGGGGAGGTTCTTGTGAAGGAGAATGGCCATACCTGCTTTCTTGGATTGTTGTGAACAAGTATAAAAATTTGGGTAATCCTTGTGGAGGAATTTCGGGACCTTGTCTGATGCAAAGTGAGTTTCTTGCAAAAAAATTATAGAGGGTTTGATTTTTTTATAAAAGAGGAAGGCTTTACGTCTTTTAAACGGGGAATTGAAGCCTTTTACGTTATGTGTTATTATATTATGTGGGTGTTCCGTCATGGTTGTCTATTCGCTATGTGTGTAAAAGTCTCTAGAAAGTTACCCCACGCGGACCACTCTGCCTCGGCTCCCGTTTCCCATACCGGCCGGTCCGGGACATGCCCACCACAACTCGCTCCAGACGTGGATGACTCCAGGCAATTCTTGATCCGCCAGGCACAGGCGGCATAACATAAAGAAAAACAAAAAACAGTATCAGTGCAATTTAGTATCTCAGTAATAAACCTACAATGACAGTAAGTCCTCCCTTGACTATTACATATAGTCATTCCAATAGGCTTAAGGTAAGGGAACCTACCCCCCCTAATTATTCCTACAGGGAGAAAACTATCAATTAACATTAACCATAATGGTATTAGCCATAACTTGGGCTCTAAGCCCCTGGTTGTCATGACTCTTAGCTACCTAAGGTAGCCATCCTAAGTACTCAATAGAATATATGCAACACTAAGCGAGTTAGAGAATAACATGAAAACAAATAGAAAAACATTTTAGAAAAACAATTTAGAAAAACAATTTAACCCATTACCCACTGCTGGCTACAAAGATTTTATAAAAGTAAAGAAACCCTGCATGAGTTAACATCTCCTCAAGTTAAACCTGGCCTCTAGCCTCTATATGCTCCCGCTAAACATATGCACAAACCAAGATACAATACTGTGGTAGAGTCTGTAGTGTGCTCAATGTCCCAGCGTGTGAGAAGAGTCTGGAGAATCGGGTATTCATCTGTCCAATCCCGAGGTAAAGTCCAGCCTCTGTGGACATTATGGGACTTATGAAGCAAGAGTGTGGACCTGGTTTGAATTGGACTTTGATCTTTGCGGCAGTGGATTCTCGGGACCCCTCCTGGTCTGCCTCGATTCCGCCTGTAGGGGGGAGTTTTCCTCCTCGGAGTCCTCAGGCACGAGTCTCAGTCTGGTCAAAAGGCTTTGGCTTTCCTCCAGCGATAGCACCCTGAAAGATTTTCCTTTATAGGTGAACAAAAGGGCGAATGGAAACCCCCATCTGTACGGTATCTTATAATGGGAGAGCACTCGTAGTGTGGGTCTCATCTCCCTTCTCCTCTGCAGGGTAGAGGGTGAAAGGTCCATATAGACTTGGATCTTAGTGCCGTCTGGACCTAAGATTTCCTTTCTTAATCTTGTTTCTGCCAGAATTAAATCTCTAGCCCTTTGCTGGGCAAATCTGATGATGATGTCTCTGGGTGCATTTTGGTCCCCAGAAGGACCCATCGCTCTGTGAGCTCTTTCTATTGCCCAATTTGATTCCTCGACCGATGGAAGGATCAAGCTGATAACATCCTTGGAGTACTGCAAAACATCTGTTATTTTGTTGGGGGCACCCCTCAATCTGATGTTATCCCTGCGAGATCTATTCTCCAAGTCCTCCACTTTGTCTTCCAACATCTGGATCTTAGATGCATTTTGCAAGATATCCTGCTTGTCAAGTGCTTGGGACTCTGCAATTTGGTCGGTGCTTTCCTCCAGGCCCTGCAGCCTCTGGTTTAGGGATTTGATGTCCGACCGTAAGTCATCTACTGCGTGCTTGATTTCAGCTTGCAGGATCTGCTTGATTTTAGACAGGGAGCCGTCAGTTAATTCCATTTGAGCTGGTTGAGAGCTCTGCGCCGCTGTTTGGGCCGGTGAATCCGGATGTTCAGGATTAGGACTCGGACTTGGGTTGCGGCTTACGTCAGGAGGTTTGTAGAACTCCTGGATCCCCTTTCCAGTCTGTTTTTTTTGTGCTTTGCCTGTACTGCGACTAGCCATCGTTCAATGCGGGTAGTGATCCGAGTCCAAGGATCTGGTCCAGTCTGTTAGCTGGGTTAGAGGGTAATGGGTTGATACAATGTTAATGTAATTAGGTACTCATGGATGGCTTAGTGGCTGCCAGCCTCATGCATGCATAGGAGCCGCGGTCAAGCTGCCCCAAGGGAGTGTTGATTTTCTCCGGCCCAGGGTCCTCTGGGGCATGGCGAAAACCTTGAGTTAGAAAAATTTGGCGTTCCTTTTATGTCTCAGAGACTACTGTTCCCTGCGCCAATGCTGTATAATGCGTGATCCCAGGGTAGAGGCCCTTCTTCTGAGTTAAGGTTGGAGAAAGAACTTCCTTAGCCAGAAAATGCTTACAGTTTTGTGTAGCTTGTGATTTGGGTGCGCTATTCTTAGAATGTCCACTGGGTGTCAGTGTTAGCACACTAATGGCAGTGTGATGGAGTCTTTCAACACCAAATAGCAGGGCAACCCAGATTTTTAGGCAAATATGAACTGTAGGCAAACTTCATCCGTCTGTTAGTATTGATTATATGTCCAGTTGGGGCCTTTAAGCCTATATAATGAGACCCTTGGCCAGCTTGTAATGTCTTCTGGGCTCACAACTTCTCAGAGTCATGTGAAGTCTCACTTTTGTAGTAGATAGCCTGTCATAAGGTTTAGTAAGGGCTCTTTAATGGTAGGATTCTGTGCTGCATCAAGCCTCCCCTAGCAGTGCCTGCTTCTCTGTTTAGATTTAAATTTCGCGCCACAAAATGGCGGCCGCAGATTCGCGGGCTTTTTATTTTTGGGGGTAGAAGGAGGCTACCTTCCTTTTAAAGTGGTCCTCCCTGCCTTATTATCTGCAGTGACCCCTTTGAGTGGCCACTGTGTTTGCTCTAGGGCCTCGGGAGGTCTCAGTAATGTGCCAGACACCAAGGCCTGGCGGGCAAGATGGCCGCCCACACGATGCTGCGCCTCTCTCACAGGGTGCAGAGGCCCCCGGGCCGTCGCCCCCTGCTCCTCTGTCTCCGGTCCTCCTGTCTCACCCCACTTCTAGGCCACTCACCCCTCCAGCCTCCGGTCTTTCCTCACCTTCTTAGTGCCGCTCTGGCCTTCTGCGCCCACTGCTGTCTCTGATCAGGTCTCACTTTCCTCCGGCGCGGCCGCGCCAGCACATCCGCCGGGTTTCTGTATTAGCCCGGTCAGGGGGCTCCTCTGCGGGCCATTCCACGTATCCTGTGTGGTTGCCGTCCGGTCGGGACTCCCCCGGGGGTAGGGGAGGAGGGTCTGATGGGATTTACTGCGCTCCGGCGCAGCCCGGTCCGGCCTGCTATGGGAGGCCGTGCAGCCTGCTAAATGTCACGATGGTGGGCAAAATAAAGCAGATCCCCACAGTCTGTATGGTTAGAGGGGCTCCAGGAAGCCTTTAAAGTTATTTTAAAAGTAGAATTAGGCAATTTGTGCCCTAATTTTGATAAATGTGGAGCAGAGCCCACACGCCATGCAGCCTTCCTGTTTGCTGGCTAGGCAAATGTCAATACTGATTAATTTTAAGGTCAATTGTTTTTACATTCAAATGTTAATACTTTTAATAAAAAATTAGGTTACAAAATGTATTCACTATGTTCCTGTTTATAATGTTCAAAATTATACCAATGTTTTGTCAACTTCTAAACTTACATAAAAAATAAAGTTCAAGTTTAAAAATATATACTTTCAAGGTTATTGCTTACATATATTTTAAACTTCATGTTAAAATTTGCGACGTTTAAAGAAGGCTTTTTACTTTTTGCTTTCCTATTCATTCAATGTATATTCAAGTTAACAATTCTTCAGATACTAATTACATTTTAAAAAACCATTACATCAACATTTTACAAAAATACACGTTCATATTAAAATACTTACAAGTGTCAAAAATATATGTTAATAACTAAACAACTTGACAAACATATACATCACATTGCCGTCATTTTTTGACGGGCAAGTCGCTAGTTTAGAATATTTGTAAGTTTCTGATCCTTTTACACAGAAAAAAATTGCATGTATAATAATAATAGGTCCAGGCAGCTGCCTGGGTGATGGTAAGTAGTGGTGGAGCTACTGCTGGTGCAAGAGGTGCAAAGCAATAGGACACACAAGACGGTAGGGGGCCTCTGCTACCTGGAGTAAATGGAGTCTCTTAATTTATTATGGGAGAGATACTTCTGATTGTTTTTATAAAAAGGTTATCTGACCATTTACATATATTTTTGGCAATTATTGACCCCTACATGCACCTACTTTGTATAAAGACCATGGCACCCCATTTACTAGCTCTGCCACTGATGTTTAGTGACATATTGTCATGATATTTTTGAGAATTATGAAGTGCATGTCTTTTTATCTATTAAAAGAAAGTTATCAGTCAAAAGAACATTTGGTGACATCATCATGAGTACATAGAGGAGTTTCCCTCTTCCAGGGGAGGCCCAGTATAACCATTGTGGGTAGTGCTTTCTCTCTAGGTAACATAAACGATTTTATGCTTTTATGCTGAATATACTCTAAATAGATGTTAGCAGCATATAAAATATTTTGGATCTATCCTATTATAGTTACAGCACAAGTCCGCCGCTGCAGTGCGGTGTCCAACCGCTAAATGGAGCTGCCAATATTTTGCAGTGCTGCCGATATGTTAGAGAAGGTCTAAGCTTAGAATGCTAGCCTAACCCTTACCCTAATCCTCACCCTAACCCCAACCCTCACCCTAACAGTTAACGTAAGCCTTGACTCTATGATATGGCACAGGAATATCTGCAGCTCCATCTAGCGGTTGGTCACTGCACTGCAGTGGCAGACTGGTGCCGTAATCATAACAGGATAGGACCAATATTTTTAAATCTTGAGCTTATTAGGTAATTTCTGAAAGAGGCAGAATACAGCTTGAGAGGTTTCACAATCAAGCCACAGTGTTAACTTGCTTATAGCATATGTTGTGCAATCAGTTGGGGAGCTACTTCTGGTGCAGCAGGTGCAAAATACCATGTCCAACAACAGGGTAGGGGCCCTCTGCTATTGGCAGTGGACCGGAGTAAAGGGAGATTCTTAGTTTATTAGGAGTGGGGGAAAATCATTATTTTATACAAAGGTGATTGGATCACCCTAGGGGTCATCTAACCATCAATATATATATTTTGCTTTTCTATTAAACCCTACAGAGAAGTCTTTTTTTTGTTGTTGCTTAGTTCAGTCATTTCCGACTCTCCCTGACCTGAACTGTAACACACCAGGCACATCTTTATCTCATTAAGATCACCACTTGGTATACATGGCAGAGATATTGGAGTGGGTTGCCAGTGCTTCTCCAGTGGGCCACGGCATACAGCTCCTGCTATTCCTAGGTGGTCTCACATCCAAGCACAGACCCTGAATGGCTTGGTGGTGTGACTCATGGGTGTAGGAACTAGGTGGGGGGAGGGACAAAAATTCCCCCCCCACTTTTTTGTGTGTTTGTATATATAACCTATTTTAGAGCCTGTCTATACAATGAGCTGTATCCCCCCAGAATTATTCTGGCTACTACACCCCTGGTGGATCGAACCCAGGTTGTCGGCGGTGAAAGCACCAAATTCTAACCACTGGACCACCAGGGAACCCACAGAGAAGTTACGGGGGTTAAGTTATTTTTGTATTAGGGCCCTCTGTTCACAAGATCTGCCTTATAGTAGAAATTAATTGGCTAGATTATTTTGTGATAGCTTGTTTTATACTGCCATCTCCTGGCTAAAATGGAGGTGTACAGATATAATATCTTGTGATTTTGTGAGGAGATCTAGTGGACTTTTTCAAGCGGTGACTGAAGTTTTTGTTACTTTGAAACAAATATTGTGAACACTCTCCATCTAATGTCATCCCTATTTGTTATTAGATCAGTCTTGCCAAATTATATTTTGTCATTATGGGAATAAAATATGCCTGTAATAAAACATTCAAATATATTATAATGGTAAAACTATATCTTATACTTTTTATTTTCCATAAAATTCCACTTCCTTGCCCTAATATTAGGATATTACTCATGTTGAACGTGCCTCATATCTTTACTATATACTCATCTACTAGCAGAGTGGTAAGAACAATCTCTTGATCCAGGCACAGCTGGCAGAAGAGTGGTCTTTAACGTATCTTAGGTCAATTTATTATCGTTTATTTGTAACGTGCCACATATTATATGATATGAAAGTCACAACCATTTTAACGTTGCATGTCTTCAGTTAGAAACTAAAAGTCTTGGATAGGTGTTAGTTTGTGTCTTTTCTTCTTGAGGGTTATTATGTCTCTTTCTCCTTTACTCCTTTTTTCCTTTTCTTTCATTGTTTTCTCATTTTCAGAATGCATTCTTAGTGAAGAAAAGTGTGTTCAATTTGGAGTAATTGTTTATAAGCTGTTAGTATAGCAGCCCTCCATTTTTTGTTCTTCTACGTAATATTAAAGTATGAATGAGAAAATGTACCTTCTGGTGAAGTCTCCACAAGTCATGCCTGGGTCCCAGGCCTCCATAGGCGCTCATTGCAAGCTTTGCGATGAACGCCGAAGGCGCTCAGCGCAGGGCTTGCAATGTGCACCGAAGTTGCTCAGACAACTAAAAGTACATGAGGGGAGAGGGTCGCAATAAGCGCCGAAGGTACTCAGCGGACTAAAAGCCGTACACTGTATGGCAAACAGCATTCCTTGGCTTACAATTTTATCGCGGTCATTTTTTGACGGGCAAATAGCTAGTATATTATAAGAGGGAAAATTTTATATAGAACATATGTGGAATTGGTAAAAATGCTCTGCATAGAAGTTAGCTGCAGATCATTGCACACTCACACATACAGACCTTGGGTCAAGACAGATGTATGTACTTCAAGTAGTCCTAAGCAAACACTTGAGTTTAACATAAAGGTTTGTTCACTAGCCAGCTATAGATATCTGGTGAATTTGATCTCAAGAGCTTTGATCGCCCAAGGTTGCAAGCCAGATGGGCTGACATCACGCATACACAAATGTACACAAGGGTGTGGTATTGGAGAGTATAAATATGTTGTTTTGATCATTTAATAAAGGTTGAGAGATAGTTTTCACATATCCACAGTGTGAGAGTATTTCTGTGTTATGTATCCTGACTTGGGGAGTGGTCTTGCTATGGGCCACTAGTAACATGTATGCAGTATTCTCTGCCTGTACCTCTTCAGAAGCCATCTTTTGTGCCGCAGAGAACAGGTACTACACGATATTGCTGGGGTAGGTTTCATAGGTTCATATCAAGCCCACTTGAAGAAGCAGATCGTGATGGTGGACATATAACTTTTTTTCTCCCTGGTACTATTATACTTCTTTTTATCAGTATCCTATATTTATATTCTCATTCATATATGTAGCCTCTTGGGTCGTATTGGATATTTTAATTGGGTGGCAGATTAATTGTAAGTGATTCTTTTCTATTACATGTTTTAATAAATATTAATACAAGTTATATTTTAATAGAATACATTCAGTCCTGTGACTGCACCCACTAACAAATATTTATTTCTATCTTTCCCTTTTCTTGTGCTTATTAATATTTATATCTGGGTGGCATGGGCAACATACTTATTAGCTGAGGACTGTAAATGTGTATAGTGCCATCCTTTGTTCAATCAATAATTGAAATAGGTAATGTAGGAAATAAATAGAGTAGTCTAGGCAGAATGTTCATTTTGACTGCATTAATTTGTCCAGTCCATGGAATATTGTATTTAGACCACATGCATAGATCGGTTGTTAGTAATTTATATATTGTAAGATTGTTTGGTTTATATATGTCTGCCAGCCTTGATGTAATATTTATTCCAAGATACTTAATGTATGACTTGGGCCAAGATAAATTATAATTGTGATGGAGAAATTCAGTTTCAGAGGGGGAGAGTTGGAGAGCTAGGGCTTCCATTTTTTTCTACAAATTCACTCTTAAGCCTGAAAATTGGCTGTATGTTACAAGAATTAGAGCTGGAACAGAATTGGATTGGATTTGTAAGAGTACAAAGTAAATCATTTGTGAATAAACAGCATTTGTAATGGTGAAGACCAATCTCTATCCCTTGGATATCTGAGCTGGATCTAATGGCCTGAGCTAGGGGTTCCACAGCTAGGGACAAAAGAAAGGGAGACAGATGGAATCTGTTTGTAAATTGCTATAGGATTTATTTCATCCAGGTAATTTCAGAATGGCTTTGGGAGAATCATAGTAAGCATTAAATAAATTTATAAAATGTTATTTAAACTCAAATTTAGCTAAAACTACGTGCAAATTAGACCAATCTATTGAGTCAAAGGTCTTTTCGATGTCTAGTGCTAGGAGACACGTAGGAGTATTGGATTGTTGTGCAATATGCATGACATTTAAGACTCTTCTGATGTTGTCTCCGCCTACCTGAACGGAACAAACCCTACTTGATCCTTGGGAATAAACCTGGTCAAAAAATTGAATATCCTATCTGTGATTATTTTTGCTAGGAGTTTGGTATCACCATTAAGTAGTGAGATTGGCCTGCAGTTTTTAAACCTCTTTGTCTTTAGGAAAAATACAATTTTGGCTTGGTTGAGTACTGGGGGGATTGAGTGGCCTTCTAGTATTGAATTGAATAAAGCTACTAAGTGTGGGACACGGAGGTCAGTACATTTTTTATAATATAGGTTAATGAAGCCATCCGGACCTTAACCTCTTCTGTGACTTTAGAATTAAGACGTTCCATTTCCTCTTCAGTTAAGGAGGGGAAATCACAGAAAATTATTGCTTTGTTCAAATGAAGAGTATAAGTTTTGGTAAAAATTTAGGAAAGTTTCTTGGATTTCATTTGGACTAGTAGAAATCAGGCCTGTGTGTGTTGTTATCTGACAGATTTGTGATTGTGTAAATTTGGATCTTAATTTCTTAGCTAGAATGGAGTCTGGCTTGTAAGCCTTGGTAAAGAACTTGTGATTGGTTCGTCTTAAATCCTTTTCAGTTCAGTCAGATAAAATTAGATTGAGTTGTTGGGTGGGGTGTCTTGTCCTTGTAAAGTTTATCTTCCCATAGCTTTTGCCTTTTTTTGTAAGATTCTGTTAGCTTTATGCAAGTGCCTCTAATGTATGCTAAATGTATTGGACTTTTTGACATTCCCACCAGATATGAATAAAGGAACCTACTACAGACCACCCATCTCCATTTTTTGATTAAGGTTAGTCTTGAAGAAGAAGATCTTGTGCTATTTGCTCATGGAGAGATGGGTTGGTTAGGAGCATCTCATTGATCCTCCATGAAAGGAGGGGGCAGCAATTCGGACCTAGCTTTAGAGTTATTCTTGCAGCTGAGTAGTCATACCAAGATCACGGGTGAATTTCCACTGAGGTTGTGTGGTAAATTAAAGAAAAATCAATAAGTAAGGAGTCTATTCTGGAATAGGTACTGGGTGGAGATGAGTAGCAGGTTATTCTGTCTCTGAAGTAAAGCCCCCCCCCCCCCCCCCCCCCCCGCCCAGGCATCTACCAAATGTGATTTAGCTAGTAGGGAGTTAATTTATTTTAGTTTATTTGAGAGGCGTCCCTCTTTGTACACTTTCAATCTATCTAACTCAGGAGTTTAGGTCTCCTCCTAAAATTACCATACCCAATTCCTGTTCTAAATATTTTAAAACTCATTTAGATTGTTATGGGGGGTGGTATCCCAAATTTTGCCTTTGACAATAATGTAGTTACCATTGGGATCTACTTTTCTGTTTTCTAATGTGAAGGGGAAATCTTTATGTAGGAGCATGGCGCATACTCTTCTCTTGGAAGCCTGGCTCGTAGCATAGAAGGTAGGGTAGTGCATACATTTTGGGATTTTGTTGTGAGCAAAATGTGTTTCCTGTAAAAAAAAGTACGGAGGGGTGGTGATTTTTATAAGTGAGAAAAGTGCCTGTTAAAAGCTGAATTAAATCCTCTAACATTGTGTGTCAAAAAACATTCTAGTCATCCAATTGTTAGATATAGGTCCAGTATCATTTTGAGATAGATACTAAACAGGATGAGATGGAATGACAGAGTCTTAGAGAAGGCCCGGGACTCCGGAGCTTCTCATGGAGAGAAGAGAATCATTAGGTATATAAGCACTACAATTCCTCATATTTACATGTTTTTGCACATAAGTGATAGGTTAGAGAAATACAACTTTATCCCTCAATTCTCCCCTATTTAGAGGAAAGCTTTATACACTGATCATACGGTACGTTAGAGTAGTCTATCGGACGCATTCATTATGGATTGGAGTGGAGACAGTTGAGCGATGGGAGGCCAGAAAGGAGAGAGTTGTAGTTGTTGAGTCAAGATATGATGAGAGATTCTATTACAATTTTAGTTGTGTTGGAGATGTTTTTTTAGATGAAACTGACAAGATTTTGTTATTGATTGTATGTGAGAAATGAAAGAGAGGGAAGAGTCCAGTAGAATCCCAAGAGGGCCTGCAAGGTAGGAGTGATGATGGCATTGTCAACAGTGAGAGATGTTTGAGGAGTGAAAGCTGTAGTAGAGTGTGGTAAGATTAGAAGCACAGTCTTTGACATGCTGAGTTTGAGTTGATGGGTAGTCATCCAGCATTATATGCTTGAGAGGCCATAGAGGATGTGGGACTGGAGAAGGGTAAAGTCTGGGTGTTATCGGTTTGTTGAGAGGAGTGCATGTTTGAGCAAAGTTGAGAGGAGAGTTTGTTTCTATTTTTTTCATTTTTCTTTTTAAAGTGGCTGGCTTTAGCTGGTGGACAGGAATGGGCAATAGGTGACTGTGGGCAGAGGAGGGTGTTAAATGTATCAAACAAACATTGGGGGTTGGAGGACAGATAAGATAATAATGGAGAGAAGTAGTGTTGGGAAGATTTAGGGCAAAGAAGTAGTAGCGCAAAATACATTTGTAATTGAGAAAGGCTGCTGATGTGTGAGATTTCCTCCATAGTAGTTCAGCAGTGTGGGAGTACCACTGGATATAGTGTGTTTGTGTAGTGAGCCATGGTTATGGTTATGGGAGCGAGAGTGTCAAGTGGAAGGCATTGATTTGTAAGTTAGAGTCATGTTGTGCTGTGAGGTGGAAATGTCAGGGCAGGTGAGGGTGGTGAGGGGGCTGAGAATGGGTTGTACCACATTGGAAAGTTATTGTGGGTCAAGTGATTTTAGGTTTCAGTGGGTTCTGGTGGTAGGGATTGAAAAGGGTAGTGAATGGAAGGTGTGTCAAGGTTGCAGATTAGGAGGTTGTGGTCAGATAGGAGGTGAAGAGATGACAAGGTTGAATTGGGGATTCTGTCCATTGTGAGAGGCTGAGAGACGAGTAATTTTGCGGCTTTAGGGGAAGTGAGTGTTTCAATGTCAATGTTGAAATCACCAAGAATGAGTGAAGGTACATTGGAGGAGAGAAAGTGAGGGAGCAAGGTGTGGCTGACATCAGGTAAAAATGAGTGAAGGGTCTGGGTTAGGGGATATATCTTAAACAGCCATCAGAGGAAGTTGTGCAAGTATCAGAACGATAGGGTTCAAAGGCAGAAGGTTGTGGTAGTCAGGGATCAGGGTTGTTTTTGTCAATAGGAGAAGGTTGAAGCAGAATTCCACATGGGGAGATCAAACAAAAGTAAAGCTCACCCCTGGATTATCAAGAAATATGCTCAAGGACTACATTTTTAGACAGACAAATATAGCCAGCTGGGTTGCTCTGTAAAATTTGCACTGACTGCTTCTACCTTGGATGTCCAGTTTTCCACTGCCTTGGGATAGCTCACCTTGCATTACTAGAGAAGTGTGCCCAGCTGGGGTGATGTACAGTGGATATAAAAAGTCTACACACCCCTGTAAAAATGTCAGGTTTCTGTGCTGTAAAAAAAATGAGACAAAGATAAAACATTTCAGAACTTTTCCACCTTTAATGTGACCTATAAACTGTACAACTCAATTGAAAAACAAACTGAAATCTTTTAGGTGGAGGGAAGAAAAAAAAGAAAGAAAAATAATGTGGTTGCATAAGTCTGCACACCCTCTTATAACTGGGGATGTAGCTGTGTTCAGAATTAAGCAATCACATTCCAAATCATGTTAAATAGGAGTCAGCATACACCTGCCATCATTTAAAGTGCCTCTGATTAACCCCAAATAAAGTTCAGCTGCTCTAGTTGGTCTTTCCTGAAATTTTCTTAGTCGCATCCCACAGCAATAGCCATGGTCCACAGAGAGCTTCCAAAGCATCAGAGGGATTTCATTGTTAAAAGGTATCAGTCAGCAGAAGGGTACAAAAGAATTTCCAAGGCATTAGATATACCATGGAACACAGTGAAGACAGTCATCATCAAGTGGAGAAAATATGGCAAAACAGTGACATTACCAAGAACTGGAGCTCCCTCCAAAATTGATGAAAAGACAAGAAGAAAACTGGTCTGGGAGGCTACCAAGAGGCCTACAGCAACATTAAAGGAGCTGCAGGAATATCTGGCAAGTACTGGCTGTGTGGTACATGTGACAACAATCTCCCATATTCTTCATATGTCTGGTCTATGGGGTAGAGTGGCAAGACGAAAGCCTTTTCTTAAGAAGAAAAACATCCAAGCCAGGCTACATTTTGCAAAAACACATCTGAAGTCTCCCAAAAGCATGTGGGAAAAGGTGTTATGGTCTGATGAAACCAAGGTTGAACTTTTTGGCCATAATTCCAAAAGATTAGTGATGTCGCGAACATAAAATTTTCGGTTCGCGAACCGCGAGCACAAACCGCCACAAATGTTCGCAAACCGGCGAACCGCCATAGACTTCAATGGGCAGGCGGATTTTAAAACCCACAGGGACTCTTTCTGGCCACAATAGTGATGGAAAAGTTGTTTTAAGGGGACTAACACCTGGACTGTGGCATGCCGGAGGGGGATCCATGTCAAAACTCCCATGGAAAATTACATAGTTGATGCAGAGTCTGGTTTTAATCCATAAAGGGCATAAATAACCTAACATCCCCCTCCATCATCATCCTCCCCTGTATATCTTTACCCCCTCCCTCATCATCCTCCCCTGTGTCTCTTTCCCCCCTTTCTCATCACCCTCCCCTGTGTCTCATCCCCCCTCCCTCATTATCCTCCCACCTCCCTCATCATCCTCCCCTGTATCTCTTTACCCCCTCCCTCATCATCCTCCCCTGTGTCTCTTCCCCCCTCCATCATCATCCTCCCCTGTGTCTCTTTCCCCCCTCCCTCATCATCCTCCCCTGTGTCTCTTTTCCCCCTCCCTCATCATCTTCCTCTGTGTCTCTTCCCCCCCTCCCTCATCATCCTCCCCTGTGTCTCTTTCCCCCCTTCCTCATCACCCTCCCCTGTATCTCTTTACCCCCTCCCTCATCATCCTCCCCTGTGTCTGTTTCCCCCTTCCCTCATCATCCTTCCCTGTGTCTCTTCTCCCCTCCCTCATCATCCTCCCCCCTCCCTTGATGATAAGGGGGGGAAGAGACACAGGGATAAGTGTGAGGGGTGTTAGGGTAAGGGGTGTTAGGGATAAGGGTGAGGGGGTTAGGTGTTAGGGTGAGGGGTGTTAGGGCTAAATGTGAGTGGTGTTAGGGTGAGGGGTGTTAGGGATAAGTGTAAGGGGTGTTAGGGTGAGGCATGATAGGAATAATTGTGAGGGGTGTTAGGTCTTAGGGATAAGTGTGAGAATGTTAGGGTTAGGTGTTAGGTTGATGGGTGTTATGGATAAGTGTGAGGGGTGTTAGGGTTAGAGTAAGGGGTGTTAGGATTAGGTGTTAGGGTAAGGGCTGTTAGGGATAAGTGTAAGGGGGTATTAGGGTTAGGTGTTAGGGTAAGGGCTGTTAGGGATAAGTGTAAGGGGGTATTAGGGTTAGGTGTTAGGGTGAGGGGTGTTAGGGATAAGTGTGGGGGATGTTAGGGTGAGGGATGTTATGGTTAGGTGTTAGGGATAAGTGTGAGGGGTGTTAGGGTTAGGGTAAGGGGTGTTAGGGATAAGTGTGAGGGGTGTTAGGGTTAGGTGTTAGGGTGAGGGGTGTTAGGGATAAGTGTGATGGGTGTTAGGGTAAGGGATGTTAGGGTTAGGTGTTAGGGTAAGGGCTGTTAGGGATAAGTGTGAGGGGGTATTAGGGTTAGGTGTTAGGGTGAGGGGTGTTAGGGATAAGTGTGAGGGGTGTTAGGGTGAGGGGTGTTAGGGATAAGTGCGATGGGTGGTAGGGTAAGGGATGTTAGAGTTAGGTGTTAGGGATAAGTGTGAGGGGTGTTAGGGTTAGGGTAAGGGGTGTTAGGGATAAGTGTGAGGGGTGTTAGGGTAAGGGATGTTACGGTTAGGTGTAAGGGTAAGGGCTGTTAGGGATAAGTGTGAGGGGGTATTAGGGTTAGGTGCTAGGGTGACGGGTGTTAGGGATAAGTGTGGGGGGTGTTAGGGTGAGGGATGTTAGGGTTAGGTGTTAGGGATAAGTGTGAGGGGTGTTAGGGTTAGGGTAAGGGGTGTTAGGGATAAGTGTGAGGGGTGTTAGGGTTAGGTGTTAGGGTTAAGGGGGTGTTAGGGATAAGTGCGAGGGGTGTTAGGGTTAGTTGTTAGGGTGAGGGGTGTTAGGGATAAGTGTAAGGGATGTTAGGGTAAGGGATGTTACGGTTAGGTGTAAGGGTAAGGGCTGTTAGGGATAAGTGTAAGGGGGTATTAGGGTTAGGTGTTAGGGTGAGGGGTGTTAGTGTAATGGGTGTGAGGGATAAGTGTGAGGGGTGTTAGGGTTAGGTGTTAGGGTGAGGGGTGTTAGGGATAAGTGTAAGGGATGTTAGGGTTAGGTGTTAGGGATAAGTGTGAGGGGTGTTAGGGTTAGGGTAAGGGGTGTTAGGGATAAGTGTGAGGGGTGTTAGGGTTAGGGTGAGGGGTGTTAGTGATAAGTGTGAGGGGTGTTAGGGTTAGGTGTTAGGGTGAGGGGTGTTAGGGATAAGTGTAAGGGGTGGTAGGGTTAGGTGTTAGGGTAAGGGATGTTAGGGTTAGGTGTTAGGGATAAGTGTGAGGTGTGTTAGGGTTAGGGTAAGGGGTGTTAGGGATAAGTGTGAGGGGTGTAAGGGTGAGGGGTGTTAGGGTGAGGCATGTTAGGAATAAGTGTGAGGGGTGTTAGGTCTTAGGGTAAGTGTGAGAATGTTAGGGTTAGGTGTTAGGTTGATGGGTGTTATGGATAAGTGTGAGGGGTGTTAGGGTTAGGTGTTAGGGTGAGGGGTGTTAGGGATAAGTGTGAGGGGTGTTAGGGTTAGGGTGAGGGGTGTTATGGATAAGTGTGAGGGGTGTTAGGGTTAGGGTAAGGGGTGTTAGGGATAAGTGTGAGGGGTGTTAGGGTGAGGGGTGTTAAGGATAAGTGTAAGGGGTGTTAGGGTGAGGCATGTTAGGAATAAGTGTGAGGGGTGTTAGGTCTTAGGGATAAGTGTGAGGGGTGTTAGGGTTAGGTGTTAGGTTGATGGGTGTTATGGATAAGTGTGAGGGGTGTTAGGGTTGGGTGCTAAGGTGAGGGGAGGATGATGATAAGGGGGGGAAAGAGACACAGGGGTGTCCTTGCAGCAGAGATCAAAAGAGTCCTTCAGGACTGTATTGCACACTGTGTACAGTAGCCTAGCTATTGTTTTCCCTATTGATGCAGTATCACCTACACTCAGCCTCCTCTCAGTAAGACTGCAAGTTAGTTATGATTCCAAAATGGCTGCTGTCCATGAGGTAGAAGGCTCTGGAAGGGAGTGTATGCTGCTGATTGGCTGGAATGTGTCTGCTGACTGTGACATGCAGGGTCAAAGTTTGCTCAATGATAAAGTATAGGGGGCAGGTCGAATATCGCATATGTTCACAGCGAACGCGAACATGCTATGTTCGCCGGGAACAGTCCGCCGGCGAACTATTCGCGACATCTCTATTCTGTACCACTTTTTCACTTCCCTTTATTGAAAGTTTGTGAATGTCAGCATTAGAAGCATGAAGTTTCTTGGACCTCTGCAAGGGATGTATCTATTTTAATTGGAAAATCCAAGACCAATATATTTTAATAAAGTTGGGACATTTATGTTATACTCCACCAAATTGTTGCTTGCTTGTTTTTTTGGGGAATACTCATGAATTTGCCACAATTGGGGTCATTGTGACGTATTTCCCTCTATCCCTGTGCATTAGTGATGTTTTTGTTGTCTGACATTCCAGTCAGATGAAAGTAATGCCTAAGACTCATCCCATGGATGCCCAAAAAGGCTGCCACATAACTGCAATAGCTTCAAGGTAAACAAGCTGAGTCATGTGATGTTCATTTTGGAACCATTTCTTACAGATTACCTTTTTGTTGACTTTATGAACACACATTTCATGATCTAACAAGCGTAGAACTAGATATGCACAGACCATTAAATGGAGCTTTTCGTGACACTTTACATTTTGCTTTGATTACAGGACCACTTCAGAACTAAACAAAATGTTTGAACACTTTAAAGGGCCATTTACCTAACTGTATGTGCTCTTCATGCATGATTGTATGTCAAAAATGATCTATTTTTTTAATTACACTAATAGCTAAAAAATCGATAACTTAGGTCTGTTTATATGACAAAGTTGTCCTTCCTGTTGGATGTTGCATAAGTAAAATCAGATAGCTGAGCCACGCTGTCAAGACAGTGATTGATAATAGTTTTCCCTGCACTCACTTCTGCACTGAAAAGTTAACCCATAACTGACTGGTTTAGGTGATTCCAGCATTCCATGCCCTGCACAGATGGATTTGTTAAGGATTAACCTTTTGTTTTCTTTTTCTCACTATGGGTCTGGTAGTGAGCAGTTAGTGAAATATGAAAACACAGAATTAATTAATTTGATTTCCCAGTAATAAAATGCACATATTTAAAAAAAAAATCTAAATATTTCAACATGCTTTTAGGAGATCTTTACTGTTATGTGGTCCAAAATGTTATTTAGCAAGTTTTTTTAATTTTATAAAAAATACATTTTGATGCCCCTACCGAACATCAAAATAGAAGTTGTACATGTGAAGGGGATGTTTACACTTCTAGAGATCGTTTTATTGAATGATGAAAGGTGTCTGCTTCTGGACCAGTGAAGCTGAAGGGGTCTGGTGCCTGTTTTCACCCTCAGTACCCCTCCCTCCACTGATAACTATGAATACACACCCCCATCATCAGGTCTATAAAGCTGCACTATTGTGCATGCACAATGCAGAGGCGACAAGGGGGGGGCGGGGTAGAAAGAGAAAGAGGGGTAGAGAGAGGGGGGGAGGGAGGGGGAGAAAGAGAGTGAGGGGACAGGGGGAGGGAGGAGAGAGAGAGAGGGAGAGAAGTGAGGGGGAGAGGGGGAGAGAAAGAGAGAGAGAGAGAGAAGGAAGGGAGAGAGAGGAGGTAGGGAGTGAGGCAAAGAGAAAAAAGGGAAAGAGTGTGAGAGAAAGACAGGAGGGAGGGAGGGGGAGAAAGACAGGAAGAGAGAGGGAGGTTAACAGAGAGAGAGGAGGGAGAGAAAAAGGGAGGAGGAAGAGAGGGATAGAGAGAAAAAGGGAGGGGTAAGAGAGGGATTGAGGGAAAAGGGAAGGGGAGAGGTAGTTGAGGAGAGGGAGGGGGAGAGAAATGGGGAAGGAGAGAGGGGGAGGGAGAGAGAGAGAGACAGAGAGCGCACAGAGCACAGAGACGTGACAGAGAGAGAGAGGGCAAAGAGAGTGATAGATCGCACACAGAGAGAGACAAAGGGCACGGAGAGACAGAGATGCTTTCTATTATTTTATTTTTCCATCTAAAATATAATATGGACAAAACAGTGAGTTGTGGTGGCTCAGGTATACAACTAAAGTACCAAATGGAATTATTAGAGTAGGGTGCTCCTTAGGATAAATAATGAATACATACAGAAGGGAGAGCAAAGATCCTATTATAGGGCACACCTACTAATCCAAATCTTAGAAACAAGAGAATAAACTAAATAATAAAACTTAACATTTAATGGTATTTAAAATCCTTATTAAAATATATATGCACATAGGTAGCAGAGAGGTAGTAATGTTCTAATTGGCAGTATGGGTATCTATTACAAAAAGAAATAGGTCCTAAAAGGACCAGCTATATACAAGCTATATACAATATAAAGTGCTAGTGTTGGTCACAGATAAAGTGATTGTCGTGCAAAAAAAGTGCAAAGTATAAAGTGCCAAGTGCTAAATAGTTCATGAGGTGCACATCTATTGGTGTGCACCAAAATAAGTGATAAATATAGTGAATATAGCGAGCTGTATAGGTTTAGAACATGAGGTAGTCCAGCTTTATTGCTGGAATTAAATAGCAATCACTGTACCCAATATAGGGAAAGAAATGCCCCAAAATAATTATAAGTCCCAAGGCTGGACAGTTTAATAGTATGTATTACTGTCCTAGAGTGATAGTGTGGACCATTAAAGATGTAGACCCAATATTGCCTAAATATTGAAAATAGATTCTGCGTGGTTCTACAGGATCTGACTAGTAAAGCTATGCCTTTCTGAACGTTGATATGCTAAATAGCTAGTTCTAAACATCGGGGAAGGGACTTTAAACTATGGGCCTGAGAAGGAAACCACGCTAGCTCTCTGCTTAGCACGCCGCGGACTAGACGCACAACAGTGACGTCATCGGCTCGCGACAGCGTTCCTACGTGAACCCGACGCACGTTTCTTGTATTTCGTCACTGTTGTGCGTCTAGTCCGCGGCGTGCTAAGCAGAGAGCTAGCGTGGTTTCCTTCTCAGGCCCATAGTTTAAAGTCCCTTCCCCGATGTTTAGAACTAGCTATTTAGCATATCAACGTTCAGAAAGGCATAGCTTTACTAGTCAGATCCTGTAGAACCACGCAGAATCTATTTTCAATATTTAGGCAATATTGGGTCTACATCTTTAATGGTCCACACTGTCACTCTAGGACAGTAATACATACTATTAAACTGTCCAGCCTTGGGACTTATAATTATTTTGGGGCATTTCTTTCCCTATATTGGGTACAGTGATTGCTATTTAATTCCAGCAATAAAGCTGGACTACCTCATGTTCTAAACCTATACAGCTCGCTATATTCACTATATTTATCACTTATTTTGGTGCACACCAATAGATGTGCACCTCATGAACTATTTAGCACTTGGCACTTTATACTTTGCACTTTTTTTGCACGACAATCACTTTATCTGTGACCAACACTAGCACTTTATATTGTATATAGCTTGTATATAGCTGGTCCTTTTAGGACCTATTTCTTTTTGTAATAGATACCCATACTGCCAATTAGAACATTACTACCTCTCTGCTACCTATGTGCATATATATTTTAATAAGGATTTTAAATACCATTAAATGTTAAGTTTTATTATTTAGTTTATTCTCTTGTTTCTAAGATTTGGATTAGTAGGTGTGCCCTATAATAGGATCTTTGCTCTCCCTTCTGTATGTAAAATATAATATGCACTAGTGACTTGCCCGTCAAAAATGACACAATAAAATGTGAAGCCTGGCAATGCTGTTTGCCACACAATGCAAGGTCCCCCCCCCCCCCCCCCCCTAACTTGCGTGCCTCGCAATAAGCACCTTCGGAGCTCATTGCAGCGCTTGCTTTGCCGCTCATTGCAGGCCTCGGCCAACCCACCACGTTCATGCTTCACAATGAGCCTTGGGCACTTATTCCAAGCCTCTCCTCCCTTTACTTTACAGGCCTCGCGATAAGCGCCTTCGGCAAGCCCTGAAATGAGCGCTCATTGCAGACGTCGTCCAACCTGCCACTTTTATGCCTCGCGTTGAGCGCCTTTGGCGCTCATCGGGAGCCCAGCGATGACCCCTGTGTCTGTTTACCCCTTTCCCTTCCATGTGTCTGTTTCACCCTCTTCCCCTCCCCCCCTCCCTGCCCTTTTTTCCCCTCCTCCCTGTCTCTGATTAAGTCTTGCGTGCCTTGCGCTGAGCACTGTTGCTTTTATTTTTAAACGCTTGCAGCTCTCATGAGCGACGTTGCTTGTATTTTCAAAGAACTGCGTGCCTGGCGTTTTTCAGCTAAGTGTTATGGGCTTTGGCCTCATTTTGATTCTTTTTGAAAGCATTTCCATTTTTATGGGAGACATTTTTTTTCCTTGCTTAGCCGATTTTCGATCTCTGAAAAAAGGCAATTAATCCTCAAATTTGCTTTCAACCTCACTCACAGGCTCCCTGGCTCCCCCCCTGAGCTGTGCACCTCATATTTTTTTTTTTCTGTAAGTCCCGCGTCTCGTACTGGATTTTTTTCTAAGTCGCGCGTTCGTCATTTGCTTGCAGCCTAACAGCCTTGTTAAATTGCGAATGGGGCAATTGAATAGGACTGTTTATAAGAACATAGCATTTTTTTTACAGAAGTGTTTATTTAGTGAACTTCTATGCAAAAGCAAGGTCTTCTGTAACTAAAACTTATTTAAAAAAAAGATGCTATGTGCTTATATAGAGCCCTATTCAATTTGGCGAATATGAATTTAATATGTCTGCAAGGCAATCCAGCATTTCCTAAGTGCTTGTAGTCCCGCGTGTTTCATTGCCTCCACTGCTTGCCTAGCGAAGATCGCAGGCAATGAGCGCCTTTGGAGCTTATCGGCCAAGTGCTGTGCGTGTTAGTGCCTTAACGGCTCACTTCGCTACGCGAGGCTCGCATGCAATGAGCGCCTTCGCCCTCTTCGCCCAAGTGCTGTGTGTGTTGGTGCCTTAATGGCTTGCCACGGTAGGTGAGGCTTGCAGGTGATGAGCGCCTTTGGCGCTAATCGCCTATGTGCTGCGAGTTAACGGCTCACCTTGCTACACAAGGCTCACAGGCGATGAGCTCCTTTGGTGCTCATCACCTAAGTGCTCCAAGTTAACGGCTCGCCTCACTTTGCGAGGCTCACAAGCGTAGTGTGCCTTCGACGTTCATCGCCTATGTTGTACGCACCACGCAAAGCATGACGACGTCTCGTAGTTCGACAATTATAATATGTGATATATATATTTATATATATTTATATATATATATATATATACTAGCGACTTGCCCGTCAAAAAATGACGGCAATAAGATTGTAAGGCGGGGAATGGTATTTGGTTGAGACATTAATTTTGTTGGTGTTCCGAGATCCTTCGGCGCTCATTGCGAGGCTGTTGGTTGTTAGTGTGCTATGAGCAGCGTTAGCGGGCGTTTTTTGTATGCTAATGAAATAATTAATAAATGAATAAATGAATATACTTTACCTATTTTGAAGTAATATATGCAGGGAGCATTGTGTTGAAGAGCTGACAATCTGTTTTCATGTTGCTGCAGCATACAATGTGTGTTTTCACTGTTGTGGAGCTGCTATGTAAGTGTCAGCAATGTGTGCAGTGTGTAGTGTAAATATGCTTCTTGCGCTAGGAAAATCCGTTAGGGTAGCAGTGTACTTCCGCATTGTGTAAGTTAGTGTTGCAAAATGGCGGCTAATGTGTGTGGTACGCGGCTGTGGATGATGTTGCGTCCTTGTTCTTGGGCCTCGTACGGGTTTTTCCGAAAATCTGTATGTGTTTCGTGGTGTTTAGGGTCCTGTAGCCTCGTTTTCGTTTTTTTTCGGCTGCCATTTTTTTTCTCGCTTTGGGGATTTTCGGGTGTCTAAACTCTTTAATTTGTACTTAAATTGAGGTGTAACTTCACTTTCAGAGGTCCTGGTTGCCCCCCCCCCCCCCCCCCCCCCTTGCTGTGGGTAAGTTTTTTATGTGTTTGTTGTATGTATTTATTGTGTTTTTAATGTTTTCATGTGTGCACGGTTTGGGCGCTAAGGTCGTATTTTTGCGAGCTCGTAATGTTTTGTTTTTTTCTCTTAATCCCGCGGCTCGTATTTGTGGATCCTAAGTCTGTAAATTTTGCGGTGTAAGTCCGCCGTAGGGATGAGAGAGGCCTGCAGCGTTAGCAACAACTTTTGGCAACCCACACTGCTGACAACTATATATGTGATATTTATATATATATATATACTAGCGAATTGCCCGTCAAAAAATGACGGCAATGAAATTGTAAGTGAGCTAATGGTGTTTGGTGTATATAATGTGGCTCATTTAACGTCCTTCGTTTTCTTTGTCGTGCGACTTTTTTGGAATATCCGTAGCTGTTTGGTGTTTTTTTTCAGAATATCCGTAGCTGTTTGGTGGTGTTTTGCGTGTTTATGGTAGTGTTTTGCGTGTTTAGGGACCTTTAGCCTCGTTTTCGTTTTGTTCGGAGGCCATTTTTTCTAGGTGATTTTTTAGGTGATTTTCGGGTCTCTAAACTCCGAAATTTGTGCTTAAATGGAGGTGTAACTTCACTTGCAGAGGTCCTCGGTGCCCCCCCCCTCGCTGTGAGTAACCTTTTTATGTGTTTGTTGTTTGTATTTATTGTGTTTGTAATGTTTTTGGGGTCGCGCCGGTTGCGTCCTTGTTTTTTAATCTCGTAGTTGTTTTTCGGCAAAAACATAGGTGTTTGGTGGTGTTTTGCTTCTTTAGACTGCTGTAGCCTTGTTTTCGTTTTTTTCGGCGGCCATTTTTTCTTTCGCTTAGAGAATTTCTTAGTGTCTAAACTATTTTAATTTGAGTTAAATTGAGGTGTAACTTTAGTTTTCGAGGTCCTGGATGCTCCCTCTTCCTGTAAGTAAGCTTGTTATGTATTTGTTGGGTGTATTTGTTGTATTTTTCATGTGCGCGTGTTGCAGCCGTTTTTTGGGCGGTCGTAATGGGTGGTAAAGTGTCTCGTATTTTCCTTGAGTAACGCCGTAAATTTTGCGATGGTCGCAGTTGCTGGCGCTCTTTGCCAGCTACTGCGACCCTCGCTTTGCGATGGCCGCGGGCTCGCTACGATTCGCGAGGGCCGCGGGAGCGCTACGCAAGCACGCAAGCGTGTCAACGGCTCGCATGCTCACAACTATATATGTGATAATGTTGCAAGGGAAGCCCCCAAATTAGTTTGTACTGGGGCCCGCCGCTGACTTTGCTGTATATTACTTGTGAAAAATATTATAGTGCTACTGTTATCTATATTACACTTCTACACTTTTTTATATGCAATGTATTTCACTAGGCAGATGATGATTATTACAGTCTTAAAATTATAGTGTAAACATGGCCAGATATGGAAAATATGAGACACAATACCAGTTCTTGCAAAGCCTTTTGAAATCTTTCTTCAATGAAGCTTTGTTCAGCAAATGAAGAATAATCACTTGTGGTGACCTAAAAGAAAAAAATATGTATAGCGTTACATAGTCTTTTCACAAAACAATAAGAAGAGTAGGTCATCGGAATTAGAACTCTTGTATTCTTCAGGGTTTCCACGCTCTGTGGGCTCTAGTGTTCTTGACATTTCCTTCTCAGAACATAGTGTGATCTGCTTGAAGAGGTCTCTATGGTGGCCATACAATAAGGTTTCATTAATTTATTATTAAAAAATCAGCACTGGTAAAATAAACCTGAATAAACTAGGTAAAATAAATCTAAATGTGTACATGTTTATTACAAAACTAAAACTATGCAATATGTTTTTAGAATGTAAAAACTGCCTCTAATTTATTATCTTTTATATGCATTGTGGAATTTACCATTTCAGCTTCTGCTTCTTGAGGTGGGAGGAACATTCTTATGATAAAAATGTGAATATTTTTCTTTTTTCCTAAAAATGAAGTCTGTTAACTCTGGTAGCACCCACGATCTTTCAGTAAATTCCCCTTATTAGATTGTATGATATACACACATTAATATGCACTATTTGATTGCACAGATTATCTATTTACTAATAGACTTTTTTTTTCTGTGTTTTACCCTTTCAGTACTGGTGGTTCAGGACATTTTCCTGGCTCAGGAGGCTAGATACATTGCCAACATTTTTAAAATGCGTCTGTTCAGATACTATACATGTCAGCTTATTGTGTTTATATATATATATATATATATATATATATATATATATATATATATATATATATATATATATATATATATATATATATTTGTGGGCACATTTGCATGTCCCAGATCAGCTTCCCAGAATGCAGTGTAATAACTGTTTTTCTCAGAATTCTGAGCTGGAAGTAGGTTTTTTAACTTGCTTTAGACATTCAAATGTGAACACAGATGTACTTATTATTTACTTTACTACTGTACGGTGGAGGGCTTCTATCGCTCTTTTGCCCACCATATTATAAATGATTGCTATGGTGAACTACCTACTCATAAGGTCCACAACACAAGCTGAGACCCCGCTCCATGCTAATGATAGCCAGTAAGCCTGGAACAGCTGTACACAGATAGGATACTCAGCTTGTGTTTAATCCAACCTTGGCTTTGCATTAAAGCTGTGTAATACAGCATGCATAAACTTAAAGTAAGCAATGTTTGATAATGGTTATGGAATGAAGAGCGAGGTATTTGTGGGCACATTTGCATGTCCCAGCTCAGCTTCCAAGAATGCAGTGTAATAACTGTTTTTCTTGGAATTCTGAGCTGGAAGCAGTTTTTTTTAACTTGTTTTAGGCATTCATTTGTGAACTCAGATGTACTCTTTATTTACTATATATATATATATATATATATATATATATATATATATATATATATATATATACCGTATATACTCGAGTATAAGCCGAGGCACCTATTTTACCACAAAATACTGGGAAAAATGAGTGACTTGAGTATAGCCGAGGGTGGGAAATGTGCTGCCCCCTGTGTCCCTCTTGTGCCCTCTGTGTCCCCCTCTTGTGTGCCCTCTGTCCCCCTTTCTTGTGTCCCCCCTTTTCTCCCCTGTGTCTCTTCTCCCCTCTCCCTCCCCTGTGTCTCTCCCCCACTCTCCATCCCCTGTGTCTCTTCCCCTCCTCTCCCTCCCCTGTGTCTCTTCCCCTCCTCTCCCTCCCCTGTGTCTCTTCCCCATCTCCCTTCCCTGTGTCTCTTTCCCTCCCTTATCACCCTCCTCAACCCCACTTCTCATCCTCAACCCCCTCCTCAACTTCCCTCCTCAACCTCAACCCCCCTCTTCAACCTCCACCCCCCCATCCTCATCCTCAACCCCCATCCTCAACCCCCCTCCTTAACCTCCCTCCTCAACCCCCCTTCCTCAACCTCCCTCCTAAACTCCCTTCCTCAACGCCCCTCCTCAACCTGAACCCCCCCATCCTCATCCTCAACCCCTCTGCTCACCCCCCTCCTCAACCCCCTCCTCAACCTCCCTCCTCAAACCCCTTCCTCAACCTCTATCTTCAACCTCTCTGCTCAAACCCCTTCCTCAACCTCTCTCCTCAAACCCCCCTCCTCAACTTCTCTCCTCAAACCCCCCTCCTCAACTTCTCTCCTCAAACCCCCCTCCTCAACCTCTCTCCTCAAACCCCCCTCCTCAACCTCTCTCCTCAAACCCCCCTCCTCAACCTCTCTCCTCAAACCCCCCTCCTCAACCTCTCTCCTCAAACCCCCCTCCTCAACCTCTCTCCTCAAACCCCTCTCCTCAAGTGTTTCATCCTAAACCCCCCTCCTCATCCTAAACCCCCCTCCTCATCCTAACCCCCCCCCCCCCCAAAATACCTCTCCCTTTCCCCTCACTTACCTCCATCTGCATCTGCTCCTCTGCGCTCCTTCCGGCTGCGTCTTGACCCGGACAATGCTAATAACGTGATGCGCATTTGACGTCACGTCATTAGCATATGCCGGGTCTCAACGCAGACGGAAGGAGCGCAGAAGAGCGGAGGAGCAGCTGCAGAGGTAAGTGAGGGGAAGGGAGAAGGGGAGGTATTCAGAGGGGTAAAGTTAGGAGGGGGGTTGAGGATGAGGAGGGGGGGGGTTGATGATGATAAGGGAGGGGGAGGGAAAGAGCCACGGGGGGAAAGAGACATGGTGGGGGAGAGTAACTTGAGTATAAGCAACCTTAACTTTACTCCCTTCCTTGCAATTTTTTTTTTCTCACGACATTGTTCATTTGCATGTCCCAGCTCAGCTTCCCAGAATGCACATTTGCATGTCCCAGCTCAGCTTTCCAGAATGCAGTGTAATAACTGTTTTTCTTGGAATTCTGAGCTGGAAGCAGGTTTTTTTTAACTTGTTCTAGGCATTCATATGTGAACACAGATGTACTCTTTATTTACTATATATATATATATATATATATATATATATATATACACACATATATATATATATATATATATATATATATATATATATATATATATATATATATACTGTATATACTCGAGTATAAGCCGAGGCACCTATTTTACCACAAAATACTGGGAAAAATGAGTGACTTGAGTATAGCCGAGGGTGGGAAATGTGCTGCCCCCTGTGTCCCTCTTGTACCCTCTGTGTGCCCTCTGTGCCCCTTTCTTGTGTCCCCCCTCTCTCCCCCCTGTGCCTCTTCTCCCCTCTCCCTTCCCTGTGTCTCTTCTCCCTCTCCCTTCCCTGTGTCTCTTCCCCCCTCTCCCTTCCCTGTGTCTCTTCCCCCCTCTCCCTTCCCTGTGTCTCTTCCCCCCTCTCCCTTCCCTGTGTCTCAATCCCTCCCCCTCCCTTATCGCCCTCCTCAACCCCCCTCCTCATCCTCAACCCCCATCCTCAACCCTCCTCCTCATCCTAAACCCCCCTCCTCAACCCTCCTCCTCAACCTCAACCCCCCCACCCTCAACCCCCCCATCCTCACTTTACCCCTCTAAATACCTCCCCCTCTCCCTTTCCCCTCACTTACCTCTATCTGCAGTTGCTCCTCTGCTCTCCTTCCGGCTGCGTCTTGACCCGGTCAATGCTAATGACGTGGCGCGCATGCGACGTCACGTCATTAGCATATGCCGGGTCCCGACGCAGACGGAAGGAGCGCGGAGGAGTGGAGGAGCAGTTGCAGATGGAGGTAAGTGAGGGGAAAAGGAGAGGGGGAGGTATTTATAGGGGTAAACTGAGGAGGGGGGTTTAGGATGAGGAGGGGGGGTTGATGATGATGATAAGGGAGGGGGAAGGAAAGAGAGACACGGGGGGAAAGAGAGACACGGGGGGGAAAGAGAGACACGGAGGAAGAGAGACACGGGGGAAAAGAGAGACACAGGGGAAAAGAGAGACACGGGGGGGAAAGAGAGACACGGGGGGGAAAGAGAGACACGGGGGGGAAAGAGAGACACGGGGGGGAAAGAGAGACACGGGGGGGAAAGAGAGACACGGGGGGGAAAGAGAGACACGGGGGGGAAAGAGAGACACGGGGGGGAAAGAGAGACACGGGGGGGAAAGAGAGACACGGGGGGGAAAGAGAGACACGGGGGGGGGAAAGAGAGACACGGGGGGGGGAAAGAGAGACACGGGGGGGGGAAAGAGAGACACGGGGGGGAAAGAGAGACACGGGGGGGAAAGAGAGACACGGGGGGGAAAGAGAGACACGGGGGGGAAAGAGAGACACGGGGGGGAAAGAGAGACACGGGGGGGAAAGAGAGACACGGGGGGGAAAGAGAGACACGGGGGAAAAGAGAGACACGGGGGGAAAGAGAGACACGGGGGGAAAGAGAGACACGGGGGGGGGGGGAGTGATTCGAGTATAAGCCGAGGGGGTTCTTTTCAGCCTTAAAAAAAGGGCTGAAAAACTTGGCTTATACTCGAGTATATATGGTATATATATACATATATATATATATATATATATATATATATATATATATATATATACATATATATATATATATATATATACATACACAGTGGATATAAAAAAATCTACACACCCCTGTTAAAATGTCGGGTTTCTGTGCTGTAAAAAATGAGACAAGGATAAATCATTTCAGAACTTTTTCCACCTTTAATGTGACCTATAAACTGTACAACTCAATTGAAAAACAAACTGAAATCTTTTAGGTGGAGGGAAGAAAAAATATAAAAATAAAATAATATGGTTGCATAAGTATGCACACCCTTAAACTAATACTTTGTTGAAGCACCTTGTGATTTTATTGCAACACTCAGTCTTTTTGGGTATGAGTCTATCAGCATGGCACATTTTGACTTGGCAAGATTTGCCCACTCTTCTTTGCAAAAACACTCCAAATCTGTCAGATTGCGAGGGCATCTCCTGTGCACAGCCCTCTTCAGATCACCCCACAGATTTACAATCGGATTCAGGTCTGGGCTCTGGCTGGGCCATTCTTTAATCTTCTTCTGGTGAAGCCATTCCTTTGTTGATTTGGATGTATGCTTTGGGACATTGTCATGCTGAAAGATGAAGTTCCTCTTCATGTTCATCTTTCTAGCAGAAGCCTGAAGGTTTTGTGCCAATGTTGACTGGTATTTGGAACTGTTCATAATTCCCTCTATCTTAACTAAGGCCCCAGTTCCAGCGGAAGAAAAACAGCCCCAAAGCATTCAGACTCTTCAGATCCATCACAAAGATTGTCATTTATGTTTTATATTTATGTCACTTGAGATAGACATTTCCCCAATTAACATTTTGCACTGCTGCTACGGCTTATATGTCCCCATCTGGGACAATAATAAACTGATATTTTCACTATACAAGTTTCTATTTGCACCAGCACTTTGCAATTATTACCCTTCATATAGCACTTCCAGCCCCATTTGGGACTATATCTCTCTCACCTCACAGCATCTATAGTGCCCCTCTTGTCCAGACATAGGTACAACTTTCAATTTGAGCTTCCCTCTTTAGTTGTTCTAAACTCTTATTCTAGCTAGGTATATATCCCTCCTGCATGAGGCATAATATTTATTTAGGCTTTATGTGCTAATAAAATCTTTTACTAGAAAATTGGGAATTTAAGGTAGCATGCAACCTTAAAATGACTCCCTTCCTTGCAATTTTTTTATTTAAATTTTTTTCATGACATTGTTCATGACATCACATATAATATAAATAACATCAGCAATGGCATTACAGATAATATAAAAAATTACATTATCCATGATATTACTGATGACATCACACTAGACCCCTCTTGCTCGGTCTCTCCACAAACACATAAATCCATGTGTTTAACAAATGTTCTCTTGCCCCCTCTGATGAACCAATATATAATTTTAAATTTGCTCGCTCACCCCCTCTGGAGAACGGCCTCCATTGCAGGTGAACCATCACATCACTACAAACATCACCTGGGGAACATTTGACACACAGCAACAGTGAATAGTGACACATAATAAGTTTCTCTATATCCTTATTCATTTTGTGTTTTAATGTTTAAAAGTAAACAGTGTCTCTGTGATAATTTACTTGTAACAAATTGCAGTGTTAGCATATCGTAAAAAAGGAAATGTATTATTGTATGTATGAAGTAATATGGATTGTTATACAAGTGGAATGTGTTGTTTAATTAATATGTTGCAAATAAATGCTGATCTGTTTTTCCAAAATTGATTGGTGGGCACTGCTGCCTAATGAATGCATATATTTTGTTCAACATAGAAAAATAGATTTAATTGCAGATACAAAGCAAAATGGTCAGCTGGTGTTGGCAGTTTGGTTAATTTACCCTGGGTATAACCTCATGTCAGGCAACATTAAATTCCATACGTGTGTTTTACCCTACCACCTGCTCTGGAAGGCTGTGGCAGTTATGTACAATTGTTCTATAAATAATTACTTTGCCACATTAGCAACCTAAGTTTCAGCTTCCAGATCTTAAAAGTTTGAACTTGATGGACTAAAAGTATTTTTTCAACCTCAATTACTATGTAAACATGTAACTATCACCTATTCATAACTGACCAATAAAAATGCATGAAATTTGACATCTGGTCACGTATACAAGTCTCTACTGAGCGTGTTCATTACATAAAACATGTAATCGAATATGTATCTTGAAAGCGGCACCAGTTATCTAAAAAAGTTCAAAAAACAAGTAAAAAACATTATCATATTGACACAATTCAAACAAAGTGAGCAAAATTTCCATGGAAAAAAAATATTTCAGATCTTTCGCGTTATCTGCCCACCAGCAGTGGCGGCCAGCGGCCATTATGTGGCACAGCGGTTACTTGTCAAGGCTTTCTCAGTGTGAGTGTTATATTTAGGAGCGAGGTTTATGTTTAGGGTAGTGGCAGATGATAAGCTTTACACAATAATATAGTGATGCGCACAGCAAAGCTTATCATTACCTTAGCCCTAAACTCTAACCCTTACCCTAAACCCGAAAACTAACCCTTACCCTAACCCCAAAATCTAACCCTAACCCTAGGAAATTGAACAAAGTTTCAGCCATGCCGCTGGCTGCCACTGCTGGTGGGCAGAAAACAGGAAAGTTCCCAGCTTTTTACTGTTATATTTGCTATTTTGGTAAAAAAAAACATAATAAAGCTAGTAGTTAAACAAATATAAACATTTTTCATTAGGTGCTTTGCACTTTCATTAAACTCAATATGATCTGTAAAAGTTTAGCTAATAAGCAAAGCCCTGATTTCCTGAGACCATTTATAATACATTTAGAAACATTACCTTTATTTCTGACCAATGAAAGTCACTGTCAAATTCTATCAGTCTTTTTAAATCAGAAGCCTGTAGTGGCATTGGGAAGCCCCCAAGGGCTGCAGGCTTTGATGTCTCCACTGGACCCTAGAGGAATCCATGATACATAGGTGGAAGATGTGTTTGAGAGGGACAAAGCTTATGCATGCTGTATTACACAGCTTTAATGCAAAGCTAAGGCTGGAATTTACACAAGCTGAGAATCCTATCCATGTACAGCTGTTTCACGCTTACTGGCTATCATTAGCATGGAGTGGGATCCCAGCTTGTGCTGTGGACTTTATGAGTAGGTAGTTCACCACAACAATCATTTAATATATGGTGGGCAAAAGAGCGATAGAAGCCCTCCACCGTACAGTAGTACAGTAAATAAATAGTACATCTGTGTTCACATTTGAATGTCTAAAGAAAGTTAAAAAACCTACTTCCAGCTCAGAATTCTGCAAAAAATACTTATTATTACACTGCATTCTGGGAAGCTGAGCTGGGACATGCATCTATATATTATGGGTCAAAGCTTTCATGGGAAAGACATACAGCCCCATGAATCTGGTAATACATGATAAAGTTGAATTTTGCTATTTTGTGTGTCACTTATGCATTTAATCTGGGGGATTCCCTCCCCCCAATTCATACGCCCCTGTAAACACACCATTCCCACTATTACTGGATAGTCAGAAAGTCTCCTTTTGGTTCTTGCAGTATAAATGTTGCAAAAGACATATATAAGTAGGGCAGGGCTACTCCCCACCAACTCAGCTCAATAGACAGTAAATACTAAACAAATAAACGACATATAGCACTCAATCAGGATCTTGTCGTAATATCATAAGATTACAAAATTGTGCAAGATTTTAAATGTACGTGGCTGGGACTTAACAAATGAGGCACAGGAACAGCTTTTGTAACCCCTCAGTTGGGGATTGTAGTTTTTGAATAGTTTGTCAGTGCCATTTTATTTGTGCAAAGATCTGAAATGAAAGGATATGCATACCATAAATATGCGGTATTGGTGGTCCTTTAAGGCACAGTGAATTTAACAGAAGGTAATCTTAACACTGTTCCTGAAACAATAGCAAAAAAGCACTGTAGGTATTGTGCCAGTTCACAATTGTTTAATTAGCTACACATCAAAAAGACAAGAAAAGAATATTGACCATTTTGTGGTACACTCAAACTGTAAGGATGGTAGAAAAATCATTAAAACTTAACGTTTTATATCTTGATACTAAAAATAGAAATATTAGTCCATCATCATAACATCAGTAAAACATGGAAGTTAGACATAATCTGCAATCGGAGGCTACAAATTAATAAGTGCCAATAATTAATATTTGCTGATTGGGCTCGCAATCAAGCAAAGTAGCACTCTATAAAATGTATTAGAGCATCTTTCCATGTGGGTTTCATGATTAACCCCTTTAGTCCTGGGATCAATATTACACATATATAACAGTTAAAAATCATTTGTGTGTTTGAGCCTGTTCTGAAATTAATTCTAACGTGTTTCAATGTGTTTCAAGTACAGTATTGTGTGTTTAATTGCTGATTTTTCTAGTTGCGGGTCAGACTAAATTTGTGAGCATAAGCTATGTGTCTAATAGACTATTGATTTTGTGTAACTAATTAGTTAGCGCCCATAATGTGTGAGTTAAAATCAATGGAGATGTAAGCCCTAAATTGCGTCTTTGGCTGGCCCGTAGTGATTGTGGGCAGGTAACTTGTAATTGGAATGCGAGTAGCTAATAGAATACGTGGCAATTTTAAGTGATTTAAGTGTGTATAAATGTATGTCCTGGGGAATAGAAAAGGAACCAATGTTAGTAGCTGTGTAAGTCATAGATATAAAACATTTTTGGGGGAAAGATGAAGTTCTGATGACTGTGTTTATGAGTAGAGGAATCCATTTTGTATTTGTTGCATCACATCCTGAGAGCTTAATGATGAATATGTAGTTCTCAGTGGAGGGAGGGAAGGAAAAAGTAAGTCAGAAGTCCAAAGTTTTTTTTTTAAATAATTGGATACAATTGAAATTGACACCACACCCTTGTTCCCTCACTGATCTAGAAATAGACACCTTGCATCATTCAATGCAGCCACAGCTCTTCAGAAATATAAACGCACCTCTCACACACACAACTAACACCGATGTATCATGGATTCCTCCAGTGTCCCACAGAGGTATCAAACATGTTTTTTTTTCTAATTAACTCATTGTATGATTTTTTTCCTTATTAATTATGCTCTGAGTCAGACTTAAAGTTTTCAAACATATATATTTGTTTTTTCATTGTGCAATGGACCTTTAATGGTGCTGCAAACATCAATCTAAGCTTTTTAAATACAGTTTGGTGTACATTGTCTTCAACTTTGCTAATGCTAGTAAAACCTCATCTTCTGTAAAAGAGTCTTGGCTAATTAAGCTATCACTTATTGCAATCTCTTTCAATGGAATTTCACCCTCCCAGTATCAGCTAAAAAAACAAAGCAGAAGAAGGATTGCGGCATCAAATGGCCACTGAAAGTATATGGGTTTTTTCTAAGTAAATAGTAAGGGCCTCATTCAATTGTGATTTGGCCAATTCAATAGGGCTCTATATAAGCACATTGCATAATTTTTACAGAAGTTTTTAGTTACTGAACATGGCCCTCATTCAATTGCGATTTGGCCAATTGAATAGGGGTCTAAATAAGCACATAGCATATATTTGTTAAATAAGTTTTTAGTTAGTGAAAACCTTGCTTTTAGATAGATGTTAACTAACTAAAAACGTATTTAAAAAACTATGATATGTGCTTATTTAGAGCCATATTCAATTGGCCAAATCACAATTGAATGAGGGCCTCACTAACTAAAAACTTCTTTAAAAAAATATGTTATGTGCTTTTTTTAGAGCCCTATTCAATTTACCAAATTGCAATTGAATGAGGGCCATAGTATCCAAAAGCAAGGTCTTCAGCAACTAAAAACTTATGCAAAAACAATATGCTAGGTGCTTATATAGAGCCCTGTTTAATTGGCAAAATTGCAAATGAATGTCAGTTATTGATTAATTAATTAATGTATATTAATTTATTAATGACTTAGGGCCTCATTCTATTAGCGGCCGTAAATCGGCCGTAAGGCTGCGATTCCTTGCGGGGTTCTGTTAACTCGCGATTCTATTATACGGCCCCGCAAGGATCTCCTTTTACGGCCGGCCGCATATCTTGGAACTGGCCGTAAGCTGTGAAATATAAAAACTCAAAAATAAATTCAAGCCTGCACTGTACAGCTCTGTAAATGCTAGGGATCATATTGGGGGACATGAGGATTAAAAGGAACCCCCTCTCAAGCTTGCACATCAGCCCAAACCCGAGTTCAAATTAACTGTTTATTTTCCGGCTGCGGCGTGGGCGGGTCTGAAGTGCTCCAAGCACTCTGGACTTTTTACATGGATATTTTACGTATATTAAAAATAAAATATTTTATGGATTTGAGTATAGGATAATTATGTGCTATTTTTTCTAACACCTAAAATCCCTTTATAGTCTTCTCAGAGTGCAGGATGGCTTTATTTGAGCTATTTTATGTGCTTAATTGGCGCTAGCGGGACCTCTTTCCTGCAAGTAAGCAGCGGCTCGCTTTTAGCCTTGCAGAGAGGTTTCCCGGAGCAATTGAATTGCAAATAGGATTTTCTTGCGGCCGAAACTCTTGCGGCCGTTTTAGATCAAAGGCTTTCCTCCGGCGCGAGTGGCCGCAAGAGATAGCAAGGCACCGGCCGCAAGCCTGCCGGAGCCCGAGGCCGTATGGGAATAGAATAGCCGAATAGCTTGCGGCCGGTCCTTGCGGCCCCGCAACGGCTGCGGCCGCTAATAGAATGAGGCCCATAATAATTAATTATTACAAAAAAAAAACATCACTTATTTATCAATATATATATATGTGCAGTGCTTTCCTTTTTAATGTATGCCAAAAAAAAAATAACATAATGGATTAATTTATTTCATGTCAAAATTACACATGCTTTTCAAATAATTTCATTCTTTCATTAATGCTATTTAGGTTTTGCATTGAGAGCAGGTAAAAACAATATGTACAATACAAAAAAACATTAGATCTTACACCTGTATTTACAATTACAGATTACAATGGCGGACAACGGTGAAGACAGGAGCAAAACAAGAGTGGCAAGCGAAAGGAAGCAAAGGTGGAGAGATGCACAGTCCCCAGAGACTTCCCAACGTTTAAGAGAAGAAGACTGACGGAGCCTTTTAAATAAAAGAAAAATGAGTAAGAAAGCACATATTTTTTTACAGAAGTTTTTAGTCAGTGTACTTCTATCCAAAAGCAAGGTCTTCTAACTAAAAACTTGTGTAAAAAAAGATGCTATGTGCTTATATTGAGCCCTATTCCATTGGCCAAATCGCAATTGAATGAGGCCCTAAGTACTTATAGATAACAACATGGCTTTAATTTAATTTGTCTGTATGAGAGGGGTGTATACATATCTGCAGGAGCTTACCTTGCAACTCCTACTGCTAACATTGTGCAGAAGAAAGGCGTAGGTGTCAAATAGTGAACTCACACTCCTATGACATAACAAATGCCCCTGCTCTCTCTGTCCTTCTACACTACTCAATATAAAAGCACAGCAGCCAGACTCCAAGCTAGCAGGAAGTGCTCTCGACAAAAACATTCTATACACAAGCAGAGTCTGCTAAAATTAAGATTTTTCTCTAAAAATACTTTTAGCTGCTAACATTGTTAGTTTGTTATATACTTTTATCTGCTAATGTTTTTAGATTATAGACTACTCATTGGCATATTTAGATTTTATGCTGCCCTTGGTCATTCAGATTTGTTTAGCCCCCAAATCACTGATATATGTTTGGTTGTGTACACATAAAGTTTATCCAAAAGTACCAGGTAAACGTATAGACAAACGGGTTCAACAGTAGTCCGGTGATTAGAATTTGGTGCTTTCACTGCTGTGACCTGGGTTTGGTTCCAGTCAGGGAACCAAGAGGTCACACCACCCTTAAGCCAAGGTTTGGGCCTGGCCAGTACTTTGATGGGAGACCACCTTGAAATATCAGGAGCTGTATGCTGTGGCCCACTGAAAAAGGAACTGGCAACCCATTCCAGTATCTCTGCAATGAAAACCAAGTGGATGACCATGGACATAAAGAAGTGCGTGGTGTGTTGTGGTCCATGAGGTCACAGAGAGTCGGACACAACAACAACAACAAATACATCTCTTAAATCTGGACGCTATCTTCAGGCTTCTGCCATTGTTAGTGAAAAGCATAATCTCAGCAAATACTGTGTTTGTTCTCTTTGGTCATTTAACTTTATTTATTTTTTTATTAAGAGAATAACCCTTTTTCTTAATTACATTGGACATCAAACACCATGATAAACTAAAGGCGTTCTGGCAGTGAGGGCCTGATCTTGACTGGTCATTCCAGGCTTGTTTTATAAATTATACAGCAGAAGTTTACCAGGAAACCTCTTTATGCAACACTGCCTGACTCAGCCTCATATTCTGTATTCAAGCCAAAACAGTTGCACTGTGGCACCGCGTCTGATGGGAAGACACATTACATCACCCTGGAATTTGTAGAGCGGGCTTACTCACCCTCTTTAAACCTAGCAGACATTCCAAAAGCAGGCAACAAAACATACCTAAGATGTGATTTGCGTAATTTAAAGGGCCAGTGTAAGGGCTATTCATAGTAAACCTACTTTTTAGTTAATCATGAATTAACAGTAAAAATGTATGTCCAAACAAAGCAAATCTTTAGATTGAAAATATAATTTAAAAACACAGCCTTAATAGCCATAGCTGTTCTGCTCCCCACCTCTCTCAAGTTGCGAATAATGTTATTGAGGTTGAAATCATCCACTTCCTTTTAGTAGCCCAATGAGAGAGGTGGGGAGGAGTACAACAATGGTCATCAATTAGGTAAATTGTGTTTTTAAATGTTATTTTCTTTGCTGCTGTTTGCACATGTCTCAATTTTTCTTTTTGATTAATAAATAATGATTTTTGTGAGACCATAGCTATTTTTCACACCATCACTAGCCTTGAGGGATCTTTCCTGTTGGATGGCCGGGAGCAGTTTCTGTAGCAGAGCGGCAAGGGGGCGCTAGACGACGCTGTGGACATTTTAAACAATTTCTAACCTTACACTGTTACCCTAAACCTAACCCTTACCCTAACCCTAACGCTATAAAATTTAGTTACATTTCAGATGAAATTCATTGAGATCGGCAGTGAAAGCTCAGCAGCGCCATCTAGCAGTTGCTCGCCGCCACTACTGCAACCACTACTAGAGGCCACCCAACAACAAAGGTCCGCCTAGACATTCTATCATATTTTCCAAACTGTTGCACAGTGTGGGGAATAAGTCAATGAAGCTTCCTATTTACTGCACAGCTTTAGTGTAGGGAAAATAGTAAAAAAACATGGTAGTAACCAAATTCTATAGATGGTGGGAAAGTCAACAATAAATTTAAAAACGCATAAAGGTCATGAAAACTGGAGTGTTACAGTGAATCTTTAAGACTCAAAATGCAATTATAGTTACCATTAAAGGCATATTTAAGTTAATGTAAGCTAATTAGTAGCTCAGAGTGCTTGATAAGAGTAGGAAGTGGATCTAACTGTATGAAAACACTGGGGGAGGGGGAGGTCCCACCACAGAAACAAACAAACAGACTGTCACTAAGTAACACACCAAAGCAGTTAATTAGTGTCTGTAAGCTGCTCATTTGCATGATAATAATATATAAGCAACGATGAATATATCAGGAATTATTTATTTCTGGATAAATGGCTAGTACAACTTATCCAAATTGTCATACCCTTAAAAACAACTTGATTTTGGGGTGACAGAGTCCTTTTCATTATCTTTCCCCCTATTCCCACTTTACCCTTCTGGATCACTACCTTGTAGTGGTGAAGGGACTTGTGAACTTCAATGAAGCTGTGAGCTATACCATGTAGGATCACCCAAGATGGGCAGTTCATAGCAGAGAGGTCAGAAAAATCTTGATGCGCAGGAGAAGGAACTGGCACCACACTCCAGTATCTTTGCCATGAAAACCTTGGATAATCACAACCAGACACAAATTGTGACTGGTGTGTTGCAGTCCATAGGATAAGGCAGAGTCTTCGCACGACTGAATGACTAAACAGCAACAACAATCTCACTTCAAATAGCATAAAAGAGAACACAAAACAGGAGAGGATAAAACACTCATGTAGATATGAGATATGTGTTGGTCATATATTTGGACTCTCTAAAGAATAGGTAGGGCCTGATAAGAAAGAAAAAACCTTTATTAAACTTTACTGTGCATTAAAAGAATCAATTACTGCTTTTTAAAAAAAAATAATGCCATGGACAGTATCTTTCCACCCCCTGAATGATGTATTGTCTCTGGGGTAGGAGAGGCCTAGACAGGAAAATTCTTCCATCAGGCATATCTTACTTTCAGTATGACAGTGGGAGGTAACTAGAAGGTGTATTTGTGTACATTGCTAGCAGCACATGTTACACTACTGCCTGCTACTAATATGTGTTTTACAGAGTGGTTTCAATTTTTTTCAGTTTAGTATTTTCTTTGGGGGAGGGAGTCCTATTTCCAGAAATAAGACATCAGAGAGATCCGGAAAATATACAGTCTGAGACATGATTTAAAAAAAGTAATGAATTATTATTATTTTTTTTAACCATTCATTTTTATTGGTCACTTTGTAAAAGAGAAGAAAATCAACATTACGCAGTATGCCATGATTCGCAGATCAGGCAGTTTCCATCTATTTCACAATTTGAAAGAATGCAGATTCTAACTCAATGGAATAAGAATTAGTCATAAAAGCATAACATACAGTATTTATATTCCATTTAAATTTTCATTTAAAGTTTGTGACCTTCACACCTCTTTTTCCTTTTTCTGTTCCCTTTTTCCTTACTTATCCCCGCAAGCTAGACTAGTTTTTGGAGCTTATCATGATCCTCATTTTTATACATATTCCTGAAGCTCCTTGAATTATCAGAACCTCCCTGTCCCCCTCCCCTCTTTTCCCCCTGAGAACAAATTAAACTTAAATTAAATCTTCAACCGTAACTAAACTGTTGGCAGCTATTAGTTATCTTGAGAAATCCAACTTCCACCCTTCCATGTCGATTTCCCTGCTATTATCTTACCTCTTTGGTGCAAGAGATTCTTGGGTGTTCCCCAGTCCAGCCTCCCAGTCCTCATCTTCCCCTCATTCTCTTTCTCTCCCCGGGACTTCAGACCCCTTCAATTCATCTTTGTTGTCCTTGATAAGTGACCCAGGGCTCCCAAATTGCTAAATATTTGTCCATAGTGTCTGCTAGTGTGTGAGATATTCTTTCGTATAGCATAATTTGATTTAATTTACTGGTTATCTCTAAAGGTTCTATATGTTCTGCTTTTTATCTTTTAGCTATGCAATTTTTAGTCGCCAGACATATAAACTGCATCATCTTGTTTTCTGTAGCCGTTAAGGCTTCCATGCCTAGTCCCAGCAGGCATACCTCCATCCGGGCCTGTAGATCTGTTTGAAAAACAATGGATGCTAGACGTGTACATTCTTGCCACATCCTTTGGACTTTGGAGCAAGTCCACCACATATGTATGAAAGTGCCTCTTAGACTGCATCCTCTATAGCAATTAGGGTTTTGTCCCCCATTCCATTTAGCAATCCGGTCCGGGGTTATATATTCCACTGTGTTATTTCCCAGGTATGTCCTAAATCTTTCTCCCATTCCTTCATGAATTTATCCTTGGGATCTATTTTTGGTTTATTAAATTCTGAATAAAGCATGCCCAGTGTTCCTCTTGTTAAAGGCGCTGTGCTACATAATTTTGAGAACCAAGTATATTTCGGGATACCCCATTGCTTGACTAGGGAGTTCGCCAAATGACTAATCCTACAAAAATTATAGTGCTCCTCCAGTGGAAGATTATGTTTATCCCTTAGACTCACATAGGAGAGAGAGCCCCCCTCTGTTACCCAGCTCCTAATTCTACCTAGGTCTCTTGATGTCCACCATTCCCTTGATTGTTCAGATAGGGGGGTCCGAAATTCCGGGTGAGGTATTAGGGGAGCCAAGGAAGATAGTCCCCCCAAGATCCCAGGGTTTGTTTGAGCCCATCTACAGCACTGTAATGACAACCTGATTATCGGGTTTTGTAGCCGTCTAAGTGCCCCTAATGGATCTTTTAGCCAGATTACTTGTTCCCAGGTGTAAGGTCGTAAATCCTGATCTTCTATATAGACCCAGCTTGGTTTATGATCCCGTGAATGGATCCTAGGGATAACTGCCAATTGAGCTGCGCGATAATATTGGATGAGATTAGGACACGATAGGCCCCCCCATCTTTTATGTCTAGTCATTATCTGTTTCGCTATTCTATGCGGTTTGTATTGCCAAATGTATTGAAAAATTACTTTTTGGAATTGTCTTAGTTCTTATGAATTATTTTTAAGTGCTAAGTAAGAGTTTAATAAAGATTTTTTTTTTCTTCTCAAGTCCTATCTATTATTTAGAGATCCCTTTATATGACAAAACAACCTTAATAGGTTAGTTCTATGGTCATTATAACCCACTCTGAGTGCAGCCTCTTTTAGCTCACTAGTTCCCTTCAAAGGGAGAAATACCCTGTATTATATCAGTCTGGTCCCACTCACTAGAGTGATGCAGCCCCGAAATACAAGGCAATTCTACCCTGAACAGGAGAAATAGCAAACCCCAGACGAACGTTTCGGCCTTCACTGGGCCTCGTCAGTGAGGTGTAGCGGAACTCCCTAAGGCACAGTGAGCAGGGGGTCCACGTCTAGAGTCCCCTATACTTCTTATGGAGATTAATCCCTAAGGGTAACAGAGTCAGAGGTGCTCAATCAGAGAACTAACTAACCTTAATAGGTTAGTTCTATGGACATGATAACCCACTCTGAGAGCAACTTCTTTTAGCTGACTTTATATGACCACTTAAGCTGTTCTTTAAAATGTTAATTTCAAAACAAAAAAGTATTGTTAGTGACGCCTACCCCAGTGTAACAGTACATTACTTGTAAAAAACAAAAATATGGTAATGGTATCATAATAGGGGAATATATCCAGGTAATTAACATTATAAATACTTATATAGAAAAAAGAAAAGATTATACAAAAAAAAAACTGGGTATAATCAAGCACTTGGAATGTATCAATACATAGTGAAGGCAGAGGATTATGGGCTTTAAAACGTCACTTTATTACAAATAAAACAAATGATAAAATCTGACGTATAAACCGCAAAAACAATGACCACACCTGATACGTTCAGCATAGAGAATATCCCATATAGATCTGGTCAGCAGGATCGTTAATAATAAAGTCCATATGCTGTAAGCAGAGTTTGGACTAGGACCTGCTATTGCCCTGTAACGCTAAAGAATTACTGACTATACTAGTCTAATAAGTTACATAGGAAATATAGCATATCTTTTCTTTTTTCTATATATGTTCTTTAAACTGACTGACAAATTTTCACCCCCCAGAAAAAGTGGTTGACTGTGATGTGACCCTCTCAAGTGGCTCTGTCCAGTCCCAATTAATTGTATTTGATGGGAAAGTTATATGGTCGTAACATCAGTCTCCCAATCAATGCTCTACATATTGTATTTCTGCAATTGCCAACTGGCATACATCAGGCTTGTTCTACCCATTGTATTTGTACCAAATTAAATTTGGTATAAAGGCTCACCTCATGTAATGCTAAAATTACCTGTGTCATTCAGGTGTGTGTTTAAAAGCTACTACGGTATATGGTCTTTAATTCTTAGTAGCGGTTCTCGTGAAAATAATAAGCTAGATGGCCTTCCTGGGCTCCTTATTATGCAACCGAGGGCGGGCACATTTGGCGGAAATGCTCCAAGATGATGAGTTTCTCTAAGTGTAGCAACGTGTGCACAGTGCTGGTCTTACCCCAACCTTCTAGCCTAAGCATCTTCCACAGCTCGCTCTCTTCACTTTTTATTATTCTGTTACTGCATAACAAATACCGGTAAGTAGGATTCTCTTCAAAACCACAAAAGTAATCTGCTCATTCAGGTGGAATTGCTTGGTAGGCGATACTGGCACAACTGGGCAACTGCTTCACCGGGATCTGATCCCATTCCTGGAGGCATATATAATGAAGTTCACATTGAACTCAAAGTCTGAAGGTAACATCAATGTCCCCAGTAATCTCATCAAATGTGTTGGAGATATGACATGAAAGTCTGTAGGCAGGAGTTAAACTTTGTTGGAAACTAATTATCCCTTGGGGTAACCCTAACTATCAACCTGTCAGGGAAGGAGGGCTAATCACTGGGTAGATAGACTTTGAACCTTTTTATATATTCAGCTTCCTCTACACAACTTCACTATAAAGATATTTTTTTCTCTTAGGCCTAGACAGCTCTAGATCCAACTGCGACCACTGATATGCGACGATACATATCAGGCTATTGCTGGTAACTGGTGATGTCATCAACAGGACTATTTCTACAAATCCACTGGTATATTTCGGATCATTTGTAACTGCCTATGAAAAAAACATCATTATCCTGAGTTTACAAGAATTACAGCATGAGACTTGCATTCTTGCCAACAACAACCTTTATTATTACACATCACCTTTATATACAAAGTAGGACATCCTTGAGCATACTATAGAGCTAGCTGACCAATCAGGAAGGAAAAAGTCCTTATTATCATTAACCTACAGACCTCACCTCATGACTGCCATTCTCCAGATGAGGGCACCCTTCTGTTCTACCAATCCACAGCCCCCTCACTTAGGCCACTGGTTACCTTAGTTAAGGTTACCTTAGCTATCAGCAGATGAAAGGGCCTCGCTATAGGGTCGGTCTTTTGGTATCTGCCCATCCCTTAGCAGTACCCAAATATAGAGGATGACATACCTCTAGCCCACATAACTCTTTAACCCCTTCATGCCCCTTTCTTCTCTGTCTGGTCCCCTCCCCAACAATACTTCTACATCTTTAGTTTGCCAGCAGGTTGCTCAGGCTGGGCTTTAAAGCATAATTCCCATACATAATTCACAAATGTATTTCACATGCTTAAACGCACTACCAACACCCTTTTTGTTATGTTTTTACCACTATCTTAATAAATTACAAATAAAGACATTTTGATGCTTTAATGTACCGTAACCATTAGCCCACATATCTGTGCCATCTCTGGGTACCTTGTTACTTATGCAAGGTATGTCATCTCAGGAAATAAGTACACAAAAAACAATGCAGAGTACGTCATTGAGAGGAAAGCAAGTGCACACAAAATTTATGAAGGATGCACCAATCTTGGCACAAATGGAACAGCTATAGAATGGTGTTATAGAGAAAAATCCTAGCCTGTGGGTGTATTATGCAAGTGGTGTCTGTCTGTTGTGATTGTGGTTTGACCCAGACCATACCCCTACCTCTTCCTTTGCCTTCTCCTGCCTGCCCTATGTCTGATTATAGATATGCTATTGCCATCTCCCAAACCTTTTGCCTGATACTGGATACCCTCTTGCCCCACCAGTCCTGCCCTGGATTTGAATTCTGACTTATTAGTATTATTATTATCCTTTATTTATAACGCGCCAACATATTCCGCAGCGCAATACAAGGGTTAGGTACAAGTATAAACAATACCCCACAATGAAAATAATGGAAGACCCTGTTATTGAGCTTTCAATCTGATATACACTGTGCTTTCCCTAAAGCACCTCACAAGATTAAAACTCGCAAACTTACATTCTAAAGGGTATGGGTGAGGTACAGGAGAGTGAGAGATGCATAGTGAATGAAGAGGCTAAAGATGATAGGCTTTTTTGAATAAATGTGTTTTTAAAGAGATTTTGAAGGATCTGAGGCAGGAAGATAGTCTAGTGGTGCGAGGTAAAGAGTTCCAAAGAATAGGGGCAGCACGTGAAAAGTCTTGAAGACGGGAGTGAGAGGAGGTGATGAGAGAGGAGAAGAGAAGAAGGTCATTAGCAGAGTGAAGAGGGCGGGTGGGAGTGTATTTTGGGATGAGAGCGGAGATGTAGGAGGGTGCACTATTGTGGAGGGCATTATATGTTAGGGTCATGATTTTGAATTGTATTCTAGACGCTATGGGAAGCCAGTGGAGTGCCTGACAGAGAGGTGCTGCAGACACTGATCGTTTAGTATGGAGGATGAGTCTAGCGTATGCATTCAAAATGGATTGGAGTGGAGACAGACGGGTGATAGGAAGGCCAGCAAAAAGAGTGTTGCAGTAATCGAGGCGAGATATGATGAGAGCGTGAATAAGAATTTTAGTTGTGTCTTTTGTGAGGTAGTGGCATATTTTGGATATGTTTTTTAGGTGAAAGTGACAAGATTTTGTGAGTGATTGGATGTGGGGAATGAAAGAGAGGGAAGGGTCCAGTAGGACCCCAAGACAGCAGGCCTGGGAGGTGGGAGTGATGATGGCATTGTCAACAGTGAGAGATATTTGCGGAGTGAAAGCTGTAGTAGAGGGTGGAAAGATAAGGAACTCTGTCTTAGACATGTTGAGTTTGAGTTGACGGGCAGACATCCAGGAGGATATGCTTGAGAGGCAATTGGCAACATGATCTAGCAGAGAGGGGGATAGTTCAGGTGCAGAGATGTAGATTTGGGTGTCATCAACATATAGATGATACTGAAATCCAAAAGATTGTATAAGGGCACCAAGGGAGATGTATAGATGGAGAAAAGGAGGGGGCCTAGGACTGAGCCTTGGGGTACACCGACAGTTAGAGGGCGAGGAGATGAAGAGGTGCCAGAGAAGGAGACACTAAATGTTTTCTAGATAAGATGTGAACCAAGAGAGAGCAGTGTCACGGATGCCAAGAGAGTGGAGAATTTGGATAAGAAGAGGATGATCAACTGTGTCAAAGGCAGCAGAGAGATCCAGGAGAATTAGGATAGAGAAATGACCCTTTGATTTGGCGTTGAGCAGGTCATTAGTAACTTTTGTGAGAGCTGTCTCTGTATAGGGCTTGACTACCCTTTGCCTACCAGACCTGAACCTCAGTTCAACGGCAAGTCTAATCACTCTGTAGTGAATTAGGCATAGAACAGCCAATAACACATAAGTGTGTCATGCATGAATAGTTTAAAATAAGTATACTGTAGACACAATAGCATTAACATACAATTCTTAAATCTAAAAAAATATTTCCAGGAATTGTTTATTATGATATAAAATGGTGATAAAATAAAAATATATTCAATTAGATAGTACACGAAAATGTGCAAGTTTGTGGAATAAAATATGAATAAAATTCAACTGATGTAGGTATGCATGCACACAAAAAGACAGGAGTCTTCATGGCCCTCTTCTTTAAGGGGCCATATCCACCAGTACAAGGCTGTTCCTATACAGCGACATACTATGTGTAGACACTAAAGAATATGACTAAAGTACTACTGAAAAGGCATATTTATAGTATTATTTTATGAAGAACTTGAAAATGTGCAAAGTGTTTTGGGAAGTATAAAATAAATTAATACAGCTTTTTATTTTTAAGTATTTTACACAGCTGAGCTTTAATAGCAACATAAATTTGCATTTGTTCCAAACAGGATTAGATGCCTGAGAAGAATGGGAGGTAACTTATATTCAGATCTTATTTCTGTTACGATTGTTTGAAAGACTGTCACAATGACTTTTCACTTGATAACAGGACTAAATAGAACTGCAACCCTTCCCCTCAAGCTTCATATTTTCTCTAAAATGTTTTTAAGCTCATGGCTTCCACATCTGCAAATATTAGTTTGTTTCATACTTCACAAACATGAGATATTGTTCCTAAACTATAGCAGTCATTTATGATGTCTACTGAGAAAGTACATCCCTTTAGTCACTTTCCCCCATTATTCAGTTATACAAATAGCCATTTAAAAAAAATAATAATAATAATGACAGCAGTGGTGCTTTAATAAACCTGAGCTTTAAATAAGAGAAATGTGAGGAAGGACATCTTTAAAAAAAAGATATCAAGCAGTCAGTCCCTTTGTAGCAGGTAGGAAATGCAAGTCTACCATTGTCCAAGCAGTTCTCTCCATCCCTTATACAGTGGACCCTCAGTAATCGTTTACCTCTGAACTCGCCGATTTCGGTATTCGACGCATCTGACTGAGACAAAATTGGTTAGAAAACTGGATGCTTCTTCGATACTCTCCACGCTCGCACCACCCCGCATCCGGTCTCACCAGTAAGTTAAGAAAGTGCTGTGGCGTAGTGTAGCGTGCTTTGCAAGAGCCCAAGAGCAGTCTGTGCCTACAAGAGCCCAAGAGCAGCATGTGCCCTCAAGAATCAGAGTGCAGCCTGTGCCTATTAGAATCAAAGTGCAGCCTGTGCTTATAGGAACCAAAGTGTAGCTTGTGCTCATAAAAACCAAAGTATAGCTTACAAGCAATAACCTCTCTCCATCTTCTCCTCCTCTACATCGCCACCATCCCATTGGGCCCTCTAGTCCTCTCATTACAGTTAAAGTGAAGTTAAATTCTATTTTATTCAATATAAATATTGTTTACTTTTTATTTATGTATTTTTAGCTTTAAGGTTTTGTATCAAGAAACAAGACCACCAGTTCAAACTAAAATGTGAAATTTCAGGGGTTCAGAGTGGATTATTCCCATTTACATTGATTCCTATGTGAAAAGCTGGTTTAGTTCTCAATATTTTTGGTTCTGAACCTGCCGTCCAGAACAGATTAAGGTTGAGAACCGAGGTACCACTGTATTCTATTATTAATAAGATTTTCTGCAATGGAAAATTTGGCACAGAATATTCAGTCTCAAGTTTAAAAAAAAGCTTGGAAAAAAATAATAAGATTAACGTTGGGACAAAACAAAACGTCCTAGATCCAGCATTGTAAAGAGGCTCAGAGACACCCTGAACATGTGTTATAGAACCAGTATACTATAACAGACATCTGTATGGAGCCACATAGCATTATTAAGAGTCATATATGTTAGTCTGGGTGTGATGTCATATGCTGCTGTCATGAATTCTGGACCTGACTGTCATACATATTAATTGTTGTTTGCCCATAATCTTTTATCTTTAGCAGCTGTGCCAGGAGGGGCTCCTCTTTCATTCAATTAATAAGATGTTTTATTACTATTTTCCATAAGACAAGCACACTCACAAATGCTAACAAAAAATCTGTTCTTTTTTAATTTTCTTTGAAGCTTCCAAGAAATCTTGACATAAATCAAACAGAACTGTTGATTTAATGGCATATCTAAATTTCCTGGATTATGAATTCATCTGATAGAGGAGAATCAGAAGTGAATTAATTTTTTTTGCATTAAAGCAACAAAATACCAAAATAAACATTAACAAACTCACTGAATCTCTTTAGTTTGCAGGCAGTTGCTTTTGTGAGTTGACATCCCTGAAAATCCCTGCTAAAATTAGCAATAATATTCAAAACTTGTTTTAGCCAATCACAGGCAGCTAATATATTTTAATACATTGTAACAAACAATGATGGCAGTTTGTGCAGGAAGGAATCATGGGATGTAGTCCCCTTGTAGGAAGTAGGAGGAGCCAGAAACTGATCTGTAGATGTCTTTATTGAGCTGCTGCTGGTTTGAAGGTTAGTAAAGAGTATCCAAATGCAGTGTTTTTGTTGGTTGGTACACCATGTCTATGTACGCAGCTCTGGAGTGTGGGAAACATGTTTTATTCTTAAATAAAATGAATCTGTATGTGTATAGAATGACTCAATGTAATGTGTGTGTCTGATATAAGCAGCATGTGTTAGATTAGAGAGAGGGAAAAACATGGAAACTTAGATATGTCTTTAAGATTATCCGTGATCTAAAATTGTATTAAAAAGTAGTACTACGTAATACTATTTTTTATACTAAATATATATTTAAAGCAGGGCTTGACAAATCCCAGGAGCCAATGAGTCACAGCTTCTATGTTTTTATTGCTGGGATCCAAGATCTCTTCAGATGGTGACTGTAGTCCTGAAATTAAAAGACATTTGCTTCTGGGTAGGAAAGCTATGGCAAGCTTGGACAAGCTAGTAAACAGTAAAGATATTACATCAACAAAGGTCTGCACAAAGGTCTATGGTATTCCCAGTAGTAACATGTGGATGGATTTGTAGCTGGACCATAAAGAGGGCTGAGTGCCGTAGAATTGATGCCTTTGAATTGTGGTGTTGGATAAAACTACTTAGAGTTCATTGGACTGCGAGAAGATCTAATAAATAAGTGCTTCAGGCAGTCAAGAAGACTGTTCACTAGAAGGTATGATCATGAGGCTGTAACTCAGATGTTTTGGCCATGCCATGATATGACAGTAATACCCTAGAGAAGACACTGATGCTGGGAAAGATGGAAGGCACACAAAGAAGTGGGGGCAGAGATGGAGATGGATAGATTAGGTAATTGAAGCAATGAACATGAGTTTGATGGGGTGCAGAGGGGCAGTGGCTGACATATGTGCCTGGCCTACTGCGGTCCATAGGGTCATGGAGAGTCAGACACAACTAAACAAATAAAAAACAACCGACATCCAGAAACCTCTCCTATCCTTTTACGTTTCAGATACATTTGTCAACCCCTGATTTAAAGAATCACTGTAGGAAAAAAACTGCACTTGTATGTCATAAATTAACAATGTTAGCAGCTTTGTACGCTATGAACATAAAAACAATTTTTGAGAAAACCAGAATTGTGAAGACTGCTCTTTTTCTGAGTGCCATGTTATCCTTATTAGTACCACATGCTATTTAATGGCTATTTTGTTTCTATGATGGCCAAAATGTTATCTAACTGAGATGGATTGTGTAGATCCTTTACTGGAAGGACACTATAAGGATTTATTTGCAGAGTTACAGTTAGTAATTGCGTAAAGACTGATTAAATTCCAGTCTTGTAAGTCCAATGTGAGCCTCGCAGTGGCTGCAGGGTCGAAATTTGCTCTACTTACGTTGCTATTAAATTAGAATTGTCTGCAAGCTACGAGCGAGAGAGGCTATTTCGTAAACCAGTTTGTGGCCAATGGGGTTGCGTGCTCGAACGCAAACAATTAAGCAATTATGTAGTTACGGGTTCGGATGGAGCCAATGGAAAAAGAGATCGTTAGCATTACGTCACTGAAAAGGGAGGGTAGATTTCAATGTCCTCCATGGTTCAAGTACAGTTTGCGATCTGACCCACAGGCCAGATATAATGCAATAATAATAAAGCAGTAAATAGGATATTATATTACATGCTAGTTACAGTATATGTCTTAACACATTTATTACAGGGATCGATATAACACAAAATATGAACACGAAATAAAGTATTTTTCGGGGCCGATTTGCGGGCTTGAGAATGGTATGCTATTAATTCTAAGACCTAATATCACTTTCCCTTATAATAAATGTACAGTAGTGTGTTTTTATTTGCCTACGATGTGCTACGTATTGTACTATACCCCCCTTTCAGGTGCTCTCGAGCACAAGTAGGCCTTTGGGCTCCGTTTGCGTGTTACGTGCTTGCTCGCCAGTGACCACGTTGCAATTTAATTGACCAATGCATGTGTGACATGGTCTGTCCAATACTATACACACCACTCAAATAAAACCCCCGCTGTAACACCTGATGTATGGATATAATTACAGGCCACAGCTTTATTAACCATAACATAACACGTTCCATAAAATGTCCTTAAACCTGGGGCTGCATACCTTCCCCGGGACAGAGCTCATCCCCAGCCAGAGGCCCTATGGAACCCCGTGCCCAAGAGACCTCTGGCATTGGCCCAGACCGGATACCTTCCCAGCTAATGAGCTCCGCCCTAAGGTGATGCAGCACCCCCGCCAATGCTGTGATAATTCAAACATTTTCCATAATACATAAACACACAGGGAGGGAGGGTGGGAAGCTCTGCTCTTAACAGTTGATTGACCCAAAGGCGGGAAATTACCGCCTTTTATAACCCACAAAAAAAAGCTCCTGTCACTAGGCAGTTCCAAGGTGCGGCATAGCTGAATTGAACAAGTAGCGGTTACTGTCTGTAAGTGTACTTGACTATTTATAACACACTGTATATATCAGTGGCAGAGCTATTGAATGGAGGGCCCCAGTAGCTCAGCCTCTAGCGTATATTCATATACACACAACACACCTGTACTTCCCTTTATATTTCTGTGTAAATCTTAGTATGGTGATACAGCAATGAAGTAGACAAGTAAAACTGGTGCATTTGTTTGTGTTGTTTAGTCGTGTCCGACTCTCCGTGACCTTATGGACCTTAACACACAATGCTGATCCACTTGGTATTCATGGCAGAGATACTGTAGTGGGTTGTCATTTCAGGGGAACACAAATCTAAATAGGCCTTTAATATACCCATGCGTTTCTGTGCAAGCTCTATAATGGCCTTTATAAACTGCATTTATATGTTATCTGCTGAGCAAGTTTACCTAGATATACTAGTGATAAACCATCATATGATTTATATGTTGTTTTGATTTCCAGTACTTATAAAAAGCAAAGCCTTTGATAATAACAGACCATTTTCCTCTTAAGGGAGGTACTGCAAATGAAAAGGATATGAGTATGCACCTTATGCCTTGTCTTGTGACTCATTTGCTTTACCGTATCTCTCCATAACACTTCCCCTGTGCTAGCTTTTGTTTAGTCCTGCCCCTACATCTAAAGAACAGTGTACAACAAACTAGCTTATTTTGCCACCTTGATAAACTAGTGCATATCTGAAAAGCTGTTTAACATATAAAAATGGCTAATACAATGTACTGTATATATATTAGAAGCTTCACATAAACACATGTTGCTATTAAGATTATACTTATAGGATTTCAAATATATGTGTAAAAGTGTCATTTATTAACCTCTGTATACTGAGTGGTGTGAGATGCTAAAGAACACAGAACATGTACAGATGTGCTCAAAAGTTTGCATACCCTTGGTGAATTGGTAATCTATGTACCATTTTTAATGAAGGACCCCCAGGGCGGAACCAGTGAGCTGGTATCCGCAGCGGGGGTCCCTTGACTTTGTGGAACCAAATGCCGGCGGAGGAGGCCGGGGCGTGCCTCGCGCAAGAGTTTTTTTTCTTGGTCCGCCCCCTTAGGCCAGCTCGGGCGCCATCTTGCCTCACTCCGCGGCAGGCAGGGAAGCAGGCAGCATCAGGAGCGCAGGAGCAGCCGGATGGTTAACAAAGTGGTGGTTTTGATGCATGGGCATATAAATGCATCAATAGTGTGGTAGCATCCTTAGCTTTGGCAGCGGGGGGTCTGTTCTGTAGTGTCTGTTCCTCAGCTTTCTGACTGTGTGTGTGTTCTTCTGTTTAGCAGGGCTCCCATATATGCATATAACTATATAGGTTGGCTGGGCAGCATATATATCCACTGTCTTAGCAATAGGGTGTGTTTGAGTGAGTGTGTGTTTTCACTTATCATCCCTCATTGTCTTGTCTTTTGTCATGTGTGTGGGTATGGATGTAGGGGAGTGGGATAAGAGCGCATCTTGGAAGAGGTGCGGTCAAGAGCCATCAGCCATGGAGTGAGATGGCTGGAAGACCGTTTGGGCTGTGGGCAGGCTGCTGCAGCACCTGCGGCTGATACTATCACGGGAGATGAACCCCCTTTATCCGCGGGGGAGCAGTCGGTGGTGGCTGTTTCCTCCAAGGGCATTGGGAGCGGCATTCCTCCCCACAGGATCACGCAGGGGCTATCTAGGCCTCAGAACCAGCCGAGGGAGGAGGTAAGGAGAACCAGCCGCAGCCATGCTGCCGGCAGTGGCTCTAGGCCAAACAGCAAGCCTCAGAACAAATCCCCACGGCGCTCTAGCGGGGGTTCTTTATCAATGCGCCCACTGCAGAGCGAGTCTAGGGTTCAGAGGAACCAGAGGGGTAATATTAAAAGGAGTGCCACCAGGGCTCCGACACCTCAACCTGGAGCTGAACTATCAGGGAGCGGGAGTGGTGATAATGTGCCAACCTTGATTTTGCAGGGCTTGCCGCCATCCCAATCATCGAAGCTAAGGAGAAAGAGAAACGAGGTGGAGAGAGAGATGGTTGCGAAGAGTATAAGGAGAGATGAAACAAGGCGATCCCCACGTCCTGTGAGAACAAGGAAGCCAACAGCAAGGTACAGCCCTCTTTCTTTCTCTTCGCTCACAGTCGAGAAGAAGCAGGCCACTCACCCACCCATGCGAAAAGCATTGACGGTTGGTTACCCAGCCAGGGGGGGGGGAGGGGGGGCAGCGGCCGTAGATGACCTAATTAGTAACAGCAGAGGACCGACAGGGGCTACGAAAGAGGACTGTAGAGTGGTTCGGGAGGTTAGAGCCGACAGTCCTTTGACTGGGCTGTCCTTACCGTATTCTAACTACGAGTCATCACTGGACGGGAGTGGACTGGATGATGGGTATGGCAGGCAAGGACAGTCCTCACATGGTTCTTTTTGCCTTGACAGACCATCTAGGGGCAGATCTCGCTCCCACAGCCGCAGGTCTTATCGCTGCGTCCGGGCGGACTCCAGTTCGGAGAGGGAATCATGTGTAACTAGTGCGAAGAGCAGGCAACCGAGATCCTGAGGCAGGAACAGTCCGGCCAATCAGAGACCACGTCAGGAGCCTGCCAGGCATGATACAGGTGAGACACTCACTTTGGGCTACACTGGTAGTTGCAGGGACATACAGACACAGACATTTTTGGCTGGTTTAAAGGGATTCTTGAGGTCATATGATGTTAACATGAACAATAAAGATTTAGGAGAATGGGTGTCAGGTTTGGCAAGACAGACCTGGGGAGGACAAGGTACCATAGCACAGGAGAAGAGTTGTGCCTCCCGGGCGGCGAGTGGCTCTGGGTTAGTCTCACAGCCTTCATCGCAGACCCCGTAACAGCGCCCGGCGCAGTCAAGATATCCGACAGCTCAGTCAGGTCGGCGGTGTTATGCAGCTTGGAAAGCTTAGGCGCTCATCTGCCACTAGAAGTAAAAGAGCAGATTTGGAAGAGGGAATTTATCGAAATATTCTCATTGCAACCCTCATCAAGATTCGTGAATACGCAGGACAGAGGGCCGGTGTCGGGCGAGCCAGAGCGGAAGGGCTTCATCAAGAGTCCTAAGACGTTTGAGGACTGGCTACAGGCATTTTCCATCCTGTCGTGCGTCATCGGTGACAGGTTTCCAGAGCAGTGTTCACCGCTATTCATTTACCTCAACGAGATACGGGGAGCGCACCTATGGCGGTATGGCATGGTGGAGGTATGACGAGAGTTTTCGTCAGTGTATGGCCACTAGACTGGGGATGTTGTGGAGTGACAAGGCCGTCGCGCACTGGCTGAATGAAATTACCCCTTTGTGGTTCCGTTGGCAGACCTGCCTTAGCTTCTTGGGCATCATGATAAATTCCCTGACGATGGAGTACTGTTTACCATTGGAAAAAGTAAACGATTTAAGAGGCGTGTTGGCGGCGCTCGCAGGTGCAAGGAGGGTGTCCCTTCGGCTGCTCAAGTCCATTCTTGGGAAGCTCTCGTTCGCATGTAAAATCATTCCCACGGGAAGGAACTTCTGTGGGTCGGATCGCGTTAGCTACGGTTGGTATCAAGCAAGCACACCACTTTGCCAGGATAACTGCATCTATAAGAGAGGACGCAGCGGTTTGGGTGGTGTTCTTGAAATCCTTCAATGGTAGGGCATTGATTCATACACGTAGGCAGTCTAACATCGAGCTGGCTTTGTTTACTGACACGTCGGGGGCTCACGGATTCAATGCATATTTCCGTGACAAATGGTGTGCAGCAGCATGGCCCGAAAAATGGATTGAGGCCGGCCTAACCAAGAATTTAGCCTTCCTTGAGCTATTTCCTATCGTGGTTTCAGTCTGTATGTGGGGAGAAGACCTTAAGGATAGCCACGTCATCTTTTTCTCGGAAAACATGGCAGTTGTCCATGCGGTAAACAACATCACGTCATCATCAATATTGGTCATCAGGTTTCTTCGACACTTAGTACTTGCCTGCTTATGTTTGAACATATTTTTTAGAGCTAGGCATGTTCCGGGCATAGATAACGGTATAGCTGATGCACTTGTCTCATTTTCAGTGGGGGCGCTTCAGACAGCTGGCACCCCAAGCAGCAGCGACGGGGGAGCAGTTCCCGCTCACGCTATGGGAGCTCGGAGCAGAGAGGTAGTGTCGCTGATCAGGAATTCATTGGCGCCATCAACATGGTCGGCATACAGGAAGGTGTGGTTAAAGTGGGCCGACTTGGTGGCGGCGGCAGGAGGCGAGGAGTCTGATGATCAGAGGTTAAGCATACTGCTGTCTAGGGATGCCGGTATGTCGGGCGGCATCAGTGTCCAGTCAAGTAACTGCATTTTATGTTCAAGCTATCTGTGCAGAAGGAGTTTCTGGTAAGGAGGGTCCTGAAAGGACTGGCTAAGGGTCAGTCGTGTAAGGACATGCGGCGCCCTGTCATCTTTTTGCTGTTGTTGCGTATCTCTGTGGCACACTGCCTACGAGGCGCTGCTGTACCGTGCAGCTTTTTCGCTAGCCTTCTTTGGGGCATTTAGGTTAGTCAAACTGGTTGCGGCTAGCAAGCACGGCCCGGGAGGCATGCAAGTGGAGGACATGTGGGTGGACGGTGACAGGGTAGTGTTATGGCTAAGGAGGTCCAAGATAGACCAGGCGGGTCATGGCAAGGAGATAATGTTGAGACGGGGGGTAGGAACAGACTGTTGCCCAGTAGACTGTGTGGACCGACTGTTGCAGCGGCGCCCGGGTTTGCCCGGGCCGTTATTAATACACTTGGACGAGCTCGCCTTGTCGCGCTTCCAATTCTCTAAGGTTTTCAAAAGTTGTTTGAGCAAACTAGGACTATGGCAGGCTGAATTTGGAACTCACTCTTTTGGCATAGAGGCGGCAACTAAAGCAGCTGGTTTGGGACTTCCGGATGAGGTGCTTAAGAGGATTGGAAGGTAGCAATCGAGCCGTTTCAAGTTATACATTCGACCGGCTTCAGTTGTTTACTAAGTTTGCCATGCCATTGCAGACCCTCGGAACCAACTCTGGGTGATCGGGCACTCCTATATATACTGGGCGGAGCGTTTTGCCATGAACTCTTAGGATGGTCTGCAGTTAAATATGCCTAATGGGCGCGGAGCAGTGCGCTGGTTCGGTACGAGAGGAATGAGGTGGAGGCAAGCTAGTGGGTTGATGGACTTGTACACCCTGCGCTTTGGTCAGCCGGAGATTGTGCTATTCCATGTGGGAGGCAATGATTTGGGATACATCCCTATGAAAAGGCTGGTGAGGGATATGAAGCGCAACATCAGTGGCTGGAGGGAGAGGTTCCCAGGGATAACCGTTATATGGTCGGAGATGGTAAAAAGGAGGGCGTGGAGAAATGCGAGGGACTCAGGTAGCCTGGACAGGGCCAGGCAGAAAGGGAAAAGCTAATGTCGAGCTTCATCAGAAAGATGGGATGGATATCTCTGCGCCATCATAAACTGGAGGACTCTAATGCGGATGCGTTTTTCTTGGGAGATAGAGTACATCTGACGGAAATAGGCTTGGAGTTGCTTATGTTGAAGTTTAAAGAAGGGGTACAGCGGGCCTTAGCGATGGGGGGGAGTGCCTCCATAGAGGATTCGTCCGGAGTCGCCGTGGCGGGTGGGGGAGTTGCCCGGGACAATGGTGAGAAGGGGCAGTCCCTACCCCTGGGAAGGTGGGTGTGACGACGGCACAGAGGTTGAGCTCTTGAGCGTGAGCTCAAGGGATGGGGTTACTGCCAAGCCCAGGGCTCCTCCTCCATTGTAGCAGATTTACATTTGCTGTTTGCATATCATGTTAATAAAACTCACTGCGGCCAGTTGTACCTTTAACAGTTGTGTTGTGTCTTTTTTGGGGGGTCAGGGACTTTGGTTCTTACCAGGTCAAGAAAACATGAGTGAGCAGGCAAAGCACATTTATTTTATGTCTTATGGGATTCATATGTAGGTTATAACAGGATGGCACAAACATAAAACAAAACACGGCAACAAAGAAAAAAATTATATGACCCTGTTCAAAAGTTTGCATACCCTTAGTACTTAATACTGTATATTGCCCCCTTTAGCATCAATGACAGCGTGCAGTCCTTTGTAATAGTTGTCTATGAGGCCCCTAATTCTTGCAGGTGGTATAGCTGCGCATTTGTCTTGGCAAAATGCCTCCAGGTCATGCAAAATCTTTGGTCATCTTGAGATCTCCCCAGAGTGGCTCGATGATATTAAGGTCAGGAAACTGTGATGGCCACTCCACAACCTTCACCTTTTTCTGCTGTAACCACTGGAGTGTTCCATGCGCAGCCTTCATGCAGAAGAATACAAATTGTCTGCCAGTATTTTCTGATAACATGCTGCATTAATCTTGCCATCAATTATCACTAGCTTCCCCGTGCCTTTAGAGCTCACACCCCCCAAAACATCAGTGAGCCACCACCATGCTTCACAGTGGGGATGAAATTCTTTTCACTTTAGGCCTTGTTGACCACTCTCCAAACATAGCGCTTATGGTTGTGACCATAAAGCGCTATTTTAGTCTTGTCACTCCAAATTACAGTGTTCCAGAAGCTGTGAGGCATGTCAAGGTGTTGTCAGGCATATTGTAACCGGCCTTTTTTGTGTGGCATTGGTGCAGTAAAGGCTTTTTTTCTGGCATCTCGACCATGCAGCTCATTTTTGTTCAAGTATCATCGTATTGTGCTCCTTGAAACAACCACACCATCTTTTTCCAGAGCAGCCTGTATTTCTCCTGAGGCTACCTGTGGGTTTTTCTTTGTATTCCAAAAAAATATTCTGGCAGTTGTGGCTGAAATCTTTCTTTGTCTACCTGACCTTGGCTTGGTATCAAGAGATCCCTGAATTTTCCACTTCTTAATAAGTGATTGAACAGTACTGACTGGCATTTTCAAGACTTTGGATATCTTTTTATATCCTTTTCCATCTTTATGAAGTTCCATTACCTTGTTACGCAGTTCTTTTGACAGTTCTTTTCTGCTCCCCATGGCTCAGTATATAGCCTGCTCAGTGCATCCACATGAGTGCTAACAAACTCATTGACTATTTATATATAGACACTAATTGCAATTTAAAAAGCTACAGGTGTGGGAAATTAACCTTTAATTGACATTTTAACCTGTGTGTGTCTTCTTGTGTGTCTGTAACAAGGCCAAACATTCAAGGGTATGTAAACTTTTGATCAGGGCCATTAGGGTTATTTCTGTCTTCATTATGAAAAGGAGCCAAATAACTATGTGATTATAAATAGCTTTATATGATCACTATACTTTAATAAAACATTTTTTTGCATGATAAGTCATAGTTTTAAAATAAATGCCATCATTTCACAATTTCTGCCAGGGTATGCAAACTTTTGAGCACAACTGTATGTAACTGTCACTGTTTGATTCACCATCAGGTCTGAGGCAGCCACTTCTTCAGGGGCTCAGCCAGTGACACTGGGCTTCATACCATCCATCTGAATACAAGCACTCACCAACTGATATTTTCTCTTTTTCATTCACCACGAGGACTGAAGCAGACACTTCTGCAGGGGCTCAACCAATGACACTGGGCCTCATACCATCTTGATGAAAAGAAGCTCTGACCAACTTAGATCTTTCCCAGTTCCATTCACCGCCAGGACTGAAGCAGTCACTTCTGCAGGGGCTCAGCCAGTGACACTGCCCCTCATTTCATCCACCTGAGCAGAAGCACCAAACTAATGGCATCTTTTCCAGTTCTATTCACCACCAGGACAGAAGCAGTCACTTCTGCAGGGATCCAGTCAGTGACACTGGCCTTCATACCATACACCAGAGCAGAAAAAATGACCAACTGGCATCTTTCCCAGGTTCATTCACCATCAGGACTAAGCAGTCACTTCTAAAGGGGCTCAGCTAATGAGACTGCCCCTCATACCATCCACCTGAACAGAAGCATTGACCATTTGGCATCTTTCCCAGGTCCTTTCACCATCAGGTCTTACCAGTCACTTCTGCAGGGAATCAGCAAATGACATTGCACCTCATACCATCCACCTGAGCAGAAGTATTAACCAATTGGCATCTTTCCCAGGTCCATTCACCATCAGGTCTAAGCAGTCACTTCTACAGGGAATCAGCCAATAACACTGTACCTCATACCATCCCCCTGAGCATAAGCACTCACCAACTTACATCTTTCCTTATTCCATTCACCACCTGAGGCAGCCACTTTTGCAGGACTGTGGTAGCCACTTCTGCTAGGGCTCAGCTAGTGACTCGGGACCCTATACCATTGAACTAAGCTGATACATTCACCAACAGGCAATTTTACAGTTTCATTCACCTTAGCTATTTTATCTCCAGACCTAAAGCCTCACATAATGTATGACCACCTTCTCTTTTAACTCTGTTCTCATTAAACATGCCCTCTCACAGGGGTGTAGGAGCCAGAATAATTATGGGGGGAATACAGCTCATTGTATACACTGGTCGTAAATTTGCTTATATATACATAAATACAAACATAGCAAAATCTGGGGGGATCTGCACTATCATCTTTATCTTTCACCTACAGACTTATTCACTAATTAACCCTCTACTCTTTTCAATCACCTTTCAATCCCTTTTTCTCCCTTTTCATTCCTTCACCTTTTAATTTAATTAATCCTTTAGTCTCTACGCATACAAACTCTCAGTCTTGCAAAGCACTTTGTATAAAAGCATCATGTGCATGACTGTATGTCCAGGACAGCGCCATCAACTCCTTTTGTATCAGTCTGTCAAATCATGTATTGTCATACCATGTTTTACTGTACCCCAGCGCTAGAGAGTATGCTGAAACTATATAGATAATAGATAATAACAACAAAGCTACAGATTGATTGAACATTTAATTCAGTCAGATTACACAGTTTAAAGTCAGTGACAAAAATCAATCCTAAAATGGCAGCTTCCAATCTCAACAAACACAGAGGAGTAACTGCCAAACTAGGTAACTTTTATAAATGTATACATATATAGTAAATCTTGTCTAAGAGTGTTCTATAGTCGAAAACAAACATATATAAGTGAAACATTCCCTTTAATGGTTTTTAAATGAACAAATATTCATGATACATTCCTTTAAATATTAATAATCAAGTGTGTGCAGTAAGACTATCAACCTAGTTACTCTCTGGGGTCTGCACACCATCGGCATTGTCAGTTTTATATGGCTTTAGACTGAAAACTGTAAAGCATGGCACCTTTGGAGTGATTAAAATGATTGTCAATAATCACTCATATGAAAGAAAAAAACAGGCTTTACTTGGTGAGTGGATCAGAAACGTTCAAATGTAAACTTAAGTGTAAAAAATAAATTTTAATAAGATCTAATTGATTAAGTATTTGGCATAACCTATATAATCTTGAAACCTTCAAGGTGTCCATGTAAAGAAAGTGGGAACAGTCAAAGCTCTAATCTGCTGTTATATTCTTTTTTATTTAAATGCTGTTTGTTGCAGGATTTTCAGCCATGGAAAATATGCTGCAGAATATCCAGACTAAAGTTTAGGGAAAATCTTCTGGAAAAATCATTATGACATCAGCAGACAAGACTGTTGCTTTGGTTTAATAGCAGACTTCCCCAAACCACATTGCACAGAGTGTCCAAGACATCTCATGGCACATGTCCTCAAATAATGTTACACTTAATACATAATCAGTGTCTTATAGCAGCCATTTGTAAGGAACCATATTGCATTATTATGAGTCACTTACAGAAGTCTAAGTATGATGTCACATGCTACTTATTTGTTGTTGTTGAGTATTTTAGTTGTGCCCGACGCTCAGTGATCATATGGACACAGTATGTCAGACACATTTGTCTATGTCTCTGATTGTGCTTATCCATGTGGTTTTCTTGGCAAAGATACCGGAGTAGGGTTGCCAGTTCCTTCTCCAATGGACTGCGATTTGTCTGACCTTTCTGCTATGACCTGCCCATCTTGGATGACCCTACATGGTATAGCTCATGGCTTCTTTGAGGTACACAAGCTCCTTCGCCACAACAAGGTAGCGATCCAGAAGGGGCAAACATATTTATTGCTGTTTAAATGAAAATAGTGTAGGTTCCAAATATTATGTAAAACTATTGGTAATAGCAAGTATATTATCAATTACACTTTTTTTTTTAAAGAAACATTTGCTAATTTTTTATTCATATATTTTATTTTTCCTTTAACAAATGTACAACAGGGATAAATCATGTCACTCTCCAACATGCAAATATAATTATTACAAAGAATTAATCTCAACATAATATACTAACTGGCAGTTCATTATTTCCTCTCCAACCTCATAAATGCAAATTTTGAACACAAGGTTATACCTTAGATGTTATATATTTAAATCCCAAATGTAGCGATAAAACTGCACCATTCATTATATCAAGGAAAAGAAGTGTAGCGGAAAGAGAATAGGGGGAGGGGTAGAAGGAGAGGAGAAAAAAAAAAGGGGGGGGGGGAGAAAAGAGGGGGAGGAGAAAGGAACATTATTTTAATCACAATATTGATGTTCCTTTTTATTAGTCACTAAGTTATCTTATGCATTCGGCAAATCAAACTAGGGCTTAGTCATGTATTGTCATTATTTTCTATTTTAATTATTTTCTCGTTAATAATTATTCCCTTTTGATTTGAATTCTTTCTTTTCACAAATTGCCGAAATCTATCATATTGGTCAGGAATCTCTGCTTCAAGTTCATTTGTTTTAATTCTTTAATTAATGGGGCTCTCATGTTAATCCAGTTTCTCATAATAAATTTCTTGGCTAGGAAAATAAGGATTTATTTGTTTTATTAACTATTACTTCTTGTATATTAGATATATAATTAGATCCTCTTTCTTTTTTCAGCAGATTAACAAGCATTTTAGATATTTTATTTCCACTTTTGAAAAATCTACCGTGTGTCAGACTTCTGAGCTTTAACCATTAAACAATTATCTATTTCTTCTTTTGCCGTTTTAAATGTATTTTGATTTTGTAAATTGGGTTGATCTCTATAAGAAAGATAACATTGAGTAAGGTTTTGGTTAAGGTTTTGCACTATAAAAATAACTAATATTATACTAAGGACTGCCTTTGCAGTCTCCCAATATATATTAATAGTGTTAATGTGTGCTTTATCACATATATAGTTGTGAGCGTACGGGTCGTTGCTCACGCTTGCGGGCTCGCGTAGCGAGCCCGCGGCCCTCGCGTAGCGAGCCGCTGCCCTCGCGTAGCGAGGTCACTGGGCAAGGGCCTCAGTTGCTGGCATGGAGCGCCTTCGGCGCTCCATGCCAGCAACTGAGGCCCCTCGCGAAGCGAGGGCCTCAGTTGCTGGCGAGGTCACTGGACACGGGCCTCAGTTGCTGGCATGGAGCGCCGAAGGCGCTCCATGCCAGCAACTGAGGCCCCTCGCGAAGCGAGGGCCTCAGTTGCTGGCGAGGTCACTGGGCACGGGCCTCAGTTGCTGGCATGGAGCGCCGAAGGCGCTCCATGTCAGCAACTGAGGCCCCTCGCGAAGCGAGGGCCTCAGTTGCTGGCGAGGTCACTGGACACGGGCCTCAGTTGCTGGCATGGAGCGCCGAAGGCGCTCCATGCCAGCAACTGAGGCCCCTCGCGAAGCGAGGGCCTCAGTTGCTGGCGAGGTCACTGGGCACGGGCCTCAAAACCTCGCAAAATTCACGTCGCTACTCAAAAAACACGACACACAAATAACGACACTCGCTAAATTTTACGAGGAACGCAAACAACGTACGAAACACGTTACCACACATTACGACCTCGCAAACATCGGACGCAACACGCCGACATACAAACATTTAAAACACAATACATACACACAGCACATACATAAAAACCTTACCTACACCAAGAGGGAGCACCCAGGACCTCAAAAATGCAACTTACACCTCGATTTTACTCGAAATAAAACAGTTTAGAGACTAAAAAAAAATCTAAGCGAGAGAAAAAATGGCCGCCGAACAAAACGAAAACGAGGCTACAGCACTCTAAACTCGCAAAACACCACAAAACACCTACGGATATTCCGATACAGACCTATACCACACATTACTCGCCATTTTACGCCAATGCGGAAGTACACGACTACGCTAACGGTTTGGTCTCGCGCACGCACAGTGTTACACTGCACACATTCAGCATGCTTACACAGCAGCTCCACACCACTAATGCTGCAGCAACATCAACACAGATTGCCAGCTCTTCATCACAATGCTTCAAAATAGGTACACTATATTCATTTACTAATTTAGCTACCTTACAATTTCATTGCCGTCATTTTTTGACGGGCAATTCGCTAGTTGTAATTATAATATTCTTCCCATTTATCTTAATATAAAATAAAAATTCTGGGTCTTTAGTGTGTTGGGAAACCTCCAATTTCTATTTTTAGGTGACAATTTAATATTAATCATTATAAGTGCATGATCTGATAAAAGAATATTTCTTATTTGTGAATTTCCTATTTTTTCTATTAATTCAGGTGAAATTAAGAAATAATCTATTTGTGATAAAGTTTTTTTTTTTTTTTGAAAAAATTATAAAAACCAAACTACAATCATAATACATACATACAACATAGATTGCACAAATCAAAAATCGCTGTCAAGTATACAGGAATGCATTAGTATTACAGCAAAATTGCTCCTTTTATTGCACACCTCCCACACCATAGCCTCTAATGCTCAACTATTTAACCCTCCTGGCGGTATGATTATGTCAGTATTTAGTATGTTAAAGCCGTACATTTTAAAATACTGACATAATCATACCGCCTTTAGACACCATTACCCCTTCCTCCTCTCCTCCTCACTTTTTCCTTATTCTCCTCCTCATCCCTTTCCCCCTCTCCCCTTATCCTCCTCCTACCTTATCCTCCTCCTCCCCCTTATCCACCCCCTTTCCCCTCTTACCCTTCTCATCCTCCCCCTTATCCTCTTCATCCTCCCCCTTATCATCCTCATCCTCCCCCCTTATCCTCCTCCCCCTCCTACTCCTCCTCCTCCCTCATCCTCCCCCTCCTTCCCTCCTCCTTCTCCTCCCCCTCATCCTCCTTTTCCCCCCTCATCCTTTCCTCATGCTCCTTTTTCCCCTCATCCTCCTTTCCCCCTCATCCTTCTTCCCCCACTCATCCTCCTTTTCCTCCCTCCTTCCCCCATCCTCCACATCCCTTCTTCCCCCCCATCCTCCTCCTCCCTCCTTCCCTTTTCCTCCTCCTCCCTCCTTCCCCATCCTCCCCCTCCCTCCTTCCACCCTCTCCAATAACATCCCTTTCCCCTCTCTTCTCTCTTACTAGCATCAGATCAGCTCCTACTGCTGTTACTTCCCCCGCAGCGCATCTTATGACATTCACCGGAACCGGTATATGCTAATGACGTGACATCATGAGCATATACCGGTTCCGGTGAATGGCATAAGACGCGCTGCGGGGGAAGTGTCGGCAACAAAAGGTGATCGGATGCTGGTAAGAAGACAGAAGAGAGGGGAAACGGATGTTATTGGAGAGGGGGTAGGGAGGGAGGATAAGGAGGGAGAAGGAGGATGGAGAGGATCGGAAGGAGGGATGAGAGGATCGGAAGGAGGAGGATCGGAAGGAGGAGGAATGTGTGCTGAGGGGGCCCAGGCAAATTTGGCAGCACTGGGCCCCCTCCAGATCCTCCCTGCAGTAACCCCGAACATGGCTCGCGGTTACCGCTTTAGGATGTAAAAATTAACCCCGAGTCACGCTTGGGATTACCGCTTGGAGGGTTAAGAGCTCTGCATATATTCATCCCACGTCTTCCACTTAATATTGTCATTGTTACATTTTAGGACCGAATTTGCGCAAAGTCTCTCTCTTAATCTGTCTATTACTTTCAGTTAAGGTTTTAATCTCGTTCCAAGTAGGGATTGTTCCAACGTTCCATTTTAAGGCGATAAGCCATTTGGCTATCAATAATATATTTATTATAACTGCTTTACTACTCCGTCAAAATGGGGTGGCAAAATATTAAACATGATTAGTTCCGGAGATAGCTTAATATCTTGTTTACAAATTTTTGAAAGATTTGTAATACATAATACCCAAAGTGCTTGTAGTTTCCCACAATACCACCACATATAGGAGTGTGTGCCCAATTGGCCACAGTTTCTCCAACATACTTCGCTATTTCTCTCCAGAGTTAGTCTGTGTAATTTCACAGGGACAAAATACCACCTCTGATGTATTTTAAAATGCATTTCTCTGAACGGTACACAAATTAAACTGTTATTTGCATCTTGCCATGCTTTCGACCAAACCTCTATAGAGCATTGGAAACCCAATTCCGTTTCCCACTGTTGCAGACAAGGTCGTCTCAGGAGGATATGCCGAATGTAAGATCCTTCTACAATTGGAAATATTAAAGTTAAATGTGTCCCTTTTTATTTTTTCCTCAAATTTTGTTAGGTCTCTATGCCTTGCTGTTTTCCCTATCTTTTCCGCCACCTCCAATCTCACTTCATTGAAGTGCAACCATAAATGGGAAGAGACACCTCTTGTACTCATTATATTATCAAAAGATACAAGTGCTTCATTTTTATAAAGATCCCCAACAGAAACTAAATTCCATTGAGTCCAATTGATCTTCTCCGTCTGTACTTTATTGTACTGTAGGGAGGATAAAGGAATCTTAGGTGAGGGGTAAGGAACTATATTCAGTATTTATATTATACCAACTTCTAAGACAGAACCTAATCACCGCTGATTGTTTCTTTGTAAGCCTTTTATCTAATGTTCCATTCCATATGATATTTCCCAGATATAACTGAGGTGCCAGAGTATGTTCTATTTGTACAAATTTATATTTATAATTGCTCAGGAACAATCTTAGCGAATGAAAGAGAGCGACCGCTTGGTAGTATTCTCCAACATTAGTTGGAGTACCTAGGCCTCCCTCCCAATAGCTTTTATTTAAGATTATTATTTTTTTAAATCTGAAATTAGGTGATTTTTTTATAAACTTATCTATCATAACTTGAAAACTCCTAAGAACCCTATTTGAAATCTGGATCGGAATACATCTAAATAGATATAACATTTTAGGTAACACGAACATTTTGACATCCGACGCTCTACCTAACCAGGACAAATTTAGCTTCTGCCAACTAACCATGATTCCCTTGATTTCAGTAGATACTTTGTTATAATTCATATTAGTCGTATCATGTCAACTTACTAAAAATTTTATACCTAAATGTGTAAAGGAGTTGTTAGACCAGTCAAAATCGTAATTAGCTTTTAACTCTTTTTTTAATCGAATTGTCTACATTTAAAATTAATACTTGGGTTTTAAGTTGATTAATTTTATAATAAGATACTGCTACATATTGTTGGATTATCTTCATTAGATTTTTCACTGAAGTTACAGGATCTGCAGTAGTAATTATAACATAATCTGCAAATAATGTTATTTTGGTATTCATTTTACCTTTTGTAATTCCTTTAATATCGGTATAATTTCTGATTTTTTTCTGCCAACGGCTCTATAATGAGGGAAAAGATAAGTGGCGACAATGGACAGCCCTGTCTGGTGCCATTATATATATATGGAATCTGTCCTTCTCAAAAAATCCAACCCGATGCTTTGCTTAAAAGCTGTTTAATACAGCGGGCATATGCTTTAAGGGAGCAATGTATAAAGTTGCTATTTTTGGATTAAAAGAGTGAGGTACATTGTATTCTCATTTGCATGTCCCCACCTTTTAGACATGCAAGTGGGCTTATTAATGCATTATTCGTTTTCTATATATATATATATATATATATATATATATATATATATTATATATATAAATATATATATATATATAAATATATATATATATATATATATATATATATCAATCAATATATCTATCAATCAATATATATATATATATATATTATATATATATATATATATATATATAATATATACAAATATATATATACGCATAAAAAATACACATAAATATACATAAACATATACATAAAACAATATATATTAATTGATATTTATTATTTGATTAATTGATGTTCTTTATTACTTGTTATATTATATTGTTCATGCATTTCTATTACACATTATTTTTTATACATATTACAGTGCTATTTTTTGGCTATACATGTTACAGGATATTATCCTGTAGCATGTATATCACATAAAATAGCCCTGTAATATGTATAATACATACAGGGTCAAACAAGTTCACACTAACCTTTTTTACCCTTACAGGCTTCCATACCTGCTTGCTGATTTGCAAATTTTTTAAAGACTCTCATTGGTTGAAATCGATGTCAATCAAAAATTTCAGCCAATCAGAGTCCTTCAAAAATTAGTATATAAAGCAGACCGTGGGAAAAAAACAATTAATCGCGGGAGGGGCTCCTTTTTTTTTTTAGAGCGTCGTTTTTTTTTTGTGGAGGCCTCTTTCAATGGGCCAGAATGGATGGATGGACAATGGCTTCAATCAAGATTGGATTATTTGACCAGTGGCTTCAATCAACATTGGATTATTTGACCAGTGGCTTCAATCAACATTGGATTATTTGACCAGTGGCTTCAATCAACATTGGATTATTTGACCATTGGCTTCAATCAACATTGGATTATTTTATTTGACCAGTGGCTTCAATCAACATTGGATTATTTGACATGGGCTTCAATCAACATTGGATTATTTTCATGACTATATCCAGAGGACAGAAGGCCAACGCTGGAGGGGTCAATTTGACAGGTAAGTATGTGCTGTTGTTTATTTTAATTTTATTAATGTTTGTTTAAAGCTGTTTATTTTTGTATAATAATGTGTTACTGTGTTTACTGTATTGTTTTTCCCTTCCCTTATTTTTATTTTATCTTTAAAAGTGACAGGCACATATACATGCCTGTTACTTCTAAAAATGGAATAAAAATAGGGGGGGGGGGGTAGGTAGTTGGTTCAGGGTGGGGTCGGTCACGCTCAGGCGCCCATCGGTCGGTCCGTGACCGCGTAGGCCACGATAAGGGGTGGCACAGGCCTCATGGGGGTGAACATCCACCCCCATGTGGCCTGGTCAACCCCGCTCACCGCCCGAATACCCCGATCACCGTGATAGGGGTAATCGGGCGGTGTCATAGCATAGGCCGCATCGGAGTGGTGGTGATCGGGCCTTGGTGGTGGCATAGGGCGGCGACATGGAGGTCATCAGGGGTGGCACAGGCCTCATCAAGGGGGTGATCCGATCACCCCAATGTGGGCCTGTGCCACCCCGCTCACCACCCGACTACCCCGATCCCGTGATCGGGGTAATCCGGCGATGGCATGATGGCATAGCATAGGGCAGGCCTGATCGGGGGTGGCACAGGCCACATGGGGGTGATGGCCAGGCTGGGGGTGGCACCAGGCATTGCAGGCCTAGGGTCGTCGGTGGTAGTTGGTGGGTGGCTGGGTAGGTGGCAGGCCAGGCAGGCATAGTGGGGTAACTGGTCACCCCTAACTTTTATTAGGGGCTACTAGGGGTTTGGTTTGGCCAGGGGCAGGGCAGGTGCCAGGTAGACTTACTGTGTTAGGCAGGCAGAGCAGATGTGAGTAGATTCAGCCAGGGAGGTCTCTCAGTCTCAGCGTGACCAGGGTCAGGAAACAGAAAGGGGGAAGGGACAGGCAACTGGTGGTTTTATTGACTGTATCAGTCAATCAAAATGAAAACTCGAGGCCCTATTTGCTGGCGGGCGCTCAGGGCTAACGGTCTGGGTGGGTTTAGATTGTTCTCTTCGTAACTGTACAGCCTTCCATCATTGTTTGGTCAATGATGGAAGACTGTCAGTCATTAATTGATACATTTATGACTGCCCATGCATATTGTCACTGTGATGGTGGGCGGCATGCATTAACGGTCAGGGGGCCAGGCCAGGACTCATTGAAGAGAAGAGAAGAGTCTTAAGGTTAGTGTAGTAGTGTAATATGATCACACAGGGTGCAGGCAGGGGGCTATAATTCAGATACAGTACACACAGCATTAGTTAATGTAGCGCAAGGGTTATCTTAAAGTGACAGTGTCCCTTTACTAACTTTACTTCATTTTAATACTATTGAGACTTGAAATGATGATGTACACCTTATATTTAATTGTTTTTGGGTTATACTAATACATTGTTGTGTTTTTTTTATTGCAGGGTGAAGAAAATATTTGGGGGGGCGTTTGCCCTGACGCCCCAATGGACGGGCCGCCCCTGCTTAATTCTATCTTGATCTTCGAATGGAACAAAATTAAAGTCTCCACCCTTAATAATTGAATCATTGTTTATTGAAGACATTTTTGCCATTGTTTCTTGGAAAAAGCTCATCTGATCTTTATTTGGGGTATATAAATTACACAATATGAATTGCTCTTGTTCTATCCACAACCATACTAAAATATATTACCCTTGTTGATTTTATATTTATAATTGAATCCCTTTTTAAAAAGGATAGCTACTCCTCGTTTCTTTTTCTCATATTATAGTAAATATAACTTCTTGCACCTATTCCCTAGCTAATGTTTTATGTTCTTAGATATTCAAAAACATTTCTTGTAGGTGAACGATTGTTGTTGTTTAGTCGTTCAGTCGTGTGCGACTGACTCTTTGGACCACAGCACGCTAGGTGCATCTCTCAGTCTCTGCCCCTCTGAGCTCCATCAATGTTCATTGCTTCAGTGACCTCATCTATCCATATGTCGTCCCCTTCTTCTTGTGCCTTCAATCTTTCCCAGCATCAGAGTCTTTTCTAGGGAATCCTGCTGTCTCACCATATGGCCAAAATATTTGAGCTTCAGCCTCATGATCATACATTCTAGTGAACAGTTTGTCTTGATTTCCTGAAGTATTGATTTATTGGACCTTCTTGCAGTCCAAGGCACTCTAAGCAGTCTTCTCCAACACCACAATTCAAAGGCGTCAATTCTACAGCGCTCAGACTTCTTTATGGTCCAGCTCTCACATCTGTATGCTACTACTGTGAATACCATAGTTCAAACTATGCAGACCTTTGTTGATAGTTTAATATCTTTATTTTTTACTAGCTTGTCCAAGCTTGCCATAGCTTACCTCCCTCGAAGCAAATCTATTTTAATTTCATGACTACAGTCACCATCTGCAGAGATCTTTGGATCCAAGGAAAATAAAATCTATTACTGGCTCTACTTCTCCCCGTTTATTTGCCAGGAAGTGAGACTGCAGTTTGCCATGATCTTCGTCTTTTTAATGTTGAGCAGCACGCCCACTTTTGCACTCTCTTCTTTTACCCTCATCAATAAGTCCTTTAGTTCCTCCTCACTTTCAGCCATCAGAGTAGTATCATCGGCATATCTGAGGTTGTTGATATTACTTCCAGCAATATTGATTGCGGCTTTGGATTCATCCAGTCCAGCCTTATGCATGATGTACTTTGCATATAAGTTGGATAAATAAGGTGACAATATACAACCTTGTCACACTCCTTTTCCGATCTTGAACCATTCTGTTGTATGGTAAAATGCTTTTTTGGAACTCTTGCTTTCTCTATTATCCAGCGGACATTTTGATCTCTTGCGTCTCTTCCTCTGTGGAACCCGGCTTGCACATCTGGTAGTTCCTGGTCCAAATATTGATGGAGTCAAGCTTGTAGAATCTTAAGCATTACCTTTCTGGCATGTGAAATTAGTGCAATTGTTCGATAATTGGAGCACTCTTTGGCACTGCCTTTTTTTGGAATTGGGATGTAGACTGACCTTTTCCAGTCTATTTGCCATTGTTGAGTTTTCCAAATGTGTTGGCATTAGGCTTGTAACACTTTCACATCATCCTGCAGAATTCTGAATAGTTCAATTGGGATTCCGTCACCTCCTGCAGCCTTAGGGCCCATCTCACTTCGCTCTCCAAGATGTCCGGCTCTAGCCCATTGGACCAACTATTGAGGTCATCACTGCTGGTAAGATCCTTCCGGTATAGATCTCCAGTGTATTCCTGCCACCTCTTTTCAATATGATCTGTTTGTTAAGTCCCTACCATTTTTGTCTTATATCGTGCCCACTTTGGCATGAAAGGTGCCTTTGAGATCACCAGTTTTCTTGAAGAGATCTCTTGATTTACCCATTTGGTTATCTTCTTCGATCTCTTTACATCGCTCATTGTAGAATGTCTCCTTGTCTCTTCTTGCTATCCTCTGGAAGTCTGCATTCAGTTGGACAAATCTTTTCTTATCTCCACTACCTTTCACTTTCCATCTTTTCTGGGCTACTTTCAAAGCCTCATCCAATAGCCAGTATGACTTCTTACTTTTCTTTCTTTTAGGGATATTCTTTTTTGCTGTTTCCTGGATTATGTTGCAAACTTCTGTCCAAAGTTCTTCAGGCATTCTATCTTCCTTGTCTAGTTCCTTAAATCTATTCTTTACTTCCACTGCATATTCACAAGGGATATTATTTATTTTGTATCTACTTGGCCTGATGGTTTTCCCTCTTTTCTTCAGTTTAATTCTGAACTTTGCAATAAGAAGCTCATGGTCTGAGCCGCAGTCAGCTCCAGGTCTTGTTTGTGCTGATTGTATAAAGCTCCTCCATCTTTGGCTGCAAAGTATATAGTCAATCTGATTTCTATGCTGTCCATCTGGTGATGTCCATGTGTAGAGTCGTCTCGGAGGCTTTTTGGAAGAGGGTGTTTGCTACGACCAGAGAATTATCTTGACAGAATTCTACTAATCTCTGACCTGCTTCATTTTGTACTCCAAGGACAAATTTGCCAGTTATTCCAGGTGTCCTTTGGTTCCCTACTTTAGCATTCCAATCTCCTATGACAAGAGTAACATCTTTTCTTGGTGTTATATCGATGACGTGTTGAATGTCTTCATAGAACTGGACAACTTCAGCCTCTTCAGCATCCGTGGTTGGAGCATAGACTTGGATCACTGTGATTTTCAATGGCTTGCCTTGAATTTGAATTTAAATAATTCTGTAATTTATTGGGTTGTAGCCGAGCACTGCTTTGGTCACTCTTTGATTGACTAGAATTGCTACTCAATTTCTTCTGTGGGATTCTTGACCACAGTAGAAGATCTGGTGGTTGTCTGATATGAAATTTCACATTACAGTCCATTCAAGTTTTTCAATTCCCAGGATATCGATGTTTAACCTTGTCATTTCATTCTGGACCACATCTAGTTTGCCTTGGTTCATAGTTCTAACATTCCAGGTTCCTATTCTGAATTGGTCTTTGCAGCAGCAAAGTTTCCTTTTCCCTCCAGACACATCCACAGCTGGGTGTCCTTTCAGCTTTGGCCCAACCGCTTCATTAGATCCGGTGTTACTTGTTCTTGCCCTCTGCTCTTCCTCAGTAATGTGGTAGGCACCTTCTGACCTGAGGGGCTCATCTTCCGGTGCCATATATTTATGTCTCTGGTTGTGCCTGTCCATAAAATTTTCTTAGCCAAGATACTGGAGTGGATTGCCAGTTCCTTCTCCAGTGGACCGCAATTTGTCTGACCTCTCTGCCATGACCTGCCCATCTTGGCTGATCCTACATGGTATAGCTCATAGCTTCATCGAAGTACACAAGCCCCTTCACCACGACAAGGTAGCGTTCCAGAAGGGGAGGAGAACGATATCTGAGCCTATATTTTTTAAGTGTTTCAAGATAGCCTTTCTTTTTATTGGCAAATGTATGCCCCCCATATTCTATGGGATTATTTTAATGTTCCTATGTTTTTTCCTATTATAAATTCTGTTTCTTCTATCTATTTCCCCCCCTTCCCTCTCCTCCCTCTTCAAAAAAACTAAAGATTTGCAATTTTTACCTGTCAATTAGCTTTTCTGAAAAAGTTTTTTTATCTCCTCTTCATGGGTGTTTATTGCCAGTTATGACTGTTTAATCTCTTAGGTCAGTATTGTTTGTAGCTGTACTCATATGAAATTGAAAAGACTGATCTTATGGAGACCCCAAGGAGTAACTGGACTGGTTAAGTTAATTCATATGACTTTACACTGAAACCGATATCAAGCTCTGCTTTATGGGTGGATCAGAAAGGTTAACTCACCTGTAAAGATGGCAAATTTCAAATTTCCTGTAAGAACAATTATTTGAATACCATGCAATTAATAAACTGCTTGTTATTACATATAGCTTTAAATGGTACCATATTTGGAACATCTGCCGCTTCCGTTCCACCATGATCTGTTATCTTCAGCAGCTGTGTCAACACAAGCAGATCTGGCTTCTCAACATGAATCATCTCCTGTTATCACAAATATAATATGGGCACACACACACTTCTTTCAGCAAATGAGTATGCAAAATAATTTAATTCATGTATTTGAGTGTCAGGCTAAATACAGATACATGTAAAAACCTCACATATATTGTTTGTAAGCCAGAAGCATATTCTTTTAGAGAATTATCTCCTTAAGGGGACACAATAAATGTTCCAAATATGGTATCATTTAAAACTATATATGAGTGCATTTGTCAATTATTATTATTGCTGTAATCTGCTTTTGAACTTTGTTTTGTGTCTTCCAATCAATCTTCTTGACCGCCCCTTGCTGATGCTTGACATCTTACCTTTGTTTCAGAAACGAACCATTATAGCGTATTTGTGTCACTCGTTCGTGTCCGACTCTCATTGGCCTCATGGATCACAAGACACATATATTCTCTATAACTGACTCTCCAGGTTTCTGTCTCCTGGACTTTGAGAGAAAACAATTGGACGAGCGGAGAAAGTAGGACACCATGCTGATCCACTTGGTATTCATGGCAGAGATACTGGAGTAGCTTGCCAGTTCCTTCTCCAGTGGAACACAGCGTACAGCTCCTGGTATTGCCAAGTACTGACCAGGCCCAACCCTGCATGGCTTCAGGGTTGTGCGACCTCTTGGTTCCCTGACTACCCAGGTCGCAATAATCCTCACCACTGCACCACCAGGGTTCCCACTAACCATCATAGTACTAAAGGGTAAAAAGGTGTACCCATGTGGCCCTCATCAGGAATGAGAATGATATCCAAGGTCCAGTCCCCCAAAAAATGTACTAATTAAATATTACATATATATAAATATTAATAATTAAATATGATATGTATTAGGCAGTGTTACCACCATTCTGTGCAAGGTGTAAATATGTAATATGTGCACCCTGCTTCACAGACACATATATTCTGTATAACTGACTCTCCAGGTTTCTTTCTCCTGGACTTTGAGAGAAAACAACTGGACGAGCGGAGAAAGTGGGACATGGTCAAGGCTGGAAAACAGGATTTGCTCCTAGATATGGGACAACTGAGGGGCTAAGAGTGACAGGGGAGGTGATGGGGCAATTCACTGGGGCTGGGGGAGATCACGGGGCAATTTACTACTTAACCTAAAAGGAAGGACGGTTGCTCCAAAAGTGGGCTGTTAAAAGGTATGGGGAAGTGGAAAAATGACACAAGATATAAAAAGTCACTGGAAATTATAATGAGATCATCAGACATGATTGATGCTTTGGTTTCATAGAAACAATTCCCATGTTCATCTTGCACAGACCATCTCAGACATCTCATGTCACATGTTCTTGTATATTACAGTTATATGAGCTCAGTGGAATTGCCAAATGTAATATAATTTAAAACTATATAAAATATTGAAGTTTTTTGATGTTTAGCTATCAAGAGTTCATGATCCACCAACTAAGTATACACTGAGATCTCTATCTAATGCAGTAATTATTGCCAATGATTGCTAAGTATCGCATGAGCTTTGGCTGTATTGTTTTCAATCTAAAGGCTTGGGAAACTGAATAGACTTAGGGCCTTATTTTAATTGCAGTTTACTTCATACCGGACGTAAATTTGCAAGAGTTACAGAGCAATTCAACTGATCAAGCCCACAGCTACCTGGCCGACAGCCTAAACCATAAACAATGCACTCGTAAGTAGCATTTCAGGGCATGATCTTGATCAATTATGCAAGGCCGTAACTACCCATTTAGAAACAGCCAATAGTAAATGAGACCGTCATCATGACATCATTAAAACATGGAGGTTAAACGTCAATCAATTAGCGTTTAGAGGTCCGATATGCGATCAGACTCGCAATCTGGCTATGTACAAAATAATAAAAATAAATAACGATACTGTTCTAGTCCATGTGGATGGACTGATATGTATTAACTAATTGATTCCTGGGATCAATATAACATGAGCTTGAGACTGTTGTGCTATTAATTCTAATGTATTTCATCTCTTTCCCCATCTTCTAAAGTGCAATATTAATGTTTTATTTGCATTTGCAATGCTACGATCAGGTGTTTAACTCTCTTGTGGGTCCTATCTGGTACTTGGAGGATTTTCTTCTACATTTGCCATTTACGGGTGTGAAAACATTTATGGGCTTGGGGAGTTGTAGCAATTGAATAGCAATTTGCGATTGTAACATTTACGGGCTTGAAAGACCAAATGCTTAGCTGGGTGGGAGTTACGATTTTGACAACCACAGGAATTGTCAGCCTGTAACCCGCAGATTGTTTGCGGCTAGCTAAAAGTCACCAATTGATTAGCAAATTAGGTTACGACTACATTACAGGCTCCAGTAACCAACAATTGCTCAACTGAATAGGGGCCTTAGTGTGCCCAGATGCCAGGGAGTAACCAGGCTACTCAGCCTAGTGACTCCCAGGAGCCTGATCAGTTGTTATTACCTTGAGTACAATATACAATGAGCCTCATTCAATTCGAAGGACGCATCTCGTGGTATACGGGCCGCATGTCTGGGGGTCTGTTGCGGGCTTGCGATCTTCTACAATTTCTGGTGCTATTCAACTGAATAAGGGCACAAGTTACGGCCCGAAGCCTCAAGCCAGTAAACCGCTCCCACGGTCGCAAACTGTTAATGGGCTTGGCGAGATGCAGTCCGCAGTTATGATCCAATCACGGTATAACGGTATAGCTGAAGATGATTGACAGAGAGAGATTATAAAGTTGTGTTCCATATGCCCATGCGTTGACTGTGTTGTAGATTCTGACGAAGTAGCGCGCAGGTCCCGGAGTTGGTGGTTTGAGCAGAGTGAGTGAGAGATTTCAGTGCAGTATATTAAGGTTTTGTTCATTTATATTTATCTATTTACCAATTTACACTTAATCCTTGATTACACATATTTACAGATTACAGATATTAATAGTAAAAGGAAACAAAAGAACTTCCAAGATCCAACCAGATGTAAATGCCGCTAAATACAAATATGAACAAATAGATCAATCAAAAAATAAAAACAAAATAATCTGGTCTGGGATGACGTCACGGCCTGTGATGTAGCGTTTGCAGTTTGCTGTTTGCAGGGAAGCACCGTTCCTCCATGTCTCTGGTCGTATTGTGCTTGTATGCACTTTCATTACACTTATGTTAGCTTAAGTGAGGGAGGATTAGGTTAGCTCATTGTGTTTGGATTTATATAGATCCCTAGGGGGGTAAGTGGTGGATCCCCTGTACCACCACACCAGCTTAAAGACCAGGGATATTTGTTTATCAGGGACAGCATAGTCAGTGTAGGTTCTTGTTGTGGGAGTTAGAGGTGGGCTCTGGTACCACCACACAGAATAGAGTTAGTTAGGGTGTTACATTATTGTTTGTTCTTTTATTTTTATATTCTTTTTTTATGGCACTTTGTGAGATTATTAAATGTAGTATTATATACATTATTACTATTCATACCAATTATGTTTATTGGTTCACTTGTTCAAGCATAGTATAATTAATTATTATTAATAACGTCTACCACATTTATTGACATATCTGTCTAAGCACTTTATGTTGCACTAAGCACTTTACAAAACATGTGATATGTATCTGTATTTTTTTGCACTTTACAATTCTGACTATGTTATATGAATACAGATTAATCAATATTTTTATACTAGCGACTTGCCCGTCAAAAAATTACGGCAACACAATTTTAAAGCTGGGAATGCTGTTTGTCACACAATGTGACTGTACTGGTTGGCTATATAGACCCCTATAGCACACTAATGAACCCATGTAATAACACTATAAGTGGAATGAGGGTCAGCCAGGACCCTCATGACACAAAGTGTTTGCAGTACACTATGTTAACCCTGTCTCTTATGGATGTCTATACAGACCCTCATAAGCCTCTATTTAACTTCATTAGTCCCAGAGGGTATATAAAAACTCTCACGAAATAGTTAGAAGCCTAAGATTAACCCCATGAGTGCTAGGAGGGTCCTCCAGGACCCTCATGACACTAAGTACAAACACTACACTGTACTATACCCCCCCAATAAACCATTAAATGTAAACTAACCCCCTCTACTCTAACCTATTAACATCTACACTACCTACCTACCCTACCTACCTACCTACCCGCTAATAAACCCCCCCACCCCACTAATTACAGAAAATAATAAAACCTAACTCACAAAAAGTAATAAAAGCTAAGTTACAGAAAATAAAATAAAAAATTACAGAAAACCATGAGTCAGAGGGTTAATCAAGGGCTTATAGGGGTATGTGGGGTTAATGTGGGGACCCTCCGGAGGTCCCAATGGGGACCCCCACCACTGGGGGTTATTGTAAGGTGCCGGTGGGGGTACTTACAGTACCCCCGCTGCCAGCCTTAATGTTTGTCTGCTGCGGGCCCTTTAAGGAGCTGCGACAGGTCGCAGGGTAATGTTTTTTTCTAAGTGCCGCGGGTCGTAATTGTCGGTGGCAGGCAATGAGGGACAGAAGGGGAAGAGAGACGCAGGGGAAGAGAGACACAGGGGAAGGACAGGGGGGAAGAGAGACACAGGGGAGGAGAGGAGAAGGGGAAGAGAAACACAGGGGAAGCAGAGGAGGAGGGGAAGAGAGACACAGGGCAAGAATAGCAGGAGGGGAAGAGGTCGTTTTGGGGTTGTAGGGATGAGTGGCTATGGCGCTCATCTCCATCAGCGCAGTGAGCACCTTCGACGCTCCCTACCTAAGTCGTACAGGGTCGCAGGGAGCGCAAGGAGCGCCTTTGGCGCTGCTTGCCTGGTCACAATCGTGGCGCTCGCTTTGCGTTACCAACTGATTATGGCAAGGCCGGCTGCTGAGAACTATATATGTCATTGTATTATAGTATGTTTTGCATTAATTTTAGCCCTACTAAGATTGTTTTTTACTATTGCTGCTAAATACTAATTTGGCCCTAGACAGTTATATGAGATGAGCTAATGGCTCTAATTTGATCCTATATTAAGTACTGTTCATCCATTTGGGGTATATTTTTTAATTTTAGAATTCTCTATGCATATGTTTATTTTTATTTATCCTTATCTTATTTTTGAGATTTAAATGAAGGGAAGAGAGAGGACGGGAGAGGAGTGTAGAGGCGGGGAGGGGAGGAGAAGATGAGGACAGGCGAGGAGGAGAGAGGTGGCCCTGGGGAGTGGTGGAGGAGAGGAGGAGGGGAGGAGTGGTAGAGGAGAAGAGGAGGTGAAGAAGCTGGAGGAGGAGTTAGAGCTGGAGGAGGTGAAGAGCGGAGGAGAGAAGAGTGGCTGAGGAGTGGAGGAGGTGGAGAGCGAAGGAGAGGAAGATAGTGGAGTGGAGGAGGTGGGTGGTGGCAGGGTGCCCTGAGAACTAGGCACATCAAGTCCAGGGACAGAGGAGTAAGGGCCTGATCTCAGGAAGTGGGTAGTTAGGGGGAGGGACGACCTCAGGGACAGTTCAGGGAGCCAAGGATCCCCTTCCACAGTCGGGAGGGCAAGAGGCTAAGGGCAAGCACAGGACCCATAACTACACGCACCAGGAGAATGTGGTCCTCCTTGTGCCATCCGTGGCAGCCCTGTTATCCTTGCGGGTGGAGGAGTAAAGTTAGGCCCAGCCCTAGGGCCCAGGCATGGAAGGAGGTAGCAGCCGCAGTAAAAGTCATAGGTACAGTGGATAGGGATGTGAGGTCTGTGAAGCACCACTTTGACGACATCAGGACCAAGGTGAGGAGGATGATTGCCAAGGAGGAGAAGCAAGTGGTGGCCCCAAAGTGACTTTGAAGTGCAACAAGTGGGAAAGGGTGGCCAATGACCTTCTGAGGCAGTTGACTGTTGCTGGAGCTTCAGGTCTGGTAGCCCAGCAGGATCCAGCCTCCATGTCAGGTGAATATCACATACATCAACATGCCACCACATGTACATCACACACACTACACATGTACATGATGACCAACAAGAACACAGACATGTCAGCTGTATGGAATTAACAAGGGATAGATGGATGCATCATTAAATCCATGAAGCTGACAAATCACTGTCATTCCTGGGTACAACAACAGTAATCAACCAATAGAGAGTCCATTTATTGGTGTGCCCACTGCAGCCTATGCAGTTACAGAACACAGCCGGATTCAAGATATCATTAGGAGGCAAGAACAATCAAGAACCAAAGAATAGATCATATCTAGCAAATGATAGCTACTCATAGTTGCAATTAAGTAAATCATCCAGGTTCAAGCCTAGATGTCAGATAGTTAGGAATGAATCATACTTATAACAAATACCTTTCTTTTCTCTCTTTCAGCATCAAGGAGGTCTGGGTCCAGTGGTGAGCCAGAGGTGGGGGCGTTGGCTCCATCAGAGCAGGGTGTTGGCGAGCGAGCCCCCGCCTAACAGGAACCGGCGCAGAGAGAGGAGGGAAGAAGCAGAGTCGAAGGCCCTGGTTCAGAGGAGGAGGATGTCATCTGGGCTGTGGGGTCACCAGCAGGACCATAGGCCACACCGGCGGCATTTGACCTCGCTATCCCCCTCCTCCAGAGACTCAGCATCTCACTAGGGCACTACTGGAAGGACCAGCGGGGATTGACCCCACCTCCTCCTCCCCTAAGCAATGCCGGAGACTGGCCACCACCACCAGGCCCAGCAATGACACCACAAACCCCATGGAGCGAGGCTCCAGCCGTGCCCCAGACCCTCCCCACTGGGCGACCACCACCGCCACCTCCTCACCAAGCAACGGCCCAGTGACCTTCATCTCCACCACCAAACCAGGCTGCGCAGGAGGAGATGCTGGCCATCATGTGGCAGCAGATGGAGTGTCTCCTGGGGATCCAGGCAGCCTGCCAGGCGCAATAGGGAGGAGGGGGCACACCCTCTGATGAGTCTTACCTTGCCGGGCTGCTCAGGATGGGGGCGGACCAGAGTGCCTTTTAACACCTGACTACGGACGCCTTGCACAGAGCTCTGGTCCCCAGTCCTGCCTCCTCCACCTTGGAGGCCTCCCCAGCACACCAGCAGCCCGGCCGCTCCTCCCCTCCCCCCATGCCTCCTCCAAAACCACCAGCACCACCACCAATGCTCTTGCCTTCCCCCGACACCCCCCCCCCCCCCCACACCGCCACCAAGGAGACGGCGGCCAGCCACAGGGTATTGGGGCCCTGATGCTAGGCGGAGGAGGATGTAGGGGCTGCATATATGTTTTGTGCCTTCTCAACAGCACTCCTCAGTGAGAACCTATTGGTCCAAATGTTAACCTAATCTAGCCTGGCTACTGAGTCTGGGATCTTGGCCTATGTGATGGTGATATTCTGTACACAGATGGCTACCTCCGATCACATGGTCCATGATCCTCTTCTCTGTACACGTAGGGTTCTGTATAACATTTCACCAATTGATGATCACTGAGGAATGCTGTTGAGAAGAGATGCTGCAGTCCCTATATTTTTTAAGGTCTTATTGTGCAGGTGTTGTTGCAGTTTTGTTTTAGGTACAATTCAGGTCCATAAAGGCATCTTTAGCATCTGCAAGCATTGTGAAGGAAATGTATGAGGTGAAAGGTTTTCCCAGTGCCTCTCAGGTAGACATTCCTTCAATGACAGCCACCCCTTAACATGTAGCTCCCACAATATTAAAGCTATCATATAGCCAGATATCTAAGACATGATTGTTGTTGGCTTAAATGTAGACTAATACCTTCATGGTGGTGGACTTACAAATTCTCATAATGGCATGTTAATTACAGCCAGCATTAACATATGCACTAGTGAAGCAGGTGATCCTCTCCTCAATATCAGTCTGAGAACACATCCTTGGGTCTGAATCTGGCTGCTGTTTCCTTTCCGTATTAATGGGTATTTTCCCCTATATCATGAGAATCCTTTAACATGTATACCTGTATAGTTGATGGATGTAATATCATTGTTGATGACCAATATCATATGGAGAAGGTGATAGTACATCATGACCACTGATGCTGGTCACAAATAAGCATTTATTGTGAGATGGAACATCATTCTTAATGGTCATGGCCAGTGAGTTAACCTGAGAACTAGCTAATGGTTAGTAATGCTTGCAGATGAGAATCAGGTGTAGTATATTATTGGTACAGAGTCCCAATGGTGGCAGCAGTGCTGGGGTTAGAGTTTCACACTTACGCCAATGCTTTTAGTGTTGTGTGGGGTGAGGTTTAGGTGTCAAAGATACTTTACGTGGGTGAGCCAGGTGGGATTGGTACAAATCAATGTCACCAATGTCTCTATAAATAACTATATATATAGGCCTACTGCTTTTAGTAGGACATGTTCACTCTAATGTCCGATGATACAACTAAAAAATAAGAGGGGGGGATAGAGAAAAAGCACTGGCTCTCCTAGTGTAGATTATCAAGCGGTGCTGGATAGATGAATAGATTTGTAATGATAATATGCTCACCTCGGTTTACCTCAGTGTTTATGAGATATTTAATCACAAGATCCGTGTGCTATCTTGTCGTCCATCAATAACTGCTACTCTTGATGGGGATACCGCTGTTAGTGGTTGGTTCACCAAGTCTTGTAGATGACTGTATTTATGGTGTAAAACTAATTCTTAAAGATAAGAATGGTATAAATATACACCCGTTACGTTCCAATCACGCTATTATATTGCAACAAATTTCCAAAGAGGGCCTGGTGTTCAAGCCAGTAACCTGCAAATGGAGGCAAAAACATTACGGCCTCCAAATAGGACCCGCAATGGGTTTACAGACAATCTAAACACTGTAAAAGACAATATAAACACACCAGTGGACTTTCAAATTTTGGGAAAACATGGAAAGGCATTACAATTACTTGCACAATAATCCCTCAATAAAAAATAGGCATTTAAAAAATATTTTATTTCATCATATGTTGGCATGGTCATGCATATGCCAATATGAAAAGCCATGCTGCAAACAATTAAACTGATTAAATAGCAACACAAAAACATGAAACTGATGCCATACTAACTCTTCCTCACTCACAGAGGCTCTAATGTGGACACTGGAATATATGATTGCATATACATCTTGCTCATCACATCTACATTGGAAAAACAAATAGTGGCCAAATTACACCGCCACATCACATATATCAAGTATCAGGGGAACATTTTATTATTTGTAGTTCAGTCCTTAAGTTGTGTCTGACTCTCTGTGACCCTATGGACTGCAGCACATTTAGCTAGGTCACTGCCAGTGCTAATTCCACAAGGTTTGGCAACTGGCAACCCACTTCAGTATCACCTGTCATATTGTTAGCAGGCCCTCAAAGGGAATATTGATACTTCACAATATCACTATTTGGAAATTTGTATGTGTATTAACCCTTAACGTGGATTATATATTATATATATTATTATATATCTAATGCTATTATGACTATAATTATTGTTATATGTATTGATCTATTGCTTAGTAACTAGGGTTAATTAGTTTAGATATATAAGAATGTGACACATACAGTATTTCACAAACGTGAGTACACCCCTTACATTTTTGTAAATATTTTATTATATCTTTTTATGTGACAACACTGAAGAAATTACTCTCTGCTACAATGTAAAGTAGTAAGTGTACAGCCTGTATAACAGTGTACATTTGCTATCCCCACAAAATTACTCAACACACAGCCATTATTGTCTAAATCATTGGCAACAAAAGTGAGTACACCCCTTAGCGGAAATGTCCAAATTGGGCCCAAAGTGTCAATATTTTGTGTGTGGCCACCATTATTTTCCAGCACTGCGTAACCCTCATGGGCATGGAGTTTGCCAGAGCTTCACATGTTGCCACTCACATGCCATTGTGAGACTTTGCAAGTCCACCGCCATAGCGGTATTAGTCTACATTTAAGGTAACAACAATCATGTCTGAGATATCTGGCTATATGATAGCTTTTAGATTGTGGGAGTTACATGATAAGGGGGGCTGTCAATGCAGAAATGTCTACCTGAGAGGCACTGGGAAAACCTTACACCTTATAAATTTCCTTCACAATGCTTGTAGATGCAGAAGATGCCTTCATGGACCTAAATTGTACCTAAAACAAAAAAAAAAAGACAAAAATACAAAATTAAGGCCTTAAAAATCATAGGAACTGCAGCATCTCTTCTCAACAGCATTCCTCAGTGACCATCAATTGGTGACATGTTAAACAGAACCCTACGTGTCCACAAAGAAGAGGATCATGGATCATGTGATGGGAGGTAGCCATCTGCATACAAAATATTACCATCACATAGGCCAAGATCCAGGACTTTGTAGCCAGGCTAGATTAGGTTAACATTGTTACCAATAGATTGTCACTGAGGAGTGCTGTTGTTAAGGCCCAAACATGTCTGCAGCTCGTTTGTTCTCCTCCACCTAGGCACAGAGCGCACATCCCCAGTGGCTGTCTGCTGTCTCCCTGCTGGTGGTAGTGCAAGGGATGGGGGAGGCAACCACCCGGGAGGCAGCAGCACCTGCAGTGGCGGTGGTGGAGGCTTGGTGGGAGGAGGGGCCAGGCTGCCGGTGGCTGGGGGATGCCTCTGGGGTGGAGGAGGCGGGGCTGAGGACCAGAGCGAGTTGAATGGCCTCCGCGATGACTCCTTGGAATGCACTCTGGTTCACCCTAATCCTGAGCAGCCTGGCCAGATGATGCCTCCTCTCCACCCTATTGCACCTTGCCAGGCTGCGCATGACCTCCGCATGATTGCCGGATATGCTGGCATGGATCCCCCGAAGCAACTTCACCTGCTGTCGCATGAGGGCCAGCATCTACGCCTGTGCAGCCTGGCCTAATGTGGGTAATGGTGGCCTGTATGGTGTGGCCAGATGAGGAGGTGGAGGTGTGGGAGTGGGGAGGGTCTGGGGCCTGGCTAGAGCCTGAAGCAAAACTAGCGGTGGTGTAGGTGGGCGCGGTGGTGCTGGTGGCAGCCAATCCAATGCACTGCTGCGGGGTGGAGTAGGTGGCGGCTGTCTTGCATCATTGCTCCAGTTGGAAGGACCTGGCAAGATGATCAGTCTTTGGAGGAGGGGGATATTGGGGTCAAAACCCGGCAGTGTTACCTGTAGTCCTGCTGGTGACCCCACTAGCAATATGACTTCCTCCTCCGAGCAAGGGCCCTCTGGCCCTCTTCCTTCCTCTTCTCCCTGTGCAGGTTCCTGCTGGGTGGGGTCTTGCTCCTCCACTTCCTGCTCTGATCGAGTTAACGCCCCTGCCTCTGGACCCAGACCTCCTTGATGCAGAAATAGATTAAAGAGGGGTATATGTCATTAGTATGATGAATAATATATTGTTTTGTGTGCATTCCTAACTATCTGACATTTAGGCTTGAACCTGGGTGATACTCTTAACTGCAACTCAAATTAGGTATCATATGCTAGATATGATCTATTCTTTGGTTCATGGTCTTGATCTTTCTTGTCACCTAACGCTATCTTGATTTTGTCTGCGTCCTGTAACTGTATAGGCTGCAGTGGGCACACCAATAAATGGACTCTCTGTTGCTTTATTACTGTTGCTGTGCCCAGGAATGACAGTGATTTCTCAGCTTCATGGATTTAATGACTCATCCATCTATCCCTTGTTAATTCCATGGAGCTGACATATCAGAGTCCTTGTTGGACATTATGTACATGTGTAGTGTGTGTGATGCACATATGGTGGCATGTTGGTGTATATGATATTCACCTGATATGGAAGCTGGGTCCTGCTGGGCCACCGGGCCCAGCAGGGAAAGGCCTGGCGACCCTTTCCCACTCATTATAGCTCATAGTTCTTGTCCTCCTTGGCCATCATCGTCCTCACTTGGCCCTAATGTCATCAAACAGCTGCTTGATGGACCTCACATCCCTTGGCGCTGTGCCTATCGCTGTAATCTCTGCCGCTACCTCCTTCCAAGCCTGAGCCCTAGGCCCTGGCTTGACTTCCCTCCCCCTGCAAGAATCATGGGGCAGCCACGGATAGCACCAAGGAGGACCACATTCTCCCGGTGCGAGTAATTGTTGGCCCTGTGCTTGCCCTTAGCCTCCTGCCCTCCCAACTGTGGACGGGGACCCTTGCCTCCCTGACCTGTTACTGAGGCCTGTCTCTCCCCTGAACTACCACCCCCCTGAGATCAGCCCCCTTCCCCTCTGTCCCTCTCCTAAGTGTGCCTGGTGCTAGGGCCACTCTGCTACCACCCACCTCCTCCTCTACACTCCCATCCTCCTCCTCTTCTCCACCACTCATCTTCTCCTCCCCACCACTACTCCCCATGGCCAACTTTCTCTCCTCCTCACCTCTCCTCCTCCTCCCCACCTCTCCTACCTCCATTATAATCCCAAAAAGAAAATAAGGATAAATACAAATACGTGTTGCTGTTTATATAGTTTATATAGTATATATGGAAAAAAGAATGTGTTTATAATGTGTATTTAGTAACTGTTGGGGGATGTGGTGTGTGGGATGGGATTGGGGTGTGTGTATGGAGTGATCTAACTCTATGTGTTGCTATGTGTGTTGTTTAAATTATGTTTACTGCAGTTATTTGTAATCTGGAAATATGTGTAATCAAGCAATACGGGTAAAATTGTATGTAATAGAATATAAATGAACAAAACCGCAAAACACTTCTCTCCAAACCCCTTCTACTCTCTCTCTGACTCTCAAAACCCACCAACTCCGTGACCTGTGTGCTACTTTGAAAGAAAATACCATCCATACCATACAGTAAACGCATGGGCGGGTGGAATGCAAATTTATAATATCCCTCTGTCAATCATCTTCGGCTAGACCGCTTCCTATTGGCTGAGAAGCCTGTGTCGCACTACGTTATACTGCAAATGGATAGTGATGGCCGGCCCCTTAACAGCTTGCGTGCGCAGATAGGGTTTACGGGCGTGTGTCTACGGTCCGTAACTCGCGACGTGGTTCAATTTTATGGCTCTGTAACACAGACGAATTTCAAGCACCGCAGCCTTTGCGGTGTGCTGATGCCGCTACGGGCTTCGAATTTAATGGGGCTGAAAGTTTGATTGGCTCTTGAGCTGGCTCATGCACTTTTGACCCAATCAGCTAACAGAGCTTAGTAACAAAAATCCATTTTAAAAATGGCAGCTTCCACTCTCCACAAACATGGAGTAGTGTCTGGCAAACTAGATGAGTTCCTTAACTTTTCCATTGATAGTTAATCTTCTCTAAGAGTGCTCTTGTCTCTAATACAACAGACATGTAAAAAGATGCATCAAAGGTTTTAATTATGTTTAAAAAAAGTGCTATAAATAAGGATATTAGTTTTGGGCATAAATTACTATTGAAAATCCTCCTACTTGTTTATCTTTCTCTTATCTGGGGGGATTAATTAACTCTCACGGGGGTGGGTAAACAAACTTCTTAATTTTTACAGGGCAAAGGTTTTCAGACTGTGGGTAGATCACCTGTGAACTTTGTGAACTTCAGTCAGGTGGTCCATAGAGCAACTGTGAATTTAAGATATATATATCAAAAATAATGAATACAATTCATAAAACTGCATATACAATGGACCCTCAGTACTTAAAAATCGGCGATTTCAGTACTCGAAGCGTCTGAATGAGAAAAAAATGGTTCAGAACTTGATTTGGTACTCGTCGTGTTCATGCCTCCCCGCATCCTGCCTCACCAGGAAGTTAAGCAAGTGCTGTGGCATAGTGTAGTTAGTGCCTACAAGAGCAGCCTGTGCCTACAAGCATCAAAATGCAGCCTGTGCCTATAAGAATCCATGTATAGCCTGTGCTTATAAGAACCGAAGTGCAGCCTGTGCCTATAAGAATGAAAGTGCAATCTGTGCTTATAAAAGTGTCTATAAGATTCAATTTACATTACCCCTTATGGGAGTTTTTGCCACTTGTCTGGAACCGATCATTGACGAGTACCAAGGGTTCCCTGTACGAGATCACATAAATGCCTAGATAGTTTTCTTTTTGTTTGTAAGTGCATTATAGAATAACGTTTCTAACAGTAAACTTACATTGATCTTTCTTTACCTGTTAATCTGACTTTATGATCTACAAAGCACAGTCTGATATCTGACTCTGAAATCTTTTTTTGCCAACAATTGCTAATGATTCAAAACAGTTAAAATAAAAACGGCTGATCATGTGCAAATCACAGAGAGTAAATAAGCTGATTAGGCTAATCATTACCAGGGGTCTGCACATGCTCAGTCCTTTCAATTTCATATGGCCTTAGACTAAAAATAAACAGCCATGCTTGTGTATTTAGCAAATCTTGACCATAATGAATGGGAATGATATGTCAGTCTATACTTGGTAGGTCAGAAAAGATTATCGTAAACATTACAAACTTCAATGTAAGTTTACTTTGCAAAATACAATTTAATAACATTAAACTGATAAAATACCTATAATTTAAAATTATACTATATCTGAACAGTGTCCCACAAGTATGTTTCCAGGTTGACATCACCATTAAGTGACTACATAAGATGCACAAACAGCAACTGAACAGTATGGCCAAACTGCAATAAAATGTGTGACACTAATACATAGAATGACAATAACATATGATATCATACTCCTGTAAATGGTGTGTGGTCACATGCAGATGCCATTAAAACACATTTGTTCTGTATTAAATGTAACATTACTTGAGGACATGCGGCATGAGGTGTGTGCAATGTGGCTCAGGGACATGTATTTATACATACAAGATGTGACTAAACAAGACATCAGAAACCAGGAGCAAACTCATAGAAACATGCCTAAAAATATAATAATTCCCCCCATGGTTCAATTTAATAACTCTGTAATAGACTATAATAAAGAAAAATAATGATCTATATTACTAGTATCCTGGGGGCTTAACACCCCTTAATGTATCAAAAAAGATTATATATATAAAAAAAAAAAAATGTATTGGATACTCTGGATCTGGAAACTACGCCGATTAAAATGGCTAAATGTGATATTCTTTTATTTATCAGGGGCTGGCCAATTAGTAGAATCGCTGATTGCACAATATGTAATAGATTTCTCTTGTAATACGTTAGTTTCAAAGTTGTGGCTTTTCAGTTATGTTGATTTTCTACTGTTCTCAAACCATCTAAATCAATGATATACAATTGGTATTCTACTGCAGTTGTACATTAATGGATTACTTCTGTATGCGTTGTCTTGAATATTAAATCAGATGATTGGCTTAATCTAATATTAATTAATAATACAATTACAAATCCAATCTATACTCATAGATTGAAGTAAATGTAGGAAGTCAATAATTGGATTTTCACCAAACATACTGTACTAAGAATGTATGGCAATGTGGAGTGCATTTCTCATAAAATTTGATTTGTTTTCCAACACTACAAATTTTGTTACAAAAATGTAAATAAATGAGACAAAGATAAATAATTTCAGAACTTTTTCCACCTTTAATGTGACCTATAAACTGTACAACTCAATTGAAAAACAAACTGAAATCTTTTAGGTGGAGAGAAGAAAAAAAAAGAGAAACATTAAGTGGTTGCATAAGTCTGCACACCTTCTTATAACTGGGGACGTAGCTGTGTTCAGAATTAAGCAATCACATTCCAAATCGTGTTAAATTGCAGTCAGCATACACCTGCCATCATTTAAAGTGCCTCTGATTAACCCCAAATAAAGTTCAGCTGCTCTAGTTGGTCTTTCCTGAAATTTTCTTAGTCGCATCCCACAGCAAAAGCCATGGTCCACAGAGAGCTTCCAAAGCATCAGAGGGATCTCATTGTTAAAAGGTATCAGTCAGGAGAAGGGTACAAAAGAATTTCCAAGGCATTAGATATACCATGGAACACAGTGAAGACAGTCATAATCCAGTGGAGAAAATATGGCACAACAGTGACATTACCAAGAACTTGAGCTCCCTCCAAAATTGATGAAAAGACAAGAAGAAAACTGGTCTGGGAGGCTACCAAGAGGCCTACAGCAACATTAAATGAGCTGCAGGAATAAGTGGCAAGTACTGGCTGTGTGGTACATGTGACAACAATCTCCCGTGTTCTTCATATGTCTGGGCTATGGGGTAGAGTGGCAGCATGACAACGACCCAAAGCATACATCCAAATGAACAAAGGAATGGCTTCACCAGAAGAAGATTAAAGTTTTGGAATGGCCCAGCCAGAGCCCAGACCTGAATCTGATTTAAAATCTGTGGGGTGATCTGAAGAGGGCTGTGATCTGACAGATTTGGAGTGTTTTTGCAAAGAAGAGTGGGCAAATCTTGCCAAGTCAAAATGTGCCATGCTGATAGACTCATACCCAAAAAGACTGAGTGCTGTAATAAAATCACAAGGTGCTTCAACAAAGTATTAGTTTAAGGGTGTGCATACTTATGCAACCATATTATTTTATTTTTATATTGTTTCTTCCCTCTACCTAAAAGATTTCAGTTTATTTTTCAATTGAGTTGTACTGTTTATAGGTCACATTAAAGGTGGAAAAAGTTCTGAAATTATTTATCTTTGTCTCATTTTTTTACAGCACAGAAACCTGACATTTTAACAGGGGTGTGTAGACTTTTTATATCCACTGTATATAGATATAAAGATGATGGATAGATATGGATGGATGAAGAAATATATAGATATTTAAATTAGCAATTAAATTAAATTAATTTTATATATATGTTCACATCTTTATTATATATATATACAGTGGTGCTCAAAAGTTTGCATACCCTTGGTGAATTGGTAATATACCGTATGTACCATTTTTAAAGAAAACATGAGTGAACAGGCAAAACACATTTCTTTTATCTCTTATGGTATTCATATTCAACTGTAGGTTATAAAAGAATGGCACAATCATACAACAAAACATGGCAACAAAGAAAAAAAAAATGACCCTGTTCAAAAGTTTGTATTCCCTTAGTTCTTAATGCTGTGTATTGCCCCCTTTTGCATCAATGACAGCGTGCAGTCTTTTGTAATAGTTGTCTATGAGGCCCCTAATTCTTGCAGGTGCTATTGCTGACCATTCGCCTTGGCAAAATGCCTCCAGGTCATGCAAAGTCTTCGGTCGTCTTGCATGAACCGCACGTTTGAGATCTCCCCAGAGTGGCTGATGATATTAAGGCCAGGAGACTGTGATGGCCATTCCACAACCTTTACCTTTTCAACTAGGCCTTGTGCTTATGGTCATTGTCATGCTGGAAAGTCCAAGAGCGTCCCATGCGCAGCCTTCGTGCAGAAGAATGTAAATTGTTCCTACTCCTATATTCATAGCCTCCCTGGTGCTTGCCTCAGCCATTCCTGCCCTACTCCCTGGTCCCAGCTCCTCTCCTTTCCCCCTCTTGCTCTGGCCCGGCTTTTCTGTCCATGTTTGCCCTTCAGCCTGCATTGCTCCTAAGCCCACTCCCATCTTGCTCTGGTATCCATTTGTTCTCCCTTCTACATGAGCGTCTCCTCTCCTTCTCTGCTGCCCCCAGTTGTCTTCTCTCCTCATGCTGTCAAACCGCTTTTTCCCTCATCTGTCAACCTCCCCACTTCTCTCTTTCTTCCTCTTGTTGCCTCTTCCTGGCCCACCTGTCTGATCTTCTGCCACTTGTTTCTGCTGCTAGTTTGCACCTCTCTCCCTTGCTGCTCAAGCTCTTCTCATCCGCAGTTCCCAATGACATTTAGCGTCCTCCACCTGCTCTGGTTGCTCTCGTAGCTGCTCTTGCTCATCCTCCTCCCTCCCCCTCCTCTCTGTCTTCTCTGCAGCTTCTCTCGTTCCGTGGCTGCTCTACCTTGATATGCTGACACAAAAAACATGCAAAGATGATGTGCTCTAGGTAATGCATCCCAAATGACTATGCATCATTAATATCCCTCATCATGCTTCTATCTAGCTGGGTTACAACATTGCCTCAGGTCTCCTTTGCTAGTGCCAATCTTGAATCTGCTACAAAGGAGCTTGAAAAGACTCGTAGCCTCCGAAAATCTAAATGACTACATCATAGGACCTTTCACATCACCACCCTTTCCTATCTGGAGGATCAATCTGCTCGGCGTTGCTACCCAAAAGTATTCCAATAAGAAGAGACTAGCCATAGACCTTTCCACTCCTCATAACTCCATCATTCAAAGCATCAATTCCCTTATCCCATCAGAAGAATACTCCCTCTAAAAGGAGTCCAAAAATGTTCGACGTATTCGCTGAAGGTCTGTCCTGGATATTATTGAATGTCAAGAGATGCCCCATTGTCATTTATTCCTTGGACAAATTCCTATACATAGAAAACTCTGCATCAATTTTGACAAACCTTCATGAATCTGTATCACTATTTTCTGAGTTCAATATTCCCTTCTCTAGTGAAAAGAACCAAGAACCATCTTATTGAGTCGAGTTCTTAGGAATCACGCTCGACACCAAGCATATGGAAGCATGCCTTCCTGATAATCAACTAGTGAGTCTTAAGGAGCTCATTACTTCCTTTCATCATTCCAAAAGATGCACAGCTAAAGAACTTCAGTAACTTCTCAGACATATCAACTTTGTCACTTTCATCCTTCCTCAAGCAAAAGCTTTCATTAGCAATCTGTTGACCAATCTTGCTCAGCATTCCGACTGACTATCTCCCATCACATCAGTGATCAAGCCATTGCAGACCTCCACCTCTTCTCTACATTTTTTAAATCCTGGAACGGCAGATTAATTTTCTTAACCAAACCTTCTACCTCGTCACTTACACTATGTATTTACTCCTTCCCATCACACTTTAAAATACCCTTCAACTATGAAACCATCACATCACCATGGCATACTTCAATCACAAATTCTCCAGGCACCCAAGATGTCATTCCAGCTCTCATGGCCACCAGCTATGTGGAACCCAATGGCTCGAACAAGCCTTTTTACGCCTCATTACCTCAGACGAATGCACGACAAGACTACAATATCCCTTCTGAGGGAACTAACACATTAGTCACTTTCCCTACAGTTTCAACTTTTTTCACACTGCCCCTCACCATTCTTAATTTTTTTCCTTAGCAATTCTGCACTATTCCTCCTGGCTTCACAGAGCTTCAGCCACCTTCGACTGGTCCCAAGAAAGTAGACTGCTCTGCTTGGGAGACTATGCATGCTGGACTTACAGATAATACCAAGAGGACATACAATAGGGTTTGGCACCTATCCCAGATATCCATTGCTAAACACCATCACTATCCTCCATATTCTCTTGCAATCTTTGTTGCATTTGCAGCTCATTTTGACTCCCAATATAATTACAACATCATTAAGACGTATTTCTTTGCTGTTCAATTTCATCTCACCCAGGATTTCAACCTTACTCAGTCATTTCTGGTCACTTCTTCACATGCTCCATCTCGCAGAATACCTATCGATAGTGCTATATTTAAGCATATCATTGCCATTCTTGTCTCTAATCCACTCGGCCCAGACCCATTACTGCAGCAATCATGCTAGCCTGCTAAGGCTTCCTCAGTCCCGGAGAGTTCAAGTTATCTCAAACTCCGCCAGTCTACCCCACTAAACAAGACTTAGCATCCCAACACAATCTCTTCATAGTCACTATCACATCTTCTAAAACTATCCACCATCCAGTATCAAACACATACTACCCCAAGCACAATGTCTGGTACACAGTCACTGCACTTTGTAAACTCTCCAAGCCAACCAAATATGCCTACCATCCGCTCCTTGCCATTTCCAGCCAAACACTATCTACTAATTCTCAAGTACATTATGTTTGGCTCCCCTATACATCCCCTATCCTACCAAGGAAATTAGACAAGCCGTCCATAACCTCAATCTTTCCCTACCATCATGACAATTTGGCCCTGTAAGCAGGCCAGGATGATGCAGTTCTTTGGTCAAACCGCCAACTACCTCATAGGGAGAAGGGTAAGACCACAAATGGCCATGTTTATACATGGAGTATATATATATACATACACAGATGTACTTTTTATTTACTGTACTACTGTACAGTGGAGGGCTTCTATCGCTCTTTTGCCCACCATATTATAAATGATTGTTATGGTGAACTACGTACTCATAAGGTCCACAACACAGGCTGAGATCCCGCTCCATGCTGATAATAGCCAGTAAGCTTGAAACAGCTGTACATGGATAGGATACTCAGCTTGTGTTTAATCCAACCTTGGCTTTGCATTAAAGCTGTGTAATACAGCATGCATAAGCTTAAGGGAAGCCATGTTTGATAATGGCTACGGATAGAAGAGCGAGGCATTTGTGGGCACATTGGCATGTCCCAGCTCATCTTTCCAGAATGCAGTGTAATAACTGTTTTTCTCAGAACTCTGAGCGAGCTGGAAGTAGGTTTTTTTCAACTTGCTTTAGACGTTCAAATGTGAACACAGGTGTACTTTTTATTTACTATATATATATACCCTATAATAATTGTGGTATGTGTGTAATGCTCATCAATGGTAGGTGGAGGGACACTGGGAGGGGGGAGAGACTGGTGGGGGAGAGAGGAAGCGGGGAGAGACACTGGGAGGGCAGAGGAAGGGGGAAGAGACACTGGGGGAGAGATAATAGGGAGGAGAGGACGGAAGAGAGACAATGGGGGGCAGAGGAAGGGGGAGAGACACTGGGGAAGATACACTGGGAGGGGAGAGGAAGGGGGAGAGACACTGAGGAGGAGAGAGGAATGGGGTGAGAGACACTGGGGAGTGGAGAGGAAAGAGGAGAGACACTGGGGAAGGGAGAGGAAGGGGGAGAGACATTAAGGAGGGGATTTCAAGGGGGGGGGGGCACTGGGTAGGGGATAGACACTTGGGAGGGGAAAGGAAGGTGGGGAGGAGAGACACTGGGGAGGTGAGAGGAATGGGGGAAAAATACACTGGGGAGTGGAGAGGGAGGGGTCGACACTGGGAAGGGGAAGGGGGGAGAGACACTGGGGAGGGAAGGGGGAAAGAGACACAGGGGATGGAACATGGGAGAGACACAGGGAGGGAAGGGGGGAAGAGCAGCAGGGGAGGGGAGGGAAGGGAGGGAAGAGAGACATGGGAGGTAAAGGGGGAAAGAGACACAGGGAGGGCAGGGAGAGAGGGTGGGAGAGAGAGACAGGGGAGGGAAAGGATGGTAGAGAGACATGGGGGGGAGCAGTGTAACGCTCCATGAGATACATATAATTCTTAAAGTCTGTAAAGAGCTGCACTCATTAACAGGAGGGACACTGGGGGGGGGGGGCAGGGGGTGGAGACTGGGGGGGGGAGAGAGGAAGGGGGAAGAGACACTGGGGAAGAGATAATGGGGAGGAGAGGACGGAAGAGAGACACTAGGGGACAGAGGAAGGGGGGGAAATACACTGGGGGGAGAGAGGAAGGGGGAGAGACACTGGGGGGAGATAATGGGGAGGGGAGAGGAAGAGGGGGAAAAGCACTGGGGAGTGAAGAGGAGGGGAAAGAGAGACTGGGAAGGGAAGGGGGCAAAAGACACAGGGCAGGGGAAGGGGGAAAAAAACACTGGGGAGGGGAGGGAAGGGGGGAAAGAGATACAGGGGGGGGAAGGTGGGAGAGACACAGAGGAGGGAAGGGGGGAAGAGCAGCAGGGGAGGGAAGGGAGGGAAGAGAGACATGGGAGGGAAAAGGGGGAAGAGACACAGGGAGGTCAGTGAGAGAGGGTGGGAGAGAGAGACAGGGGAGGGAAAGGATGGTAGAGACATGGGGGAGAGCAGTGTAACGCTCCATGAGATACATATAATTCTTAAAGTCTGTATAGAGCTGCACTCATTAACGGGAGGGGGAGGGACACTGGGAGGGGAGACGGGGGGGGGGAGACGCTGGTGGGGGAGAGAGGAAGGGGGGAATGACACTGGGAGGGCAGAGGAAGGGGGAAGAGACACTGGGAGAGATAATGGGGAGGAGAGGATGGAAGAGAGACACTGGGAGACAGGGGAAGAGGTGGGGGGGAGACACTGGGGAAGATACACTGGGGGGAGAGGAAGGGGGAGAGACACTGGGGGGAGATAATGGGGAGGGGAGAGGAAGAGGGGGAAAACACTGGGGAGTGGAGAGGAGGGGGAGAGAGACACTGGGAGGGGAGAGGAAGTGGGAGAGACACTGAGGAGAAGAGAGGAATGGGGTGAGAGACACTGGGGAGTGGAGAGGAAGGGGAGAGACACTGGGGAAGGGAGAGGAAGGGGGAGAGACATTAAGGAGGGGAGAACAAGGGGGGGCACTGGGGAGGGGAGAGATACTTGGGAGGGGAGAGGAAGGTGGGGAGGAGAGACACTGGGGAGGTGAGAGGAATGGGGGAAAAATACACTGGGGAGTGGAGAGGGAGGGGTCGACACTGGGAAGGGGGGAGAGACACTGAGGAGGGAAGGGGCAAAAGACACAGGGCAGGGGAAGGGGGAAAGACACTGGGGAGGGGAGGGGGGAAAGAGACACTGGGAAGAGGGGAAAGAGACACAGGGGAGGGAAGGGGGAAAGAGACACAGAGGATGGAACATGGGAGAGACACAGGGAGGGAAGGGGGGAAGAACAGCAGGGGAGGGAAGGGAGGGAAGAGAGACATGGGAGGGAAAAGGGGGAAGAGACACAGGGAGGGCAGTGAGAGAGGGGGGGAGAGAGAGACAGGGGAGGGAAAGGATGGTAGAGACATGGGGGGAGCAGTGTAACGCTCCATGAGATACATATAATTCTTAAAGTCTGTATAGAGCTGCACTCATTAACGGGAGGGGGAGGGACACTGGGAGGGGGGACGGGGGGGGGGGGACGCTGGTGGGGGAGAGAGAAAGGGGGAATGACACTGGGAGGGCAGAGGAAGGGGGAAGAGACACTGGGGAGAGATAATGGGGAGGAGAGGATGGAAGAGAGACACTGGGGGACAGGGGAAGAGGTGGGAGGGAGACACTGGGGAAGATACACTGGGGGGAGAGGAAGGGGGAGAGACACTGGGGGGAGATAATGGGGAGGGGATAGGAAGAGGGGGAAAACACTGGGGAGTGGAGAGGAGGGGGAGAGAGACACTGGGAGGGGAGAGAAAGGGGGAGAGACACTGAGGAGAAGAGAGGAATGGGGTGAGAGACACTGGGGAGTGGAGAGGAAGGGGAGAGACACTTGGGAAGGGAGAGGAAGGGGGAGAGACATTAAGGAGGGGAGAACAAGGGGGGGCACTGGGGAGGGGAGAGATACTTGGGATAGGGAGAGGAAGGTGGGGAGGAGAGACACTGGGGAGGTGAGAGGAATGGGGGAAAAATACACTGGGGAGTGGAGAGGGAGGGGTCGACACTGGGAAGGGGGGAGAGACACTGAGGAGGGAAGGGGCAAAAGACACAGGGCAGGGGAAGGGGGGAAAGACACTGGGGAGGGGAGGGGGGAAAGAGACACTGGGAAGAGGGGAAAGAGACACAGGGGAGGGAAGGGGGGAAAGAGACACAGGGGATGGAACATGGGAGAGACACAGGGAGGGAAGGGGGGAAGAACAGCAGGGGAGGGAAGGGAGGGAAGAGAGACAAGGGAGGGAAAAGGGGGAAGAGACACAGGGAGGGCAGTGAGAGAGGGGGGGAGAGAGAGAGAGACAGGGGAGGGAAAGGATGGTAGAGAGACATGGGGGGGGGGCAGTGTAATGCTCCATGAGATACATATAATTCTTAAAGTCTGTATATAGCTGCACTCATTAACGGGAGGGACACTGGGGAGGGGCAGGGGGAGACTGGTGGGGCAGAGGAAGGGGGAAGAGACACTGGGGAGGGAGTGGGGTGGAAAGAGACACAGGGGAGGGAGTGGGGGGGGGGGGGGGGGAAGAGACGCAGGGGAGGGAGATAAGGGGGGGAAAAAACAGGGGAGGGAGAGGGGACAAAGAGACACGGGAGGCGAGAGATGGGGAGAGGCTTGCAGTGAGTGTCGAATGTGCTCATTGCGAGGCCCAAATTTATAGGGGGAGAACCTTGCATTGTGTGGCAAACAGCATGGACAGGCTTCAAATTTTATTGCCGTCATTTTTGACGGGCAAGTCGCTAGTAGAAATATTGTGATGTATTTCTGATTGTACAAACCTTTGAATCCACATTTTAGAAGGCAATGCTGCAGGTCTGTATGCAGCACTTTTTTTCAAATAAAGGTCTCAGAGTTCTAAAATGTATTTAGATGGTTAAATGCTCTTGCCTTCTGTCAGCAAATGAGATCTATGACATTGTGACCCAACCCACTTCCCAAATGGGAGAAAGTGATATGTAAAGTAGTAACATTGTGCATTTTAGACCAATTAAGACGTATTACTAGGGATTAATGAGTCCTGATGTGATATTGTAACACATTTAGGATATTATTATGATACATTACTATTTTAGCTCTAGCTTTGTAATAGTATTAAGGTGGCAGTATTGCATGTTTTGCTGTCTGAAGACTTATCCCTCTTATACCCTGGGTGGCTCCATAGACATGTTAAGATGCACACCCCGGGCCATCTTTATCATTCTTAGCTGCTATTTAGAATATGTATTATTTGTTTGCAATGTTCAGTTGTTTCCAACTCTCTGTGACCTCATGGACTTTAATACACCAGGTACATCTATATATCCATGCTGATCCACTTAGCTTTCATGGCAGATATACTGGAGTGGGTTTCAGTTCCTTCTCCAGTGGGCCACAGGGTTTGATTCCAGTCAGGGAACCAAGAACACAACCTGAAGCCTTGCAGGGTTGGGCCTGGTCAGTACTTGGATGGGGGACCACCTAGGAATACCAGGAGCTGTATGCTGTGGCCCACTGGAGATGGAACTGGCAATCCACTCCAGTATCTCTGCCATGAATACCAAGTGGATCAGCATGGTGTGATAGACAGATAGAGAAAGGTAGGTATGTAGATAGACATATATATATATATATATATATATATATATAAATATATATATATATATAGATATATATATAGACAGATAGATACACAGAGAGACAGGGATAGATAGATAGACAGCTATAGATAGAAAAGTGGATAGATAGATATAGATAGATAAGTAGATAGATAGAGACAGACAGATATAGATAGATATAGATAGATATAGACAGAGATACATAGACAGATACATAGATAGACATATAGATAGATAGATAGATAGATAGATAGATAGATAGGAAGATAGATTTAGACAGATAGAGATGAATAGATAGACAGACATATAAGTAGATAGATAGACAGATATATATACAGAGGTAGGTAAGGTAATATTACCTAACTGATCCTCATGACATGTTAATGAGCACCAACAAATAATAGCTGTGTGTTCACACATATACCTCAGTATCAGCCTGAGCAGTCTGATTGTACGTTACCATGTGATGTACAGTGTTTTATCTGTATACAGTACATCTGGGTACACCCCACACATACATCTCATACACCACCATTGTTGTGAATCTGTTCCAACTAAACTTCCCATACACTATAGCCACCCCACTGGCCCCACTCTGGGCGTTGCCGCTTTAAGAGCCTCGCCGTGCCCTTTTAACAGCGGCGGCCGAGATCGAATTCGAGGCCGTGACGTAATTGTGGAAGTGATCCGGTCGTGGAACGTTGTGTAGCAGATTCCTCCTGAGCGTTGCGGACCGGATTAGAGAGGGGATCGGATGGTCTGGGGAGTCCTCTCCATAACAAGAGTACATACAGACGGCCCCAGGACCCGGCCACCCTTGCTCTGTAGGATCCGAGCCTGATAGAGCAAGGGCCCCTCCCCCCACACCTTAAAGGACCCCCAAAACTAAGGATTCTGGGATCCACGTCTTCCAGGATCCCCCAGCTGAGCTTTACAGGGTTCCCTCACCCCGCACTACTGGCAGTGACCCTACAGCAGCACCCTGACATCCCCAGATCTCTGATCCCATCTCAGCTGTGGGATTTAGTATCTGATATGATGAACTCTCAGAACCTGTTTCCCAATGTCCCAGCTCAGCCCCAGCCCCCCCTACAGCAGCAGCAGCCACCCTTCCCTGGCAAGTCCACCCTACAGATCAAGAAGAATGCCATCACCGACGACTACAAGGTGACCAACCAGGTGCTGGGGCTGGGCATCAATGGCAAGGTGCTGGAGATCTTCAGCAAGAAGAGCGGGGACAAGTTTGCACTGAAGGTAAAGACCACATAACCTGCCACCATAGGATAGGGCAGAGAGGGCTCTGACAATGGGCAGCGTCTGGGGGAGCAGGTGGCTACTTGTATGGGCTATTCATATGGGCTTACACCCTCATTGTGGGCCTCACATGGGGCCTAATGTGGGACTGATTCTGGAAAAGCACTCCCTTATTTAGAATATGTATCTTATAAAATCTTTGCGAGTTGAGCTCTATATATTTATATAGTTGTTTGTAAATATATATTTAAATATATATATATATATATATATATATATATATGTGTGTGTGTGTAATCAGTCGCATATATATTTACAGATCTGAGTGTGTGAATACATATTCTACACATCCATACACACACACACACACACACGTGTGTGTGCCAAAGGCACTCATCGCAAGGCCCTGAAAGTTACAGGCTTGACGGGGGCTACAATGAGCTCTGAAGACTATCATTGCCAGGCCAACAATGAACGCCGTAGGCCTTTGGCGCTTATCGTGAGGCACCCAAGACTTGAGGCGGGCGATTGAGAAATACACCGGGGAGGGGGGAAGAGAGACAACGAGGAGGGAGAGAGGGGGAAAAAAACGCAGGACAAGGAGAGAGGGCGAAATGGACACTGGGGTCAGAGAGTGGTGAGAGGCTTGCAATGAGTGCCCAAGGTGCTCATCGCACAAGTAGAGAGGGGGAAATGGAGACTGGGGTCAGAGAGTGGTGAGAGGCTCGCAATGAGTGCCCGAGGCTCGCAATGAGTGCCCAAGGCGCTCATCGCGAGGGACGCAAGTGAGGGAGGGGAGATTGTGTGGCAAACAGCATTGCCAGGCTTCAAATGTTATTGCCGTCATTTTTGTCGGGCGAGTCCCTAGTATAATATGTTACTCGGTCGTATCCGACTCTCCGTGGTCTTGTGGACCACAGCACACAATCATTATGTCTCTAGTTGTGCTTATCCATAAGGTTTTCTTGGAAAAATTACTGTAGTGGGTTGATAGTTCCTTCTTCAGTGGACCTCAATTTGTCTGACCTCTCTGCCATGGCCTACCCATGTTTGGTGACCCTACAAGGTATAGCTCACAGATTCACTGAAGTACACAAGTTCCTTCACCGTGACAAGGTAGCGATCCAGAAGGGGATTATATGTATATGTATGTATGTATGTATGTATGTATGTAAACCGTGTGTTGGACATCATTTGAATGAAACCCATTGTCTGCTGACTTTAGATGAATGTGACTTGATACATAGGATGATGTATGTCATACTGTATTGGTAGCGAGCGGTGGTTGTGGTGCCACAGTAATGGGACAGGCAGAGGGTTATCTGGTACATAGGCCAAGCACCAAATAAGGATTGACGTCTCACAACTGATAAGAGAATGGGCAGACTGGATGGGTCCAGTGGTTCTTGTGTGTTAGTTATTCTACAGCTGGAGTCTTAGTCTTGTATAAAAGATGTTTGACTACACATGGAGAATTATTGTTTACATTTTTATCATATGTTTCTTTCTAAATTCTTTATTATATTTATTTTAATATTCTATGATTCAGTGTAATATAAAATGTAAGTTGTTATGGTAGTGCACTAGTCATTTAGTTAAAATGCTTGTTTTAAACCCAAAACAGACTGGTTAAGGGTAAGATGTTCAGTAGTAAGTCCTCTGTTAATCCTCAACATTTAGTGTTAAATCTACAAATTTTAACCTTTTTTTACAGCATTGTTGATTACTTATTTTAAATTTGGCATAGGACACAACTGTGTCTTCTCTTACATACATTTGAAAGAGCACGTCATTACAAAAGGTGTTTTTTTTTTTTTTTTTTTAATACCTGGAATTTTTTTTTTTTGAGAAAATCATGTTTTCAATTTCCTTGAAACAAACCGGAAATGCACAGAGCATACTTTTTAGTCTGTAGATCTCATTGGCTGACAGAGGACAAGTCCCCAAGTTCAGATAAATACCTGAATATGTCTTTATGCTCTGAGACTTTCATTTGGGGGGGGGGGGACACAACATTGTTAATGTGATTCAACATTGAAAAAAGATCTTTTCATGTGCTTATATGACCACAACATATGCAAGGGAAATAATAAAAAAATATAAATAAATAAGTAAATATATGAAAAAAAAAATATATATATTTTATTTATCTAAACACACACACAATAATATATACACACTGGCCATTAAGTAATGCTTTCTGGTGCTGAAAGGGTTACCCGAGCTCACAATTTGCACTTGTTCTGGACCGGAACTGTCATTGACTGTTTCGGGTTGATGTGACAGCTGCCTGAGCCAATCAGAATGCTGTATGCTGTGAGGTTGTATATTGGACACCTGTTACACAAAGTCTCCATTCAGCACTCTATTTAAGTCCTCTATTTAAAGGGACAGTGAACATAATAATCCCCCCCCCCCCCCCCCAAGCATTTACAAGAGTATGTTCTAAACATTACAAACATTTTCTTATTCTTAAAGGCAGATCTGTTGCCTTGTTAGGGGTCAGTCCCGTTGTAATAGCAGAGACTTATTTACGGGGTCAGGCTATAAAGTTGGTCAAGTTTTAGGACTAGTATGGGTTCCCTGGTACTCCAGTTGTTAGGATTTGGTTCGATTCCAGTCAGGGAACCAAGAGGTCACCAAGATGTTGGGCATGGTCAGTACTTGGATGGGAGACAACCTAGGAATATCAGGAACTGTATGCTGTGGCCCACTGGATAAGGAACTGGCAACCCACGCCAGTATCTCTGCCATTAACACTGAGGAGCAGCATGACCATGGACATAAAAATGTGCGTGGCTTGTTACGGTCAGTGAGGTCACAGATCGTGACACAGCCGAACAACAAAAATAAGGACTAGTATACTTCTGGCTATGGACTTGTTTTTATCTATTTTCCCTTGTCATTTTATTCTAGAATGACATTTGTGTTGTGCTTGGGGGAAAAATATGTTATTTTTGTACAGTAAACATTTACAAAAAAACATATTTTTCTTTTAAAAGAGGGCTTGACAAATACTGTGAGCTGCAGGGGGTCAAGAGGTCACACCACTGTGAAGCCACGCAGGGTTGGGCCTGGTCAGTATATGGATAGGAGACCACCTAGTTACACCAGGGGCTGTGTCCCACTTGAGAAGGAACTGACAATACACTCCAGTATCTCTGCCATGAATACAAAGTGGATCAGCATGGTGTGTTAAGCTCCATGAGGTCATGAAGAGTCGGACACTACTGAACAACCCAAACAAACAAAGCTTCAGATAGATTTGTCAACCCTTTGTTTTTAAAAAAATTATTTTGTGACTTCCATATTTGATTCTGTTTTGATTCATTGAACTGTAATGTAATTCTGGGCAAGGTCATTAGGATCACAGGTAAAATATTCACCTGAATGCAGCCCTAAAAAACAAGCCTGAGTGTTTGTATTTATTCATTTCTTTCCTTTTTGCACTTTAGCCTGTGAATAAGTAACTCCTCTATCCAGCAATCACATGTAAAAATAAAACAAGCATGGATTAATGATTTATTTTTACTCTGATAGTCAATACGTATTGATCTGTTGCAGGCGGCCATGTTGTTATATCCACGTGTAAACACTGCACTGATACTTGAGGCGGTTTTGTTTCCTTTGCCTTTTGTCTGATGTCACTGCTCAGCAAACGATTTCACAAGCAAATTCCCATCTCTCCCCTTCACTGACCTGCAGGCTAATAAAGGCTCATGCGTAAATGGCATCCTTGGCTGACAAATGCTTCCCTGTTGAAGGGTTTTTAAAGTGACACTGTCATGAAAGACCTGTAAACAAAAAGAACGTCTTATACCTGGACTATGAAGTTTTGTATAATAAAATAAACACGCAAATGTATTGTTTTTATAGTTTCGTTCTATAAAGAAGTGTTCGGTCAGGTTTATTCAGATTAGGAGGTGTAAGCTCTCATGTTGAGTTGTTGATACTCAGATTTCCTTATGCATTTATTCCTTTAAAGGGGCTCTGGAAATATACATTGTTGTTCAGTTGTGTCTGACTCTCTGTAACCCTATGGACTGCTGCATTCCAGGTAGATCTTGTGTCTGGTCATGCTGGAGTGGGTTTCTAGTCACTTCTCCAGTGGACTTTGATTTATCTGACGTCTCTGCTATGACCTGCCCATCTTGAGTGACCCTGTATGGTATAGCTCACAGATTCATTGAGTTACACAAGCCCCCTCACCATGACAAAGTAGAGATCTGGGTGGGACACATCTCAATCGGAAAACAAACGAACGTTATTATGTTAGTTCTATGGACGTGATCACCCACTCTGAGAGTACCAGGCAATTCTACCCTGAACATTTAGCTCCACGCGTGGACCCCTTGCTCACTGTGCCTAAAGGAGTTATCCGCTACACCTCACGGATGAGGCCCACGGTGGCCAAAATGTACATCTGGGGTTTGCTGTTTTTCCTGTTCAGGGTAGAATTGCCTGGTATTTCAGGGCTGGATCTATCTTTGTTGCTTATTATTTTGTTCTCTTCCACACCTGCTTTCCTGCTATATAGGCTGTCTTTTTTGTAAATCATTATAGAGCACCAGTGGTGAGGAATATGATGTGGGCAGCACAGTCTGGCTTCTCATGCTGGCATTACAATGTCATCACAAACTTGTCTTCCTTGTTCCCCTTTTTAAAGGAAAACTTTAAAGAAAAAAAAAACACTTGTTTGTGAAGCATGCACCCACTTAACAATATCCACATCTGTGTCAAAAACATAAAAAAATGTTTTTTTTTTTTTTTGAAGACTCTGTTTATGACAGGAAGCCATGTTGTGTTGGTTATATCACTTCCTCAGAGCTGAACCATGAGGATGTGTTTTGGTGGAGGGAGATTGTGGAATGTAAAGAGAGCCTTTAAGATAATTAGATAAAACTGAAACTGACAGCACACCCATTCTCGTCACTGGCCCAGAAACAGGATGTTGCATCAATGAATGCAACCATAGCACTCCAGACATGTATATGATATATTTCCACAAATGTATCACGGATCCCTCCCGGGTCTCGCAGAGAGATCATATTTTTTTTTTTTTCCAATTTAAAAAATAGTTTTATGACTTTTTACCTGCTTTATTATCTTGGTCAAACCTTATATTTTTTTTTTAACATTGGTGTATATATTTTGTTTTCATTATGCAGTGGTCCTTTTTTAATTTGTAATGTGAACACCCTGCCCATTTATTAGATAAAACATCAGACACAAGCAAAAACAAATTGGAAACGGGCACCTCTGCCAATCTATTTATTTACATCTACTCTCTTTTTTTTTTTTAAATCAGTCAGATTGTTTGTTTTTGTTTTTTGAGAATCCATGCCAGTTTCTTTATTTTATAAATATAGAGCACCAGCACTGACTTTAGCTGCTAATTCCAAGGTGAACATGGCACCCAGAATGCCCATCCCACTATTATTTAACTGTTTATGCGCTGTTACTGGTTATATAATCTGTGCCAGTCTTCGCTGGGTTGAGAAGTGAACTTGGCTGCGGGTGAATTCATGCCTCTGCCTTCAAAATCCGGTGTAGATTGAAGCCAGAGGGTTAATCTGTCGTCTTAAGTTAGTATAAAAGCGAGACAAGTTGGGCTGTTGCCAAAGTGGTGCCCCTTTGTTCCACAAGGAAAAGCCAGGTCACCTTGTATGATCTATGTGTGCCAGGAATATGCCCTGCAGAGTAATATTTAATGAGTTGTGTCAATAAACGAACAACACTTACAAATGTTATGTCCCTGGTAGATAAAATGAGGTCAACCTAAGGAGCCTGGGAAGAGGCAGGGAGGCTAGGCAATTATAAACATCATTATAAAACCTTTTGTACACATTTTCCTTTCCATGTCATCAAAAGCTGTCCTTGTGCCCTCCAATACACCTGGAGTAAGGTGTTTGTTGTGAGAGAGAAAAGATGGCACTGATGACCTGTTTGTGATAATCGGTAGAGACGGCAAGATATAGGTGGGGAGACTATATAGAAAAGAGGGGGTGTGCAGGCGCGGCCTCTTACCGAAATTTAGTCAACAAGCACGTTGTGTCATGTATGTTTACAGTCCTATTTATGAACACCTACGCATTCACTCATGTGTAAACATAGAAACCTAGATCTGATGGCAGGTGAAATCAAAAGCACTCATCTAGGCTATCTATTTTATCCGCCATTGACATTATTGTTTTTCTTGGTAAAGATACTGGAGTGGGTTGCTAGTTCCTTCTCCAGTGGACTGCTATTTGTCTGACCTCTCTACTATGACCTCCCCATCTTGGGTGACCTTGCATGGTTTAGCTCACAGCTTCATTGAGCTACACAAGCTCCTTCACTACGACACCGTAGCAATCCAGAAGGGAATGCTTATCCTTGTTTGTGTCAGACTCTCTGTGACCTCATGGACCATGACACGCCATGCTGATCCACCTGGTATTCAAGGCAGAGATACTGGAGCATGTTGCTAGTTTCTTCTCCGATGGGCCACATCTCTCAGCTCCTGGGTGGTTTCCTATCCAAGTCATGAACAGGCCCAAATCTGCATGGCTTCAGGGTGGTGTGACCTCTTGGTTCCCTGACTGGGATTGAATCCAGGTCACAGTGGTGAAAGCACCGAATCCTAACCACTGGACCACCAGGGAACCCTATGCTTATCCTAGGCATGCTTAAATCATTTAAAGTACCGCAGTTTTCAGTTTTATGATCAATTTTTTACTGCCAGCTTTCATTTTATGAACTAAGCTGCTTTTGTCTCTGTGGGTGTGTCCCTGTAAACTTATGAGCTTTCCATTAGCTCTAATGTTAGCACTGGCAGATTTATCTGACACCTCATAGATATAAACTTGCTGAGGTGGGAATAAACATTGTATATAGAGAAAGTCGATTTCTGGAAACTAAAATGGTCAATTTGACCGCAGCAAACTTGTTTATGAATCATAATAAATTAGAGGTTGCATTATTATTATTATTATTATCTTTTTTACATTCTGAAAACTTGTTCCTTATTTTCAAGTGTAATTCTTCAGAAGTGGCTGTTTTTATATTGTTGACCACCGTAGTACTTGAACAGTTTGGATCTACTATTTCTATTGTTAGGTTATTCCACTCCTCTCTTACCCTTTGTGTAAAGTAGTATTTCTTTGCACTACCCCATAATCTTCCAAATCATGACCTTTGGCATTCTTCATACTTCCTTTCAGGACTTTCTATTATAATGCCTTTTTTTACCTTCTGTCCTCTGAGCCTTTTAGTTCTTAATGTTTGGCTCTGGGTTCTGGCTAATTATCTTCCAATGCTCGTGGGGACTGGCATTGTGATACCGAATATTTGTACTACTTTTATTATAATACTATTCCATTTAAGTTTTTTGCACAGATTTAACCAGAGTACATTTTTACAATAGACAATTTCAGCAATAAGCTACTTGTAACTACATCCATTAGCCAGGGGGCCACTGCTCCTAACATTTTACTGCTGGCTCCTAACTTTTTTAGTTATTTCACATACATTTCTATATATAGTCCATATCCTGGCTCCTAAGTTTTCGGTACATTTGTCTACCCCTGATTTAAAGTGGTCTCTTCTCTTCCTTCCTTGTCTCGGAGGACCAGCAGATAATATCTCAGGATCTGGCACCATTGCTAGGACAAGCAGTTGAGAGCCACTGCTCTAAAATATATATATATATATATATATATATATATATATATATATATATATATATATATATATATATACATATTAAAGGGCCATTTACCTCCCTACAAATGCTCTTCGTGGCGTAAAAGAGCACAAGATTGTATGTTAAAATGATTATTATTTATTTTATTTCACAAATAACAGCCCCATGGCTGACCTGTTTAGTTGATTCCAGCATTCCATGGCTATAGATAGATTTGTTAAAGGGATATCTAAGTATGCTGGATTAATACATGTATGCACTCTAGGCAAAAAGCAGCCTATGTTGTAAGCAGCACACCTCATACACCATTTATTAATATCTAAAAATCCCTCTAATTATTATATTGACACCCCCAGGGGGGTCTACACAACTTCCTGATCCCCACCCAATCAGCATGCAGCATCCGGGGAGCAATATTATACTATTTTACCTGCTATTGCTTGTTCTGCCAGTAGTAAAGCAGTGCTGTCAGCCTCCCAGTTACTACTGAGATATGGATCACCCCTGCTTCCTGTATATGCTGTGTGGTGTTGCCATAGCAACTAACATAGTGCTATGCCTCAAATCTGTCATCTAACTGGATTGGCCAAAACAAATTATGGAGGGGGTGCCAACCTTAATTTTAAATTGTCAGACATTACTATAGATTTTGCTAACTTCACAGTAACTGTTTTTTGAAATTTTTATTTTGGTATTTTTTTTTCATGCAAACATATTTTTTTTTTTTTTTTTTCATATATTATTAAGTTATTCATTATCATCATCTAGTGCATTTTTGATAGCATTACATGCTTGCAATTGTAATGTATTTAAAGTTGCAAGTCTTTCTTCAGTTCTTCAGTTCACTTTCTCTTTGAAGTTGCATGTCATAATCTTCAAAGTTGATGTCGTCTATTTTATTTTCTTTCTCTTGCTCACTACACAGAACTGTAGCTGCAGGCCTGGCAGTGGGCAGTCAGTGACACATGTAAACACAGATTGTATTTGATTTTCTCCGTGAAAATGCACGTATTTCATAATGCTTTTAGGAAATCTTGACTGTGTGGTCCAAATTTGTGCTGAATTAAGTGGCCCTTTAAGGTCACAAGGGACCTTATTCAAATGCGATTTGGACAATTGAATAGGGCTCTAAGCACATAGCATATATAATTTTTTTTACAGAAGTTTTTAGTTAGTAAATACATTGCTTTTGGATGGAAGATCACCAACTAAAAAATTTTGTAAAAAAAAAAGATATATATATATATATATATATATATATATATATATATATATATATATATATATATATATATATATATATATATATATATATATATATATATATATATATATATATATATATATATATATATGAGCCCTATTCAATTGGCCGAATCACATTTGAATGAGGTCCGAGGTCTTTCGACATAAATGTTGTCGCTTATACAATGGGTTAATCTAGTCACCTTTTTTATTTAGAATTTTCTAATTTTTCTGTGTTTGCAGATATAAGCCCCTATTCAGTTGAGCAATTGTTGGTTACTGGAGGCCGTAAACTAATTTGTTAATCAATTGGTGACTTTTAGCTACCTGCAAACAATCTGCGGGTTACAGGCTGAAAATCCCTGCGGTTGTTAAAATCGTAACTCTGACCCAGCTAAGCCTTTGATCTTTCAAGCCAGTAAATGTTACAATCGCAAATTGCAATTCATTTGCTAAAATTCCTCAAGCCTGAAAATGTTTTCACACCTGTAAATGGCAAATGTAGAAGAAAATCCTACGAGTACCAGATAGGACTCGCAAGGGGGTTACATACCTGATCGTAGCACTGTAAATGCAAATAAAAATAAATACTGTACTTTAAAAGACAGGGAAAGACATTAGAACTGCTGAGTTAGCCTGTGTACATGGTTTTAAATATAAATTGGGGGGAGGGGGGTGGGGAAACAAGACTATAAACCAAACTCCTCCTCACAAGTGTACCTACGTAAAGAAAAGATAGGGTTTTAAATATAGTGTCAATGATACCTGACTTGTCACCTTTTCTGTGTCCTCTTTTTTTTTTTTTTTTTTTTTTTTTTTTTAAGGAATGCTGCAGTTCTAGAAAAGAAAAAAAACAAAAAAAAAAAACCTTGTCTAAGTATATACTAAGCTAACACTATTAGCAGTTTAAGCCATGGGCATAAAGCATTGTTTGGGGGAAAATCTGAATTTTGATGAAATCCATTTTGTGTTCATTTACATCACTTCCTCTTAGCTGACTCATGAGTTATTTTTATCAATGGAGAGAGAGAGTCAGTTAAAGGGCAACTTAATTCAGTACAATTTGGACAACACCACAGGAAAGATCTCTTAAAAGCCTGTTAAAATACTTGTTTGTTTTTTTTTTGGGAATATGTGCATTTTCACAGAGATCTCAGATGATGATATCCTCTGTTTACATGTGCCACTGACTGCCCACAGCTCCATGTAGTGAGAAAAAAAAGCATGCAATGCTGGAATCGCCTGAACAGGCCAGTTATGGGTTAACTGGTCAGTGCAGTCCTGAGTTCAGGGAAAATCTAAGCAGGGTAGACTAAAGATAATTTTAACATACGATCTTGGGCTCTTTTCACACCATGGAAGCCAGGTACAATGAGGTAAATGTCTCTGTTTTGTAAGGAGGGAACAGAGGGCCATTGTAAAGATAGGACTGAAATTAACACCACACCCCCTTCCTCTCGCTTGCCCTAAAGCAGACACCTTGCATCTTTCACTGCCATCATATATCTCTGGAAATATAAACCACACACACACAACTTCCACCAATATATCCTGGATGTCTCCAGGGTGCTTGATGTTCAACTTTTTTCCTTCTTAGTTATGCACAGTCAGACTTACAGTTTCCAAATAAATATCCCCCCATTGTGTGGTCATCTTTTTAAACCAGGGAAGAAGCTCCGAGAGGTGAGGAAAGCGGAAACTAATTAGGGAAAAAGTATTACAAAGGTGTGTGTGTCCGTCAGTCCGTGTCCGTGTGTGTTCATAATGCTGATCCACTTGGTATTCATGGAGTGGGTTCCCAGTTCCTTCTCCAGTGGGGTACAGCATACAGCTCCTGGTATTCAGTACCTCGATGGGAGACCACCTAGGAACAGGCCCAACCCTGCATGGTGTCAGGGTGGTGTGGCATCTTGGTTCCTGGACTGGAATTGAACCCAGGTCACAGCGGTGAAAGCACAGAATCATAACCACTGGACCACCAGGGAACCATTACAAAAAAGTGTAGAGGGCTAAATGAATGAAAAGAGATTAATGAAGCGTGAGAAGTGAATGGGAGCTCCTGCAGCCCCTGAGCTGTGACTGGGTACGGGCTGCTGATGTCACAGAGACGCACTGAGAGCTGGCAGCGACCATGTTACCTGACCCCAGGTCACCCAGGCGCACTATTCATGATATCAGCACTGTACTCTAATCACCCACCATGAGGGGACAAACTTAGGAATTTCCCATGACAACCACCCATAGCAAGGAAAACAGATCCAGGACTAGAGATCTCCAAATCTTTAAAGGGCCCCCTTCACCCAAAAATAATTGATTTATTTATTTTTTGATTTTTCTAGGTTATTCTTAAAGAGCATGAAAAACTGATTATATATTATCTGTTTTATTCTAAAGTGAGTCGGTCTTGGGAAATTCCATGTTGGTGCTGCTTTACTATGCACATTTATTTAGCTTCTTTGATGTGCTGATAAGGATTTCAGTTTGTGGGATGTTATGATCGGGTTTACATTAACTTGCTAGTGAGGTTTATGTGTATCCTATGAAGCCTTTTCTCTTTAGTGTGATTTATTTAAAGGGCCAGTGCTGGCACTAGATAAAGGAATGTAATTATTTTAGTTCTCCACTAGTTTGTTTAAAAAAAAAATGTATATTTGTATAAATTCACCAATAAAGCCATCTGTAAATAAATGTCTTAAAAAGTGTTACCTCTCTGGTGTGCTGGGTCATGACTCCACATTGTTTTTGTGTAAGCCATTGAAGTAATCTGCCAGCGGTTTAATTATTCACTAGTTAGGACTTATCTCCCCCTGCCACTGTGGTGTATATGTATGACCATGCCCCCACCTGTCATAAGTAATTGGGTATTATTATTTATTTTGTTTGCCTGATTTGTATGAATTTTTTTTTTATATATAAGTATGATAAATGCTATTTATTATTATTATTATTATATATATATATATATATATATATATATATATATATATTTTTTTTTTTTTTAATTTCATCTCAATCGATAACCTTTGGTAATTTCTAAATTAATCTACATTTTTTTTTTTTGTTGCTATATTTGTTTTTCAGGATTTTGTGTTCTTTCATTGTCTTTTTATTCTTTTATTTTCCATTTTTAGTTGTTCTCTTGTATTTCTGTTCCTCTCTTCCTCCCACGTGTCATGGCGTTGTGTAAGAGCCCTATATATCGCCTCACGTCATAGCTGAATGGCTCCCTGTAGTCACTTTGTTCTCTAATAGAGAAGTGGAGACACGTTGCCTTTGTCTAAATGTGATGAGGGAGACATGAGTTTGTGGATGTTATGTTTTTTTTTTCTGGTGCTGTGGTATTTCTGGCGGAAGTGTCAGCATGGGTCGCTGTCCTGTCACATGGTCCCCTTCACGAACCGACTTGTTAATAGGTACAAGGTGACAACTCATTGTGCCCATATAAAATGATGAAGAGCCTAGGGAACTAGAAGAAAACTGTCCATGCAAAAATAAATAGTTATAAACTAACAGGAAATGCAGAGATGTACTTCATTGTAGCGAACAGGAAGTGCTGAGAGCATACTGTAGCCTGTAGATCTCATTGGCTGATAGAGGGCAATCCCCCAAGAGCAGTCTGAGCATGAACACTTATTCAGAAGTGACTGATTCATCAGCTAGAGGGTATTTTTTATCAAGTACCGGTTTTGTTTTTAAAAGAAAAAAACAAAGTAACCCTTTCCATGTCCCTTTTTTAAATGAATCAAATCTGCTAATATTTATTTTTTGTATGGTTTCAACAATGAACCTTGCTAAAGTGACACTGCAGACGGTTCCAAATATGCTAGAATTCAAAACTATAGGTAATAAGTGCCTCATCAGTTGAGTGCAATGTAAAATCAAAAGGTATTTTTAGCTGCCATTTTAAGCAGCCAGTTAGCCTTTCTGAACCAGCCATCGAGATTCATATCTTTTTGTTAATGAGATCTTGCCATTAATTCCCGATGAGCACTTGAAGCATTGAATACATTGTCTTGAGTGCTAATTTGATTTTATGATCCGTTGAAAAGACTTCTTTCCAACTTCGTATAATATCGCAGATCAGGGCATGAGAATTTTGTTGAGTCGTGTCTGACTCTCTCTGACCATATGGACCACAGCACGCCAGGCACATCTGTCTTTCTGGTTGTGTTTATCCATATAGTTTTCTTGGCAAAGATACTGGTGTGGGTTGCCAGTTCCTTCTCCAGTAGACTGTAATTTGTCTGACCTTTCTGACTTTCCCATCTTGGGTGGTCCTACATGGTATAGCTTATGGCATCATTGATGTACACAAGCCCCTTCACCACCAAAAGGTAGTGATTAAGAAGGGAATGCTTATCCTAGTCATGCTTCAATTCTTTAAAGCACTATACTTTTCATTTTATATACACATACTGTCTGGCTCAAAAAATTGGTTGGTTGGCTCCTAATAACCTGGCTGCCTTCTACACAAATGTGTTCACTCCTGGGCTAGAGCAATAGATACTTTTCATCTAAAGCTTTTTTTTTTTTTTTTTTTTTTTTTTGTGTGTGCTTGAAAGGACCACTGGCCATATGGTAGGATTTCATTTATTAGCAGATTAACAATTACATGTATTTGAAAAATTAATTAAATGTAGCTTTTAAAGCTTACATTTTAGTTTCTTCTTTCCATATCCTATTAGATGTTTGATTATAAAGGCTCTGCATAGGCAGCTATCCTGGTAAGAGTCTTTAAATGCAGGAATTGGGTGTTTTAATTTTACATTTTAGTTCTTAAAAGAACATGGATTTTTTTTTTTTTTTTTGCATGAGCGGATAGTTTATTATACCAGTGTGTTCTTTTGCCGAGCACAAATAGTTGAACAGTTCTTGAGGGCTTGCCCTCTGCCTGCCAATGAGATGTATGTAAGTATGCTCTATGCATTTCCTGTTCATTTCAATAAAGTTAAAACGGCTCATTTGCACCAAAAAAAAAAAAAACTTTTGTAACTTTGCTCTCTTTAAATGCTTGAAAAAATGTTTTCCTTGTCCTTTTTAACTCTGTATTGCTGTTTTTTTTATCATTTATTTAAATACTAGTGAATTATAAATACATACAGGGAGATGTATGAGTGAACTTCATATGCTATAGGCAAATCTGGTCAAGGTTATGAATGTAAATGTATCTGAATTTGCAAAATAGAAATCAAAACTCCATAAGCTGCCAAAAGTTATTTCAAGAACATTTAGAGACTAGTTACCAGGATGGGATTATTGATCATGGATATTGTGGTATTCTGTAACCCCACAGAGCACATTCTGTGCAAGGATAATAGACAGCAAGATGTGCTTCATAAAAGTTTCCACTTGGATGTCAAGACAAGTCCTGAAAAATGCTCTCTACTTGGCCTGATAGCATTGGAGCTTGAGAGATCGGCACAATATACTCTGTGAATGTTAAAAAAAAGTATATAGTATCTTATTACCTACTCTATGAAACAGTGCTGCAGTGGAAGCCACCATTTTTGTTGATACTACAGGTGGGAGGAGACTTTGAATGTGCAGGATTTTAGCTGCTGCTGTAAGTGTGACAATCATCGGTGTCAGTGCTTTCAGTAGGACTCATTGAAATCTTCGTTAAGAGAGATCCTTTTGAAAAAGCCGCTTCAATGTGGCAGTGGCTACCTACAGTAATAATTGTGTATATAATGGTTAATAATTCTATTTTTGTTTCTTTTTTAGTTTGCATGTTATTACAGGGCAAACTCCACCTAAATTTAAGTTTTTCTTTTTATATTAAAGGACTATTTAAGTTAAACAAAAACAAAAACTCTTGTTTGTCAAGTATTTACCAAACCAACAGAATTCTCATTCGTATAAGCCATGGACCTAAAACCTTTTTGAAGACAAGCAGTACAAGAATCCATTTTGTGTTTGATACATCACATCCTTCGATATGGATAATGAGGGTATGTGTTTATCTTTATAATTTGAGGAAGGGAGCAGGTGGAAGTCTAGAGCCTTTGTTTTATAACTGGATAAGAATTGCATTGACCCCCCCCCCCCACACCATTGTTCCATTGTGCAGTAGTTCTTAAATATCACTTTTACAGATTAGCGATCTGTGTAAAAACTTGCCTAGTTTGCCAGTTACTTCTCCATGTTTGTGGATAGTGAATGCTGCCATTTTAGAAATAGACTTTTGTCACAGGTACTGAGCTCTGAGTTGACTTGGGCAAAAGTTCAAAAGCCAATCCAGCTTCAGCGGAGTTCTAGGTCATGTTCTTCAGCAAATCACCCAATATACAGGGGTCTTGTGCTAGAACTTTTATCATATATTTAAAGAGTTCACATTTAAAAACTTAAATAAGAGCAAGTGTTTAGATGAAACTTCCCATTTTAAGTTACTTTATTTAGGAGATCATATTGTAAATATTGAGCTGCAGAGGTCCATATGTGTGTTTGTAAGGCTCCATAGTGTGGGGTACTCTAAATTGGTGTCCCTCCCTGGGGAGAGGGTGATTACCTAACTTAGTTTTGCACTGATTTTCTAGTTTAACTTCAGATACCTTTTATCAGTAGACAAACTGCTTACTGGAAGGTTTGATCATGAGGCTGAAGCTCAAATATGTTGGCCATATCATGAAACCATAGGATTCACTAGAGAAGACTCTGATGCTGGGAAAAATTGGGCGCTCAAGAAGAATCAGTCGACAGAGGTGTAGATGTATAGGTGAGGTCACTAAAGCAATATGAACTTTCTAGAGCTGAGAGGGGCAGTGACTGGGAAATGTACCTGGCTTGCTGCAGTCCATAGGCTCACAGTCGGGCACGACTAAACGCCTAAGCAACAATAACATTTTATTAATCTCTATGACGAATGGTAGTGGTGTGTTTACACCAAGGCTTGACAAACCCCTGTAACCTAAGTCCTAATAAAAAATAAAAAAAATCCCTCTCTCTAATCCATATTCTGATGCCTAAGATATGTTCGGATCCAGCCACATTGGTTATGAGCCAAAGTTTCAGATGAATTTGCCAACCCCTGGTATGAAGTGTTTGCCTTTTCTCTTCGCTCTTGAGGACATTCAGGTCCTGGTCCTGGTCCTAGGGCTGGCTGATGAGAAACTGTACTAGAGCAGAGGTCGACAAATGTATTTGAAACTTAGAGCGCCATGTTGGTTAGGAGCTAGCCAAATATTTTTGAATAGCCATACAATGGATTGTATATAGAAATATTATACTAAATTTTTTTTTTTTCCCCTCTCATATCTAGCTATACAAACGCTCTTCTGTAGCTCCTAAACTACGTGCAACCAGATTTTCAGTTTGACAAATCTGTGACCTCTTATGCAAGTTTCTTTCAGTTCCAGACATTACTCAAGGCCTTTTATGACACCACAGATTAAAAATGTTGACATTTGTAAAGGTTTAGAATAGAAACCAAACTTGAAGATGATTATTTATTTTTTCTGAAAGTTTAATTGCATCCTCACTGTCTCCGGTAAAACGGAGTCATTGTATAGTGTGGAAACTTGTGTAATGATACTCCTCACAGCATTTAGGGCTGCAATTTAGTTTTACCTCAGTCTTTCTAACTTGGTGATAGTTTCAAGCAGGACCTAAATTAGTTCACATTGTGATTCTCTGTCATATATTCAACATATTACATTTCATCCATGTGGAAAATGTTAAGAAATAAATAAAATAGAGGACTATCTTAAATATAATCTTTGGGGGGGCGTTGCCATTCTTGAGGTACGGATAATGCACAGGCATGCTTCAGTGTACCGCGCAGCGGCCGTAAATTCCTCGGAAGAAAGCCGTGTAAAGTCCCATCAAATCTATAAAAAAGAAAAATAGCCAAAACGCACATTCTCTGCCAGTAGTTCAATTTTGCCCCCACCCTTGGATCTGTCGTGGGACCCTTGCTTTGGACCCATCATTTCCTCCTTTAACTTGTTTTGTCATTTCTTTTTCAGAAGATGCCCAGATCTTCTTCTTTCTCTATATTCACCCCAATTAGTATTGTCTTGCCATCAAGTACTGAATGGCAGTGAGGCATCTTGCCATTTCCTTCATCTCTCCAAAATAGAAAAACGACAGTTTCCTTCTTGCAACTCCTCATCTTAAAGCCCTGCCATCTCTTCCCCACCTCTTACACTGCCCTTTTTGCTCCTTCTCTCACTCTTAATAATCTTAAATGCTTAGTTACTCGCATGTTACAATTCCATCTTTACATTATACACAAATCGTGATAGAGGGACATAGAGTTCACAATTTTTAATATTGCCTGACTCCTCCTTGAACTACCAGCTCATTTTCACCCCACTCCCACAAAAAAAGAAAATGCATCCATCTGCATTATCTTCAATGCTCCCCACACTTCTACTCTCTTGGCCCAAATCCAGAGGCTCCCTGTTTTCTGCCACATCCTTTCAAATTCTTAACCACTGTCTATAAATCCTTTTTTACCATATCATTAGTAGACGGGATTCCCTAGAGAATACTCTGATGCTGAAAAAGATTGAAGAAGGGGGCGGCAGAGTTGGAAATGGATAGATGACCTAATTGAAGCAATTATCATGAGCTTGAAGGACCTCAGAGGGGCATTCATAGTCAGACAGTTGGAAACAACTAAACAACCACCAATATTTTAAAAGCCATGCTCCTCCATACATTGCCTTGCTAATATCACCCTATGTGCAGCAACACTCTCTTATAACCCCACTCCCAACCTCTCATATTCCTCCGCTTTCCTTCTACTCCTTCAGTAGAGTAAACTTCCATTTCACGAGACAGCCCACACACATTTCACACCTTCCTGAAGACCCACTTGTTCTCACTTTCCAACCCTAATGCAACCTAGATTCTCTCAAGCTTCTCTTGTTATACTGGCTTGACCCACTGAGCTTCTGACCCTGATTTTTGCCTCTGACCAGTTGCACAATTTCGGTAACTAATCCAAAGTTCATTGTATACTCCACCTATTATGTAGTTCAGCTAAATCTTACTCTCTACATAATTATAAAATGCAATATCCTTTTGAAATCTAAAGTAAAAAAAAAAAATCACTTTGTCGAGAGGTGCAGATGGAGGGATCAGAGAGCCTTTAGTAAGATAATTGGATAAGCTTGAAATTGACACCACAGCCTTCCCTCCTCACTGGCCTCTGCAACTATAAACACCCTCTCACACAGACAACTTCCACCTATCTATCATGGTTTCCTCCAGGGCCTAGCAGAGGCATTAAAATGTATGTATTTATTTATTTTTCTAGTTAAAAACTAGCTGTATTACTTTATGCCCTGCTGAATTATTCTCTTGGTTAAAATCAAAGAATTCAAATTATATATATATATATATATATATATATATATATATATATATATATATATATATATATATATATATAATATATATATATATTAGATAGATTATTTTTTTAACACTACATATCCGTTCTGTAAAGAAGAAAAAAATAACTGAATTCTCAAAATGTCTTGGTCAACTACTCAGAATTATAGCTTACAAATGACTGGAATTTCCTGTTTTGAAGATTTATCTGTCAGTAATATTACATTTCCTGATTAATGGACTATAAAAGCTTAAAACCTGAACAATTTTCCATAAACCTTTTTTTTCTTTGCTGCTGGACGGATTAAAAGTTTTTTTTTTTTTTTTTATTAATGGTGAGTTTAAAAAAGTTTCACACAAAAAGTGCGTACATTGGCCATTTTTAAATGTAACTTAAAAACAAAACAATTCTATGTACAATTAGTTTTATTTTGTTTAAAGTAAAAAGGTGATTAGTAACTGCTCCTAAAATGAAAACAAGGCTGTCTTTGTTTGCTATATTTCTATATTAAATGTAATAAACACAAACCTTCCTGAAAATAATATGGACAGTCAAAACACTTTGGCTGCACAAGGAAGCCAGAAAAGATTTTAATTATCTGAAAAGTAGCTGTGGTTTTTTATTTTTTTCATTTTTGTGGGTGGAGAATTAATGGGTTATATCAGGCTCTCAAAGGCTTCCCATGTAGCCCCCCCTCCCATCCTGGTCTGCCATTTTGCTATAGCGTACAATCGGTTATGAACAAAATTTGCAACTAGCAAATCATTCCAATTTGCACTGAAAATACGTACTTTATTATTTTTTTTTTTTCATTGTTCAGTTTTCGACACTGACCTCATGGACCATAACACACCATGGTCATGCTGATCCACTTAGTATTTGTGGCAGATACTGGAGTGGATTGCCAGTTCCTTCTCCAGTGGGCCACCGCATACAGCTCCTGGTATTCCTTGGTGGTCTCCATCCAAGGATTCCTTGGTGGTCTCCATCCAAGTACTGACCAGGCCCAACCCTGCTCGGCTTCAGAATTGAACCCAGGTCGCAGCAGTGAAATTGCCAAATCCTAACCAAAAGTGCTTTTGTTATTAACATTTTATTTAGAGGCCCAATAGAGAGACCAAGTAATAAATCTCTCCATTAACCTCTTTGATTTTCCCAAAAAGCTCGGCACTTTTTGTGTTAGATTGCGCAATATGTATTCTCAGATTGTTTGCTGATCACAATATCCAGCATTTGAGTTGTCAAATAATTCAATCAAGCAGGGCATGTGCACCAAATTTAGTAACTGGCTAGTATTTAGTGTTCAACACGAATATATGTCAAGCTTGGTGGGAGGAGCAGAGAGACAAACCAATTACAGCCTCCAATGTAAGTTTATTGTAAGAAATACATTCACTATAATAATGAGCAACACGTGTGTAACGCCTGCGCAGTGCACTACACTTTGTTGCTAAATCTAACAACTGCGTATGCGTGGTTGTTACGTATTTATGGATGCGCGCATGGGCACAGAGAGGGACAGGGGGCACAGAATGCATCATCCCATACAGTAAGTTACTTATTACTACCTCCCATAATTGAATGTTTATACTTTATTTTTTTATTTTTGTGTAGTTTACAGTGTTATCAGACTTGAGACTTTTTTTTAAATAGCGCTTTAACTGGACAAAGTATTGCTCCAGATCAAGTGTCAGATTTTAAAGGATTTTAGTGTAGACTGTCATGGTGATCATCTGTAACCAATGCCATACCAGAATTGGAGAAATATGTTGATTTGTAGGCGTATGCAACCACATACCTTTCTAAATGGATTCATTTTCTGCCACAATGTGCAAAGAATGTGAATAGTGGGGAGAACAGCCTTGGGGGCTCCTTCTCCCACAGCAATGCCAATTTTGTATGCACCTAGAAACATTCATTGGCAAATATCCATTGTATTATACTGTGTGTGTGTGTATATGTATATGTATATATATATATATATATATATATATATATATATATATATATATATATATATATATATATATATATATATATATATATATATATATATATATATATATATATATATATATATATATATATACAGCCAAATTAATATACCTCTTCATTTCAAGGGATGTGGAAGGTTTCTGGGTTTTACTAGGTATGTAATTTTGTTGTCGTGTCCAACTCTCCATTCCCATATGGACAGCAACACCCCAGGCACAATTTATGTTTTGGCTAAGAAAACCGTATGCATAAGCAAGACCAAAGATACTGGAGTGGGTTGCCAGTTCCTTCTCTAGTAGACCTTAATTTGTCTGATATATATATATATATATATATATATATATATATATATATATATATATATATATATATATTTACACACTATAAAAGCCCTTTTTAAAGCAGTGTGTGTGTCTTTTTTTTTTTTTTTTTTATTAATTTTTTTTTATATTGTGTAGTAGTTTTATTTTTTTTTAAACTGAATAGTGGCGATTTATCTATCTGATTCTAAGGCTTCTCTCCGGTTTCTAATTTTGTTAGGGACATAAGCTAAATGTCTACTGCCATTAAGGAAATCTTGAATGTTATACTTTTAATATATATATATATATATATCTATCATTTTTTTTTTTTTTTTTTTTACATTCAGAACATTTTGTAAATTTTTTTTTTTTTTTTTATAAGTCAACTTCTTCAAAAGAGCAAGCAATGTAAACGTGACCCTTCAGTGGTGCTTTAAGATCTATTAATTAGAGAAGCATCCTATCAGGGTTATTGTGACATAGTGTCAGCTGAACCTCGTAGTCCATGTTAAACCGCATATGTTTTCATGGTTTCCTGTGATACCTGCACTAATAACACAGCAGTAAATGAGGATGCTGTTCTCCTCACAATCGGTGACATTTAATCTCGAAGTCAATGCTTTGAAATCTAACAGAAGATCAAAAGCCCCACTGATTTACATAGATCTTCTTAAAGGTGACTCTGTGAGACTTCTGCCCCAGCGTGCACCTCAGCAGGTTGTTTCATCTCTCCAAAGGAGGCCTTCAATGATAAATTGTCACATTGTTAAAAAATGTAGTTAAGTAATTGTGTAAGCTGCACAAAGGACTTCTTAGATCTGCCGTTGCAAACAATAATTTCACTACACCTCCATAGACCAGATCACACCGTATATCTCAAATTCTCATGACACTACTATAAAATGCAAACAAGTATGCATGTCTAACCTGAATCTAATCTAACCTGAATCTAATCTCTATAGCAAGCTGTTACCCACAGATATAATGCACCCAGTACAGTATAACCGCCACCTCTATACTACATTGAGAGCTGACCTGATACCACCCATACAGGGACTCCCTTGGTCTAGAGGCCTAGTGCAGAGAGAATACTTTACACAGCCCTGACTGGCACACGGTCATTTGTGACAGGTGTCATATGAGTCTAAGATTATATTGGTATGCAAGTGATGAGATTATTTATTTATTTTGAAATCAAAAACATTTGGCCATTCCATATCAATTTAATGAAGCAATTAGGAAGGCTTCTAATATTAGCAGAGAACCTGAAATAGGATGGCATGTCACTGTTGGCAAAGAGGCCACCCTCAACTCTGGTATAATCTGGGTCTGCGTTGTGTTCATTGGGTTTGGACTATGAATCTGAAATTCAAACCCTGCAGAAGGCCGCTTGTTGAGGACAAGATCAACAAAACATAAAAAAAAGTACTGCCGGAAATTACTTCACATTAAACCTGTTTTGTAAAGTGCATGGGTTTCACTTGGTGTTCATTTTAATAATATACTGCCATATTAGTGAATGTTAGGGCATTTTACACTAATTCACATTTTTGGAGAATGTGAGGTCCTTATAACAACTTGGGGACCAATTTATTTCTCAGGGCTCCCAGCTTATGCTACTTACTCCAGTGGCCCTGTGGGAGACCTTAAGTAGCCTTGCAGACCATGGTTTTGTGTGATCTTTCTGCTATAAGAGGTGGCTATGTTTACCTTTTTGCTCCTACAATTATCCTAAATTTTCACTACATACATTTCTTTATATAATCCAAATCATGGCTCCTAAAAAATATATTGTCTGGCTCCTAACTACAGGTGGTCCTTGGGTTAAGGATGAGATATGTTCCTGAGGATGTCTTTAGATCGTATTTGTATGTAACTTTGATCCCTGATGACTTCTAATGGCTCAAATTCGAATACATCATACTACTATTATACCTCCTGTACTATAATAATAAATTACATAAACTATTGTGCTCTTTTTAATTCAAACAAACCGAACCTAAAAACAAGCTTGCACAAGAAGCCTTGGTAGTCCATGGGTCATCTGTAACCTGGGGACCCCCAGTAATTTGTCAACCTGTGTTTTTAAGGTTTCTTTTGTGGCACCAAATTGGGACTATAAAGGTGCCTGCAATGATGTGCATAAGTGTACACTTGATGTACAGTACATGTTACACCCCCTCTTCCAACAGAGACCAGTCCACATTGTTTGTTGTGATTTTCACTTCTATTTGAGATGGCAGTCCCAATCCTCCTTTGGAGCTGTTGCTTTTGTTTCTCATCTGCCACTATCTGATTGTGGTGGAATTGTCCATGACTGTGGGAATCTAAAAATAACTGAAGGACGGGACCTTGCTCCGTCCTCTGTAACCTTCCCCCAATCGCTGTGTTGAGAGCTGTTGATAGGGGAGGAAAGTTAGACCTGATAATTACTTTAATGTTTGTTTACCAGTAAAACTGTTGTTGGATAACTACATTTTTATATGGAAAAATATAGAAGTTGTCTATATTTTATATATCAGTTGGGACATAAACAGCACTGTCTTATCAAGTGTGTCCTCCATTTCTTTTCTAGTCTTAAGTGCGGAAGTATCCTCTAGAGGAGTGACCATTATCCCCCCCCCCTCCCCTGTGGCTCTTCCCTCCCATGTGACTCTTTCCCCTTCCACCCCCCAGTTGAATGCTCAGCTGGTGTGTCGCTTTGCTCATGCGTGGCTAGTGCTGCTTGTTGCGCACTGCGGCATGTACAGCTTTTTGTAAAGTGCGCATGCGCTGCCCTGGAGAGTTACGCACACTTTACAAACTATATTAGTGACTAGCGAAGTGAGCTAATGTTGTTTGGTGTATATAATGTGGCTGATTAAGCGTCCTTCGTTTTCAAAGTCGTGCAACTTTTTTGGAATATCCGTAGCTGTTTGGGGGTTTGCGTGTTTATGGTGGTGTTTTGCGCGTTTATGGTGGTGTTTTGCGCGTTTATGGTGGTGTTTTGCGCGTTTATGGTGGTGTTTTGCGCTTTTATGGTAGTGTTTTGCGCGTTTAGGGACCTTTAGCCTCGTTTTTCGTTTTGTTCGGCGGCCATTTCTTCTCTCGCTTAGGTGATTTTCAGGTGTCTAAACTTCGAAATTTGTGCTTAAATGGAGGTGTTTTTATGTGTTGTTTGTTTGTATTTATTGTGTTTGTAATGTTTTTGGGGTCTCTCGCTTAGAGAATTTTTTAGTGTCTAAACTTTTTTTAATTTGAGTTAAATTGAGGTGTAACTTAAGTTTTTGAGGTCCTGGATGCTCCCTCTTCCTGTAAGTAAGCTTTTTATGTATTTGTTGTGTGTATTTGTTGTATTTTTCATGTGCGCGTGTTGTGGCCGATTTTTTTTTTTTTTTTTGCGAGGTCATAATGGTTCGTAACGTGTCTTGTAACGGCGTACATTTTGCGAGAGTCGCAGTTGCTGGCAAGGAGTGCCTTTGGCGCTCCTTGCCAGCAACTGCAGCCCTCACTTCGCGAGCCCGCAAGCGTTAGCAACAACTCGCATGCTCACAACTATATATGTAATTCGTTCTCTGGCAGAAGCGCAGATAACGAGTTTCGCACTTATCCTATCGGCAGGTGGTTTATCTGGTATGTGTTCCTATAATCTGATATGTTGTATGCTATTTTTAAAACTGTAAGCTCTTGAGGGCAGTGACACAAGGACCGGACATTTAAAAAATAATCCCATTCCTTTTATACTATTGTGATAGTTGTCAATACCATGCATTCTAATAATAAAGTGATATACCCGCCATGTCTATTTATTGATAAACTCGATGGAACACGTGTACCGGGAGCCCAATCCCAAACAATAACCTTTTTATACTGCAAAAGTTCACCACATGAAGCTTTCTTTGTATATTTATTCTGTGTAAGACCTCTGTGAACCCAGATACAAGATGGAAGTGTGTGAACTATGATTAATCTCCAATGGAAGTTGTCATCGAAGTGATTAAAGGGCTATTTTAAGTCCCATGGGCCTCATTCAAATGCGATTTGGCCAATTGAATAGGGCTCTATATAAGTGTGTATATATGTATATATGTATATATATATATATATATATATATATATATATATATATATATATATATATATATATATATATATATATATATATATATATATATATATATATAAATATTTTTATTTTTTTTTATTTAATTTTTTCAGAATTTTTTAGTTAGTGAAGACCTTGCTTTTGGATAGAAGTTCACAAACTAAAAACTTCTGTAAAAAAAAAAAAAATATGCACGTCACTGGCCCAGATATTCTAACTACCAGAGAAAAATCTGTGCATTTTGGAGAAGATAATGACTTGCCGGTAATAAAATGTGTGCGATGTTACTCTAGCTCAAAAGCTTGCACTGGCAGATTGTGTTTCCATACACTGTCCTTTACATAAAAGAATTGAGCACCAAAATGTTAGAGCTGCTGTAAAGCACTACCAAAAAGATGTGAATTGATTTAATGCACTGATCATTAATGTAACCTCTTTTTTTAATACTTGTATATTATTAATCAGTTGAGCTAATTGCCTCCACCCAGAAAATATTATGGTAGAAAGGAGTCAGGTCTACTTATATTGAAGAGGGCAAACCCATAATTAATTGGCTATCCTTGCAGCAAATGCTTGTTCCTAAGGGAAAGTAAATTAAATACAAGTATCCAGCCAAGCTGCCCCCCCCCCCCCCTCCCCATGTATGTACACCTTGGTTTGAGTCTGGTCCCACCCCCACCCCTCACTGTATATATGTACACCGTGGTTTGCGTCAGGTCCCACCTCCTCCTAGCCGCCCCCCCCCCCCATATGCTAGAGGACTCTCCTCACTGTATATATGTACACCTTGGTTTGCGTCAGGTCCCACCTCCTCCTAGCCGCCCCCCCCATATGCTAGAGGACTCTCCTCACTGTATATATGTACACCTTGGTTTGCGTCAGGTCCCACCTCCTCCTAGCCGCCCCCCCCCCCCATATGCTAGAGGACTCTCCTCACTGTATATATGTACACCTTGGTTTGCGTCAGGTCCCACCTCCTCCTAGCCGCCCCCCCCCCCATATGCTAGAGGACTCTCCTCACTGTATATATGTACACCTTGGTTTGCGTCAGGTCCCACCTCCTCCTAGCCGCCCCCCCCATATGCTAGAGGACTCTCCTCACTGTATATATGTACACCTTGGTTTGCGTCAGGTCCCACCTTTTCCTAGCCCCCCCATGGTAGAGGACTCCCCTCACTGTATATATACACCTTGGTTTGCATCAGGTCCCACCTCCTCCTAGCCCCCCATGCTAGAGGCCTCCCCTCACTGTATAGGTACACCTTGGTTTGCATCCGGTGCCACCCCCACCCCCTCACTGTATATATACACCTTGGTTTGAGTCCGGTCCCACCTCCCCCCGGCTCTTCCTCTTACATCAGCACGGAGGTGTTGCATTCCTTCCACATCAGCTCATGCACGGCTGAGATGTTCTAGCTGCCTATGTTATTTCACACTGCAGGGGACTCTCCTTGTTTGAGCAAATCTTTGGGTATTAGGAGAGGCGGCCTCTGCACTTGCTCATTCCTCCTATTCAGATCTAATTACAGTGTAATTAATAACCAGTTTCCACCCAATTTTACAACCAAGCCATAGTACTTTCTACGGAGTGCGTCTACTGCGACTTAAAACACAATGAAATCATTTAATATTTTGTTTTTTTTTTTTTTCTTTCCCTTATGCAATTATAATTTACAGCACAGCTCAACTTCTGAGCTCAATTTGTTGCAATATTCTCAGGCATGAGACTTTTTTTAACCATCAACCTCCCAGTTTGCCATATTCCTTAGTATTGAATTTTCTTCTGCAAAGTCTCCTCCCACCTCACGAGTGTTATCCACTGAAAACAAAATGGTATCTGCACTACACCATAATTTCATATAAAAATTGTTATAAGGTTGTTTTTTTTTTTTTGTAAGATTTAAAAGCATTTGCCAATAGTTGCTCAATGGCCAATTTGCACAATCATTCCTTTAAGATGCATTGGGAAGTAATCTTGCAAACTGTGTTCTCATTTTAAAAGACATGGAATACAACTGATCTTTTTTTATTCTAACATTTAAAGGAGCTTGTTTTTAAAAAGTACTTTTAAAAAAAAAAATGTTATAGCATGCTTTAGTGTACATCTCACTGAGACTTATTTGAAAACAGAAAATGCACTGTATTTTAATAATTTCTGTCAGCATAGCTAAAAAAAACCACATTGGGTTCAAGCCAGTGCATGGTGACATAAGGGGGAAGACCCTGCTGGAACTGGTTAACAACTAAGCTCACCCACCCGTCAGATGGGGGTGTTCACACTGTATAAATACTGTATATCCTCAGTGATTTAGGAGCCAAAAATAACATTACCAGGAATGTAGCTGGTGTGGTATCACATATATAGTTGTGAGCGTGCAAGCTGTTGCTAATGCTTGCGGGCACGCGCAGCGAGCCTGCGGCCCTCGCAAAGCAAGGGCCTCAGTTGCTGGCATGGAGCGCCTTCAGCGCTCCTTGCCAGCAACTGCAGACCTCGCAAAAAAGTACAAGACCTGTTACGACTAATTACGACCTCGCACTAATCGGCCTCAACCCGCGCACATGAAAAATACACACAACACATACATAAAAAGCTTACCTACAGCAAGAGAGAGCATCCAGGACCTCAAAAACTGAAGTTACACCTCAATTTAACTCAAAATAAAAGAGTTTAGACACTGAAAAATTCTCTGAGAGAGAAAAAATGGCCGCCGAAACAAATGAAAACGAGGCTATAGCAGTTTAAAGACGAGAAACACCTTCGGAATTGCCAAAAAATGCATAAGAGATACAAAAAGGACGCAACCCCAAACACATTACAAACACATAAAAAGCTTAACCACAGCAAGGTGGTGCATCTAGGACCTCTGCATGTAACGTTACACCTCGATTTAAGTACACATTTCAGAGTTTAAACACCCGAAAATCACCTAAGCGAGCGAAAAAATGGCTGCCGAAGAAAACAAGGCTACAGGACTCTAAACACTCAAAATGCCACCAAAAACACGCAAAACACCACCAAACACCTACGGATATTCCGCCACAGACGCATACCACACATTAGCCGCCATTTTCGAACACTAACTTATACAATCCGGAAGTACACAGCTACGCTAACGGTTTGGTCTTGCGCACGCACACTATTACACTACACACATTGCTGACACTTACACAGCAGCTCCACACCACTAATGCTGCAGCAACATCAAAACAGATTGCCAGCTCTTCAACAGAATGCTTCCTGCATATATTACTTCAAAATAGCTACAGTATATTACTTTATTAATCTATTAGTTATTTTATTATTATACACCAAATAGCATTAGCTCACTTACAATTTCATTGCGTCATTTTTTGACGGGCAATTCGCTAGTAACTTATAATTGTGTGTTCTCTTTCTTGTAAACCCTATTGTGTAGTTAGGATAGTATTGCATGTATATCTTTGCATGCGCTGTGATAGCGTCTCTCTCTTATCCTCCTCACTTGAGCCTCTTCAGACCCCAGTGCTATATATACATTTATGACCCCGTTTTGGCATTGGGGATGGAAGGGAGCAGGTGGAATGATCTGTGTCTTTAAGACTTTGAGGAAGTTCACACTTAACCACATCATTGCTGAAGTGGCTTAACCTGCCATGCCTCTATATCTATCTGCAACTTGTGTGTGTCCAGTAATCCAGTTGTATAATAAGAGTATTGCAGTGAATAGTGATACCTTTTTTTATTGGAGAAATGTATTCATAATAAAGCGACGAGCTTTTGAGAGCTAATGCCTCTCCTTATCAAGTCAAAAAGCGATAGTGATACAAGTATGAACTAAAAACAGATAACAGAAAGAGATGGGGGAAAAAAATTGGAAAGACAAAATTCATTGGGCAGAGTTAAGTGAGAAACAGACCAGCACTGTGAATAATGTCCTGATAGGTCAGTAAGTCTATAGATCAGGATGTAGTAAAGAACACTGCAGAGTAAAATAAAGAGCAATACAGCATAGCATGTAGCCTACAAAACAGTAATAGAAGGGGGGTAGGTATGTGGAATGTGTTAGGCTTTCTGGCCCACTATCTTAATGTCTTATAGCTAATTCAATGTTAATGTCCAAATCCTTTGTATTAAAACATTCATTTTTAATTCAAAAGTTTCCCGCTGTTGGATATATATATAATGTGTGTATGTATATTTTTTATTTTATTTTATGTTTTTCACGTTTCGCCCGTTAACTATGTATTTTTCCGACCTCTTATTTTTTTTTCCGAAGACCCGCGTCTTGTAATGTTTTTTTCTTCTTTTTCTAACTGCTGCGTTTGTATATAAGCACATAGCATTTTTTTTTTTTTGCACCAAATTTACTCCTTATGAAAGCCTTATGCATACGCCATGCTTTCTTGAATTCCCTACCACTTCTGATGAAAGGCAGTTCTTTTTTTTTTTTCTTCTGCAAAAAAAATATATCTTTAAAGCAGGGGTAGAGGGCCACGCACAGGCCTGGATTTGAGGATTTCCTTTTATATGCACAGAGGAATCAGGATGACAGATCGCCTGCACGCAGTAGGGAAAGCCTCAAATCCAGGCCTGTGTGTGGCCCTCGGACTGATCTTGCCCACCCCTGGTTTGGTTGGGGCAGCAAAACTTTTTTTTTTTTAATTAAGGCCAAAAGTGCAGGCAACTGTTATAAAATGGAGAAAAGTGATTTGCCGAATTTCTAAGCTTGTACTTCACACTTTTTATTTTTATTTTATTTTATTACATCCTTTCAAATCTTAGTATCTTTCAGAACAAGAGATCTTGATCCTAAATTAGAAGGTTAAAGATTTAGGGGTAATATACAAAGATACTACTTTACGGAACAGGCAGTGGATACGTAGAATGTACTTCCAGTGCATGTGGTAGGAACAAACACAATTGAGGATTTCAAGCATGCCTGGGTTAAGCATAAAGCCATCCCGAGAACGGTGTGTTTTTGTTGGGCTTAGTGGAAACCTAGATTTGTTAGCAGATCTGAACCAAACAGAGCTCCGTTAGTAACATCAGTTTCAGATAATGCTTGCTTAAAAATGACAAGAGCTCCTTTATATAAAACACAAACAAACAAAACCTTTCTGTGGCACTTTAGTTATTTTCCAATACTTTATTTCTTAATATACGTTTCCTACTGTTAATTTTAGATCTAGGGACCCCCTTTTCCCCAGAGAGTGTATCCAATTAAATGACGGACATATATTCCTGGATATTCTGAATTGACCACCCACAGCTATTTAGAGGATGGATGCAGATGACATGGCAAATGAAAAAAGGGGCCATATCTATTTCAGACTCATGTGCCAGTGAGAAGCTGCCAAGTGTTAGAGAAGCTACTGGCAAGTAAGTCAGAGGAGAGGGTGCTGCGCCACGGACTGGACAAGTATACAGGCTCCATACTAGGCTGTGTTTGGCCCTTTAATGTACCAATCCTGATTCTGGTGTATTGTAATGACTACTGTAGTTCAAGAACAAAGGCACTTGTTTGTGAAGTATGTAATAAACCAACAGCAGTGTAAGACAAGGATGTAACACTATATTTATTTGGGAAAATTCCACATTTTGAAAATCCATTTAGTGTTTGTTATATCACTTCCTGAGAGCTGGATTGTGTGTGTGTGTGTGAAAAATTAGATGACTTTATTAGATAATTGGATTAGATTGAAGTTGACAGCACACAACTTCTCCCTCACAGACCCTGAAGCAGGAAGTCAATAGATGCAACCGTAATCTCCCCACTTATACACACTAAATCCACCAATGTGTCATGGATGCCTCCAACGTCCAACATGGGTTCCATTTTTTTTTTTCAAATTTTAAAAATCTAGCTTTTTTTTTTTTGGTTTAGTAATGCTCTTATACCAAAAGTTTTCAAACCTATATACTGTTATTTGATTTTACGTTGACCCATTAAAGGGATATGTAAGTGAGCTTTATGGATGCATCCGATAAAGAATTGGTAGTGTATGAAAACATGTTTTTGCATGAAAAAACCTAAAAATAAACATAAATTAGCTTACCTTGAAGTTAGCAAAATGTCCTATGTTTTTTGGCATTTGCATTTTATCGTGTACACCACTAGAAAACTCCCCCTCAATTAGCATAACATTCAAATTCAGAATCAGGATAATGCATTGTATCATTCTTCACCTCAGTGGCTTCTGGCATGTGCTCAGTACAAGAACTGCAACAGTTACTTCCTGTGCTCTGTACCAGAAAGGTCAAAATGTGTATCTTGCTGTATTTCCTGTGTGTACCCAGCTTATGTAAGCAACCTGTGGGTGTGAACCACTGGATTTGACTCTTGTGCGAATGACCTTTTAATGAAAAGTTCAGTTTACTTACAACACATGTTTTCATACACTACTAATTCTCCTATCAGATGCATTCATAATCCAGCATCAAAATATTTTTAAATGTTAGCTCCTTTTAAAACGACCACTAAAGTGTTCTATTTCTAATATGCTCTTGTGAATAACTTTTTAAGAAAAACAGAATTTTTAGAAACAATTAAAATGAAGAACTACAGTCTCTCTTTTTTTTTTTTAAATGATCTGATGATATTCTTTGATTTAAACCGGATTTGACACCTAGGAGGAACCATACGTTTATATCCTCTCTATTCAGTTCTGTTTTAACGGCAATAGGACTGAATGGAGAGTAATTCCTAGTAGGATAACCCTCCCCCTTAGGCTACATCCGGACTAGATATCGAAGATGGAAGAGCCTATGACACAAGCAGTTGGCTAAATTAGGGTGGGGGGGCGCTTTATTCTAATGGCTCATAGCTGCTGACGTTACATACTTCTTAAACATTACATTGTCCGCCCACTACGATCATCTTTTTAAAGGATGACTATAGTGGTCCTATAATAAGCTTTCAGGTTTTTAATAAGGATCAATCACAATTCTTTGAAATAGGAAATAGAATAATCAATGCAACTTTTAGTATTTACATTTGATTTTAGCAAATCTTGAGGCAACATACTGATTTTATTTTGGCTAGGTCCTCTACTGCTGTCTAGACCCCTAATTGGGTGGAGAGAAACTGAAGAACGGTTCTTTAAATCCTATGGAAAGGGAGCTTTTTTCCAGGCAATTCATACTTAAAGAAACAAAACACATTTTCAAGCTCAATTATCTAAACATATTACCTGAACAAATGCTCCCTCTCTGTCACTACATTTTTTTTATGCTGGAGGATTGATTTTAAAGAAACCAACATCTATGTGTTAAAACTGTGGATTTAAACAACCGGGCATGCATTTCTTATTTACTCGCCAAAGTTACCCATAATCAAAGCAACCGGGCATGCTCTTCCTCCTTCAAAAATTATGTTTTCACCCTAGATAAAGGTAGTCAGAGGTGGATGCTCTTATGTGATTTTAGGATTTTAAAATACCCAACTTTTAAACTCAAATATCAAAATGCTTACGCTCAAATGTTTCATAACCACCCATTGCAATTAAATGTGTTTATATGTGTAATACTCTAATAACTGGGACTTCTGCTGTTACAATTGGGACAGGTACACAATCCCATTTATTTGTCCTAGATATCGCCCAGACTTGGTAATTTTTAGATACTCTGATTATATAATACTTTGGCATCTGGATAGGAATGAGATGAACTCATTTGGCTCCGAACACTCACTTATTTGGACAATCGCTGTTCCACCTTCTATTTATGGGAACCTTTAATCCTCTGTTATTCTACCTCCTACTAATTTGTATCTGAACTGCTGAACCTGTGATATAACTAATTGCAGTGTTACTCAGACAGGGAACAACCAGGATGCCAAGAAGTACCTAAGTTACCCATGACCAATTTTATTTATTTCCCATAAAATACATCAGAGCGAATAAGCCATCTGGAATTACCAGGGGGAGGGAACACACTTTGAAACAGCCAATTGGCAAATGTATCCGCTGATAAGTATAGTACTGTCATAGATTAAAGGGCTATGGAAGGCTTCTGGATTTCACTAGAAATAGAACATAATTCTGTATCCCTTCACCTTTTTTGTGTTCTACATTTTATTTAAGTTCTTAAAAATTAAAAAAATTTTAATCTAAAAATCTAACAGATCCTTCCTAATTGTTTTCTCCCCTCTGCAGCTCATGAAGACTGTGTGCAGTGTCTCATAGTAACCAATCAGAGGCAACATTCTGCGACATGCTGCTTGAGAGAGGCTAATTTGAAACTCTGCACTTCAGTCTGTGTATTCATGAGCTACAGAGGACAGACCCAAGTACAATTTGTATGATTTTTGGCAGAAAAAGAGCTTCTAAGCACTTCTTAATAAAATAAAGTACATAACTAAATATATACGTCGTCGTAGTGACATCCAAAAACCTTCAATGTCGCTTTTTTTAAAGTTGTTATGGCTACATGTATTGCAAACACTTACTGGAATTTCCAGAGGAGGGGTTTATGTACATTTTACTATATATTCAATTTTATTAAAATGGTTGCCAGAGGGAGTTGGATGTGTGTCTTGGTATAGGTGAAAAAATGCCAAATCTGTGGGATTGAATGTGTTGCCAATTAATGGGATTACTGGCTTTTCTTTTAGTGTTTGCTACTGTTTAATTAAATTGCTCCTACACCATGTATTTAATAACAGATTAACAAATACATTTTAATTTTAGGAGAAAATACAGTCAGAGCAGTTTTTCAAAACTTGCATTTGAACTTTTTCGGGCTCCAGCAATTAGCAGGACTGCTTCTCTTTATCCAGTATTGGGTGTCCAGCCTCCTGGGCAGATCCTCTACCACACCCGTGGACAACTAAACTAGATGGAGAGGAGTAGGTCTCCTGAAGCCTGAAAAAGCTAAAGTTCAAATGTTGGTTTGATCCATCTTGTGTGTATTTGCGTCGTTCAGTCATGTTCGACTCTCCGTGATGTCATGGATTATAACCCATCAAGCTGATCCACTCCTGGCAGGGATACTGGAGTGACTTGCCAGTTCCTTCTCTAGTGGGACACAGCCTTCAGCTCATGGTATTCCTAGGTGGTCTCCCATCCAAGTACTGACCAGGCCCAACCCTGCTTGGCTTCAGGGTGGTGTGACCTCTTGACTCCCTGACTGTAATCAAACCCAGGTTGCAGCGGTGAAAGCACCAAATCCTAACCATTGGACCACCAGTGAACCCTACTAATCCATTATTAAACAAACAAAAATTACAATTTTGAAGAATCTATTTTATGTCTTACATCACATCCTGATAGCTGGATGATGTGGGTGTGTGTTTTGTTATGTCGGGAGGACAGAACAGATGGTAGCCCAGAGTCTTTGTTTGATAACTGGATTTTATTGAAAAAACAACAAATCCCCCCTCACTGAACAAGGACAGGCTGTTGCATCAAAAGATGCAGCCATGGCTCTCCAGAAATATAAACACCCCTCTCACACACTCCATTTCCATCAAGTATCATGGACTCCTGCAGAAGCATACACCTTTTTTTTTTTTTTTTTTTACTCTTCCTCCGACTTGGATTTCAAACTTACAAATTTTATTCCATGGTGCAGTGCTCCTTTTTAAATCTATGTTTGTTGTAATAAACATGAGTAATTCTCTATTTTTTGTTTATCCCTGTTCACAGATGTTGCAGGACTGTCCGAAGGCACGCAGAGAGGTAGAGCTGCACTGGCGGGCGTCTCAGTGCGCGCACATTGTGAAGATAATAGATGTCTACGAGAATCTCTACCAGTCCCGGAAGTGCCTCCTCATTATAATGGAATGGTAAGTGGTCACTGAGCCCTCCTTGGGTATTTATGCTGTCCTGAGACATTCAGATTTGTTCTCCCCCACTCACAGCTGCTCATTTCTATATCTACATGTCCAGTACACTATCATACAGAAATCTCCATGAATATATACCGTAGATACTTCTGTGCATATACAAATATATTCCAATGTAATGCACTACACTTTCAGGCAGCCTGCTGCCCCCTGAAAATGTGCTGCCCTAGGCCTGGTTTTATTGGGCCTAGGCAGAAACCTACCCCTGAACTGAAAGGCTCTGTCCAAAGTGATTCATGTCTTCAATTAGTTTAACTCTTGAAATTGTATGTGTCGATAGAGAGATATGCAAATGTAGGGTGGCATGAGGGGTGACAAAATATAGTTTTGACTCTCTACACTGTAAAAGTTAAAGCAAGCAGTGCTGCCGCTGAGGATTCTGGGTATTGCTATGCAAATGAGGCTTAACATGTACCACATTTTTGCCTCTAGCTCACTTTAATGGAGCTTGAAATTCTAGGAAACATTTGTAAGGGAGAGTCAAAGCCGAGGTTGAAGTGGATAGATCCAGGGATCGCAAACTAGTTCACACTTCCCCTGATTTTGTAAGTCACGTCAGCTGTGTGGAAGCATTAAATATATTTTCTAGATAAACTGTTGGTATATAAATGATTTTACTAGAAGGATTTGTCTCCCCACTAATATCTGCCATCTTTATATCTCAGTCTGGACGGCGGAGAACTCTTCAGCAGAATCCAGGACAGAGGGGACCAGGCATTTACACAGAGAGGTAACATGGTGCTTCTTATAGTCCTGTCTTCTAATTGAAAATCTTTCTTACTGTGTCATGGTTATCACAAAAGACCCCTTTTTGTACATTTCTCTGTTACGTTGTGAGGATGGTATTTCAGTGATGACATTTACTGTGTCCCACAACAGGGACACGGCTCGGAGGTCCGTTTTTAACTTAACAATCACCAAGCAATGGTTGTGTAATGGATCTTCTGGCTATGCCGTTATCTGCCGTCTTCCTGTGGTGTGCCCAGTTTTGTTCATTCACAAAACAAATCCGTTTTTTTTTTCTTTCATAAGTGATGACTCCTGCAAACAGAAACATGACTAAACCGAAAAAAATAGTGTTCCTGGAAAAAAAAAGCCATCTCACTTCCCATCCGTGCCCCCACCCCCCTTTTTTTTTCTTTTTTTTTTCCTTCTGTATTTGTTTTTTAAATGCTGTCTGCATTAGACTACCATTCTATCAGTATTTACATCCTCCTGCGTTGTCAGTTACACAGTTGTGTAAAGGGACATGGAAGGTTTGTGAAGTGCACTAGGAATATAATATACCTGTGTACCTATTTATTTTATTTTTGTGTACTTTATTTTATTAAGAAGTGCATGAAGAGAGATATATGTGAGCTGGATTATGAGTGCATCTGGTAGAGGAGAATAAGTAGTGCATGAAAAAATACCAAAATAATTAAAAACGGTTACCTTGAAGTTAGCAAATTATCTTTTAATTTCTGTCAGTTGAAACTTAGGGTTAACACCCTCCAAACCCAGGCTAAACTGGGCAAAACAATTTTTCTAATTTTATACCAATCAGGAGGAAGTAAATACTGAAACATTTCACAATCTGGCAGTTGCTGCCTGTGTTTTTTTTTTTCTCCTCTGTCTACTTATAGGCAATTTCAGGTGTGACCCCAGCAACCATCATTTCCTTTAGAGGTCACACACTGTACCCTGCAGGGTACACTTTATGCAAGCTTCCTAGGGGTGTTCACATCCACATATCGGTATCTAGCATATAAATATGTATGACCATTCAACTTCTGAATATATTACATATTTTTCAACTAATCAGTAGCTGTTTATTAAGAAACTCGGCTCACTTACATATCCCTTTAAAAGATCAGTCTTTTTTTTTCTGCATATAATCTTAAAATTAGTTCCTAACTGCTTTCTCCCCTCTGCAACTCATGAAGACAGTGTAATTCTAAGTACAGAGGTTGCTCTGTCTCAAAGCACCAGTCAGGGCAACGTGCTGCTTGAGAGAGGTCACTGATTGGGTCTGCCATCTGTAGCTCATGAATACTCAGCACAGTGTTACAAATTAGACAAACAGGTAAGAATTGTATGATTTTTTTTTTTTTTAAGGGGGGTACCCAGGACCTCTGCAAGTGAAGTTACACCTCAATCTAAGTCCAAATTACAGAGTTTAGACACACGAAAATCCCCTAAGCGAGAGAAAAAATGGCCGCTGAAGAAAATGAGGCTACAGGACCCTAAACGCCCAAAACACCACCAAGCACATACAGATTTTCAAAAAAGCTGTACGAGGTACAAGATACACCATTAGCAAGGAGCCTACATCATCCACAGCCATGTAGCACATACACAATAGCCGCCATTTTTAAACACTAACTTACACAATGCAGAAGTACACAGCTACACTAACGGCTTTCCCTAGCGCACACAGCCTATTTACACTGCACACTTCACACATTGCAGACACTTATACCTCCGCTCCACAACACTGTAAACCTACATTGTATGCTGCAGGAACATCAAAACAGATTGTCAGCTCTTCAGCATAATGCTTCCTGCATATATTACTTCCAAATAGGTAAAGTATATTCATTTATTAATGTATTATTTCATTAGCATACAAAAACAAATGTACACAAAAACAAAAATCTCGCAATGAACACAAAACCCATTTACTGCGCGACTCACAACGAGCGCCAACGCGGCTCATAGCACACAAAGTCTTGCAATAAGCACAAAAAGCAGATCACCACCGGCAAAAGAAAAAAATAATACAATAACCAACAGCCTCGCAATGAGCGCCGAAGGATCTCAGACCACCAACAAAATTAATGTCTCGAGTAAACAGCATTACTTGCCTTACAATTTTATTGCCGTCATTTTTTGACGGGCAAGTCGCTAGTAGATAGAGATATATATATATATATATATATATATATATATATATATATATATATATATATATATATATATATATATATATATATATATATATATATATATATATATATATATATATATATATGTGTGTGTGTTTTTAGTTTTTTTTTTTTTCTTAGAATAATAATTTTTTTTTTACATAGAAGCCTCCAGGAATGACTCAGCAGGAAAGGAGGACATATAGTGCATGATCGGAGCTGCAAATTGAGTCACAACGTATTTTTTAAATTTTAATAATATACTTAATGCCTTTTTTGTTGTGTGTCCTTTTCTTAACTATGTCCTTTTTGTTTTTAACTCCCTCAGAGGCATCTGATATAATGAAGAGCATTGGGGAAGCGATCCAGTATTTACACTCTATCAATATTGCACACAGAGATGTGAAGGTATGATGGAGACTTGTCTTTTCTCTAAAATGTATTATTGTTTGTTTCTTTTATCAACAAAAGTTAATTTTGTGCATTTTCATGTCTAAAAAACAAGATCCTAAATCTGCTTCCCACTCAAAATATAAAAGACTGAATTTGCCCTGCACTCTGGGGAAGCTGTGCAGGGACATACAAATTAAAACCAAATCTAATCCAATAGCCATTTTAACCTACCCTGTGCTATGCTGAAAAGCTGTGTTATAATTGTGTTTTACTTTAAAGAGTTTTTTTTTTTTTTTTAATCATTTACCTTTTTTAAAGTGTAACCTATTGCAAATTAATTTGCATGTCTCTGCCAAGTTTCCTATAATGCAGTGTAAATGCTGTATTTTTGAGCAGAAAGCAAGAATTTTTTACTTTTTTTTTTTTTCTTTAAAAAGTGAAAGTTTGTTTTATGACTGTTAATCTGTTCCATTACTTTTGGTCCCCTAAAAAGTGCGAGGCACATATACAAACTGTTGTAATTGCTACACCGTTCACCTGATTTGGATGTAAATACCCTCAAATTAAAGCTGAAAGTCTGCAGTTAAAGCACATCTTGTTCGTTTCATTTCAAATACATTGTGGTGGTGTATAGAGCCAAAAAGATTAGAATTATGGAATTATGTCGATGTCCCAATATTTATGGACCTGACTGTGTGTGTGTGTGTGTGTGTGTGTGTGTATATATATATATATATATATATATATATATATATATATATATATATATATATATGTGTGTGTGTGTGTGTGTGTGTGTGTGTGTGTGTGTGTATATATATATATATATATATATATATATATATATATATATATATATATATATATATATATATATATATATATATATATATATACACACACACACACACCCCACAATAGGGAGCAGGGTGACTTGCTTATAAGCCAAGGGGGCACTTTTTCAGCATAAAAACATGTCCTGAAAAAGTCGGCTTATACTCGCGTTATACTTTTTATATTCAGAAGAGCCAGGGATGTACCTCTATGAATGGGGTATACCACTGGCTCCTACACAGCCCATCTGCAACAGGGGCTTTACTGGACATATTGAGTTTGTTATTTGCCAACTCTTCCCATAGGGACCGGCCAATCAGAAAATTGTATGTCTACATTTAGTTCAATTATTCCATGTATCGTCAATCTTTTTTCTTAAGTTGAAATATATGTAATAAATAATTAATCTGTGTGTATTCCAGCAATAACAACCTAACACTCTAGTATTTGATTCACACACAGTATTACTCTTTCCATCTTTTTCTAAATGTTGCACCTAGAAGACTTGATTCTTGTTGGTCTGTTCTGTAAGAGAGCGAGATCCGATGTATACAGGGTTTTCTGCCATTTTCCCACTTCCTCATATCCCTTCACAGTCTATCTGATGGGGAGCTGAATTTTAAATGGATAATTTTTCTGTTTAAATCCAACAATGCACAATAAGGCAGGCAGGCCCGGAATGCTTTAGGCTTCATGTAATCCCATATTAAAGTGTAAGTTATCCAAATGTCATCTATTTTTTTTAAGGGACATCAAGAGAGTATAATAAATAGAAGAAGAGTGTAGCGGACTCATTTGATGGTAGGGTAAGGGGGGGGGGGGTGAGATTAATTTATCAGTTGGGGATAAAAGTTGGTCAGAGCCCAAGTTTCTAATTTTAAGGAGAGCAAGGGTTTTGAGAAAGGCGAACAGAGGATATACCCTAATGGAGGTCAACATGTCTTAAAGAGACATGGCTTAAGTCCCAATTATGGTAAGATAGTAAAGCATCAATAAAAATATAAACATTAGCAATTGGAATTTATGAATTTAAATGTTCCTGCTTGTCACTCAACTTAAGCGATTTTCCCACTGACCTTGTTATCAGTATTTAATTTCCTTTTGCAGGCAATTTTTCAATTGTCGGTTAATAAACAGCCAGCCTCCCTTGTTACCACAACAGTTGGTGGCAACAGGAAGCAATTCATTGACTAATGAGGGTAATTTAGATAATGGAAAAAAGTCCACTCTGGTGGACATTTTTCCATTATCTAAAACCGTAAAGCTGTTTTATTAAAAAAAAAGTAATTTAGTAATATCTTCTAGTTACAAATATCCATATTCTAATTGATACTTTGCTAACCTACCATAATTTGAATATTTGCTGTGACACTTTAATGTAGCTCGGTAGAATAAATATAATCCAGTCTGGCATTCACTGAATGTTCATTCATCATTGTAGTATTTGAATTTGCCAGATTACTTCACAGCACTGAGGAGATTGTATGTTCTTTGGGAGCCATGCTGTTTCAACTAGGAGGGGGGCCATAATTTTTTTTTCAGCTTGTATACCCTTGCTATTCACTTTTTTTCTTTACATTTTGAATGTCTCTCTTAGCTTGCTTGTGGTGTTGAAACTGAATTCCAGCAGTTCTGTATATGGTGGGTTGCTTCTCCTGTGTGTCTTTATCCAGCTAGGTCAATGCTTGCTGGTTCTCTAATTTACGTACATTTCTGAAACTTCAGCATGTTCACCTATATCACTCCGTATAATGTTGTGGCAGTTTGTATTATTGAGCATTTCTAGCTGATCATTTTGATAGAGCTCAGTGGCCATAGATACTTAAAGGAAGTCACAATTGCCCCCCAAAAAGTGCCTTACACTAAAATTGACAATATAAGTAATCCATTCCCTAATGATTTACTTATATAGAACCCAATCTTGATGTAGTCAATGAGAAGATCTCTGCTTAAACCATACTTCTTTATTTCTTCTAATGCAGCCAGAAAATCTCCTGTACACCTCAAAAAGGCCAAATTCTGTGCTAAAGCTGACTGATTTTGGCTTTGCCAAAGAAACCACCACTCACAACTCCTTGGCAACGCCATGTTACACCCCTTATTATGTAGGTAAGTAAAAACAAAAAGTTTCTGTTGATCCTATTGAATTGGTATTATATGCTTCATACGCCATGGTGCTGTGTGTAGTATGTATAATCCTAGCAAAGAAATACACTGCATGTCTTATTTGTATACCACATGTACACTCACTATCTCATCCCATCTGCTGTTTCGGTTTTAGCTCCAGAAGTTCTCGGCCCAGAGAAATATGACAAGTCGTGTGACATGTGGTCACTTGGTGTAATTATGTATATTCTGTGAGTATGCCGCTTGATTGCTCTCTCTCTGTTAATATATATCCACTGAGCAAATTTGATCTTTGTAAATATGTAAACCAATGTCTGGAGGCCTGTGCTTCTTAGAATATACAGTGCTAAAGCCATCATTTCACTTTTTTTCATGGATAAAATAGTCTGTAAATAATCCATATTTTTGCATTGCTAAGCTTCTGTTTTCCTCCATCGGGCTTCACATGTATATACAGTAGATTCTCGGTTATCAAGAAATCAAGCAACCAGATTTTTATTTATATTTTAAATACAAATTGTAATTTTACAGGGCTCAATAACTGCCAGGAGCCACAAAATGCTTACAGGCACCTAGATTGCATCCACTGTATGTCTCTGCTATTCATTGTTACCTGGAAGCAGATAGGCATGGGTGACTGTGGCAGTGCAGTGTTGGCGTTACATTCCCCGGGTTCAGCACCGCACCCTCCAGACGAACGTACCTGTGTGTAAGTGAGGAGTGAAAGCTGCTGCTGCTAGAACAGCCCTCACTGACAAATATACTTAGCAGAGCATCCTATGTGCAGCTAATCTAAGCCTCTTTTTATATGTAACTCTCAGGCATCCAGAAACTACATTTATCCGGCATCTACCAATCCCCGTGGGTGCTGGAGAACAGGGAGTCTACTGTATATGATTTTAAAATAAAGATTAGGAACTATTTAGTGATCATATCCTATCCAATATAAAAACAAACCCATGAATGCTAGGAATCTTGCAACATGACATTTATTATGAAATGGACATGGTTAGATTGTGTTAACATGGAGTATATGGCCAGGTTTTTCTGGCTTGTCCTGATGCTTCATTGAAGTAGCCATAAACCTTAATGTTCCCACTCCACAGCTGAACTGGACATACAATATTAAAAAAAAAATTAAAAAAAAATAGGAATACAATCGGAACACTATTTTTGTGATTTATACAATTCTGTTATATGGACACAGAATGCCTTTTTTTATGCATTTAAGAGCATGTTTTTTTTTGTATGAAATCAATTCTTGAAACTAAAAGGAGATGTGCAGACTATATACTGCAGTATCTAGGTTTTATGTCTTTGTGTGCTTGCTTCATACATTGTGTTCCCTTTCCATGCCTCGAGTTTGTGGGTTCACTGATGGTCTAGTGGTTAGGATTTAGTGCTTACACTGCTGCAACCTGGGTTTGAATTTAGTCAGGGAACCAAGAGGTCACACTACCGTGAAGCCAAGCACTTGGATGGGAGGCCACCTAGGAATACCAGGAGCTGTATTCTGTGGCCCACTGGAGAAGGAACTGGCAACCCTTTCCAGTAGTTCTGCCATGAGTACCAAGTGGATCAGAATGGTGTGTTACTGTCCATGAGGTCACGGAACAAAGACTCACACTCCTATCATGTCTTCTGCTGCTTTCTCTCCCCATGGAAATAAATCCTGCAAGACAGTATATAAAGCAGTGGTAGCCCAGGAGCCGAATGAGAATTGCCCGAGGGATGCATGCTGTTTCCATTCTTTATAATTTTGCGTTGCGTAAAATAAATGACTTAAAGTACCACAAGTACTTTTTTATTTTTTATTTATCTGTTTTAAGGACTCCAGGGGCTGTACTTGAGGCCTTTTAAGTAAAACCAGTTGTCCTAGTCTGGAGCATCATAACACAAAAGATAATTTCTTTATAATTGAAAGCTCTTAAAAATAAACAAGAACAATATCCAGTTGATGTTCTAACCTCCTGTGTCTCCTCAGACTGTGTGGATACCCTCCTTTTTACTCTAATCATGGCCTGGCAATCTCCCCTGGTATGAAAAAGCGAATACGCATGGGCCAGTATGAGTTCCCCAACCCAGAATGGTCTGAAGTATCGGATGAAGGTAAGAGGAAGCGGGGGAACCAAATCTGTCCGCAATATGATGCTTTGTGTTTACATGGTTTACTGTGGATGTTTGAATAGTAGGATGTGTGTGTCGTGGATATGTCGCTTTGTTGATTTATTATTCTTAAATTTTATTTGTTGAGCACCAGCAGATCTCAGTTGCTTTAGCGATTCAACAAATGCATGGATATAGATTTGAAGAGTAGATGAGATGGGACATTTTTGTTCATACATATTTGGTACTGGAGCAGATGAGGTCCATCCTCTCATGACTAAAATACCAGTGTTTTAATGAGTCTTCAATATAAAAGGGAAGAAATATATGGCCTGGGATTACTATGTAGTATCCAAATGTACAAGTCTTGCAAGTATCTCAGATACATATTCTTTAGAGGGTAGAAACCTCCACATCGTAGCTCAGATCCTGTAAATATACATTAGTTGTGTTGATGTATGGCCTGCAAACTTGTGAAAACTTCTTACATTCCTTTTGTTTTCTCTGTTCTTTTGTCCTGTTTACCCCTCTCATTTTATCTTCTATGTTATTCCCCCTTCCCAATCTTTCAATTTGTGTGAAGAAAACAAATGGCTGACAAAGAATAAATAATAAAAATGTGAACAAATTCCTTTCAACAAATTCAATCTCAAGTGGCATTATGTTGACAAAATGTGTGGTTTATGTTCAAAGCTTAGACAAAAGCAGCAATTTAGGTATTACAACTAATTATATAGTCCCTTTAACTCCTCTTCTAGTGACTCAGGTTGCTGTTAAATTGTATGTCCAGTAGCAGCTTTGTTTTTTTTTGTTTTTTGTGCCATTGCTCAAACGCCCCAGATTTTTTATCTTTTATACTTTTCTATCCACAGTGAAACAGTTGATAAGAAATCTTCTAAAGACAGATCCAACCCAGAGGATGACCATCACGGAGTTCATGAACCATCCCTGGATAATGGTAATTCAAGAGTTAACATTTTATATAACTTTTTAGTTTTAGAACCATGTACTTTTTAGAGCACATATCAATTTTCCTTGGATTTGGTTTGCAGTCATTTCAACTTATTTACTCGAAGGAAACATGTTGCTGATTTTTTGTCTACTTTCTGCTATAAAAAAAACCCTCTTCTTGTCTCTTCCCTACAGCAGTCCATGCAAGTTCCACCAACTCCTCTCCACACCAGCCGTGTTCTGAAGGAAGAGAAGGATCTGTGGGAAGACGTTAAGGTAATAAAGGGGGATTTTAGGAATTCTTTCTTCTTATATCTCTTGGTGATAGTAGATGCATAATAAACACAATTAAACGTTTTTAAGTATGAAGCCAGATTATTGAGAACACTCAAATTTTCTTTCCCTCTTCATCTTTCTTTTTTTTGTCTCTAAAATGCGGTCTGTGTTTCTTTCGGTCTGTCTGTCTGTGTTTTCTTTTGGTCGGTCTGTCTTTTCCTTCCCCTTCGTCTTCCCTTTTCCTCCCCCTTCGTCTTCCCTTTTCCTCCCCCTTCGTCTTCCCTTTTCCTCCCCCTTCGTCTTCCCTTTTCCTCCCCCTTCGTCTTCCCTTTTCCTCCCCCTTCGTCTTCCCTTTTCCTCCCCCTTCGTCTTCCCTTTTCCTCCCCCTTCGTCTTCCCTTTTCCTCCCCCTTCGTCTTCCCTTTTCCTCCCCCTTCGTCTTCCCTTTTCCTCCCCCTTCGTCTTCCCTTTTCCTCCCCCTTCGTCTTCCCTTTTCCTCCCCCTTCGTCTTCCCTTTTCCTCCCCCTTGCTCCAACCACTCATTCTCTGCTCTGTCATGCAGGAGGAGATGACAAGCGCCCTGGCTACCATGAGAGTGGATTACGAGCAGATAAAGATAAAGAAAATTGAGGATTCCTCCAATCCACTGCTACAGAAGAGGCGGAAGAAAATCACCCCACATGTTGCCACTCACTGAGTGTACCACTCTACTCTGTATGCCCGATAACCGCTGGTGCCAGCCATGCCATGAATTCTGTGCGCCAGCTCAGTGTTAGCAGTAATTGTGGCTTATATGTGCCACAGTAATAATAGATTGGGGGTGGCAAGGCAGTAGGATTGGCGACTGGTGTGGGACTCTACTTGCGGTATTCGTGCTTGTATTCTCCATTTTAGTCTGGAATGTTTTTTGTTTGTTTTAATTTTTTTATCATTAAGATTTTTTTTCCCTGTTTTTAAAGAATATTCACAGTATATTTTATATATATATATATATGAAAAAGTATTTTTAAAATCACAAACACCAACAGGATACCTTTTAATGAAACCAATCTGTATTCGTATATCTGCTGCAAAAGTAAGGGAGTGGAGCAGTGAATTGTCCCTGATCTACTAGAGGGGATTTTTTTTTTCTCGCTCTTTTAAATGGATAGATATAATATCTCTTATGAAAGAGTCCTGTGCATGAAATCTGCCACTCAGGGCACTATTGCTGTGTTCTACATCTGTGCCAGGTATTACTCTACCTGTTTGTTAAGGGTTAAATATGTTATTTTGTGGGGTGTAGGGGGGGCGGGGGGCAGCAGAGGTAGCTGCATCCATGCCACTATCTCCCTAGCTATATGATTGTTGCCATTTACATAGCCTGGTGAGGCTACCCATTCCCATCTCCCATACCCTTTCTGACAGTAAAGGGGGTAAACGCAGAACTTTAAGTGGCAAGACTGTCCATCTCATCAGCATTAATTGTGTCCCATTGTAAATATATCCATTAAAAAAATAACCCCTTCACTCCAAATATCCTGCTTTTAATACCAATGTTTTGTATTTTTACCCACAGACACAGATCTGCTTACATTAATTGTCTGTCTTTTTTTTAATTTTTTTTAAAGCCCAGCCTTTAGTGCCTGCTTGTGCTTTTGAAGTTGCCTTAAATACAACCAAATATCAACCATATGCTGTTACTTTTTAAATTTATGTTTTTTTTTTTTTTCATCTATTTTTGGGTGTGGCTCGAGCACTGGTTCTGATGGTGCAAGACACTTTCACCGGGTCTGTAATCGGGCCTGAAAATTCCTCATTTTAGGCCTGATTAAGAGGAAATAGCCACGGTAAAAGTGCCAAATTCAGCTACTGGGCAATCTGTGGTGACAAAGCTGTTGTCACTCTTTAGCTGCTTTTTATTGTTAATATTTTGTTTTTGTTGGAGAGAAGAATTAGGAATGAATATATTGTTCAGTTTTCATCTGTATTCTCATACATGCTGACAGACATATGGTCTATTCATTACTGTTATATACAAACACTCTGCCTCTCAAACCTTCAATAACTGGTGTTAAATGGCCACTTGGATGAGCAGATCATCCAAGATAAGGGGAAAATGAAAGATTTTCGAAGCATGATCTCTTGCTTAAAGAAACGATTTTAGGTTGAACTTGCACTTTTATATTGAAGATTAACTATCTACATGGCCTAGTTTATCAGTTGCTCCTGCATGTTTGTGGACAGTGGAAGCTGCCATTTTATTTATATTGTTCTTCAGCAGCTCACATCACATAATACACAGAGGTATTGTAGCAATAAAAGCCAGATGCTAAAACTTTTTCTTATTTGAACTTCTGTGAGTGAATTCTTTCATAGATTAATGTGCTTAGCTGAGACTTCTCCTTTTTTAAAGGACCATTGTAATGCTCTAGCAAGTAGGACTAGTAATTTTAAATGCATTATTAAGTAAAAATCCTATTTAATCATTTATAATGACAATACTACATTCATTTTCAAAGATTAGAGTATCTGTGTTTGTGTTCACCCTATTAGGGTCATTAACAGGAAGGTGGGGGTTAATCTAAGATACTATTCTAAAGGATTCTCTGATAAGAGTCTACCATATCATAGATAGCTTCTGCTGTTGGGACAGCCTAATTGCCAAGGGAAACCTCTAACAACAAGCATTCACCCAGTGGAGATAATAGTGTCCATAGTAAACATTATATCTGAAAATGTATCTAATTCCTGCTGGGCAGTCATCTCCACCATTGACCTTTTTTAATAGTCGGTGGAAACCAGCATCAGAAAAGCAATATTATAAACGTACTGTCAATCATTGTTTATGAATTTGTATGGATGATCAATGTCTAATTAAAGCATCTATCTCAGATAGTTAGGACCTAACAGTGGTCCTTTTTAAAATCACTGCATATGGAAACATTTCTTATATTGACTTTTTAATGCCGCAATGTCCACATTGCTTAAGAGTTGCAGTGGTCCATTTATAGAAGAAATGCGTACGATTCTGCTTCTGTTTTTTGTTTATTCCTTTGTAAATCTCTCTCCATATGACATGAGGTGATAGCAGAATTCTTATAAATTATTTAAGGTGTGTTTTTTTTTTTTTTTTCCACTTTTTTTTTTTTTTTTTTTTTGTGTGTTTTTTTTTTCTCTAGTGAGGTAAGATGCCTCCAATTTCTAATATCAACAATGGCACCTCATGTTCTAGATATCATTTCACACCAAGTAATAGGCAATATGGAAAATCCTCTTCCTAGTGAGAACTTTCCTCATTAGGTATAGCCAGTTATCTATAGGCATCTGCGCAACAGGCACTCCCTTCTTTTAAAGGATTACAGAAATGTGTAGAGCTGTATAAATTAATTGTTGACACTTCTTAATTGGCATTGTGTTAAAATGTATGAGAGGTTCACTAAAACAAGTGCAAGGTTTAGATAAAATGCAGCTACTTGAAACACATATTTCTTATCCCTAGTATATGCATAAATCTATTGCAAGGATTAATATGGTTTTTAACGTTTGACAGAATCTCCTATTTAATACACCTACAAATAAATATAATTGCAATTGGTTGTAATTGAAAATAAGTAGAAGTGCCTTAAAATCAATATAGAATTTACTTAATTTAATATACAACCCTCTTCAATAATGCTCTAATTCAAAGCAATTCAGATCAACAATGGGAGGATAAAGAAAATAAGCATACCCAGCCTGAAAAGGTAATAGTTACAGATATTAAACTATTTGTTTCATTGAAAAAGCTATTGCCATTCTCCAACTATTTAAAATCTTCTGCTTTATTTATCCCCTACTGCAAATTCTAACCAATTGCTGTTAATTTATAGCGAAAATAATTAACTGAAAAACCACCATCCAAACTAATCAACTTGGTTATTTTAAAGCACTTTATTTTTAATTCCAACCAATTGCAATTATTTTTGTGTGTACTTTTTCATTTATGCAATAATTACGACCGTTATTGTATAACCTCAATCCTTTTATGTAAATGTAATAAGCAAACTAGTTTGGCTGCTTATTGGTAGTAGGATATTAATACTGTACAATTATACTATACTCTCCTATATACAAGTCTTTAACCCAAACGGGTGCAATTTAATCTAAACGTTGCACTAGCCTTTCTATATCATTATTTATATTCACACCATGCCAATTGCAAAGTCGTAACATGGGAACCTATTTCTGTGGTATTGTGATCGAATCATGATTTTGACATATCAAAGAATTTTCCAATTTAGTTAGTATTTCCAGGCCAGGATAAAAATGATGCTGCAATAAAATGACAGTACAGCTGTTTTTAGATAATATACCTAGAATTGGGTGAAGTTTGGGGAGGAGGTTGAAGGGTCACTTGGGAGGAAAAGGGGGGATTATGTTCTATTTTTATAATTCTGATTTGCGCTTTAGGAAACCTGTAAATCTGTTTTAATTTTCTTTCTCTTCACTGAATGATTTAAAAGCTTTCGCCTCTTCCAACCAAGAAATACGTTTTTGTTTCCTCTGGAATTGTTGTAAAATTATAATTTTGTATGATCAAATTGTTTTACTAAACGGTTTTAATATTTGGAAAAAAAATCTGAGTACGGCTTCTTGTTTTTAATGCAATACAATCAACAAAACATTACCAAAAAAAATGTTTTATATGCAGGTGTGGTGTGGAAGTACGTCTTTGTGTTTTTGTATTAATAGTGGGTATATTGAATGGCTGACCAGCATCTACCATTGCAATAAAGTTATATAACGAAATTGGTACACACACACAACTAAAAGCCAAATTTTGTTTGCAATGTGATTTAAACAATATATTGCCAAAGCTCTAAACTGTTACATTCAGACACATAAACCACCTTGCTTGGTCTGAAGGGGCCACCACATGCCCACACAACATGGGGGGGGATGTGGTGGTGGTGGTGGTGGGGGGTTACATTAATGCTCTTGAATAATGAAATGGCCTCGGCGAAGAGATATTTAATTTACAAGAATGTTAATTAGTTATGGCTTTAATGTTGCCTTTAGAACACATTTCTAACCAGTGATTAAATATTTGCCGCCCTTTAATGGCAGAAACATCACATCCTGCTGCAGTCTCGTGTGGGTATGTCTCCTTTAAAAGACCGCAATGAAAAACAAATTTGTTTGAAAACTTTCATTCAGACGGAGTTACTGAATCTAAGGAATACTAGTTCCTATGGTATTTTCTACCTAATTAGACTTTTTTTTTTTTTTTTTATAACATACTGGGAGAATTATAAAAATATTTTTTTTCAAAATATATATTTTTATTGATTTTGGATCACAACGGCGTAAATAAAAACAATTAAAAATCCCGGATTTGGAAAATAGAGATTAAAAATAGGCTGAGATAAATTACCACAAAGTGGTTCACTAAACTCACAATGGAGGGGTAATCTTATCTCTGCCACTGTATATATGTGTTTCTATTAATAAAAGCTATCCAGCTTCTTGGTTTTAGTCCTTTATTTTCCCTGTCTTCCCTTTGTGGGTAATTGATTATATAGTATACATACCACCTATGCCCGTACTCTGTATCTAAATCAGGCTTGCAATAAACAGGCTTAATGCTTGCAATAAAAATAATGCGGAGTCACACGTGAGTCTATTAATCCACTAATGTGGTTAAGATTGCTTTTAGTTATTATTCGCTAAAGCCAGCTGATAAATTGCAATTAAAGAATATATATATATATATATATATATATATATATATATATATATATATATATATATATATATATATATATATATATATATATATATATATCTCTATATCTGCCACCTCACTGTAACTAAGAGGAGAGATGTGCTGGTACTCTCCGTATGGATGTGGGACTGGCCTGCTTCAATGTTGGAAATCTCTGTATATAGGGTAAACCTGCTCTGGGGTAGGAAGTCACCCTATTACTGCATAAAAATCACCCCTCAGGTTAAGGACAGGGAAGGTTTACACACCACATACATTTCTAAAGCACTACAGTGGATACTTACACCAGCGTGCCCCTTGCGTAAGGGCGTATGCTACGTCATCAAAGGCAGACGCGTTTCAACGTCATTCGACATCTTTGTCAAGACGGGCCGTGGAATCCCTTTTTTAAGCTATGCCGTAACCACAGCAACTTCATGATGTCACCAGGACCTGCGCAGTAGAGCCAACACTGCCACCTAGGGTTCAAGATTAACATCAATAACCCCATAAAACGAGTGCCATTTCCAATTGTCTGGGAGATGACAATGTATAGTGTGTCTTACTGATTTAAATAAACATTTGTATATTGGGTTGTTCACAACACTGCTTTTCAAAAATGTATCATACTGAAAAAGGCAAAAGTACTTGTAGTACTATTTTTAATTCTAAAGAATTATAAAGGAAATCCCTAAAGTGAAACATGTTTGTTTATATTCACTAATCTATACTGGAATATTAGTTGTATACATTTTTTCGTATAATATCCTACATTGTTTGTATGAACTAGTCAATATGGTGACATATTATATTCGTATACCCTAATGGTATAACATTGTATATGAGAGATAACTACTGCCTATATAATATAGCCTTAAAAATTTATGGAAACCTATATAGGGTATTCCTAATTAGTCTATATCTCAATTTATAAGCCTATTCTATATGCATGTAAGACCTTATAATCCATATGAAAGAAGATCTCATCCCTAATACACCATTTTCATGTGACACCTTAGGAAGGTTAGTGATGACAAAAAAAGGAATTTATTTATAGTGTTTGTAACTTGATGAAGTGGATTGATCTGTGCATTATTTAAATACTTTGTTGCTTATAAATGCAACATAATAGTGATTATGTACAATATGCAACTTTTTAGCCTGATGGGTCAATTGTTGCTATTAAAGCATCAAAAAAAAATATATATATAAAAATGTGCAATATGAGATTAAATGAGTGAACTAAATTGTGTGAGTTTTAAGTGAAATTCAATAATTGTGCCCGTGATCCTCCTAATCTCTAAAATAATGGCTCTACTGCGCAGGTCCTGGTGACATCATGAAGTTGCTGTGGTCACGGCATAGCTTAAAAAGGGATTCCACGGCCTGTGTGGTTCGTCCTTGACAAAGACAAAGGGGCACGCTGGCGTCGGTATCTACTGTAGTGCTTTAGAAATGTGTGTGGTGTGTGTAAACCTTCCCTGTCCTTACCCAATATGGATGAATGTTGGTTAACCTGAGGGGTGATTTTTATGCAGTAATAGGGTGACTTCCTACCCCAGAGCAGCTTTACCCTATATACATATAGAGATTTCCAACATCGAAGCAGGCCAGTCCCATATCCATACGGAGATTACCAGCACATCTCTCCTCTTAGTTACAGTGAGTTGGTAGATATATATAATATATATATATATATATAATATATACCGTATTGGTCCGAATATAAGACGCACCTTTTTTCCGATTTTTGAGCTTGCGAGTTCCGGGTGCGCTTATATTCGCGACCGTAAAAAAATCATTGCCGATTTGCGAACTGTGTTTGTTACGCGTGCGGCTTCTATTCACGAACGCAAAATTACTGCCGATTTGCCAGTTAAGGGTGCAGTTTTTCGTGCTTTAGACTGCAGTATTGAATAGCGATTTACGGTTTTAGTGATTCTAACATCCTGTAGAGCCTGTAACCTGCAAAAAAGCTACAGTGCTAATTAGAAAGCCTGTTTCTTGCAATGGCTGTTCACTTTGAGAGTCTTTTTCTCTCAATTTTGCAGGGGCAGCTTATATTGGAGTACTATGTTTTTAATATTTTTTCCCCTTGAACTTTACAGGTGCGGCTTATATTCGGACCAATACGGTGTGTGTATATATATATATATATATATATATATATATAATTTCTTTAATTGTGATATATCAGCTGGCTTTAGCTGATAATAATAACTAAAAGCAATCTTAGTATGTACTAAACTAAGAACCTAATAAAAGTGCAGATAATTTTATCTGTCATTTTCCATAGTGCAAATAGAAGCTTCCTCTGCATCTCTAAAGTCTCCTACCCTCTGAGGAAGTAGATCATCAGAAATAAAAACGGTAGATTTCCATTGCTGCACAACTCTAATTAATAAAAAGTTTGTGTTTTTACATTCTTAATGGTTTATCATGTAGAGTTCTTCAAAAGAGTATGTATTAAATGTTGGACTAGTTCTAAAAGTGGTATGGAACCCTATAATCATGATCCATGATTATTCAAACAAAATGATTTATACAAAAAAAAAAAAAAAACATAGGTGTCATGGCAGATAATAATAAAAAATACCCATCTAGCATACCCATTATATATTGCTAAGCCTCAGGATAGATCTATGCTTCTCTCAGGCATGCTTCAATTCCTTAATATCTGACCCTACCACTTCTGTTTGAAGACTCTCCCTTATCTGCTACCCTTGCAGTCAGGTAGTGCTTTTGCTCATTAAATATTTCACTTTCCAACTTCAGAGGAAAATAAAAACATGAGTGGTTGAAGTTGATCTGAAGACACTTCCATCTTGATATAACCGAAGGCTGCCATCCTATTACTCTCTTATGTCCTTAAGAAAGGGGTAGTCAATCTTTCAGAAGCAGTGTGCTGACTCTTCATTTAAAGGACCACCTCGGTTCACGAAACAAAGACACTTGTTTGTCAATTATGTACGAAACTAACAACATTAGCAGCTGTGTAACCATGGGCATAAAGCATTTATTTGAGAAAATCTGAATTTTTTAAAAACTCTTATGAGTATAGGAATCCATTATGTGTTTGTTAAATCACTTCCTCAGAGCTGAATCATGTGGGTGTTTAAAGAGAGGGGTGGGGGTGGAGGGAATAGAGAGCCATTATAAAGATAATTGGACAGGCCCAGAAGCAGAATGTGGCATCAAAGGATGGAACCACCACTCTTTAGAAATGTAAACTCCCTGCTCACACCCAGCTTCCACCAATGTATCATGGATCTCTCCAAAGTCCTGTATAGGCACCAAATGTAATCATTATTTAACCATTAATTATTCTAAGGTACTCTGTGCCGATCTTACATTTTAATATATGATTAAGCTACTATTGAATATGAAGCAATGTAAATTAATGCCTAAAATCATTAAGTAAATTAAGAATCAAATGCAGATTCAATATTTTAATGTTGTTCTTGCACTTGTTTTTCCCCTACGGAGGTTTCCTATCACGTGCTTGGATATTTTATACTGCACACAGATTGCTGAGATGCTCCTTATCCCATCTCACTGAGTCACCAACATTGTATCCTCATTTTATCAAATTACTGCATTACATTTCATTTAAAGGACCTCTGTAGTTACATTGCTTCTGAGGGAATGTGTTTTGTGGAGAAAGGGCGAGGAAGGAAGGAACAGACAGCCTTTGTTAATTTTAATCTTATCCAGTTATCCTAACACCACACCTCTTCCTTTTTATAGGCTCAGACTCCTTGCTTCATTAATGCAACCCTAATTCTCCAGAAATGAAAACACACAACTGCCACCTATGTATTCTGGATTCCCCCTGTGTCCCGCAGAGTTTTTTTTTTCCAAATAAAAATTAGCTGTATGACTTCTTACTGCTTAAAGGGCCACTTAATTCAGGACAATTTGGATCACATCACTCTAACGATCTTCTAAAAGTAAAATACTTTCAGAAGTTTTGAAATACTTGCATTTTTTCACTGATAAATGAAATCAAATAAAACCTCCTTTTTATGCATGTGAATGTCTGCTTCAATAATGAAATCAAGTCAATGGAGAGGTCTTTGTCAGACAGATTATTGCTCCTTGCAGTGATCCCAACCAACAAGAATGTAACCCTTACCACAGCTATTTGTGCAGGCATGGAAGACTGGTACTCGGCTAAAACAGGAAAGTTATGGGGTAACTGGTCAGTGCAGTATAACCTGAGCCCACAGAGAAGCTGTGCTATCAATCACAGCCATACCCCCATAGAGCCTCATACAGTGCGTACTGGACTCGGCTCTCTGCTAATTGCTCATGCAAAACAAGAATAGACTGTATGTAAACAAAACATAAAAAATGTAGCTATTATTAGTGTAATTAAAATATAGATAATTTTAACATACAATCTTGTGCTCTTTCCCACCATGTGGAGCACTTACAGTGAGTTCTGTGGCCCTTTCATTATGAGCTTAGTTACACTCAAGGTTTTCAAATATTCTCCGTGTGCAGTGGTACTTTAATCCCAACCTCACCAAGTTGACTTTATTACATATACCTTGTCACCTCTCAAATCCCCCAAATATATTACCTTTCACCGCAATCTCATCAGTTTCATCATGTGTCCACCATCTGATGATCCCCTCCCACACTTATAACTCCTCCCCTAACCTTAATGTTTCATCATATAACCTATATTACAATCAAATTTCATCAGAACAACCCCATCATCCCATATTCACTTAACAGCTAAGATCTCTCAGCAGAGTGCCAACCAAAAACCCTTTGGGTGCCCCTTCCGGCATTTACTTATAAGTTTTGTTTTTTAGGCCACACGCCATTTTAGTTCCCATTCTTTGAATTGTTTATAGTTTGTTAATGTCCTCTAGTCCCTCTATTTTTCTGCTAATTACCCTTTCAATGCAGTCAAGTATCCCATTGGCTTTACCTACAGCTGTGTTGCATTCAGGAGCGGTCCGTCCATTGGGGCGACAGGGCAAACGCCCCCCCAAATATTTTCGTGACCCTGCAATAAAAAAACACAATAATTTATTATTAATAACCCAAAAACAATTAAATATAATGTGTACATCATCATTCAAGTGTTATTACAGTAATAAATGAAGCAAACTACTAAGATAACCCCTTGCCCTTGTGTGTATATATTAACTAATGCTGTGTATCTATTGTAGCTTTCCCTGCATCCCTGTGTGATCATATTACACTAGTACACTAACCTTTAGACTCTTCAATGAGGCCTGGCCTGGCCCCCTGACCGTTAATGCATTCCGCCCACCAGCACAATGACGATATGCATGGGCGGTGATAAATGTATCAATTTCATGACTGACAGTCTTCCATCATTGACCAATCAATGATGGAAGGCTGTACAGTTGTCAAGAGAACAATGTAAACCCACCCAGAACGTTAGCTCCAAGCGCCCGCCAGCTAATAGGGCCTCGAGTTTACTTTTTGATTGACATCTACAGTCAATAAAACCACCAGTTGCCTGTCCCTTCCCTCTTTCTGTTTCCTGACCCTGCTCACGCTGAGACTGAGAGAGACCTCCCTGGCTGAAACTACTCACATCTGCTCTGCCCAACCTAACAGTAAGTCTACCTGGCACCTGCCCTGCCCCTGGCCAAACCAAACCCCTAGTGCCCCTAATAAAAGGTAGGGTCCCCCCAGTTACCCCACTATGCCTGCCTGGCCTGCCACCTACCCAGCCACCCACCAACTTACCTACCACCGACGACCGACCTAGGCCTGGCCTGCAATGGTGCCACCCCCGCCCCAGCCATCACCATCATGTCTGTGGCCTGTGCCACCCCCGATCACCCCGATGTGGCCTGCCCTATGCTATGCCACCGCCCGATTACCCCGATCACAGTGATCGGGCTAATCGGGCGGTGAGCGGGGCTGCCAGCCACATGGGGGTGATCAGGTCACCCCCATGACTGAGGCCTGTGCCACTGCCACCCCTGATCACCTCCATGTGGCCTGTGCCACCCCCGAGGCCCGATCATCACCACCCCGATGTGGCCTATGCTATGCCACCGCCTGATTACCCTGATCACCCCCATGAGGCCTGTGCCACCCCTGATCATGGCCTCCATGTGGCCTACGCGGCCACCGACCGACCCAATGACCGACCCATGGCCGCGTGACACCAACCGCCCCCCCTCCCCCCCTATTTTTATTCCATTTTTAGAAGTAACAGGCAATGCATGTGCCTGTCACTTTTAAAGATAAAAAAAAAATAAGGTAAGGGAAAAACAATAATAAAAATAAAGTAAACAGCACATACATACTAAACAAACAATAATAAAAATAAAGTAAACAGCACATACATACTAAACAAACAATAATAAAATAAAGTAAACAACAGCACATACTTACCTGTCAAATTGACCCCTCCAGCGTTGGCCTTCTGCCCTGAATAGTCGTCGGGCATAATAATCCAATTTTGATTGAAGCCCATGTCATAAAATCCAATCTTGATTGAAGCCCATGTCAAAATAATCCAATCTTGATTGAAGCCCATGTCAAAATAATCCAATCTTGATTGAAGCCCATGTCAAAATAATCCAATCTTGATTGAAGCCCATGTCAAAAAATAATCCAATCTTGATTGAAGCCCTTGTTTCCTCATCTTGACTGAAGCCATTGTCCATCCATTTTGGCCCATTGCAAGAGGCCTCCACCCAAAAGAAACGACGCTCTAAAAAAATAAATAACAACAAACTAACGGAGCTCCTCCTACAAGGAGCTCCACCCGCGAATAATTGTTTATTTCCCACGCTCTGCCTTATATACTAATTTTTGAAGGACTAAAAAATTAGCAAATCAGCAAAGCAGGTATGGAAGCCTGTAAGGGAAAAAAAGGTTAGTGTGAACTTGTGTGACCCTGTATGTATTATACATATTACAGGGCTATTTATGTGATATACATGTTACAGGATAATATCCTGTAACATGTATAGCAAATAAATAGCACTGCAATATGTATAAAAAATAATGTCTAATAGAAATACATGAGCAATATAATCAAATAATTAATAAAGTACATCAATTAATCAATTAATAAATATAAATTACGGTAATATATATTTTTTTATGTACATGTTTATGTATATTTATGTATATTTTTTATGTGTGTGTGTGTGATTGATATATATATATATATATATATATATATTTATATATATATATATATATATATATATTGATATATATATATATATATTGATTGATATATATATATATATATATATATATATTGAGATATATATATATATATATTTATATATTGATTGATTTATATATTGATTATTGATATATATATATATATTTATATATTGATTGATTTATATATTGATTATTGATATATATATATATATATATAATGATTGATATATATATATATATATATATATATTGATATATATATATATATATATCAATCATTATATATTGATATATATTGATATATATATATATATTTATTTATATATATATATATTTATATATATATTATGATATATATTGATATATATTGATTGTTTTCTTTTTATTTCATTTTTTTTCATGTACAGTTTGGGCCTCTATGGTTTTGATTGGTTATTTAGGGTTTTTAAGGTGCGGTTGGGCCCTATATGGTCACACTTGGTCTTTTAAGGTTTTTAAGGTGCGGTTGGGCCCTATATGGTCACACTTTGTTATTTAGGGTTTTTAAGGTGCGGTTGGGGCCTATATGGTCACACTTGGTCTTTTAAGGTTTTTAAGGTGCGGTTGGGCCCTATATGGTCACACTTGGTCTTTTAGGGTTTTTAAGGTGCGGTTGGGGCCTATATGGTCACACTTTGTTATTTAGGGTTTTTAAGGTGCGGTTGGGCCCTATATGGTCACACTTGGTCTTAAGGTTTTAAAAGTTCTTGGGTCTTGAACTTTCTAATGTTTTTGTTGTTGTTTTCTATCACCCCCCAGGTGCAAACTATCTGTGGAAGCAGATTTGTTTGGACTCGTTGGTTGACTTACTGGACGTGAATACCCCGAGAAGGAGAGTCAACTGTAGGTGAGTATCATTGCTTTTAATTTTCTGTCCATGCGTATAGGTGCAAATTTGATGTTGATGTAGTCTTGTCACATGAGGGTTTGCAATCTGTAATGTATACCAATGAATTCAACACACTGTTATTTTAAAGTAATTTTGTGACATAATATAAATTAATATACCATGATCTCTTTCTTCTATTGGTATCAGAAATTAATACTATTGACTCTCTACTTGTGAAGCCTTTCGGCACCCTAACCTATGAGGAGAAGGTGGAAGTAAAACGGTTAGGACCTGACCAACCAGAGATAAATCTGCAGCAAATCACAAGAGACAGAGGGAAGCAATATATCCGTACTTTCAATACTGAATGGTACAAGAAGAACGACTGGCTTTGTGGAAGCGTTTCTAGGAAGTCCTTATATTGTTTCCCATGCATCCTATTTGGTGGTGACGCTGCTTGGACCAAAACTGGAGTGACTGACGTCAAACATCTAGCTGATAAATTGGCGAAACACAAAAGTTCTAAAGCTCACTTGGATAACAGGATCAAGATTGAGATGCTTGGACAGGCGAACATTGCAGTTCAACTGGACCAAAGATACCAAGTCAGTATTCAAAAACACAACGAAGAAGTGGCTAAGAACCGGTACATCCTTTCCAAGATAATTGATTGTGTTCGCTTTTGTGGCGCTTTTGAACTGGCATTAAGAGGACACGACGAGAGTGAAACATCGCTAAATCCAGGAGTGTTTCGAGGCCTGGTGGATTTGGTTGGCAGTATCGATAGTGCAATGGAACAGCATTTGAAGACTGCAACTGTGTTTAAGGGCACGTCCAAAACCGTGCAGAATGAGCTACTGGACTGCATGCATGAAGTTATTAAGGAAGTGATTCACCAAGAGCTTAAGGAAGCCCAGTTTGTGGCACTCCAAGCAGATGAAACACCCAATATTTCCGCTAGGACACAGTGAGTTGTAGTCTATCGCTACATTGACAAGAAGCATCAAGTGGTGGAAAGATTTGATGGCTTCACGGAAATGAAATCAACGGATGCAGACTCGATTGCTGCTGTTGTGCTGGAAAGTCTGAATACTGTTCTCCCAGAGCCAGAAGACAAGAAGAAACTCATAGCTCAAAGCTACGATGGTGCCAGTGTGATGCGTGGAGATCAAGTACCCGAACGCACACTACGTCCATTGCTATGCTCACCAAGTGTACCTAATAATGGAGAAAGCAGTTTCAAGGATTGGAAGAGTTCAAGTTTTTTTTTCCAACATAGGCGGCATACCATCTTTTTTTTCACGTTCTCCAAAAAGGACTGGAGTTCTGGATGAGGTAGTTGGTAGAAGACTTCCAAGAGGTGCACCGACACGATGGAACTTCAACGTTAGGACCGTGAACGTCATCTACGAGAACAGAGATGCGCTACTTGAGTGTTTCCAGACAATTGAAGCATGTCTAAACTTTGATCCAACATCTATACGTGAAGCTGCCGGTTTCATTGGAATGCTGGAAGACAGGGAGTTCCTTTACTTCCTTAACTTATTTCATTTAATAATGCCACATGTTGACATCCTCTATAATCAGCTTCAGAAGCGAGACACGGATACTGTTTATATCCAAAAAGTCACAGAAGACTTTGTCGCCAGCATCCAGAAAATCCGTAATTCTGTTGACGAAATAGAAGCAAGTTTGCAGAGCGATGTAACAGTCCACAGACGGAGTGTGGAGATCTCAACCTTGAGACAACTTTCAAGAGAGGTATGTGACATAGTCGTGGTTCATGCAAAAGAACGTTTTTTATTTTCAAATCACCTAGTCAGTGCCAAACTTGTTCAAAGTGACAGGTATAAAACCCATGACACTTGCTTTCCAACCCAAGCTCTGGAAGACACTGTGCAAGCATATCCAATACTGAAGAAGGAACAATTACGCACTGAGTTGTCACTTCTGTATGGGAAGACAGATTTTCATGCTTGTACAAGTGCTGTTGCTCTGCACAAACTTTTACATCAATTTAATCTGCAGAATTATTTCACAGAGACAGTGAAATTATTAAGAATCCTGATTACAACACCGATGACCACTGCAGAATCAGAAAGATGCTTCTCCACATTGAAGAGGATAAAAAACTTTTTAAGAAGCACCATGTCCCTGGAGCGGTTGAATGCATTGGCGATGCTCTCAATGGAAAAGCAACAGATTTCCGAGATCCCAGACTTCAATGAAAAAAACATTGAGAAGTTTTGTTCTTTGAAAGATCGCTGTGCAAAATTTAAATACAAGTGATTGAAGCAAAGAAGAATGCATACCCCCAGGGTGTGCAAAGATAAACTGCGTTAAGCAGCACCACCTCACTACCAAACATAACTAGTGGTAAGTAAAGTATGAACGGTGTGTGGGTGTGCATATGGAAGGAGCTATGAAAGGTGTGTGCATGGTCAGTAACAATTGTTGAAGCCTTGGCGTGGTTTGAAGGAATTGGAGGCACTTCCAAGGGTAGCTGTCACTTGTGTACGGGAAGCCAGAATTTCATGTCTGTACGAGTGCTGCTGCTCTGCACCAACTTTACCATCAATTTAATCTGCATAATGATTTCACAGAGACAGTGAAGCTATAAGGAATCCTGCTTACAACACCGAAGACTACTAAAGAATCAGAAAGATGCTTCTCCACATTGAAGAGGATATAAAGGTATTTAAGAAGCACCATGGCCCTGGAGCGGTTGAATGCATTGGTTTGAAGGAATTGGAGGCACTTCCAAGGGTAGCTGTCACTTCTGTACGGTAAGCCAGAATTTCATGTCTGTACGAGTGCTGTTGCTCTGCACCAACTTTACCATCAATTTAATCTGCATAATGATTTCACAGAGACAGTGAAGCTATAAGGAATCCTCCTTACAACATCGAAGACGACTGCAGAATCAGAAAGATGCTTCTCCACATTGAAGAGGATAAAAAGGTATTTAAGAAGCACCATGGCCCTGGAGCGGTTGAATGCATTGGTTTGAAGGAATTGGAGGCACTTCCAAGGGTAGCTGTCACTTCTGTACGAGAAGCCAGAATTTCATGTCTGTACAAGTGCTGTTGCTCTGCACCAACTTTACTATCAATTTAATCTGCATAATGATTTCACAGAGACAGTGAAGCTATAAGGAATCCTGCTTACAACACCGAAGACTACTGCAGAATCAGAAAGATGCTTCTCCACATTGAAGAGGATAAAAAGGTATTTAAGAAGCACCATGGCCCTGGAGCGGTTGAATGCATTGGTTTGAAGGAATTGGAGGCACCTTCAAGGGTACGTAAAGTTCTCAGAAATGGCACCACCGAACTACCAAAAATAACTAGTGGTAAGTAAAGTATGAATGGTGTGTGGGTGTGCATATGGAAGGAGATATGAAAGGTGTGTGAATGGTCAGTAACAATTGTTGAAGCCTTGGCGTGGCGTTACTGCTCATATGGTTATCCATATGCTAATTCAACGTGTTTGTTTGACATTGATTATTGTGTTGTCTAAACAGAAGTGAAATGTTGTTGTTTTCTTGAATCCCAAGATCCACTGGTTTGGGTCTATACAGTGCTGATTGGTCTTTTAAGGTATGTTTGGGGCCTATATGGTCACACTTGGTCTTCTAAGGTATGTTTGGGGCCTATGGTCACACTTGGTCTTCTAAGGTATGTTTGGGGCCTATGGTCACACTTGGTCTTCTAAGGTATGTTTGGGGCCTATATGGTCACACTTGATCTTCTAAGGTATGTTTGGGGCCTATGGTCACACTTGGTCTTCTAAGGTATGTTTGGGGCCTATGGTCACACTTGGTCTTCTAAGGTATGTTTGGGGCCTATGGTCACACTTGGTCTTCTAAGGTATGTTTGGGGCCTATATGGTTCCACTTGGTCTTTTAATGTTTTTTAAGTATGGTTTTGTTCTTGAATGGTCTGATTGATTTGCTTGTTTTCTTTCAACCACAGGTGCAAACCCTATGTGGCAGCAGATTTGTTTGTACTCGTTGGTCAACTTACTGAACGTGAATACCCTGAGAAGAAGAGCCGACTAATGGTAGGTGTCACTGCTTAAATTTTTCTGTTAATGCGTATAGGTGCAATTATGATATTGCTGTAGTCTTGTCACATGAGTTTTTTCAATCTATATTGTATACCAATGAATTTAACACATTGTTACTTTACTTCTTGACATTTCTGCATTGCTGATTATGTATTTCAATGGGCTTTACAAGTATAAGGTCATTGGGCGGGGCTTATAAAGATCATTATAACGTCAGGGGGAGGAGTTATAAAAATGGGTGTAGTTTGAAAAAAGGGGAGGGGCTATGTTTCACCCTGGCGCCCCTCCAACTTGAAAGTTCACCAGCCGCCACTGGTTGCATTGCTTGTCTACTTTTAAAACACTCAATATAATAACATTGAAACATCATTCCTCTGCTGGATCATATATTTACTGTAAATACTCTAAGGCGAGACTGCACAACACCCATTGTATACTGCTAATAGTTTAATTACAATTAGACAATCTAACAAAATACTCATTATATAAATGTAAATATATTTATTGCTCGGACCAGAAAGGTGATCATGTGCTATTTTTTGGAATTGGTTCACACATGGCTGGATATAACTGCAAAGCTGTCTGGGGCTAGGTTTATAAAATACCTAAGGCAAAATAACACACTGGATGGCATAGGTAGAGAGAAAAGGTTTGATGATGGGAGATTTAGGGGTAATGTGTTAAAATGCCACTTTACAGAAAAGGTAGAAGATAAGTGGAACAGCCTTCCAGGGGAAGTTGTAGGGTGAAACTTATTTTGAGGAATTTAAGCATGCCTGCTAGAAGCATGGAACAAAGGGATTTTTGGCCACCCAATCCTATCTGGTCATTTACAACAAGGTACTTTACCAGAGCAACATTTGCAATATAGTATTATAGAACAGTTAGTCATGGCCGTATTACCAATTAGGCCAACTAGGTTCCTGGCTTAAAAAAAATGAAATGTTGCAGTTCAAAAACTGGCTACTAGGGGGCAACCATCTAGAACAAGACAGTTACAACTTACACGTATAGAAAAGGCAAAATTGGATCCATGGAGGGCCTTCTCCACTTCACTGCCTAAGGGCTCCAAAAAGGTAGATACGGCCCTGCAGGTAGTCTAGATGAGCCCTTTTGGTTATTATCAACTGTCAAATCTATGTTTCTATAATGTAAAAGGGAGAAGGACTGAACACACAAAAGCTTTGTGAGAGGTTCTCATAATCAATCTCAAATTTATAATGGCATCTGGACTGCAATTTATGTTCAAATCTGCTGGCAACAAAATAAAATCCTTCTTTTTGCATTTGAGATCTACATACCCCAGAAACACAGTCCAGGGCCTGGTCCTAGCAACTTATCTTTGCAGCTTTGGATACATTGTATTCTTCTCCTTAGCTTCTCTTAAGATTCCCCCAGGAGAATCTCTACTTACAGCTGGGGAAGAGCCTTCCTTTTTTATTTCCACCACTAGAAGTTGGGGAATCAAAACCCTACTGGACAAGGTGAAATCACTGTCCACGGTGCTTGAAGAATACAGCATAGGCCCATAGCAGAAAGGATGCTGCATCAGACCACTTATCCCTTGACGACTGGGCTCTGGCAAAGAGAATTGCAGACTATGTAGTTGCATGATTATCTGCATGGTTTGTTTATTCTCCAGGTCCCTTAGGGTCCCTTCCCAGCACCATTTATATCCAAACAGACCAGGAAGATCTCTCCCTCAATTTTGCTCGCTGTACCAAGGCATAACCGGGTTCCTGTGACCTGGATATAATTCCAGTCAGGGAACCAAGAGGTCACACCACCCTAAAGCCATGCAGAGTTGGGTCTGGTCAGTACTTGGATGGGAGATCACCTAGGAATAGCAGGAGCTGTATGCTGTGGCCCACTGGAGAAGGAATTGGCAACCCACTCCAGTATCTCTGCCATGAATACCAATGTAATCAGCATGGTGTGTTGTGGTCCACAAGGTCATGGAGAGTTGAACACGACTGAAGGACACCAACACAACAACCAAGGCATTAATTGTTGTAATTAATAATGATATTCCTTTATTTGTAACATGCTAACATGTAACGTTATATAAGTTCAAGTCAAAAACAATATTAACACATTACAAATGGAGGGCCCTGTCTTTGAGCCATCAATGATTTCCATGAATTACAAGTAAACAAAAAAACACATCAATTCAAATGTAGGAACAGGAACAAAAGTATTTTTGGCCACCCAGGTCTATCGGGTCATTTACATCAAGGTTAATTATTACATTATTACATATTACATTTCAGGGTATCACATATATAGTTGTGAGCGTACGAGTTGTTGCTAACGCTGCGGGCTCGCGTAGAGAGTCCGCGGCACTCGCGAAGCGAGGGCACAGTGCCAGGTTCTCAGTTGCTGGCATGGAGCGCCGCATGCGGCGCTCCTTGCCAGCAACTGAGGACCCTCGCAAAGCGAGGGCCTCAGTTGCTGGCTTGGAGCGCCGCAGGCGCTCCATGCCAGCACCTGAGGACCTCGCAAAGCGAGGTCTTCAGTTGCAGCAACTGCGACCCTTGCAAAAAAAAGTTTACGTCGCAACACATTACGACACTCGCAAACAACATACGACACACGTTGACACACATTACGACACTCGCAAACAACATACGACCCACGTTCACACACATTACGGCCTCGCAACACTCGGACGCAACTCGCGAACATTACAAAATTACAAACACAATACATACACACAGCACATACATAAAAACCTTACCTACACAAACAGGAAGCACCCAGGACCTCAAAAATGCAACTTACAACTTAATTGCACTCAAAATAAAACAGTTTAGACAATAAATAGTTTGTTAAGCGACACAAAAAATGGCCGACGAATAAAACGAAAACGAGGCTATACACGCAAAGACCATACGAGACACGTTACCACACATTACGACTTCGCAAACATCGGACGCAACACGCCGACATACAAACATTTAAAACTTAACAAAGACACACAACAAACACATAAAAAGCTTACCTACAGCAAGAGGAACCAGCCAGCACCTCAAAAAAACAAGTTACACCTACATTTAAATCAAATTTAAACACTTTAGACACTAATACCATCGCTAAGCGAGAGAAAAAATGGCCGACGAACAAAACGAAAACGAGGCTTCAGACGTAACTACACTACACTTACTCGCAATAATGAAACACATACTATGCGGAACGTATCACAATCAGATTAAACACCATTTTGAACAGTAATACGCAGAAAATGGCGGATGGAACGCAAATTGTAAGTTGGAACGCAAATAGCGCATGCGTATTGCGTTCTAACGGTCTCACTTTCCAGAACTTTCTACAAGTTTATAAATACTGCCTATTTCAAACAAAAAAATACATTTCTCCTCAGGTGATCAACGGAGTGACTTCTGAGATAACTGCTGCTTTTACTTGAGAAGACAATTCTTTACTAATTTACTACTTTGCATTGTGCAAATTACAACTGAGAGGTAAGCTATAATATATTACATTTTATTATCAGGACAGGTCAAACAAATAAAAAAATAAACTAGGATTTATGTAGTCATCATGTATGGCACATTTATGTGTATAGGCTCACAAAAAAAAAAAGGTTCATTTAACAAAACAACAAAAAAACATAATTTAATATTAAACAGAGGTTTATGTATAGTGACGACACGCACATATATGTCTATAATGTATAGTGACATGTGACACGCACATATATGTATAGAATGTATAGTGACATCTGACACGCACATATATGTCTATAATGTATAGTGACATCTGACACGCACATTTCTGTCTATTGCCCCTGCATAGTGACATGTGACACGGACATATATGTGTATAATGTATAGTGACATGTGACACGCACATTTCTGTGTATTGCCCCTTCATAGTGACATGTGACACGGACATATATGTGTATAATGTATAGTGACATCTCACACGCACATTTCTGTGTATTGCCCCTTCATAGTGACATGTGACACGCACGTATATGTGTATAATGTATAGTGACATCTCACACGCACATTTCTGTGTATTGCCCCTTCATAGTGACATGTGACACGCACGTATATGTGTATAATGTATAGTGACATGTGACACGCACATTTCTGTGTATTGCCCCTTCATAGTGACATGTGACACCGACATATATGTGTATAATGTATAGTGACATGTGACACATTTATGTGTATTGCCAATGCAACAAAATTAGCTTACAACAATGCTACATGAAAAATTATAAATATACAAATAACTATTTCACTTTCTTTTTCAAACAGACACTACAAGAAGACCGGCGGATTAAGATTGGCAGGAGGGGACCGTCTGTCATTCAAAACTTCTATCAAGGTAAAGTATTAAGTATAAACAAGAAATAACCATGAGCCTTATTCAATTGCGACTTCCTCAATTGAATAGGGCTCTATATAAGCACATAACATATTTTTTATACAGAACTTTTTAGTTACTGAATTTCTAACCACAATCAAGGTTTTCAATAACTAAAAAATTGGCTCAATAAATATGTTAGGTGATTATATAGAGCCCTCTTCAATTGGCAAAATTGCAATTCAATGAGGACCTATATATCTTTAATGGCCAAGGGCCTCACTCAAATGTGATTTGCCCATTTTAATAGGGCTCTATATAAGCACAGAGCATATTTTTTAAAGGAAATTTTTCTTTTGTGAACACGTTGCTTTTGGATACAAGTTCACTAAATACAAAATTCCGTACAAAAATATGCTCTGTGCTGATATTGAGCTCTATTCCATTGGACAAAACACAATTGAATGAGGAGCTCACAATATAACAAATGCAGTAACCAAAGGCCCTCATTCAATTGCTATTTTGGAAAATTAAATATGGCTATAAATAAGAACTTTTAGGCCCTTATTCTATTTTAACAAATATATGTAATGTGCTTATTTACAAGCCTATTCAAATTTCTACATTGCAATTCAATTACGGCCTTAGAGTACTATTACATTGTAAAAAATGCAATTCAATGAGGGACAAACTATGCAACATATGGTACACACAAAGGCCCTCATTCAATTGCAATTTGCCCAATTGAATAGGGCTCTAAATAACAACATAACAATTTCTTTAAAATAAGTTTTTAGTTACTAAAAAGATATCAAAAATAAAGTTTTTCAATCACTAAAAACTTATTGGAAAAAATATGCTATGTGCTTATTTAGGGCACGATTCAATTAGCCAAATCGCAATTAAATGACACACAAACTGCTACACACAAAACATAATTTATTATTCAATGTTTAACAACCTATAAGCCTTACAAAGAAGCAAAAATAAGAATAACAAAAGTGTTGTGCACCTAATAGCATTGTACAAAAAATCACACAAACTCATAGCAAACTATATTACCATTCTTCTTTAATGTTTAACAACCTATAACCTGTACAATCAAGAAGAAATAAGTTTTGCACAAGTGCTGCGCACCAAACAGGATTGTCAAAAACTAACACAAACACATAGCAAACTACATTAATTATATTATTTCATGTTTCACGAACTATAACCATCCCAATAAAGGTTAAATAACTATACCACAAGTGGTGTGCACAAAACAGGATTCTACAAAAAATAACATAAAACACATCTTATTTAATATATCACAACCCACAAGCCTTACTAAGAACCTTCAATAAGAATAACAAAAGTTGTCGCATTGTACAGAAAGTAAAAAAAAACAAAGATAGAAAAAAATAACCATAACTCATACAATACAGTCAATTTAATAAATTTTTAAATTATTTAAAAGACATTTCACTCAAACAACATTTTCTATTTTATATTACAACAGATACTGCGTGAAGACAATCGGACGAGGACTTTATCCACAGGACCGGACCATCGGACGAGGACTCGGACCAGACCAGCAGACGAGGAATTTCAACACAGGACCAGACCAGCAGACGAGGAATTTCAACACAGGACCAGACCATCGGACGAGGACTTTCACCAACGGACCACAACATCGGACGAGGGATATCGCCACAGGACCACAATATCGGACGAGGGCTATCGCCACAGGACCACACCATCGGACGAGGACTTCCAACAGAGGACAACACCATTGGACAACGATTTGGAACCGAGGACCAACAAACATTCGGATTTAAATCACACTTCAACCAAGGTAAAGTATAATAAGTACTAAAGTATAAAACTAAAGAAACTGCTTTCAGTTGCATTCGTGTCAACAGAAAAATAACATAATTATTTTACTATCTCCCTTATTTTATTTAAATTGCTACTATGCAATACATAGCTCAATAACCACATCACTTTTTTTTTTAGCAAAGAAGTTTTGCAGTGGTAAATATCTATCCACAAACAACGTTTTTCATAAATAAAACCATTTTTAAAAAAAAATATGTTACATGCTTATTTACAGCAGTATTCCATTGGCCAAATTCTTAGCCAGTGAGGACAGGAATTATAAATTTAACTAAATATAAATGATACATTCATGATTTGCCTTTTATTTCACCAATTGTGCACAAGAATCTTTAACAGGAATTACAAATTTAAATATACACAATTACATTTATTTTTTTTCCTTTACAGATTAATATGGCTGATAACGAGACCAAAGAAGAGAAGAAAAGACGTCAAACTAGAGAAAGACAAGAGAGATGGGCCGCCCAGCAGACACCGGAGGAGAAAGAAATTCGAAGAGAAAAAGAACGCAAAAGACTTGCAAATAAAAGAATATCAGCTGCAAAAATGAAAGATACAACCAAAAAAAATAAAAAAATAATAAAGCATTTACAAACTGTTCCTAAAACATCAGATGACATTTTACAACATACCAGTCAAGACAGACCAAAAAAAGCAACTACAAAAAAAAAGCATTTGCAAACTCTTACTAAAAACTTACAGGACATTTCAACCAAACAAGTCCAACATATACCAAGAAAATCTACGAAAAAAACTAAACATTTAGAACCTGTTGTTGAAACATTTCATGACTTTTCATCGGATGAATATGAAAGTCAACATCCAATATGCTTTGCAAATTGTCCTTTACTGAAGTCTTTAGCAGTAGAGGTTCATAGTTGTGGGGACCTGACTACTCAATGTCAATTTTGTGAGGCTTATTATTTTAAACAGGAGAGACCCCGAGATGGACAATTTATTAGTTGTTGTCAAAAAGGAAAGTTCAAACTTCCACAAAGGAAACTATTTCCAACCTATTTACTAAATATTATGACTGAACCTACTTTTCCAAATTACAAAAATTTTAAGACAAACATAAGATCCTACAATAGTGCCATATCATTTGCATCTATGGGGGCAACATTAGCTGCTAATGTACCAGGACATGGTCCTTACTGTTTTAAAGTCCAAGGACAAATTTATCATCGGACTTCACATTTACATCCAGAGGAAGGAGAGCAAAGAAAATTCGCTCAACTATATGTCCTAGATACAATGGAAGCTGTTGACCAACGTATGCAGATGGAAGAAAATAAAAAATGCTTACCCAGTGTTTTTATAGAGCTAAATAACATTATGGACAACAATCCCTACAGTAAAGCTTACAAAAAATTGGCAGAAGTAGAAAATGAACAACTACTTCATGCACAAAGACATCAATTACCCATGCCAAAGGTTAATATGGTGCTTAAAAGAGACAGACATACTGATAAACGTCGTTATAACTTGCCAACATCAAATGAGGTTGCAATGGTCTTTCAGAATGATGAAGGAGAACCACCATTTCAAAGAGACATTAGAGTATATCCCAGAAATCAGGACCAACCATTTATTAATATTAATATCTTAAGTCCAAATTTAGATCCAATGACATATCCCATCTTTTTCCCACACGGAGAAGCAGGTTGGCAACCAAAATTAACCCTTCCCAGTTACCCAAATGCTAAAGCCAGAATCCGAAATAATGTTTCTATGCTTGAATTTAAAGTTGCTCAAATTGCCATTAGAGATGAATTTAATCCAATTTTATGTGGTGGGAAACTAACACAACAATGGATTATTGATTCATATTTGCAAGTTGAGGCAAATAATTTAAACTTTATAAAATATCAACAAGATAAACTACGTGTAGAACAATATTGTGGACTCATGGACTATGTTGCTGACGTGGCTACAAGCAGAGACATGACAGCTGGCAAAGCCATCATTTTACCATCTTCCTTTCAAGGATCTCCTCGAAATATGAGAGAAAGATACAATGATGCTATGGCTATTGTGACAAAATTTGGAAAACCAGATTTATTTGTGACATTTACATGTAATCCACAATGGCCAGAAATTAATCAAAATCTACTTCTTGGACAAAGTGCTTCAGATCGACCAGATTTAGTAGCCAGAGTTTTTAAGATAAAATTAAATGAATTAATACGTGACTTCACTATAAATCAGTTATTTGGCAAATGTCTTGCTTATGTATATACCATTGAATTTCAAAAAAGAGGCCTTCCACATGCACATCTTCTCATAATACTTCAAGAGAAAGATAAATTAGATACTTCGGACAAAGTGGATGCAGTCATAGTTGCTGAACTACCGGATCCAGAACTATATGGTAGACTATATGAGATTGTTACTCATCGCATGATTCATGGACCCTGTGGAGACCTTAATCCACAATCACCATGTATGGAAAATAATCAATGTTCAAAAGATTTTCCAAAAGATTATAGAGACAAAACATATGCAAATTGTGATGGATATCCACTTTATAAAAGAAGAGAAGGAGATAGTGCCATTATTCGTGGGAAAAAAGTGGACAATAGATATGTAGTACCCTACAATCCACATTTACTCATGAAGTACAACGCCCACATCAACGTAGAAGCCTGCACTTCCATCAAATCCATTAAATATGTCTACAAATATATTTACAAAGGTTACGATGCAGCTACTGTAGTCGTCAAAAGTGCAGACAACCCTGAAAGTAGTGAGTTAGTACATGATGAACTTGCATCTCATGTAGATGCTCGCTATGTCAGTGCGCCAGAAGCTATGTGGCGGCTTTTAAAATTTGAAATGCATGATAGATCACATGCAGTATATAGGTTAGCAGTACATTTGCCACAACGACATTTAGTCTATTTCCATGCTGGAAATGAAATGAATGCATTGGCCCAAAGTGAAGATCGTCACACTACACTAACTGCATGGTTTGCATTAAATTCCACTGATGCTGAAGCAACACAATACTTATATATTGAAATTCCATATCACTATGTTTTTGTTTTTGTGAATGGATTATGGAGACCAAGAAAAACCAGAGGCAATAAAATTATTCCAAGAATTTACACAGTCAGTCCAAGAGATGTGGAACGTTTTTGCTTACGGATATTACTTTTAAATGTTCCTGGAGCACAAAGTTTTGAACACTTAAGAACTGTTAATGACATTGTATATGAATCCTTCCATTTAGCTGCAAGACATAGAAACTTACTCGCTGATGATACAGAGTGGGAAAGATGTTTAGAAGAAGCAGCACAATGTCAAATGCCACAACAGATGAGAGAACAATTTGCTTTTATTTGTATCTTCTCAAATGCTCCAAATGCATTAGCTTTGTGGGAGACTTTTAAAAGTAATATGGCTGAAGACTTTATGCGACGATACAATGAACCCATTGCACACTTAAAAGCGTTAATGGAAATCCAAGAAGTCTTTTTAACTCATGGATTAAGTTGTGCAAGTTTTAATTTGCCTGATCCAGGTCTTATAGATGACATTAACTTTGAAGACTATGACATTCAACTACAAGCAGAAAGAACAGAAGAAAGACTTGCAACTTTAAATACACTACAATTGCAAGCATTTCATGCCATTAAAAATGCTATAGATGATGACATGGTGACAGAGCGTTATTTCTATCTTGATGGACCTGGCGGATCAGGAAAAACATATTTGTACAATTTATTAATGAGTTCAGTACGAGCCCAAGGAAAAATAGCAATGGCGTTTGCCACTACTGGAATTGCTGCACTTTTATTAGAAGGTGGAAGAACTGTTCATAGTGGATTTAAACTGCCAGTGCCTATTTTAGAAAATTCTGTGTCAGATATTCGCATGACATCCTTACAAGCAAAGAAATTGAAGAAATGTCAATTAATTATAATAGATGAGGCCACAATGATGTCATGCTATGCCCTCCAATGTATTGACCGTTTGCTTCGTGAAGTCATGGATAATATTTTTCCATTTGGTGGAAAGGTAATTTTGTTGGGTGGCGATTTTAGACAAACATTACCTGTCGTTGTACATGGAAATCGAACAGACATTATTGAAACATGTATAAAGTCAAGTACAGTATGGAAACATTTTACCCATCTTCAACTGCAACAAAATATGAGATCAGAAGGCCAAACTGATTTCAATGATTGGCTTATTAAAATTGGAGAAGGCAGAACAGAAAAAATACTACATTTACCTGACGACACTGTAGAGATCCCACCTCATATGATTTGTCAACAAGATATTATATCGGCTATATTTGAAGGGAGCATAAATAACGAAGAATATTCTGAGCTTGCCAACCAAGTTATACTGACGTGTAAAAATAAAGATGCATTAATACTCAATAATGAAATCTTAAAAAAAATTAATGCACCACAAAGAAATTATCACAGTGCTGATTCTGTACTTGCTGATGACAATGAAAGTCAGGCAAACTTTTCAACTGAATTCATTAACTCTTTAACTCCTTCTGGAATGCCACCACATATTTTGCAGCTAAAGAAAGGTGCAATTATCATGTTACTGCGAAATATGAACCCCAAAAAAGGCCTATGCAATGGCACAAGATTAATTGTTCAACAATTAAAGGACCATTTTATAGATGCTGAAATTTTAACTGGGACCCATAAAGGAGAGAGAGTTTTCATACCAAGAATAGATTTAGCACCAAGTGAAAGTAGTCTCCCTTTTATACTTCAAAGAAGACAATTTCCCATTATTATGGCATTTGCCATGACCATTAATAAATCACAAGGTCAAACTTTCAAATCTGTGGGTATTTACTTGGAAGAACCAGTTTTTGCACATGGTCAATTGTACGTTGCGTTGTCACGGTGCAAAAATCCACAGGCTATTAAAGTTTACATTGAAAACAATGAAAGTCAAGGTGATTTATTAGAAGATGGACGTATTTTTACTAAAAACATTGTCTACTATGAAGTACTATAACTTTGCAGGATACAAATTCAAGATGCAAACATTTTTTAAAACCATTGCAAAATACATAACAATTAGTTGTTTAATTCAGTCATAATTAATGAAAGTACTGTTTAGGAATGATTCGCCTCACAAAATACTTGCCTTGCATTGTTAGTAAAAATTATGTTCAAATGTTAAGTCACTATGTTAATGTTTCTAATGTTACAAGTTTAAAAAATATATTTGCAAGTTATTTCATTCAACAGATTACAAAGTGGATGTTAACAGGTCAAGCACCTTTTAAGTCACAATGTAAATATTGTCTGTTATCTTAAGATTACTAACTACATTAATGTTTATCGCCAGTTTATGTGCTCAGTAATGAATTACTTTAATTACGTACGTTTTAAGCAGAGTTTTACTGTATGCCTTCCTCTACATTCAATGTATATTCAAGTTAACAATTATTGTGATAGAAATTGCATGTTAATACTGATTAATTTAAAGGTCAATTGTTTTTACATTCAAATGTTAATACTTTTAATAAAAAAATAGGTTACAAAATGTATTCACTATGTTACTGTTTATATTGTTCAAAGTTATACAAATGTTTTGTCAACTTCTAAACTTACATAAAAAATAAAGTTAAAGTTTCAAAATATATACTTTGAAGGTTATTGCTTACATATATTTTAAACTTCATGTTAAAATTCGCAACGTTTCAAGAAGGCTTTTTACTTTTTGCTTTCCTATTCATTCAATGTATATTAAAGTTAACAATTCTTCAGATACAAATTACATTTTAAAAAACCATTACATCAACATTTTACAAAAATACACGTTCATATTAAAATACTTACAAGTGTCAAAAATATATGTTAATAACTAAACAACTTGACAAACATATACAACACATTGCCGTCATTTTTTGACGGGCAAGTCGCTAGTATATATATAATACCCTGAGATATGTCATATTTGTCTATTCTGCTTCCCCCACGCCAACCACTCAAAATGAGTGCAGTACCTTTGTGGAAGCCATATGAGCAGCCAGATCCGACAACCTTAGGGGCTTTGTGAGTGAGCAAAACACAGCAAACCAGTGCAGTTAAATGAGTTGTATAAGACAGCAGTGGTAGATGGGTGCCCACAGCAGTGCATACTTAACCTCTAAATGAGATTGGACACCTTTAAACAATTATGGATCTGCATAAGAAATCCCCACCTGCTCTATCTCATGAACTATGCTGCAGGGATGGCTATTTGGAAAATTCTATCACCTGTAGCTGAAAAGAATAGGACTGCTACTATATGTACATGGGGGAGTTCAAGGAACACAAGCAGATAAGCAAGAAAGCACATGAAACATTGGCGCCATACACATGCACTGTTCCTGTACTGCTGGCTCATAAGCACAGACATGTTAAAATTACTTGTTTTTACAATAACCCGTTATGAAACACAATTTACAGCTAGTGGACACTTGGACTTCTTGGCAAACATTGTGCAATCATTCCAGTTGTTTTGCGACTCCTACCAATGCAATATACAGTAATATTAAGTAGAATCCCGTTTATCCGGCACCCAACTAACCGGGACTCTCAAGCAACCGGCACTGGCATCAATTCCCCATTTAAAAAAAAAAATGCCTATCCCGCACTATCCGGCAGTTCAAGACTGCTCCATGCAAGATCACACCTCGTGGAGTTTCAATAATCATGAGAACAGTGAGGAATCAGCCCAGAACTACAAGGGAGGATCTTGTTAGTGATCTCAAGGCAGCTGGGACCATAGTCACCAAGAAAACAATTGGTAACACATTACGCTGTGAAGGCCTGAAATCCTGCAGCGCCTGCAAGGTCCCCCTGCTCAAGAAAGCACATGTACAGGCCCGTCTGAATCATTCAGATGTTCATTGGCAAGCTTCAGAAAAGAACTGGGTGAAAGTATTGTGGTCAGATGAGACCAAAATCGAGCTCTTTGGCATCAACTCAACACGTCGTGTTTGGAGGCGGAGGAATGCTACCTATAACCCCAAGAACACCATCACCACTGTCAAACATGGAGGTGGAAACATTATGCTTTAGGGGTGTTTTTCTGCTAAGGGGACAGGACAACTGCACCGTTTCAAAGGGACGATGGATGGGGCCATGTACCGACAAATCTTGGGTGAGAACCTCCTTCCCTCAGCTAGGGCATTGGAAATGGGTTGTGGATGGGTATTACAGCATTACAATGATCCAAAACACACAGCCAACGCAACAAAGGAGAGGCTCAAGAAGAAGCACATTAAGGTCCTGGTCTTCAGACCGTAATCCCATAGAAAAACTGTTGAGGGAGCTGAAGGTTGGAGTTGCCAAATATCAGCCTCAAAAGCTTAGTGACTTGGAGAGAATCTACAAAGAGGAGTGGGACAAAATCCCTCCTGAGATGTGTGCAAACCTGATGGCCAACTACAAGAAACGTTTGACCTATGTGATTGCTAACAAGGGTTTTGCAATTCAATTTATAACTTTTTTAACGTGCATTTTTCTTGCTCTTTTTTTGTTATTCTGTTTCTCCCTGTTAAAATACACCTATCGTTAAAATTATAGATTGATCATTTCTTTGTCAGTGGACAAACATCCAAAATCAGCAGGGGATCAAATACCCCCCCCCCCCCACTGTATATATATATATATATATATATATATATATATTTATTTATAGTTGAAGAGTGAAGCAGCCGTGAATGTCAAAATACTCAGAGGAAAATTTGAAAGCATCCAAGAGGGAAAAGCATTTCAAATAAAGATGATCACATTCTTCAACACTAAAAACACAGGACTTAATATAGACTTGGGTTTTCTAACACATGATCAGAATTTTATGTGATTTTTTTCCCTCTTATACCATAACAGACTTAGCACTCTTAGTGAGGTGTTTGTGCAACAGGAAAGATATCACTGTGGGCTACAGTGCGCTGCTTTTTCATGTATATATTGATGTATATGTGTATATAATATGTGTGTATATATATATATGTTTCCTTTGCTATGTTGTGTTTATTCCCCATATATGTATTTACCTGATGATGTCAGATGCTGTTTCCAAATTATCTGCATCTGCTGTTATTATTCAAACTGAGGGTTCCATCTCATGTTAGTATTGCTTGAGACTTGATAAAGAGAAGTTAAACCTCTTGAAACCTCGTCATTATAAATAAGACGTTTGTCCAATACAAAAGGTATCAAATTATATTGCAATACTCATTATTAATCTATATATATATAGATTAATATTTACTAAATTAATAATTATATATATATATATATATATATATATATATATATATATATATATACTGTATATAGTATATATCTTATATGATCAAATACAGACCAAGTATTTGACATAGCTATGTAGACCCCTCCGAAACTGACTAAAGATTATGTCAAACTACGGTAAATCACAATATGATCCTTCTTGATGTGAACTGAAAGTATTAATCATATGTGCTAGTGGCTGTTCTGTTCTATGCTTTTGGGACATGCTCACTTTTACTTGTCTTCTTGCTGTCCTCATTACTTTACTTCTTTATCCGCTTCAGTTACTCTTCACTAACCTCCCTTATGATTATTTTGTTCTGTTCTTTTTTTCTTCATGGCCAGCACTCTTATGTTAATTGAAGACTGATCCATTCTATAAAGACTTATCATTCTAAAACAATGAATGATGTTTCACAATGTATAAGTGGTGACAAATGTTATTTAGTTACAGCTATAAATCCCTTTAGAGACCAAATGATGTTTTGTCAGACTTGATTTTTATACACTTTGCTCCTCCTCACTTCTTGAATTTCTTTTCCCTGTCTTTGGCTTTTGCACAGTGAAATGGATTAATGAACAACAAGCTATAGAATTCAGGTTATCCTTAAATATTTTTCTCTTCTTTTTTCACAGATTTTGCTGTCCCTTTTTATCATGTTAATAAAACGGTGTAGTTATATCTACATAGCAGCATATAGTCACCAATCATCAATATTTGGCAATAATCACCAATTAAAAAGAATCACCATTTTGTGGGTGTAACAGAAAGGCTGACTGGCCAGTAAAAAATCCTCATTGCTATGTAAGTTTACTGTAAGAAATTCCATGACCCTAGCAAGATCCATTGGGCGTTAGAATAAATAAACACACTGACCCAGCGTTTCTTGGGAAAATTACGGGCTACAGCTTTATTAAAGCAACCATAAACCAATAACCAATTAACATAATTAACATTGTTACATCACAGCTCAAATAACATCCCGGAGGAGGAGCCCGGCCCGGTCAGTAACCTCACGCCCTGGGCCCGCGCCCAGAGCCTTCCAGTGCTTTACTAAGCATGCCCATGAGGCAGGGCAACGCCCACTTAAGCCTGTGGGCCGGGTGCCTCACCTCCCGCCACAGAGCAGGGGATGGATGCCTCCTGAGGCTGTGATCCCCCCTCTTGCTCTCTTAATAAAGCCAAGGCCCGCATAGCCCCATCCTTAAGCTCCAGGATTAACAGCTCTAATCCTATCTCCGTTAGATGGACCTTATCTGGGCGAAAGAAGTCATCGGCATCTACGCCTTCAAATTCTTGGTGTTTAATGGTAATGAAACCCAAATTCCTTACAAAACTAGCCATCTGTTTGTTTATCTTTTGCCTTGCTCAATCCCCCAAAACCGGATCCCTTGTGTTCTGCCAAGATCTCCTTTTGATAATTTCGGACCACACTATGAACAAGCCTGGAAACCGTTCTAGGCAACACCTCACATCCCTCTTCATATCTTTCAACATTTTCCTCACAGGTATTACTCCCAAATCGTTGCCCCAGTGTGTATAATTAAAATGTGTTGGCTACCGTGATGCTGAGCGTTGCTCTCCAACAGGCCATTCACCTGTGTCCATCTCAAGCCGCGGAACCCAAACCATCTTACTTGCATGCTCGTCTCCAGAAAGCACATTTGGATCTTGTCTCCAGTGACTGAGGCTAACCGGTGAGCCCAATACATGTAGGAATGGCCGACGATCCCCAGCTGTTTCGTTACTGCAACACATAAAACAAATTCCAATTAGATAACCCTTTCTGGCCGTATGTAGGACCTAAAACGCTGCGACTCCCATCTCCCAATCCTTTTAACCATATTCTCGGGGAGACCTAGCCTTGCCGCCTCCGTAGCGACTCCGATCCGAAACGAATGTGTGCCGAAGTCCGCCGGGTCCAAGCCTAACTGCCGTACAGACTTCTTCAGCATCCATTCGAATTGAAACTGTGACAAGGTCTGGCAATTGGCATGCAATAGCAGTGTGCCTGGCCCCGTCTGCCTTTTTTCCAAGTACAACCTCACACTTGCCTGGGGGCAACACTCCGTTCCAGTTTTGTATATGACCACTTCCTTTCCTTTTCCGGCCTGATCCGTTTTTGACCTCCTCAGCCATACCAACAATCTGTCACCCTCCAGACAGATGTCCTCTGCCAGCAGCCCCCCCGAACCGTGCCTGTTTTCCGAGACCAGTTCCCCAATCCTAAAAGCACCAAAGAAGACTAAGGAAAAGGCCGTACGGAAAAGCAGGGATTCAAAGGAGTCCCTGCGTAGCACACCCAATGCCTCCCCCAGGCTTAGCAACAGAGAGAAAGTGATCGGGCGCCTCCTGTCCGTTCGGTGCTTCCCTTTGAACATGCCTTTTACCACCCGGCAAACCACAAACTCCTTTGTTAAGTCCTTCCGTCCTGCCAACCTGAACATAAATGCTAGGGCCGTCAACTGCCGAGCCATCGTTGCCCTGGAAGCACCTCTCTCTGCGCTCCGAAGCAAAAACCACAGCAGAATTCCTATGGCTTTCACTTCTGAACCCTCGCCACCGGCTTCCTCAACCATATCGCTCCACATGTTTCACACCTTCCTGTAGGCCACCCACGTCTTTGGCGCTACCGACTGTCTGAAGTAACCAGCTTACCGTACCACTCCAAGCTCCCAGAGTTCTGAAGGTATGTCCTCTCCTTGATCCTTCGCCGCCGGTGCAAGTGTACGGAACCGGGTTCCCTGTAACCGAGAAAGGGCATCAACCACCCCTTCGTTAAGACTGGGAATACACTCAGCCTTCACCCAGATATTTGCCCGCAGGCAACAAAGAACCAAGTGCCGTATGAGCTGTATCAACGGCCCAGATGCCGCTGTCAAGCTATTGACTACCCGGACCGTTTTCGGGCTGCTTGATTGAAAAAGGGCATGACAGTTCCCGAAGCCCCTGCCCCACAGATGAACCGCCGTGGTGATGGTGAACATCTCCAGAACCGTAGCATCGTCTGTAAGCCTTCCTTTGACCCATGATTCGGGCCATGGTGCTGTGCCTCTAAAATAGGCTCCCATTCTGACCTCACTTGATCCCGCATAGAGGTCGAGCTGCCCGTTCGTCACCCTGCTCGGCTGGATCAAGGTGCTCTCGTTGAAGTTCGTAGAAACGCCGTCCACACTCGTGTATCCTCCCTCATGTCCCTGGACACCTTTATAAAATGATGCGGCTGAGATATCCCGGCTGTAGCCAACAACATTCTTCTGCTGAATATACGGCCCATGGGAACGATCCTGCACGCGAAATTCAGTTTACCCAAGATGGATTGCAGCCGCCGCAGTGACACTCGCCTTGTGCCTTCCAGGGCTGCTAGTTCTGCAGCCAGGTCCAACACCTTCTCTATTGGCAAGGTGCATTCCATCTTCTCCGAATTTATCCGAATCCCCAGGAAAGTCAGTTCCGTGGTCGGTCCTTCCGTCTTCTTGTCTGCCAGAGGGACCCCGAAATCTTGACATATCCTTGAGAAGGTCCTCAGTATGAAGTCGCATGTGGCGAGCCCCGCCGGACCCACAAAAAGGAAATAATCGAGGTAATGGGTAATCCCCTGGCAGCCCGACTCGGTGTGTGCTACCCATTGCAAGAACGTACTGAAGGCTTCGAAATAGGAACAAGAAATAGAACACCCCATGGGGAGACAAAGATCCACAAAGTACTGTCCGTCAACAAAGCAACCAAGGAGCCGATGACTCTGAGGATACACCGGTAGCAAGCAAAACGCAGATTCGATATCCACCTTTGCCATCTTAGCCCCGACGCCTGCCCGCCTGACCAGGTCCGTGGCCTGATCGAAAGGGCCGTACGACACTGACGAGTACTGTTTGTTAACCCCGTTGTTGACCGAACCACCCGGAAGATAGGATAAATGCTGGATGAGGCGGAATTTTCCTGTTTCCTTCTTCGGCACTATGCCCAGAGGGGAAATTACTAGACCCTGGAAGGGGATGGAGGGAAAAGGCCCCGCCATCCTACCCAGTTCTACCTCAGTCCGTATTTTATCCGCCACTACCCCAGGAAACTACTTTACCGACTTCTGGTTTCGGAGACGCGACTCGAGCGGGGCGAGAGAGCATGGAATCTTAAACCCTTCCTGGAAACCCTTGCGTAGTAGGGCGGCTGCCCTGGCTTTTGTTGCCAACCTACCGTAGTGTTCTAGCCACGGCAGCATTGCGCCCAGCTGTATGGGGGTCCGCCCCTTTTTGAAAAAGGGTCTCCAGCCCTGAATTTGTCTGGTGCATCTTGAGGCCGCGTGATCCCCTCCACAACTCGCACAGATGTGCTTGAAACGGCAGTTTGGTGCCCACTTGCAGTTGCCCTCGTTGAATGAGTGACAGACACCTCGACCGACTGTGCTTGCAGCGGCAGGGCCTCTAGTCCCGCCTGGGTTCCCACGAAAGGGCGGCACTGCCCGCATTGGTGTCATTATGTTCAGCCAATAAGCCACCGCCTTATCGCTCCACGCCATCTCTGGACGGAAGGACATGTATTGCCGGAATTCCTTGTCATATCACCACCAGGCCATTCCACCATACGTCCGGTATGCGTTCCTGATTTCCTCCATATACACGAACAGCCCGGAGCACTGTTCCGGGTGTCTTTCTCCCATGACACAGGCTATGATGGCAAATGCCTGTAACCAGTTATCAAACGTTCTTGGTACGCGCCTGAAAGTGGGCCTCCGGTCGTCTCCTTCCCTGTGGAACCTCTCTGGATTGTTGGCCACCTGTGACATTGGCAACAGTGTACTCCCGTCGCCAGATTTTTTCTTTGACATCCAAGGCTAAATGCCCCCGCAGATTGTCCTTGACGCAAACGATGGACGGCCTTGCAGCCGCGTCCCGTACGTTTCCTCTGCTCCTGTCCTGTTCCGCTCCTCCGGTGTGCGGCGACACTCTCGTCGTGTGTGAAGTGGGGTTGGTAAGCCCCGCTTTCCCGGCCAAACCCCCCACCCATGCCCGACTTCCACGTCGGAGATGGCAATGTTATGGGGTTCTATAAGGGATTTCAGGGACGACAAGAATTGAGATTCCATGGGAGAGGCTCCATGTACCGCCACCCCCACCATATCCCTGAAATTTGCCAGCTTCTCACCTGATTCTCCTTGCCCTGGGGCAGCTGCCATCCTGGGGGCAACCTGCTGGTCTGGACGAGCGGGCGTTTCTGCACTTCTCGACTGCTGTGGGATCCTTTCACCCCCTCTAGTGCAAGCACAGCTGCAGCCGCAAGACCGTCTGCCCCGAGACCTGGATCTCCCTCTGGCTCTGGGAAAGCATGAAGAACAATCACTAGCTCTCCTGCGTCTATCCCTCGTTAGGGAACTCGCTGTCCGCTCCCCCCCAGAGGAGTACTCAGACTCGGCGGCTACGCTAGGGCGTAAGGATTCCCTCCGGCTCCGCGGCCTATGGCGGTCAATGCTATCCCTACCCCGGTCCTGCCCCGGAGTCACTATGGGCGTCCCTGTATCCGTAATGATGTCAGGGATGGGTGAATTGCACTGTGGCCTAGCTCTCCTGTCAGGGGATTTCTGTCTCTTGGCTGGTGTCGAGGTTAAAATCAAGGGACTGTACCTGTTCGTTGACTTCCGGACCCTGGTGGGGCGCGTCTGCCGTGCCACCTTGGCCGCTACTGGAACCTCGTCAATGACCACCATACTGTCATCTGCAGCCATCTCTTCGATCACCTGATCCCTTCTTCCTCTGGTCGTCTCTTCCTCTGGTCGTCCCTGCGAAACACCTGCAGCACTGGCAGTGGGTGCGGCAGTGGGGACCGCAGGGGCCAACCGATGAGAACCTGTAGGAGCTTTTTTAGAGCTCCTTGTACTTTTGCTGTTCCCTCTGGAGCCTCGAGGCTGATTAGGGGTGTCGCCAGAACCTTGGTTCTGCTGTGGGCCATGGGACAAGACTCTGGGTGGTGGCCGGATGTCTAGGCCCTCGCCCGCGCTTCCCGCTGGCACCACGCTCTCTGCGGTGGGGGGCATAAGCTCCTGACTCTCATGGACCCTATCCGTACCCTCCACGCTGCTCCTAGCCCTATTGCTCAGATCAGAGGTAGCACGCTGCTCCGCCAGTCTATCTAGGCTATGAGGCCTGCCCACCTGGCCTAGGCTACCGGTCACTGCAGGCCGGGCCTGTGCCTCAGTGGCGTCAGCCTCCCCCCCTAGACGGCCTGAGTCCATTCTGTCCTGGACCCATCTAACCCCATGGCTTAATGCCCGAGTTCTGACCATGGTCAGTAAGGCCTCTAACTCCCCAGGGTCCATATTAAGCTGCCACCCGACTTGTGACAAATGGGACACCCTCACCCAGGGGCCTACAAAGCAGGGGATGATGCTATGGATACTTATAGGGCTAATGATGAAAGCATGGGGCCCTAATACCAGGACCAAGGCAAAAGGGGTCTCTAATAGTGAGCTAAATCAAGAGGTTATAAGGGATAGCGGATAGGAAGGATCGGGGGTCACTTTATTACTTTCATGCCCCTTTATTACTTGCCCTTATACTTTATGCAGAGGAGCGCAGCGTGCAGACCTCAGATCAGCTCAATGGCCGGCGCGGAGTGAGGAGGAAGCCTGCAAAACGGGCGGAAGTCCCTCCTCTTCCCCCCAACCAATCAGCAGCGCCCAGGCTCCGCCGGGTTATGCAGCGCTGCGTCAGACCCGGCGTGCCTGGGCTGCCTCCTCGCCGGCCAGATTCTATATAACACTAAAATGATAAAATATATATTGCAAATAGATTTAAATAAAAAAAAAAATGAACTACAGTATCAAGCTATAAGCAGTACTTGACACAATCATTATGACTTACCCTTTCTATTATATTGGATTTCCAAGACTCTCAGAAGACAGATAAGCTGTCATTGGTTTCATTTTAAAGGGCGAGTTTCACCCAAACCCAGATTCATCTTATGTGAGAAAGTTCACTTACATAAGTAAAAATATATGGACAAAGACTGGAACATTTACTGTACTATAGAGGTGATTGTTTTACCATATTATAATATTGGGTAATTAAGTTCATGTTAAACATGTCTGATATTTGTGTGTATATATATATATGGAATAATAGGACAGACAGTATTGCATGGTATGCTGCAGAAACATCAAAACAGATTGTTAGCTCTTCAGCATATTGGTTGCTGCATATATTAATTACAAATAGGTAAAGTATATTAATTTATGATTTAATTAATTAATGAATTATCATTAAAAAGTACATATACAGAAAACTTAAAAAAACACCACAACACACGATCGCAATAAACGCCAAAGGTGCTCATTACCAGCCACACGATGAGCGCAAAAGGCGCTCACCACGTGGCTCGCAATCAGCGCCGAAGGTACTCACACAACCAAAACCCTTACTTTGTGTGCCAAACACCATTCCTTGACTTACAATTCTATTGCCGTAATTTTTTGACGAGCAATTCGCTAGTTTAATTTTAGAGATCAGCATGTATGTAAGTATAACACTATTATTGGAAATATATTAATTTTTACACTAATCAAACGGCCCAGCCATAATTGGCCCAAGTCTGGAGATCTTTTTTGAGAATAGGGAAAAGTTTACTACAAGTCGAAATGTATTTGTAGCAGTTTCATTGCGGGGTTAGGTAAGTTGAGAGACATAAGAGCTGTTTAGTCAATATTCAACTTGAAGCGGGAGAGCCTACCATAAACATCTAATTTTCTTATGACATTTGGTAAGAAGATCATAGGTCATGTGAGTGTAAGACTTAGATCTTCAACATAAGCAGTTTTTTTTATAATCACTATATTTCATCTGAATGCCTTTCCTGTTAGGTTTTTGGTGTACATTGGATAATAAAGTTACATGGGCCATGGCAAACAAGAGTGGGATTGTGGACGTTCTTGTCAGGCGACATTATTTACTAAAAAATAGTGTGAATTTGCACCTGGTATGCAGACTTTTGTTGTAGGTCCTGTATTTATGCTTTTTATACCAAGGATAAAATCTGGGCCTAAACAGAGATTTTGTAGGATAGTAAAAAGAAAGGTTTAGTCTTCTCTATCGAAGACCTTCTCTGAATCTACGGAGAGGGCCACAGCGGGAATCACCTGGTATTATCTGCCATGTGTCTGCCAGGTATTATATCCAGGGTGCTTTACATCTGAATTTATTAAATATATCAGACTATAGCTCTCCAACTTCAAGTTGAGTATGAGAGATATGGATTATTATGAGATATGTTATATATTCACACATGGATTCTCTTATTTCTGAAAACTAACCTACAGGTGTGACCAACCACAGTTATCTATAATTATTTAGAATCACAATGTAAGAGTCAATAATAAAATAAAAGGCATTTTTCGGCAATACAGTTTTTAATTAATACAATACAAACAAAGTAAAAGTGACAACAAATTGAATTACAGTAAAAGATTGTTCAATAATTCTTGAGCAATTAACTTTATTTGATTTATTATGATGATTTTGATGGATATACATAGATTTTAAACCCATAAGAAGATAAACAATAACACTTATGTTCTATATGAATAATTTACAAGGTAATACAAATCACACTTTTTTCGCGCCGCTAGATTTTGTTTCTTAACCCGATTAGTGATCTTATAGAGATTTTGGAAACACATAAGAACTTTATGGCTGCCACAATGTTGTGGAACGTACTATAGGTTTACTTACTGCACAACTTACAAACATAGCACTCCCATACTGTACATATTAGGCTTCACATATTATGTTATATATATCCCCAGACAACTCACCTGATCAGTATCATAAATAAGCCAAAGTTCCTATTTTATTTTAAGAATTGATTTGAATTTTGGGCGATACTGACCTCCAGTGGGCATTTATGAAATTGCAAGATGGGTTAAAGGGTACACCAGGTAAAAAATGAATAGCCTATTATTAAAATTATTGTTATTATTATTAAAAATAATACTATTATTATTAACAACAACAACAACAATATTAATAATAATAACAACAACCTTTACTTATAATGCACATACAACACTATATACAAGGTGAAATACAGTGCCCTCTATCCTTTTGCACTTGTTAATATTGCTATTGATTTTTGCATTGAACTTAGCCCATGTACAGCGCTATGGAATATGTTGGCGCATTAGAAATAAGTGATAGTAATAAAAATATAGAGAGTATGTTACACAAATCAGCTTATATGTTGCATCTTGCCTAATGAAAGCCCTATTAGCGCAGATAGAGGGTCGGAGGAAGTGTGAAAATAAAGAAGGGCTTTTGTTTGAAATTACTACTGAATTAATCAAGTTAGAAGCAAAAAAACCTAAACCTAAATACACTCTTGGATTAAGGAAAGAAAATGCATTGTGGACTCATTTGCATTCCCAGAGTGCAATGCAAATACTGAGATTCTGGGCAGGCAAAACCTTTATTAACTTGTAATTTACCTTATTTTTAGTCATGCAAATGTATACAAAAATGTACAATTTTTTTGCTGTACTCTGTACGGTTGAGGGCTTCTGAAGTGTGTTCAAACAGATGGTCAATCAAATTAGAAAGTGCATGAGAGTGTCAGCTTGGTGAGTCACCGCATGAATTGAATGGACTTGAGGTGACTGAAGATATTGAGTGGCACAAGATAGCATGTGAGCTAGCATTGGGATTTATTCCATTAATTTAAATAGAATTAATAAATAATGTTTGTTATCACTGCATATACTGAGTGGGTAATAGGTTAGAAAATTAAGTTTTCAAGCAGAGGCAGAGCTACCGACAGTGCAGCCAGTGTAATGCACTTGGGCCCTCTTCTGTGGGGCCACAGTGCTGTGTACATTTTTTGTATACATTAATTTTTATTTTCTACTGGGGGCCCCACAGGCTTCACCAGGCACTCCCCTGGCCCCCCTGGACCCACTCAGCTGTACCATCCTTCCACATGCTTGCTTCATATGGAAGATCTGGTGCCGGCGCATCTTGCTGGAGCATTTGGTTCTCTGCCTCGGAGACAAGCCATGCAGGCAGGGGAGGAATTGCAGGTTAGCACTGAACCACCGATGAACAACCAACAGGTGTTGGAAGCACACACATGGATGTGTTACTGTCTTTGGTTGTGTTAGTGCCTTGGGTTAAGTGTTACTGGGTTGGGTTACGTTTTACTACATTGTGTTAAATGTTAGTGGCTTGGATGAAGTGTTACTGGCTTTCGGTAAGTGTTACTGTTTAGGGCTTGTTTTTAAGTCCTTCTGGCTAGTTTTTCATCCTTCGGCCTTGTTTTCGCGTGTTGTATTTTTTCGGCAGCCATTTTTTCCCCTGCTTAGGTGATTTTTCATTGTGAAAAAACCACAAATATGCCTCAAATTAACTTGCAACCTCACTCACAGGCTCCCTGTCTCTCCCCTGTGCTGTGTGTGAGTGTGTAAGTGTGTAAGTGAATTTGAGACATATTTGTTTTTTTTTTTAGGTTTTCCAGTTCCGTGGATTTTTGCGAGGCGCACACAGTTTCGGTCATAAGTCCTACAGGTTGTAAGTCCTGCGTGCTTCAACTGATCGCCTTGCAGTTGCAGCCTAAGTCCCGCGTGCTTCAACTGCTCACCTCGCTTTGCAAGGCTTGCAGTGCAATGAGCGCCTTTGGCGCTCACTGCAGCCTAAATCCTGCATGATTCAACTGCTGCAAGCTGTGCGAATGCGTCGCCTCACTTCTCGAGGCTCGCAAGTGCGTTACCAACATCGTAAGCATTCCGAACAGCCCAGCAGATCCACAACTATTATTGTAAGATATATATATATTTATATAGAAAGTAAATAAATAAATAGTACATTTGAGTTCACATTTGAATTAAAGCTCTTATATATTACATTTGTGTTCACATTTGAATATCTAAAATGAATTAAAAACGTATTTCCTGCTCAGAATTCCAAAAAATACAATTACTCTGGGAACCTGGGCAGCGACATGCAAATAAGCCCACAAAGGCTTCACTCTTTAATTTAATACCATTTTAAATAGGTCTCCTTTTAAGCATATGCCTTCTGTATTACTGAGCTTTACGCAAAGCCCAGGATGGATTATGCACCAGCCAGGAAACCTACCCACAGACAGCTGTTTTGAGCTTAAATTATTCTCATCAGTGTGAGGCTATATATATATATATACATATATACACAGTGCCTTGTAAAAGTATACACCCCCCCTAGGCATTTTTCGTGTTTTGTTGCCTCACAACCTGGAATTAACATGGATTGTTTGAGGATTTGCATCATTTAATTTACAGAACATGCCCACAACTTTTTTTTTTTTGTGTGAAGCAAACAACAAATAGGACAAAATAATAGAAAAAGTCAATGTGCATAACTATTCACCCCCCTAAAGTCAATACTTTGTAGAGCCACCTTTTGCGACAATCACAGCTCCAAGTCACTTTGGATAAGTCTCTATGAGCTTGCCACATCTTACCACTGGGATTTTTGCCCATTCCTGCTTGCAAAACTGCTCCAGCTCCTTCAAGTTGGATGGTTTGCACTTGTGAGCAGCAATCTTTAAGTCTGACCACAGATTTTCTATTGGATTGGGGTCTGGACCTTGACTAGGCCATTCCAACACATTTACATGTTTCCCCTTAAACCACGAAAGTGTTGCTTTAGCAGTGTGTTTGGGGGTCATTGTCCTGCTGGAAGGTGAACCTCCGTCCTAGCCTCAAATCACGCACAGAGTGGTACAGGTTTTGCTCAAGAATATCCCTGTATTTAGCACCATCCATCTTTCCCTCATCTCTGACCAGTTTCCCAGTCCCGGCTGCTGAAAAACATCCCCACAGCATGATGCTGTCACCACCATGTTTCACTGTGGGGATGGTGTTCTTTGGGGGATGTGATGTGTTGGGTTTGCACCAGACATAGCGTTTTCTTTGATGGCCGAAAAGTAAAATTTTAGTCTCATCAGACCAGAGCATCTTCCTCCATATATTTTGGGAGTCTCCCACATGCCTTTTCATAAACTCAAAATATGCCATTTTGTTTATTGCTGAAAGTAATGGTTTTCTTCTGGCCACTCTGCCATAAAGCCCAACTCTATGGAGCGTACGGCTTATTGTCGTCCTATGTGCAGATACTCTCTGCTGTGGAACTCTGCAGCTCCTCCAGGGTATCCTTAGGTCTCTGTGCTGCCTCTCTGATTAACGCCCTCCTTGTCCGGTCCGTGAGTTTTGGTGGGCCGCCATCTCTTGGCAGGTTTGCTGTTGTGCCATGTTATTTCCATTTGGTTAGGATAGATTTGATGGTGCTCCTGTTGATCATTAAATATTTGGATATTTTTTTATAACCTAACCCTGACTTGTACTTCTCAACAACATTGTCCTTTACTTGTTTGGAGAGTTCCTTGGTCTTCATGGCAGTGTTTTGTTAGTGGTGCCTCTTGCTTAGGTGTTGCAGTCTCTGGGGCCTTTAAAAATAGGTGTGTATATGTAATGACAGATCATACGACCCTTAGATTGCACACAGGTGGACATCATTTCACTAATGATGTGACTTCTGAAGGTAATTGGTTGCACCAGAGCTTTTTATGGGCCTCATAACAAAGGGGGTGAATACATATGCACATGCCAATTTTCTGTATTCTATTTCTAAAAAATTGTTTTAAGTATATATTTTTCTCATTTCAATTTCTATTTAACCCTATTAGTCCCATAAGGGTACAGTTAGAAGCCTAACATTACCCCGTAAGTGCTATGAGGGTTATCCAGAACCCTCATGACACTAAGTATAAACACTACACTGCACTATAGCCCCCCAATAAACCATTAAATCTAAACTAACCCCCCTCTACACTAACCTATTAACACCTACACTACCTACCTACCCCTAATAACCCCCCACCACTCTAATTACAGAAAGACAAAAAACTAAAGTCACAAAAAATAAAAAATCTACATTACAAAAAATAAAAAAATAAAAAATCACCAAAAATAAAAAATCTACATTACAGAAAATAAAAAACCTAAATCACAAAAAAATAAAAAACCTAAATCACAAAAAAATTAAAAAAGGAACATTACAGAAAGAAAAAAACACATTACAACCCCTCCCCAGTACAGAAAAAAATACACACCTGAAAAGGAAATACATATATAGGGATACAGGAATTGCAGTAAATATCTGCTCATGGATTGAGAGCTGGCTAAAAGACAGGAAGCAAAGGGTTGTTGTAAATGGAACATACTCCGATTGGACTAATGTGGTAAGTGGGGTTCCTCAGGGTTCAGTATTAGGTCCTCTCCTTTTTAATATATTTATTAATGACTTAGAGGTAGGATTGGAGTGTGGGGTCTCCATTTTCGCTGATGACACAAAGTTGTGCAAGGTAATTAAATCAGAAAATGATGTGCTTTCCCTCCAAGGGGATTTACATAAAATTGAGGAATGGGCATCTAAATGGCAGATGAGATTTAATACGAATAAATGTAGGGTTATGCATCTGGGAAGGAAAAATAACCATGCAATTTATAATCTTAATGGAGCAAATCTAGGTGTATCAGATATTGAAAGGGATTTGGGAGTGCTTGTGGACAACCACCTAGGTAACAGTGCTCAAAGCCAAGCAGCAGCTGCAAAGGCAAATAAAATATTAGCATGTATTAAGAAGGGTATAGGAGCCAGGGAAGCAAATATAATTCTGCCACTATACAAATCTCTAGTACGCCCTCATTTGGAATATGGAGTACAATTTTGGGGACCACTTCATAAAAAGGACATTTTAGAGCTGGAAAAGGTACAGAGAAGGGCAACCAAACTAATAAGGGGAATGGAGGGGCTAAGTTATGAAGAAAGACTAACCAAATTAAACTTATTTTCTCTAGAAAAAAGGCGTCTAAGAGGAGATATGATTACCTTATATAAATACATCCAGGGTCAGTATAAAGATTTGTCGGGGGAGCTTTTTGTGCCAAGAGGTTTTCAACTGACAAGAGGACATCCCTTGAGGTTAGAAGTAAAAAGATTCCACCTCAAAGAAAGAAAAGGGTTCTTCACAGTAAGGGTGGTTAATCTGTGGAATTCTCTACCAGAGGAGGTGGTGACAGCGGATTCGATAGATAACTTTAAAAGGGGACTAGATTTATTTCTAATTAAAAAGGGTATTCAGGGTTTTCATGGATAATTAGAGAGACAGTAATGATCCAAATTTTTAACATTTCCCCTTTAGACAATTGGCTAAGTCTCGCTTGTGTTTTTTTTTTTTTCTATTTGCCTTCCTCTGGACTAATTAATAATAATAATAAAAAAAAAAAATTAAATAATTGATTAATAATTAATTAACAACTAATGAATTAATAGTTAATCCGCATATTGCAGATCAAAGGAGATCTTAAAAGGTTGAACTTGATGGACTGAAAGTCTTTTTTCAACCTTAAATACTATGTAACTATGTAACTATGTAATATAGACTACATACAATACAAATAACATCAAATACAATACAATACCCCCTTTCTATCTAATATACAATACATTCTACCTATCTAAAATACATCACCCAATCTATCTAATATACAATACATCCTATCTATCTAAAATACATCACCCAATCTATCTAATATACAATACATCCTACTTATCTAAAATACATCCCACAATCTAATATACAATAAATCTGAACTATCTAAAATACATCCCCAATCTAATATACAATACTATATAATACTAGCGACTTGCCCGTCAAAAAATGACGGTCAATAAAAGAAAGTGTTGAAATGCTGTTTGCCACACAATATGAGTGTACTGTGTGCCTCAACTATATAGACCGCTTTAACTCACTAATGAACGCATGTAATAACACTATAAGTGCCATGTGACCCAAAGTGTAAGCACTACACCATTTTAACCCGGTCACTTATGGCGGTCTATCCAGACCCTCATAAGCCTCTATTTAACTCCATCAGTCCCATAAGGTTATATTATGAACATTATGGGCCTGTTACAACCCAACATTAACCACATAAGTGCCATGACGGTCCTCAAGGACAATCATGACACAAAGTATAAACACTACACTGCACTATTCCCCCCCAATAAAACATTAAATATCAACTAAACACCCTCTACACTAACCTATTAACACCTACACTACCTACCTACCCCATTATAACCTCCACCACTCTAATTACAGAAATCAAAAAAACTAAAGTCATCAAAAATCAAAAATCTACATTACATAAAATCAAAAAAACTAAAATAACCAAAAATAAAAAATGTACATTACAGAAAAAAAACCTAAGTCACAAAAAATAAAAAAAGGAACATTAGAGAAAATAAAAAAATACATTACACCCCCCCCCCACTACAGTAAAAAATAAATTACACACCTGAAAAGGAAATACATATAATACATACAATACAATTAAATACAATACAATTAAATAAATACAATACACCCCTATCTAATATACATTCTCCTATCTAATATACATCCCCCTATCTAATATACATCCCACTATGTAATATACATCCCACTATGTAATATACATCCCACTATCTAATATACAATACTATCTATCTAATATACATCCCCCTATCTATCTATCTATCTATCTATCTAATATACAAAAAAAAACTATCTATATACTATACATCCCCCTATCTATCTAATATACAGTACATGCTATCTCTATATAGCAACCCTAATTCTAAGCTACAATAAAATAATTAAGACCACTTACCTTTGAGATGTTTCTTCAGATCACCAACCTAGGGTAAAAAAGATTTAAAAAATTAATACAACATGTTTACATAAAATAACTAAACATTCTAAATATTCTAAATATTATACTCACCTTTCCAGCATGTCCCGTTCCAGCATGTCACGTCCTCCATCTTTGCTTCTGCGTCGCTGCCCCTGTTAAAAAAAAAAAAACATTACATTAGTTCACATACATAAACATAAAACAAAGTGACATAAACACAATCTACATTATACTTACCTCCCTGCGATGTCTCCGGCCTCCTCGTGTTGTGCCCCGGAAGCATTCGCGCAGTAAAAAAAAACAACAAAAAAAAACGACACACATCCGCCCTGGCGGATGTCTCTGACGCTAATGAGCTTCCTACGGAGTGTTCCAGAATAAAATTGACAATGGCGGCTTCTGATTGCCTAAAAACGCTGTCTATCAAATTCAGCCAATGAGAAGACACCAATTGTGAACCAATGAAAAAGGGATACACCCCAAAATACCACGCTGATTGGATAACACACCTGTCAATCTTTATTTGAACCAATCTGAAGGCTTTATTGCCATCAGACAATCACAATGGAATATACCCCCACGTATTGATTGGTGAAGACATCTGCGCCTTCCCATTGGCTGTATTATTGATTGACATTAACAATGAGAATGCGCAAATCCTTCTCCAATCAGTACGTGGGGGTGTATTCCATTGTGATTGGCTATTGTCAGTGCAACCAATCAGAATGCGCAGATGCTCCAACCAATCACCCTGTGGGGGTGTATTCCATTGTGATTGGCTGAAGGCATCTGCGCCTTGTGATTGGTTTAAATAAAGATTGACAGGTGCATTATCCAATCAGAGTGGGATTTTAGGGTGTATCCCTTTGTGATTGGCTCACACATTGGCGCCTCCTAATTGGTTGAAAACGCAGTCTATCAAATTCACCCAATCAGAAGGCGCCGTTGCCTATTTTCTTCCGGAAAAGTCTCCGGGAGCTTCATTAGTGTCGGAGATGTCCGTGAGTGCGGATGTAAGTATTTTTTTTTTTACAGGGCGTGGCATCGCGGGGAGGTAAGTACAATATAGATTATGTTTATTTTATTTTGTTTTTATGTATGTGTATGTGTATTATTGTTATGTTTTTTTTTAACAGGTGCCGCACCGAAGAAGGGTAAAAGAATAAGGACGGGACATGCCGGAAAGGTGAGTAGAATATTTAGAATGTTTAGAATGTTTATTTATGTACTGTAAACGTGTTGCACTAATTATTTTATTTTTTTTCCCCTAGGTGGCTGATCTGAATGGACATCTGCAAAAATAAGTGGTCTTAATTATTTTGATTTAGGTTAGAATTAGTTTATTTTCTATATAGATAGCATTTATTGTATGTTAGCTAGGGGTATGTGTTTTATATAGATAGCATAGAATGTATTGTATATTAGATTGTGGTATTTATTTAGATAGATTGGGGATGTATATTCTATAGATAGGATGTATATTAGATTATGGTATTTATTTAGATAGATTGGGGGATGTATATTAGATAGATAGAATGTATTGTATATTAGATAGGGGTGTATTGTATTGTATTGTATTTAATTGTATTGTATTATATTGTATGTATTTGTATTGTATTGTATTGTATTATATGTATTTCCTTTTCAGGTGTGTAATTTTTTTTTCTGTAGTAAGGGGGGGGGGGGGTTGTAATGTTTTTTTTTATTTTCTGCAATGTTCTTTTTTTATTTTTTGTGACTTAGGTTTTTTTATTTTCTGTAATGTAGATTTTTTTTGTGACTTAGGTTTTTTATTTTATGTAATGTAGATTTTTTTTTTTGTGTGACTTTAGGCTTTTTTATTTTCTGTAATTAGAGTGGTGGGGGTTATTAGGGGGTAGGTAGGTAGTGTAGGTGTTAATAGGTTAGTGTAGAGGGTGTTTAGTTGATATTTAATGTTTTATTGGGGGGGGGGTATAGTGCAGTGTAGTGTTTATACTTAGTGTCATGATGGTCCTTGAGGACCGTCATGGCACTTATGTGGTTAATGTTGTGTTGTAACAGGCCCATAGTGACAGGGTTAATTAGCGGTTTATGGGGGTCTGTATTGACCCCCATCAGTGAGGGGGTTAATTAAGGGCTTATGGGGGGGCTGTGTTGACCCCCATGAGAGAGGGGGTTAAGTAAGTGCTTATGGGGGTCTGTATTGATCCACATGAGTGACAGTGTTAATGAAGGGCTTATGGGGGTCTATATTGACCCCCATGAGTGACAAGGTTAATTAGGGGTTTATGGGGGTCTGTATTGACCCCCATGAGTGACAGGGTTAATGAAGGGCTTATGGGGGTCTATATTGACCCCCATGAGTGAGGGGGTTAATGAATTGCTTATGGGGGTCTGTATTGACCCCCATGAGTGACACAGTTAATGAAGGGCTTATGGGGGTCTGTATTGACCCCCATGAGTGAAAGGGTTAATGAAGGGCTTATGGGGGTCTGTATTGACCCCCATGAGTGAGGGGGTTAATTAAGTGCTTATGGGGGTCTGTATTGACCCCCATGAGTGATACAGTTAATGAAGGGCTTATGGGGGTCTGTATTGTCCCCCATGAGTGACAGGGTTAATGAAGGGCTTATGGGGGTCTGTATTGACCCCCATGAGTGAGGGGGTTAATTAAGTGCTTATGGGGGTCTGTATTGACCCCCATGAGTGACAGTGTTAATGAAGGGCTTATTGGGGTCTATATTGACCCCCATGAGTGACAGGGTTAATTAGGGGTTTTTTTGTGGTCTGTATTTAGTGACAGGGTGATAGTTTATATATATATTTTTTATAACAGGTCCTTTAAGGACCTTTACGGTCCTTTAAGGACCTGTAATGCAGGAATGTTGAATTTTCATTGCGATGGTTAATGTGTGGTTAATACAGGTTTCCGAGCTTATCTCGGATACCGTGGGGTTAATGCGGGTTTCCGAGCTTATCTCGGATCCCTTCTTGGGTAAGTTGTACGTGGCTGGGCTGTGAGCCTCGTTTTCGTTTTTTTCGGCTGCCATTTTTTCTCTCGCTAACAGGATTTTCGTGTGTCTGAACTGATGAATTTGGACTTAAATGGAGGTGTAACTTCACTTTCAGAGGTCCTGGATGCCCCCCCCCCCCCCCTTGCTATCGGTAAGCTTTTTATGTAGTTTTTGTGAGTATTTGGTGTGTTTTGACTTTTTTTAGGTGCGCGCGGTTCGGCCTTATGGTCGTATTTTTAGTGCGTGTGGGTGTTTGTTACGTTAAGGTTGGTTCCGAGGTAGTTTATTTTTTTCTAAGTCGTGCGTGTGCCGTGTTTAACGGCTCGCCTCGCTACGCGAGGCTCGCCAACAAATTCTAAATATTGTACTCAACTTTCCAGAATGTCCCTGTCCTTCTTCTTTTATTCTCCGGCGTGTCCCCTCTTGAAAAAAAACATTACATTACTACAACATACATAAACATAAAAACAAAGTAAAATAAACATAATATACATTGTACTTACCTCACCGCGATGTCCCCGGCCTCCTCCTCTTCTGGCCCAGCTGGGCCCTGGAACAATCCGCTCTGAAAAAAAATATATATAATAAAAAAGTAACTGTGATTCGCACTTGCGGATCTCCCGAACGCTAATGAGCTTCCTACGGAGTGTTCCAGAATAAAATTGGCAATGGCGGCTTCTGATTGGCTGAAAATGCTGTCTATCAAATTCAGTCAATCAGAAGACGCCAATGTGTAAGCCAATCATAAAGGGATACACCCCAAAATCCCACTCTGATCTGATAATACCCCTTTCAATTTTTTTTTTAAACCAATCATAAGGCTTTATTGCCATCAGCCAATACACCCCCACGGGGCGATTGGCTGAAGACATGTGCGCCTTGTTATTGGCTGTAATACTGATTGACATTGACAACAGCTAATCAGAAGGCGCAAATGCCTTCAGCCAATCACTACGTGGGGGTGTATCCCATTGTGATTGGCTATTGTCACTGCAACCAATCAGAATGCGCAGATGCCTCCAGCCAATCACCCTGTGGGGGTGTATTTCATTGTGATTGGCTGAAGGCATCTGCGCCTTGTGATTAGTTTAAATAAAGATTGACAGGTGCATTATCCAATCAGAGTGGCATTTTGGGGTGTATCCATTTCTGATTGGCTCACACAGGATGGGGACATGCTGGAAAGGTGAGTAGAATATTTAGAATGTTTATTTATTTTCTGTAAATGTTGTACTAATTTTTTTTTCTAGGTTGCTGATCTGAAGGGACATCTGCAAAGGTAAGTGGTCTTAATTTTTTTATTTTAGCTTAGAATTAGTTTTTTTTTATATAGAGATAGCATTTATTGTATGTTAGATAGGGGGATGTATTTTATATAGATAGGATGTATTGTATATTAGATAGTGGGATGTATTTTAGATAGATAGGCCCTCATTCAATTGCAATTTTGCCAATTGAATAAGGCTTTAAATAAGCACATAACATATTTTTTTAAAGATGTTTTTGGTTAGTAAACATCTATCCAAAAGCAAGGTCTTCACTAACTAAAAACTTCTTTAAAAAAAATATGCTATGTACTTATTTAGAGCACTATTCAATTGGCCAAATCGCAATTGAATGAGGCCCATAGTATTTATTGTATATTAAATAGATTGTGGGATGTATTTTCGATACATAGGATGTATTGTATGTATGTTAGGGGTATGGATATTAGATAGATAGGATATATTGTATATTAGATAGATTGGGTGATGTATTCGGCGGTTATTGTATTTTATTTTATGTATTCTATGCATTTTCTTTTTCAAATGTGTATTTTTTTTTCTGTAGTGGGGAGGGGGGTTGTAACATGTTTTTTTTTCTGTAATGTTCCTTTTTTTTTTTTGTGACTTTGGTTTTTTTTTTTTCTGTAATGTAAATTTCTTTTTTTTGTGATTTAGTTTTTATTTTATTTTATGTAATGTAGATTTTTTTGTTGTTGGTGACTTTATTTTTATTTTATTTTATGTAATTAGAGTGTTGGGGGGGTTATTAGGGGGTAGGTAGGTAGTGTAGGTAGGTAGTGTAGGTGTTAATAGGTTAGTGTAGAGGGGGGTTAGTTTAGATTAATATTTTATTGGGGGGTATAGTGCAGTGTAGTGTTTATATTTAGTGTCATGAGGGTTCCGGATAACCCTCATAGCACTTACGGGGTAATGCTAGGCTTCTAACTGTCCCACAAGGGTCTTTAAATACCCTTATGGGACTAATGGGGTTAAATAGAGGCTTATGAGGGTCTGTATAGACCCCCATAAGAGACCGGGTTAAAATGGTGTAGTGCTTCCACTTTGGGTCATGAGGGTCCTGGATGACCCTCATGGCACTTATAGTGTTATTACATGCGTTCATTAGTGTGTTATAGGGGTCTATGTAGTTAAGGGCACACAGTACACTCACATTGTGTGGAAAACAGCATTTCAACACTTTTTTATATTGCCCCGTCATTTTTGACAGGCAAGTCGCTAGTATATATATATATATATATATATATATATATATATATATATATGTATCAGTAAAAATATATACATAAAACTATTTTTTAGAAATAGAATACAGAAAATTGTCATGAGCGTATGTATTTACCCCCTTTGTTATGAGGCCCATAAAAAGGTCTGGTGCAACCAACTACCTTCAGAAGTCACATAATTAGTGAAATGATGTCCACCTGTGTGCAATCTAAGGGTCACATGATCTGTCATTCCTTGAGGACCGTCATGGCACTTATGGGTTTAATGTTGGGTTGTAACAGCCCCATAAGGGTCATAATATACTCTTATGGGACTAATGGGGATAAATAGAGATTTATGAGGGTCTGTATTGACCCCCATGAGTGACATGGTTATTTATTGGCTTATGGGGGTCTGTATTGACCCCTATGAGTGACAGTGTTAATTATGGGTTTATGGGGGTCTGTATTGACCCCCATGAGTGTCAGGGTTAATTATGGGTTTATGGGGGTCTGTATTGACCCCCATGAGTGTCAGGGTTAATTATGGGTTTATGTGTGTCTGTATTGACCCCCATGAGTGAGGGGGTTAATTAAGGGCTTATGGGGGTCTGTATTGACCCCCATGAGTGACAGGGTTAATGAAGGGTTTTTATGGGGCTCTGTATAGAGCCCCATGCGTGATAGGGTTAATAGTTTTTTTTTATTACCGGTCCTTTAAGGACCTTTATGGTCCTTTAAGGACCCGTAAGGCGAGAATTTAGAATTTTGATTTCAGCGGGGGTCCCCGATCGTGTGCGATCGGGTCCCCCACTGTGAAGGTTAATGTGGGGTTAATCGGGGACCCCCACTGCGAGGGTTAATGTGTGGTTAATGCAGGTTTCCAAGCTTATCTCAGATCCCTTCTTGCGTGTTGTACGTGGCTGGGTGGTCCGGGGTCGTGGAGCCTCGTTTTCATTTTTTGCGGCGGCAATTTATCCCCTCGCTTAGCCGTTTTTTGAGTGCCGAAACGGTGGAATTTGGGGTTAAATTCGAGTTTAACCTCACTTCCAGATGTCCTGGCTGATTTTTTTTTTTTTACCCTTTTCTTAATTGAACAATAAGTTAATGCTCCATAATATGTGTATCAGCAGGGGACGTAGGAGGCTCTGAAAGAGGCTTTCATGCAGGAAGTGGATTCTGCTTAGAATTCATGTGATGTCACAGTATATTGCGCCACAAGTTTTCTTGTTCTTCCCCTGCTGATACACATATTGTGGGACAATAATATATTATTTTATAAGCTGAGGGTAGGTGTTATTGGAAGGGGGAGTGGAGGGTGGCAGCTCCTGGAGGAGGGCAGATAGTGCATGGCCAGTCAACAGGATTCTCTGGAGATAACTCTTATGCTGGGAAAGTTTGAAGACACGCAAAGAAGGGGACGGCAGAGGCGGAAATGGAAAGATAAGGTCACTGAAGCAATGAACATGAGCTCAGAGGGGCAGTGGCTGACAGATGTGCCTGGTGTGCTGCGGTCCATAAGGTCACAGAGAGTGGAACACGACTGAATGACTAAACAACAACAAGGCATGGTCATTGGAGGCCTAGGCCTACACTCTCCTATGAGACAATCCCATCCTATGTACATGATGTTCCCAATGCTGCAACATTCCCTGAAGCAAGTAGTTGGAGTATTAGGATTATATTTATGGACACTTTCATGAGTAAAGTCCCACTGAACCAATGATTTATAAATAAGCTATTTAGAGGATGTGCATTTACATACTGCACAACACCCAATCCATGTAGGAGACAGATCTTCCTGTGGAATTTCACCCTAATGCATTCCTATCAATTTACAGGAACACTATAGATTGCAAAAAGCTTCATGAAGTTTGAAACAAATTAACACAATTAGCAATCATAATTTTACAAGACAATTTTTGTATCTCAAGATCTCATTGTTTGTGCCTTCCATACTTCCTCCTGGTTTGGAGGATGATTTGTTGTGTTAGGCTATTTTTTTTTAATCTCATCTGGATTGGAATGGGGTGGGAGGGACAGTTTACTGATTAAAATGGAACTGCATTGCAGCTTCCAAGCACTAGCAGTTTAAATAAAGCAGCTTAAATTAAAATGCTTTTAAGCCCATTACTTACACATCTGCTATGTTGTTGGTTTGTATTGTACTGTGATAGACAAGGACTGGAAAAAATGAAGAATGATATGTGACTTTGAAAGGCTAGTTGAAATCATTAAACATATCTCTGGTGAATACCTCTGTATCAGCTTTTATAATTTCCTCTTTTAAAATGGTAATTCTAGGTCAAAATGGCCAAACAATCTTAATATATGTAGAGATAAAAATATAATACAGTAAAGTAAAGGATAATTTGGTGCAACAAAGTTGAGGTTCCTAATCGGAAGTAATTTGAATCTAGAAGATTGGGGTGTGATACGAGGGTAAAAATAAACGATGACGACATAAAATCAAAATGCCTTTGATACGGTCTAAGAGTTTGAACTAGGGTTTCTATATGCAGGGCAAACAATAAAGGGGAACGGGGCATCCATAACTGATACTAACTTTTATGATGCTCCACAAAGATTCCAGTCCACTTGGCAAATGCTTTTTGTGTGGCAAGAATGGGGTTAACTATGGAGGTACCATCATCAATTAAATGAATATATGGCCTCTATCAATTCTTGATGGCCTATGACAAAGCCAACTTGGTCAAGATGTGCATTTTTTTGGGATGACACAGGTTAGTCTGTTTAGTAGCAGCCTTATTAAATTGTGATTCGGCCAATTGAATAGGGCTCTATATAAGCACAGAGCATTTTTTTTACAGAAGTTTTTAGTTAGTGAACTTCTATCCAAAAGCAAGGTTTTCACTAACTAAAAACTTCTGTAAAAAAATATGCTGTGTGCTTATATAGAGCCCGATACAATTGGCCGAATTGCAATTTAATAAGGCTGCACAGGTTTAGCATATATCTTAATGAGTGAGATGGAATGATAATGTTTCTGTTTCCAAATTAAGGACAAACGTGTTCTCAAAAAATCTGTAGTGGGAACATTTACTAATGAGCAGAGAACTGCAATAGTTACAGAACCTGAAATATTTTAAAGGATTTATAGTAGCTATCAGAGAGACCACCAGGTTCAGGCTTTTAGGCTATTTTTATCATTTGTATCTCCTCTACTGGAAGCGTTAATCAATTACTATTTGGTGGATAGATGTAATGAGTTTACCTCATTACCTATATTATCTCACAAAGATTTTGGAAATTTTCCCAGAGGACATTTTGTTGTCATATATGGTGTTACATTTATGAGATTAACAAAGTACTGCACAACACCCAATCCATGTAGGAGACAGATCTTCCTGTGGAATTTCACCCTAATGCATTCCTATCAATTTACAGGAACACTATAGATTGCAAAAAGCTTCATGAAGTTTGAAACAAATTAACACAATTAGCAATCATAATTTTACAAGACAATTTTTGTATCTCAAGATCTCATTGTTTGTGCCTTCCATACTTCCTCCTGGTTTGGAGGATGATTTGTTGTGTTAGGCTATTTTTTTTTAATCTCATCTGGATTGGAATGGGGTGGGAGGGACAGTTTACTGATTAAAATGGAACTGCATTGCAGCTTCCAAGCACTAGCAGTTTAAATAAAGCAGCTTAAATTAAAATGCTTTTAAGCCCATTACTTACACATCTGCTATGTTGTTGGTTTGTATTGTACTGTGATAGACAAGGACTGGAAAAAATGAAGAATGATATGTGACTTTGAAAGGCTAGTTGAAATCATTAAACATATCTCTGGTGAATACCTCTGTATCAGCTTTTATAATTTCCTCTTTTAAAATGGTAATTCTAGGTCAAAATGGCCAAACAATCTTAATATATGTAGAGATAAAAATATAATACAGTAAAGTAAAGGATAATTTGGTGCAACAAAGTTGAGGTTCCTAATCGGAAGTAATTTGAATCTAGAAGATTGGGGTGTGATACGAGGGTAAAAATAAACGATGACGACATAAAATCAAAATGCCTTTGATACGGTCTAAGAGTTTGAACTAGGGTTTCTATATGCAGGGCAAACAATAAAGGGGAACGGGGCATCCATAACTGATACTAACTTTTATGATGCTCCACAAAGATTCCAGTCCACTTGGCAAATGCTTTTTGTGTGGCAAGAATGGGGTTAACTATGGAGGTACCATCATCAATTAAATGAATATATGGCCTCTATCAATTCTTGATGGCCTATGACAAAGCCAACTTGGTCAAGATGTGCATTTTTTTGGGATGACACAGGTTAGTCTGTTTAGTAGCAGCCTTATTAAATTGTGATTCGGCCAATTGAATAGGGCTCTATATAAGCACAGAGCATTTTTTTTACAGAAGTTTTTAGTTAGTGAACTTCTATCCAAAAGCAAGGTTTTTACTAACTAAAAACTTCTGTAAAAAAATATGCTGTGTGCTTATATAGAGCCTGATACAATTGGCCGAATTGCAATTTAATAAGGCTGCACAGGTTTAGCATATATCTTAATGAGTGAGATGGAATGATAATGTTTCTGTTTCCAAATTAAGGGCAAATGTGTTCTCAAAAAATCTGTAGTGGGAACATTTACTAATGAGCAGAGAACTGCAATAGTTACAGAACCTGAAATATTTTAAAGGATTTATAGTAGCTATCAGAGAGACCACCAGGTTCAGACTTTTAGGCTATTTTTATCATTTGTATCTCCTCTACTGGAAGCGTTAATCAATTACTATTTGGTGGATAGATGTAATGAGTTTACCTCATTACCTATATTATCTCACAAAGATTTTGGAAATTTTCCCAGAGGACATTTTGTTGTCATATATGGTGTTACATTTATGAGATTAACAAAGTAGTCTTGCCAGCAGTGTGATGCATTTTTTAAATGAACTCATTTTAATATAGTTGTTTTTCCATCCACACTAATAGCATCATCAGAAAGTAATATTTTTAGTCAATGGTAAGAGATTATAATTTGGGGAATAATGTGAGTCGAGGGAGAGCCGATACTGGGTGGTACAGACTACCGTATTGGTCCGAATATAAGCCGCACCTGTAAAATTGAAGGGGAAAAAATAGAAAAAAGATAGTACTCAAATATAAGCCGCACACTTAAAATTGGTGAGAAAAAGACTCTCAGCCATTGCAAGAAACAGGCTTTCTAATTAGTACTGTAATTTCTTTTGCAGGTTACAGGCCTTACAGGATGTTAGAGTCACTAAAACCGTAAATCGCTATTCAATTGCTACAATACCACAGTCTCAAGCACGCAAATATGCACCCTTAACTCGCAATCGCCCAAATCGGCAGTAATTTTACGTTCGCGATATATAAGCCACATACGTAACTCGCAAGCTCGCAAATCGGCAGTGATTTTTTTTACGGTCGCGAATATAAGCTGCACCCGTAACTCGCAAACTCCAAAATCGGAAAAAAGGTGCGGCTTATATTCGAGCCAATACGGTATATAAAGACCAGATGTATGTGTTTGCATTTATGTGCTCTCTTCTGAAATGTTAGGCTAATCAAAGACTCTCTAATCACAGTTTTCTGGGCCTCCCATAAATTGCCAGGATCAGTACTGTCTACATTATAGTAGATTATTACATTACAGTAATAGTATAATCTTCCCCCTCAGGCCAACAAGCAGCACTCTAATGTCCAATATAGAAGCCTGCAGACACAAGCAAAATCAGATAATATTATGATTTTGTATAAAAATGCCTTTACCTCCATGGTTTACAAAACTGCTAAGTTGGAAGTAACCATATGTTTTATGAACCATCTCTAATTAAAAATGCTTGCTAAAGCTGAAAAAAAAAACTGTTCTTAAGAAAAGTTTCCAACTCAAAACTTACACATAGTGCATTCACCATTGTCTTTTTTTGGGCACTTCCTATGAAATGTTAATACATCTTAAAGACACTTAAGTGGCTATGAGCCTCATTCAAATGCGATTTGGCCAATTGAATAGGGCTCTATATAAGCACATAGCATATTTTTTTTACAGAAGTTTTTAGTTAGTGAAGACCTTGCTTTTGGATAGAAGATCACTAACTAAAAACTTCTGTAAAAAAAATATGCTATGTGCTTATATAGAGCCCTATTCAATTGGCCAAATTGCGATTGAATGAGGCCCTATATTAGGTACCATATTCCAGTCAAAAACGGTGCAGGGATCCTAAAAACCTCTCAAATATGAGTTGGTATTGGATGTATTGGTAAAGAAATAATTTGCGTAGGCGCTCATTGCGAGCCTGTCCCCCCCCCTCTAATTAAAAAACAATCTAGATTGTTAGGTGCAGTTTGGGTGATTGTATCTTCAAAAGGATATTAACAAATTAGAAACAATTAAAATAAGAGCAATTAAAATGGTGCATGGGCAAAAAGACAAAACTTATAAAGAAAGGCATCATGATCTTAACATGTAAGGTTTAGAGGGCAGAGAGTGGTTATGATAGATACCTTCAAATATGTAATACGTTTCATGAGGGAAGTGTCTGGAAAAAAGAGAAAGGCAAGAACAAGCGGCCAGGAATGTAGAATGTGGAAGATTTAGGCTCTCATTCAATTGCGATTTGGCCAATTGAATAAAGCTCTAAATAAGCACATATCATATTTTTTTAAAGAAGTTTTTAGTTAGTAAACATCTATCCAAAAGCAAGGTTTTCACTAACTAAAAACTTATTTAAAAAAAAATGCTATGTGCTTATTTAGAGCCCTATTCAATTGGCCAAATTGCAATTGAATTAGGCCCTTAGGGGATATAAATAAAGATAATAAGAATAAATAAATCAAAAACAGTGTTCGTTACTATTGATACTTTATGGATGCTTGAGAAAACTGAAGATTGGAGGCCGTATGGATAGAAGAAGAATGCAGAGATGTTACTGAGTTATCATTATTGATATTACTAGTTCCTCATTGGTAATAATGTTTAAAAAAAAAACCTCTATAATACACCTTTCATTCTAAAGTATACCTTTGCTAAAGAGTTGCCGCCAGTTCCCTTATTCTACCACCAGAGGGTATCAGAGACCTTTTGTTCAATTAATTCTCCTTGCATTGCATACATATTGGTTTTAGATGAGCTGGAACACATTTTATTCTTCTCAACTGTATAATATTTAGAACACCTTTTTCTAGACCAACTATGGTATAAAATCTGTCTGCCTACCTACTATTGCAGATCAGAGGAGATCTTAAAAGGTTGAACTTGATGGATTGAAAGTCTTTTTTCAACCTTAAATACTATGGCCCTCATTCAATTGCGATTTGGCCAATTGAATAGTGCTCTAAATAAGCACATAACATATTTTTTTTAAATAAGTTTTTAGTTAGTGAAAACCTTGCTTTTGGATAGATGTTTACTAAGTAAAAACTTCTTTAAAAAAATATGTTATGTGCTTATTTAGACCCCTCTTCAATTGGCCAAATTGCAATTGAATGAGGGCCAATCTGTCTAGCAATATTACATCATTTCTCCATATAGCGTCACAGTGAGTATTGTTCCCTGATACCAGTTGCGGCTGGTGACTTTCCAAGTTGGAGGAGCGGCAGAGCGAGGGCTAGCCCCTCTCCCTTCATAGGCTCCACCCATTTGTATGGAATCCACCCATGATGTCATTTTCACTTTTATATGCACCGCCCAATGACCTTATACTGGCTCCACCCACTGTTTTTTCTTTTTGTTGATAAATTCAAGATTCTTCTGTTTCAACAACCCAATGACACGTGGTTTTTCTTCTCAGGATCTCTTGAAGTGTAGTCAGTCATTGAACAACCAGTCCAAAAACATCTGCAGCTGCAGAGTGCTTGGACCTGGGTGTGATCTAAAACAAGCAAACAAATCAGAGCGTGCAAGGCATCATCCCTTTCATCACCACTGTCCCCTTTATCACCTAGATAGGTACCTAATATTTGTCACTATACCATGGTCTATATAGGGCCCCATGGTACCTAAAAAACCTTAAAATACCATGCGGGTCTTACACGCTGACTGCCGTTTGTTTTGTTTTCAAAGTCCCGCGTGCCTAGCATTGTTGGTGTAAGTGTGCCGTCGTGTATTTTATAAGTGCCGCATGCCTGGCTTTGCTCAGCCTCGTTTTCTTCCAGTTTCAGAAGTTTTACATTTTTCGTCCGCTATTTTATCCCTTGCTTAGCCGATTTTGTATTGACGAAAAGCCCCAAATAGGGATCAAAATTGCTTGCATCCTCACTCCCAGGCTTCCTGGCTCTCCCCCTGTGCTGTGTGTGAGTGTGTTATTATTTCTGTTTATTTATTTTGTTTGTTTTTTTAGAGTTACGCACTTGGCTCGCAGTTGCGACCCTTGCCTGCGTGCCTCAACTGCTCACCTTGCATGCAATGAGCACCTTTGGCTTTATTTTAAATAATTTGAAGGGGTATCTTTTTGATAATAGGCACATTTTAGTGGAAAGCACAACAATTATATTACAAATGCTATATGTGATATGCTAAAGTCTTTTTATCCTATGCGTTTCGTTGCACTAGGAAACTTAATTCCACATTAAGACGTTATTTGTATTAATGCATGCACTTCTCCTTTTTTGTTTATGTTACTCAAGAGTTGTTGTTCTGTCCTTCAGTTGTGTCCGACTCACGGCCACCACACGGATGCAGCACGCAAGGCACATCGGTCTATGTTTTTAGTTGTGCTTATCCATATGGTATTCATGGCAAAGATACTGGAGTGGGTAAACAGTACCGTCTCCAGTAGATTTGTCTGATCTCTCTCTGGGGTGACCCTATATGGTATAGCTCACAGTTTCATTGAGGTGGACAAGCCCCTTCATAACGACAAGGTAGCGATCCAGAAGGTGTACTCAAGAGAGGGACTTTTCAATTATCTTGTGCTTAACACTTTGAAAATGTTATGTCCATTTATGGAAGTTCATTTTAAGAAATTCCTTGTATCTCTTTTCGCATAAACCAGTAGTAGTACATTATTTATTGTCATGTTAAGAACCCCTTGACCTCTTTTGGAGTTCCAGCATTTAATCAGGTTTCCTACATCCAGAGCACCTGGGCATGATATTACATCTTACATATCATCTTGTATGCCGACGCATGCTTTGCCAAGCTCTGATAGCTTTTTCAAGGTGAGGTCCTAGATAAATGATAAAATATGTATTTTGTCAACTTTATCATACTGTCTTTGTAAAATCTACTGTTAAGTTGTCTCCTTTTATGTGAAATCACGGAAAGCTTAATTAAACAGACCTAAAGTCAGTGCTGGATCTACCTTTTTTGAGCCCCTGTGCAGTAAAGTGGAGAAGCCCCTTCGAGTGCATGTGCAATGGTATGCGCCCACCCATTGAAGCCTTCCGACCTCAGGGGACTACTACGATACTCGCAAAGTGAGGCGAGCAGTTGAGGCATTGAAGCATGCAGTACTTAGGCTGAAATGAGGTGCTCCTGCAAGCCTTGCGGAGTGAGGTGAGCAGTTGAGGCATGCTGGACATGGGCTGCAAGCAATTGAGTAACGCAAGACTTAGAAAAAAAATCCAGAACTCGGAATCTCGGGGCAAAATAATACGACCTCGGAAAAAGACGAATGTAACGGCCGAACTGAGGAATTCAAAAAACCCGAAAAACAAGAAAGATAATAAAAATTAATGAAAACATACTCACACACAGCACAGGGGGAGAGGCAGGACACCTGGGAGTGAGGTTGCAAGCAAATTTGAGACGAATTTGCTGTGTTTCGGCACTCAAAAATTGGGTAAGCAAAAAAAAAAAAATTGCGGAAGAAAAATGTAAAAAAATCTGAAACTGGATGAAAACGAGGTGGAGCAAAGCCAGGCACGCGGATACACGATGGCAAAGACAGTAACACTTTCACAAACAACGCCAGGCACGCCGGACTTAGAAAATCCACAACGCCAAAAACGCCAGACTTAGAAAATACATGACGCCAAAGACATTACAACGCCAGGCACGCGGGACTTAAAAAAAAAACATCACCAGTCAGTGCGCGCCGTACAAACATTCAGCAGACACAGAGGAGAAACACACAGGGAAGGGACGGGGGGAGATGCTGGAAAGAGACACATGCCATTCCCAAGCACAAAACTTGCAGGTTAATGAACCCTGCAATGAGCGGCCCATACAGTAAGTGGGAGGAAAGGTACGCGCTGAGCGCCGAAGGTGGTCAGTGAAGAAAAAGCCTCACACTGTCTGGCAAACAGCATTACCTGGCTTACAATTTTATTTGGCATATTTTATGAAGGGCAATTCGCTAGTATATATCACATATAATAGTTATCAAACTGCGATTCGTTGTCACGCTTGCAAGCCTCGCGAAGCGAGGCGAGCTGTTAACGCATAGAAGCCTTCCAAGCCGAAGGTGCTCATCGTCCTGCGAGCCGCGCGAATGGAGGCTAGCAGTTGTGGCATTGAGCTCGGAGCACACTTGGCACATTGCTGACACTATCTCCTCAGGTGATCAACAGTCCAACTGTACAATTTCTGATGCAGGATAATCCAAAGCGATTGTTAGGACCTTCAGGATATTGATTGCTGCATATTAAATATAAATAGGTAAAGTATATTAATTTAAATCTGTAATATTTTTTTTTATATTTTACACTGTACTTAAGTATCTGTCTTCATGATGACTGCCGAATGTGATCGTTGCAAATGAGGAATCTTGAAATACACGATGGGAGAGGCTTGCAATGAGCGCCAAAGGTCCTCAGAGGAGAAAAAGCCTTACATTGTGTGGCAAACAGCATTGCCCTGGCTTCAAATTTTATTGACGTCATTTTTGATGGGCAAGTCGCTAGTATATATATATATATATATATATATATATATAATTCTAACCCCTACCGCCTTCCCAGTATAAAATTTCACCAGCCACCACTTGGTTCCCTACATGTAAATGCCATCATATTCTGTCAGGATCACTTATACTCATAGGCCCTCATTCAATTGCAATTTGGCCAATTGAATAGGGCTCTAAATAAGCACATAGCATATATATTTTTTTTAAAGTTTTTAGTTAGTGAAAACCTTGTTTTTGGATAGATGCTTACTAACTAAAAACTTCTTTAAAAAATATATGCTATGTGCTTATTTAGAGGCCTATTCAATTGGCCAAATCGCAATTGAATGAGGGCCATACAATATAAACATATTAGACCATGGCCTTTTACTATTATATCAACACTAGCGACTTGCCCGTCAAAAAATGACGGCAATGAAATGTGTATGTTTTGCAGGTAGTATGCGTATTTGATGCTTGTAACCTTTTTCTTATCTATAAAGAAGTACAATTATTATATGAAACATGTTTATTTTTTTAACATGCAACTTGTAGGTGACCAACAGTTAAATTATGTTTTTTTAAGAGTATTAACATTTTAATGTAAGAACAGGTCAACATTGTATTAATGAGTATTGTAAACGTGACATAATGTTTTGTAACATGCAACTTGTAGATTAACAACTGTTAAATGAAATATATATTGAATCCAGAGGAAGGCAAAAAGTAAAAACCCTCGTTGAAACTTAGCCAATTGTATCAAAGGGGGAAAAAATTATTTCCTTCCTGACCCCATTAACAGGCGATCGGAATACTCCCTGGATTAATATTTAGCATTGAATGATACATTTACGTTGTATAATAAAAGCTCCTCCATCTCTTAACATGAACTTTTAAATATATGCAATTAAACAACTTTGCATGTTTTTTTTTAAAAACTTATAACATTATAAACAGTAAGATAATGAAGTAACATTTAAACTGTAATTGTTGTAAAATGCAAGCAAAGTGTTTTGTGGGGCTAATCATGCAAAAAGGCTACTTCCATAAAATTGTAATCAGTTATTTTGTCGTTGTTGATTTTTGATGGTTGACATTTGGTTGCTATTGTTGTAATTGGTGAAAATGGCACATAGAGTTTCCTATGTGAAATAGTGGTTCTCTAAAAAGAGAATGCCAGACATTAAAGTTCGTCTGGGGGTGTGACCACTGTTCTCTATGGGCCTCATTCTATTACCGGTCCGTAAATCGGCCGTAAGGCTGCGATTCCTTGCGGGGGTTCAGTTAACTCGCGATTCTATTATACGGCCCCGCAAGGATCTCATCTTACGGCAGGCCGCATATCTTGGAACCGGCCGTAAGCTGTGAAATATAAAAACTGAAAAATAAATTCAAGCCTGCACTGTACAGCTCTGTAAATGCTAGGGATCATATTGGGGGACATGAGGATTAAAAGGAACCCACTCTCAAGCTTGCACATCAGCCCAAACCTGAGTTCAAATTAACTGTTTATTTTCCGGCTGCGGCGTGGGCATGTCTGAGGTGCTCCAAGCACTCTGGACTTTTTACATGGATATTTTACGGATATTAAAAATAAAATATTTTACGGATTTGAGTATAGGATAATTATGTGCTATTTTTTCTAACACCTAAAATCCCTTTATAGTCTTCTCAAAGTGCAGGATGGCTTTATTTGAGCTATTTTATGTGCTTAATTGGTGCTAGCGGGACCTCTTTCCTGCAAGTAAGCAGCGGCTCGTTTTTAGCCTTGCAGAGAGGGTTCCCGGAGCAATTGAATTGCAAAACTCTTGCAGACGTTTTAGATCAAAGGATTTCCTCTGGCGCGAGCGGCCGCAAGAGATAGCAAGGCACCGGCCGCAAGCCTGCCGGAGCCTCCGGCCGTAAGGGAATAGAATAGCAGAATAGCTTGCGGCCGGTCCTTGCGGCCCCGCAACGGCTGCGGCCGCTAATAGAATGAGGCCCTACGTGTTTTGCCATTGTATTGAGTTTCTTATGGAAATAGTGGTGCTCTAAAAAGAGTCTGAGTGACAAATGTCATTCTTGAACTGAAACCACTGTTCTCTATATTTTATTTTATTTTTTGTTGTGAAATTGTCGTTGAGGTTATTTTTTTTTTTGGGGGGGTCTGTTTTTGTGGCATGTCTTGTCTTTGGTAGAATTAAAGTAACAGTACTTCATAGTAGACAATGTTTTTGGTAAAAATGCATCCATCATCGAATAAATCACCGTGACTTTTTTATTGTTTTCAATGTAAACTTTAATAGCCTGTGGATTCTTGCATCTTGAGAAGGCAACATGCAGCTGGCCATGTGCAAATACTGGTTCTTCTAAAAAGATACCCACAGATTTGAAAGTTTATCCTTGTGATTTATTAATGGTCATGGCAAATGCCATGATAATGGGAAATTGTCTCCTTTGATGTACAAAAGGGAGGCTACTTTCACTTGGTGCCAAATCTATTCATGGTATGAAAACTCTCTCTCCTTTATGGGTACCAGTTAGAATTTCCGCATCTATGAAATGGTCCTTTAATTCTTTCTATTTTTTTTTTTTTACTTCAGTTTCTACAAATAACAAACAGATATTACAAAATTATATAAAACACACATATACAAATACAAGATATATTACAGTTATACAAAACCTAAAAAAAAAAAAAGTTATGTCTTATGAGTTTAAAGAATGGAAATATTTATCCCAAATCAGCCAACTGTTAAACCTGGATAAAACAATGCCCATGTCGTATAGATTCCTTTCTAATTCTCTGTTCTTTTTAAGAATTGTTAATACTTCATTCAGTGATGGAATAAGTTCTGATTTACAGCGTTTGGCAATAAGCCATTTGACTACTGAGACTACCTGTATAATTAAAGCTTGTTCTTCCATCTTAAGCCTATTGTCCATGATGTCCATGATGTCGGCTGTATTGATTTTACCGCAAATTTTAGAAATATATTCAAAAATCAAACTCCAAAGTTTCTTAATGGGGTCACAGTCCCACCAAATATGTTTGTGCGTCCCCTGCTGATTACAAAGCCTCCAACAAAGCCCCTTATTAGGATTATTGTTAATAATTGCTATCTTTACTGGAACAAAGTACCACCTCTGGATCACTTTAAAATTGACTTCTCTATATGCTTGATATTTAATAATTTTCTGTGACAACGCAAATGCTCTAGACCAATTTTCCAGATCAATTAAGTTATTACATTCTTTTTCCCATTTAAGCATACCTGGAGATTTTTCCATCTTATCCTGTTTTCTTAATATTTCATAGCATTTGGAAATTATATGTTTCCTGTCATTATAAAGTATTAACTTTTTTGGAAATTGGTTAAGGATCTATTTGAGGTAATTAAATATTTTGAATTTAAAATAACTTTTTTAACTCTCTCATATTCCAACCATTTAGACGATGGAAAACTAAAATCAGCACATAATTTGGAAAAAGACTTACTTTCACTTTTATCGAACAGATCTCCCAATGTCTGTATATTCCAATTACGAAGACAGGCCAAGTTAAGAACATTACTTACACCTAACAATGACATTTCCGAACACGGAATTGTCGAAAGGTTTAGTTTTTTCTTCCATTTAAACCAAAATGTAAACCCTGATTTAATTATTATTGACGTAATATTATTATTGGGAAATTTATCATGCCAAAGCCAATCTCTTAATGATAAGCCCTTAGCTAAACATTTTTCTATAGTTATCCACTTATTTTGTTTTGTTTTAACGGACCAGGGTATAAAATGAGATAGCATTGCAGCCATATAATATTCTTCAACACAAGGGGATACAATGCCTCCTTTTATAAAGCTCTTCCTAACAATCCTTGAATTAATTCTAGATTTTTTCCCATTTTGAATCGATCAAGGTTTGGTATTTTTTTATTATAGTTTCAGGAACGGATAAAGGCAAATATCTAAATAAATAATGTATTTGTGGTAATTTAGACATCTTTATGGCTGCTATTCTACCGAACCAGGATAATCTATTTGATTTCCAATTTATTAGTTGGTTTTTAATTTTGTCATATAATTTTGAAAAATAAATTTTAGTTAGATTTCTAATTTTTCAGAGAATTCTATTCCCAAGTAATTGATTTTATTTAACTCCCAATCAGTTCCCCAAATGTTTTTCAGAGAAGTTATTTCATCTTCGTCTATATTTATTGTTAATACCTCTGTCTTTGACCAATTTATTTTGTAGTAAGAAATTTAACCAAATTTATTTATGTAGTAAAGACTTTCTAGGTTTGTCTATAGTTAATATCACATCATCAGCATAAAGCATAATTTTATGCTCAGAATCACCAATTCTAATTACATGAATTTTCTTATTCATTCTAATGGCTTCTGCCAAAGGTTCCATCATTAAAACAAAAATTAAAGGAGATAATGGACAACCCTGACGGGTCCCATTGGTAATAGAGAAAGTGTTTGTTTTTAGGCCATTTCCTACAACACAGGCAGTGGGGTTTGAATATAAAGCCCCTATAGATTTTACTCCAAAATCTTCAAAACTGAATTTTAGTAATACTTGATTCATAAAATCCCAGTTTAGCCTGTCAAATGCATTTTCTGCATCTAATGTGATAACTATAGAAGGTTTATGATTATCTTTACAAAAAGAAACTACAACAATTAATCTCCTCGTATTATCGGCCCCCTGCCTATCTTGTAAAAAACCTGATTGATCCATATTTATTAATTTACCAAGGCACAAGCTCAATCTTTTAGCTAAAATGTTTGCATATCATTTTATATCCGTGTTCATTAAAGATATCGGTCTATAATTCTTACACCACCTTAAAACTTTATTTTGCTTTGGAATATTAACTATAACTGCCTCTAACATTTCTTTAGGCGCACTCCCCTTTCTTTTAATTTCATTGAACACTTCAGCTACAGTGGAAATAGAAAGTCTACACACCCCTGTTATAATGTCAGGTTTCTGTGCTGTAAAAAAAATTAGACAAAGATAAATAATTTCAGAACTTTATCCACCTTTAATGTGACCTATAAACTGTACAACTCAATTGAAAAACAAACTGAAATCTTTTAGGTGGAGAAAAAAAAAGAAAAAAAGAAAAATAATGTGGCTGCATAAGTCTGCACACCCTCTCATACCTGGCGATGTAGCTGTGTTCAGAATTAAGCAATCATATTCCAAATCGTGTTAAATAGGAGTCAGCATACACCTGCCATCATTTAAAGTGCCTCTGATTAACCCCAAATAAAGTTCAGCTGCTCTAGTTGGTCTTTCCTGAAATTATCTTAGTCGCATCCCCCAGCAAAAGCCATGGTCCACAGAGAGCTTCCAAAGCATCAGAGGGATCTCATTGTTAAAAGGTGTCAGTCAGGAGAAGGGTACAAAATAATTTCCAAGGCATTAGATATACCATGGAACACAGTGAAGACAAGAAGAAAACTGGTCTGGGAGGCAACCAAGAGGCTTACAGCAACATTAAAGGAGCTGCAGGTATATCTGGCAAGTACTGGCTGTGTGGCACATGTGACAACAATCTCCCGTATTCTTCATATGTCTGGGCTATGGGGTAGAGTGGCAAGATGAAAGCCTTTTCTTATGAAGAAAAACATCCAAGCCAGGCTACATTTTTCAAAAACACATCTGAAGTCTCCCAAAAGCATGTGGGAAAAGGTGTTATGGTCTGATGAAACCAAGGTTGAACTTTTTGGCCATAGTTCCTAAAGATATGTTTGGCGCAAAAACAACACTGCACATCACCAAAAGAACACCATACCCACAGTGAAGCATGGTGGTGGCAGCATCATGCTTTGGGGCTGTTTTTCTTCAGTTGGAACTGGGGCCTTAGTTAAGATAGAGGGAATTATGAACAGTTCCAAATACCAATCAATATTGGCACAAAACCTTCAGGCTTCTGCTAGAAAGCTGAACATGAAGAGGAACTTCCTCTTTCAGCATGACAACGACCCAAAGCATACATCCAAATCAACAAATGAATGGCGTCACCAGAAGAAGATTAAAGTTTTGGAATGGCCCAGCCAGAGCCCAGACCTGAATCCAATTGAAAATCTGTGGGGTGATCTAAGTGGTCAAAGAAGAGTGGGCAAATCTTGCCAAGTCAAAATGTGCCATGCTGATAGACTCATACCCAAGAGTGCTGTAATACAAACAAAAGGTGCTTCAACAAAGTATTAGTTGAAGGGCGTGCATACTTATGCAACCATATTATTTTATTTTTATATTTTTTCTTCCCTCTACCTAAAAGATTTCAGTTTGTTTTTCAATTGAGTTGTACAGTTTATAGGTCACATTAAAAGGTGTAAAAAGTTCTGAAATTATTTATCTTTGTCTCATTTTTTTACAGCACAGAACCTGACATTTTAACAGGGGTGTGTAAACTTTTTATATCCACTGTATCTGTCTCTTTAAGGCATAGTGTGCAAGGGATCCACATCTTGAGCCCCTATCACCTAATTGGGAGTCTAAGCCCTATATAAATATCACATATATAGTTGTGAGCATACGAGTTGTTGCTAACGCTTGCGGGCTCGCATAGCGAGCCTGCGTCCCTCGCGAAGCCTTCGGTGCTCCTTGCCAGCAACTGTGACCCTCGCAAACATTACGTCGTAACGCAAACAACATACGAGACACGTTTCCACCCATTACGACCTCGCAAAAAACGGCCGCAACCCGTGGACATGAAAAAATTAAAAACACAATAAATACACAAAACACATACATAAAAAGCTTACCTACAGCAAGAGGGGGCATCCAGGACCTCAAAAAAGTAAGTTACACCTTAATTTAACTCAAAATAAAAGAGTTTAGACACTACAAAATTCTCTAAGCAAGAGAAAAAATGTCCGCCGAACAAAACGAAAACGAGGCTACAGCACTATAAACACGCAAAACACCACAAGAAACACGCAAAACACCACAAAAAACATACAGATATTCCGCTACAGACGCATACCACACATTAGCCGTCATTTTAGAACAATGCGGAAGTACACAGCTACGCTAACGGTTTGGTCTCGCGCACGCACACTATTACACTGCACACATTCATCACGTTTACACAGCAGCTCCACACCACTAATGCTCCAGCAACATCAAAACAGATTGTCAGCTCTTCAACAGAATGCTTCCTACATATATTACTTGAAAATAGGTAAAGTATATTAATTTATTAATGTATTATTTATTTGATTATTATACACCAAACAGCATTAGCTCACTTACAATTTCATTTGCCGTCATTTTTTGATGGGCAATTCGCTAGTAACACTATAAATATAACACTTGAGTGATTCTTTAATGTGTTTAGCAGCAGTTGGTGTGATGTGATATCCGCAAGCTTGTGGATTGTAATTAAACTGTAAAAAAGTATAGTAGAGAAGTGGTGAGCGTTAGAGATGTCGCCGACACTTCGCCTGCGGACTATTCGCAGCGATTTTGGCATGTTCGCGTTCGCAGCGGACTGCGAACACATGCGATTTTCGGTTTGCCCCCTATATTTTATCATTGAGGAAACTTTGACCCTGCACCTCACAGTCAGCAGACACATTCCAGCCAATCAGCAGCATACACTCCCTTCCAGAGCCTTCCATCTGAAGGACAGCATACATTTTAGAATCATTCTGAAGCTGCATTCGTTGTGAGAGGACAGATAGTGTAGCTGCTGGAGATTTAATAGGGAAAAAGATAGCCAGGCTGTGTATTTAGCTTCCATTACAGACCTGAAGGACTCATCTGATATCTGCTGCAAGGACAGCAACCCAAAAAGCCCTTTTTAGAGCTAAAACATCATTTATTTTATTTTATAATTTTTTTCTGTGTAATCTAATTGCATATGCCTGCCTGCCAGCGTGTGTGTGACAGGCTAACACCTAACAGCTTATATTGTGCTTATTTTCACTACTCATACCTGGTGGTGTACCATACATTGAAAACAACCATTTTTTTCCTGTAATCTAATTTCAGTTGCCTGCCTGTGTCAGGCTCACAGCTTATATTGTGCTCAGTGAAATAAAACAACACTTTTTTGACTGTAATAGATTGAATAGCAATTGCCTGCCTACAGGCGTGTGTGTGAAGCCTATTGCATCTACTCTTGCCAGTGCACAGTGGCAGAGAGAGGAGTCTGAAGAAGAGGAGTCAGACGAGGAAGGTGGCTTTGAGGAGATGGAAGACCAAACACAGCAGGCGTCCCAGGGGGCTTGTTGTCACCTTTCCGGGACCCTTGGTGGCTGGGTGGAGGAAGAGACCTTCAATGACATCAGTGAGGACAAGGAATGGGACATGGCTAGCTTGGTATCCAACCTTGTGCAAATGGGGAGTTTGCGGTTGTGCAAAGGGACTGTTTGCGGGGCATTAAACGGGGAGATTGGCCTGTTACTGTGAAGCGGGTGTAACCCTTACACTACCCGATCGATACAACATCATACCTGATATTTTAAAGCATGTTATTCCAAACAAGTTAGGAATGTTAGGTGATTTATGCCCTTTATGGCTTAAAACCAGGCTCTGCATCAACTATGTAATTTTCCGTGGGAGTTTTGCCATGGATTCCCCTCCGGCATGCCACAGTCCAGGTGTTAGTCCCCTTGAAACAACTTTCCCATCACTATTGTGGCCAGAAAGAGTGCCTGTGGGTTTTGAAATTCACCTGCCCATTGAAGTCTATGGCGGTTCGCGAACATTTGATGGAAGTTCACGTCCGCTGTTCACGAACCGAAAATTTGATGTTTAGTTAGCTTCATATGATTGTATTTTGTGGTGCACATATGTAAGATCAAAGTACTTTAACCCTTTAAGTGGCGAGTTACATTTCAACATTTTTTTTATTTGCTGGAGGCAATAAAAATGGAGAGATTCATAAAAAAAGTTAAGTGATAAACATACGTTAACTTTTGAGCTTTACAACTCTAATATTTCAGCAAATTAAAATGAGCTCAATTTAATATTAAAGACACATTTACGTTTTGTGGATTATAAAAACATCTGATAGAGGAGAATCAGTAGTGTATGAAAAAAATTTTGTATAAAAAAAAAAAGACGCCCCCTAAAATTCCATGCTAAATTAGCATTACATTCATAATTCATTTTGGCCAATCAGAGGCAGTTGCAACATTGTAGCAAAAGTATGGGATTCTGTCTCTGCAGTTAAGCATCATGGGATTTGTAATCTGGCACATATTTATGTAGGAAGGTGCTATGTATTTTCATATAAGAGTCCCTCGCTGCAGCACATTCCACCTCAAGTCTCTGCAGCTCATTTCATCTTTCACATTCACTCTGCAGTTTATACTACCTCACTATCTGCAGCACATTCTCACAGTCTCTGCAGATTATTCCACCTGAGGGTCCTGTACATCTTCACCTTCGCAAAATCTGGCAGCTGCAATCCCTCCGCCAATAGACAGATGGCGATTTTCATATAAGGCACGGCGACAGAAGAGACCTTAAGCTATTAGAGCCCTAGGGAGCAGAGTGCCCATGCCGAACATAGCAATGGCCTTGTTGACGACTCTTCGCCGCCGAGTTGCGCCACGTCGGAAGGGAGAATAGTTATTTGCCTTACATCAAACATTACGGCGCGCAAACATTTACAGCGCCCTCTGCCGGATGGCTCCTGTAACTGCAGCTGTGGTGCCGAAGTCATGTGAAGGTGAAGAGGAATAGATCCCATCTGAGTCCCTGCAGCACATTCCACCCTTCACTGCAGCAAATAATAACATAGAAATGACATATAAAATATGATCATAGTGCTATATTAAACATTAGCTGCAGTGTGGACTCAGCTGTGGTTACTTCTCTGCATCTTCTACCATTTCTGCTGGAAATCAGTTCTATGTATTAACTACTACTTGATTTTTTTTTCATTTTAATTGCTGGTGGTGGGAGGGGCTGATGGTGTCTGGCAGAGCTAACGAACCTTCAGCTGAGCACAATTAGAATTAGCTGTTAGCTCTAAGCTCTGCAGATTCTCTCTCTCCCACTGCAGCAAATTATAACATAGAGCTTACACAATTATACTCTCTCTCCCACTGCAGCAAATAATAACATAGAGCTTACACAATCATACTTTCTCTCCCACTGCAGCAAATAATAACATAGAGCTTACACAAACATACTCTCTCCCACTGCAGCAAATAATAACATAGAGCTTACACAATCATCACCATCGCAAAATCTGACAGCTGCAGTACCGTCTCCGGCCGACAGATGGTGCTGCTGATTTTAGCACATAAGGCGCGCCGACAGAAGAGGCCTTGAGCTATGAGAGGTGCGTCTGAGGCCCTGGGGGGCGGTTAGCGCCACTGCCGCCACTGTGTGCCCACGTTGAACATAGTGATGGCCTCACTGTCGATTCAGCGCCACGTAGGAGGGGAAAATAGTTATTTGCCTTCCCTAGAACTTGATGGTGCCTGAAAACTCACAGTGGACGGTCTCTGGTAACTGCAGCTGTCAGTGCTGCAGAAGAAATGCGCAGGCAAAGAGGGATAGATCCGACAGTTCTAGGTATTCTGTCCTCTCTCTTCTCTCCCTTCCTGTCCTTGCCGAGCAGCTTCCTTGCTGTGATGCCACACAAACATTGCATTGGCCAACAGGCAACTAGCACTGCTCAACCGTTTGCTGAGTAACAAACAGGTTCAAATCTGTACTTGAATGCTGTGTTTTTATAGGCTAGGATGGGTTGCTGCTAAAGACAGCACAGTGGTGTAGAAATCCAGATTTCTGTTTACTGCAAAAATAATCTGTAAGTTTATTAAAGATCTTTTAGATAAAAAACATTTAAAACCAGGGAAACTTCCATATACTTTTAAAGCTACGATGGTTAACAAAACATATTTTTGCTAAACCATTTAACTAATGTTAATATGTTTGCAATTAGTGTAATACAGGGGTGGGCTTCTGCCAGGTCCATGAGGCCCTGGCCTAGGGCAGCAAATTTTCAGGGGGCAGCAGGCTGGCTGTAGATACAGTACAAGTACATTTGTTTGTATCTGCACAAAAATGTCTATATGCAGTGATATTCCTGTCTGTAAGTACAATTGACATTTTCTTATACATCATATATATAAATAAACACACATAAACTTATTATTTTAGATATAGAAAGTGGGGTAGGAGGGGCAAAAGTCTGAATTGCCTAAGTACACCATGGCGTAATATTATTTTCAACATGCTTGCTCCATGCTTGCATATTGTTTTTGCTTGCATATGATATTTAGAGCCACCCTATTGCTTGTTGGTTTATACAGTAGACTAACACTGATAGGGATTTCCCACACTTGTATGTATGTGGTTATATATGTTTACCAGTGTTCATTTTATATGGTGTTGACAAAGGAAGTACCCATAGGGTGCTTTACACTGATTCAGCGTGATATCGGGTAAAGTTTTGCTTTTATTGTTTGTTTTATTTTAAACTGCATTCAGTTACTAAAAGCCAACACCGGACCTACATATAAGCTTAGGATTTTGGTAGTGCTTGGTAGTGTTTAACTTTTTTTTTATCCTTGTGGTTAATCAAGAGATTGCTTTACAAATCTTTCCCACTGGAAGATTTGTGGTCCGGCTTTGGCCTTCTTGGTTCCTTTTGTCACGCTTAGCCCTATGTCAGCCATTTCTTTAAAGGAGTATCTAAGTTTCCCTGTTTTTACCTTTTTCTAACCTAACACATGCTGCTTATATCAGAAACACACGTTAAATTGATTCCTTCTATACAGAAGAAACAAAGTTAGAGGTGCTCAATCAGAGAATGAACTAACCTTAATAGGTTAGTTCTATGGACATGATAAGCCACTTTGAGAGCAACCTCTTTTAGCTCACTTGTGAGCTTCACAGGGAGAAATATTCTGTGGTATATCAGTCTGGTCCCACTCACTAGGGTGACCCAGCACCGAAATACCCTGCAGTTATACCAGGCAAATCTACCCTGAACAGGAGAAACGTCAAACCCCATACATATGTTTTAGCCTTCATAGTACCTTTTCAGTGAGGTGTAGCTGAACTCCCTAATGCACAGTCAGCTAGGGGTCCACGTCTAGAGTCCCCCATCACCATTAGGGAGACTAATCCCTAAGGGTCATTTGTATAAACAAAAAACAAAGTTAGAGGTGCTCAATCAGAGAACGAACTAACCTTAATAGGTTAGTTCTATGGACATGTTAAACCACTCTCAGAGCAACCTCTTTCAGCTCACTTGTGCCTTTCACAGGGAGAAATATCCTGTAGTATATCAGTCTGGTCTCACTCACTAGAGTGGCCCAGCCCCAAAATACCAGTCAATTCTACCCTGAACAGGAGAAACGGCAAACACTAGATGTACGTTTCAGCCTTTATTCGGCCTTGTCAGTGAGGTGTAGCTGAACTCCCTACGGCACAGTGAGCAAGGGGTCCACGTCTGGATTCCCCTATCACTCTTAGGGAGACTAATCCCTAAGGGTCATTTGCATAAACAAAAAACAAAGTTAGAGGCCGAAATGTACATCTGGGGTTTGCTGTTTCTCCTGTTCAGGGTAGAATTGCCTGGTATTTCGGGGCTGGGTTACTATTTTGAGTGAGACCAGACTGATATACTACAAGATATTTCTCCCTGTGAACGGCACAAGTGAGCTAAAAGAGGTTGCTCTCAGAGTGGGTTATTATGTCCATAGAACTAACCTATTAAGATTAGTTTGTTCTCTGATTGAAGATCTGACTGTTGTTTTGTTTATTCTATACACATACAGATTTATTTTATTTAAAATAAAACTTGTTTTCCAAACCCCAGAGCTGCTTACATAGGCACAGTGCATCTACCAATAGAAACACTACATCTGGGTACATATTTTAACCCTTTACTGACCTTCAAGACAGCAGCAGCTCAATGCAGAGATCCACATAGTAATGTCTGGGTCCTCCTTACTTCCTGTTCCCATGTAAAACAGAACTACACATCCCATTAATAAATCGCCTCAGATTTCATATAACCCCACTACAAATAATATCTGACCGTCACAGAGACACAAATGTTAAAAATAAAAATGATATATATACATCAATATGTTTGACTCATCACATATATATTGGGACAACAACTATTGCCAAAATCCCAACTTCACATAACATATCACAATGTCCAGGGTACCATAGACCACAGTACACAACAGGTTAATACCAATCAGAAAACACACATGGACCACATTAGCAGCTACCAAGCACTCATTATTAAAGGGATAGACACACCACAAACAATAATCTGCAACTGGAGTGATCATTACCATAGCACCCTACTCACAGAGTTCAGCTATGGCACATCCATGGAAAGGTATGTCATCTACACAATACCATGGAGTCTCAGATACAGGGGTGGTGGTCATGTCATTATGGGCAGTAGGAGGCCTTAAACACAGGACTGGCTGTCACCAATGGTGGGAAAATGGGTGAGTGAAAGCCACAGGTTATTCACTACATAGCACAGGCCAGGTCCTGCATTTTCACATGAAGCATGTAAGGAACAGGCTGTTATATGTTCAGGGACATGGCCATATAGGGAGATTACCCTAATGTGATGAAGCCGTTCTCAAAGGACTATAAACACATAAGGAGGCTGTGGAGAGGCACATGGAGCACCAGGAATCTTACCTTCATCATCTGGAATCATGAGTCCTGGTAAGGCTAACGCCATTGCTGTTGTGCAAGTGGCAATATGTATACCAATAATAATCATGTGACAATTTGTGATAATATTAATGTATCAAATAATCATAAATTACACATGCGATATGGTTAGCAACCCTTCAGTGGAATGGTGAGGTCCATCAGTGTATGTGTATCAAAGGATTAACTTCCAATAATCACTAATGATCTTGTTCACAAATGCTTTAGAAAATAGGGATGATAACACTTAAATTAGTATGTGAACACATATTGGATATGTGATCACTTGTTAAACACGCTTGTGTGACTGGAATGTTCTGGAATCATATCATGCATAAAATGCCTATATAGGATGATGACCAATATCCTTAAATTGTTTTGTATGTTGATGTCCAATATCACTATCAATAAGAAACACATAGAAATCATTGTTTTTTTGTATACACAGAGCACAGTCATAAACACACCCAACAGTACATTAATATCATGGGTCTGGTGTGGGTGTATCCAAAATGACACAAAGTTATAAAAAATGACAAAACCTAAAGGGGGTTAAGGAAATACTGTATAATAATAATGCTAGCATCTACTGTAGTCACATGTTGTCATTAAACCACAGTAACCATAATCATGAATAAAAATCTCATAATTAAAAACTGCATATAATAGAAGTAACAAGTAATGCACATAGCACATACATCATGTCTTCATCTGCACCATTACATGGATGCTTAATATCCTCGATTTTGTAATCCAGTTCAATTACACACATACACAACGATCTAAAAAAATCTTTATGTACAGTACAGTGGTAAATACTGTAACTGTAACAATAAATCAGCTTGCCTGAACTTCATCCACATGAAGTGCAAACCGTTCTCTATCTGTCATTTGAAATAATTTGCCATCACCACATGGGTGTAGGAATTGGGGGGATGTGGGGGACAAATCCCCTCAGATTTTTCTATGTTTGTATGTATGTGTATATATAAGCTAATTTACAACCTGTTTATAAAATGAGCTGCACCCCCCCCCAGAATTTATTCTGGCTCCTACACCCCTGCATCACAATCAGTAATGATGTGGCATCTCACAAGGATTGCCAGTGGGGCCAGATGCTGCCTTGGAATAACTGGACAGTTTTAGACTTTGCTAGTCCCCCGGCATATCTGCACTGGTATGCGTTAAACTTAACAAGAAACGTGTTATTGAAAATTATATATGATGTGTGAGATCATTCTACTAGGGGGATGTCATTGATGAAATTACTATCTTATAGCCGCTGTGTATATATTTCACTCAAATTGTTTGGTAGCACTGCTGGCAGATGAAGAGGGTGCCTTCATGGACCTGAATTGTGCATAAACATAAAAAAAAACAAAAAGGTTATTGCTAAAGGAAAAACAAAAAAAGGGACTGCACCATTTTTTCTCAATGACATTTCTCGGTGACCATCAACTGGTGAAATGTTGAACATACCCATTACGTGTCCACAGAGAAGAAGGTCATGGACCATGTGATGGGGGGTAGCCATCTGCTTACAAAATATCACCATCACATAGGCCATGATCGTCTACTCTGTAGCCAGGCTACATTATGGTAACTCTTGGACCAATAGATGATCACTGAGGTGTGCTGTTGAGTAGATCAAATCATGGGTGAAGTCCCTATCTCCTCCTCTGCCTGGCCACAGGGCCCCCACACCCTGTGCTACTGGGCTGGATCCCTAGTCTGAGTTGGTGTGGCAGGGGGAGGAGCCACGCTGTGGGTGTATGGGGGAGGCCTCTAGGAAGGAGGAGGGTGTGCTGGGAACCAGAGCACTCTGAAGGATGTCCATGCTATTCTGGTTCTGCACCACCTGAAGCAGCCTGGCCATGAAAGACTCCACATGCTGGTTGTGCCTCCTCACCTCTCAATGGAGCAGTCTGAGGGTGCTGCCCACCAAGGCCTTGTGGGAAGAGGTGAAGGCCTGGATTCCACTCATAGTATCTTAGTATCATCAATACCAGCATCTCCATGGTGGCCTTGCAGCAAGTGGTTAATGTGGGGAGCCTGCCTGAATCCCGATCGGACCTCTGCAGCAAGGGTTAATGTGTCCACTCGGCAGGGGTCCTGATAGGACTCTGCATTATAGGGGTGATGTAGGGACACTTTAGGGACACTGCAGGGGTCACGATCGAGGCCCCTGCAGCTAGCGGGGGGCTTAATTGGAACAGTCGCAATGGCTTCACAGCTCTTGAGATGGCTCCAGGGTGGAAGTAAGCTGCGGCTGTTTTTTTTATTGTTTTACGGGGTTGATGGGAGGCTCTGCAGCAAGGGTTAATGTGTGCGCATTGCAGGGGTCCCAATGGGGACCGCTGCATTATACTACTGGTGGGCCTTGAGATGGAGGTCGTGGTTGGCCGGGCATGGCTGTGGCAGGAGGCGGCAGTGGTGGTGGCCCAGTGGGGAGGTTTTAAGGACCAAATGTTGATGGTGGTCATGATAGGCCTAATTTTGGTACTCAGGACCTGCCAGTGGTGTGAGGAGGAGCTGATAGTGGCATGGACCGGTTATCTGTACAATAGTTGGGCCTGGGTGGTGATTCAATCTGTGGGAAGAGGAGGCCAGAGGGGGCAAATGCCACTAGTGTGGCTGAAGGTCCAGCAAGTTGACCCACTGATCGAATACATTGTGAGTCCTCATGCTCAGACCCTCTGATCCTCTCCCTCCGTCCTGACATGGATCCTATTGGGCAGGGGGCGCTGCCAGCAGCCTCTGGTTCCGACTGAGCCGACGTCCTGTCTCTGTCTCTATAGTGAACCAAGACTTCCTGCCAGCTGCAATGTAAGAGGAATGTTACATGGCTAACAGCATTAAATGATCATTTGATTTATGTGTATTTCTATCTATCTGACATGCAGTTCACTTATTAGCTAATGTTTGAAGCTATCCTTTGCTGGATGAGATAATTTCTTTATATTATGAGCTTGTTTGTTATTCGCTCATAACAATATCGTGATTTGTGCTGCTGTAAAGCCTCTGCAGCACATGCATTTACATACTCTGCAGAAATTGCTGAGCATTGTTTTATACTAACCAATGAGTGAGCATATCTCAGCTATAGTTATTAACATGCTACTGAGAACTGTTCCCTGATGGATCCCTACAGAGTCTGTACATGTGATCTCAATTGGATGTTTACTAAATGTATATCTATCTGGTATTTGCTGCATCTATTTGTCACATCTATGATGCTGCCCACCAATGACAATGATATGGATTTGAGGAGAGATAGACGATCCATCTATCCCTAGTGAAATCCAGAGAGCTGTCATTTCACTCTTACTGGTGGGCAGCATTTCCATGGGATTAGAGTTATCTATGTGTGTGCTGTACATGTGGGTGTATATGATATTTACCTGGCAAGGATGCTGGGTCTTGTGCAGCCCCCAGGTCTGGAGGTCCAGGATGGTCTCTGCTTCTGTAATCTCCTTCCGCAACCTCTCCCACTCCTTGTACTGGACAATCACTCTGCAGCCACCACTTGGAGCTCTTATTGCTCTTTCCATCTCTTCCATCATCTTCCTGACCTTTGCCCAGCTGTCATAGTAAGAATACCTTACAGACCTCACATTCCTAAACCAACCTCAGTAACTGCAGCTGCTACCTCCTTCTAGGCCTTGCCCTTGTGACCAGCCTTAACTTCCCACCACACTGTAATAATATGGGCTTAGGCACGGATGGCATTGAGGAGTACCAAAATCTCCTCTGGCCTGTAGTTAGGTACCCTGTGTTTGGCTCCAGACTCTTGTCCTCCCGACTGTGTCCTCCCTATTCTTACCCTGAGGCCTGTTCCTCCCCTCCTCTAGACACCCCCCTAAGATCAGTCCCCATCCTGAGCTATATTTATTTGGGCTCAACTCTCCCTCCCCCTAACTTACCCCCCCCCCAGAACTACCATTCCTAGGCCTCCACGCCATCCATCCCTATGTCTCCTTCCCTCCCATCCATTCCCACACTCCCTACATCTCCCACCTTCCCTCTCCCTTCCTCTCTCTCCTCCCTCTCTTTTCCACTCTTTTTCTCCTCCCGCCCTTAAATTACACATACATTAAATCTGTTTTCTTATTCAATAGTAGTAAGAAGAGAAGGGAGCTCTAACTCTTTTTGAGAGGACAAGACCGTGGAGCTAACACTTCTTTTTATAAGGAGAATAATTTGAAGAGTGTATATGATTGAAATAATTCAAATTTTTTAAGTGGAGAATTTTTAAGCCTCCTTTATATCATGGACAACTTATCCATACCTGTAGAAGTATTAATGCATGTATTATTATTTAAAAACCGTTATGGTCTATCCAATGTTTCATTTTGGGGGTTTCATAGTTTAATTTAGTATGGTTATACTTACACATATTTTCAATGTGTTTCTTGTGTGACTTACCAAAGACATTTTGCTCTCTTATACTACATCAGACCCTGAGCCTCATTCTAATGATGGCCATAGGAGCTGCATGGCCGCAAGGGATAGCCGCAAGCTACTTAGCTATTCTTGCGTCCAACAGCTCCGATCGGCTTGCGGCTGGCGCCCTGCATTTCATTGCGGCCACCTCCGCCGCAGCTCACTGCAGGGAAAGCCTTTGATCTCACACGGTCGCAAGAGATTCAACTGCATGAAAGCACCCATCCCTATTCAAATCCTCAGATCACCCTCCCGTCAACCCCGTAAAACAATAAAAAAACAGCCGCAGCTTACTTCCACCCTGGAGCCATCTCAAGAGCTGTGAAGCCATTGCGACTGTTCCAATTAAGCCCCCCGCTAGCTGCAGGGGTCCCGATCGTGACCCCTGCAGTGTCCCTACATCACCCGTATAATGCAGGGGTCCTATCAGGACCCCTGCCGGGTGCACACATTATCCCTCTAATGCAGGGGTCCCCATTGAGACCCCTGCAATGTGCACACATTAACCCTTGCTGCAGAGGTCTGATTGGGACCCAGGCAGGCTCCCCACATTAACCACTTGCTGAAGGGGTCCCACCTAAAATTAACCCCATCACTCATGGGGATCAATATGGACACACATGAGACTAAAATGAACCCCCTCAGTCCAATATGAGTCTACATAGACCCCTATAGGACACTAATAACCCTATAAGTGCCATGAGGGTCCTCCAGGACCCTCATGACAAAGTCTAAGCACTACACTATTAACCCTAACTATATACCATTAACCCCTTATCCCTAACTATACCCCATTAACCCATACTAAACCCTATTGAAACCTAAATGGCCGATTTAACCCCTATTTTACCCTATCTGGACCTAATAACCCTAACTGGGCCTCGTTAACACCTTCTAGACCTATCTAACCGTAACTGGGCCTATTTAATTCCCCCTACTAGACCTACTTAACACTAAATGGGCCTGTCTAGCCCTATCTGGACCTAATAACCCTAACTGGGCCTATCTAACCCTAACTGGGCCTATTTAACCCTATCTGGACAATAACCGTACCTCGGCCTATTAGGCCCAATTAGGGTTAATCTAAACCTAGCTGGGCCTATTCAACCCTAGCTGGGTCTATGTAACCCATTCTAGCCCTATTTAACCCCATCTAGGCCTACTTAACCCCATCTAAGCCTATTTAACCCCATAAGCCTCCATCTAAGCCCATCACTTATGGGGGTCCATACAGACCCCCATAAGACTCCATCTAACCCCATCACTTATGGGGGTCCATACAGAACCTCATAAGCCTCCATCTAACCTCATCACTTATGGAGGTCCATACAGAACCCCATAAGCCTCCATCTAACCCCATAACTTATGGGGGTCCATACAGCCTCATTAGTGTCGGGGAGCTCCTCCAGGGAGGAGCTCCGTTATTTTTTTTTTTTTTTTTTTATAGCAGCAGATTTTGTCAACGGCTCAGCCTGGGGCAGAAGAGGAGGAGGACGGGGACATCATGGACAAATTTGTTTTATATTTAGTCTGTTTATTGTGTTTTCATGTGTATTTGTGACTAATGTAATGTTTATTTTTTCAAGAGGCACCAGCCGGAGAAGGCAAGAAGAAGGACGGGAACATGGTGAAAAGGTAAGTTTGATATTTAGAATGTTTATTTTTACATGTTGTGTTTATTCTTTACTACTGTGATTTTTGTTTTTGTTTTTAGGGGTGTGAATTGTGCTGGGAACACCGTAGTCACTGTTGGTACATCTGCAAAGGTAAGTGGTCTTATTTATTCTATTTTAGGTTAGATTTAGGCCATTAAATGTATTGTAGATAGGGTTTAATGTATTGTAGTTAGGACTTAATGGTTTGTAGATGGGATAATATTTTATAGATGGGGTAATGTATTGTAGATGGGGGAAATGTATTATAGTTAGGGGTTAATATTATGTAGGTAGGGGTATATCTGTACCGTATTTATTGCTGTATTGTAATGTTATGCATATTTGTGTGTGTATTTTCTTTGCAGGTTTGTAATTATTTTTTTATTTTTTGTATTGGGGGTTTGTAATGTTCTTTATTTTTTGTAACATAGGTTTTTTATTTTGTGTAATTAGTGGGGTGGGCGGTTAATAGGGGATTAGGTAGGTAGTATAGGTGTTAATAGATAAGGGGTAAGTGTTAGGTAGGTAGGGGTTAATAGGTTAGGGTAGAGAGGGATTAGTTTAGATTTAGTGGTTTTTGAGCGGGAGAATAGTGTAGTGTTTGCACTTTGTGTCATTAGGGACCTGGAGGACCCTCATGGCTCTTATGGGGTTAGTAATAGGGATCTCATTGTCCTATGAGGGTCTTCATATACCCTTGTGGGACTGATTGGGTTAAACAGAGGCTTACGGGGGTCTGTATAGACCCCCATAAGTGATGGGGTTAGGTGGAGGCTTATGGGGGTCTGTATGGTCCCCTGTAAGTAATGGGGTTAGATGGAGGCTCATGGGGTCTATATAGACCCCCATAAGTGAAGGGGTTAGATGGAGGCTTATGGGGGCCTGTATAGACCCCATAAGCGATGAGGTTAAATAGGAAAAGATTGGGTTAAATAGGCCTATAAGGGGTTAGATGGGACCAGTCAGGGTTAAATAGGCCCAGTCAGGGTTAAATAGGCACGGTTAGGGTTACACAGTGTCACGGTTATGGTTACATAGGTCTAGAACAGGTTAAATAGGGCCAGTTAGGGTTAAACAGGTCTAGAAGGGGTTAAATAAGCCCAATTAGGGTTACATAGATATAGAAGGGGCTAAATAGGGCCAGATAGGGTTAAATAGGGCCAGTTAAGGTTTAACAGGTCTAAAAGGTTAAGGGGTTAATGGGGTATAGTTAGGGTTTATAGTGTAGTGCTTAGACTTTGTCATGAGGGTCCTGGAGGACCGTCATGGCACTTATATGGTTAACCTATGGGTTAATAATGTCCTTTAAGGGTCTATATAGACCCCTATTGGAGGGGGTTAATTTTAGACTCATGTGGGTCTATATTGACCCCCATGAGTGATGGGATTAATTTGAGGTCCCGGGGGGTACTTATAGTACCCCTGAGGCAGGGGCTAATAGTTTTATTGATTGTGCGTCCTACAAGGACCTTCAAGATCCTTTCAGGACCCACGTGGGGCGGGAAATTAGAATTTTTAATGCAGCGAGGGCCCAAATTGGGACCCCCGCTTCAAGGGTTAATGTGGTGATCCTCCGGGGGTCCCGATGGGTACCCTGCAGCATGGACCTTTACTGTTAGTTGCTGCGGGGGTACTATAGGCTTGGGGTAACCATTAGTGTGCCGCAGTCACTTTAAGGAGCCGCAGCGGATCTTTAGGGGTAAATATATATTTAATGCAGCACTGTACAGTGCTGGAATAGATAGGGGATACATTGGGGGACATGAGGATGACATGTACTACATTGGCTAGCTGGCACATCGCCGCTAGCCAATACTGTCATTTTTGGCCACAAGTCCGCTGAGCTTGGAGAACGGGTTACTGCCTTCGGGGTCATTGAAGTCTGTAGTCCCAGGCTTGGATGACCTCCAAGGCAGCAACTCAATATTCAACTCTGGCGGACAAATGGCGGCGATGTTACAGCTAGCCAATGTAGTACATGTCATCTTCATGTCCCCCATGTGTCCCCTGTCATTTATAGTGCTGTACAGTGCTTCGTTGAATTTATTTTTTAGTTTTGCCCCCTTTGATGCCTGATCTGCGATCGGCCGTCGGAAGGGGTGTGCTGCGGCCTCTTTGCTTTGAATAGCAAATAGCTGTAGGGCTACGAGGGGCAGCACACTCCCAAGGAATCACAGCGTTGCGGACGTTTTGCGGCCAACATTAGAATGAGGCCCCTAGATTGCATTGCTTTGTATACATTTCTAAACCGGAACACTTAACAGTAATATTCACTGAAGTCAGTTAGATTTTCTTTTAAGGTTAATATGTTGTTAAATTCATCATGAGCAATCTGGTTAAGACTACAGATGATCCTACATTTCTTTCAATCTTTTGTTGCCTTGGGCCAGATCATTTCTGAAACCCAGGCTATTTTGAACTGAGAGATGTTACATATGTTTTTAGTGTGGCACTGGTCTTAAAAGAATACATGTGAAAAGATCACTGCACAGTTTAATCAGGAAATGCTCATTAATATTGTTCATATTCAATTATTTAAAAAAAGCAGTATAAAATACTTAGTTTTTGAAGAATCTGAATCAGCAACTGGTGGGCTCCACATACTATAAAATCAAAAGGGGGAGGCGGCTCAGGCTGAGAAAGTGTGCTAAATTGCCAGGCAAAGTATTATATTAACCCAATTTACTTCTGTAGCTGGAGATTCGGGCCTCCATTCAATTGAGCAAATTGTAGTTAGAAGAGTCCGTAATGGAGCCCGTAAATTAATTTTGCTATTTAATTGCCGTATTTTAGCTACCCGCAATAATTTGGGCGTTAGAAGCTCAAAATCCTTGCTGTTGTCAAAGTTGTAACTCAGACCCATCTAAATTTTTAATCTTTCAAGCCCATAAATGTTACTGCACAACAGTCCTAAGCTCGCAAATAAAATTTTTATTTTACGTTTTATTTCCGTGTTATATCAATCTCGGTAATCAAGGAGTTAATACATATCAGGCCACCCACATGGACTAGAACAGTATCTTCATTAATTTTTATTTTGTACATTGCTGGCTTGCGAGTCCGATTGCATAATTGATTGATGTTTAAACGCCATGTTTTACTAATGTCATGATGACGGTCTCATTTACTATTGGCTGTTTCTAAATCCGTAGTTGCGCTCTTGCTTAATTGATCATGGCCTGAAATGCTACTTACGGGTGCATGGTTTATGGTTTAGGCTTTCGTCCAGGTAGCTGCAGGCTTTGCAATTGAATGGAGACCTTGCTATGTTAAAGCGGTTTCCCTTGACATCAATTTTTCTAATTCAAGTTGGAATGAATATAATCAGACTGTTATTTTAAACCATTAAACCTGTCTCCCAGATAATACCCCATGCAATTACTTTATAAAACAGAAGTCTAATAGCCCGACCGGAGGCTGATACTCTAAACTTTGAAAGTACGGTAAATTTAATTTTGAATATAGCTATTATAAATCATTAAATAGGAATGTTACTAATTATCATTTAATAAATAAAAGAAATACCTACTCTAGTTCACACATTCACAGGTCTTTTACCATTTATTCTATCTAGTAGTGAAACTATTGGGTCATGCTTATTGAAGTGAACAAAGTATATCAACAGCAATGACATGTTTAAAGTGCTAGCCTATCCTTACTATGCCTCTTTCTCATCTCATTCCTCTAATATCTAAGGTTCCATATGTCTGTTGAGAATCATGCTCTAACATATGCTTCTCTCCTCAACTGAAATGTAATTGAAGCTTTTTCTCCTCTCACGTATAATGCATACATTTGCTTAACTTTAGCCTGCCTTTTTGGTTTGATGCTGAAACGTGAACCCATACCACTATATGATTCATAAATATACCAGTAAGTGGCTTTTTCTATTACACCAACTGACCACAAGTACATCCCTCACACGCAATCTGCTTTTCAAATAATGCTGACAAAGGGAAATACATACAGCTCCCTGAGGTGGAACAGCTTGCTATATGTTGAGATGAAGAGCAACACTATTTACCGTTATGTAGGATAAAGTGGATTTAACACAATGTACATAATAATATCCTCCACAATACAATGATGCAAATTATTACTGTACTTTCATTTTTTTTATATAAACATAGTAATCTAGAAATTAAGGTTGACTTTTAGTCTATCAATTTTAACCATTTTAGATTTCATCTCTGATCATTGTAATAATTTAATTAATTGTTAATTGACCCAGAAGAAGGCAAATAAAAAAACTCATTGAAACATTGCCAATGGATCAACAGCCCTCCTTCTCTAATTATCCAGCATAAACCTGTATGTCCTTTTTATTCATAAATTATCCAACCCTTTTTTAAAGTTAACTATTGAATAGGTTATCACAATTTCCTTTGACAGAGTTCCACAGACCTTTACTGTGAAGAATCCCTTTCTTTCTTAGGTGGAATATTTTTTTCTTCTAACCTCAAGGGATGTTCTTTTGCCATTTTAAAAACCTCTTGGCACAAAAAGTTCCCATGAAAACGCTTACATTTACCCTGAGTGTATATAAAGTAATCATATACCCTCTTAGACACCTTTTTACCCTAGAGAAAATAGTTTAATTCGATTAGTCTTTCTTAGTCGCTCCATTCCCATTACTAATTTTGTTGCCCTTCTCTGTAGATTTTCCAGCTCTACAATCTACTTTTTTTAAACTGTACCCAACATCATATTACATATTCCAAATGAGGGCATACTTACTGTTGTTGATTAGTCATTCAGTTTTGTCCAACTCTCCATGACCCTATGAACCATAGAACACCAGGCACATCTGTCAGTCACAGCCCATCTGAGCTCCTCAAGCTCATGCTTATTATATCAATTATGTATCATCTATCCATCTACACCACTGTTGTCCCCTTCTTTGTGTACCTTCAAGCTTTCACAGCATCCGATTCTTTTCCTGGGAATCCTGCCTTCTTATGATATGACGAAATATTTAAGCCTTAGCCTCATGATCACATCTTCCAGTGAACAGTTTAGCTTGATTTCCTGTAGTATTGATTGATTGGATCTCCTTTAAGTAATTTTCACCAACAACAAAATTCAAAGGTGTCAATTCTACGGAGCACAAAAAGTTTAAGAACTTGCCATAGTTTGTTGTCATCCACACAGTCAAAGGCTTTAGAATAAAAATAAAAAAAAGTAGAGGTGCTTATCTGAGAAAGAACAATATCTAAGTAGGTCAAATAGATAAATAGAACATATCGCAGGCAATTGCCCAAATGAACTATATAAGCAAAGTAAAGTAAGTTATATGCAAGTGTTATGATCCTACTCTGCCACTCTAGGACCAAGGGTTCTTTTGAAAATTCCTTTAAGCAGCAATTAATTCAACACAACAGTACCCAGGACTGTCAGGAATCGAAGTCAGTAGAGTTCTCCCAGTGTGTAGGAGCAAAGTATCAGATAGCAGGGGGGAAAGACACAGGGGGGAGAGGGGGTAAAAACACAGGGGGAAGAAAACATATGGGAGGGAGAGGAGGGGGGAATAATACACAAGGGAGGAAGTAGACAAAGGGAATTAGTGGGGGAGAGGCTCACATTGTGTGGCAAACAGCATTGCCAGGATTTACATTTTATTGCCCTAATTTTTACGGGCAAGTTGCTAGTTGATGACATAATGATCATATGGGATGGTTCCAGAGAAGATCTGGCTAACTTTATGTCTTTACTCAATAACAACATTCTGAACCTCAAATTGACTTATACCATGTATACCTACAAGGTTGATTTCCTTGACATTATCATACACAAGGACGACACAGGGAATATCAATACTGACCTGTATAGAAAACCAACTTCAGCCAACAGTACTCTTCATCACTCTAGTTCACACTTCCCGTCTACATTAAAAGCCATACCTGTCGGAGAATTCCTGCGGATTAGAAGGAACTGTACCAACCTTGACACTTTCAAGAAGAGATCTGATGAATTGAGAATCAGACTGAGGAATAGAGGATACAGTGGAACATCAATTTAAAAAGCATTTCAGAGAGCTTTACATACCCCAAGGGAACAACTGTTATCACCTAAACCCAGACCTGCGTCACTGAAACAGTGAGATTCATCACCACCTTTAATGAAGACTGGAAGATGATTGGCAAGATTCTAAATGATCATATTGGCATTCTTATGACCGACACTCAACTTCAGACTCCAAACAGTTTGGAGGTTGTCCAAGAACATCAAAGATCATCTGATACAGAGCCACTTCTCCAAGAAATGTGAATACTGCAAATTCTGCACTTATATGACGAAAAAAGACAAGTTAGAACACAGAACAGGTGAAGTGATCAGCCTGAGAGGTCTTTTCAATTGTGTGACTGAATCAGTAACATACTGCTTAGAATGCCATTGACAACTCTGTTATGTGGATATGACCAGCAGAGAATTAAAGACCATAACTTCTGATCTTGCCATTGCTCATTCTCATCTTTAATTAGTAGTCCCTGTCACAGGGACCAGCCACTTTGTTTTAAGTATACATGACCTCTTGCATCATTATTTAATGTTTTTCAGTTCCATGTCATCATTGTTTATTCTTCTCTGTTCTTTTGCTGCAGAAGTACATATGCATCTTAAAGGTGACATGAGGGAGGTGGGGTAAAAGACACAGGGGGGAAAGAAAGGCATGGGAGGGAGAGGGGGGAAGAGACACAGGGGAGGGAAAGAGACACAGGGGAGGGAAAGAGATACAGGAGAGGGGGAAGAGACACAGGGGAGGGGGAGGGGGAAAGAGACACAGGGGAGGGCGAAAGAGACATAGGGGAGGGGAAAGAGATGCATGGGAGGGAGACAGGGGAAGAGACACAGGAGGAAAAGAGACACAGGGAGGGGGTTAGAAACACAGGAGAGAGATGGGGGTAAAACAAAGGGCGGGAAGGAGACACAAGGGAGGGAGATGAGGGGGGGAAAGGAGACACAAGGGAGGGAGAGGAGGGGGAAATGAGACACAAGGGAGGAAGTAGACAGGGGGAGAGACTCGCAATGAGCACCAAAGGCGCTCATTGCGAGGCCAGTGATGAGCGCAGAAGGCTCTTATTGCGAGGTCAGTAAAGTAGAGGGTGGGAGATGTTGCAAACCTTCTCCCCACTCTCTGACCCCTGTGCCTGTTTCCCCCTCTCTACCTCCCGCTGTCTCTTTGCCCCCTGTCCCTGCCCTTCAACCCCCCCCTTATTTCCCTTATTTGTGTCTCTTTCCCCTCCTCTCACCCCTGTGTCTCTTTGCACTCTCTCCCTCCCCTGTGTCTTTCTTCTTCCTCTCCCTTTTGAAGTCTTGCATGCCTTGCGATAAGCGACGCTCGCACTGTTTTCAAAGTCTTGTGGGCCTCACGATGAGCCCTATGAACTATGGCCTCGTTGTGAGCCTTTTTTTAAAAAATTACGTTTTTACATCCACCATTTTTCTCCTTGCTTAGCCGATTTCAGACCTCCCAAAAACACCAATTAAACATCAAATTAGCTTGCAACCTCACTTACAGCCTCCCCCCGTGCTGTGTGTGAGGTTGTAAGTATTTTTTAAAATTAATTGCAGTCTTTTGGCGGTCTTGTGACGGCTTCCTAGTTACGGTCCTGAAAAAAAATGTGGCCGTTAAAGCAGTAGTTTTTTCAAAGCCTTGCATGACTCGCGATAAGCGCGGCCTGACAATGAGCGCTTTTGGCGCTCATTGGCAATCTTTTTAAAAGTCTTGCCGGCCTCACGTTTTGCGAAATATTGTATTCTGGCCCAGAACGGGTACCGTATATACTCGAGTATAAGCCGATCCGAGTATAAGCTGGGGCACCCATTTTACCACAAAATACTGGGTAAAATGAGTGACTCGAGTATAAGCCGAGTGTCTCTTCTCCCCTCTCCCTTCCCTGTGTCTCTTCCAACCTCTCCCTTCCCTGTGTCTCTTCCCTCCTCAACCCCACTCCTCAACCTCCCTCCTCATCCTCAACCTCCCTCCTCATCCTCAACCTCCATCCCCCTCCTCAACCTCCCTCCTCATCATCAACCCCCTCCTCAACCTCCCTCCTCATCCTCTCTCCTCCACCCCCCTCCTCAACCTCCCTCCTCATCCTCAACCCCTACTCCTCATCCTCAACCTCCCTCCTCATCCTCAACCTCCCTCCTCAACCCCCCATCCTCAACCCCATCCTCAACCTCAACCTCAACCCCCCCTCCTCAATCTCCCTCCTCAACCCCCCATCCTAAACCTCCCTCCTCAACCCCCTCCTCAACCTCCCCATCCTCAACCCCCTCCTCAACCTTCCTCCTCAACCCCCCATCCTCAACCTCCCTCCTCAACCTCAACCCCCCTCAACCCCAACCCACCTCCTCAACCTCAACCCCCCTCAACCCCAACCCACCTCCTCAACCTAAACCCCCCTAAATACCTCCCCCCTCTCCCCTCACTTACCTGCTTGTGCTCCGGCCTCCGCTCCTTGACCCGGCGCGCATGTGACGTCACATGCGCTCCGGCGCCGTGTCAAGGAGCAGAGGCCGGAGCACAAGCAGGTAAGCGAGGGGGGAGGTATTTAGGGGGGTTTAGGTTGAGGAGGGGGGTTAGAGACACACAGGGGGGTTAGAGAGACACAAGGAGGGGAGAGTGACTGGAGTATAAGCCGAGGAGGCCCTTTCTTGCCTTAAAAAAAGGACTGAAAAAATCGGCTTCTACTCGAGTATATACGGTACTTTAAATGAGTTTGTGTGGAATTTATTAAGGTTATTACATGAATCCCACCTAGTAATGTGTATTTGGTAAATTTGGTATTTTTGACCATCTGGAAAGGCGCTGTTCCGGGTCATTTTGCAAAATATTGAATTTTGGCCAAGAACAGGTACTTGAAATTAATTTCTGTGGAATTTATGAAGGTTATTACATGAATCCCACCTAGTTATGTGTATTTGGTGAATTTGGTAATACTGACCCTCTGGAAAGTTTTCATTCTGGGTCATTTTTGCTAAACATTGTATTCTGGAATGTTAAAGGGTTAATTAAGCATACTATCAGATAGGGTTTGGCTCTTAAATATAGTTCTCAACTATATTTAACACATCCCAATGATTCCCTTTATAAAGTGTGCATTCCGGCCTGTTTTTGCCTGTTCCGTTTTGATATTTTGTTTATTAAATGGTTAATAAAGTATTATATTAAATTGGTTTTGGTTCTTATATATTGTTCTTAATATTATCTAACACATCCCAGTGATATTGTCATTGATTTCTTTTATAAATGGCCTGTTTCGGCCCGTTCTGTTCCGGCTTTTACAACGTCCCATTAACTGACGACCGAGTCTCTACACAGAACAGTGCAGTTCCCATAGGACGTCTGAAAATGTGTATTAAACTGATAGAGGGAAGGTAGGTGGATCTACAGAGGGACTAGTCCCAGACAGCAAAGTATAGGATTGGTTCACACTAGGCGGGGTAAGTAGTGGGTCCCAAACCTCTACTACACCAGTGTCCGAGAGGGCCACACCACCCTCTATGCTGTCTTATGTTATTGTTTTAATTTGTTTCACAATATCTATTGATATGTTATCTATGCTCTTCTGTGTTCAATTATCTGCATTTATTGCTGTAGGTACAGTTTTCTGGTACAAACAAATAGTTACCAGATGAGCAACATAACTAAGACTACCTTACATACTGTATATCTGACTTCTTTGCTTATATAGTTCATTTGGGCAATTGCCTGAGATATGTTATATTCATCTATTTGTATCTACTACTTATCACTACAGTGCTATATTGTCTAAGACTAACTACTGCAGAGTACTAGTGCCCACTCAACACATATTAGATCAGTTTATGATGATGCTTACATCTATATTTCATTTACAACAATCTGTATATATTTATATATACAATAAGGTTATCTATGATCTCATACTGCAATATGCGGGATGGTATATTGTTTTGAAGTTTATTAATCAAGCATATTTTACTTTACTTTTTTATATATATTTGTATAATAAAGGTTATGTTTTAGCATTTTGCCTACTTGGTTCTTTACTGTGGTGATATACTTTGGAAGCTATGTTGGAGAGAGTTAACCAGGGTGAGATTTAAAGATGTACTTATACTTCAACTTTCCTTAATACTTTAGGTTGCTATGCCTATGCCTCTGCAGATTTAAATAACTTGCTACCTTATTTGAATTACTTACCATGACCTCCATATTGTTTATACTAAGCCTTCCCCCTTCTCCTCCCCCATAAGTAGTTAACCTATTGCTTATCCTGCTACACTTTCTACTCTATTACTTCTATCAAGTCCCTTCCCCATACCTACTAGTTTACAAAATCCCCCAGCCTTTCTATCATCCTTTCCCCAATCACATTATCTCCTCTTCAAGTGCAATCCATCACTGCTATAGATATTGTACCCAACAAAGAAGTAAGCCCAATGCTATAAAAAAACATTACCTTCTTTTATTAACCACTTTTTAGCCATGTTTTACCCTCCCTATGCTCCTTCTGTGTACCTTGGCTAGTAGGTGGCACTGGTGGTATATTTGAAAATTATGCCTTGGAGGTCCTTGCTCTTAGCTTCTTTCCTAGATCCATAAAATCTTTTTTTAGAACACTCCATATTTCACTTTTGTCACTGGTACCAATGTGTACCAAGACCACTGGGTAATTTCCAGCCCCATGCTATAATTTATCGACCTGATTCACAACATGCTAATCTAAGCATACTGAGACAGCAAACTGTTCACTTGCCAGCATCTGGGTGATAAATCACCCAGTCTACCTTCCTTGGAGTTCCCTACCACCAAAAACTGTCTATTACACTGCCCAATCTACCCTCCCTCTTCTTAGAGAAACTACTCTATCTGACATTGTCATTCCTGAAAAGAAATCCCCAGCAGTTGCACTCAATCAAATCTGGTGTTTTGTCAGATCAAAACTGGCTTACCTCCTCTTCTTGTTTCCTCTGCTTCCACTTTTAACTGTAACAAAGCTACCTCCTTGGATATCCTCACTAGCCCCAGCTCCACCTACCACCCCAGGCCCAGCTAAACTATGACCAGTGAGCATCAACTCCCTTTCCAGCGGAGCAATATAACCAAGTGCTGCATTTCTCCTCTCAAGTTCTCCAGTTTGAGCTTCAAGGGAAGCAACATGCTTACAATTATCACAGAGGTATGGACCCTGAAAAAAGTTTGCCAGTGGTTGTGAGTGAATGTTTAATTGCATATGAATGTTTAAATTGAGTGAATGTTATTTCTTTTATGCAAAAATAGTTATTTTTAAATTTTAATTTGAGTACATTTGCTGACCGGTAATGACCAATACCATAATACAAAGTAACAATTGCGTGCCATCTTTGGTGAACACTCATCATTTCTGGCAGGGGATTCTCATAAAACTACAAAAAATCGCCTAACCATAACCAGTGATGGCCTGTGTTGATTTGCTCTCGGAAGGGTCTGCAATCCAGGCGTGGGGTTCCCTGAAGGGCCTGCAATCCAGGCCTGTGTTGATCTGCTCCCTGGAGTGCCTGCAATCCAAGCGTGGGGCTAAATGGAGGGCCTTTGATCCAGGCATGGGACTCCCTGGAGGGTCAGTATTGATGGCTTTGTTTGATTGGCTTCCTAGAGGGCCTGCGATCCAGGTGTGGGGCTCCCTGAAGGGCCTTCAGTGATGGCTTGTGTCGATGGGTTCCCAGGAGAGCCTGTGATCCCTGGAGGGATTGTGATCTGGGAGTGGGGTCCCTTGGAGGGACATGCAATCTGGGAGTGGGGCTCCCTGGGGCGATTGGGATCTTGAAGAGGGGTTCCCTGGAGGGCCACGATCTGGGCTTGACGCTCCGTGGAGGGTCTGTGGACTAGGCGTTGGGCTTCCTGGAGGTGTTTCGATCTGATGAGGAGGCGCAGATCCGATGATGGGGCTGCGATCCAGTTATGGGGCAGCGCTGAGAGACTGGGTTGAGGGCCTGCAATTATGTGTTCCAGTGAGGGGGAAGCTGCAGCTCCAAACTCCCGCTCAGCTTCTACTCATGCGCACACTGGAACGGAGAACTACATCTCCCAGCATGCAGATCACCAGGATCATAACCTATTGGCTGGGGACAGTTAGTCTTACCCAGCCTGATATTAAATCTGCAGCTCCTCCTAGACAGCTCGACTGGGTGATGCTATGCAGAGATCAGAGCGCATGTCCAATTCTGTAAAAATTTAATTTTGACATATTGTCACATGTACACTGATCTGGCTATCTGGAGCAGTTTAAATTTTAAAGTGACAGCACCCATGTAATAAAAAGCATTACAATTTTAATGTGTTACTACTTTTTTATTTAAATATTTATAGTAATTATTAAATTCTGAAGTAGTGCATACTTTTGGGTGGGCAGTTGCCCATTCGCCCTAATGCGTCAGCCTCCCCTGACCATAACTTTGCAATCAAAATGCATGGAATTTAACAGTCACTCACTTGCAGAAATATATACTGAGCATGCTCATTACAGTGCATACATGTGGCAGGATGTACACTGGATTGGTGAGGTTGACCCTGAACTGACTCATGATTACAATGTAAAAAATCAGAGCCAAAGTGCAGCTTGTGCTTACAAGAACCAAAGGGTAGCCTCAACCAAAGTTCCAAGCAATAACTTCTCTCCTCCTCTACATCGCCACCATCCCATAGGGCCCTCAAGTCCTCTCAGTACAGATAATGTGAAGTTAAATTATATGTTATCTGATTGTTTTTTTTTTCTTTGTCTGTTTAGTTTTAAGGTTTTGTATCCAAAAACAAGACCATCAGTTCAAACTAAAATAATTATTTCAGTTTACATTGATTTCTATGGGAAATGCTTGTTTGGAGCTCATCTTTTTTGGAACTCATCCTGCTGTCTGGAACATATTAAGAACGAGAACCAAGGTACCAATGTATATACAGAATCATTGTAAAGTGGCTATTTAAAGTGGTTGGGAAAGTGATAAAAAGGTGGTTCTGAATGGAATGGAGGAGGTGACAGGAGTAATGATGTCTGTTTTTTTTCAAAATTGATTGGTATCGACTGTTGCCTAACATAGAAACTTAGAGCCTCATTCAATTGAGGCTTTCGGGAGATCCGGGCTCGGAAATGGAGCCCATAAGTTACTTTGCTATTCAATTTGCATCATTTTGCTGGCTCCGATTGAGTTACGGGCTCCGGGCTGTAATTCATTGCGATTTGTAAAATCGCAAGTTAATGCCCCTTCAAGCAATAGTTGCAAACGCTAAAGTCGCTATTCAATTCCTCCAATTCCCCCTTGCTAACCACTCCATCAATCCCGCAAATGGCAAAAGTCGAACCACAAGTTACTGGTACCAAGGAGGTCTCGCAAAGGGCTTAATGACATGTACAAAGCACTGTAACTGCATATAAAAACACTCTACTGTACTTTTTATTAAAAGGGAAAGTAATGTTAGGTCTTAGAATTAATAGCACACCATTCTCAAGCTCACAAATCGGCCCAACATAATACTTTATTTCATGTTTAATTTCTGTGTTATATCAATGTGTTAATACATATAATGGAACTTGCATGTAATATTCACGGCTTTATCAATATTGCATTATATCTTTAATGTGAGTCCGATTGTAACTCATAATTCAAGCCCGTGACCATGATCCCTGACGCAAGGCTGTAACTAGTGGTTAGAGACAGATAATAGAATGTGGGTCCGATCGTGACTCGTGGTTCAAGCCCGTAGAACTTCAATGAAAAATGAAGGTTGGATTTCAAAGTCATATGCTTGGACCACTAGTCATGATCGGACCCACATTCCATTGGCTGTTTCTAACTGTGAGTTACAACCTTGCATCAGTGATCATGTTCAAGCTTGCAAATGCTACTTTCGATAACATGGTTTGCGATGTGCGCTATTGGTCCGCAGACATACGTACTACTCCGATTTAGTTGCGGCCTTCGAATTGAATGAGGCTCATAGATTTCACAATGTAGAAGATCCAAACTGGCCATCTGGTGTGCCAATTCTATGCCCCTATAAATCTGAATAAATTTAGGCTGAGGATAGCCTTATGCCAGACAGACCCATTTTTTTTTAAATAAGAGATCTTTCTAACATTAGTACCACATTTTTAATCTTCCAAAGCTAAAATGAATATGGATGGATGGATGGCAGGATAAATGACAGGATGGATGGATGGATAGATGGATGGCAGGATGGATGGATGCCAGGATGTATGGATGGATAAATGCATGGCAAGATGGATGGATGGATGGATGGCAGGATGGATGGATGGATGGCAGGATGGATGGATGGATGGCAGGATGGAAGGATGGGTGGATGGCAGGTGAAGAGGTCCTCATTTCTATGAGCTTTAATGATCTTTAGTGGTGTAGAACAAGTTTGCAATTCACTAGAACCCAGTTTAGAGGTCACTTTACATTTTTCAGCCTTGTTTGAGTCAGTAAGCCAAGACCTGAATAACATAAAGTAACCATGTTCAGCAGCCTGGAACACAGGTTTTGTTTACTCTGCGACAGACATACTTAAGACATCCCGGCTTATCTGAAAACCTCTCAATTCTGCAGAGGAGAAAGACACACTAATTTGTTGAATGCCAACATTGACATGGGGATTCTAGTGAGCATTTGTATTTAATATTCCATATGGAAGTGTAACATGATATGCAATTAATCCAGTTGTAAGCACACACAGCTGAACATGAATGCAGCTCTGTCCTATATAGCGCGCATTTGTCGCTGGTGCACGATGTAGTCCTGCACGATTTAATTAGGATGCGGTTCTGTTGGTGAGCTTTTGACGCCGTTCTTTTGGCTTGTGCCATTACTTCGGGACACCCAACTGTACACAATACATGGGTTGACTATATTTTACTTAGTAAATCATTAGTAAAGCATACTTAAAGAAGTAATATTGAACAATGTACCATATAGTGGTGTTTCCGGGGCCAGACCCCGCGCAGCGCTAAATCTCAGGATAACGCGATGTGGGCAATTGATTTCAAAAGTGAGGTTGCAAGCTAATTTGCTATTTAATTGGCTTTGTGAGCCCCGAAAGTTGCAGGTTGGCTGACGTCTGCAATGAGCAGCAAAGCTCGTAAAGTGGTGGTGGTGGTGGGGGGGGAGGCGCTCATTGCGGGGTTTGCAATGAGCGATAAAGAACGTTCATCGCGAGGCCCGAAAGTTAGATTGGGGAGAGCCTCGGATTGTGTGGAAAACAGCATTGCCAGGCTTCAAATTTTATTGCCGTTATTTTTGACGGGCAAGTTACTAGTGGTATAATAAAATTGTGTTACTTGTTTCAATTAGAAAACCTAAAATAGATACTTTCAGATATATTTTTAGATAAATATAGGAAGGATACAAATATGCAAAATATTCACTCATGATAACTAAACCCAGAGAGGATACAAATATGTAACATTTGTCATATAGAAAAATGAATAGCGGAAGGATGTATGTGATATTACATTGCATATATCTAAAATTTGCAATATAATCAACAATGCATTCAAAATATAAGCAAATGGGGGGGCGGAGCTAGCGTCTGGACTGCACAGACGTGTTAGTGCACGGAGCTCAGCACAAACACCACAGAAGGGGCCAAAACCCGGCTCCAACTGCAGGGGGGACCCCAACACCATCAGGGGAGAAGGCTGTGAGGCAGGGGAGGCGATCCCGATCCCCCACGGGACCCCTGCACCGAGGCTGAAGCAGCCTGCATGACCAGCCACCCACACAGCAGGCAGAGACCTGCAGCCCCAGCAGGGGAGCGCCTCTGCATAAAAAACAGCCCAGACAGGGAGAAGAAGCCCAGGAGAGGAGAGGAGAGCAGCCCCAGCCAGAGGGGGACCTCCCAGAAGGCAGCAAGGAGGTGAGAGAGGGGAGAGAGAGAGGAGAAGGGCCTGCAGGGGAGCCGGCAGCCATCTTGGAAGGAGGAGGAGGCAGCAAACGGCCTCCACAGGAGCCTAGGACATCCAACCTGGTGCCCAAGAGACCACTGAGGACCCTGGGGAGACCTCCGGGGACGGCTGGTTCCGACCGGAGGGGCACAGGGTCTACACAGAGGTGGACAGAGCCCCCTGAAGAAGCAGAAAAAGTCAGTGAACGGCGGCCATTTTGGGAGTCCCCACATGTGGACAAGAAGGTACCTTTCACTACAAAGGTGGTATAACCTCAAGCTAAGGCCCAACTAAATTGCTTATCCTCCCATTCTGGACACTTCTCTATATACAGCCTATCTAGCCTTTGCTTTTCAACACCTGTCTTATCACAGATACACTTTCAGGGGCTTGGGACTTTAGTGTGCACTAATTTCTGAGGGAGAAGGCATCCCTGCTTCCCCCACAACTGAGACTGTTTCCACATGTTTAATGAACAATTCTCCTATTCTACCTCTAATAATTGCAAATAAATAGCTCCTTACCAGGCAAAACTCTGTGTACCACCAGGACAAGAGTGATCTGCCTCTCTATAGGCAAATATAAAGACAAGGCTGAACAGCCTGCTCCTCTGCATTTTTGCATCTCTACCCCCACCCGATGGACCTGTGGAGTACTGCAGAAATAAACCGGTAGCATATAAATACTATACTGCTAGAATCAGCACTGTCAACCAGCATAGAGGGGGCTACAAACTGACCCAGTCAATACGCTAACTGGTGCGTCAGCCTAACCCAATCCAACAGACCTTAAATTGAAGGCGAAACTCAGTGCAATATCTGCAAGAGAGCATTTTTGCCTACACAGGCAGGCACAGGGTTGGCGGGTCTCCAGAATTCTTGACTAAGGGCTAAATCCTCAGCATGGCCTAAGAACAAAATGGGGAACAGACCTGGCAATACCGCCAGCAGAGGTCGCTACTACACCCACAGAGCCTAACATATGACGCCATCTGACTCGCTGTAGCCCTTAGCAGAGTGGTAAACGCACCCCTGCACTACATACCGAACAGGGCCGAACCCCTGGCGGATTATCAGTGGTCTCCTTCATCTGAACACCTCAAGATGCCGAAACCCAAACGCTCATCCTCAGCCAAGGGTATACGGGAGCACTTCCCACCAAAGGCTGTCCGGCACATGTCTCCTGGTGACTCTATCTCAGAACACTCGGAATGCTCCGATCAGGAAGAGAATCCCAAAAGACCTCACCAGCACATAGATCTATCGGCCAGGTCAGTGGCTACGATTGAGCGGCTTCTGGCAAAGGCAATTGAACCCCTCAGGCAAGATCTTAAAGACCTGGGACAGCGCACTCAACTCCTGGAAGAGATAACTGACCAGGTAGTAGAGGCCCAGGAAAGAGACGGTACTCTATAAAGCAGAACACGTTCCACATAACGGAACTTGCAGACAAGATAGAGGACCTGAAAAACCGGTCTCGCCGACACAACGTCCGCGTCAGAGGCATACCAAGGGCTATTCAAGACCTACTAAACTACCTGAGAGATACCGTGGAGGCGATTCTTCCCAACCAGCCTGAAACTATGTGGGAAATTGAACGAGTTCACAGAGCTCTAGGAGGTACAAGGAGCCTGGACGACCCTAAAGATGTCATAGTTAGATTCATGAGGCAGCAGGCGAGGGACTTACTACTATCTGCAACCAGGAAGATGCACACTGTGAAGGGGCCGGACGAGTCGCCCTTACAATTCTATGCGGACCTGTCTCCAGAGACGCTCCATAAACGGAGATTGATGAAACCGGCAACTGCTATTCTTCTCCAGCATAAGATCAAATACCGCTGGAATTTTCCATTTGCCCTCACCTTCACATCTCAAGGTACATCATACACCACCCGTACACCAGAAGAATGCAGGGCAGTGCTGAAGCGCTTACATTTATGTACGGAGGCCACAAGGGATGTGGGGCAGGAGCAACCTCTTCCGCCCATTTATAGGAGGCAGCGGACGCATGTGACATCCCAGAACCAGGGCAAACAAGCCTACGTCTCCAGGGAACCAACCAGCTTACTGGACAGTGTCAAGACTAACACGGACAATGCTGGCCCCGCTGCGGAGGTCAAGCCAGGCTCCTGATCCTACTGGCCTCTTCTTCTGGGGACTCTGATAAAGGCTAAGTTCTCTTTTAAGGGCCCATAGACCCATAGTGTGGGCTTCTGATTTATATTGGAAAAATGATTAAAGACCTAATTTGTTAGTATTGTTCTAGATTGCCAGGTTATTGTGTTCCCCACTTTAAGTGGATAAGATTTCTGTTTGCTATTTGGAGAAATTGATTAAGGTTACTTTGTAGACTAAAACATTTAACTCTGACTTTCCTTAGTTATATCACGAGAAAAGAGCTAATCGTTAACTGGGTTTAGCCTTGTAGTCTAACTAAACGGATATATCCTGCTGAAGCATGACTGACTGTCTTTATTTGCATTTCTTTCTTTTATTTTCTCCCACTGGATAACAGGAAAATTGAAATTTCAGCCGCAGACCAACAGATAGTGCAGCTACTGGCATCCGGGGCTCCTCCTTGCTCTCCCTCCTACGAGATCACCTCTCAGGTAAAGACACCTACACCTAGGATTCCACACCGAGTTTCCAATGGCTCTGTCTAACTACACTCTAATAACCCATAATGTGAAGGGTTTCAATTCCCCTTTTAAGAGGCGGAAGGCTTTTGCATTCTATAAAAAACATAAGCCTGCAGTTATTTTTATGCAGGAAACCCACTTCTCTCGTAATAACAAACCCAAATTCCTACACAGGGACTATCCCACCTATTTCCTGGCCACCCTCCCTACTAAGAGAGCTGGATGTGCAATCCTCCTACATAAAAAATTTCCGTTCCAAGTAGAAAGCAATCTGGTTGACAAAGAGGGTAACTACATAATGGTGTCCGGCACTATCGGGGGGGTTAGAATGACTCTGGTTTCACTGTACTCTCCCACTACTTCACCCTACGCAACTTTAATTGGCTTGCTGAAAACAATTGAATCCCAAGACTTAGGAAGGCTGATAGTTGGGGGAGATCTAAACCTCACCTTGGACCCGACTTTGGATAGGTCAGGGAAGCCTGCTAAGAATAAATGCCCCAACAGAACCAGATAGAATCCTTCCTTATAGCCTGGGGCTGGTCGATGCCTGGAGGGGTATGCACCCGGCCAAGAGAGAATATACATACTATTCCCCAACCCACCTGACATATTCTAGGATTGATGCTATCTTGGTCGGCTCCCCCCTATATGACTCAATTTTGAGAACTGAGATTATACCCTGCCCCTGGTCAGACCATGCCCTAGTACTCATGGAGATAGAGCTGGGGCCAAATTTACAACCCCCCTACAGCTGGAGAATAGACTAATCCCTACTGACTAGTCCGAGTAGTGCGGAGGCAATTGCACAGGACATAAAGCTATTCTTTGAGAATAATGTCTCTCCTGAAACTGGAGCCGACTGGCTCTGGGTTGCCCATAAGGCCTTTATTAGGGGAACGGCTATTAAGCTGGCCTCAACCCTAAGCAGAAACCTTGGGCAAAGGGAGGCAGACCTTACAGGGACACTAAAGAGGCTGGAAGAGGTAAATCAACAGAACCCTTCCCGCAGGGGTCGCAGGTTAATTGACCGGACAAGGCTTGAACTAGATGGCATATTATCGTACCACACTGAAAGGGCAATGAGGAAGATGAAACATCTATACTATTGGAAGGCAAATAAGCCTGATACAATGCTTGCTAGAAGACTAAATAATAAATTCTCCCACCATAAAATATCCCATATTAGAAGGTCAGACGGTCAAATTTCCTGTAGTCCTAACGACATCCAGAAAACTTTCCAGGACTTTTTCCAAACTATATACTCCTCCCAGTCCCATGGAAGTGAACTAGATATAGACGCCTTTTTACGGTCACAAGACCTCCCCGGGGTTTCGGACAGTCAATTAGAAACACTGAACTCGGACGTGTCCCTAGAGGAAGTTAAATCGGCCATTATGGGTCTTAAGCTGGGCAAATCCCCGGGGCCGGATGGTTTCACCAATTTGTTTTACAAAAAATTTGAACCCCTGCTTACTCCCTACCTAACGCCACTATTCAATGCAATTTTAAATGGGGAGCCCATGCCCCTCAAATTGAACCAGGCTGCTCTGGTGGTATTCCCAAAGGAGGGCAGAGATAATCTAGAGGCCAAAAACTATCGCCCTATTTCCCTGATCAATGGAGACGTAAAAATTCTGGCCAAAATCATGGCCAATCGTATTTCTAAATTCTTGCCTGAGTTAATTCACAAGGATTAAGCGGGATTCATCCCCTTTAGGGAGACCGGGGACAACGTCAGGAAGGTCTTAAACATCCAGCACCTAGCAAAAAAGTCTAACACCCCATTATGCCTTTTAGCTCTAGACATAGAGAAGGCGTTTGACACGGTGGAATGGTCATATATGTATAAAACACTAGACAAGTTTGGATTTAAGGGTCGTTTTATTAACCTGCTTAGAAGCTACTATGACTCCCCAACAGCCCACTTAAAGTTACCAGGAGCACATAAAGCGAATATCCAAATTCAAAGAGGGACTAGGCAAGGGTGCCCACTTTCGCCGCTGTTATTCGCACTTGTCATGGAGCCATTAGCACAGGCAATTAGAGCTAACTCAGACATCTAGGGGGCTTTGGTGGGACGCCAGCACCTTAAATGCTCGCTCTTTGCGGACGATTTATTGTGCACTCTGTCCAGCCCCTCTAGCTCTATACCAGCCCTCATGTCTACTATCAAGGAATTTAGTATAGTCTCAGGCCTTAATTTAAATGTGGAAAAAACGGAAGCTTTGGGGATGGGTATGTCACAAACTGAGATAGATAAGCTTAAATCAGAATACAATTTCAGTTGGCCAACTCAGTATTTAAAATACCTGGGAGTAAAGATCACTTCCAATTTTGCCGACTTATACAAATTTCCCCTCCTTGTACAAGTCCCTGACTGAAGATATGCAGAAGTGGGTGAACTTTCATATCTCATGGACGGGCCGTATAGCAGCGGTAAAGATGAGTGTCTTGCCTAAACTGCTATATTTATTTAGGACACTTCCCATACCGATACCACTCAAGGAACTGGACAAGTTCCAGAATAGTATGTTTAGGTTTATCTGGGGCAATAAGCGCCCTCGTATCTCAAGACAGGTAATGTTTAGACATAAAAGTAAAGGCGGACTAGCGTGCCCTAACCTGAGGTTGTACCTTAAGGCAGCTCAATTGGCCCATCTGCCGAGGTTACACTCTGTTACCCACCAGCCATCCTGGGTATTCATAGAAAATCAGCAGATGCTCCCGCATAACTGGGATAGGTTGATCTGGATTCACAAGGAAATGACTCCCTTTCATACTCACCACAATCCTATGATCTCCCTAACTTTGCAGGCTTGGGGGTGGGCCAACTCCAGGTGTCAACTTAGCTCGGGTTTGTCTCCCTTACTATCAGTCACGTCCTTTCCACAAATCCTGAAAGACACGAACCCCATCTCCAAATTTTGGTGGACCTCTAGACTCCTAGACCGGGTAGGGAACTGGGTACAAAATGACAGACTGTTGACTTATGACCAATTCTGCATGATCCACGACCTACCAGCCACGGAAACCTATAACTACTTGAAAATAAGAAGTTGGGTTAACAAAACTCTGAGCGAGTTAGGACTCCCTAGGCCCTCCTGGATATCTGTTATATGTAGAAGCCTTCCTCTCATGAAGGGGGTATTGGGTTCGCTATACAGCATTTTTCGAGACTCCACCAGCAGCCAAAAACCTACATTTATGAAACAATGGGAAAAGGACCTGGGGGTGAAATGGGATTGGGACAAGTGGACAGAATCCTGCTCCAACCTCTCCAGAGGTTCCCTTAATGCAGCTCTGCTAGAGACGGCTGTTAAAGTACTGCATAGAGCCTACTGCACGCCCGATAAATTGCAGAAGTTTAAACCACATGAGAGCAATACATGCGTTAGGGGGCTGCCAACAAGTGGGGGACCACATTCACATTTGGTGGTCATGTCCAAATACACAGGAAACATGGAAACAACTAGCACAATTAGCCTCCACACTATTTCAAAAGGTGGTCTCGCCCTCTATGGAGTCATGCCTGTTGGGAACGCACATCAAGAACCTCTCTCAATCCCAAAATAAACTATTCCAATTAATGGCACTGGCATCCAAAATACACATAGCCAGCAGATGGAAAAAAGAGACACTAAACTTTCAGGAGATAGTCAAGAAGATCAATTACCTTTTTATCAATGAGAGACTGACTCATATTATCATGGATAGCCTTCACCAGTTTTTGGCAATCTGGGAACCTTGGGTAGCGTCCTCATTAAGTGTTCCCTTGAGGTAACGCCCAAATCCTGATTCAGAGAAGGCAAGGAGGGGGCAGGGAGTAAGGAGTCCCGGAGGTTCTTCGGCTGCACTACTAAGGTAAAAGTCTAGTGATGATCAGTGGGGTATTTTAGTGAGGATTATAAGGGACAAATTTAGCAGAAACCAGTTTATCTATTTTAGCCTAGTTGGCTAAAAAGTTTATATATTTAGTAAACATCATTATGGTTTGACTATTCATGTCAATGTCTATTCTTATGTGTTATCTCTGCCTTTCTTTCTCTGCCTTTCTTTCTGTTGTTTATTTTACTGTGCATTATGTTATACTTTGATAGAAATGTTAAGTTATTATACATGATACTTGCATTTGCGGAGGTGGAGGCTCGACGTCGCATCACTCCCGGGACAAATAAACCCCAAAAAACCCACTAACGCGTAAAGAGGAAATACAGACTTACACAAAAGAAAATAGGAGCCGCGGGACTTTAGAAAAAAAAAAGAATACGAGGTCACAAAAATACAAACTTAACGGCCAAAACGCGTACAGCAAAAAACACAAAAAAATATTAAAATTAAAAAAAGAAATACAAAAACCTCACACACAGCACGGGGGGACAGCCAGGACCTCTGGGGATGAGGTTGCACGCGAATTAAAGTCAATTTTATGCAGTTTACCCACTTGAAACTCGGCTAAGCAGAAAAAAAAATGGTGGTGGAAAAAATTTAAAACGAGGCTCAACGACCCCAAAGCGCATAAAATACTGACAAGGACGTACGACTTTTCATTACGACACGTACAAATTTTTAGAGCACAAGTCGCTCACAGGAACAAAAGTAAACGAGAGGAGCGGATAGCTATGAGCGCCAAAGGCACTCAGCACGAGGCTCCTAATGAATGCTGAAGGTCCTCAGAGTATAAAAAGCTTTACATTGTGTGTCCAACAGCATTGCCATGGCTTAAAATTTTATTGCACCATAATTTTTGACCGGCAAGTCGCTAGTTCATGCATAGTTGGGAATCCATGCATGTGCAATGTTTCTTAGTATGTGACAATATAAGGCAATTTAAACACCACATATTGGTACATATTATTATTATCATTTTTATAGTTTGTTTGACTTTTTTTAGCTTAGGACCACCTTTTATTTTTGCTTTTTTGGAACACACTATATATTTGTTTCTGAATTGGATTGCATAATCCTTGATTTATATATCAACATATATTTTCCTGTCACTAACATTGGTACATTGTGGATTGATGTTATTTTGGTCCCATGTTTCCACTTTGTATGATAGAACTGATGTTATTATGATCATGTTTTTAATAAAATCCCATATTGGTGCACTAAACACCTGATTTATGCATGACATGGGACATGATGATGACATATATTTCCTTTTTTTTTATATTTTAAACCATTATTCTGTGAGCACTTAGGAACATCCCAGTGACACAGACGTGACTTGCAAGTGTTGCCATTGCCTGGCCTGTACAATCTTCTGATCTACCTGTGAGGCCTTCCCCCTTTGAGAAAGTCACACCCATGTGACGAAACGTGCGTCAGGGTAGCGTCTGACGTCAGACGCCAACTTTTGTAAACAAGCCAGCGCTTCCTATGCAGCTCAATGCAGCTCCGTGACTATTGAGTCCATATTACCTGCACACTTGGTGCTTTAGTCACAGCACACAGGAGAACTCAGTGTCAAGCTCTAACTAGCAGCGAAATTATAAATTAAACCACACAACGCTGTAAAGAAGCTCACTGAGTCCCTAATAGCTGGACACTTGGTGCTTCAGCTCCAGCATATGGGAGAAGCCCAGTGCCAAGTTTCAAATAGCAGCAAAAGATTAAGTTTAATTGCACCATGTTGTAGACCAGTCCATGCATGTATAAATACTATATAATTACAAATGGTATTTAGAATATCAGGAATAAACCAATATAAGAGAAGTCCACATATGTTGGTGGTCCCTATGGAGACAGCCCCAATGTGGAACTCGTAGGAGATATATATATACACTGCTCTCACGAATAGAGTGCAGGGAATATCAATATACCCCTATATATGCTGCAATTGTACCTTAGATACACAGAAAAAACTTGTATAGTTTTCCTGAGTAAAATAACATCTCAAGCGGTACATCTATCCCAAGTGGCAAATATAAGGAGACCACATAAGGAGATATATATACAATTGTTAATGATTAGTATATCTCATATTAACATTCACAAGAGAGGGTATTCCTTATATACCAAGTCATAGAAGAGAACAGCATATAACAGATATATATAGGGTATAATACAATATTGGTGTATGGACTGATAACTTATAGGACTCATAGTTCCGGATATATACATAAAATCTCTCTGAGATACATATATATAAATAAGCAAGGAAGCCAAGCTTAATACTTGTAGAAGCACTTACTTAGACACCAAAAGGAGAGACTATAACACTGTATTTATCTCTCATTGAGTGGTCTAATGTGCACAAACAAAGGAGTCAATATTAAATGTTTTTAAAGAACCACTCCCTAGTCCCTCGATTTTAAAATGGTTTTTAATCGACGTTGTCCTCAATAGTATAAATAAAGATTTATTGTTTTGTATTTCTCCAATCCTTTAATAAATATATGTGAATAGGTGTGATGCACCGTGAGAAATAAATATTATTTCCCAACATTATATCCATGTATTAATATGTCCAACATGTGTTCTAACATGTATATTGCTTTCTGTGAGTTAATATTGTGATACTTCTACATTATGACACTGCTGGGTGTCACCCTTCCACTGATGTTTTTTTAAACATATGACATTAGTAATTTATGAATAATTGAGACATTGACACTATCACTTATTGTCATGTGACGGGTCTTGGTGTAGATGTTGTTACTTGCACATCCTCAATGGCATTGGACTTGCCTGGACATGAGTAGCCATGATTCCTGTTGTTGGAGGTAAGATCAGTGGTGCACAGTGTGCCTCTCTGTAGCCTTCTTTGGTCTTATTTTTGGGCCTACATGTCAAGCTTCATGAGATGAGCGGTATCCCCCTTCTGTTGATCTGCCCCCATATGGCCATGTGCCTATGAAACCCTGTTCCTAAGGTGCTCCATGTGAAGATCCATTGCCTGGCCTGTACAATCTTCTGATCTACCTGTGAGGATGACCTCCCCATTCATCTAGCATCATTATCAGGTAGTTGTCCGTTTCAGGCCTCCTGCTGCCTGTGCTGACATATCTTCCCTCCTCCCCCTAAGTGTATGTAGATGCTATACCTTCCCTTAGATGACCTATATGAGTACTGTGCTGTGGTGCTGATCAGTACAGTTGCTGCATGTTTTTTGTGGTGTGTCTATCTCTTTAATGGTGAGTTATTGATAGTTATTCATAGGCTATGTTCCCCTGTAAGTTGTGATATGTTATGTGGAGGTGTGATCTTTCCATTGCTACATGACACTTACTGATGTGTATACATATATTATTGTACTTTTTTCACATTTGTGTCTCTGTGACTGTGAGGCTGTATTTGTAAAGGAGTTCAGTTGTATAATTTCCAAGGCTATTTCTGAATGTGCAGCATCTTTGAGAGATATATGCAGCTTTGAGCTGATATTTTTTGTTTCCATATGTGTGATCAGTGTCATGTGATTATTAATTAGTCTCCTTTATTCCACTAGCAGTGTGAATCCTTCATCTGTGATGATTTAACATGCCTATACATTGTTTTGTATTGTTTTCCTGTCCCTTTAAGAGGGGCTGCGGCAAACTGCCATGGTTTTCAAAGTCATTGCCAGTGGTGTTTAGTAGCTGTAATGATTTGTTCTGTTTTTCACCGTTACGGCAGTGCTCTTATTTGCGATCTATCCATAATTTTTGATTAGCATTGGTGTTGGGGGTGATGGTCTATCGAAACAACTCGTAATCTTTAGGCAGTATGAAAAGTCAGTGGAAAAGTTACCTGAAATTATAAATTGTGGTTTGCCACAGTGACTCGTAACAGTTGTCTCACAATGTTTTAGAGGTGGGTGATTAACATATGTAGATAGGGTTTACTTTTCAGTTAGGGCACTCACAATGGCTTTTTCTGAGATGTACATGAGGCCCTCATTTAGAAAGATAAGAAACCTAGAATAAATAAACAAATTATGAGCCCTATGTAAACCATGTGCTCTAAGTTAGGGCACTGACGTAATTTGGATGCTGGAGCTCTGTTTCCTTAACTTCTACACTAATATAAATCTATCACTCCCCAGGTTAGAGCACTCCGTTCACAGCCGTAAATCATGCTCTGTAACCGCAACAGATTTCTGGGCAGGAAGTAGCCAAACCAAGCTTTAAGGATGAGACAGGGCTCTAGGAGCCAATAGGAAATGTGAACTTCGTAAACCTTATAATGAGTGGGAAGTGACGTAAAGCCTGCCCCAAACTTCAGCTTCAAGGGAACAGAGATACTTATATAGCTTGTGTATAATCCAACCCTATCTTTATTCAAAGCTGTTTGATAGAGCGGGAATATGCTTAAGGGAAGCCATGTTTGATATGGTTATAGATTGCAAGACTGAAGCCAAGGTTCCCAGAATGCAGTGTAATAACTGTATTGCTCGGAATTCTGGGCACGAAACAAGATTTTTTAACTTGGTTTAAGCATTCAAATGTGAACACAAATGTACTATGGGCCTCATTCTATTATCGGCCGTAAATCGGCCGTAAGGCTGCGATTCCTTGCGAGGGTTCAGTTAACTCGCGATTCTATTATACGGCCCCGCAAGGATCTCCTTTTACGGCCGGCCGCATATCTTGGAACCGGCCGTAAGCTGTAAAATATAAAAACTGAAAAATAAATTCAAGCCTGCACTGTACAGCTCTGTAAATGCTAGGGATCATATTGGGGGACATGAGGAATAAAAGGAACCCACTCTCAAGCTTGCACATCTGCCCAAACCCGAGTTCAAATTAACTGTTTATTTGCCGGCTGCGGCGTGGGCGTGTCTGAGGTGCTCCAAGCACTCTGGACTTTTTACATGTATATTTTACGGATATTAAAAATGAAATATTTTACGGATTTGAGTACAGGATAATTATGTGCTATTTTTTCTAACACCTAAAATCCCTTTATAGTCTTCTCAAAGTGCAGGATGGCTTTATTTGAGCTATTTTATGTGCTTAATTGGTGCTAGCGAGACCTTTTTCCTGCAAGTAACTGCGGCTCGTTTTTAGCCTTGCAGAGAGGTTTCCCGGAGCAATTGAATTGCAAATCTCTTGCGGCCGTTTTAGATCAAAGGCTTTCCTCCGGCGCGATCGGCCGCAAGAGATAGCAAGGCACCGGCCGCAAGCCTGCCGGAATCCCCGGCCGTAAGGGAATAGAATAGCCGAATAGCTTGCGGCCGGTCCTTGCGGCCCCGCAGCGGCTGCGGCCGATAATAGAATGAGGCCCTATGTATTTATTATATATATATAAAGTAACTGTTTTTCTATTTATTAATATATTTTGATATTAAAAATATACAAAGTATAAAGTGTTCATTTTGTGTTAAAATGTTATATATTTATAGATAATGCATTAGGGTGTTTGTTCCTAGGCAACGTGGTTTTGTGAGTTGTATTAACCCATTGAGTACTGGGTTGTTTGTTACCCTGAATTTTGTATCATAAAATGGCTGTTTAATACTAACATACCATATATTTTAATTACACATATGTTGATATCAGACTGTTAAGTGTCAAATAATGTTGACATTTCATCATTTTGTAGTGCTTTTGGTGCTATACTGTTACTTTAAAGGAATATGTAAGTGAGCTGGATTATAAATGCATCTGATAGAGGAGAATTAGTAGTGTACGAAAACATCTTTTTGCATGAAAATATCCCAAAATAAACAATAATGAGCTTACCTTTAAGTTAGCAAAATTTCCTATGTTTTTTTTGGCCCTTGCATTTTATTGTGTACACCCCTAGAAAACTCCACCTAAATTAGCATAATATTCAAATTCAGAATCAGGCTAATACATTGTATCATTCTTCACCTCTGTGGCTTCCGGCATGTGCTCAGTACAAGAACTGCAACAGTTACTTCCTGTGCTCTGTACCGGAGAGGGCAAAATATGTATCTTGCTGTATTTCCTGTGGGTACACTGCTATATTTCCTGAGTGTGCCCTGCTGATGTAAGCATCCTGTGGGCGTGACCAGCTGGATTTGACTTTTGTGCAAATAACTTTGTAAGTAATTTGAACTTTTCAATATAGCACATGTTTTCATACACTACTAATTCTCCTGTATCAGATGCATTCATAATCCAGTTCACTTACATATACCTTTAAATGCTTCTGGGGGTCTAAACAAAGTTTTGAAAAACAGTTGAATAGACGTAAATCTTTCTTCTGCTTTTTGCAGTTAGTGAAGTGCCCTGATTTGTGAGTGATCCGTAAAATCTTATTAGCATAGGGTTTGGGTATCAGAGTGTAAGGGAGTAACTATTAATTTGTTACAAGTGCAAAACTCAGTGGAGATTTATGCCTTGCTGTTCGGCTGTGTCATGAAGTTCACTCTTAGCAGTGACCCATAGGAGTTCTCTCGCAATGTTTTAAGGATGGGTGATTAACATAGCTGTGTAGAATTTACTCTGCAGTTAGGGCACTCATATTTGCTTTTTCAGGGATTAGCCCTATGTTAATCTGAGGGAAGTTTATAGGCCAAGGTGGGTTCAGATAGAGGAAGATTCTTTGTGGTCTCTGGTACTACCGGTTTTATTTTTGATGTGAACACTTAATGATCCTAAATCAGTTAGAGAAATTCAAAACCCTTATGTTAAACACTCTATTCTATTATGGAACAAATATAATATAAAATAGAACCTTACGACAAAAAATTATTTAATGACACCGGTGTAAAATAAGAACTTCTAAACCGGAAGGGAGGAGCTGACGGCAAGGTCTAGTCAGAAATGTACATTTTTTCAATGAAGGCAGGATTTTGGAGAGCTCTGAGTGGTCAGTTTTTATGCCAAGTAATTCATTGTTTAGATTCTTACAAATTGATGGGAGGAGGGGGAGAGGAGAGAAAAAAAGAAAAAGAAAATTCACAACAGAATGTATGACTTCACTATATGTACAACATTTGTTGTTCTTTGAATTGCCTATATTTCGATAAATGTCATGAGAATTATTTTTTTATTTAATAAAAAAATGAATGGAGAAATAAATGTATCCAATTGAAACAGACATTACAACCTTTCCCCTTACAGGTCCAGAAGCAAGAACCACAACCCTCCATTGATATAAAAATCAATCTTAAGCGCACATTTCCACCAAAGTATTTGGAAAGTTTGCCTCTAGGGTCCAGCAGACACATTAATTTCAGGGTTTTTTTCTAATTAAAAACTTGCTTTTTAGTTTCTCTCTGCTTAATTATGTTTTTAGTCAGACTCAAAGTTTTCAAACATCTATTTTTTTGTTGTGTAGTGATTCTTTAATTATGAAGCAATGTATACTGTTTTTGTTAATGTGTATTGGTATTCTTTGACTTTTGTCATATTGTGATACAATGTCCATTATATTACTGGTATTTTTTTTGTGGCTTTCTCAAAGAAAAATATATATATTTTTTACCTTGCTGTAATCTGTGTGCGGAGACAAAAGAGAATAATGGAGTTGAGTGGGATTTTGACAGTGTGGCAATTTAAAGGCACATGGAACTAAAACAATAGTTGTCTTGCCTTTAAAAAAAACATTTCTTAAACATTTCAAATTGTTTTTCATGCATGGCTAAACTTTAATAATATGGATATAAACTTGAAATTTGATAAAACGTAGTGAAACAGATTTAAAAAAACATTTTCAGATGCAAGGAAAAAAACGCATTCATTATCTGAAAATTTCCAATTTCTGACCAGCTACGACATTCTCACAGATAAACATTAATGTGATGGCAGAGCGGATACTATTGTGTAGTTGATATGCGCTCTGAGTGTTTCAGTGAGTGGGAGCAAACAAGGGGTAGTGAGACATACAGAAAAACAGATTCTGAGACTGCTAGGGGTTTCATAGACTAAATTACTGGACCAGTGTGATTAGATTGACTGCGGCAAGATAGAGTGTCTGAGATACATTTAAATTTGTACTATGGGAACTCTGTATGTGACTTTACACCTCCCACCTCCACAGATGTTTGGTAATACTCTATGTGTCACACAAGTTTGGACGAAAAATATATATATCACATAGGAGACCCCACTCCCTTAAATGTAAAGGTAGTAGATTGCTGGGGGAATAGGTAAATGTTAATACAATACTATGAGACATCTTGGGACAGACATTTTTAATTAAGAAATATAGCCTGTGATAGAATAGAGTCTGATGTTTTGAAGAGAGTAGAAAAGAGCAACTGAGGTGTGACATATTATAGCAAACTTCTATATGTATTTGTCTTCCTTAAGTCTTTCTAAAGAAGCCATACCTGAAAAGTAATAAAAGTATATAGCAGCAAGATAATTATTCACTGTCCTGTATTCACTAATGTGAGAGTTTTTTCAGTAGCAAGGGGAAGCTTCTGTGTGCCCTATTTCATAATAAAGAACATATTCACTAAAAGTTTCAAAGTGAAAAATAGGCTACGGAGATAATACAGGAACTTGAGTGGGCTCAACCCCCATAGTGAGACATATCTCACTTGTCATATTGTTAAGAGACACTTTCACTTTCTGTCAGGGAAAGCACATTGACTTGAAATGCATTTTATGCTCTATTATACAATATATGCACCATTGTAGTTTGGTCAAAACTTTGTGAAGTATGTAACACAAAAGTAACATTACCCTCTTTGTCAGGACATCAATTTAAAATGAAGGCAGGCCGGAATTTACCATATGGCAGAATAGACAAGTGCCTATGGTTGTCTGCCTTCAAGGGACACAATGATTTCACACTTAAGCATGTATTAAAACAGATCTAGAACAGACATAGCTACTTGCTTAAAGTGTTGTATCTTGGGGTTGGAATAACAAAATTCTTCTCTGATTGGCTGAGTTGTTCTCCTTGTGAAGTCATTTAATTTCTGCCTTACAAAGCATGCTGGGAAGTGTAGGCTCAACTACACACAAACCAACAACAAACATCACAATTCTCCCTGCATAATACTCAGGGCAGTGTTCTCGGGAGTTCACAGAGCTGAGATTTGAAGGACATGTCTCGCCCTTAGTTTTCTATCTATCTATCTAGCTATCTAGCTATCTATCTAGCTATCTATCTACCTTTGGGTTAGGGGGAGATGGTGGGAGATATAAGGGGAAGTTTGGGGCAGATTGGAGGAAGAAACATGGAATGGGGAGAGTAGAGAGATTTTTTTACTTGCAGATTTGAAATTCTTATTTGTAAAATTATAAAAATATTGGCTTTCAGCAAATACTTTGATTGAAAATTTTTAGGGAATAAGAATGTTGGGTATTTTTGAACTCATTAGGGTCTGCACTTTTTACAAAATATATATATTTATAGGATTATGTTGACTAAGCTTTTTATGCACATGGTGTATATAATGCGCTTATCAAGGCAATAGAAGCCTTCTATCCTCTTGTCTATATAGACCCACAGGGTACACTAGAATTAACCCTAACTAAAGTTTAATTGGACCAATCAGATTGCTCAGATGATGGACCTAATCAAACTGAGCAATCTGATTGGTCCAATTAAATTTCCCACACAAATGAGCAGGGTGACATCTGAAAACCATTCTGATTGACTGAAATATGATGGACATCTACTTCAGTCAATCAGAATACTTAAAAATTCTATTTAAGCCACTGACAGCGTGGCAACAGCCATTTGTGGCGGGGGACCTCCGTCAGTTATTTTTTTTTAGAGAAGCGTTTTAGTTTTTTGGAGAGTCCTCTTCTGGCCCAGAAGATGAGGACAGAGCTTCAATCAAGATTGGATAACAGATTAGTCCAGGGCAGAAGATTGAGGACAAGGGAATAAATGATCATTGCTGCATGATTATTTAGGTAGGTAAGTATGTTTAATTTTTATTTATTTTACAGAATGAGTTACCTTTTATTTTAGTGTGTTATTATTTTAGTGTATTTATTTTAATTGTAATTTATTTTTGATTTTCATGTAATTCTTTTACATTTTAAATTTTTTGTAATATTTTATTATTTTTATTTTTATTAGTGTAGTGTGCTTTTTTCACTTATAGTGCCCGGGGGGTCTTGAGTACCCGATGGCAATACCATGGGCTTCACTTTTAGATGCCTTTAAGGACCTCTGCAGCAGGGGATACCATTTAGTGACATTGAGGTCCTATAAAGGCCTCCGTGCCATCGGATTTACATTAGGTCACATGGGGGTCCTTATAGGACCCCCTTGGTTACAGGATTAATATTTCTGGGTTAACTGTTAATGCCTTACAGACCCCAGTGGTGGGGGTTAATATTTAGGTGCCACAGGCATCTTTTAACGATTCACATGACACAAGGTGCATATCTTAAGGTGCCAGGGTGGTTCTCAATGTACCCCCATGGTTATATATATGGGCAGTCGGGTGTGAGTTGGGAAGGAGTATCGGGTGTGAGTGGGGAATCGAATGATCAGGTGTAAGCAGGGAAGGGGATTAGTCTAAAAATATTTTTTTTTTCCTTTACGGGTGCTTTTCAGTGCCTGTTAATATTTTCCCTTATGAGATACGAGTCATATTTTGTGAGTGTTTAGAAAATTTTGGAATTGAATAGCAAATTAGTGTAAAACTTAACTTGTAATTTGACGGATGTCAGAAAATCAATGGGAAAGCTTCCTGTAATTTACAAGTCTGGCTTGTTGACAGGCTCACTCGTAATCATGTTAAGTAAGGTCAATTGAATAGCTAGGTAAAGTTACTTACCACTTATTAGTAGTGTAACTTTACAAAATAGTGAATTGAATAGGGCCATAGATCCGTAAGAAAAGTTAAAGACAGAGGCCCTCATTCAATTGCGATTTGGCCAATTGAATAGTTCTCTAAATAAGCACATAACATATTTTTTTCAAATACGTTTTTAGTTAGTGAAAACCTTGCTTTTGGATAGATCTTTACTAACTAAAAACTTTTTTTCAAAAAATATGTTATGTGCTTATTTAGACCACTATTCAATTGGGCAAATTGCAATTGAATGAGGGCCATAGTCAGAAATTATGTGACTGATCTGTGTCTAGAACCAAGTTGGGGATAACCAAGATTCATTAGATGCTCTGGGATCTGTTTAGAAGACTGATTGAAGCCGTTCCAGTTTGCTGCAGCAGGTTTCCAATAAGAGGCTGAAAGCATAGTTGAGCCAATAGATTGGCAGAGAACAAACTAAAGGGCAGAAAACATGGACTTCAACATAGAGTTTAGGAATTGTAAGATGGGACAAGACTGGAAGTAGACAGATGGAGATTTTGAGAGTGCTAAGTCCAGGAACAGAAGACAGAAGAAATGTGAGTTCATGGCAGGCAAGTCAGCACAGGATGATAGGAAAACAGGTGAGATTGGGTTAGAAAGCCCTCCAGACCCCACTTCACTCAAGTGATGCTGCTTCCAACAGCCTTTCAGTGTTATAGTACACGCACAGGCTAACTCAGAGATGGACAGTGACCCCAACAATATTCAAATGTTCTTGTTCCAACCCCTCCAGTCTTTATATACACACCCAATCCTGTCCAGAATCTTTCCATGACTTGCAGTGTTCTAGTATGAGCCTGTTTATTCAATCATACCACAGTCACTCTACCATCCTCCATGGCCAGAATTACCAAGTTACTCAAATCAGTCCTACTATACTATTCTTGAGTGCCTGAGTTACCAAGTGGCTCCTCTCAATGCAACTATACCATCAGCCACTACCTGAGTTACTGAGTACCTACTATCAGTGTCACTATATCATCTGACGGTGCCTGATTAACTGTATATTCAAACTTCTATCACTTTACTAACCTGAACTTGAGTTGTTCAGAACCTTTTCTCATGTTTTTGAACAGACGTCCCCATTGACAACCCTGCCTGTATGACTCTGAGCCATTGCCACCTGCACCTGACCCAGACTGCTTAAGTATTCTGCTGGCATCTTGGTCCTGGGACCACAGACCATATAGATATAAGGACAGATAGCAGCAGGTGCTGCTATAGCAAATATTGGTAGTCTCACTTGAGTAGATAAAAGCTGGTAATAGCCAAAATTAGGCACACCTGAGAAGTCTGGCCAAGAATGGAAAAAGGAAAAAAGCTAAAAATGGAGTGGGCTACAGGAGGATTATAAAACCTGGATGCTAACCAAGAACGTCTCTCCTGGAACTGCGGCTATATATAAAAATGATAAGAAGTTATGTAGTATATATAGGATATTTCTAACAATTAAACTGTGTACATACTAATGCAAAATAAAAATGAGCTTATAAGCAAAAACACTGGTTGTCAACATGTGACCTTCAGTGGCTTGTCATCTAGCCCTCATCCTGGTATCTGCACTTGGAAAGCATGTCTTCTTCTATATAGTCCATTTCCTCTACCCTCTCTATGTAATACTCTATTTTCTTTAACTATGCTCCTTTTCTTCCACAGTTAAACTAAACACTTTTATTGTGCATCTAACAGAAGTGCTAAATGTGGTGTTACAATATAGGAACCATGATGCACCTTCTCAAGGGGATCATGATGCCTTTCACCAGGTCTAGGCCAATGATTCTTGACACCCTAAGTTAACTATGACTGTAGTTAACCACAGATCAAGGAAGGGGAATAGGAAGTCTATAATTAACTTATATGTTTATTTAGAAGAAGTGACCAACACTGACTAAACAATTACTATTATGTTTAGGGCTAATGGGAATGGCTGACCTGCCACACCCAACAACACTAAAGAAGCTAAGAAGTACTTACTGATAATGTGAGATAGTACCTCAACTTCTGACCTGTAATTATTGAATTTGTTTTACTTGTTTTGCGAGTAAATATCTCCTGCTTTTGTTTGTGAGAAATAACATAATGTGCTGGTAATTTGCTTCAAACATCTATAAAGGAAGGACAGGACCTCCAAGAAGCCGGAATTGCATTTCAAAGAGACACTACCGGTAGAAATCTGCTTTTAAAAATGAACAGAGCAATGCATGGGCAAATTAGAAATGATCATAGCCATAAGTATGGATTTATAAGACATATAATAGGCCAACATGATGTGTGAAGTCTGCATACACCTGGGAATATTATCTATTGTCATTAATAAATGGTTAACACATGAGAGGTTAACATAAATTGTAAGGTGTAATGCATGACCTATAAAAGTACATCCATACTCCAAACCACAGATATTGTTTATCTGAGTGCTGCTGCAAGTGCAATTGTAAGAGTGAGGTATGGAAGGCATAGAGAGTATGCATAACATGTGGGGCAATTTTGAAAAACGCACAGACATTTGCCTGGTCTTCAAAAATTAATTGAAGATAGAACTGGTAGGTTTTAGCAGCAAGAACTGAGGCGCCCTTAAAAGTAAAAAGTTCACTTGATTTTTCACACAATGTAAGAATATACACCAATAGAAACTCAATGACGTTATTCTAATAAAAATGTCCATGTGATTGAAATGAGACACATTAGTCACACCTAGTAATGTAAGTATGTCCAGATATCCCAAAAAGACTCCCAGAGGGACTCATATTTGCGTATTCCTTCCAATTGACAAGTATAAAAACATAGTTCAGCGTGTCTTCTATGCACCTTGTGTTTAGCACAAGTTCACTGTAACTACTCTTGGGAACATTGATAGTTGTGTATCCTTATTTGCAGCTTCGCAAAGTAGGCACCGTCCACAGGGCGCCATCATATATGAAAGATAAAATATAGGAGGGGGACAGAGAAGCACCACCAAAAGTGTAGATACACCTGTTTATCACGTACATATATATCTCAATAGAAAGTACAGTTGATGGTATTGCACTCACATGTGGTTACCTCAACCAAATAAGGTATGTATAGTGCATGCGGTTGGTCCAACCTTAGATGCTCTGGATGCACGTCTACTGCCTTACGTCTTGATCACTCCAAGGTTCAGGGTACTGCTGACCTCCACACAATGAGATCCTTTTGCCTTTCGTGGATCCATGTGTTCCAATAGCACTAATATTATTTATATATGGCTCTGTTTCCCTGATCTTTGTGCTTACAGATATACATTTCAGTTCTGGCCAGTGATGGTCGATTCCCTGTTAACTAGGACTATCCAGTATGCAATAAACTTTAGTACTACAATATTGTAACAGGAAACAAAGAAATACATAAGCACTTACTCAGAGTAAAAATTAGAGCCAACACTTTATTATATATACAAACGTCTAGGTAAGCACATAGGCACCGTGCTTCCAGTGGCATTTAACACAAGCCACATACAGAGCACATATACTGTAAATGGACATAAATAATTATAGTTCATAGTACTCATAGATCAGATGCGTTTCGACTTTGTATAGGGCTTTTTTAATGATCAAATATTAAAATAGGTGTATAATACATTTGTTCTCACAAATTTAAGCTAATATGCCTGAACTTCCAATATGTCATTAAATCCAGCCCTCCCATCTACTCTCAATGCATTTGCCCTATGAATGAAACACCCTGAATCAAACGTATAAAGTAACGTTTCTGGGACTCATGTGATACATCCTGGTTTTACGGAAATATAAAGCTTCTAGAGTTACGAGTGATAGTTTTCTCAGATGTTACTGAACACATGGAATGGCTTATAGCCTCACACACCACTACCTTCTCTTCTGTCTCTGAACTCATCTAACATGCCCTCCCACCTACCCTGTCCACACCCACTTTGATTTGTGTTACTTCATAGTACAGGTTTCTGCACTAACATATTTATCTTTCACAGCTGCTGCACTCACAGACTTAATCACCAATTAACCCTCTACCCTCCTTTCAAATGATTTATTGTGATGTATGGCTCTTGAACTTTTGACCCACTCAGATTACATAGCTTGATGTTAGTGACAAAAATATATATTAAAATGGCAGCTTCCAATCTCAAACATTGAGGAGTTCCCCAGCGCTATGCAATGTGTTGGCATTATATAAATAAAAAACAATAATAATAATATGTATTAATTTTTTGACAGTTTAATCCTTTGACAATTTACAGGAAGTATGGTAACTTGAACGCATCCCTTTATTTCTAAAGATTGCTAAAAGTCCTAGAATTGTCTTGCATTTATGACTTCTGCTAAACAGTTTGTGCAAGACAACATATTTAATTAGGTGTTTGCCAGTAATCCGCTATCTGTTTGTGAATACCTGATTTACATTACCACAATTTGTAAAATGTGGTTGCAGTGGCATTGACAGAAAATAAACAAGTGTGTTTTCCATTTAAATCAGTAAGAGAACAAGACAATGTGAATTAAGGCACAAATGCTTAGACCTTCTGTGGATGTGGTTTAAATATTCTGACTTGAATGTGGGAGTGAATGTGGTTTCCTTGAGAACATTGGAAGCTAACAGTCACAAAAAAATCAGAGCAAGAATTGCTTTAGATTGAATCCTGGTACTCTGACATCATGGTCAGACATCTATCATTTTCTCATCCGGAAAACATAGCACTTTGCTAGTTTCAGGTCTAGATGGTTGTACCCATTTTGTACAGTGCTCTGCAAAATGATACTTTACATGTAAACGTTACTTGACATCCACAATGGGTTTTTCTTCCCATTTCTCAACAATTCCTCACATCCGCTTCAAACTATGTACTCATAATTTTAAAACCACTGACCTCTCTGTAGATGAGCTGTAATTTAATTATTTTTATACTTTGATGTCATGGGAATGAGACAGTGAATAAAGCAGTTCATGAGAGTGACAGATTATTTGTCACAGATTGTGTGACTGAGTACATGCTGGAGTAACTACTGCTTATGTTTTGGTAAATATTTAACTCTAGCTCATCAAATTAAAAGTTCAAATTGCTTATTACATTTCTGTAGGTTTGAAGAAATGGAATCCAAATATATATATATACAGATACCTAGCCTTATTAGATAATGTGAAGAACATATTATTTGCTCCTATTATAGGCTAATAACTTTTATATTTATAAATGTCAAATGAGCTTGAAAATTACAAGGTTGTCCCTTCTAAACACACAATTTATTTTCATAAAACTGAACCTCATAATACTCATATTATAACATCCCTTAAGTAGAAATGTCTTCACAAGGTTTATTAGTGTATATTTGCTTACAAGGCGCCTCATTCAATTCAGGGCCGTTACTTGCCCAAATTCCCCATTTGCTACTTTTGAGATGCATGATCGAGTAGCTCTACTTAGCTATTCAATTGGCCAGACCCGCAAGTTAGTCCCCCTTCCTGATAATCGCAAACCATGCTATCGGCAGTAAGCATTTGCAGGCTTGAACATGATCGCAGCCGCAAGCCTGTAACTCGTGTTTCAAGCCCTCAAACTCAGAGCACTGTAAATGCAAATATAAAATCCTAAAGCACTGTAAAGCACTGTAAATGAAGGGGAATACAATGGGTGACTTTAGAATTAAAAGCACAATATTCTCAAGCTTGCACATCACCAAAAGACCATACTTTATTTCATGTTTAATTTCCATCCAAAGTCCTACAGGCTTGAATGACCTCCAAGCCCGTGACTCGTTATTCAAGCCTGTAGGACTAGTTATACAGGCTTGGAGGTTGAAGTCTGTAGGAATTTGCAGTACCTGAAAAAACTGAAAAAAATGGAGGCCCAAACATTACGGCCTCCAAATGGGACCAGCAAAGGATTTACAGAGCACATATCAAGCCGGCAGCGGGGAATATAAACCCAATGGTACACCTTAAAACATAGGCAAAGCATAGAGAGGCATTCCAATAACTTGGCCAATAACCCCCAAATAAAAAATTGGAAAATGGCAAATATTTAATATTTCTCATATGTTGGAATGGTCATTCACATGCCAATATGAAAAGTCATGCTGCATGCCACAGGAAGCATTTAAAGCCACACTACCTGATTAAATTGCACCCAACGCCCAAACATAAAACTCAGGACAAATTAACCCTTTCCCACACACAGAGGCTCCATTGTAGCCACTAAAACATCCATATTATTGAATATACATGTTGCTCATCACATCTACATTCGGGAACACAAATAGTGGCCAAATTTCACCGCCACATCACATAGATCAAGTACACAGGGAACATTGGATTAATTCTTGTTCAATCCTTCAGTCGTGTCCGACTCTCTGTGACCCTATGGACTGCAGCACATTCTGCTAGGTCTCTGCCTGTACTGTTCTTACATGCCAAAGAGACTGGAGTGGTTTGCCAGTTCCTTCTCTAGTGGATTGTGCTTTGTATGACCTCTCTGCTCTCAAACTGGCTTTACATGGTATAGCTCACAGCTTAATTCACATACACAAGCCCCTTCACCACCACCATCACAGCAGAACAGAGTGGGAGGTCAACAAATGGGAATGGCTAGACATATTGGCACATGGCCACCGGCAATGGCGTGGAACTGTCCAGGATGGACATGGCAGAGATTGTCCCTGATGGAGTTGGCTGTTGATCCCGAGCCTCTGGACAGTCTCCTTGTGTGCTTGTGGCCCTTCATGATGGCTTAGAGTAGATTAGTGTGGTGTATGTCCCCCTGGTCCACTTCAGGATTGCTAAGTGGTGTTGGTGAAGGGGCTTGTGTAGCTGAATGAAGCTGTGAGCTATACCATGTAGTGCCACTGTAGGTGGGCAGTTGATAGCAGAGAGGTCAGACAAATCACAATCCACTAGAGAAGGAACTGAAAATCCACTGCAGTATCTTTGGCATGCACACCTTGTGGAAAAGCACAGACAGAAACCCAGCTGAATATGCTGCAGTCCATAGGGTCAAAGAGAGTCAGACACAACTGCAGGATTGAACATCAGATCTCAAAATGTTCCCCTGGTACTTGATCTATATGATGTGGCGGTGATATATGGCCACTATTTGTGTTCCCAAATGTATATACGATGAGCGAGATGTATATGTAATGATATAGAGATTTCAAGGCCCACAATAGAGCTTATGTGAGTGAGAAAGGGTTCATATGGCATGAGTTTCATGTTTTGGTACTGCTATTTCATCAGGTAGTGTGTCTTGATTTATGTGCAGCATGTTGCAGCCTGGTTTTTCATATTGGCATGTGCATGAACATTACAACATATGCTAACAAAAATATATTTTGCTAATGCATTTTTATCATTGAGGAATTATTGTACAAGTAATTGCATTCTCACCATGTAGGGTCACTCTAGGTGGGCAGGTCATAGCAGAGAGTTCAGACAAATCACAATCCACTAGAGAAGGAACTGCCAACCCACTCCAGTATCACTGGCACGCAATCCTTATGGCACAGGCAGAGACTTAGCTAAATGTGCTGCAGTCCATAGGATCACAGAGAGTTGGACTTCAAATGTTCCCTGGGTACTTGATTTATGTGATGTGATGGTGAAATATGGCCATTATTTGTGTTCCCAAATGTAGATGCAATAATATTGATATTTTAAGGGCTAAATTAGAGCCTCTGTGAGTGAGAAAGGGTTCCTTAAGGGCTACGTTTCATGTTTTGGTGTTGCTATTGAATCAAGTAGTGTGTCTTTAATTGCTTTCTGCATGTTGCAGCATGGCTTTTCATATTGGCATGTGCTTGACAATTCCAAGATATGATAAAACACATATATGTAATAAATTAATTGTTATTATTGGGGATTATTGTGCAAATTATTACATTTCCACATATGCTAAGTGGTGGTGGTGAAGCGGCTTGTGTACTTCAATGAAGCTGTGAGCTGTACCATGTAGGGCCAGTGTACTGTAGGTGCGTATGTCATAGCAAAGAGGTCAGACAAATCACCCTCCACTAAAGAAGGAACTGACAACCCACTCCAGTGTCACCTGTGATATTCATTGGAGGCCCACAGACGAATGTTCCTACTCCACAGTATCAGTAATTGGCTGTGTATTAACCCCTTATCATTATTAGATCTGATATTCTGTATTATATTATTCCATTTAATATGTATTGATCTTTTGCATGTTAACTAGGGTTTATTAGATTACACCTATAGAATGTGACACTAATGTGATGCATGTGGATGTCACATAACCCCAACCATAGAAAACACACTGACACAGTTAGAATGATATAACAAAGCTTTATTTCATACACAGAACACAATCAGAAATGGACAAGAGTGTGCATTAATATCATGGGTGTGGTGTGGGCGGATCCCGAGAGAGCAAGAGGATATTATTGTAAAAAGGGGATACCTACAGGGGCCAATGTCATAGTCTAGAATAAGCATGATGCATAGCTCCTACCAGGATCACATGTGGTCACTACACCACTGCAACCGGAATCTGATGAAAAAAAGGATCATCAGAAATCATTCCATTTAATTGAAGAGACCATTAATGTGCATAGTACTTACAACTTCTCTAGATCTGCTCAATGAAACAGATGATTCAACCTCTGGACTGTGTAATCCAATCCAGTTTCACACATACAGTGTGGTGACAAAAAGAAAAAAAAGTGGTCAACTAAAAAAATGCGGAGGAGGATAAAAAAAAAAAAAGAATCACAATGCATGTACAGTACAATGCAAAATACTGTAACTGTAACAATATGCCAACTCACGTAATTCCGATCTGCAAGCATTATTAACTATTAGCTAGGTCCCTGGATAATCAGTAATATCGGCAAATAGCCATTAATAGGGAGAGCACACAAAGGTCAGCAGGCAGATTCACTGTTACTTACATCAGATCCAAGGATCTGTTCTTAGACCGATATTGAGGTCAGAATCACATGCTGCACTAGTGCATATATTGATGCTGGCTGTCATTAACATGCCATTATGAGACTTTGCAAGTCCACCGCCATAGTGGTATTAGTCTACATTTAAGCTAACAACAATCATTTATTAGATATCTGGCTATAGGATAGCTTTAAGATTGTGGGAGCTACATGTTAAGGGGGGGAGCTGTCATTGAAGAATGTCAGCCTGAGAGGCATTGGGAAAACCTTACACGTCATGCTTGCAGATGCCGAAGATGCCCTCATGAATCTGAATTTTACCTAAAACAAAACAAATGGAAAAAAAACAACCTAAAACATAAGGCCTTAAAAAACATAGGGACTGCAGCATCTCTTCTCAATAGCATTCCTCAGTGACCATCAATTGGTTACATGCTAAACAGAACCCTACGTGTCCATAGAGAAGAGGATCATGGACCATGTGATGGGAGGTAGCCATCTGCATACAAAATATCACCATCACATAGGCCAAGGTCTAAGACTCTGTAGCCAGGCTAGATTAGGTTAACACTGTGAAAAATAGATTGTCACTGAGCAGTGCTATTGAGAAGGCAAACATGTCCGCAGCCCCTATACCCTCCTCCACCTGGCCTCGGGGCCCACATTCTCCATGGCCGGACGTCTCCTTAATGTTGGTGGTTGTGGTATGGGAGGGGGGGAGGCAGCGGCACCACAGCTGGCGGGGGCATGTTGGGAGGAGAGGAGGCACCAGGCTGCTGATATCTTAGCAGTCTGTCCATTTACATCTCCTGCATGAGGTGTTGCGTCCTCCCCTCCCTTGAGATCCTGGCCAGGCTGCGTGTAACCTGTGCATGGTTGGCAGAGACGCTGGCCTCCATCCTGTCCATGCTGGCCTTGATCCGGTGCATGCTGGCCACCTGTTCCTGCATAAGGGCCAGCTTCTCCGCCTGCGCAGCCTGGCTCGTTGATGGGGATGGAAGTCCTGCTGGGTGCAGGGCCGCGTGAGGAGGTGCCGAGGGTGGAGTGGGGAGGGTCCGGGGGCCCGGCTGGAGACAGGGGGTGATGGTGCTGTCCGCGGTGGCAGCCAGACCAGCGGACTGGTGTGTGGGGAAGGAGGTTTTGGACATCCTGGCTGTGACTTGGAGGGCCCCACCGAGATTGAGAGTCATTCGAGGAGAGGGATGGTCAGGTCAAATCTGGGGTCTGGGGCGGGGGGGGGGGGGGGTGCTATCTGTCAATGGGGGGACTCCCCCACCACAATGACCTCCCCCTCCTCAGAGCCAGGCCCCTCTGCTGATCCTCCTTCCTCCTCCTCCCCCTGCGCTGGTTCCTGCTGGGCGGGGGCCGACACCTCTGCCTCTGACTCAGCATTGGACCTAGACCTCCTGGAAGCTGAAAAAGAGAAAAGGTATATGATTTAAGTTTGATGTATATGATATACAATACATTCTTATGTGTTCATTCCTAACTATTTGACATCTAGCCGTGAACATGGATGATTCTTCTCTTTGCAACTCAGATTAGCTATCTTATACTAGATGCAATCTATTCTTTGGTTTCTGGTCTTGATGCTTCTTAGCTCCTAACACTATCTGTATTCCGGCTGCAGTCTGTAACTGCATAGGTTGCATTGGGCACACCAATACATGGACTCTCTATTGCTTGATTACTGTTGTTGTGCCCAGGAATGACAGTGATTTATCAGCTTCATGGATTTAATGAGGCATCCATCTATTCCTTGTTAATTCCATGGAGCTGACATGTCAGTGTCCTTGTTGGTCATCCATTACATGTGTAGTGTGTGATGTACATTTGGTGGCACGTTGGTCTATGTCATATTCACCTGACATCGAGGCTGGATTCTGCTGGGCCACCAGGCCTGAAGCTCCAGTGGCAGGTGGCGATCTCAGAAGGTCCCTTGTGACCCTCTCCCATTCATTATAGGTCACAATGCATTCAGAGTCCTCTCTTGTTATCATCCTCCTCACTTTGGCCCTGATGTTGTTAAAGCAATGCTTTAGGGACTTCACAGACCTCTCTGCTGTGCCCACCGCAGTAACCTCTTCCACTACCTCCTTCCAAGCCTGAGCCCTAGGTCCAGGCTTCCCTTCCCTTTCCCTGAGAGGATGATGGGGCGGCCATGGATCGTACCTAGGAGGACCATATTTTTCTGGTGCGAATAGTTGTGGGCCCTGGACCTGCCCCTAGCCTCTTGCCCCCTCGACTGTGGATGGGGACCCTGGCCTGACCTGTTCCTGAGGCCTGTCCCTTGACCGACCCCCACCCCCTGGGATCAGGCCCCTTTTCCCTCTGTTCCTTCTCTATGTCTTCCTGCCGCTCGGGGCCCCCTTCAACCATCTGCCACTGCACTATCATCCTCCTCATCCTTCTCCTCTCCCTCCTCCTCACCCTCCACCTCACCCTCCACCTTTCCCTCCTCCTCTCCACCCCCCTTTCTACCCTCCTCTCCTCCCTTGGAATTAGATAGGGCTGCAAGGGCCTTGAGAGTATTGCTAAAGCAATGGAAGCCATTAGAATTATTTGCACAACAGTCCCCAATGATCAAATATGTAAATAAGCAATACATTTGTATTGTCATATAAATCATCAAAATGGCTGCCTTATTAACCCTTAGCCATTCACAAAGGCTATAAAGTGTCCCCTAAACAGACAAACATCATCTGATTTACATCTCACTCATCACATCTACATTTGGGAACACAAATAGTGGTCATATTTCAATGCCACATCACATAGATCAAGTACCATGGGACCAAATTAAAATGTGGGCCAGAACATTAGGGGTCACAAATAGAACTTGCTAAACCAGTCCATGCTCAGGGAAATTATCCTGAAATCCATCAGTATAATCACAGCTGCAGTAATTAGCAAGCTATAAAACACTATCATCAAGCAAGCATTAGCAAGTCTGAAGCATCATGGATTGCTTCAATTTGAATGCGGTTAATATGCATATGAGGAGTGCATGCTGTCGTATGCATGGATATTTTTATTGAATGTTACAGAGTGGACACCCGGATGTAAGGCGTGCGGCTGAGCAGTGGTTGCGGGGTGACAGATAGGTCCGGCTGGGAGTGAATGTGGATGAGCGTGCAAATGTGATCCATGGTGGACCGGAACCAAGCCAGGCAAGTGGCTCATCACTTAATATGCACTTAATATCCTCCTCATGCTCCCTCCTCAAGAGCCCTCCTCATCCTCCCTTCTTATCCTCAACCCCCATCCTCATCCTCCCTCCTCATCCTCAATCCTCAACACCCCTCCTCAACCGTCATCCTCAACCCCCTCCTTAACCCCCCCTCCTCATCCCACCTCCTCCTCCCTCCTCATCCTCTCTTCTCAACCCCCCTCCTCATCCTCCTTCCTCAACCCCCTCCTCATCCTCCCTCCTCAACCCAGTCCTCAACCTCCCTCCTCAACCCAGTCCTCAACCTCCCTCCTTATCCTCTGTCCTCAACCCCCTTCCTCAACCTCCCTCTTCAACCCCCCTCCTCATCCTCTCTCCTAAACCTCCCTCCTCAACCCCCCTCCTTATCCTCAACCCCCCTCCTCAACCCCCCTCCTCATCCTCCCTCCTCATCCTCTCTCCTCAACCCCCCTCCTCAACCCCCATCCTCATCCTCCCTCCTCAACCCCCCTCCTCAACCCCCCTCCTCATCCTCAATGCCCCCTCCTCAACCCCCTTCCTCACTCTCAACGCCCCCTCCTCAACCCCCCTCCTCATCCTCCCTCCTCATCTACCCTCCTCAACCTCCCTCCTCATCCTCCCTCCTCAACCTCCCTCCTCATCCTCCCTCCTAAATCCCCCTCCTCAACCGCCCTCCTCATTCTCCCTACTCAACCCCCCTCCTCACTTTACACCTCTCTAATTACCCCCCCCCCCTTTCCCCTCACTTACCTTCCATCAGCAGCTTCTCCTCTGCTCCTCCGCGCATCTTTTGGCTGTGTTGGGACCTGACCAATGCTAATGACATGTGATGTCACGTCATTAGCATATGCCGGGTCCCGACACAGCCGGAAGACACGCCGAGGAGACAAGGAGCGGAGGAGTAGCTGCTGATGGAAGGTAAGTGAGGGGAGAGGGGGAGGTAATTAGAGAGGGGTAAAGTGAGGAGGGGGGTTGAGGTTGAGGAGGGGGTTTGAGGTTGAGGAGGGGGGTTGAGGATGAGGAGGGGGGTTGAGGATGAGGAGGGGGATTGAGCATGAGGAAGGGGGCTTGAGGATGAGGAGGGGGATTGAGGAGGGAGAATGAGGCGTATGATAAGGGAGGGGGAGGGAAAGAGACACGAGGGAGGGGGGTGAAAGAGACACAGGGGAGGGAGGGGGGGAGAGATACGGGAGGGGGAGAGACACGGGGGAGGGAAAGATACACAGGGTGACTCGAGTATAAGCCAAGGGGGCCCTTTTCAGCCTTAAAAAAGGGCTTAAAAAACTTGTCTTATACTCGAGTATATACGGTATATATTTTTTAATGATAATGAATTTTTAAATTACTTAATAAGTTAATATACATTTCCTATTTCTAATTAATATATCCAGCAATCAATATCCTGAAGAGCTAACAATCTCTTTTGATTTTCCTGCAGCATACAATATACAGTTGGACAGTTGCTGCACTGAGGAGAAAATGTCAGCAATGTGCTAAGTGTGCAGTATAAATAGGCTGCGTGCGCCAGGCCAAACCTTTTGTTTAGTCGGGTAAAGCGCTATTTGAGATGGTAATGTTATTAGTTACAAGTTAGTGTTGTAAAATGGCGGCGATTGTCTATGTGTTACTTGTCTCGCAAGCATTTACTGTCCTTTCTAACAGTGTATTTTGTATCTCGTAAGTTCCTGGGTAAAAGTGGTATGTGGTTGGCTGTGTTTTGCGTGGTTCGGGGTTGGGTAGCCTCATTTTCATTTTTTCCAGACGCCATTATTTTTCTCGCTTAGCTGATTTTCAAGTGCCAAAACTTGGCAAATTCGGCTTAAATTTGCGTGCAACTTCACTCCCAGACGTCCTGGCTGTCCCCCGTGCTGTGTGTGAGTTTTTGTTTGTTTGTGTTATTCGATTAGCACTGTTCGGCGGTTAATTTCGTATTTTTCCAACCTCGTAATTTTTTTTCTAAGTTCTGTGCCTCACAATATTTTTTTCTCTAAGTCCCGCGTCCCTCAGCTGCTTGCAGCCTAAGGCAATCCCGTGTTTCCTAACTGCTTGGAGTCTAAGTCCCGCATTTTTCAATGCCTCAATGGCTCGCGGTGAGAGGCTCGCAGGAGTGCCTTTGGAGCCTATTTCAAGTACTCTGAGTTTCAATGACTCAACTGCTCGCCTCGCTACACATTGCCTTCGGCGTTCATGGCTAAGTGATCCGAGCTCAGAAGACTTCTGTGCTTCAATGGTTCGCCTCACTACGCAAGGAGCGCAAGCGTGACGACTAATAACGGTTTGACAACTATTATATGTGATAATAATATGATGTAAATGATATTGCCTCATGTTGGCTGATAAATAGTGATGTCGCAAACATAACATTTTCGGTTCGCGAACCGCCGCAAATGTTCGCGAACCGGCGAACCCGGCGAACCGCCATAGACTTCAATGGGCAGGCGGATTTTAAAACCCACAGGGACTCTTTCTGGCCACAATAGTGATGGAAAAGTTGTTTTAAGGGGACTAACACCTGGACTGTGGCATGCCGGAGGGGGATCCATGTCAAAACTCCCACAGAAAATTACATAGTTGATGCAGAGTCTGGTTTTAATCCATAAAGGGCATAAATAACCTAACATCCCCCTCCATCATCATCCTCCCCTGTATCTCTTTACCCCCTCCCTCATCATCCTCCCCTGTGTCTCTTTCCCCCCTTCCTCATCACCCTCCCCTGTGTCTCATCCCCCCTCCCTCATCATCCTCCCACCTCCCTCATCATCCTCCCCTGTATCTCTTTACAACTCCCTCATCATCCTCCCCTGTGTCTCTTCCCCCCTCCATCATTATCCTCCCCTGTGTCTCTTTCCCCCCTCCCTCATCATCTTCCCCTGTGTCTCTTCCCCCTCCCTCATCATCTTCCCGTGTCTCTTCCCTCCTCCCTCATCATCCTCCCCTGTGTCTCTTTCCCCCTTCCTCATCACCCACCCCTGTATCTCTTTACCCCCTCCCTCATCATCCTCCCCTGTGTCTGTTTCCCCCCTCCCTCATCATCCTCCCCTGTGTCTCTTCCCCCCTCCCTCATCATCCTCCCCCCTACCTTGATGATAAGGGGGGGAAGAGACACAGGGATAAGTGTGAGGGGTGTTAGAGTAAGGGGTGTTAGGGATAAGGGTGAGGGGGTTAGGTGTTAGGGTGAGGGGTGTTAGGGCTAAGTGTGAGGGGTGCTAGGGTGAGGGGTGTTAGGGATAAGTGTAAGGGGTGTTAGGGTGAGGCATGTTAGAAATAAGTGTGAGGAGTGTTAGGTCTTAGAGATAAGTGTGAGAATGTTAGGGTTAGGTGTTAGGGTAAGGGCTGTTAGGGATAAGTGTAAGGGGATATTAGGGTTAGGTGTTAGGGTGAGGGGTGTTAGGGATAAGTGTGGGGAGTGTTAGGTCTTAGGGATAAGTGTGAGAATGTTAGGGTTAAGTGTTAGGTTGATGGGTGTTATGGATAAGTGTGAGGGGTGTTAGGGTTAGGGTAAGGGGTGTTAGGGATAAGTGTGATGGGTGTTAGGGTAAGGGATGTTAGGGTTAGGTGTTAGGGTAAGGGCTGTTAGGGATAAGTGTAAGGGGGTATTAGGGTTAGGTGTTAGGGTGAGGGGTGTTAGGGATAAGTGTGAGGGGTGTTAGTGTAAGGGGTGTTAGGGATAAGTGTGAGGGGTGTTAGGGTTAGGTGTTAGGGTGAGGGATGTTAGGGTTAGGTGTTAGGGATAAGTGTGAGGGGTGTTAGGGTTAGGTGTTAGGGTGAGGGGTGTTAGGGATAAGTGTAAGGGGTGTTAGGGTGAGGGATATTAGGGTTAGGTGTTAGGGATAAGTGTGAGGGGTGTTAGGGTTAGGGTGAGGGGTGTTATGGATAAGTGTAAGGGGTGTTAGGGTTAGGTGTTAGGGTGAGGGATGTTAGGGTTAGGTGTTAGGGATAAGTGTGAGGGGTGTTAGGGTTAGGTGTTAGGGTGAGGGGTGTTAGGGATAAGTGTAAGGGGTGTTAGGGTGAGGGATATTAGGGTTAGGTGTTAGGGATAAGTGTGAGGGGTGTTAGGGTTAGGGTGAGGGGTGTTATGGATAAGTGTAAGGGGTGTTAGGGTTAGGTGCAGGGTGAGGGATGTTAGGGTTAGGTGTTAGGGATAAGTGTGAGGGGTGTTAGGGTTAGGGTAAGGGGTGTTAGGGATAAGCGTGAGGGGTGTTAGGGTTAGGGTGAGGGGTGTTAGGGATAAGTGTGAGGGGTGTTAGGGTTAGGTGTTAGGGTGAGGGGTGTTAGGGATAAGTGTAAGGGGTGTTAGGGTTAGGTGTTAGGGTGAGGGATGTTAGGGTTAGGTGTTAGGGATAAGTGTGAGGGGTGTTAGGGTTAGGTGTTAGGGTGAGGGGTGTTAGGGATAAGTGTAAGGGGTGTTAGGGTGAGGGATATTAGGGTTAGGTGTTAGGGATAAGTGTGAGGGGTGTTAGGGTTAGGGTGAGGGGTGTTATGGATAAGTGTAAGGGGTGTTAGGGTTAGGTGTTAGGGTGAGGGATGTTAGGGTTAGGTGTTAGGGATAAGTGTGAGGGGTGTTAGGGTTAGGTGTTAGGGTGAGGGGTGTTAGGGATAAGTGTGAGGGGTGTTAGGGTGAGGGATATTAGGGTTAGGTGTTAGGGATAAGTGTGAGGGGTGTTAGGGTTAGGGTGAGGGGTGTTATGGATAAGTGTAAGGGGTGTTAGGGTTAGGTGCTAGGGTGAGGGATGTTAGGGTTAGGTGTTAGGGATAAGTGTGAGGGGTGTTAGGGTTAGGGTAAGGGGTGTTAGGGATAAGCGTGAGGGGTGTTAGGGTTAGGGTGAGGGGTGTTAGGGATAAGTGTGAGGGGTGTTAGGGTTAGGTGTTAGGGTGAGGGGTGTTAGGGATAAGTGTAAGGGGTGTTAGGGTTAGGTGTTAGGGTGAGGGATGTTAGGGTTAGGTGTTAGGGATAAGTGTGAGGGGTGGTAGGGTTGGTTGCTAAGGTGAGGGGAGGATGATGATAAGGGGGGGAAGAGACACATGGGTGTCCTTGCAGCAGAGATCAAAAGAGTCCTTCAGGACTGTATTGCACACTGTGTACAGTAGCCTAGCTATGGTTTTCCCTATTGATGCAGTATCACCTACACTCAGCCTCCTCTCAGTAAGACTGCAAGTTAGTTATGATTCCAAAATGGCTGCTGTCCATGAGGTAGAAGGGTGTGGAAGGCAGGGTATGATGCTGATTGGCTGGAATGTGTCTGCTGACTGTGAGTTGCAGGGTCAAAGTTTGCTCAATGATAAAGTATAGGGGGCGGGTCGAATATCGCATATGTTCGCAGTTCGCCGTGAACGTGAACATGCTATGTTCGCCGGGAACAGTCCGCGAACTATTCGCGACATCTCTACTGATAAACTGTAAATCCCCCTCAACTCATCCCCGCCTGCATTCTGCTCTTATATCCCTATTTCCCTGTGTTACTTGAACTCTGTAATCTACCCCCCTCCACCATGATCCTTTACATACCTGTGATGATTAGTCAACCTGTGGCTTTGATGAAATATTGATTTGTTAATTTTTTTAAATATTAAATCTGATTTACTTTATTTTGTTTTTTGTGCCTCGCCAATGTTGATACCATAGCATTTCCGTAACACCAATGAAAGGACCGTCATAGTCAACATCTGTGCTCTGCACCATCAGTTAGGGGTGTCAATAGTATTTTCACAGTGTGTTTGCATTACTGATTTCAACCATGAGGGGAGATTGGTATTGACAATCTAGTTCAGCCTTTGAAACCATGAGACAAAACCCGACAAATAAAATGAGACTGGTGTTTGTAACTGGTGAACCATATTAATAGTGAACATATATGCAAGTGTCAAGGGGTTAGGGTGGCACAGTTGTTAACATCTGGTGGTATATATATATATATATATATATATATATATATATATATATATATGTATATATATATATATATATATATATATACTGTATATTATATAACATATATAGTTGTCAGCAATGCGGGTCGTTGCTAACACTTGCGGACTCGCGTAGCGAAGTGAGGGCCGCAGTTGCTGGCAACGTGCACCAAAGGCGCTCGTATGCGCTGGTGGAGATGAGCGCCTACGACCCCATATGATTTTCGGACCTCAAATGTGGACCCTTGCAAAGTGAAGGGCCGCATTTGTGAAGGTGGAGGCTCCCACGTTGGCTGCAATGAGCCCCAGGCTCATTGCAGGCCGCAAATGCAGACCCTCGCAAAGGGAGGGGCTGCGTTTGCAGAGGTAGATGCTCTATTGCTCCTAACACTCGGTTACAAACACCCACACAAGCGGCACTTTACCAAAATACATCTAACACGCAATCACTATATACGGACTTACACAAAAAAATACAAACCGCAGGACTTAGAACAGAAAATTTACGGCCTTAGAATAAAAAAATACGAGCTGCGGTACTTAGATAAAAAACATTACAAACTCGCAAAAATACAACCTTAAAAACACAATAAATACACACAAAAAATACATAAAAAGACTACCCCCAGCAAGGGGGGCATCCAGGACCTATGCAAGTGAAGTTACACCTCAATTTAACTCCAAATTCCTGACACACGAAAATACCCTAAGCAAGAGAAAAAATGGCAGCAGAAAAAAATGAAAAGATGGCTACAGGACTCTAAAGACGCAAAACACCACCAAGCACATACAGCTTTTCAAAAAACCCGTACGAGCTACAAGATACACTCTTACCAAGGACGCTACATCATCGACAGCCGTGTACCATACACATGACACTTACACATCAGCTCCACAACAGTGCAAACATTGTATGCTGCAGGAACATCAAAACAGATTGTCAGCTCTTCAACACAATGCTTCCTGCATATATTACTTCAAAATAGGTAAAGTATATTCATTTATTAATTTATTAATTATTTAATTAGCATACACAAAAAAAATACACTCTCACAATAAACACAAAAGCCATTCACTGCGCTACTCATAACAAGCGCCAAAGCTGCTCATAGCACACAAAGCCTTGCAATAAGTGCAAAAAACACATCACCGCCGACCAAACAATAACAACAAACCGCCTATCAGAAAAAAAAATACTACAACCAACAGCCTCGCAATGAGCGCTGAATGCGCTCATTGCAAGCCACGCGATGAACGCCAAAGGTGCTCAGCGCAAGGCTCGCAATGAGCACCGAAGGAACTCGGACCACCAACAAAATTAATGTCTCGACCAAACAGCATTACCTGCCTTACAATTTTATTGCCGTCATTTTTTGAGGGGCAAGTCGCTAGTATATATATATATATATATATATAGAGAGAGAGTCATAGCTTGGAGTTCATCTTATTAGCAAGGTCACTATTCAGTCAGTATATTAGATTGATATATATATTTATATATATATATATATACAGTATATAATATATATATATATATATATATATATTATATATACTGTATATATATATATATATATATATATATATAATATAATATAAACCTCTGTGTATACAGATCTTTTCTTCTACACAAACATTAGGCAACTGCACCTTGTACTGACATATGCTCTAATATATACCCTGAATGAATATCTCCATATCTCCATGTGTTAGAAACATTTATATCATGCATAGCTGTGGCTGGAATCAAATTCTGGAACAGTACCTCCACCATTAGCTGCACTAGTGGCTGTTACCCCAACCCTACATTAACACAGGACAATCCATAATATTTTATTCTGGAGGCAAGAAAAAAAAAAATATGATCCTGTGGCATCTTCTTTGCCGATTTAGACCTACAGAGATAAGAACAAGATATCAATTAGAACAATATATGAATTGACTGCAACACCTCATCTCAACGGCAATATATATTATACATTAATTGCTTCTATATGCAACATAACCACGTTTTCACCTATTTCCTCTTGCTTTGGCCTTCCTTTTTCTTAGGCTGGCAAATTGAAAGGGATTGTAGCTCGTAGGATGCAAACGGAAGGTTTGCAAAGTAACGTGCTCTCTCCACTTGGACCTCTAAAGCGTAGCAATTGAATGAGGCCTCAGATGTACTAAAGGGTGAAGTGCTGAAGAACTCTTGGTGATGAAAAATGTTTGTGTACATATGCCTCATAGCATTTTCGCCACAGATATAATGCCTTTCACATATATATTGAATAAGAGGTCAGGAATCCGTTTGAAACTTGTGATATCATTCTTTTATTATCTAGCAAGGGCCAGTTCTAAAGTATGGGCAAAGTAGAGAGCTGCCCTATCAAAGCTAACTCCATTGCCCTGCGGCAACCATATATGCTTTGGGATTGGTTCTATTTTTAATTTTATTATTGGCAAATTTTTCAGTTTTTTTGTGTCCATATAAATAAATATAGCATAATAATAATTCTCCAATTTTACTTTTACGTTACAGTTTACATTTGCTTCTGTTTCCTTATATCACTGGTATATAGAGCAGCATATTCTGATATTTTATGATCATAGTATCTTTATATTCTATCTTGTAAATATAAACCTTGATATTGACTGTCGCAAACCACCATGTGCCAGTCATGGTCGTGTGAAGTATTCTGTTGATACTGGGCCTCTGGGTGGAGGCATTCACTGTACTGATGGCACTATGTTTAGCTCTGTGTATATTCACTGTGCTGTAGAGGTGGTTGTTTTACTGTACTGAAATACTGAAATAAACTTTGTTCGCAAAGCCAAGCCAAACAAAAAACACTGAGTGCATTGTATTTCTGTGTAACAGCTTGCTATTATAGTGGTTATACTCATGTTAAACATAAGAAATGATGTATTGTTTTATAAACAGTTTTGCAGTAATTCCGGGTGAACTGTGTGATCTGGTCTATCAAGGTGTAATCAAATTATTGTTTGAAAAGGCAGATGTAGAAAGTCAAATGGCATTGTTTCATGTCACCACTGTTTAATTACTGTTTGTTAATGTGTTTAGTTACCAATGTGTTTTTTCTATAAATATTCTGTACCCTGTTCAATAAAGTGTTCTAGTTAAGACACAGGAGGCAGAACTCTGATTTTTTTGCTGGATGCTGGTATTCCATGCTCTGTCTGATCAGATGAAACACTACCAAAATTATGCTGTCTGCTCCAACTGGTGAGGTGTGGAAAAGACCCTTGTATATAGATGGAGAATTAACCCTAAATCAACCCAAGCAGTTGTCCAATTTCCCTGTACTTGTAATGTAAGGAAATGGGTTGCAATATCTAAGCCCTCACCCATAGCTCCAAATCTGCTTGGGTTGCCTTTCATCTATGTGTATATGAATAACATGCACCTAGTTTACAGTAGTACACTAGATATATGCAATGAAACATATCTTTGTGCAAAACAACCAGATAGCATCAACTCTGCTTCTATGAAGTGAGCTGAAAATAAATATGAAGTAAAACAAATTAAGTATTAGTTCCTGTGCCTTAACAGAAAGTAGACCTACTGTATACACTGTGATCTCTGTTGTCATAGTAACCTAAGTAAATAACATAAATAACAAATGTAACAGTTTAAAAATATAGATGTGTAGGACGGAAATTAGCATGTCATTTCTCAAATGTTACATTGTATTGAAAACAATGTATCAATAAACTGGATTTTTGTAGTGCACTTTCTATGCAGTCTGTACCAAGATATATATATATATATATATATATATATATATATATATATATATATATACACACAGGCATATTATTATTATTATTATCATTTATTTATAATGCGCCATCACATTCCGTAGCGATGGACATAAGATAAGTTCCATGCAAAGGTAAATACAAATCAAAACATAGCAAAGCAAGGAGGGCCCTGTATTTGAGCCTCGAATCCAGTGTCCATGGTGCTTTCCCCAAAGCACCCTGCAGGATTGAAACTTGCAGACTTACAACCTAAAGGTATTGTGTGGGGTAAAGGAGGGAGAGAGGGGATGAGCGTGTTAGGGTGGCAGGTGATACGCTTCTTTAAAGAGATGCGTTTTTATTGAGGTTTTGAATGTTTTGAGGCAGGATTATAATCTGGTGGATTGAGGCAAGGAGTTCTAGAGAATAGGGGCAGCACAATAAAAGTCCTGAAAGCAGAATGAAGAGGGCAGTTGGTGGAATATTTGGAGATAAGAGCAGAGATATAAGGGGGTGCAGTGTTGTTGAAGGCTTTGTAAGTTAGCGTCATGATTTTAAATTTTATTCTGGAGGCTAAGGGAAGCCAGTGGAGTGATTGACAGAGAGGTGATGCCAACATGGAATGTTGTGTACAGAAGATGAGTCTAGCAGAGGTGTTTATTAAGGATTGAAGTGGAGATAGTCGGGTGGTGGGTAGGCTAGCAAGAAGAGAGTTACAGTAGTCAAGTTGAGTGACAATGAGAGAGTGTATTAGGATTTTAGTTGTGTCTTGTGTAGAATAGTGGCGAATTCTGGAGATGTTTTTTAGATGGAGAAAGCAATATTTTGTTAGTGACTGTATGTGAGGGATGAAAGACAGGGTGGGGTCCAGTAGAACCCCAAGTCAACAGGCTTGGGATGTGGGAGTGATGATGGCGTTGTTGACAGTGAGAGAGATGTGAGGAATTGATGCTGTGGGAGAGGGAGGGAAGATTAGGAGTTCAGTCTTAGACATGTTGCGTTTGAGATGGTGGGTGGACATCCAAGAGGATATACTAGAAAGGCAGTTGGAGATGTGTGTTAGAAGAGAGGGGGATTGAGCTGGTGATGAGAGGTAGATTTGAGTGTCATCTGCATAGAGATGATACTGAGGCCCAAAATAGTTTATTAGGGTACAAAGTGAGGATGTGTAGATGGAGAAGAGGAGGGGGCCTAGGACTGAACCTTGGGGTATGCCAACAGACAGGGGGTAGGTAGAAGAAGAGGTGTCAGAGAAGGAGACAATACCGATCTGTACAGAAAGGAGTTTTGACCCCAGTGGGTTGTCCAGTGTGCTGGAGCCAGACAGACTTGGAGAGTAAAGTGAGATGGGCCCTAGGATGTCTTCCTGATAATAAGGCTGCAGGAGGTGATGGAATCCCAATTGAACTATTCAAAATTCTACAAGAAGATGCTGTGAAAGTGTTACTTGCCTTATGCCAACAAAAGGTGAGTCTACATTTCAATCTCAAAAAAAGGCAGTGCCAAAGAATTCTCCAATTATCAAATAATTGCACTAATTTCACATGCCAGCAAGGTAATGCTTAAGATCCTGCAAGCTCGGCTCCAACAATATATGGACTGGGAACTACCAGATGTGCAAGCCGGGTTCTGTGGAGGAAGAGGCACAAGAGATCAAATTGTCAATGTCCACTGGATAATAGAGAAAGCAAGAGAGTTCCAAAAACACATTTTCTTCTGATTCATAGACTATTCTAAAGCCTTTGACTGTGTGGATCACAACAAAATGTGGCAAATTCTTAAAGAGATTGGCATAACAGATTATCTCATCTGCCTCCTGAGGAATCTATATGTGGACCAAGAAGCTACAGTCAGAACCGAACAGGAGACAACAGAATAGTTGAAGATCGGAAAAGATGTGCGACAAGGTTGTATATTGTCACCTTAATTAGACTACATTATGCGTAAGGCTGGGCTGGATGAATCCAAAGCAGGAATTAATATTGCTGGAAGAAATATCAAAGACCTCAGATACGCAGATGATACTATTCTGATGGCTGAAAGTGGAGAGAAATTAAATGACTTATTGATGAGGGTAAAAGTGAGTGCAAAATGTGTCCTGCTGCTCAGTGTAAAAAAGATGAAGACCATGACAAATGGCAATCTCAGTTCCAGCTAAAAATATTTGGAAGAAGTGGAGGCAGTAACAGATTTTATTTTCTTGGGATCCAATATCTCTTCAGCTGGTTACTGTATCCATGAAATTAAAAGATGTTTGCAAAGGTTAGCATAGTTAAAACTATGGTATTCCCAGTAGTAACATACGGATGTGAGAGTTGGACCATAAAGAAGTCTAAGCGCCATAGAATTGATGTCTTTGAATTGTGTTGTTGGTGAAAACTGATTTGAATCCCTTAGACTGCAAGAAGATCCAATAAATCAGTACTACAGGAAATCAAGACAAACTGTTCACTAGAAGGTATGAAGATGAGGCTGAAGCTCAAATATTTTAACCATATCATGAGACGGCAGGATTCCCTAGAGAAGATGTTGGGAAAGATTGAAGGCACACTAAGAAGGGTACGACAGAGGTGGAGATTGATAGATGATATCATTGAAGCGATGAACATGAACTGCATGGCGCTCAGAGGGGCAGTGAAGAAGATTCTGACCCCTGCCCCATCTTTAGGATAAAGCTCCTCTATTTTTTTACAGACAAACAGTGTAATCAAAGTAAATTACAATTCGCCACTAATGAGGTTTTTAAAAGATGTCTGAAGTTTCAGTTCCAGACTGAAGATCATGTTTAGTGTAAATTGTGACACTAAAGAAGTGCAGGAAAAGTTCCATCTATCTACATCCAAGCTGCTCTTATATGAAAGAGTATATTTATTCTATATGTGATCTTTAATATAAAATAAAATTACAAGCACTCTGAAGTGTCCTAATTATAGTTTGTGATTTTGGACTTAACTTAATATCGGGCAAATCTTTTTACACGCTTTAAAATAAAAAAATGTAACCTTTATAATTATTGCAGGAAATTTTGCTTACAATGATAGACATTTTGTATTTGTTTCCAAAAGGATTAGAAACTTGGAAATAGTGCCAGAACACATACGATCTGTATTCACATATGTTAAAAGCTGGAGGCTGAGTCACATATTTGATCAGGGGGTTGTTTCTGTTATTTGAAAATTAAATTTAAATTGAATATTATCTTTACATTTTAATTTTATTAATGATCAGTGTATTTAATATAACTAGCTCCTCTTGCTAGTTCAATAGTTTTTTCAGCGACCACTATGTAATTTATGTGTCAGTTAAAAGGATGCTGAAGTGTATAAGAAATGTTGAAACACTTCTGAAGATTATCAACTTGTTGAGGAAGGAAGTTCTGCTGTATAGAATGTTTCAGGACAAGACGCCTGCTTCTGAGACCATAGGAAGCTGCAAGTCACTATTTTCTTGTAAAGGTTGTTTAAATAGTAAAGAACAATCTGATAACATTAATATGGTTTAATTTTATAGGAACTCTGAAGTTTAACAGATATTCATTAGTAAGTGAAGAAAAATTTCTCTGTAACATTTTTTAAAAATAATCCACAACGGTTAGGGCAGAATTAATATATTCCATTTAACTATACCCCCCCCCCCCTCTCTCTCTCTCTCTCTCTATATATATATATATATATATATATATATATATATATATATAAACATTATTTTTCAGACATTTAGCCGTGTCTGACTCTCTGTGACAATATGAACCACAGCACTCCAGACATATCTGTCTGTGTTTCTGTTTGTGCTTATCTATTAGGTTTTCACAGTTCCTTCTACAGTGGACCGTGATTTGTCTGACCTCTGCTAGGACCTGACCATCTTGGGTGACAGTACATGGTATAGATCACAGCATTACCATGACAAGGTAGAGATCTTTAAAGGGATATATATATATATATATATATATATATATATATATATATATATATATATATATATATATATATACACATTTAAAAATAGAAAAGGCTATATAATTTGCTATTATCAGACTTTTATTAGTTTCAATAAAAGCCTGATTATGGGTTGGAGTCAAGAATATATTTAATGGATTTGAACAATGGACCATCTCTCTAGGTAGTCTGCATTTAGGTTCTAGATTGTTGGAGTTTGACATGCCCTTAACAGAGAGCTTTATAGGGTAGATCGATAAAAAATGGAAATGATACTTTTGGGTATGAGATGGTGTAATGGTGTTCAAGGTGATAATTTTATATTTTTTCTGACAATAAGGTAAGTAATTATGTAAGATAAGATTCACTTAATTGAAGGGGTTTCAAAAATGTGGAAAAAGGGCTTTTCTGTAAACTTTTAGAGGGATGGGAGATAGAGCCTTATTAATAACAAGGGAAGCTTCATTCAGGAAGTAATTACAAAAAAATAAAGAATTGCTTCTTTGGTTGGGATTGTTTGACAACAAAGGTGACTGAGACCCTGTAGGGAGGGAAGACACAAATCTGTTTGTGTCTGTGACATTAAAAAAGATGGACATTTTCAGTAACCGATAATCTTGTGATATTTTTGACTATAGTGGATACAGTTGCAAATTTGGAGCAGAGAATAAAAATTGATTGGGTGATATATTTGTTTGGAGAGGGAATATAAATACATCTGTTAAACAGGATTGAATGCCATGTAAGTGAGCCTGCAAATAGAACAAAAAAGAAATACCATTCTTGATTTTCTGTAGGAGAAAAGTTAATGTAAGGAAGATTCGCTATCTAAAATAAAGAGTTTATTGAATAGGAGAGGAGGACATACTGATCTCTGAGGTACCCCACTTACCACATTGGTCCAATCTGAGTATTTAGAGTAAATGTAGTGATACAATAATTTTCAAGCAGATTATGGTACATTATATTTTTATATTTATCTGACAACTAGAAAATCAACATGTGGAAATGTGGAAATATAATTTTTTTTTTTTTTAAACTCTTCTTCCTTGTAAAGCAAAACAAATTAATAGTAAGTTAGAAGGGCTGACTGTATAAAAGAACAGCATTTTAATTTTGCTTTCGAATGATAGTTGTGAGTGTTCATATCATCCTGTGGCTGCAGCATGGGAGTCACAACATCTGGGAGCTACAATGTTATCCACTTCCTTCCTGTGGTCTTGATAACCCTGACAAACTTGGTGCTGTTACAGAAATACTGACCACGAGCTGCTCTTGACAGTGATCCATGGCCAGATTTCAGAAAAATGAAACTGTGCATCCTACACAGAGGTTTTCTTGGTCACAGTGTGCGTGGGTTGATCGAGAATTAGCTTGCTGATTATTTTTTCTCAGTATGATGGGAGACAATATGTCTATGCTCAAGAATTAAACAAGTCAAACCACATATATCATTCATTTCTGGTGTGTGTGTCTTTGAAGGCCCCTTTTATTGCAAGCAGGGTAATATTTAATTATCCTGTGTTTTATAACGGCAGCAAACATTAGTCTGACAAACTCTTCTTTTCACTCTTACAACCATGCTACCTAATGTCCTCTAAATAAAATTATTCTTTAAGGAGGCATTGTGAATACCTTTTTTCCTTGGATCTTGAAGTGTTATAGAACCTCTATCAAGAAACTCCCTTCCTTTTGTTTTTAACACTATCTGTACACTGTATTTATTCACATTTTAAAAGCTAGTTTCTATAAAGTATTTTTAAAGTTTGAAGGTCTTTTGACAATACAGATTCACACATTAACAAAACAATAGCTATTTGAATGTCAGAGTCACAGATGGGACTTTCAAGTTGGAAGGTCAGAGATGGTTGGAGAAATAGAGGAAGATAAAGAGCTCATGTTTCCCATGGAGGGGAGAACTAGATATTTTGTAATAATTACCTGCTCTGTAAGAGAATAACAAGCAAATGTGTTAGGATATGGAGCAGTTTTCAGAAATATTGAGCTCAGCCATGGGTGTAGGAACTGGGGGGGGCGGGGGGGGGGGGGCGGGGGCAAATCTCCCCCAGCTTTTTCAATGCGTGCATTTATGTGTAGAGAAGCAGTTGTGTGGTATTTTTATACTATATGCAGTATCCCAACTAGATTTCCTTTGACTCCTACACCCTTGAGCCTAGTACACATGTAATAGCCAGGGCCACCCAAACATGCATGTTGCCTAACAAAGATTCATGAGGGAATAGAGAGGTATCAGCTTGAGCAAATAGCCAATTTCTAACCAATCTCAGTACGCACGTGTAACTTAACTACACATGCACCTGTTGAGATAGGCTATGTTTGCTTGTTGAGATAAGTTATACATGCATGAAACAAATCAGGAGTCCTCAGGGTCCCCATATTCAAGAACCTTCTGTACCTGATGTTGGCCCTGTATGGAGCTGGTTGTGTTTTGGAGAGTGATAGTGTAAACTCACTGGGTGGAGAAATGTGAATGTGTGACTAGCCTACTTTATTAGAGGGTAAAGAAGTTTAAGAAAACCTATGAAATATATAACATTATAAACTATTTGAGTATCCAATTGCAACACTACATGTCGGTCATATGGTATTGGGAAAAGCAAGTAATATTAGTAGGCCTTCCCTTCGAGTAGTGAGAGAAACTTGGGAGACCTCAGTTACACTTGAATGCACAAATTGAATATGGCTCTATATAAGCACAGTTTTTAGTTAGTGAACTTCTATCCAAAAGCAAGGTCTTCACTAACTAAAAACATCTATAAAAAAAATTGTTCTGTGCTTATATAGAGCCCTATTCAATTTGCCAAATCACAATTGAATGAGGCCCTTAAATAGGGACTGCCACAATTACTTAATAATTGGATAATAATTGTATTCATTAATTTACATCCATTAGTGGTGGTAGACCGCACACACACACACTTGTTGTCCTACTTCCATGGATTGAAGACTGCTAGTAGGGAGTGCGAGCATTGAATGATTTGTCTCCAATAATAGGGACCTGCTGATGGAGAGTTGCTCTTACTGTCAGTGTTTAACAAAATAGCAAAGCTGCTGGCTAGGACTTGATGTTACTCAGCTGTTTATTTAACCTTTCAACTGATATTTCTGGCATTGTTTTACTTACTAATATGCCTATAATAACCAATTAATGGCAACAGACAGGTAACTTTTGCAAATATCAGATTTAGATGTAAAAGTAAAGGCAAAAAGATAAACCTTTGCAGCACTTCATTTTTGTATAAAAACAGCAAATACTATACGTTGTAATGCTTAAAAATGCCCTATTAAAATGCAAGATATACATATGGGTATTCTATGTCCTTTAATATATTTTAGAATTAGTGTTATATGTAGGTGTTACTGAAAAACCCATCCATTAACAACTTAGCAAAATGCAATTTTGATGTTCCCATATCTAAATCCTTCATCATAGACAATCAGAGTATTATGGTACTGGAGTGTTGATCATTGATAGTGTTTATTAAGATTGATCAGCACGCTGTAGTTCATGGATAGCCAATAGTCAGACCCGGGTCTGAATCAAGATCTGTGGCTCACCTTTTCAATAGATTCCAGATATTGACTTCAATTTATTAAAGCCATTTGCACCATGTTCAATTTTTTAATAACCCCTGCTGTAGTTAACAGTCAGATATAGCAGAAGGTTATTTTTGATTAACAGAATTGGTAGCTATTGACATTATTTTTTTATAGTTTGTATCAAGTGACATAATTTACTGTCACAACTGCTTGTTTGTATTCTGTTATAGTGATCATACATGTGTTGATAAGGTATATTTCCCCATGTCATACATAAAAAGGATGAAGCATTGGAGAACTCTTGGAAATGTCAATTCTTAGAATATATACCATATAGCATAACATAGGAATGGACTTGTTTGTGAAGTATGTAAGTGTCACAACATGGTTTACCCCCAAAACTCCTGCCTTCAGCTACAGGAATTCTCTCTCAAGATTGTGAGGGGTGGGGCTTGGCAGAAATACCAGAATCACCAGCAGGAGCATCAGGAAAACAGGATCAGCATAATACATACAATCTGGTCTTCAGTGGGCTTGAAAATGCTAGAGAGACCAATCTTACTTGTTCATCTATCATTTTCTAGTAGGACAGCAGAAAATTTCAGAATGTAGATCCAGTCATTTTCTTCAATCCCCTTCTGTTTAGCAGAGGTTCAGAATACAAAGTGATTATAGCCCAGTAAAAATAATAAAAGTCTTCCCTTTAAATGAAACACACCATGGACACGTGTTCCAGTCAAAGCATAAACTTTATTCTTTCCAGTACATCATTTTATATACAGGGAGTGCAGAATTATTAGGCAAATGATTATTTTCACCACATCATCCTCTTTATGCATGTTGTCTTACTCCAAGCTGTATAGGCTCGAAAGCCTACTACCAATTAAGCATATTAGGTGATGTGCATCTCTGTAATGAGAAGGGGTGTGGTCTAATGACATCAACACCCTATATCAGGTGTGCATAATTATTAGGCAACTTCCTTTCCTTTGGCAAAATGGGTCAAAAGAAGGACTTGACAGGCTCAGAAAAGTCAAAAATAGTGAGATATCTTGCAGAGGGATGCAGCACTCTTAAAATTGCAAAGCTTCTGAAGCGTGATCATCGAACAATCAAGCGTTTCATTCAAAATAGTCAACAGGGTCGCAAGAAGCGTGTGGAAAAACCAAGGCGCAAAATAACTGCCCATGAACTGAGAAAAGTCAAGCGTGCAGCTGCCACGATGCCACTTGCCACCAGTTTGGTCATATTTCAGAGCTGCAACATCACTGGAGTGCCCAAAAGCACAAGGTGTGCAATACTCAGAGACATGGCCAAGGTAAGAAAGGCTGAAAGACGACCACCACTGAACAAGACACACAAGCTGAAACGTCAAGACTGGGCCAAGAAATATCTCAAGACTGATTTTTCTAAGGTTTTATGGACTGATGAAATGAGAGTGAGTCTTGATGGGCCAGATGGATGGGCCCGTGGCTGTATTGGTAAAGGGCAGAGAGCTCCAGTCCGACTCAGACGCCAGCAAGGTGGAGGTGGAGTACTGGTTTAGGCTGGTATCATCAAAGATGAGCTTGTGGGGCCTTTTCGGGTTGAGGATGGAGTCAAGCTCAACTCCCAGTCCTACTGCCAGTTCCTGGAAGACACCTTCTTCAAGCAGTGGTACAGGAAGAAGTCTGCATCCTTCAAGAAAAACATGATTTTCATGCAGGACAATGCTCCATCACATGCGTCCAAGTACTCCACAGCGTGGCTGGCAAGAAAGGGTATAAAAGAAGAAAATCTAATGACATGGCCTCCTTGTTCACCTGATCTGAACCCCATTGAGAACCTGTGGTCCATCATCAAATGTGAGATTTACAAGGAGGGAAAACAGTACACCTCTCTGAACAGTGTCTGGGAGGCTGTGGTTGCTGCTGCACGCAATGTTGATGGTGAACAGATCAAAACACTGACAGAATCCATGGATGGCAGGCTTTTGAGTGTCCTTGCAAAGAAAGGTGGCTATATTGGTCACTGATTTGTTTTTGTTTTGTTTTTGAATGTCAGAAATGTATATTTGTGAATGTTGAGATGTTATATTGGTTTCACTGGTAAAAATAAATAATTGAAATGGGTATATATTTGTTTTTTGTTAAGTTGCCTAATAATTATGCACAGTAATAGTCACCTGCACACACAGATATCCCCCTAAAATAGCTAAAACTGAAAACAAACTAAAAACTACTTCCAAAAATATTCAGCTTTGATATTAATGAGTTTTTTGGGTTCATTGAGAACATGGTTGTTGTTCAATAATAAAATTAATCCTCAAAAATACAACTTGCCTAATAATTCTGCACTCCCTGTAGGTTTTGCCCAGTCAGCAGTGGGCCACCTCTTTAGACAACCCCAAGTTCTACACTTTCTGCCCCCTTGTAATTACCCCCACGTGGGCTAGACTTCAGGTCCCCTGATTAGCCTGTCTATTTTTTCAGCTAGGTGCTGTGGAGTCTAAAGCCCCTGCTATCAGCTACATCCTGTCAGGATCTGGGCACAGAATGGGTTGATAAGATAACGTGATCCCTGGAGTCAAAATGTCTGGGTGGTAAATTGGGGTCCAACCTGAGTATGGGAATATTTTTATTAGCTTAATGCAATAGTTACACCCTAAAACACACTCTACACACAAAAATGGTACTGCAAATAGAAAATAGTTTATGAATCAATCTTATTTTTGTTACATTACATCTTAGATCAAGAGGGTATGTTTTTATCTATCAATGTAGGGAGTGTCAGGGGGACAGGGGGAAGGAACAGGGAAACATCTTGATACTGTGTTAGGTAATTTGAGCTGATAAATACAGCACATCCCTTCTCCTTCAAAGGCCCAGAGGCAGGCAGCTTGCATCAATGAATGGAGAAATGGAAACACCCTTCTCACAAACACAAATTTCACAAGCATTATGAATGCTTCCAGGGTCCAAAAGAAGAAACATATTGTTTTTTTCTAATTAAGACTAGCTTTATGACTTTTTCTCTGCTCAATTATGTTTTTAGTAGACTTTTCAGACCTATATTTCACTGAACGTGGACCTTTAAGTGAAGTTAGTCATCCTGAATGAAATCGCTCTGCAAAAATCTCTACTGACAGAAGTGTTAGGCCTTTTTGCTAGTTACTTTTAGCCCTATTAAATTCCCTCAACGTTGAAAACCATAGCCCGTAAAAGGCCACAAGAGGTGCGGCTATTAAATTGGCTCCATAAAGCAAGCCGCTCACGATCTGCGGGTTAAGGCGAAAAAAGCCTATGGGACGTGGACCGCGGAACTTCGTGCCCCAAAAATGCTTTGTTTTGTCAAGCCCATAACTGCAACGTTGCAATTTCGCTATTAAATTGCAACTAATTTTGTCGTTCAAGCCCGTAACCCACAAATGGAGGCCAAAACATTACATGCTCCAAATAGGACCCGCAAAGGGTTTACAGGCAACTTTTAAACACTGTAAAGTACAATATAAAGACACCAGTGCACTTACAAATATAGGAAAAGCAATGAAATGTATTACAATTACTTGCACAATCATCCCCAAATACATAAAAGGCATTTCATTTTTTTATTTTTTATTATATGTTGCAATGGTCATGCATATGTCAATATGAAAAGCCATGCTTCAACATACACAAAGCAATTAAAGACACACTACCTTATTAAATAGCAACACAAAAACATGAAACTCAGGCCATATTAAACCTCACAGAGGCATTTGTGGATGCTAAAATATAAATTTAATTGCATATACATCTACATCATCACATCTACATTTGGCAACACAACTAGAGGCCAAATTACACCGCCACATCACATATATCAAGTACCCGGGGAACATTTTATTATTTGTTGTTCAGTCCATCAGTCGTGTCCGACTTTCTGTGACCCTATGGACTGCAGCACATTTAGCTAGGTCTCTGCCTGTGCTGATCTACAAGGTTTGCATGCTAAAGATACTGGAGTGGGTTGCCAGTTCTTCTAGTGGACTGTGATTTGTCTGACCTCTCTGCTATCTCCTGCCCACCTACACTGGCCCTACATGTTATAGCTCACAGCTTCAATCAGGTACACAAGCCCCTTCACCACCACCACTTAGCAATCCACCCTAATGTAAATTGATGAATAGCAGAAAATAATGGGAGGTCACCAAATGGGAATGGCTATACACTTGGCACATGGCCAGCAATGGTGTGGGACTTACCAGGATTATCCCTAATGGAGATGAGCTGGCTGTTGATCCACGTGCCTCTGCAAAGCCTCCATGTGTTTTTGCGGACCCTCTTGATGAGTTAGAGTAGATTAGTGTGCTTTATGTTCCCCTGGTCCCCTTCAGCATTGCTAAGTGGTGGTGATCAAGGTGCTTGTGTACCTGAATGAAGCTGTGAGCTATATCATGTAGGGTCACTCTAGGTGGGCACGTCATAGCACAGAAGTCAGACAAATCACAGTCCACTAGAGAAGGAACTGGCAACCCACTCCAGTATCATCTATCATATTCATTTTAGGCCCTCAGGGGGATGTTCATACTCCACAGTATCACTAATTGGACTTGGCCTGTGTATTAACCCTTTATTATTATTATATTTGATATTTAGTATTATATGATATCTAATGCTATTATGACTATGATTCTTTTTATATGTACTGATCTACTGCATGTTAACTAGGGCTCATTAATTTACATATATAGGAATGTGACACTAATGTGATGCTTGTGGATGTCCTATAACCCCAACCATTGAAAACACACCGTCATGGTTAGAACGGTATAACAAAGGTTGTTTTTTTTACATATACCACAATCAGAAATGGTCAAGACTGTGCATTAATATCATGGGTACGGTGTGGGCGGATCCTGAAAGAGCAAGAGGCTTGGGGGAAAAAGGGGATACCTACAGGAGGTAATGTCATAGTCTAGAATAAGCACGATGCATAGCACCTACCAGGGTCACATGTAATCACTACACCCCTGAAACCTGACTGATAAAAAAAAGAGATCATCAGAAATCACTCCATTTAATTGAATAAACCACTAATGTGCATAGCACTTACAACTTGTCTAGATCTGCTCAATGAAACTGGTGCATATATTAATGCTGGCTGTCATTAACATGCCATTGTGAGACTTTGCAATTCCACGCCATAGAGGTTTTAGTCTACATTTAAGCTAACAACAATCATGTCTGAGATGTCTGGCCATATGATAGCTTTAAGATTATGGGAGCTACATGTTAAGGGGGGGCTGTCATTGAAGCAATGTCTACTTGAGAGGCATTGGAAAACCTTACACCTCATACATTTCCTCCACAATGCTTGCAGATGCAGAAGATGCCTTCATGGACCTAAATTGTACTTAACACAAAAAAAGAGAAACAAAACTAAACATATAAACTTAGGCCTGAAAAATCATAGGGACTGCAGCATCTCTTCTCAACAGCATTTCTCAGTGACCATCAATTGATGACATGTTAAACAGAACAGTATGTGTCCACAGAGAAGAGGATCATGGACCATGTGGTGGGAGGTTGCCATCTGCATACAACATATCACCATCACATAGGCCAAGATCTAAGACTCTGTAGCCAGGCTAGATTAGGTTAACATTGTGACCAATAGATTGTTACTAAGGAGTGCTGTTGAGAAGGCAGAGAAGGTGGGGCTGGGGACGAGTCCGATACTTAGCAGCCCGGCCAGGTAGGACTCCGTCATCAGGTGGTGCCTCCTCTCCTCCCTATTGCGCCTTGCCAGGCTGTGAATGAGCTCCGCATGGTTGGCGGCGATGCTGGCCTGGATCCCTTGAAGACAGTCCAGTTGCTGGCACATGATGGCCAGCATCTCCACCTGTGCAGCCTTGCTTGGTGGTCGTGGGGATGGAGATCTGTGGGGCGTTGCTGGGTGAGGAGGTGGCGGTGATGGAGTGGGGAGGGTCTGGGTCCCGGCGGGAGCCTGGGGCAAAAGTTGCAGTGGTGTGAGTGTTCCCGGTGGTGGTGGTAGCCAGGCCATTGCACTGCTGTGTGGGGAAGGAGGTGGTGGTTGGCTGCTGTCCTGGGATCCATATACAGTATGTGTTCTTTAAATTATGTGTATTGCAAATATGTGTAATCTGTAAATATGTGTAAGCAAGTATTAAGTGTAAATCCATATGAAATAGAATATAAATTAATAAGACAGCAAACTACCTCTCTCTCTACCAAACTCTCCTGCTCACTCTCTCACTCTGAGAACCCACCAACTCCGGGACCTGCATGCTAATTTGAAAGAAAATACAACACAGTCAACGCATGAGCGTATGGAACGCAAATGTATAATCTCCCTCTGTCAATTATATTCGGCTGGATCGATTTTTATTGGCTGAGAGGTCTGTGTTGCACTACGCTATACCTCAATTGTACAGTTACAGCCGATTGTGGCTCATCCGTCCTCTTCACAGCTTGCGAAAGGATCTTCGGGCTTGCGCCTCAAGCCCTTAACTCATGCCATGGTCTAATTTAATAGCTCTGTAACTTGGCCAAATTTCATGCCTGCAGCCGTTGTGGGTCTCACATTGCCGTTACAGGCTTGGAATTGATTAAGTATTTAATAAAAAATTTCACACTATGAGGTATTATTTATTTTCAAAATACATTTTTTAGCAAACTTTTTTATTTTTCGGGAAAATAATAACATACAAAATCAATGTCATATGTTTGTTACTGTAGTAAACCAGAAATATAAGAAAAAATAAATAAATTATGAAGTTTATCTGAATTATTGTTTATAAAAGATGTAGAGTTATGGTGGGAAATAATTTATGAAAGCCTGTTCAACAATATAAAAGCATTCTTGCAGACAAAATTGCATACTATTCAAAACAGTAAAAAACCCACATAATAATGAGTAATACAATGTTATTATGTTGTACCAATTCCTGCTCACACCCTAATTCAATGTGAATTGAAGAGGATGCAAATAATGTGGCTAATAACTACAAAAATATGTCAGAAGCAGTATAGCAAGTATTGTAAAGTTTGAATAGATAAGTGCAGAATGTTGAAGTAAATACTGATTATTGTTTATTGCTATGGGCCTTGGATAGTTGTGTTTAGGTACTGTGAGTTCAACTTGTGAAATGCCATGATTTGTTTAATGGGATATGGAAGGTTTCTGTATTTTTCTAGGTATGTAATACCTATGTATTTTGTCTACTTTTATGTACTTTATTTTATTAAGAAGTGCTTAAAAGTTCTGTCTTACTGCCTAAAATAAAATAAATAGTCCCTACATGGCACTACCCACTGCAGCATATGCAGGTATAAACTCTGTAGTGTACTAGAGTATCAGGGACCACGTCTCAGCAGCATGTTGTACTCAGAATGACCCTTTAATTGCTTCCTATGTCAATGATGTTATGAAATACTGAATTTGTGAAGGAATGGAGAGGGTCTAATCATCAACTGGTAAAGGAGAATCAGTTTGTTGTCTCAGAACAAGTCTCACAGATATTGCAAATCAGTTTAACATGATCGCATAGTTGCAAATTTTGGAAACGTAAAATGCTTCCAGATAGTTTCACCAGGCCAATATTGCAACAAAAAATTGAGTACATATTGGAACAATTAGATTTATCTCAAATAAAATAGAAGCACTGTGTTTAAAATTGTCTACGGTTAACAAGAATATTAAAACAAAATAATGAGTAATAACACCTTGTTTTTTACCAATATCTTCCCACACACTACCTCAATGAAATGTGTAGAGTATGCCAATTATTGTACCACATATCTTTACAGACTTGACAGTAAATAGTCTTGAAACCACTAGTCCCTGAGTGTGCCTCTCTGTTGCAGACATGATATCCTGTCCACCAATGTGCCATCTATCCATATGAGCCTTTCAGCTTGCCTGTCTTCCTTCAAATCATTCTTGTATTTGCCTATAAGCTGCAGATCCAGTAGCTTATCTGCCACTTGGCCATTTATCCATGACAAGACTGTCAGCATGCCTGCTTTGACACTACTTCCTCCTGAGTATACCTATAAAAAAAAACATGTTGTCCAGTATATTGTTCCCTATCTCCCATTGGAAGATTTCTCTTTTGACATTTTGTTTGCACATGGACATGGATCCAGCAGAAGTCCAACATGCAGTGGCTGTCCAAGGTCAACACTTAGGATCACACCAGGCCCACCTGAATGCTCAAAAATGAGCCGTAAGCACATTGACAACAGTCGCTTAGAGTCTGGTCTCAATTTTGAATTGAATACCATCCTTCTGGATAATGTAGCCACTGGGCATACGGTCTTCCCACTGCCTTTCCCTCGCCTCCAGCGAACACATGCTGGGTGAAACATAGTGATTTCAGACTTTTATGTGTTAGTGATGTTGAAGGTTGCAGTGAATTTCTGAATGAAGGCTGCATTCATTTTCAGCTCCATTATTTTTCTATCTGGTGGTAAAGCTGAAGGTTGAAGGAATTCCTGAACCAATGCTCCATTCACTTCCAGCTCCAACCCAGTCTTTACCCAAATTTAAGATTTGCTTTATAGTGATAAAGTGTTGGCCTTTGAGTAATAAGACTCACTTACCAGTCATTTAGAAGAATTCTTAGCTTATCAGGTTTAACCTGTTTCTTCTAGAATATCTTTAATCCAACTTCAGCACAGAAATTGTGCTCTGGGAGATTATGTAAAATGATGCACCTTAGCTGCAGAAACAGACTGAAATAAAGCAGCCTTCACCATTGTGTTCATTGTTGGCCTGCTGAAGAAACTTCAGAATGAGTAAATCTACCAAGGTATGTCAAGATAAGCTCTTATACAATATTATCTGGTGGAAAAAGCATGCAATAAGGTATGTGATAATGTTCCTGGTACTCAAGTATAAACTTGAATTGTTTTTGGCAATGTTACATATCATTCTCATATGTTAAGACTTGAACATAAATATACCGTAAGTGTCGTAGTTTAAAAATATATTTTATAAATACATTTTACTATATGAATATGAACGTTTTGCTGTTCCATACTTTATCCTATTTATCATACATATGTAAATTATTAATACAATTTTTCTAGAGATGATAAATAAAATAATGTTTCAAGTTTGACAATGCCTCCCACTGAGTTATTTCCACTCACAATGAATAGTGGTGTGTAATACAAGTATATCCCCACAGTGCACTATAATAAGACAAAAGTGAGTCCATAGATTTAGTTATAAATATGTCTATGTATACACTTACTGAGTGTATATATATATATATATATATATATATATATATATCACATAATAGTTGTCAAACTGTGAGTCGTCGTCACGCCTTGTGAGCTCGCAAAGCGAGCTTGCAAGAACTGCGTCCCTCGCAAAGCTTCGAGAGGGTCCGCATTTGCGGAGGTGGCGGCTCTACGGCGCCTCACTCACAAATAAAAACAACCCAGAGAAGCAAGACTTAAAAAAAAAAAAACCAAGACGCAGGACTTAGAAAAAAAAAAACAATAACGCGCAATTACTAAATACGGACTTACACAAAAATACGAGCCGTGGGACTTAGACATAAAATTGATGACCTCACAAAAATACTAAATTAACGGCCGTAACGTGGACATCCACAAACAACAAAAACACTTAAAAAATAAAATAAATAAATAAACACACACACAGCAGGGGGGCACAGCCACAACATCTGCCAGTGAGGTTGCCTCCCAATTAAATCGAATTTACAGAGTTTTGGAACTTGAAAATCCGCTAAGCGAGAAAAAACATGGCGACTGCAAAACCCGCAAATAACAGCCAGGCACGTACGACTTTTGACAAGGACGTACGAGGTACAAAAATGCAAAATTACAAGGTCGCAAAAATATGAAATTAATGGCCAAACCATGCACAGCAAAAAACTTGAAAAACACACAAAATACAAACACAAATAAAAAAAAACTTACACACAACAAGGGGGGAAAGCCAGGACATCTGGGAGTCAGGTTGCACGCAAATTTAAGTCCAATTTACAGAGTTTAGCCACTCGAAAATCCCCTAAGCAAGAGAAAAAATGGCAGCCAAAACAAACGAAAACGAGGCTACACGACCCCTAAACCCACAAAACACATACGACTTTTACACAAAACCGTACAAACTACAAAATAACTATTACCAAGGATGCAAAATCATCCACACCTGCGTACCACATGCACAATCGCAGCCATTTTACAACAGTAACTTACAAAATGCGAAATTACACAGCTAAACAAACGGCTTCCCCTCGTGCATGTAGCCTATTTACAATACACACTGCACACATTCCTGACACTTACACCTCAGCTCAACAACAGTGCAAATCTACATTGTATGCGTCAGGAACATCAAAACAGATTGTTAGCTCTTCAGCACATTGCTTGCTGTATATATTAATTACAATTATGTAAAGTATATCAATTTATAATTTTAATAATTAATTAATTATCATAAAAAAATACATATACAGAAAAAAAACACACCACAAGATCGCAATAAACGACAAAGGCCTTCACAGCTCGCCTCACAAGTATAGCCAACGGTGCTCCATAGGACACAGAGTACACAAGGGGAGAGGCTCGCAATGAGCGCAAAAAGGAGAGCAGCGCGGACCTTACATTGAGCGCAAAAGTGGCTCTGATAAAAAATACACCAACCCGAGAGGCTCACAATTAGCGCCCAAGGTGCTCACACGACCAAAACACTTACTTTCTTTGGCAAACAGCATTACCTGCCTTACAATTTTATTGACCAGTCATTTTTGATGGTCAAGTCGCTAGTATATATATATATATATTTAAAGAAATGTATATACCACACATACACACAATATCACACCCAGGCTACAGATTGAAGCACAGGGGGAATACAGCAAAGAAAAGGCTGACTTGCTGACTAGATGTTGGATCTGACTAATATGAGTCTTATACTTTTGCCGAACGGGCTATTCCTGAGTTTGCCACCCCTTAGGGGCAAATATACATATAAATATAAATATATATATATATATATATATATATATATATATATATATATATATATACTGTATATATATATATAATAATAATAAAAAAAATTGAGACTCTCGGGCAAATATACCAAATATACATATAATATACTGTATATATATATATATATATATATATATATATATGTATATATATTAAAATATAAATATATATTATAACCAAAAAATTGGGACTCTCCCTCTACCCCTTCTCTCCCTCTCCCCTCTCTCTCTCTCTCTCTCTCTCCCTTGCTTCTCTATATATATACCCTCTCTCTCTCCCTTCTCTCCCCCTTCTCTCTTTCCCTATCCCCATCTCTCTATCCACTTTTCACTCTCCCTCTCACTTCTCCTCTCCCTCTCACTTCTCTCCCTCCTTCTCCCTCTCACTTTCTCTCCCCTTTCTCTCTCGCACTTCTCTCTCTCCCTTCACCCTCTCTTTTGTCCCTGTCTCTCTCCCCTTCTCTCTCTTTCTCTCCATTCTACCCCTCACTCCCCCTTCTCTATCTCCCTCTCCATTCTCCCCTTTTCTTCTCTCTCTCTCCCCCTTCTCTCTCTCCCTCTCCCTTCCCTCCTGTTCCCTTTACCTCTCCTTTCTCCCTCTCAGTGGTATCTTGGTTCTCATTTTTAATCTGTTCCGGATGACAGGATAAATTCAAGCAGGTGGAGTTCCAAACAAGAATTTCTTATAGGAATCAATGTAAACTGAAATAATTTGTCCCGGACCCCAGATTTTTCCCATTTTACTTTAAACAGGAGGTCTTGTTTTTTGATACAAACCTTAAAACTAAATAGACATAAATAAAAAAAACAATAATTTAATCAGATAACATATATTTTAACTTCACTTTAACTGTACTGAGGGCCCAATGGTATGGTAGAGGAGGAGAGAGGTTATTGCTTGGAACTTTTGTTCTTATAGGTACAGGCTACACTTTGATTCTTGTGAGCACAGTCTGCACATTGGATCTTAAAGGCACAGGATGCAGATTACAGCACTTACAGGCAAATGCTGGGCACGTTAACTCTTACAGACCCAGGCTTGGCACATATGCTCTTACAGACACAGGCTGGGCACATTGGCTCTTACAGGCTGGGCACATTAGCTCTTACAGACACAGGCTGGGCACATTGGCTCTCACAGACACAGGTTGGGCACAATAGTTTTTACAGACACAGGCTGGGCACATTGGCTCTTACAGGCTGGGCACATTAGCTCTTACAGACACAGGCTGGGCACGTTAACTCTTACAGACCCAGGCTTGGCACATATGCTCTTACAGACACAGGCTGGGCACATTGGCTCTTACAGGCTGGGCACATTAGCTCTTACAGACACAGGCTGGGCACATTGGCTCTCACAGACACAGGTTGGGCACATTAGTTCTTACAGACACAGGCTGGGCACATTGGCTCTTACAGGCTGGGCACATTAGCTCTTACAGACACAGGCTGGGTACATTAGCTTTTACAGACACAAGCTGGACACATTAGCTCCTACAGACACAGGCTGGGCACATTGGCTCTTACAAACTGGGAACATTAGCTCTTACAGACACAGGCTGGACACATTGGCTCTTACAAGCTGGACATATTAGCTCTTACAGACACAGGTTGGGCATATTAGTTCTTACAGACAGGCTGGGCACATTGCCTCTCACAGACACAGGTTGGGCATATTAGTTCTTACAGACACAGGCTGGGCACATTGCCTCTTACTGACACAGACTAGGCACATTAGCTCTTAAAGGTGGAGGCTAGGCACATTAGCTCTTACAGACAGAGGTTGGGCATATTAGCTCTTACAGACAGAGGTTGGGCATCTTACAGACACAGACTGGGCAAATTGGCTCTTACTGACACAGGCTGGGCACATTGACTCTCACAGACACAAGTTGGGCACATTAGCACTTACAGACAAAGGCTGGGTACATTGGCTCTTACAGGCTTGGCACATTAGGTCTTACAGACACAAACTGGGTATATTTGCTCTTACAGGCACAGATTGGGCACATTAGCTCTTACAGTCACAGGCTGGGCACATTGGTTCTTACAGAAACATACTGAGCACATTGGCTCTTACAGACACAGGCTGGGCACATTGCCTCCTACTTACACAGGCTTGGCACATTAGCTCTTACAGGCACAGGCTTGGCACATTAGCTCTTACAGACACAGGCTGGGCACATTGAGTTCCTCCAGTACTGTATGAAATAGTACTGAGCAGGAATTTCATTCATTTTAAAACTCTTACAGTGCCATGCAAACGTATTTACCCTCCTTGGCATTTTTCGTGTTTTGTTGCCTCACACCCTGGAATTAACATGGATTGTTTTAGGATTTGCATAATTTAATTTAAAGAACATGCCTACAACTTTGAAGATGTTTTTTTTTTTTATTGTGAAGCAAACAACAAATAGGACAAAATAACAGAAAAAGTCAATGTGCCTAACTATTCATCCCACTAAAGTCAATACTTTGTAGAGCCACCTTTTGCGGCAATCACAGCTCCAAGTCGCTTTGGATAAATCTATATGAGCTTGCCACATCTTACCACTGGGATTTTTGCTCATTCCTCCTTGCAAAACTGCTCCAGCTCCTTCAAGTTGGATGGTTTGTGCTTGTGAACAGCAATCTTTAAGTCTGAACACAGATTTTCTATTGGATTGAGGTCTGGGCTTTGAATAGGCCATTCCAACAAATTGACATGTTTCCCCTTAAACACACTGCTAAAGCAAGTGTTGCTTTAGCAGTGTGTTTGGGGTCTTTGTCCTCATAGAAAGTGAACCTCCGTCCTAGCCTCAAATCACGCACAGAGTGGTACAGGTTTTGCTCAAGAATATCCCTGTATTTAGCCCCGTCAATCATTCCCTCAACTCTGACCAGTTTCCCAGTCCGGGCTATTGAAAAACATTGCCACAGCATGATGCTGCCACCACCATGTTTCACTGTGGGGATGGTGTTCTTTGGGTGATGTGATGTGTTTGGTTTGCGCCAGACATAACGTTTTCTTTGATGGCCGAAAAGTTTAATTTTAGTCTCATCAGACCAGAGCACCTTCCTCCATACATTTTAGGAGTCTCCCACGTGCCTTTTCGCAAACTCAAAACGTGACATTTTGTTTTTTTGCTGAAAGTAATGTCTTTCTTCTGGCCACTCTGCCATAAAGCCAAACTCTATGGAATGTACGGCTTATTGTCGTTCTATGTACAGATACTCCAGTCTCTGCTGTGGAACTATGCAGCTCCTCCAGGGTTACCTTAGGTGTCTGTGCTGCCTCTCTGATTAATGCCCTCCTTGCCCGGCCCGTGAGTTTTGGTGGACGGCCGTCTCTTGGCAGGTTTGCTGTTGGGCCATGTTCTTTCTATTTGGTTATGATAGATTTGATGGTGCTCCTGGGGATCATCAAAGATTTGGATTTTTTTTTATAACCTAACCCTGACTTGTACTTCTCCACAACATTGTCCCTTACTTGTTTGGAGAGTTCCTTGGTCTTCATGGCAGTGTTTGGTTAGTGTTGCCTCTTGCTTAGATGTTGCAGCCTCTGGGGCCTTTCAAAAATGGGGTGTATATGTAATGAGAGATCATGTGACACTTAGATTGCACTCAGGTGGACATCATTTCACTAATTATGTGACTTCTTAAGGTTAGTGGTTGCACCATGGGCTTCATAACAAAGGGGGTGAATACATACGCACATGCCAATTTTCTGTTTCCTATTTCTTAAAAATTGGTTTATGTATATATTTTTCTCATTTCACTTCACCAACTTAGACTATTGTGTTTTGATCCATCACATAAAATTCAGATTAACAAAACATTGAACTTAAGGCTGTAATGTAACAAAATAGGTAAAAAGCAAAGGGGGGGGGTCGTAAAACTTTTTGCAAGGCACTGTATACAGTATGTGTGTGTGTGAATATTTATATATGTGTGTGTAAATAAATATGCATGTGTGCGTGGGTGTGAATATATGTGTGTGCGTGAATATATAAATGTGTGAATGAATATATATATATATATATATTAATGTATGTGTGTTTGTGTATCTATCTGTCTCTATCTATCTATCTATCTATCTATTTATCTGTCTGTCTGCCTTTATCTCTGTCTAGCTATCCTTTATAGAAAAAAAAACAACTCTTGAAGACATATTTTTTAAAAGTACAAAAGTTTATTATAGGTCATTCAAGGCATTACATACTAAAAAGCAAGGAAGCATCTCCACTGACAGATGCTGCTCATTGGAACAGCCTTTCTCTGTGATGACACTGGTCTTGTTTAGGTCATTGTCAGTCCGAAGACTTTACGCACCCCCCCCCCCCTCTCGACAATTCTAACCACAAATCAGATATTATGTGATATCTAAGTGAAATATGGATGGATTTAAAAAATAAAAAAACTTTTTCAACATGCCTTTAGGAGATCTTTACTGTGGCATGGTCCAAACTGTGCTGAATCAACTGGTCCTTTAACTATTGTCAAAACATAATACTGAGGTGATTATCTCAGCAAACAGAAATATAGGGAGAGCAAGTGTGTAACGCGACCTTACCTTGATCTCTGTTTGGTAGCTAAGCTCAGTGACTCCTATTCATCTCTATAGCCATAGGAGTCTCTGAGTCGGAAGAAATTCATGGAAGCCTAGACCGACCTGTAAACTGAATATCCCCAGTCTTGTTACTTCAACTGTAACTAAATACATAACCGGCTAGGTACCTTCACAGCAACCGCTGACTGGAGATACTGTACATACAGCCACCGTAAATTCGAAGCTTGTATGTGCAACGTGAGACCCGCAATGGCTGCAAGCTTAAAATTTGTGGATTTACAGAGCTATTAAATTAGAACATGCTGAGTGTTATGGGCTTGAGCTGCAAACCCGTAAACAATTTTTTGCTCGTCGTATCTGCGGCTGTGAACTGGATCAATTAGTCAAACTCGTAGTTACTGGTTTAGATGGAGCCAATGGAAGCAGAGATCATCGAATTACGTCACTAAAAACCGAGGTGGGATTTCAAAGTCTTACGGGGTTCAATTACAAGTTACAATCGGACCCACATTCCAGATATAATGAATTATTGATAAAGCCGTAAATATGAAATTCCATTACATGCGAGTTCCATTATATTTATTAACACATTGATTGCCGGGATCGATATATCAGAAAATAAACATGAAAACAAGGATTTTTTTGGCTGATTTGCGAGCTTCAGAATGTTGTGCTATTAATTCTAAGACCTAACATTACTTTCCCTGTTTATAAAAGTACAGTAGTGTGTGTATATGTGCATTTAAAGTGCTAAGGATTGGACTTTACCCCCTTTGCGGGTCCTCTCTAGCGCTCGTTGGCTTCTTGGCTCCATTTGCTAGTTATGAGTTTGAAATTGATGCAATTTAATAGCGCGATTGGAATGTAACAGTTATGGACTTGGCAGAACAAAGGATTTGTGTGCTTGTACGTTGAATTCTCATGTCCTGAAGGTTTGAATTCTCATGTCCTGAAGGTTTTTTTTGCTCCCACTCTGCAAGTCTTCAGCAGGCTCGTTTAAGAGGCCAGTCTAATAGCTGTAAGTCTTGCGAGCTGCATTACAAGCTACGGTTTAACACGTAGAGGGAATTTAATGGGGTTGATAGTTGTCTTGCCCCCTGACAACCAGGAAACGTATCTCTGCATTTAACTTGGTCTCCCACAGCCTCAACCCACCGGCTCTGCGGTTTAACACTACTCCCCTCGGCCAGTAGTTTAGAGTCTTTTTTTCTGAGGGAATATAATAATTCTAATCACTGGAATTATTACTACATACTCTGCCTGGAACTATACTATTAACCACTGAGAGTACCAATGCTAACCCTGCTTCATGTGCTTCCTTGGTATCTTGGCCAATTTGGTGCTATACTCGGTTCCTTCCTGCTAATCAGGATAACCACACAAACTCCACAACCTGCTGGGTAAGATTGACTTCTTATTTCTAAGCCCAACCAAGCGACAGATCGTCACACCTTCCAGGAGAAGATGCAACTAAAGATGGCACACTTTACATGTAAGACAAATTCTGATCAGCCATTTTGGCAATGTCTGAATTGTCTACGAATGGTAGTTCTTAATGTTTAATGAATGCTTGATATAAGTTGGCGTTCTGATGTCGGCCTGAGCAACTGGAGATCCGAATTGATCAAGTAGCAACTATGATTAATTCTAATCAATTGATGAATTCAGTGTTTGGTGGCTTGGTGAAAGTTGACAGAATGGTACTCAAATGACTGATATGGTGAGCAAAATTGTGGCATTAGAAATGGTCAAACAAAGATTTTGAATAGGGATGATACAATGAAAACATGGCGGCGTGATAGGAACTGACAAAGAATAATCGGAGAATGAAATGTCTTTATGAATGACCAAAGTCAGAGTAGATGGTAGTATGTGTAGTGGGAATAAGAGTAAGTGCTGAAGTTTGACAATCATACTGAGTTTTATGATTAAATTGTAAGGAGTTTTGTGAAGGTGAGCAGAAATTATAAATATAGGCCCCTATGCTAATCCCTGAAAAATCAATTATGAGTGTTGTAGCAGCACAGTAAATCCTACCTAGCTATATTAATCCCACATACCCTAAGAAACATTCAGAGACAACTGTTACGAGTCAAAGCTGAAAAGCAAGGAAAAAAATCTCCATTGAAAACAGTAAATTGTCATGTGTGTATGCATTCACCCCCTTGCTTATGAAGCCTATACAAATCTCTGGTGCAACCAATTACCTTCAGAAGTCACATAATTAGTGAAATGCTATCCACCTGTGTGCAATCTAAGTGTCACTTGATCTGTCATTACATACACACCTTTTTTAAAAGGCCCCAGATGCTGCAACAACTAAGCAGGAGGTACCACTAACCAAACACTGCCATGAAGACCAAGGAACTTTTCAAACAAGTAAGTGACAATGTTGTTGAGAAGTACAAGTCAGGGTTAGGTTATAAAAAAATATCCAAATCTTTGATGATCCCCAGGAGCACCATCAAATCTTTCATAACCAAATGGAAAGAACATGGCACAACAGCAAACCTGCCAAGAGACGGCTGTTCACCAAAACTCACGGAACGGGCAAGGAGGGCATTAATCAGAGAGGCAGCACAGAGACCTAAGGTAACCCTGTGGAGCTGCAGAGTTCCACAGCAGAGACTGGAGTATCTGTACATAGGACGACAATAAGCCGTACGCTCCATAGAGTTTGGCTTTATGTCAGAGTGGCCAGAAGAAAGCCATTACTTTCAACAAAAAACAAAATGGCACATTTTGAGTTTGCGAAAAGGCATGTGGGAGACTCCCAAAATGTATGGAGGAAGGTGCTCTGGTCTGATGAGACTAAAATTTAACTTTTCAGCCATCAAAGAAAACGTTATGTCTGGCGCAAACCAAACACATCACATCACCCAAAGAACACCATCCCCACAGTGAAACATGGTGGTGGCAGCATCATGCTGTGGCAATGTTTTTCAATAGCCCGGACTGGGAAACTGGTCAGAGTTGAGGGAATGATTGACGGGGCTAAATACAGGGATATTCTTGAGCAAAACCTGTACCACTCTGTGCGTGATTTGAGGCTAGGACGGAGGTTCACTTTCTATGAGGACAAAGACCCCAAACACACTGCTAAAGCAACACTTGCTTTAGCAGTGTGTTTAAGGGGAAACATGTCAATTTGTTGGAATGGCCTATTCAAAGCCCAGACCTCAATCCAATAGAAAATCTGTGTTCAGACTTAAAGATTGCTGTTCACAAGCACAAACCATCCAACTTGAAGGAGCTGGAGCAGTTTTGCAAGGAGGAATGAGCAAAAATCCCGGTGGTAAGATGTGGCAAGCTCATATAGATTTATCCAAAGCGACTTGGAGCTGTGATTGCCGCAAAAGGTGGCTCTACAAAGTATTGACTTTAGTGGGATGAATAGTTAGGCACATTGACTTTTTCTGTTATTTTGTCCTATTTATTGTTTGCTTCACAATAATAAAAAAAAAGATCTTCAAAGTTGAGGGCATGTTCTGTAAATTAAATGATGCAAATCCTAAAACAATCCATGTTAATTCCAGGTTGTGAGGCAACAAAACACGAAAAATGCCAAGTGGGTGAATACTTTTGCAAGGCACTGTATTTTATTGTTTTACAGGTAACTTTAAAGGTAATATTTACACTTAATATTTAATATGGATGAAGGTATAAACAAATTACATGATAAGTAGAAATACAAGTACAGATAAAGTACAATACAAATATGATATAAATAAGACAGCTTGGTGCAACAGAGCTGAGGTTCCTGCTATGAAGTAAAAGCTAAACACCATTGGGTGGCCCCTTTTTGTGGTCCTGGGGTATTTAAGTGAAATAGTTTGCCCATCATTGGTATGTATGGAGCCAGACACGTGTTATCTAGATATAGATTGTGTAGAAAAGGAATTAGGTAGCCTGTGTACAATACTTGCAATGTAATGCAATGAAAAAGTAAAAGTTGTAAAGAGAAATATGGTGAGAAACAAAAATGTATTAAAGATGTTAGAAGGTAGAGAAAATGTGTGAATAATGTGAGTGCAAGAAGTTTAAGACACAGATAAAATCATATATTATGGTTAGAAACATAGATTGTGACACTGATATCAATCAATAGTCCAATCTAGTTTGCCCAATCTCCTATCCAACTAAAGATGATGTACAAGAAAGCCCTCAAACAGTTTGCTGAAGACAAGCAGACTAAGGATATGAATTACTGGAACCATGTCCTGTGGTCCGATGAGACCAAGATAAACTTAGTTGGTTCACATGGTGTCAAGCGTGTGTGGCGGCAACCAGGTGAGGAGTACAAAGACAAGTTTGTATTGCCTACAGTCAAGCATGGTGATGGGAGTGTCATGGTCTGGGCCTGCATGAGTGCTGTCGGCACTGGGGAGCTACTGTTCATTGAGGGAACCCTGAATGCCAACATGTACTGTGACATACTGAAGCAGAGCATGATCCCCTCCCTTCGGAGACTGAGCCACAGGGCAGTATTCCAACATGATAACAATCTTAAACACACCTCCAAGACGATCACTGCTTTGCTAAAGAAGCTGAAGGTAAAGGTGATGGTCTGGCCAAGCATGTCTAAACCCTATTGAGCATCTGCGGGGCATACTCAAATGGAAGGTGGGGGAGCGCAAGGTCTCTAACATCCACCAGCTCTGTGATGTCATCATGGAGTAGTGGAAGAGGACTCCAGTGGCAACCTTTGAAGCTCTGGTGAACTCTATGCCCATGAGGGTTAAGGCAGTGCTGGGAAATTTAGGGGTGTACTCACTTTTGCTGCCAACGGTTTACACATTAATGTCGTACTCACTTTTGTGAGATACTGTATATGAGTCACTAAATATAACTGCAGAAAAATAAATTGAATTACATACTCATCAGTGACAGAATCACCCATAAATTAGAAGACTCCATAACAACTCACTTTACTAATATTTTATAAAATGATAACCACTGAATGGAATTTGGAGTCTGTGGTCTCGCCCTTGGTAACAGCCCCTGAGATATAATGAGATGCAAACCATTAAAACTTAGGGCCTCATTAAATTAGCCCTGGTAGTTCCCTCGATCCTTGCAAAGACATTTTTTTGCTGTTTGCGAGGATCGATTCCTCAATAAGTCCCATGCAGCCTACTTTGCGAGATGACACAGAAAAACGGCCAAAAAAAGGCTCAGAGAGAGCTAAGTAGTAACACGCAGCCATAAATCTATAACACCGCCATCTGATGCTCCCCCCCCCTGCTCCCTAAACACATCCCCATGCTGCAGGGGTCCCTATAGAGAGCCCTGCAGCTTTCCCACAATAACCCCTTGCAACGGGGGTCCCGATCCGCAACGATCAGGCCCCTGCTGCATTTCAAAATTAAAAATTTCCCCGCTCTATGCTGGAGGTCCCCATTGGGACCCCCAAAGTGTCCCCTTGCTGTGGGGGTCCCCGATCGGCACCGATCATGACCCCGCTGCATTTACAAATTCAAATTTCCCGCCTTGTGGGTGCTTAAAGGACCGTAAAATTCCTGAAAGGACACAAGCTAAAAAATATTGCCGTGGGGGGTACTATAAGTACCCCCCAGGCAACTAAAATTAACCCCATCACTCATGGGGCTCTATACAGACCCCGATAAGCCCTAAATTAACACTGTCAATCATGGGGGGCAATACAAACCCGCTTAAGCCTCTAATTAACCTAAATTACCTACCTAACAATACCTACCTAACCCCCTATTAAACCCCCACCCTACCAATTACACAAAATGAAAAAAACATAAGGTACATAAAATTAAAAAAAAACACGGCTGCAGGCTGATTGACAATGACAACAGCCAATCAAAAGGCTCAGATGCCTTCATCCAATCAACCCGTGGGGGTATGTCCCATTCTGATTGGCCGAAATCAATAGCACCTTCTGATTGGCTGCTGTCACTGTCAGTCAGACTGCAGCCAATCAAAAGGAACATATGCCTTCAGCCAATCACCCTGTTTGGGTGTATCCCATTGTGATTGGCTGAAAGCAATAGTGCCTTCTGATTGGTTTAAAAAAGACTGACAGCTCCTTCAGCCAATCAGAATGGGATATCCCATCCTGATTGGCTCGCACCTTGGCGCCTTCTGATTGGCTGAAATGTGATTGACCGCCTTTTCAGCCAATTGGAAGGCGCCATTGCCAATTTCATACTGGAAGAGGCTCTGGAGGCCTCATTAGCGTCGGGGAGCTCCGTGAGTGCGGAGCTCCGTTAGACTAAATTTTTATTTTTTCTAGAGCATCGAAGTTTTCAAATTATAATGTTATTTTTTTTATTCTAGTTTAGCTTAGATTTAGGGGGTATTGTATAGATAGGGGGCGATGTTTAGATAGGGGGTTAAGTATAGATAGGGGTAATGTCTAGATAAGGGGTTAGGTATAGATAGGGGGTGATGTCTAGATAGGGGGTTAAGTATAGATAGGGTGTGATGTCTATATAGGGGGAAATGTATTGTAGTTAGGTGTATATTTATAATGTATTTAATACTGTACTGTTATGGATATTTGTGTATGCCTTTTTCTTTGCAGGTGTGTAATTATTTTTTGTATTTTATGTAGTGGTGGGGGGGGGTTATGATGTTTTATTTATTTTTGTAGTGAGGGGGGTTTGTAATATCCCTTTTTGTTTTGTGTACCTTATGTATTTTATTTTTGTGTACCTTAGGTTTTTTTTATTTATGTAACTTAGCTTTTTTATTTTGTGTAATTAGTAGGGTGGGGTGTTTAACAGGGGGTTATGTAGGTAGTGTTAGGTGGGTAGGGGTTAATAGGTTAGGGTAGAGGGGGTTAGTTTAGATTGAGTGGTTTATTGGGGGGGACCCCTCCAGAAACTGGTTAATGTGGGGTCACTTCGGGGGTCCTGATGGGAACCCCCAGCATAGAGGAGGGTTCATTTTAGGTGCCGGGGCGTACTTGGAGTACCCCTCACGGCAGGGCTTGTATTTGGACTGCCGCCGAGGTTCCGTTCAGGACCCCCGCGGCAATTGATGAGGTGGGGGAGCCTGCAAGATCATCCCTCAGGCTGTCACTGCTCATGCACACTTTCTCCAAGTTTACTTGGATGGCCGTGCTGCGTAGCTCACATGTTGCTCGCAGCAGGCCTAATTTAATAGCGTCGGAACTTTTCAGAATTTTAAGCATGTAGGGCTTAAGTACAAACCTTGTATCTACGAGGTTGGAATTTAATAAGGCTATTAATTTCTATTTCATAGAAAGTTTATAGACTGAGAAAATTAATTATAAGGGAGAAAAAGATAATTTATTTTCTTATATTATTAATGTTTTTTATTGATGTTACTCTTTTCTTTTAAGGAAATGATTTTATTTTGTTCTTCTTAACCTTATTTTTATATATTTTATGCTTCTTTTATATCTACATTGGTTAAAATGAATTTGTAAACGGTTACCTGAAATAGTTTAATAAGAAAAAAAGAAGAAAAACAAGTAGAAGAGATATTTATATATCACCATAAACATAATGTCTTAAAGGGATATGAAATTTTCATGGTTTAATACATGTCTGCACTCTATAGGCAAAAAGCAGCTTATATGTATGCAGCACATCTCATAAAACATTTCATTGTTATTAATATCTAAATATCCCTCTAACGATTATGTTGACACCTCCATGGGGTGTCTACACAGGCATCTGATCCCCCCAAAAAGCATGCAGCATCAGGGGAGCAATATTAACCCACAATTTACCTGTTGTTGCTCTCTCAGCCTATATCCTTGCAGCTTCCTGCCTGTATGTAAGCAGCAATACATAGCACATATCAGTGATACACTACATATCCAGGGCTGCTGTGCCCCACAAACGGGAACCCAGAGTTAATTCAAAAGTTTCAGCTAACCTGATTGGCCAAAACAAATCATTTTAATCTGATGCTAACTTAGCCTGGGTTTGGAGGGTGTTAACCCTGATTTCCAACTGTCATACATTACAAGAGATTTTGCTGACTTCAATGTAAGTGTTTTAATGTTTATTTTGGGATTTTTTCATGCAAAAAATGCATGCATATACTACTAATTCTCCTCTATCAGATGCATTGATAATCCAGCACACTTACATATCCCTTTAAATTGAGAAATCTTTTATCAAAAATGATTTTTTTCTCACATATACTTATTCTTTTTTCCATCATATTTAGTTAATATAAAAAAGTTTTAATTCAAAATATTTATTCTCTTCTAATAAAACTTAAAAGTGAAAATAATCTTGCCTTAAATATTATTCCAATGTGTTTGTCTCCGTGACCATACACACCATGCTGATCCACTTGGAATTCATAGCAGAGATACTGGAGTAGGTTGCCAGTTCCTTCTCCAGTGGACCACAGCATACAGCTCCTGGTATTCCTAGGTGGTCTCCCATCCAAGTACTGCCCAGGCCCAACCCTGCATGGCTTCAGGGTGGTGTGATCTCTTGGTTCCCTGACTGGAATTGAACCCAGGTCACAGTGGTTAAAGCAATGAATCCTAGCCACTGGATCACCAGGGAACCTGTCATGGCTGATTTTGGAGCCATGATGAGAACCCCCTGCACCCAACAAGTACCACTGTTATCTGGGACTCTTGCACATCTCATTGATAACACCAAGGCTAAATAAATGGACATTCAATGTTATGTGAAAAGCAAATAATGTGAATATCTTGTTGCTTATTTCATGAGTGTATTTGTTTTCTATTATTGTAGTTTGTGAGGTATGTTGATAATTTTCCCTTTTCCCAATAGCACATATGAACAAACGTGTATTGTAAAACCACATAGAATAATTTGCCCGGCATCTAACCTCTTACCTGTAGGTTGGAATGCCCTCTGCCCCCGTTACAGGCCTGGGATATTAGTGATCTAAACAGATAACCATAATCTCTGGTCTCTGGGATAGCAGGAGGGTTTATGGATAGTGGCAGGGTAAGGAGGTAACACTAAAAATTCAGACCCCTCTAGCAGGGAGGAGAAGGAGTTGGGGTGAGATCATTCTGTGTTTGAAATATCTGTGATAAAAAAAAGTGTCCAGTTAGCTCTGAACTAAAAAATGATGTTGTTCATCTAATTTCTGTCCTGTTTCTCCATGACTGACGTCCTGATCTCAATTGTTGGGTGCTGAGATGAATAAAAAGTCACAGCCTACAGATTGCCCCTATAAGCTATAGTAGGAGAATAAGGGGTGTAATGAGCCACTCGTCTATGGGTCGTGACAGAACCCACAGCTGTATGCTAATCCCAGACATTCATGAATTACATCACTTTATTTCTCTTTGATGGAAGGGTAGTTTACTTATCTACCATATTTTCTGTAAAGTATAACTTTTGCAAATAATCCCCAAAGCCTCCAACTTTAAATAATGATTTCTTATTGTAAAAGGTTTTTGTTTGTTTCCTTTCTATACTTTATTATGTGCTTTATTGAATGTGTATGTTTCTCTTATGCCATCCTTCTACCTTCCCTCCCCTAAGCTATAGATAAAATGTTTCTTCATATGTTTTGTAATAATTCAGTATATTAACCCTGTTTGAATAGTTTCTAATATAATGTCATTTTAGATAAAATCTCTATAAGTTGGCACAATATATTACTAGCTGGCATTAGTAGGTTTATGTTTCAAAATACTCTTCTTAGTTAACCAAGAAACCGGCTGGTATTTTCTAACATTTAGTCATTTGAATTAATGGATGGTGTATAGTTATCTGGATGCAGATAAGTGAAAATGACATTTTTTAATTTTAAGTACAGTATGTTAGAGAACTATAAATATAATTTGTAAAAGTGAAAAGAAGCAGTAAAAATGTTCTGAAAAGACCAACAAGGTCCAGGGCCACACAATCCAGAAGAAGTTTATGGTGTGTAGGAAGCTGAAAATAAGTGTAATTAAATATTTTGGACAAATTGTGTGAAAGAAACGTGTGTAAGAAATATATTTAGATTTATAAAGGAAGTGATTAATGTGAAAAACTGTGTGATTAATATGGTCCGGGAAATCTCTCTTGGTAGTTTTGTGTTCAGAAAAAATAATGGGAAATTAATGCTAAAGTCATCTGGAAGATCAGAAAGGGGAATTAATGTTGTAAATAATAGTATATAAATGTTATATATAATTTCAGAGTAGGAAGCTCTAAGCAAAAGTGCATGGGTATGTTTTAGGATAGGCTCATGAGACCCGGGCCTAGGGCATCACATTTTCAGGGGGCAGTAGGCTGCCTGAAGTTGTCAATTCAAGGCAATGAAATATGCACAGAAATGTCAATATGCAGAGAACACTCTGGGCCACATTCAATTCCAAGTCCGTAACTCGATCGCAGACAGGCAGGCGCATGTCTGTTAGTGAGTTGCGAGCTCTCTTGGGTCTCTGTATGCGAGGCTATTCAATTGCTCAAGCTTGCAAGTTGCGGGCTTGAAGCGACAATTGGAAACCATTAACTGGTTCAGAGCAGTTGAGGGCGGGAACATGATCAATTAAGTAAGCCTATAGGAAATTAGAATGTCAGAATCACAGCAGTAAAACATGGAGGTTATTTTTCATTCAAATAGGTTTGGGGGTCCAATATGCGATCAAAATAAAGAATTATGAAATGTAATGCCAATACTTTTCTAGCCAACATGGGTGGCCTGATATGTATTAACTCATTGATATCCGAGATCGATTTAACCCAGAAATGAAACTTAAAAAATAAATGCCAACTTGTGGGCTAGACTGTAGTGCAATGAATTCTAATGTCTGTCATCTATTTGCAGGATTGATCTTTTATTTGTATTTTCAAGGCTACAAATATGTGTTTAACCCCTGACACGGATCCCTTTTTCTCAGCGTGGGTATTGGGCTATTGAGACACCAGACTGCTTGACTCCAGTAATGTATTATCTACATAAACACCTCTATTGTATTTGTAAATCTGCTTTGTTCCATTGTTTACCAGATTAAGTTAATCCTATCTGATATGCACTAGAGACGGCAGGATGTGTATTAGAAATTAAGCCTATTACACTCAGGAAACCACTGTTAGACCCATGTTGAGTTTATCTCTTGTGATTGTCTGCCACCCCCTATCATTTGTTAAATTGTGTACACCCCCTCTGTATCTATCCCCTATAAATACTGCTGTCATTTAAAAAATAAATCAGTTCACTTGGACATACATATAAATCGTGTATCTCTGATTTGGTTCCTGGTGGCTGCGATACTGAACCTATCTCCACCCTACAAGTAACCTGTCATGGTCACTACCACAGGAAGGTTACTGAGACTCCTCGAAGCGCTTATTACTGATGGAGAGACTCTGACTGATACAGAAGCCAGATATCAGGGTGCTGGTGACGAGATCTCAAAGAACCCAACGTTCCTTGTGGGTAGATAACCTGTAGTCTATAGCAGGTGGACCTGGGCTTGTATAGCCCCTATTCACGGATAGTCACAACAAAGGGGTCCGTGACAACCCCTTTGCGGGTCCTCTCTAGCACATGTAGGAATTCCTCCTCTATTTGCGGTTTACGAGTGTGGATATGTTTGCGAGTTCGGGGAAATTGAGCAATTGAATAGCGATTTGCAATTTTAGCCTTGCGAAAGTGACAGATTAAAGGCTTCTGAAGGCTGTAAGTTATGACTTTGACGGCCGCAAGTATTTCAAGCCTGTAACTCGTAACCCGATCGGAGCCTGCAAAGCCAACTGAATAGCAAATTTGCCTATGAGCACACTTACGGGCTCCCAGATCTCAAATTCGGCCAATTGAATGTGGCCCTCTATCTGTAAGTGTTCCTGGCACTTTCTGACTTACCATATACTTACATAGACGCATATACAATTTTCTATATAGGTGTGTGATTGGGATATAACAAGAGAAAAGAAGGAATCAGCCTATGGCAGCATAAAAACCTATATCTGCTCCTGCAAAATGGATTGAAAATTTACAAAATCTTGTTTTGTTCTAAAATGTTGATTTCTTTTACATGGAACGATAGTAGACAGTATAAAGTGTGCATGGAAGGGACAGTAGAGTTTAGGACTACGTGGGTGAGATATTATCAGTAAGTTGTACACATCAGATTTTTTTAGGCTATGGTCCCAGCATGTGGTTTTATGAGAGAATCTATAGTGAACTGAAAAACGCGAAAAACCAACCAGAATTCCCATGGACGAGGTTATATTTGTAGCGGAATTGGTGTGCTTTTTATAGAATACTAGCGACTTGCCCGTCAAAAAATGACGGCAATGTGATGTATATGTTTGTCAAGTTGTTTAGTTATTAACATATATTTTTGACACTTGTAAGTATTTTAATATGAACGTGTATTTTTGTAAAATGTTGATGTAATGGTTTTTTTAAATGTAATTAGTATCTGAAGAATTGTTAACTTTAATATACATTGAATGAATAGGAAAGCAAAAAGCCTTCTTTAAACGTCGCGAATTTTAACATGAAGTTTAAACTATATGTAAGCAATAACCATCAAAGTATATATTTTTAAACTTGAACTTTATTTTTTATGTAAGTTTAGAAGTTAACAAAACATTGGTATAATTTTGAACATTATAAACAGGAACATAGTGAATACATTTTGTAACCTAATTTTTTATTAAAAGTATTAACATTTGAATGTAAAAACAATTGACATTTAAATTAATCAGTATTAAAATTCAATTTGTATCAGAATAATTGTTAACTTGAATATACATTGAATGTAGAGTAAGGCATACAGTAAAACTCTTCTTAAAACGTACGTAATTAAAGTAATTTATTACTGAGCACATAAACTGGCGATCAACATTAATGTAGGTAGTAATCTTAAGATAACAGACAATATTTACATTGTGACTTAAAAGGTGCTTGACCTCTTAACATCCACTTTGTAATCTGTTGAATGAAATAACTTGAAAATATATTTTTTAAACTTGTAACATTAGAAACATTAACATAGTGACTTAACATTTTAACATAATTTTAATAACAATGCAAGGCAAGTATTTTGTGAGGCAAATCATTCATAAACATGACTTCCATTAATTATGACTGAATTAAACAACCAATTGTTATGTATTTTACAATGCTTTAAAAAAATCTTGGCATCGTAAATTTGTATCCTTCAAAGTTATAGTACTTCATAGTAGACAATGTTTTTAGTAAAAATACGTCCATCTTCTAATAAATCACCTTGACTTTCATTGTTTTCAATGTAAACTTTAATAGCCTGTGGATTTTTGCACCGTGACAACGCAACGTACAATTGACCATGTGCAAAAACTGGTTCTTCCAAGAAAATACCCACAGATTTGAAAGTTTGACCTTGTGATTTATTAATGGTCATTGCAAATGCCATAATAATGGGAAATTGTCTTCTTTGAAGTATAAAAGGGAGACTACTTTCACTTGGTGCTAAATCTATTCTTGGTATGAAAACTCTCTCTCCTTTATGGGTCCCAGTTAAAATTTCAGCATCTATAAAATGGTCCTTTAATTGTTGAACAATTAATCTTGTGCCATTGCATAGGCCTTTTTTGGGGTTAATATTTCGCAGTAACATGATAATTGCACCTTTCTTTAGCTGCAAAATATGTGGTGGCATTCCAGAAGGAGTTAAAGAGTTTATGAATTCAGTCGAAAAGTTAGCCTGACTTTCATTGTCATCAGCAAGTACAGAATCAGCACTGTGATAATTTCTTTGTGGTGCATAAATTTTTTTAAAGATTTCATTATTGAGGATTAATGCATCTTTATTTTTACACGTCAGTATGACTTGGTTGGCAAGCTCGGAATATTCTTCGTTATTTATGCTCCCTTCAAATATAGCCGATATAATATCTTGTTGACAAATCATATGAGGTGGGATCTCTACAGTGTCATCAGGTAAATGTAGTATTTTTTCTGTTCTGCCTTCTCCAATTTTAATAAGCCAATCATTGAAATCAGTTTGGCCTTCTGATCTCATATTTTGTTGCAGTTGAAGATGGGTAAAATGTTTCCATACTATACTTGACTTTATACATGTTTCGATAATGTCAGTTCGATTTCCATGTACAACGACAGGTAATGTTTGTCTGAAATCGCCACCCAACAACATTACCTTTCCACCAAATGGAAAAGTATTCTCCATGACTTCACGAAGCAAACGGTCAATACATTGGAGGGCATAGCATGACATCATTGTGGCCTCATCTATTATAATTAATTTACATTTCTTCAATTTCTTTGCTTGTAAGGATGTCATGCGAATATCTGACACAGAATTTTCTAAAATAGGCACTGGCAGTTTAAATCCACTATGAACAGTTCTTCCACCTTCTAATAAAAGTGCAGCAATTCCAGTAGTGGCAAACGCCATTGCTATTTTTCCTTGGGCTCGTACTGAACTCATTAATAAATTGTACAAATATGTTTTTCCTGATCCGCCAGGTCCATCAAGATAGAAATAACGCTCTGTCACCATGTCATCATCTATAGCATTTTTAATGGCATGAAATGCTTGCAATTGTAGTGTATTTAAAGTTGCAAGTCTTTCTTCTGTTCTTTCTGCTTGTAGTTGAATGTCATAGTCTTCAAAGTTAATGTCATCTATAAGACCTGGATCAGGCAAATTAAAACTTGCACAACTTAATCCATGAGTTAAAAAGACTTCTTGGATTTCCATTAACGCTTTTAAGTGTGTAATGGGTTCATTGTATCGTCGCATAAAGTCTTCAGCCATATTACTTTTAAAAGTCTCCCACAAAGCTAATGCATTTGGAGCATTTGAGAAGATACAAATAAAAGCAAATTGTTCTCTCATCTGTCGTGGCATTTGACATTGTGCTGCTTCTTCTAAACATCTTTCCCACTCTGTATCATCAGCGAGTAAGTTTCTATGTCTTGCAGCTAAATGGAAGGATTCATATACAATGTCATTAACAGTTCTTAAGTGTTCAAAACTTTGTGCTCCAGGAACATTTAAAAGTAATATCCGTAAGCAAAAACGTTCCACATCTCTTGGACTGACTGTGTAAATTCTTGGAATAATTTTATTGCCTCTGGTTTTTCTTGGTCTCCATAATCCATTCACAAAAACATAGTGATATGGAATTTCAATATATAAGTATTGTGTTGCTTCAGCATCAGTGGAATTTAATGCAAACCAGGCAGTTAGTGTAGTGTGACGATCTTCACTTTGGGCCAATGCATTCATTTCATTTCCAGCATGGAAATAGACTAAATGTCGTTGTGGCAAATGTACTGCTAACCTATATACTGCATGTGATCTATCATGCATTTCAAATTTTAAAAGCCGCCACATAGCTTCTGGCGCACTGACATAGCGAGCATCTACATGAGATGCAAGTTCATCATGTACTAACTCACTACTTTCAGGGTTGTCTGCACTTTTGACGACTACAGTAGCTGCATCGTAACCTTTGTAAATATATTTGTAGACATATTTAATGGATTTGATGGAAGTGCAGGCTTCTACGTTGATGTGGGCGTTGTACTTCATGAGTAAATGTGGATTGTAGGGTACTACATATCTATTGTCCACTTTTTTTCCACGAATAATGGCACTATCTCCTTCTCTTCTTTTATAAAGTGGATATCCATCACAATTGGCATAGGTTTTGTCTCTATAATCTTTTGGAAATTCTTTGGAACATTTATTATTTTCCATACATGGTGATTGTGGATTAAGGTCACCACAGGGTCCATGAATCATGCGATGAGTAACAATCTCATATAGTCTACCATATAGTTCTGGATCTGGTAGTTCAGCAACAATGACTGCATCCACTTTGTCCGAAGTATCTAATTTATCTTTTTCTTGAAGCATTATTAGAAGATGTGCATGTGGAAGGCCTCTTTTTTGAAATTCAATGGTATATACATAAGCAAGACATTTGCCAAATAACTGATTTATAGTGAAGTCACGTATTAATTCATTTAATTTAATCTTAAAAACTCTGGCTACTAAATCTGGTCGATCTGAAGCAGTTTGTCCAAGAAGTAGATTTAGTGTAATTTCTGGCCATTGTGGATTACATGTAAATGTCACAAATAGATCGGGTTTGCCAAATTTTGTCACAATAGCCATAGCATCATTGTATCTTTCTCTCATATTCCGAGGAGATCCTTGAAAGGAAGATGGTAAAATGATGGCTTTGCCAGCTGTCATGTCTCTGCTTGTAGCCACGTCAGCAACATAGTCCATGAGTCCTGAATATTGTTCTACACGGAGTTTATCTTGTTGATATTTGATAAAGTTTAAATTATTTGCCTCAACTTGCAAATATGAATCAATAATCCATTGTTGTGTTAGTTTCCCACCACATAAAATTGGATTAAATACATTGCGAATGGCAATTTGAGCTACTTTAAATTCAAGCATAGAAACATTATTTCGGATTCTGGCTTTAGCATTTGGGTAACTGGGAAGAGTTAATTTTGGTTGCCAACCTGCTTCTCCGTGTGGGAAAAAGATGGGATATGTCATTGGATCTAAATTTGGACTTAAGATACTCATATTAATAAACGGTTGGTCCTCATTTCTAGGATATATTCGAATGTCTCTTTGAAATGGTGGTTCTCCTTCATCATTCTGAAACACCATTGCAACCTCATTTGTTGTTGGCAAGTTATAACGACGTTTATCAGTATGTCTGTCTCTTTTAAGCACCATATTAACCTTCGGCATTGGTAATTGATGTGTTTGTGAATGAAGTAGTTGTTCATTTTCTACTTCTGCCAATTTTTTATAAGCTTTACTGTAGGGATTGTTGTCCATAATGTTATTTAGCTCTATGAAAACAGTGGGTAAGCATTTTTTATTTTCTTCCATCTGCATACGTTGGTCAACAGCTTCCATTGTATCTAGGACATATAGTTGAGCGAATTTTCTTTTATTTCCTTCCTCTGGATGTAAATGGGAAGTGCGATGATAAATTTGTCCTTGGACTTTAAAACAGTAAGGACCATGTCCTGGTACATTAGCAGCTAATGTTGCCCCCCATGGATGCAAAGGATATGGCACTATTGTAGGATCTTATGTTTGTCTTAAAATTTTTGTAGTTTGGAAAAGTAGGTTCAGTCATAATATTTTGTAAATAAATTGGAAATTCTTTCCTTTCTGGAAGTTTGAACTTGCCTTTTTGACAACAACTAATAAATTGTCCATCTCTGGGTCTCTCCTGTTTAAAATAATAAGCCTCACAAAACTGACATTGAGTAGTCATGTCCCCACAACTATGAACCTCTACTGCTAAAGACTTGAGTAGAGGACAATTTGCAAAGCATATAGGATTTAGCCTTTCATATTCATCAGGTGAAATGTCATATAATGTTTCAACAACAGGTTTTAAATGTTTTGTTTTTTTCGTTGCTTTTCTTGGTATATGTTGTATTGTTTGAGGTAAAATGTCATGTAATGTTTCATGAAACGGTTCTAAATGCTTTGTTTTCTTTGTTGCTTTTTTTGGTATCTCTTGTCTTTTTTCTGGTAAAATGTCATCTGATGTTTGAGCAACAGGTTGTAAATGCTTTATTTTCTTTGTTGTTTTTTTTGACATATCTTTAATTTCTGCAAGTGACAGTCTTTTGCTTGCAATTCTTTTGCGTTCTTTTTCTCGTCGAATTTCCTTCTTCTCCGGTGTCTGCTGGCTGTCTGCTCTCTGTCGTCGTTCTCTAGCTTGGCGTCTTTTCTTTTCTTGTTTACTCTCATTATCAGCCATGTTAATCTGTAAAAATAAAATAATGTACCATTAGTTTATTTTGAGATGTTAAGTTGTTTTTCATGACAAATAGTTATCAATAGTGTGTTAACATTTTATAGTTAATCAATTTCAATGCGGTCAATTGAATAAAAGTCTAAATAAGGGCATGAGATAATTATTTAAAGACATTTTTATTTATTAAACATGTATCCAAAAGCAAGTGTTTCAGTAACTAAAAAGGTATTTTAAAAAAGATGTTATGTCCTTATTTACAGCACTATTCAATTTGTCAAATGGCAATTAAATTAGGGTTTAGGACTGGAATGTTACAATGACAAATTGTATAGATTCTGTGTTTTTAGACTTTTTTGGACTATGCCAATTTATTTTTTAAGTTTACATTGAAGTTTGTATTTATTGTTAAAGATTATTGGCCCTAAAAGACAAATAAGAGATAGATGATAGATATTACTTTTTATACTGTACCTAGGTTGAAGTTTGATTTCAAGCAAAATTCTTTGTTGGTCCTGTGTTGAAAGCCTTCGTCCGATGGTCTGGTCCTGTGTTGAAAGTCCTCGTCCGATGGTGTAGTCCTCTGTTGAAAGTCCTCGTCCTCTGGTGTGGTCCTCAGTTCCAACTCCTGTTCCGATGTTCTTGACGCAGTATCTGTTATAAAATAAAAATGAAAATGTTATGTTATTTGAATGTCTTTGTATTAATGAAAAAATGGCATTATTTCTGTGTTTTTCTACAATCCTTTTTGGTGAGCCACAATTTTGGTATGCTTCTGTAGGCTATTTTCTAAGGCTTATAGGTGGTTAAACATTAAAGAAGAATATTAATTAATTTTTCTCTTTTTTTACTTGTTATACTGTACCTTGGTTGAAGTTTGATTTGAAGCAGAATCTTTGTTGGTCCTGTGTTGAAAGCCTTCGTCTGATGGTCTGGTCCTGTGTTGAAAGTCCTCGTCCAATCGTCTGGTCCTCTGTTGAAAGTCCTCGTCCGATGGTGTAGTCCTCTGTTGAAAGTCCTCGTCCAATGGTCTGGTCCTCTGTTGAAAGTCCTCGTCCGCTGGTGTGGTCCTCAGTTGAAACTCCTGTTCCGATGTTCTTGACGCAGTATCTGATATAAAATAAAAATGAAAATGTAATATTATTTTAATGTATTTGTATGAACTAAAAAATGACATTATTTCTTTGTTTTTCTACAATCCCGTTTGGTGTCCACCACTTTTGGTATGCTTATTTAGGCCTTTTTCTAAGGCTTATAGATTGTTAAACATAAAATAAGTATCTAAATGTACTTTGGTATGTGTTTGTGTGAGTTTTCATACAATCCTGTTTGGTGCGCACCACTGTTGGTATGCTTATTTAGGCTTCTTTCTAAGGCTTATAGGTTGTTAAACATTAAATAAGAATGTAAATGTAGTTTGCTATGTGTTTGTGTGAGTTTTCATACAATCCTGTTTGGTGCGCACCACTGTTGGTATGCTTATTAATGTTGTTTTGTAATGCTTATAGGTTGTTAAACATAAAATAAGAATGTAAATGTAGTTTGCTATGTGTTTGTGTGAGTTTTCATACAATGCTATTTGATGCGCACCACTGATGGTATGCTTATTAATGTTGTTTTGTAATGCTAATAGGTTGTTAAACATAAAATAAGAATGTAAATGTAGTTTGCTATGTGTTTGTGTGAGTTTTCATACAATCCTGTTTGGTGCGCACCACTGTTGGTATGCTTATTTAGGCTTCTTTCTAAGGCTTATAGGTTGTTAAACATTAAATAAGAATCTAAATGTAGTTTGCTATGTGTTTGTGTGAGTTTTCATACAATCCTATTTGATGCGCACCACTGTTGGTATGCTTATTAATGTAGTTTTGTAATGCTAATAGGTTGTTAAACATAAAATAAGAATGTAAATGTAGTTTGTTATGTGTTTGTGTGAGTTTTCATACAATCCTGTTTGGTGGGCACCAATGTTGGTATGCTTATTTAGGCTTCTTTCTAAGGCTTATAGGTTGTTAAACATTAAAATAAGAATTTAAATGTAGTTTGCTATGTGTTTGTGTGAGTTTTCGTACAATCCTGTTTGATGGGCACCACTTTTGTTATACTTATGTAGTGTTTTTTCTAATGGTTATAGGTTGTTAAACAAAAAGAATATAAATTTAGTTTGCTATGTGTTTGTTACAATCCTGTTTTGTGTGTACCAGTTTGTGTGTACCATATGTTGCATACTTTGGCCCTCATTCAATTGCAGTTTGGCCAATTCAATAGGGTTCTAAATGTGCTTATTTGGAGCCCTATTGAATTGTCCAAAATATCAATTGAATGAGGGCCTTTGTTTGCTGGATTTGTTATATTGTGAGGGCCTCATTGAATTTGGTTTTTCAATAGGGCTCTATATAAGCACAGAGCATATTTTTGAACAGAAGTTTTTAGTTAAATTGAGCCAAATGTGCTTATATAGAGCCCTATTGAAATGGTCAAATCACATTTGAATGAGGCCCTCGGCCATTAAACATATTTAGGTCCTGAATCAATTGTGTTTTGAACAATTGAATAGGGCTCTATATAAGCACATAAAATATTTTTTGACAGAAGTTTTTAGTTAGTGAAGACCTATTATGTGCTTATATAAAGCCCTATTCAATTAGCCAACTCACAATTGAATAAGGCTCATGGTTTGGTTCTTTTTTATACTTAATACTTTACCTTGATTGAAGTGTGGAATGACAGAGGGTCCCCTCCTGCCAATCTTAATCCGCCGGTCTTCTTGTAGTGTCTGTTTGAAAAATAAAGTGAAATAGTGAATTATAGAATTTTTTATTTGTATTTAACAAACCATGGCCTTTTCAGCATTTAAAGTATTTTTGTATCTTACCTCTTGTTCTTTGTTGGTGTTCTTTAAAAGGGATTGTGCTTCACAGTGCACAGTGCAAATTGTTGAGAGACGCTGTTGATGCAGAGTCTGTTTGAATATTAAAAAAAGTAGAAAGATTGAGTTTTAGGTGATCTATTAAATTGCAGTAAATTAATTTCATTGAAATATACTTCTGTAATTAATTTGAATTAACATTATTTTTTGGTGGGGTCTACACACATATGTCACATACATGAAGCACATTTCCATAGTTGAAAGTAATTTTTTTGTGTGCGTGTGACATATCACTATACATGAATCATATTTTAATTGTTAAATTAACCTTATTTTTATTTTTGGCCAACATACATAAATGTGTGTGTGACATGTGACTATAGATGATACACATATATGTGCGTGTCACATATCAGTATACATGACTCATATTTTAATAGTATTTTAATAGTCCCAACTTATTTTTTTGTAATGTAATTTAAATGTAGTTGTTTAATTAGTTTGTTGCAGGGGCAATACACATAAATGTGCATGTGACATGTCACTATACATTATACGCATAAATGTGCGTGTCACATGTCACTATACATTATACGCATAAATGTGCGTGTCACTTGTCAGTATACATTATACGCATATATGTGCGTGTCACTTGTCAGTATACATTATACGCATAAATGTGCGTGTCACATGTCACTATACATTATACGCATAAATGTGCGTGTCACTTGTCAGTATACATTATACGCATATATGTGCGTGTCACATGTCAGTGTCACATGTCAGTATACATTATACGCATATATGTGCGTGTCACTTGTCAGTATACATTATACGCATATATGTGCGTGTCACATGTCAGTAAACATAAACCTCTTTGTCTTCTTTAATTTTTTTTTTTTGATGTCCTGTTTTGAAAATAAGTAATATATTATAGCTTACCTCTCAGTTGTAATTTGCACAATGTAAAGTAGTAAATTAGGAAAGAATTATCTTCTCAAGTTTTAGCAGCAGTTATCTTCGAAGTCACTCTGTTCATCACCTGAGGAGAAATGTATTTTTCTCTGTCAAATAGACAGTATTTATAAACTTGTAGAACATTCTGGAAAGTTAGACCGTTAGAACGTAATACGCATGCGCTATTTGCGTTCCAGCTTACAATTTGCATTCCATCCGCCATTTTGTGCGTAGTAGTGGTTAAAATGGTGTTTAATATGAGTGTGATCCGTTCAGCATAGTATGTGTTTCATTATTGCGAGTAAGTGTAGAGTAGTTAAGTCTGGAGCCTCGTTTTCGTTTTGTTCGGCGGCCATTTTTTCTCTCGCTTAGCCGATTTTCGGTCGTTTAAACTCTTTGTTTTGACTTAAATGGACGTGTAAATGAACTTTTGGAGGTGCCGGATGCCCCCCCGTGCTGTAAGTAAGCTTTTTATGTGTTTGTTGTGTTTATTTCTTGTGTTTGTGATGTTTTGATGCGCGGCGGTTGGAATGGGTCTTTCGCGGCCGTATTTTTTTCCGATGCGGCCGTATTTTGTTGCGATGTTGCCGTATTTTTTTGCGATATACGCAGTTAGCTTTTACGTGTACGACGCAGTGTATTTGTTTCTAAGTCGTGCGTATGTGTGTTAAGAGCGTGTGAAGGGCCTTTTTTACTGTTTTTTTGTTAAGTCTTGAGTCTGTGTGTCTGGGTGTAAGCGGGTGTGAGGCGACTTTGAGTTTTTTTTTGTTATGAAGTTGTGTGTGTGTGTATGTGTGTTAACACAGCCGATGTTGGGATGCTCCCACCACCGCAAATGCGGACCCTCGCTTCGCGAGGATCCGCATTTGCGGGGACGTTGTTGGGTTTTTGTTGGCTGGGCGGTTGGGTTTATTCTGTTAAAAAAGTCGTGTGTGTGTGTATGTGTGTGTTAACACAGCTGACGTTGAGCCTCCACAACCGCAAATGCGGGCCCTCGCTTCGCGAGGACCCGCATTTGCGGTGAACTGCGTCCCTCGCTTCGCGAGGGACGCAGTTCTTGCGGGCTCGCTACGCGAGCCCGCAAGCGTGAGCAATGACTCGTACGCTCACAACTATATATGTGACTAGCGAATTGCCCGTCAAAAAATGACGGCAATGAAATTGTAAGGTAGCTAAATTAGTAAATGAATATATTGTACCTATTTTGAAGCATTGTGATGAAGAGCTGGCAATCTGTGTTGATGCTGCTGCAGCATTAGTGGTGTGGAGCTGCTGTATAAGCATGCTGAATGTGTGCAGTGTAACACTGTGCGTGCGCGAGACCAAACCGTTAGCGTAGTCGTGTACTTCCGCATTGGTGTAAAATGGCGAGTAATGTGTGGTATAGGTCTGTATCGGAATATCCGTAGGTGTTTTGTGGTGTTTTGCGAGTTTCTTGTGGTGTTTTGCGAGTTTAGAGTGCTGTAGCCTCGTTTTCGTTTTGTTCGGCGGCCATTTTTTCTCTCGCTTCGTTTTTTTTTTAGTCTCTAAACTGTTTTATTTCGAGTAAAATCGAGGTGTAAGTTGCATTTTTGAGGTCCTGGGTGCTCCCTCTTGGTGTAGGTAAGTTTTTTATGTATGTGCTGTGTGTATGTATTGTGTTTTAAATGTTTGTATGTCGGCGTGTTGCGTCCGATGTTTGCGAGGTCGTAATGTGTGGTAACGTGTTTCGTACGTTGTTTGCGTGCCTCGTAAAATTTAGCGAGTGTCGTAATTTGTGTGTCGTGTTTTTTGAGTAGCGACGTGAATTTTGCGAGGGTTTGAGGCCCTTGCCCAGTGACCTCGCCAGCAACTGAGTCCCTCGCTTCGCGAGGGGCCTCAGTTGCTGGCATGGAGCGCCTTCGGCGCTCCATGCCAGCAACTGAGGCCCTTGCCCAGTGACCTCGCCAGCAACTAAGGCCCTCGCTTCGCGAGGGGCCTCAGTTGCTGACATGGAGCGCCTTCGGCGCTCCATGCCAGCAACTGAGACCCGTGCCCAGTGACCTCGCCAGCAACTGAGGCCCTCGCTTCGCGAGGGGCCTCAGTTGCTGGCATGGAGCGCCTTCGGCGCTCCATGCCAGCAACTGAGGCCCTTGCCCAGTGACCTCGCTTCGCGAGGCCCGCGGCTCGCTGCGCGAGGGCCGCGGCTCGCTGCGTGAGCCGCGGCCCTCGCTTTGCGAGGGCCGCGGCTCGCTACGCGAGGGCCGCGGGCTCGCTACGCGAGCCCGCAAGCGTGAGCAACGACTCGTACGCTCACAACTATATATGTGATGGTTTCATGCCATCAAGCCACAAGTTAAGTTTTACTCCAGATCTAATATTACCTTTCTAGGCAGTGGCAGAGCTACTAGAGCCAGGAGGGGGCAAGCAAATTTTTTTTGCACTTCCCGAACTCCAGTACATATATAAAATATATATAATATATATAAACATATATATATATATATATATATATATATATATATCACATATATAGTTGTGAGCATGCGAGCCAGCCAGAGCCGTTGCTCACGCTTGCGGGCTCGCATAGATGAGAGAGATGTGCTGTACAGGAGCCCTGTGGATGAGTCCATTGTTGGGTGTTACAGGGGGTAGGACACAGTGAGACCCTGAGACCCACACAAGATTGACAGCTACCCTGTCGCTGAGTGGTAAGTGCTGGCTCCTGTCCGGCCCTGCCCACCCCCGGTCCGTTACCTTCTCTGTACTTCCTGCTCAGTCTTCATCACCACTTCACAGGCAGACCGGATCTCATACCCCTGCTCCATGGCTCGGCCCTGGCAACTCATGAAAGACATCCACACACCCCCCTCTGCCTCCAGCGCGGCCCAGCTCCAGCAACAAGCGAGTCAAAGACAGTGCCTGCTGCCTTTTGGCTGAACTCACAAAGGCTCCAGACTAATAGCAACGCAGCAGTTAAACCTGGCCTCTCACTACTTTCTTGCACGAGATTCATGTAAACTACCTCTCCCCCTCAGCCGGGCAGGTCCTTAATTGACCATAAATCACAACCAGCTGAGAATTCCCATACACTTCTTCCACTAGAACAATTTCAGCAGCTATTTTCTTTTGTTTTCGCCCTGCATATAACCCACTCAACTAGACAGGTCCTGAAAGAACTATTAACCAAAAACACTGCACCACTAAAATTCAATTTACTTTGCTTTCTCCAGACTCCTACTTAATTCTCTCAGCCTTCCTCCTCTCCACAGGCCACTAAAGGTCCATAAATCGCACTGTAAATACCTATACATTTCTTTCAGTGCAGCAATTCATTTCAGATGTTTTTTCCTTCGAGTTTTTTCAGTAATATGACTTCCTAAGTAAAGCACCTATATGTTATATACTGTATGTGACAGAAAACTACATATAATACATATTGACATTCACACATAAGAGCTCCTGTAGATAGACAGATAGAAATGTAGATAGACTGACATAGGTAGTTATATATATATATATATATCACATATATAATTGGGAGCATACGAGCCGTTGCTCACGCTTGCGAAGGCACTCAGTTGCGAAGCGAGGGCCTCAGTTGCTGGCATGGAGCGCCAAAGGCGCTTCTTGCCAGCAACTGCGGCCCTCGCGAAGCGTTCGGCGCTCCTTGCAAGCAACTGCGACCCTCGCAAACTTTACCTTTATCACATATATAGTTGTGAGCATACGAGCCGTTGCTCACGCTTGCGAAGCGAGGGCCTCAGTTGCTGGCAAGGAGCGCCGAACACATACATAAAAAGCTTACCTACAGCAAGAGGGAGCATCCAGGACCTCAAAAAATGAAGTTACACCTTCGTTTAACTCAAAATAAAAGAGTTTAGACACTAACAAATTCTCTAAGCTAGAGAAAAAAGGTCTGCCAAACAAAAGGAAAACGACGCTACAGCACTCTAAACACGAGGGCTGCGGGCGAGGGCCTCAGTTGCTGCCATGGAGCGCCGAAGGCTGCGGGCGAGGGCCTCAGTTGCTGGCATGGAGCGCCAAAGGCGCTCCTTGCCAGCAACTGCGACCCTCACAAACTTTACGTTGTAACGCAAACAGCACGACACACCAACTGCGACCCTTGCAAACTTTACCTCGCAGCGCAAATAACATACGAGACACGTTAACACTCATTACGACCTCGCAAAAATCGGCCGCAACTCGCGAACATGAAAAAAATCAAAACACAATAAATACACACAGCACATACATAAAAAGCTTACCTACAGCAAGAGGGAGCATCCACGACCTCAAAAAAGCAACTTACACCTTCATTTAACTCAAAATAAAAGAGTTTAGACACTAACAAATTTGCTAAGCGAAAGAAAAAATGGCCGCCGAACAAAACGAAAATGAGGCTACAGGACTCTAAACACACAAAACACCACAAGAAAATCGCAAAACACCACAAAACACCTACGGATATTCCGCTAAGAAGTATACCACACATTACCCGCCATTTCATGACAATGCGGAAGTACACAACTACGCTAACGGTTTGGTCTCGCGCACGCACACTATTACACTGCGCACATTCATGACGCTTACACAGCAGCTCCACACCACTAATGCTGCAGCAACATCAAAACAGTCTGCCAGCTTTTCAACACAATGCTTCCTGCATATATTACTTCACAATAGGTATAGTACTTTATTAATCTATTACTTATTTTATTATTATACACCAAATACCATTAGCTCACTACCAATTTCATTGGCGTCATTTTTTGACGGGCAATTCGCTAGTATATATATATAGGTCTGTGTCTATATATATTTAAGTGTACATATAACAACCAGGACCTACCTCCATTCCCTGATTTCTGGAAACTCTCAACTAACTGTCCCTCGACCCCGTACAACCGGAATCTGAAGCAACCAGAAATGACCCTGTGCAACAGGAACCTCAAGCAACCGATAAAAGGAGCAGCCTGGAAGTGACCCTGAATATTGATGAAGTTGATCCTGACCCTTTAGGAACCTCTGCTTGGAAGTGCCTATCTGCAGCATCTAACTGTAAGAAGTGAAAATCTGATGTAATGTATAATAAAACGCTTTTTTTTTAAATTAACTTTGTCTCTGTGTGTTTTCTTTTACCTTTGAATGACTCAATTTAATTAGCAGTAGCAATTTAAAAGATAGTTTATGGTTTTCTATGGGGTATAGTATTCGTTAGGCCTATTTACATTATTTTAATAGTTAAAACAAAAAACAAAGTTATAGGTCCGTGGGGGTCACAGGTTGCCCGGGGGGCCCACAGGGGCCATAGATGAATCTGCAGGGGCCACAGGGGATTTATTAGGGCCATAGGAGATCTGCTGGGGCTATAGCAGATCCCTGGGGGCCACAGGGGATATGAAGGGGCCACAGGGCATCCGTGGGGGCCCATACAAGCCCAATGGGGGCACAAAAGACCCAATGGTCAACCAATGGCACAGGGGGCCGCAGAATGCGAGTGGGGGGAGGTTCACAGGGGACCCGCGGGAGGTCCTCAGGCGACGTGGAAGGTCCGGAGGGGGGCCTCAGAGGACAGGGACGTCGGTGACTTGCACCGGTTGCACGTCGGTAGCTCCGCCTCTGTTTCTAGGTACTCTTTAGTTAGTCATTATATTAGCAGTCTGCTTGATACTTTGGATTTCAGGTGTCATTATCAATCTGAATTTATTTTGGAATCATTAGGAAAAATGCAATCAAGGTTAAAGCACTTAAAACATTTTTTTCTAAATTTTTACTTAAAGGACTACTGTAATGCATTTCTAAATAAAGCTCACATGTTTTTTTGTTAGACATACATTATTACACACTGTATCCAATTTAAAATATCTCAATAGTAAATATTATTTCTCACTTTTGAATATATCAGTTTTCCTCTTAAGAAGAGCTGCTTATCCTCACTTCCCTGTGTCTATCAGTGTGTGTGTTCATGTCTTTCTGGAATCAGGACTAAAAAAATAATGTCTGACCAGTCTATGTTCTGGTTCAGACTGAGCATGCTCAGTAAAGGGGGTGGGGATATGATTGCTCATACCATGTCACTAGGCAGGACCTATGGGGAAGCTGCAAGCGGGTTACAATACAGCTGTTACCAAGGCAGGGTCAGTGACAACATAACCCAGGCTGCTTCCAAGCTCCATGATGGTCTAGCCCCCAGGCCACAGTTTCGGACAAGTGAAAGTGTGGAGGAGAAAAGCAACTCTGCTTAAGGAGAAAACTGACAATTTAATAAGTAAAATAATATATATATTTATATTTTATTTACTTTAAACTTTACACTGCTTGTAATTATATATACCCAACAAACAGTCATATGAGCTTTACCTTTAAATGCATCACAGTGGGTATTTAACACTGAAAACAGTGGTTATTGAAGATGGCCAATGTCTGCTGAGATCATTGATCACAATTGGATACAGCAAAGATGTTCATAAGTTTAGCTCTTAGAACGATCTTTGCTGCTACAAACAACCCTTATGGACCTATCAACTAACAATACATATCATGTTGTAGGGAGTGTAAAAAAGGTAATACCATACACCTATAAAAGATGAGAAAACTATCACAAGTACAATCCGGCAACACACTTGTCAAAACACTTTAGGTAAAGGCTCTAATACTGATGCCTGTAAGAAATGAACTACATAACACTGGCTCTTGAACTATAAGGGTTAGAACTTAACACTCAGGGTTTTGGCAGGCTAGGCAGAAAATTATTTGCTTTTTCTAGTTTGCTGCAGTTTACTTTCAGGGAATTTTGGGAGTTCAAGTCCTGTTATTTCTTTACCACAATATAATGTAATCCATTCTGAAAAGCTCCCAAATCGTGCTTCCTTCTTCTTACGGTCTACAACAAGTTAAAAATGTTCATTGTATATATGTAAATATATATTCAGAGAAACAACTGGTGCATGGTAGAATACTATTTTCAGGATTTTCAGGATGACATAAGGTTCAAATTTCCCATGTACGCAATCACCATTTTTTATGCCCCCAATTAATTAAGTATTACATTTACAGTATGCTCTACTAAACTTGATAATGGGCAATATTTTTTTTAGAAAGCAGAAGAATAACAATTTTAATGTTGTTTAATGTTTTAATTTTATCCTCCTCAATCTAATTTACATATAATATTTACATTTGGTTACTTGTAAGAGACAGAGAGCGTGACAGTTTCTGGAAACTTCCCCTTCCACCTTCTCTTCTGGGCAGTGACATGCAGCACTGCTTTCTGTGAGTTAAGTACACTGGAATTCAGATTACCAATATAATGCAGTGACACGCACACACACACACACATATATATATATATATATATATATATATATATACACATAGGCCCTCATTCAATTGCAATTTGGCCAATTGAATAGGGATCTAAATAAGCACATAGCATATTTTTTTTTAAATAAGTTTTTAGTTAGTGAAGACCTTGCTTTTGGATAGATGTTTACTAACTAAAAACTTCTTAAAAAAATATGTTATGTGCTTATTTAGACCCCTATTCAATTGGCCAAATTGCAATTGAATGAGGGCCATAGCTCTTTAGCTTCAATGTGTGCTCAAGATATGTGTGAGATTGTTTTGCACATATTAAATAATTTTATGCAGAATGTGCTCTAAATTATGTATATATATATATATATATATATATATATATATATATATACAGTATGTCACAAAAGTGAGTACACCCCTCACATTTTTGTACATATTTTATTATGTCTTTTCATGTGAAGAACTGCTACAATGTAAAATAAGTGTACAGCCTGTATAACAGTGTACATTTGCTGTCCCCTCAAAAATAACTCAACACACAGCCATTAATGTCTAAACCGTTGGCAACAAAAGTGAGTACCAAATTGAGCCCAATTAGGCATTTTCCCTCCCCGATGTCATGTGACTCATTAGTGTAACAAGGTCTCAGGAGTGAATGGGGAGCAGATGTGTTACATTTGGTGTTATAGCTCTCACACTCTCTCATACTGGTCACTGGAAGTTCAACATGGCACCTCATGGCAAATACCTTTCTGAGGATCTGAAAAAAGAATTGTTGCTCTACATAAAGATGGCCTAGGCTATAAGTAGATTGCCAAGACCCTGAAACTGAGCTGCAGCACAGGGGAAAAGACCATATAACGGTTTCACAGGACGGGTTCCACTCAGAACAGGACTCGCCATGGTCGACCAAAGGAGTTGAGTGCACTGCATCAAATTGGTCTGCATGGCTGTCGTCCCAGAAGGAAGCCTCTTCTAAAGATGATGCACAAGAAAGCCTGCAAACAGTTTGCTGAAGATGACCAGACTAAGGACATGGATTACTGGAACCATGTCCTGTGGTCCGATGAGACCAAGATAAACTTATTCGGTTCAGATGGTGTCAAGCGTATGTGGCGGCAACCAGGTGAGGGGTACAAAGACAAGTGTGTCTTGAGTACAGTCAAGCATAGTGGTGGGAGTGTCATGGTGCTGCTGGCACTGGGGAGCTACACTTCATTGAGGGAACCATGAATGCCAACATGTATTGTGACATACTGAAGCAGAGCATGAGCCCCTCCATTTGGAGACTGGGCTGCAGGGCAGTATTCCAACATGATAACGACCCCAAACACACCTTCAAGACGACCACTGTCTTGCTAAAGAAGCTGAAGGTAAAGGCGATGGACTGGCCAAGCATGTCTCCAGACCTAAACCCTATTGAGCATCTGTGGGGCATCTTCAAATGGAAGGTGGGGAAGTGCAAGGTTTCTAACATCCACCAGCTCTGTGATGTCATCATGGAGGAGTGGAAGAGGACTGCAGTGGTAACCTGTGAAGCTCTGGTGAACTCCATGCCCATGAGGGTTAAGCCAGTGCTGGAAAATAATGGTGGCCACACAATATATTGACACTTTGGGCCCACTTTGGACATTTCCACTTAGGGGTATATTCACTTTTGCTTCCAATGCTTTAGACATTGTTGTCTGTGGGTTGAGTTATTTTGAGGGGACAGCAGATATACACTGTTATACAGGCTCTACACTTACTACTTTACATTGTAGCAGAGTGTCATTTCTTCAGTGTTGTCACATTAAAAGATATAATAAAATATTTATAAAAATGTGAGATACTGTATATAGATATATATATATATACAGTATATATATATATATATATATATATATATATATATATACATATTTGTGCTCTGGCCCATCTCCCAACGATCAAGTACATAAAACCATTGCTCTCCAGTGATGGGAATGCCCTCGCGGGCATTTGGGAGAGTGTCCTCCCCTACAACCCCAGGGAAAAAACCTGGACATAAACTTTGTGGTCAGGCCCCTCTCCTCGTGTAGCTAAGGAATGGCCTATTGCTACGCCCTAACTGGACTGCTAAGAGGGCCAAGGGCCGAGTGATGTGAGGTGAGAGGGAAGGGAGACCAAGAAAGCATGATCGAGTTGAGGTCCGTGAAGGGCTGATGTAGCATTAGGACTTATGATGACTTATAAAAGTGTGATTGAAGTGAGCCTGCGAAGGCTGGTTTTGGGACTTATTGAAAGCGTGAACAAGGTAATGCCTAATACTTTAATCTTTAAATATTATAAGAAAAGAACACTTTTGAGACCAATGGTAACATACAAGTCACATTGAATAGGTAAATAACCATCAATTCCAGGCTGAAGATCCACTAATTAAAATATAACTTTTATTAACAAAAAGAAAAACACAAAGAAAAACATAACTTCCATCCTTTAAAATTATTTACAAATGTCCCCTCCTGATGTGATATACACTGACTAGTGCCATATGTAAATATCACAACAAGTAATAATGCACCTCATGAAAGAAAGTTTATATAAACAGTCTATATCCCTGCACTATTGGTACTGGAGTTTGAACTAGGACCCACTACTTGCCCTCTGTCTAGTACAAATAGGTGACTGACTATGCTATCCTAAATTAATACAGTCCTATATACATGTCTCTAGTCCTATCCGGATCTGTAATGAATCAGTCAATGGCTCAAAGGCCTTATATATCCAAAAAACCTATCCAAGATCCCAATTCTACCATCTGTCTGAAGGAAAATTAGTCAGTGGGGTGCAAAGGAAGAATGGGCGTATCCAAGGAAATGCAGACATAAACAAAACATCATAACATATAAAAAAGACTTGCTTAGTCAGTTAACAATCAAAGCATAATTCCAATTACAGAAAAAGAAAAGAGACATTGTTTTTTACTTCTTTGCTCTATTTTAGTGCAGCACACTGCAAACCTGCCAGTTCACAACCATGTCTTTCCACACAAAAGAACTTGCTCTTGGCACCTGGCTAGAGAGGCAAGGACTATGGCCCTGATTCAATGGAGCTACTGTTGGTTACAGGAGCCTATAATGGAGCTGTAAACTAATTTGCTATTCAGTTGGCATCTTTTTGCAAGCCGCAAACGATCTACAGGTTCCAGGCTGAAAATCCCTGCTGTTGTCAAGATCGTAAATTACAACCCATCTAAGCCTTTGATCTTTCAAGCCCGCAAGATTTACAATTGCAAATCGCTATTCAATTGCTACAATTGCTCAAGCCCGCAAATATTTTCACACCCGTAAATGTTAAATGTAGAAGAAAATCCTACAGGTACCAGATAGGACTCTTTAACCCCTGTTCTTAGCACTGTAAATGCAAATTAAAAATCAATACTGCACTTTTAAAGACAGGGAAAGTGATGAAAGGCATTAGAATTAATTGCACAACAGCCTCAAGCTCGTAAATCTGCAGTCAAAAATTATTTTTTTTATGTGTCATTTCAGTGTTTTATCAATCTCTGGAATCAATGTGTTAATACATATCAGGCCACGACATGGACTAGAACATTTCCTTCATTCATTTTTATTATTTTGTACAATGCAGGATTGCGAGTCTGATTGCATATGGGACCCCTAAACGCTATTTGAGTGACTTGTAACCTCCATGTTTTACTGATGTATTGACGGCAGTCTCATTTTCTATTTCTGTTTCTAGTTATGGCCTTGCTTGGTTGATCATGTTCGCGCTCTGAAATGCTACATATGATTGCATGGTTTACAGTTTGGCTTTCATTCAATTGCAGGCCCGCAATCTGCGGGCCTGCAATTGAATGAGACCCTATCTATGTGTGAAACAAACTGAAATTTAAATGTATTGATGCGACCCTCGCAGGGAGGTACCCCTGTGCAGATGCCTAATTTATCTAATTATAAATCCATCTATGTCCACTACCTTGCTTGAACACACTACACTAGTCCTAACATTCTCCAATCCCTATCTGTCCTCCCACCTACATATATAAATTCCCTCAGATTTGTACCACATTGCTACTCTGCTGCCCCCTATGAGCTTCCGAGACCCCTTGAAAACCTGACAGGCTATCAGGCTACCTCTTCTCCATTCCCCTTATGGAACCCATAGGGGATAAGGACTCTGGTTTCAATTGGGATCTCATGGGGCAGTTCACGTTAATATATTGTTGTTGTAAGTTAGGGGGTAATGTGCTTCCCCACCCCAATGCACAAGGTGGTAACAAGCTCCATTGTAGGGCTTAGTTTGCCATGGGGGTATATAGGGACCCCTGTTGTAAAGGAGTTAATATTAGGTTACATGGGGGTGGTGCAAAGGCGAATACCAATGCTTCCCTAGCTGTTGAGGGGGCCCTGACAGGCATCCAGGCTTCTAGGGAGTAGAGGGTATAGGCAAAGTGGTCATAGACTCACCAATTTAATTTACATATATTTCAACCCCTACTCTGACACAAACACTACTTCTAGTAACAGCTTTTAGTAGGAGTTTAGAGGCCCAGGTCTAGGGCAGAATATTTTCAAGGGGACAGCGGGCTGCGTTAAGCTCAGTACAGTAAATTGAAATATGTTGGTGTATGCAGTGGTATTTCTGTTCTCAAAGTGTATCTCTGACACTTCCTGACATGTATATACAAGTTGGTGGGGGGTGCACAAAACTGAATGGCCTAGGGCAGCATAAAAAACAAAATCCACCCATGGTTTACATGTAGGGTTTAGGCTGACTATCACACAAAGCGCTTTGCCAGAACACATAAGGAGCTATCTAATTACACTGTATTATAAAACAACATGTAGCCAGGGAACATTTAACACGTAACAGTGACTCATTAGGGTTTACATGTACGGATTTGATACGGGCAGCATGCATTAGCTACATTTGGGCTTAAATTAAGTTATCCTTTACAATATTTTCCATGAGAGCCACGGAAATAAGTTATAACCTCTGAGAGGGAAAGTATTTTACAGGGGAAAAGTGTTCAGAGGAATGTCGTTAAAGTTTAATATACAGTACTGCAGGTCACCCCGACCTTCGCGAGCTGTAGAATAGAGCGCCGTCATCAGGGCGCCGAGAACTGCGCTCTGATGAAGCTCTGCGCTCCAGCCTGTAGGCTTCTCATGCGCTAGCACCCCATTAGCTGACAGTGTGCCAAACCACCTCATGCTGCCCATCACCATGTCCCAGCTCATTGACCCATGGAAGTTCCATCTTCTTATTCATGCTTGTGCCTGGTCGGCTGACCATCCCAACTAATGCTGCCCATCCTCTTTGCAGCTGCTCCAGGAAGTCGGCTAGGAGGATCAGTTGGATCTTGGTTTGAGAGGTGCCTACCTTCTTCATGCGCTGGAACTTCCATGCGCTGGAACTTCAATGAGCTGGGACATGGTGATGGGCAGCATGAGGTGGTTCTGTGTACATATGGCACACTGTCAACTGATGGGGTGCTCGCATAAGAAGCCTGCAGGCTGGAGCTGGAGCGTCATCAGAGCGCAGTTCTCGGTGCCCTGATGATGGCACTCTATTCTGCTCCGTGCAAAGGACTTGCCACCTTACTGCAGAGTAGGTATAGACATTTGTTTTCAGTGAAACAAACATTACCTGTGAGCCAGTGAGAGCACATCAAAATGGTCCTGGCCTCTGTGTGAGGTAGGGCAGCCTACTCATATGTATTTATACAGGGATATAAACTTCTCTGGCGCTCCTAAAATGAGTACTGATGGCTTCTAAATATCTAACTATATATAGCAGTACTATTGTGTCTTAAAGTTAACTTGGCATCTAGTCCAGAAAAAACACAATTTACTTCACATAAATCAATATTACTTCCCTTTAACAGCAGGCCTGCTTTTTAATTTAGACAGCCTCATACTTTCCCTCACTACTGGAATAGAGAAGGTAAACGTTTCAGTGTATTTTAAGGGCTTAGTGCAGATGAAAAAAAAAAACTACTAAACACACTCAGAACCTTTCCTAATCTAGAGTATTCATTACTTACAATCTATCCTGTCCTACATGCACCCAATAGGTTTAAAAAATGTAATTGATGCACTCAGTTGTAAATGTGCAGACATTGATAATCTACTTGTGTGTACATTTATAAACAAATATTGATATACAGAGTGCCTATTTATAAGTATATATATAAAGAGAGGTATATAGATATGCAATACATCTTTAAAGTATTGCGTGTTTACACTATGTTATTTAGTTATGCAGCAAAACTGGGTCTATCCATTTGCCATATAGCGACCCCTGATGGACAGGCTGGACATAAAGAGGGGGCCTGACCTGTGCCTAGAATGGTAGGAACTGGGTGGTGCTAGGGGAGGAATACCAAAGGGCTTAAATGGCTCCCTCTCCTCAGTGCAACTTCCTCTCTGGGTAGCTTGGAACAGGTCTGCCCCTTAAGCGTCATTGTGACGAAGTGCCCTTCGCCACTTTGTCTTGGAGAGGACTGTTTGCCAGCCTCCTGCCCTGCGACTATGGCCCTGGGACATATTGCCCTTTAAACACAGTATTCGGCCATACCAGAGTGTATGTCACTTATTCTGGCCCTTTACATACAGGGGGGTCATTCGGTACTTGCCCTGTGGGAGCAGTGATACCCCAGATAGCTATGCCATGGAGCCCATTCATATAATGAAAGACTATGGGAAAGACTTTAGTTACATGGCAATTGAACTGTGTGAATAGGATCTGAGCGCTATTCGGTAGTTTTGTGCGCTCAGATCCCAGCTATCTGGGGATATGTGAAATGTGAGTAAATGTGAATTGCAGTAATGCTGATGGGTTGTCAAACTAGAGAATTGACCAACAAATACTTTTGTCCGGACATCCCCAGGCCGATCCGTTGGGATCAGACCGTGTATGCCAGCTTATGGTCACGGGGGAGGAGTGTAACGGAACCCATCACTGTTTTACCCTGTTTTATGATTATTATAGTTAAAATATGATCCTACTATTATACTGCATGTATGTTGGTTTATGCTCTGCAGAATATTGGCCCAGACTAGTGCAGACCTTGGCATGGGAGATAATCCTGTTAAGTCTATTGTATAAAGTGTTTTCATTCTCAGATAAGAACAAAGAAGGATGATCTAATCCATGTCTGATTGTATCCAAATTGCCAGGTAGCCTCAGGGAGGTGTGACTCACCTATTGTCCCTATAGGTGTATTGTGTGGCCAACTATGGGGGATATGTGAAATGTCTGTGTGTTATGTGTAAAAGATACTTTTACTAACTTTTGAACCCCTGGTCTGATTCATGCCATTTTTTAATATGTTGTTCCCCTGGGTGAGAGCTATTTACCGGGCTGGACTTAAAGGTGTACCCCCTGTTTTTGGGGTACATCCAGAATGTGGTTAAAATTGTGTCTGTTTTAATTGTGTTACCTGTTATCTGAGGGGAGGAGACGTGGGGGTTAAACCATGTATATAATTGGCTGTTGTGATAATTATGTGGGTGTAGCCCTTCAGAGGGCACCATTGCATAAAAGGAGATCGCCTGCCATTAAACAGTAGTTCTACTTCACCCTTCAAAATGTAGCCTCGTCTCGTTCTTGGAGGGGATTGCTATATCTTACTGGGGATTGCTATGCTTTTGCATACTCCCTTGAGCTGTAACTACTGAACCCTTGTTCCTGAAGTGCTCTCATTGGAGGATAGGTCTTCCCCACACGATCCTGGATGCTGGAGATTCATACAGGGTGGAAGGAAGACGGCGCGACTCCAGTTAAGCTACGGCGGTTGTGGAGTCTGCAGTGGTTGTGGTGTCCGGTGCGGTGCTTGTAGGCCTCGGCGCAAACTAGGACGCGTCCATCAACGGAGGTACCCGGTCGGGGTGCTAGGAGATCCGTTACATTGGCTGGCAGTGGTGGGATGGCGTCCTAGTGCGAGGAAAAACAGCCCGGAGACACTGGTAACGTTTGGAGTTACAAATTGAGGGCAACGCTAGTATCCGTACAGCGCCCCTGGCTACAGCAGGATGGAACCGGCTAGTTTTTGTACAGCGTTCCATGATTAGGATGAGGAGGAGGCCGCGGACTACAGGGATGCAGACAGAAAGGAACTCTGGTATGATGCCCTGGAAGATGCCCAATGGCGGCGAGGTGAGAGTCTCCCCAGTGATGAGCAGCGGCTACAGAAGCGTGTGGCGATGCGGATGTATCTATTGGGAGAGCAGCCCCTGGATGAGTGGGTGACAAGACTAGAGACCCTGGTACGGCGAGAGATCTGGCTAGACAACGCATACCAGGCCCTCTGGTGGCATACCGTTCGACTTACCCCCTGGACGGCTGAACACGACTTACCGGAGGGGGATGATTATGATGGCCCGGGATTATTATGGGATGCCTTGGAGGTCGACATTGATCTTGGCAGCACGGAGGGGTCTAGGTTTTGGGACATCTACGACTACCGGATGGGCATGTATGTCTGGCATGACGAAGGCGAGGTGAGCAAAGATATGACCCACCTGGTAACGAGAGAGTGGGAGCTGGAGCAGGACTACCAACACCTGCTCAGCTTCGTGCAGCCCCAACCTACTCGACAAGCAGAACCAGACCTCATTGACTGGTCCTGGGATGACCTCCAGATGGCAGGTAGAGATGGGACCGAGGTCTCTCTACCGGCCCTACAGGGGGCAGAAGGTGTCGTCCTTCCCCCCCAGCGGCAGTGTGAACCCCAGGGGGCAGAAGGTGTCGTCCTTCCCCCCCAGCGGCAGTGTGAACCCCATGGGGCAGAAGGTGTCGTCCTTCCCCCCCAGCGGCAGTGTGAACCCCATGGGGCAGAAGGTGTCGTCCTTCCCCCCCAGCGGCAGTGTGAACCACAGGGGGCAGAAGGTGTCGTTCTTCCCCCCCAGCGGCAGTGTGAACCCCAGGGGGCAGAAGGTGTCGTCCTTCCCCCCCAGCGGCAGTGTGAACCCCAGGGGGCAGAAGGTGTCATCCTTCCCCCCCAGCGGCAGTGTGAACCCCAGGGGGCAGAAGGTGTCGTCCTTCCCCCCCAGCGGCAGTGTGAACCACAGGGGGCAGAAGGTGTCGTCCTTCACCCCCAGCGGCAGTGTGAACCCCAGGGGGCAGAAGGTGTCATCCTTCCCCCCCAGCGGCAGTGTGAACCCCAGGGGGCAGAAGGTGTCATCCTTCCCCCCAGCGGCAGTGTGAACCCCAGGGGGCAGAATGTGCCATCCTTCCCCCCCAGCGGCAGTGTGAACCCCAGGGGGCAGAAGGTGTCCCCCCCCCCAGCGGCAGTGTGAACCCCAGGGGGCAGAAGGTGTCGTCCTTTCCCCCCAGCGGCAGTGTGAACCACAGGGGGCAGAAGGTGTCGTCCTTCCTCCCCAGTAACAGTTTACCCTAACAAGGAGACACACCAATCTCTCAGACGGCACAGATGGGACCGTGGTCTCTGCGCCCACAGCCTGTCCAGATCCCCAACTACCCTCACTGGGACAACCGGAGGAGGGGGTAAGTACAAATTCCCTTCCCTAGCTAACTTCTAATGTGGCCCCAGGGTTAACAGAGAAAATGATAACCCCCACTGACCCCCACGTTTCCCTGGCTACTAAGCCGGAATATGTCCCAAGTACCCCAGCAGAAGAGCTGACAGCGGGGCAGAGTGCAGTCGGCCTCTGCCCTCCCTTTGTCCCTTGTACAGAGCAGGATGTCCTGCAGGTTATACCAGCAGAAGAGCTGGCATCAGGGCAGAGTGCTGCTGGCCTCTGCCCCTCAAGTCCCCTCAGCGTGTTGCCCCATCACCACAGCGAAATATCCAGGGGCAGTAACGGTTTGTTGTGGGTGGGCTGCTCTTGCACTTTGTTGTTGTGGGGGGGCTGCTCTAGCACTGGTTTATTGTTGGTTGGTGGATCGTCTAACGGAGGCACTGACCGGCAGAAGGTCAGGTGCCTGGTTAGACTTCCCCCCAAAGGGGAGATGTGTGACGAAGTGCACTTCGCCACTTTGTCTTGGAGAGGACTGTTTGCCAGCCTCCTGCCCTGCGACTGTGGCCCTGAGACATATTGCCCTTTAAACACAGTATTCGGCCATACCAGAGTGTATGTCACTTATTCTGGCCCTTTACATACAGGGGGGTCATTCGGTACTTGCCCTGTGGGAGCGGTGATACCCCAGATAGCTATGCCATGGAGCCCATTCATATAATGAAAGACTATGGGAAAGACTTTAGTTACATGGCAATTGAACTGTGTGAATAGGATCTGAGCGCTATTCGGTAGTTTTGTGCGCTCAGATCCCAGCTATCTGGGGATATGTGAAATGTGAGTAAATGTGAATTGCAGTAATGCTGATGGGTTGTCAAACTAGAGAATTGACCAACAAATACTTTTGTCCGGACATCCCCAGGCCGATCCGTTGGGATCAGACCGTGTATGCCAGCTTATGGTCACGGGGGAGGTGTGTAACGGAACCCATCACTGTTTTACCCTGTTTTATGATTATTATAGTTAAAATATGATCCTACTATTATACTGCATGTATGTTGGTTTATGCTCTGCAGAATATTGGCCCAGACTAGTGCAGACCTTGGCATGGGAGATAATCCTGTTAAGTCTATTGTATAAAGTGTTTTCATTCTCAGATAAGAACAAAGAAGGATGATCTAATCCATGTCTGATTGTATCCAAGTTGCCAGGTAGCCTCAGGGAGGTGTGACTCACCTATTGTCCCTATAGGTGTATTGTGTGGCCAACTATGAGGGATATGTGAAATGTCTGTGTGTTATGTGTAAAAGATACTTTTACTAACTTTTGAACCCCTGGTCTGATTCATGCCATTTTTTAATATGTTGTTCCCCTGGGTGAGAGCTATTTACGGGGCTGGACTTAAAGGTGTACCCCCTGTTTTTGGGGTACATCCAGAATGTGGTTAAAATTGTGTCTGTTTTAATTGTGTTACCTGTTATCTGAGGGGAGGAGACGTGGGGGTTAAACCATGTATATAATTGGCTGTTGTGATAATTATGTGGGTGTAGCCCTTCAGAGGGCACCATTGCATAAAAGGAGATCCCCTGTCATTAAACAGTAGTTCTACTTGACCCTTCAAAACGTAGCCTCGTCTCGTTCTTGGAGGGGATTGCTATATCATACTGGGGATTGCTATGCTTTTGCATACTCCCTTGAGCTGTAACTACTGAACCCTTGTTCCTGATGTGCTCTCATTAGGGGAGAGGTTTTCCCCACACAATCCTGGATGCTGGAGATTCATACAGGGTGGAAGGAAGACGGCGCGGCTCCAGTTAAGCTACGTCGGTTGTGGAGTCTGCGGTGGTTGTGGTGTCCGGTGCGGTGCTTGTAGGCCTCGGCGCAAACTAGGACGCGTCCATCAACGGAGGTACCCGGTCGGGGTGCCAGGAGATCCGTTACAGTCATCTTACAGCAAAAAAAACTTTAGTCTTTTTTTTAAATCGCTTACCTTTTCCATGTAGGCCTTAATGCTGCTGCTGCAGTAGCAGGTAGTGGAGTGTGGCCCCGAGTCATTCAGGACCCAGTTGGAAAGTCACTCTCCGGAATCTTCTGCTTCTCCCCACTCATCCTGTCCACCAGCTCTTTTGAGACATGTTTGCCTCAAATTTAACTTTTGTTCACAGGGCCTCTGATGTGATTCAGAAGGAAGTGGCTTTGGGTAGAAAAGTGGGCCCTTTCTTTGAACCGTTACCTTACTTAGTTGTCTCCCCTTTAGGTTTAATTCCCCCCAAAAAATTCAGGACTGTTTCAGCTCAGTCATTACCTGTCTTAATCCCATGGGCTCATTGGTTAATGACTCCATTGCTAAAAAACTTTCTGAGGTATCCTATACCCCTTTTGATCAGACAGTGCAGCTGTTTAAAGATATATATATATATATATATATATATATATATATATATATATATATATATATATATATGAGGCTAAAGCTGACATTCAGGTGTCATTCCATTTCTTGCACGTTCATCGGTATAGCCAATGGTTGCGTGGTTATCATTTTAATGGTAACTTTTACATGGATTTATGCTTGCCAATGGAATGCTCTATTTCTTACTCTATTTTTGAAACATTCAGTTCATTCCTAGAATGATGTTTAAGAGCTGCCTTCTTGTGATTCACTAATTCATTCTTTGGATGATTTTTTCTTTGTTGGCCCAGGTAGTACCAATCAGTGTCATCGACTTCTTTGCACTTTTCCAGAGCTTGCGCCGTCCTTGGGAGTGCTTTTGACAGCCAACAAGTGGGAAGTACCTACTACATACAACCAATATTTGGGAATTATGATTGATTTGCAAAAATGACCTGCACTGAGATCTTCAAGAACTTCTTTGAGTTAAAAAAAAAACAAAGATGTACAAAGCTGGTCCCATTTTATTATATTCTATTACCCAAGCATTTGCAGGAAGACATATCCATCTGTGTGTCATTTTTGGACTCCTTTAACAGTGTCTCCTTTTTCCTTGGGCAGTAAGCAGTCAAATGTGGATTTGAATATCTTTATTGATGCGGCTTGTTTCTCTGGCTTTAGCAATTATTTATGTGGTGCTTGGTGTGTAGAGCAATGGTCTGATTCTGGAATTGTTTCTGATCATCCACCAATCATATTGCTACAGACTATGTTGCTCAGTTTGTTTTCCCCAGAAATGTCCTTTGTGAAATGGATACAAAATTACTTTTTTTTTTCTTTCTTTCTTTTTTGAATCTGCTCTGTGAATGAGTGCAGGAAGCTAAAGGGTATTTTCTGTCCTGTGCTCTGTAATCATTGTGCTGGTGAGTAGGCAGTATCTATTTTAACAGGGGAAGGAGTAAACTTGGGAGCTTGCAAACAGTTCTAGGGTAAGTGTAGTTAGTGTGGGAGTTTAAATAAAAGGAGGAAGTTTAAAGAAGAGGGATATTATAAGAAAAAATAGAAAACAAAAAAATACATATATATTTTTTTGTTTTGTTTGAGTTAAGGTGCAGAAAAGCCATTTTTATACAAAGGCATTGATTTGTTTTCTCACTGTATTTTTGTAACTGGTAATCATGAGTCCAGTGGCAACCTCACTCAGTGTACATCCTGTCATCCATGTATGCACTACTGAAACAGGTGATCCAGGATTCATAACTCTGTGACAGTTGTGAGCATGTTGCGTCTCTGGAGGCTCAAATTGGAGAACTAGAGAGGAAAATTGCAGCACATAGTGAAATTGCTCCACTACAAGGGGAAGCAGGGGGAACAGAAGGATCAGGCAGGCCAGTTATGAGTTGACAAACACCAACAGATTTGCCAGATTGAGTGAAACTGTTGGGGATGTCCATTCAAGAATGTCAATACCAGATAGAGCTGTTTCCTCTAACAGCCGGGAGAACAGTTCTACTGGAGGACTGGGAGGGCAGATTAGGCAGAGAAACAGACAGGTTTTGGTGGTAGGGAACTCTATTATTAGGAAGGTAGGCAAAGTGATTTGATCGAACAGTTTGCTATCTCCTGGGTGCTCGGGTTCAGCATTTTGTGGATCAGGTAGATAGATTATTGGGAGTGGCTGGAAATGAACCGATGGACTTGGTACATATTGGTACCAATGACAAAGTAAGTGGAAGATGGAGCGTCTTAAAGAATGATTTTAAAGAACTAGGAAACAAACTTAAGGCAAGATCCTCCAAGGTTGTATTTTCCAAGATACTACCAGTGCCACGTGCTAGCCCAGGGAGACAGAAGGAGCTTAGGGAGGTTAATGCGTGGCTAAAAAACTGGTGCAAGACAGGGGGTTTGGGGTTTTTAGAGCATTGGGCTGACTTCTCACTTGGGTACAATCTCTATAGCAGGGATGGATTGCATTAATAACGTGGGAGCTGCTGTGCTAGGGGAAAAGGATGTTAGAATGGCTAGGGGAGTATTTAAACTAGTAGGTGGGGGAGGGACTAAATAGAAGTATTGGGGTAGAAAGGGTAGAGGGGGAAAGGGATTAATTATCTACCCATGACAGTAGGAAGGTATTACTAGGTGACTCAAATACAGTGGCAAGCACTTCACACCGGCAGAGCCATAGCAATAAGTGTATGCTTGTTAATGCTAAAAGTTTGCCTGGGAAAATGGGCGAGGCGGAGGAGCTACTTCTGAACGCATATTGGTAGGAATATGCTATAAAGCCCCAAATATAATTGAGGGTGATGAATTGCAACTATTGCTGCAGATAGATAATGCAGCTAAGCATGGGCAAGTTCTAATAATGAGAGATTTTAACTACCCTGAAATAAACTGGATAAATGAGACCAGCAGTTCAGCTAAGGGGAACAGGTTCTTGAGTACACTCAGGATCATTATCTGGCCCAGGTTATACAAGAACCTACTAGAAATGAGGCTATCTTGGAAATATTTATATTATATCAAATGTTAAAATAGGGGAACCCTTGGGGAGCACTGATCACAACTGTCATAACTAGATGGACAACTGGACATGGTGCACATAAAGTACTGTAACGGGTTCTGGGTTAACATGTATGTGTTGTTATCGATGTACTGTGATCAGCCATTTTGTCAAGCTGTTGCCATGTTGACTGGTTCTTGACCCAAAATTACATAAACTCCCCGGATGTCTTAACAACAAGAATTATTAACACTACTGTCACTTCCCCCTCCAAGACGTAAGCAGAGCAGGTCACATAGTATAAACACAGGCTCTTGCAACAGATCAAAGCATAATACATTTCCAGATCCCTCTATCTGGTCTAAGCTGGTCGCAATTAAATGAGGCTCTTGGATTCCTGACAGTCCTGGGTACTGTTATGCTGTGCTGTGCTGAAGTCATTGCTGCTTAAAGGGATTTTCAAAAGAACACTTGGTCCTATAGTGGCAGAGTAGGATCATAACAATAACACAGTCTCATTCGAGATTGAATACAAAAAACAGAGTTGTAAGGGTCCAACAAAAACTCTAAATTTTAAAAGGGCTAACTTTAATTTAAAACATATATACTGGGAAAAATACTGAACAACATTCAAATCCTTACTAAATATACATACATATCACCATGTGGAAATAAAATGAATAGGAGTAAATCACATCCCTTGTGGCTTAACAGTGGCTTAAAGATCATGATATGGAGAAAACACATGCATTTAAATTATACAAGAAGAGGGAACAGAGTCCACTTTATGTGAAAATAAGGAAATCAACAAGGCTTGCAAAAGGGCTATTAGACTGGCTAAAATAGAAAAAGAGAAGTCAGTTGCAAAGGAACGTAAGACTAACCCTAAAATATTTTTTAAATATATTAATGGGAAGAAGGCGAGGAAGAAGGCTATAGGAAAATTACGTGACACAAGCCGTCTGATAATTAGTGACCAGGAAAAGGCAGATGAGCTAAATAGGTTATTTCCTTTGGTATATACAAGGGAGATACCAGAGGTTGGGAAACTGCAACAAAATGGGGCTACACTACCATTAGTACATACTATAATTTGTTAACGCATTAAGAAATCCTAAAGAGGTTAGAAAAAATAAATGTTAATAAAGCCCTAGTTCCTGATGGAATACATCCAAGTGTACTAAGGGAACTGAGTTCTGTAATAACCAAACCATTATATCTAATCTTTCAAGACTCCCCACAGGGTCGCTACCAGATGACTGGAGAAAAGCAGATGTGATACCTATATTTAAGAAGAGAGCAAGAGCAAATCCAGGGAATTATAGACCTGTAAGCCTCACATCTGTAGTTGGGAAGCTTTTAGAATGGTTAATATGGGACAGTATACAAGACTGTGTCTATTTGAACAAGATCATAACTAGGAGTCAAGACTGATTTATGAAAGATAGGTCATGTCAAACCAATCTAATTAGTTTGTATGAGGAGGTAAGTAGGAATTTGGATCAGGGCAACTCAGTGGATGTAGTCTTTTTGGATTATGCAAAGGTTTTTGATACAGTGCCACATGGGAGACTATTGAGCAAACTAAGGGATACAGGAATTGCAGTAAATATCTGCTCATGGATCGAGAGCTGGCTAAAAGACAGGAAGCAAAGGGTTTTTGTAAATGGAACATACTCCGATTGGACTAATGTGGCAAGTGGGGTTCCTCAAGGTTCAGTACTAGGTACTCTCCTTTTTAACATATTTATTAATGACGTAGAAGTAGGACTCAAAACTAGTGTTTCCATTTTTGCTTATGACACTAAGTTGTGCAAGGTAATTAAATCAGATAATGATGTACTTTCCCTACAAAGGGATTTGCATAAATTAGAGAAATGGGCGGCTAAATGGCAGATGAGATATAAGATAAATAAATGTAAGGTTATGCATTTGGGAAGGAAAAATAGCCATGCAATTTATTATCTTAATGGAGCAAATCTAGGGGCATCTGATATTGAAAGGGATTTGGGAGTACTTGTGGACAACCACCTTGGTAGCAGTGCTCAATGCCAAGCAGCAGCTGCAAAGCCAAGTAAAATATTAGCATGTAGTAAGAAGGGTATAGAAGCAAGGGAAGCAGTTATAATTATGTCACTGTACAAATCCCTAGTACACCCTCATTTGGAATATGGAGTTTTTTGGGCACCACTTCATAAAAAGGACATTTTAGAGCTGGAAAAGGTACAGAGAAGGGCAACAAAACTAATAAGGGAAATGGAGGGGCTACGTTATGAAGAGAGACTAACCAAAACATATTTTGCCTAGAAGGGGATATGATTACCTTATTTAAATACATCCAGGCTCAATATATGGCTTTGTCAATGAACTTTTTATGCCAAGAGGTTTTCAACTGACAAAAGCACATCCTTTGAGGTTAGAGGATTTCACCTTAAAAAAAGAAAAGGGTTCTTCACAGTTAGAGTGGTTAAATTGTGGAATTCTCTACCAAAAGAGGTGGTGACAGCGAATTCATAAAAAGGGGTTAGATATATTTTTGAATAAAGAGGGCATTCAAGGTTATCCTAGATAACTAGTGAAGGAATATTGATCCAGGGAGAAATTCGATCGCCAGTCTCTGTACTGGTAAGAATTTTGTTTCTTTTCCGCCCTTATGAGACATTTGCCAAAGTTTCAATGTATTTTTTCTGTTTGCTTTCCTCTGGATCAGTTAACCATTTTTTAACAAATAGTCCACATATTAAAAGGTTAAGAAGAGATCTAAAAAGGTTGAACTTGATGGACTAATAGTCTTTATTCAACCTCAAATACAATGTATCTATGTAACTATACTTAAGCTCGTGGTTGTATGTCCCCATTCTAAGAAACAGTACTCTAGTCTGAAATGGTCAAACTGTGGTGGACGTACTGTTGAAAAAAGATAAACAGAGCAATGCTACTTTTGTTGTTAAAAGAGGAGGACTGTCTAACCACCACTCAATTTTTGAATGTCCTAAATATGACATCATGTTCCTTCAGGATGGTATTCATTTGGACAAGTATGGTTTGGGTTTGTTTATTATGACTCTTGAAATAGGTATTAATTAACTATGGTTCATTTCAGTATTAACCCATAAATTATGACACTACACAGTTATTTTTTTGGTAAAGAAAAAGGCCACAGCTTTATTACACATTTTAACAATTTCAAAATTGAGTAGTTTGTGCCAAAATCATGTGATGCACTCAAGGGAACCCCATGCCTCAAGAGGTTTGACCATCAACACATGATACCTTTTACTGAATACATATACACCAGGCAAGCACCCCCACCACCAATGCATTCAAATTAATTTGCACCGCCAGAAACATATAAAGATATGGCCTTTTTGATCCCTTCCTTTAGACAGAAATTAAAAAGATTCAGGCATAAGTCGTTGAGATGTATATTGTCTTTTTTTAAAGATAAAATAAGTTCAGGCCCTTCAAAATCTTTATGCCTAAGTGACAAACCATTTAACCTATGAACAAAAGATTACATGATTTTCTCAACTCTCTTTCTGGAACAGTCCATCATTTTATAATCCAGGGATGGACACTACTTTAAGCAAGGTATCATCTCGGACCCAAAAAATAAATATTTGTTAGCGAGAAAGACTGTTGTAAGTGAATTAAATCCTTCTGCATTAATCTAAGGAGATTATTTACTGAAATATTACCTAGATCATTACCCCCAGTCTGAATTAAAAGTAAATCAGGGATACAGTAAATCACAATCAAGAATAATTAGCAACTTGCAGTAATACCTGCTCCCATTTCAGCCCCCAGACCTTAAACCATTTCAATTGAACTAGTATTGGTGGAAAACTCAACTGCATTCCCCCATATTGAACTGCAGCTGTCTTTCTTACCCAGTATATGTAGAAATGCCCTACTATCCATAAACAAAGGGGTGAGAGACCTGTGAAAAAACAATCAATAATTCCGGGCTTTTAAATCTGTCTGAATAACATCTCCCAATGTGTTTTACCCAATCATCACACAAACCCAACCAAGCAACCTCTATCTCTGCACCTATTTTTAAAAAAAATTGTACCAAAATCCTCACTATTATAGGTTGCACCAGATATGAGTGTCACTGTTCACTGGCAAAAGTTGGCAGAGTTGGCGCTGTAGGCCTCACACACACGCCTGTAGGCAGGCAACTGATATTCAATCGATTACAGAAAAAAAAGGGTTCTTTTATTTCACTGTACACTAGGTTGCACCAGATATGAGTGTCACTGTGCACTGGCAAAAGTTGGCAGAGTAGGCGCTGTAGGCCTCACACACACGCCTGTAGGCAGGCAACTGATATTCAATCGATTACAGTCAAAAAAGTGTTGTTTTATGTTATTGTACACTACGGTTGCACCAGATATGACGTATCACTGTGCACTGGCAAAAGTTGGCAGAGTAGATGCAATAGGCTTCACACACACGCCTGTAGGCAGGCAATTGCTATTCAATCTATTACAGTCAAAAAAGTGTTGTTTTATTTCACTGAGCACAATATAAGCTGTGAGCCTGACACAGGCAGGCAACTGAAATTAGATTAAAGGAAAAAAGGGTTGTTTTTTTTCAATTTATGGTACACCAACTATGACTGGTGAAACAGAGCAGAATATTAGCTGTGAGACTGACACAGGCAGGCAACTGAAATTAGATTACAGGAAAAAAATGGTTGTTTTCAATGTATGGTACACCACCAGGTATGTGTAGTGAAAATAAGCACAATATAAGCTGTTAGGTGTTAGCCTGTCACAACCTGATAGGATCAGATTAGTGAGTAATCATGTATTCTGATGTGTGAATCAATTATATCTGGGCACCAAGATATAATGAGAGAAAAATAATGCACAGAAGTCAGAGTGTCATCAGAATAATCTCTGAATTCATTTGGGCGGCAGAATCTTATATAGCATAAAACACGTCACAACTAGTTGAAAATACTGTTAAATACATATTTGCAAGCAAGTGACTTTTTGTTTCTGTCTAACATAGCAAAATCCGGTTTCCTATAGATATCTCATCTCATTAGTTTCTGAAACAAAGACAGGATACAGGAAACAGATGTTTTAAAGAACATTAACGTAAACATTCTACAGATGACGCACTTAAACATTCTAGTGAGATAAGAAACATGCTGACATACTTTTTATAATCATGATATTCTTAGCTAATTAATTTCTAAATGAAGAAATTAAAATACCTAACACAACCACACGCTGGCAGGCAGGCATATGCAATTAGATTACACAGAAAAAAAAAAAATAAATAAATAAATGATGTTCTAGCCCTAAAAAGGGCTTTTTGGGTTGCTGTCCTTGCAGCAGATATCAGATGAGTCCTTCAGGTCTGTAGTGGAAGCTAAATACACAGCCTGGCTATCTATTTCCCTATTAAATCTCCAGCAGCTACACTATCTGTCCTCTCACAACGAATGCAGCTTCAGAATGATTCTAAAATGTATGCTGTCCTTCAGATGGAAGGCTCTGGAAGGGAGTGTATGCTGCTGATTGGCTGGAATGTGTCTGCTGACTGTGAGGTGCAGGGTCAAAGTTTCCTCAATGATAAAGAATAGGGGGCGGACCGAAAAGCGCATGTGTCCGCCGTCCGATGTGAGCGCGAAAGACCCAAAATCACCAAGAATAGTCCGCGGGCGAACTGTTCGCGACATCTCTATATAGGACAAAATATACTAACCCTCATAATCAGATATTTTGGCCATTCCAGGACCCTGAATGATGGAAATTTTAAAATTCTCCCAATCTTTCCACATTTTGGAGTACGCCAACCTAGTGGATTCCGCTAAGGATGTTCTTATCAAAAGAGTTAGACCAACTCCCACAGATGATCTGGACAAGATGCTCCTAAAAACATAGCCTGCGGAACAATTTCCCGAAAATGTTGCCACTGAAAGCGAGACAAAGCACCAGCAATCACATAGGTATAGGTAGGTAATCACATATATAGTTGTCAGTTTTGGGAACGCTTACGATGTTGGTCACACTTTGCTACCCCCGAAAAGTGAGGCGAGCCGTGTATGACGCACCACTTAGGCTGGATGAGCGCCGAATCTGCAAAGCCCCACGAAGCGAGGCGAGCTGTGTACGGCACAGAACTTAACCTGTATGATCGCCAAAGGCGCTCATCTGTGAAGCCTCGCAAAGCAAGGCGAGCCGTGTACGGCGCAGGACTTAGGCTGCATTGTGAGGGTCGCAACTGTGAGCCAAGCAAATAACTCTAAAAACCCTCAAAACAAAACAATAAATGTAATAAATATAATAACACACTCACAGACAGCACAGGGGGAGAGCCAGGAAGCCTGGGAGTAAGGTTGCAAGCGATTTTGATCCATATTTGTTGGTTTTCCTAAATCGGCTAAGTGAGGGAAAAAATGGCCGACGAAAAATGTAAAACAATTCAGAAACTGGATGAAAACGAGGGTCAGCAAAGCGAGGCACGTGGGACAATACATGATGGCAAAGACAGTAACACTTACACCAACAAAGCCAGGCACCGGGTCTTAGAAAATAAAACAAACGTCAGTAACCGCGCGCCACACAAACATTCAGCAGACACACAGAGGAGAAACACACAGGGAAGGGACATGGAGGAGATGGTGGAAAGAGACACATGGCATTCCCAAGCACAAAACTTGCAGATTAATGAAACCTGCAATGAGAGGCCATTACAGTAGACGGGAAGAAAGGCTCACAATGAGTGCCGAACGCGATCATTGTAAGCCACGAGATGAGCGCCAAAGGCCCTCATTGCAAGCCCCGCGATGAGTGCCGTAGGCGCGAAGCACAGAGATCGCTATGAGCGCCAAAAATGATCAGTGCAAAGCAGGAAAGTTCCAGTTCACGGGGGAGAGGCTCGCAATGAGCACCGAAGGTGCTCAGTGGAGCAAAAGCCTCACATTGTGTGGCAAACAGCATTGCTAGCCTTACAATTTTAAACCCATCATTGTTGACAGGCAAGTAGCGAGTGCTTATATAATATTAAGAGGCCCTGGTCTAATATGTTTAGATTGCCTGAGTAAAAAAGAACTTGCAGGGGCTCCTCCACTTCACTGCCCAGGTGCTCCAAAAAGGTAGATCCGGCACTGCATACTACCAAATCCTCTTTTATGGAATTAGATATCCTAATAAAATAATAAGGCTTCCTAACCCCTATAGCTGCAAATGACAATCTTCTTAAAAATATCCTGCCCATGGAAATGACTCTACAAACAAAGTTAAGCTTACCAAGCAGATTGCATTTCTTTTAAGGAAATCATTTTCTTCAGAGCAACTATCAATATAATTTTTTGCAAATTTATCAATTTATCACCTGGAAGCATTCATTCCTACTTCTAAGAGTCAATGGTGATACCCAGAAAACTGATAACCATGGAAAGACATTTCGATTTTTCTTCCGCTAATGGTATACCAAAATCATTTACAACCTCTCTAAAGCTTCTAATCAGTAAAGAACACTCATTACCATCCGAACCACCAACCATATTCTACAACATATTGAATGGAACATATAGACAAATTTGGTTGGACAAATTGCTTCAGAAATGCAAGCCCAGTGAGGGGTTAGGAATTGATTACAAATTGATTACAAAGGCTCTTGATTGTACTGAATTCCAAATCACTGTGGTTCCAATGACTTGAGATCTGTTTGAACACCTTACCAGATGCAATGTGGTTACATTTATTATCTCAGAAGAATTTGGCAATTGAACAGTACAATTTATTTTACAAACTTTAATATAAATACATTTATAATTTAATTTTAAATGATGGTATTCTGTGTTTGCTTTAAAGTAGTAAACATGTTGTATTTGTTTCTAATAGGGTTAGAAACCTTGGAAGGATGGGGGGACCCTTAAATTCAGATACAATCTTTTACTTTCTGTTAAAGGACACTTAAAAAGTGTAAAGTCACTTTACATAGCCACTTCACAGTAGAATAGTAGACCCCAGCAGGATAACCCTCCCCCTCAGGATAAAATGATTAGAAGTCCAAAATTAAAGAATTAGTGTCAGAAGCAGAGTCAGTTTATAAAGCTCCTCACATTGTTAATATGTTGTTTCCCACAGATTACAATGGTTTACATTGCTTAAATCAAACAAATAAAAAGATGAGTTTTATCAAATTATTTATTTTTTTACAAAAATACAGTTTATTTAACACTTGTAGAAATAATTTTCATCAGTAGTTACATGTAATGGAGTTTGTTACACACAAACACTTCACACTAATGTCTCCTTAAAGAAGGAATATACATACCCCCATATTGCACATTGACCTTTTCATAAATACATAAATTAAATGCAGTGAGCCAGTGTACACCCACATGATTTTCAAAAGCATTTAATATAAAATATAGTACAGGAGCAGAAATCTCATTTCTGACCCATTTCTGTTTAAAAAAAACAACAACAACATGAAAAGCTATTACATGGTTGTAAGAAACAAAAACATACAGGTAAATGTGTAATTATCCATATAACATTTTTAGTTATATTGTTTAAAAAAGAACAGGGGCATGGATAGGTTTACATTTATTGACCGAGATAGTTTTCTCACAAGGAGGGTGTTGTAGATTAATTAGATGTCCATTAGTCCTATCAAATGCTCTGGCATTTAGTATTGGTCCATTGAACTGCAGCAGCTAAATGCTTATTAGGGTTACTTCCCGCTTATAAAGGAGATAAACAGAAACAAAAATAGTACCTTCTGCTACAGAATAATTGTATGTAGACACATTAAAGGTGTGTTTACTTTTTATTTTTTAATTTACAACATATTTTGCCTGTTATTTAAGTGTGGTTCTGGAAATACAGGGCTACAATTGTGCTTTAAAGATTCAAAATAAGAACATTCATAATATGACATATACGTTAATTATTCAATTAAGAGGTTTGCAAATATTCTTTAAATTTTATTATCACAGGGGTTCTTTTCTGTCTTACCCCTATATCAGCTGACCTGTTGGATAGGACCCACCTTTAAGATTATTATCTGCTAGCTGCCTCACAAAATGGTACCTGCTCTTATATTGACCATCTTGGAATATTGTTTTTTATTTTTAAGAGCCACAAAATGGAATTTTTTCAACGTTTTTCAATGTGCTGATTTAAAGGGCAGGTCGAAATCTATCATATATTCCATGAAAATTGATTCTATGGACTTGGTGCAATGTTTTGTTGAAGAAAAAAAACAAAAACTTTTTTTAAATTTGCAGCTTACATCACATATATAAAAAATACATATTTTTGAATACATATATCACGCATAGAATTGCGTTACAAGGTTGTATGATGTTTTGAAATCCAGTTTAAAAGTATCACAGACTGCTTTTTAAGATATACCTCAATCTAAATAAGTAAGCCTCTTATGTATGCTTAAGCAGATATTGTTATGTGACACATGAACTTTGGATTTTGACTGGTGTTGATATAGTTTCATACAGGTATTCATAAATTTGATAATAACAATGTACAAGAAGTAAATGAGACAGCATTATAACATGCAGCCTATGTAAACATGATACTCAGTATCTTCCCGTCTGCATTGGGAGAAGTATTTTCCCAGACACTTGAATGGATAGTGAGATGTCATCTGTTAATTCTTCTTGGACACTAAATAATCTTCTATGTAATTAATGAACGTGTTAAATTCTCCCATAGCTTTGTAGACACCCTTTTCCTGCATCTGGAAATACAATTCAGAAAGTTACTCAACAACATCCCATGGTTACAGATGCTTATTTATTCTACACAGATTTTTTGAATGAATACATAATGCATTTCTATAGAATACATTGCAACAGCTTTGATATATAGAAACTAGATTATGTGATATTAAATATTCATGTTATTTAGATATACTGTATAAACTTTGCTTGTTACTAGTTTTATGTTATCATTTCACGTGTGATCACAAACTATACACTCTTCTGGCACTTTATCATGCACTTTATCATGCACTTGTACACATACTCAAACATATGCACCCAGTGATTTAAAATAGATGTTAGTGGATATTATTTTCAGAAAAACGATGCAACATACACTAGAGGTTGTTAAAAACTCAATCTAGCCTCATTATAAATAAATGAATATTTATACATATGGTATTCAGTTTTGTCCATTATAATATTCCGTTTATTGTATGTCAATAACAACTTGATTTATTCATACAACAGTCAATATGTGTATTCTTGTATGAATCTGTAAATACACATGACAGACAAATCCATGTATATAGTGCATTCTTATACTTTCCCTACGAATATCCACATCACTTATATGTTGTACACTGTACATGATGGACTCACACATACTATCATTTCAATACACTTATGGTGACAAATATTTATATTAAAGGACCAATGTAGTCAGGTAAAAACAAGGCAACAGCTATGAAAGACATGAGAATAAAAGCATTTATAAAATAGGATTTTTAATTGTAGAAAGCTCAAGTTGTGTCTAAGTGCTTTCACCCTGTATGTCTTAAACATCCATTTGGGAGTGGATGGTAGGGGGTTCTATTGCCTTATTGCACCATTCAGATCTATTTTTTAGTATTTCATAACTCTTCCCCTCCCCAGACTACATATGCACAATCCAAACTACAAAGCCTGCTTTCCATTGTCTGCTCTCTGTACTGTTTTCCTCTTGCCAGTTTAGCTGCAACTTGCTTAAAAATATGCAAAGATGATGTCATTTTGGGGGGAGAGCCATCCACACAACCGTACAGAGTCCCATTACAAAATGACAGGAGAGCCTTCAGTCAGCTGTCAGTGTGATTCATTTCCATAGCAGGAAAGGTGCACGTAACAAATAATATGTAATGCATATTATTGTACAGCACACAAACTCTTCCATGACATCATCTTTGCGTATTCTGTTGGAAGCTCCAGCTACACAAGAGGAAGGACGAACTCCTTCCTCTTATGTGGCTGGAGCTTGTGAGGGGGGAGAATGTGAGGGGGAAAATGGCCGCCCCTACAGAGCAATATGAGTGGCAAAATATAGCAAAGTGTTTATTAAAACCTTTTATAAAAATGTAAGAGATTTGTTTTGATTCAAATTAAGTTTTTCCAGAGTTTGGTAATCTTTTAATGTAACTGATTTGCACATATGCTAATAAAGTTATTTTGTTATATACAGTACATCACAAAGTGAAATTTTTCCTAAACAGTAGTGAGAAAATGTAGTGATGGAGTAGCAAAACAATGGTGAACACAGTCTAGTAAATACAGAGAATATAATTTTTTACATCGAAAGCAGGCATTGTTACCTCGTCTATCAGTTGAAGCATGTAGAAGTATTACAAGTATAACAGTATTTGTGATCCTTTAAACACAATTTCAGACATTAAAGTGTACTTACGTTTTTGTAAGTGTCCTTGATCTGTTTGATTGTTTTGCTTTTTTTACACGGCAGAAAGTTGTGCTGTGGACAAACAGGAAATCATTTTTGTTAGTAGGGATTTAGCAAGACTGACCTTGTGACCTCATTGTATTTGTTATTATTATGTATAGCCTAATTTCCAGTATAAATGTGGTACTAACATCATTGATGTGTTTCTGCCTAGGCCCACAAGGCCCAGGCCTAGTGCAGCACATTTTCAGGAGACTGCCTGAAGTTTCTGTGCACTGCCATGGAATAGTATGTGTATATACTCAGAAATGTTTACAGTAACAGCTCTGTTATCAAGTGTACCAGACAATTTGGGACATAATGTATATGTACATAAATGCACAAACTTATAATGTTATACACAAGCATGTGATATGGCAGGACTAGTAAATATGGCCTGGGGTTGGAGCACACAAATATAAATGGGCCTATGGCAGCATAAAACCTAAATGATATATATATATATATATATATATATATATATATATATATATATATATATATATATATATATATATATAAATATATATATATATATATATATATATATATATATATATATATACACACATACACGATAAGTTGGCATATAGACAGCGGTGTACCGGTGGTAAATCTGCCCCTGTTTCCTGTCCTGGGAGTAGAGTTGAATTATCCCCTCCAGACTTTTTGGGCTCCTACTGCCATTCATTACTATGTCATTATGATGTAACAGCTGTAAGCAGTGCTGAGCAATGTTTAAATTATGGGTCCCCTTTCATCAGTGAAAGACGGTAGTACCTCTTATGGTTTGTTTTAGCCTAGGCCCAGAAGGCCCAGGCTGAAATACACATTTTCCAGGGGCAGTAGCCTGTATATGACACCTTCTCATTTACTGTATAGACACATATACACTATATAGGTGTGTAGTAAACTTATACTATAGCAAGAGGAAAGTACTAATTGATTTGTTGGTGGGCACACAAATCTGAATGGCCTAGGGCAGAATAAAACCTAAATAAGCATCTGGGCTATTTTGTGATTTTACTCCCTAGGCTAAAGCACCTGCGCCTCTGAATTTCCTTCTATGCAATCTGTACACTAAGCTTTAAAACGTTAAAAATTAACCAAAACATTCAAAATAAAAAGCTCATAGGCTACTGTAGGCTTCTGTAAGAGTGCAGTTTTATGAGGTTGATCCATTTTAGACTTTGTTTTTATTTGGATCCCTCTCTACAATGCAGTGTTTTGAGTTTCTGTGGCATACTTACACATCTTTTTAGTGTGTCCTTGAGATCCTTTAGCAGGTCCTCTATGTAGCCAACATCACTTTGCATGTTTAAACTGTTTTTACTGGCCCTTGGTAACACATCATGCAAGTAGAATCGCAGCATTTCTGTAACAGACTGACACCCCATTGTGCTCTACAGGAAGAATGAACATATATTAATGACGCTTTCTGTGATGCTGAAGCTCACAGTACAACACAACAGATTTGAAAATGTTACCCTCTGAAATACTGAATTAGCAGTTATGCTGACTATAATAGTTGGATCATAATTAAAATAAAGTGGGTTGAGGCAGATTCTGCAGGCTGGTATAGGTTTTCTCTAAGTCTTTTAAGGGGTTATAGTGGGCTGCAATTGGATTTACTCCATAAGAAATAGCCATTGCAGTCTACAGTGAAGCACAGACGCTTACTGAATTTATGGGAATGTGCGCCATTAATACAAATATGTTTCAAATCTTTAAAAAGCATACATTTTGACAACAATTCAGAATAATGTCACTGTTGTTGCAATGTCTCTTCTGTATCTGCTATGATTTGACGTTCTATGCAGCTTGATGCCACATGACAGAAAAGAACATGTAGACATTCCTGCTGTATCATGAGAATGCAAAATGTAAGTTAACTAAATGACTGTAAACTTAATTTGTACCAATGTTTTTTTTATATCAGTTCACAAAAATTGCATCCGCTTCTAGAGTTGCACAGTTATACAGCCCCAAACCAAACTCAAATATGCACTGGTTGATGGAACAAATATTACCTTGAATTCGTCTAAAAGACTGTGTTTAAGTAAGATTGTGCTCAGAGCATCATCCTTCATTTGCTGCAAATATAAACAGAAATAATTTTAATATATTAAATAGTTAAATCAAGATTCCATTTTTTGACATGCTTATATTTTAAATACATGAAAACTATTGTTTGCAGAGGACATGCCTGAGTGGAGAGCATTGTGTATTCATGTATTAATACTAAAAGTCTCTAAGTCAATTTGTACTTGTTTTAATAGACCTTAAAGGGACATGGGACACACCAATTTTTATGCATTTAAAAGTGGATGTTGTAAACATTACAACAGTTGTTATTTTTTTTATTAAAAAATATTAAGCAAAGTCTGTTTAAAACTAACAGGAAATGAATAGAGCATACTTTAGCCTGTAGATCTCAAGCCCCCAAGAACAGTTAAAAATCTGAATACGTTTTTTTAGAGCGGACACTGTGACACGTTCTATCTGATGCAACAAAATAAACATCCATTACCAAGTCCCTTTAACATAATTTGTTATTATAGGGAAGACTACACCACTCCAAGTAGTGTGGAAATAGGGTAAGTTGTGTCTGGTCTATGCACAAAAATAAAGTCTCTTTGAGGGATACCATGAAGGACTTGTTGCAATGAAATTGTCAAGAGCAGGTGGTGATAGTAGAACTGAGAAAGTACAGGAAAAATGAGTCACCGACAAGAGCTGCAGTCATTTTTTCAATACATGTAGTGAGGACACAGTGCAATCATGTCTTTTTTTAAAGTAAAAGTTACTTTGTTTATGTAACTGAGTGACTCACAACAATACTCACGAGCAGAGAGGGGTGATGTGTAACAGCAGACCTGTCATTTCAAGAGAGGCAATACTTCCTCTGTCTCATTTTGCAATCACACTTCTTTCTATCCTTTTCTGTTTAATTTTCTTATTTGCATTGTCAGAGTCATTATTTATCATTTAATAGGATCTAACCAAGTTTATGTGTTAGATGTTAGAGGTTTTGTATTATTTTATCAGTAAAGAGGGGGGTAGTATGTCACATTTTTACAGGATTTTTATCCATCTACTTTGGAGCAACTGTGAAGACTGAAAGGTAAGGGCAAACTATTGGTAGACATAGTATATTATAAACATTAAGGTCAATGTATTAAGATTTGAATTTATGTTTCTCAATGTCAACTATTCATTGAGAACTCAAAAAAGGAAAACAGAGACTCCAAAATCTAACACAGAATTTGCAAATATTTATATCACTGAAGATAGAAGCTCTAAACATGTTAATATGTTTGCATACACCATGGGAAGAGCAATGGTTACAAGTCCACAGCTCTATAAATTAAAGTGTTGCTAGCCACAGCAAAGGGATATTGTTTATAATTCAATGTTTAGCATTTATTTTGCAGCTCATGTATGCTGATGTGCAGCTCCTGTATGCTAATGTGCAGCTCCTGTATGCTAATGTGCAGCTCAGTATGCTGATGTGCAGCTCCTGTATGCTGATGTGCAGCTCCTGTATGCTAATGTGCAGCTCCTGTATGCTAATGTGCAGCTCCTGTATGTTAATGTGCAGCTCAGGGTGTTTGATAAAAGTGGGAGAGGGTTGTAATTTACAGGTAACATAACAGGTCTTTATTTTGGCAGAGACAGACAAGCAGACTGTAATGTTAATTGGCACATCAAAGTAGCTAATTAATATGTGCAAGCCACTCATCTGCATATAAATACAGCATATAAATACAGAGAATTCATTCACTTTGGAAAAAAAGAATAACAACATAGAGACAGTTTTTTCATGCTCTTTAAGAATAACCAAAACAAATCAACAACTTGATTTTGGTATGACAGGGTCCATGAAAGGGTGAAAGGGTCTCCCTAAAGGATTTTTTTTTTGCAGTGAGTGGTAACATGGGGCATAGACAGCTACATAGTTCAATGGAACAGACAGACAGTTGTAATAAAAGGAGATCTGGCTCAACTCCTCCAAATCCAATTTGAAGAATGCGCTTATTTTATATTATAAATTAAAACAATGCTGTATTAATGATACCATTGAAACTTATGAAGCAAAACACAAGACATCTCAAAGAGACCTCTCTGAAACCCCTTTAACTAGTAGCAGCAGTTGATATAGAATATAATCATGCTATGTCTCTTCTTAACTTCTGTACATGTTCCATTGGTGATGGCCAAGCTGGCCTCTCTCTAGTGGTACTATGCATGGTACTGGTTTTAGTGGGGCTGGATGATTTTTGTATGGGGATTTACCTGGTGAGGATATTGCAAATGGACTGAAAGAATGTAATGTGGTATACTAAGTACAAATCTGTAAATATGGTGGTGCAATGTTGAAAAAAGAAAATTGTTCATATCATAATTGTTAACTTTAAAAGGCCATATAATATTTAGGCAGACACTAGTTACTAACAATGTTGATATTTCTCCACTATTTTAGTTGTTTCATTACTATATTAATTGAATGTTATGATACATATACCAAAAATTTATAATACAAATATTATTAAAAGTTTTATCTATTAAATTTTGAGTTTGCCTTGCTACATAGAATAGCAAATGAAAAATTGCATGAATTGCCTTTCAAGTTAATTAGAGCAAACAATGTAACAAATGTATACATTTATATATAGAATGATATGCCAGTGTTTATTGTGACTATGCAGTGACTTTTTCAATTACTGCTATTATTTGCTGTGTATTCAGATGCTGATTAGATATATTGTTGATAATATTACATTCTAATATTTTTAATAGTTCATATGCTAATAACACATTTTTAAGTTAGTGTTTTCGTGTAATTATTCCAAGTAACCCTTACTGGTGATATAGTGATGTGCACATTATATTACCTTGTTAATGATGCTCAGTAATAACATATATTAGTGCAAGAATTGTAATCTATCTATCTTTGGCAAATATGTACACACACAAACATATATACAGTATACATCTCTCTGTTTAAATTATTGAATGAGAAATGATATAAATATCAGCTATTTAAAATTACACAAATACAGATAATGTGGATTTTGTTGTATTCATACTCACAAAATAATCCTTGACCTTGCTGAAGCTGGTCCTTAATTCTCTGAGCTTGTTAGGGAAAGTATTCACAGCTCGAATACAGAATACCCCTTCTTCTCCACTCTGACTTCTTCCCTCCTTAAGTATCAAGATACAAATACTGAGCAGGGCACAAAACTTCATCTTTCTAATAGTCAACAGATCTAAGTAAAAAAGCTACATAGCATACCCATCTTTTTCTCCTAGTTATATACTCTATCCAGTTTCCTGTTTTAACATTTTTAAATGTCAACCATTCCCGGCACTATTCATGCTTCCTGTGACACCCAATTCTAAATATACTGCCTAATGTAGGTAAAACAAACTTCTTGTAAGTTGCTATGTGGTTTTCAAGAAAAATGTTGCTAGTACGAGGTTATTTTAGTTTTTCCACTGCCCCTTTAGACAATGCTTTCTTATCCCAAGAGGATTATGATCAATATTTTGTTTCCTATGTAAAATTTGACTGCATGTTTTGCATTTTTTTGTAAAAAAAATTTAAGATATGCCACTTTTTGAAGTTTTGAATCAGTTTTAGTATACTACAGATATGTGTCTGCTTGCGAGAATGCAAAGATTTTGGTAACTTTTGCAGTATCAGTAATAAAGATAGAAACTTAATGCATGCTTATAATGATGCCTGAATTGGATGTGGGTTTATCAGAAAATCAATTGTCATTTTAAACTTTTTCAGTTCTCAGTTTTTTGATGCTGTGCTACATGTTAAAGATTTGCACCACTTGCCATTTGTTTTAAGAGTAATATGCTCTTTTAGTGTTAAATTACTGAGGTTCCGAACCTTTGAATGCCTCCTATTAAAGAGTTACTTAAGAGATAATTAATATCTGTCAAATTAGGATTCTTTGGCTCACTGATACTAGCCTTTATTTTATTTTCCCCATTTTTCCTTGGTTTTTAAATAAAAAACTATTTTATTTAGTCGTCGCTCGGAGGTATAAATACCTAATAAAGTTTCTACTATACATATATATATTAAAAAATAAAATGTTTCCATGTTTTGTTATGTGAAATTTTGAGATATGGTATACCAATACTAGAATGGAAAACACTCATGGGATTTTGACAATCCGTATTAACCCTCTCTCTCTTTTAGTGTTAAATTACTGAGATCAATTTGAATGTGACAAAAATCATAAACCTATGAACAGCATACATAATCTCACAATTCCTTAGGTCCATGAACGCCTGCTATGGCCATTTTAATCACACTATATACCCAACTGAACTTTCAACATGTATCATAATTGTTTTACAAACTTCTATAACAGAGAATGCAAAATATGTTCCATCAAATGTCAATAAAATACATGATAAACAAAATGTGTGAATGTTTTATTTCGAAGTTCCACCATCAAATGTATCATGAATCTATGCTTGATGTACATTCACTTTACCTTGGCAGATTTTTGCACTTTGCACAACTGTTTCCAAGAAAAACTGAGAAATTAAAAAAACGAATAACATTTTTTCTCAGTTTCATTAACTAGGTTCATATATATCAATGTAGATATGCATTGCAGGATGAAAAGTTTACAGCCCTCCACACTCTACTTAGCATAACAGTAAAAAGGATGTCAACATGATAACCTGGAAACCCAGCATTAAAAAAAAAATGTTCATGGATGTAGCAATACTTTTCTTTGGAAGAAAGATAAGTAGATTACACACCAAGTTTGTAAATTATGTTGAAATCCTGAAGTATATTAACTACAATTTGTGCTTTTGCTAATATATCTACTTGCAAAAAAAAATTACACAATTTCAAATAAGTATGTTTTAGCAAAATAGTATAACGCAACCAACTGATTACCTGCTGCCATCAAATATAGTGTTCATGGTCAATATTTGGTCACCCCTGACATCATTGCTGTGGTAAGTTGAAAACTTGGCTGAAATAGGGCACTTTTTAAAAAAAGAAATAACATTTCTAATTCATTATTATTATTATCTTTTATTTGTAACGTGCAAACATATTCCGTAGTGCTATACATAAGTTAAGTTACAGGCAATGACAAGTTCAAGCTTCACACATTGCAATGAATGGATGGCCCTGTCTTTGAGCTTGGAATCCAGTGTCCATAGCGCTTTCCCTAAAGCACCTTGCAGGATTGAAACTCGCAGACTTACAATCTAAAGTCATTATTTAAATGACTGCTGAAGCACCATAATAAAGTACGTACTTTTGAATATGTCATCTTGGTAATGGACAAAATGTTTAAGAAAGGTAACAAAATAAATGTAATCAAAAATGAAATGTACATCCACATCTTTCCTTGTTGTTGTAACCTATAGTGCATGAATTTGGCTGGGATGATATCTATTTTTCATAGACAATTTTTCTTTGCACCCAGACTTCTGTCTTTCTATAATATGAAAATAAACCGACTGAGGATGGCACAAAAATGAATTTTTCTAAAATGTTAAATAAATTGCAGATGTGAAGAAAAGGTACATAACATATCCATATTGTTTTCCTAGTTATATACTCATTTATACACCTATACACACATTTTCTGTTTTAGAAAATATACATGTCAATCATATTGCTGACATTGTACTTCATACTTTGTGCCGTATAATTTGTATTGTTCTATGTAGGTAAATACAATTTGTCTGGTGTGTTTTTAACTACAGTAAAAATAAAAATAAAGTAAAATCTGAGGATATTGCATTATTAACTCACTTTTTTTGGTTTTATATATGTTTAAGTTTAAAATGCACCCACTACAGTTTTGAATCTTTTTTAATGGACAACAATTGCCATGTGTTTCTATTTTAGTGTGCAGTAAGAATATTAAGATATAACTTCCAATGACGACTGTTCACATCTCTCTCAGAGAATGTTTGCATGTGTATCTGGGTATCTTTATCTTTCAGTGTAATGGCGTCTCCTTAGATCAGTTTGCACATATGAACTTGTGTCTGCCTGTCCGTATCAGTACAGTACAAACAAAATTAGACACATATAAAGACTCACTATGAGACCAAAGAGTATGTTGACTGACAGTGGTTCAGAGTAACTGTCCTATAGTATCGATCATTAAGGGACCACTGTAGTGCATTTACAAGTAAAGCTGATATATGTGTACGCTGTACAATGCTCAGTTTAAAATAAATAACATTTTATATTTTTTCTTAGCTTTTAAACTGTCTATTTACTCCTCAAGTAGAGCTGTGTATCTTCTCCTACCTGTGCCTTTCGAGGGTTTGGCCAGCTCAACAAAGACCCTTATTTGTCAAAGATATATCAACTTAACAATATTAACAGCTGTGTAAGCCGTGGGCATAAAACACACTTTGGGAAAATCTGAATTTTTGGAGGCTCTTTTTTATAAGCACAGGTATCCATTTTGTGTTTATTACATTGATCCCTTAAGGCTGAATCATGAGGATGAGTGTTTTTAATGTGAAGAGAGGGCTGTAGAGATAATTAGATAAGACTGAAATAGACACAAGACCCATTCCCTCTTACTGGCCCACAAGCAGACACCTTGCATCATTCACTACAACAATAACTTTCTAGAAATGTAAACTCCTCAAACATAGAATTTCCACCAGTGTATCATGGATCTCACCAGAGTACTGCAGAGGCATCAACATTTATTTTATTATATTTAAAAACTAATGTATAACCTTTTCCCTGCTTTACTATGCCCTAAATCAGACAAAGTTGTTAAACATTTTTCTTTTAATTGTGGTCTTTTAACAACATAGCTCAGGATTTATAGAACAAAACTGATATATTTAAAAGCAAAATACAGTTCTTCAATAAAATTATATTGCATAAGTATGACACGTCATATTATTTCTTATACAATTTTGGTATTATCCACCAGAGAAACCCCCTTTCTTGTAACGCCTCTACTGAAGTTATGCAAAAAGTGAAGAAAGATGTGACTCATCAATGATCTTGGGATGAAATAGGAATGTGTTACCTCCATGACTAACTGCATCTTGAATTGTTGTATAATGTAAATTATGGAATCAATGTGGGGATACAGTGTGTAATTTCAGTTCCTCTTTAGTCAATGTAGAAGTTATTCTACAAATCTTTATGAAAATGTTGAACTTATGAAATTAAAGTTTGGATTGTTGCAAATATGAGACATTATCTGGCTACTATGGGTTGGGTTGACATCTTGCTAATCTCAACATTTGTGACATTATCCATTACCTATGACAATCTGACATTATCCATTGTGACTGGTGCAATTTTTGTCTTTATCCTGCTAAACCACTAGTCTGCAACCTTTAAAAATTAGAGAACAAATGAGACCCCACTCGTGGGACACTATAGTCTGGGACATGCCCCCGTCGGGCGCTAGGCAGCAACACCCCAACCCCATAATATCATCAACTCAGGTGGCTTGGGCTAGGTCCGGGCCGGTCGGTGGTCTGGCTCCCCTCCTGTCACCATTGTTGTCAGTCAAATCCTTCCCAGGATTTGGGACGGAGTTTAGCCCCGCCTCTAGACAGTGGTGGCTGGGCTGTCCACTGGAAAGAGCAGGAATCTGGTTTTCAGACGATGCTCTATTATCCCATACTTCCATTATTAGCAAATACCACATACCAGAGAGTGAACTCTGGAATTACAGAAAAATTAGACAATGGATATCCTCACTAGCCCGTGTATACGGGACCCCGAAACACTCCTGGTGGTCGACTTTATTTGCAAAACTGCCCTCTATCAAAGGCCTCCTGAGGTCTCTATATTCATTTCTGAATGATTCTCAGAACATACAGAAACCAAAATATATGCTGCAATGGGAGAAAGACCTAGGTAGGGAGCTAGATAGAGCAACCTGGAGAATAATTTGCACTAACCTAACAAAAGGATCATACACATATAGCTTACTGGAGACCTCAGTCAAAGTGTTGCATAGGACATACTATACTCTATATCGGATGTCCAGACTTAATAATAGTCTTAGCGAGTGTAGCGGAGAGGCAATATTCCCCAGGGTATCTCCGCTTATAATCCCAGTGAGGCTCAGGAACAAGTAAAGGGTAAATCCACAGGCAAAGTTTCCACAGGTAAAATAATAGCAATATCCCAACCGCAATCCCAATAACTGGACGACACACAGTTTCAGGAGCAGAACTACTCTTTAATTTGTTATATGCAGAAATATTTATACACATCTCTCCCCACAGGCAATACACATGCCCATATTTGGCCACACAGTACACATAGAGAGAACAATAGGTGTGGTCACACCTCCCATGGACTAGCCGGCTACTTTGATACAATAAAAGACATTGATAAGATAATGCTTCTCTTTGTTCCATCTTTCACAATGTGAACACTTTACTCAATAGGGCTCTCCTGCCTCTAGGAGACCCTAATAGGATTATGTATTCTGCTAGGGGTCTGCAATAGTCTGGCTAATATTCTGCAGAGAATAAACCAACATACATATAGTAGGATCATATTTTAACCATAATAATCATAAAACAGGGTAAAACAGTGATGGGTTCCGTTACACACCTCCCCCGTGACCATAAGCCGGCATACACGGTCTGATCCCAACGGATCGGCCTGGGGATGTCCGGACAAAACGATTTGTTGGTCACTTCTACAGTTTGACAACCCATCAGCATTACTGCAATTCACATTTCCTTACATTTCAAGAACAAAACAAACGCACACTTCATACAGCATTCACAGCAATAAACATTTCAAGGAGAGGGAAAATACATTTTACAAACTGGTTTCAGACAATTAAATAATGAAGCAGAGAAGCATCAGCCTTCCAAATGAACTGAAGTCCTTTAGCAAAACCATCCCAAGTTGCAGAGTACATTCCTCCCCCAGCTCGTGGTCGGGCCCCTATTGCACAGGGCCCACTGTTCTTCCCCTGTACACCCACCCAAAAAAATCCAGTTCTCATCCCAACAATCCAGGATCCCAGTGTCCAAAAGGTGGGCCACAATCTCTGTCCCATAGAAACTCATTTCCATATAAAACGTTCCCGCTCATCCACTCTATCGACTGCTAATGCTCGGTACTTTTGGAGGTTGGGGTCCTGTCTAGTTTCCCTCCCAAGCTCTTTGGGGTTGTCCCACGCTATGGGTCTCTCTGTGGCATTAGTGCTAAGTGTCTGCTTGTGGCTTACCTGGGTCTCCCGACCTGTTGTAGGATCGTCCTCGGTACGGGTCTGTGAGCGGGTGACCACAGGGTAAGCTTCTCCTGTGGTGGGGGTCTGGGGCTCAAAAGCAGACGTGAGCCTCCCCAGATCGTTCCCCAATAAAACCTCTGCTGGTAACTGCGGCATCAACCCCACCTCCACATGCCCTGCCCCCGCTCCCCAATGCAAATGAACCCTTGCAGTGGGTAGCCGGTATACTGCTCCCCCGGCTACCCTGACGGCCACAGTCTTGTTAAATTTAGCCTGGTCTGAAACCAGGTGACTTTTTACCAAGGTGATGGTAGCCCCTGAGTCTCGCAGCCCTTGGACCACTTTACCCTCCAGGTATACGGTCTGCCTGTGATGCTGCCGATTATCAGCACTGGCCTGGACTGGATTTGCCTCGTGCAGCACCTCCCATTGTTCCACGGTTGTAATGGGAACAGCTGAACCATATGGCATGGCTACTATGTCCTGGTAGTGGTGGGCTGCGGCTGCTCTCGGTGGTGGTGGTGGGCCTGGACGTATCCAGGAGGACCGGTCTCGCAGCTGGGGACATTCCCTTTTATAGTGTCCCCATTTCTGGCAGTGGTGACAGGGGCCAGAAGCGGGCTGGCGGAAACGTGGCTGTGCAGCGGGCGGTGGTGGTGGTGGCAGTGTTCTCGGTGGGCCTGGGGTGTAGCTGGTTCTCCCAAAGGTTTTAAAAGGAGTCTTTGTTGTTACAGGTTTTTGCTGCCTGCGTGCATCTAGGTACTCATCTGCCTTCCTGGCAGCTTCGGTGAGGGAGGTAGGGTTTCGGTCTCTTACCCACTCTTGTACCTCGCCAGTTACTCCCTCATAAAGCTGCTCCAACAGCATCATCTGTATCACATCCTCCATGGACCGTGCCTTGCTCGCTTGTACCCACCCAAGTGCTGCCCTTTGTAGCCTGCATGCCCACTCTGCGTGTGAGTCTTTTTCCACCTTCTTTAAGTCCCTGAATCTCCGCCGGTATGCTTCTGGTGTTATAGCATACCTGGCCAGAATAATTTCCTTTACTTTGTTATAGTTCCTTATTTCCTCATTCGGTACAGTACGATATGCCTCGGCTGCCCTCCCAGTTAGCCTTCCTGCCAAAATCGGTACCCAGTCCTCTGTGCTGATTCTATGCAGGGCACACAGTCTTTCAAAATCCTGCAGGAAAGCATCTATATCTTCCTCTGCCTCCACATACGTTTTAAAAGCCTGGTATGGTATCTTAGGCTTACCTTCTTGTGGCATATTTATTGCAGAGCTGCGTTCTGGGGCTGTTTGTTTCCTCAACATAAATTCCTGGACTTCTGTCATGGTCCTTGAAATAATTTCTGTTGAAGGTTGTTCTTCATAAAAAGACAGCCGAAATTGTACCTGCCTCCGAAACTCCACTTGTTCCGAATTTTCTCCCGAATCCCCCTGTTCGGGAACCGAATCTCCGTCCATTCGGTACTCCTCCATCAGCTCAGTAATGAGTACCGCTTTCTTCTTATTGCTGGCTTGTATACCCCTTGCCTCCAGGAGGTCTTTTAGCGTGGAGCGTTTTAGTGTGGCAAAATCAATCTCCATCCGTAATCCATTTATGCTTGTTCCTTGTGAGTCTGGATCCCAGCGCTGCCAACCAATGTAGCGGAGAGGCAATATTCCCCAGGGTATCTCCGCTTATAATCCCAGTGAGGCTCAGGAACAAGTAAAGGGTAAATCCACAGGCAAAGTTTCCACAGGTAAAATAATAGCAATATCCCAACCGCAATCCCAATAACTGGACGACACACAGTTTCAGGAGCAGAACTACTCTTTAATTTGTTATATGCAGAAATATTTATACACATCTCTCCCCCACAGGCAATACACATGCCCATATTTGGCCACACAGTACACATAGAGAGAACAATAGGTGTGGTCACACCTCCCATGGACTAGCCGGCTACTTTGATACAATAAAAGACATTGATAAGATAATGCTTCTCTTTGTTCCATCTTTCACAATGTGAACACTTTACACAATAGGGCTCTCCTGCCTCTAGGAGACCCTAATAGGATTATGTATTCTGCTAGGGGTCTGCAATAGTCTGGCTAATATTCTGCAGAGCATAAACCAACATACATATAGTAGGATCATATTTTAACCATAATAATCATAAAACAGGGTAAAACAGTGATGTGTTCCGTTACAGCGAGGATTGCTTTCGAGGATGCAAACTCAGGGGAGATTTTCTGCATACATGGTGGACGTGCCAGGTAGTACAAAAAGTATGGAGGGAGATGACTGACCTATTCTCGCAGGTGGCAAGGAAAAAAATAAATGATGTAATGGTAAATGAGAGACTGTCCCATGTCCTACAGAACAAGATCCCCCTATTCCAGAATATCTGGACTCCGTGGCTGGCCTCGGCCTACAGCATTAAGTTGGGCACTTGACTGGGATGGATGGGATCGAGGCTCTCGCTCGGGGATGGAGGTCGGGGGGAGCCCGGATGACCACTTATACCTATGAATCCTAGCCATTGTGGGCTTGGAGGAGTACACCAGGTAAACACTACCCTTTTCCCTCCCCTGTTTTTTCATTTTTTTTCTTTTTCTTTTATTTCCTTTGTTTAACAGAGTTGATGTTTATATTCTCCAGTTTATATGTTCTTGTCTCTTGACAAGAAACAGGCGATAACAAAACAAAAAAAAAATGCCATGTTTGAAGACATAATGGGATAGACAGGGCATAATATAATAATGTTACAACATTTCAGTCAGAAAACTAAGAAAAATGCAGACAGTATCTTGGTTAAGATGTTGGGGAATTGTGTAACTGTATGATTTAACTGTCTTGTTGTTCTGTTCCTTATCCTTTTACTAAAAGCAATGTGATAATGTTACCGTGTCTTCAACAATAAAAAAAGAATGTTTAAAAAAAAATTAGAGAACCAATTTACATGAAATCCTGTCAGCAAGAGATCATAAATAGCTGATATATAAGACCTTCAGCACTCTTATATGAAATAGAACACTGGAAGAAAGCAGAAGGGATATAAAGCAGAGCATTACATTTAATTAAAGTTGTCTACTGCTAGTGTTAAAATAGGTACATACATTGTATTTGAATATTAAGAAACAAAACAAATATATTGAATAGCAAAATACAGCAAATACAAGAAACAAATTCACAATAAAATCTAACAACATCTCAAAAATGGGGTTTGCCTCTAAAAATCAAATGAGGTGAGACTGTCAGGTGTTCAAAGTACATATAGTAAACTTTTATTTATTATTATAGCAAAATGTATTTTAAGCAAAAGTAAAAAACATGTAAATGATTAAACCAAGTCAAATAATCCATACATAGAAGAAAATGAATAAATATATAACAAATACAAATATCTTAAGGATCAAGACCATCTTGAGATTTATAAATGTAATCCACACCTCCCTATTGGTTAAAGTTAGCTTTAATACCATATTGAATACCTTTGTTGGTACATAACGTCTGAGAAAGTAATCCAAATTACAGCTAGTTTTTAATAGCTGGCCTCAAACCAACTATTCCAAATCTCTTTATATAATGTTGAAGGAAGTGTTACCTGTGTTTTTAAGCTTTGCACAGAGGTTTGCATAAGAACTATGGGCCCTATTCTATTTCCCAATACGTAAATTTATAAATCACTCTTAATATTGCCACATATTCTATTAGCTACTCACAATCCGATTATGAGTTACATACCCAGAATCACTACAGGCCAGCCAAACCCGCAAAATGGCCTTAGCACTCCAATGGTTTTAGCACAGCTCAAATATTATGAGCTCTAAATAATTTAAGCTTCACAAAATCATTATTCTATTAGACCTGTAGCACTAGATCGCAAATAAAGTCTAAGCTGCAACTGAAAAAAGTATCATGTTTCTATCAAAAATATTATGAGTACTAAATATAACTCACAACCGCTTTTTCAAACATTTATTAGAGCGTATTAAAGACGCAATACTGTACTTTCAAAGCATGGGAATGTATGGAAATACATTACAATTAATTGCACAACAGTCTCAAACCCACATATATGCAATTAAAAATATTATTTTTAAATGTTATTTCCGAGTAATATCGATCCCGGGACTCACAGGGTTAATTCATCTCATGAAACCCACAAGGACTAGAACAGATGATTTAATGCATTTTCTAGAGTGCTAGATTGCTTGATTGTGAGCCTGATCGGCAAATATTACTTATTGGCTCTCATGAATTCATAGCCTCTGATTGCAGATTAAGTCTAACTTCCATGTTTTACTGACATCATGATGACGGTCTTATTTACTATTGGCTGTGTCTAAGAAGTAAATTACAGGTTTGCTTAAATATCATCAGAACATATGGTCACACCCACTGAAGTCCAACTTAAAGAGGCAGGGTTTACGAGTTTAGGCTTAATGAGGTAAATTGCGGGTTTGTGTAATTAGAATACATCCAAACATTTAGAGGAAAAAACACCCACAGCCAAAATGACGGGTTAGAGACATTTGCAAACTTCTAATAGAACAGGGCCCCTTGAAAGGAGATGCCAGTTGTATATCAATGTGGCAATCAAACTTGTTATAATTATATCACGTTTTTGTTTTATGATGGGGAAATGGGTTACTGGACCAGATACAATGAAATCTGAGGTTTGATCATTCATCTAATCATTCATCACTAAATAATTTTTCAAATTAGTGGACTGAACTTTAACTATATATTTGGTCTACCTACCTAGCTTATTTTAACCTTGCAAAATTATACAAGTCCCTACATGTTAGATCAGAGTTTCTCATCAGCTGGAACGTTGGCCATTTTGAGTCAAACGCACTTTATCTACCAGACCTCATAGAGAAATGTAAATAAGTAGTGGGCCAAGTAAGAGGCATGAATCGGATGAGAAACATTGGTAATAAAGAGAGATTTGCCTTTATAAAAGTAACTGATACAATAATAAACATACTATTAAATACCCGTTTTCTAATTAATGGTTTGAGTCTCAATAGTGGTCCAGAGAAGTTTTCAATGGTACTTAGCTCCATAAAGGTTGAGAACCATTGGGTTAGATGACTTTAGATCTTTTAAAATACCCATTAGATTTTTTTTTTTACTAACAAATTTAAGTTGGGTCTCTAATACAGCTTCACATTAAGGAGTTACTGTAAAAAAATGAAAAAAACTCATTATCAATTCTTTTTAATGTTAATGTAAATATCATGAGCTTCCCTTATGAGTAGGCATATATCTTGTTTCATCTCTATAGCAACATGCTTAATTCATTTATCAAGAATGCAATGTCTGACTAATGGCAGGGAAAGAGCACCCATTAGGGATTATGGATAGTAATTTGAAAACAACAGGTGTTGATATAAACAACAGGGGGGCTCAGTAAAAAACTAAGGCCTAAGCTACATGGTATGCATTTCATTTTTTAAGTGTGAAAATCACATTAAAAACAATGTAGCTATTACATGCTGCACATAAAAAAACCTGTGTAACTCTTAGTGAGTGCTTGCTACGTGTGACTTGTCACTGTTTTATGTGCAGGATAGTCTACTCTGCTATTACATGGCACTCAACAATAACTAGCATGTGTTTGCAGAGATCGGTAACAACTTGCTATGGGAGAAAAATTCATGTTTGTTTGGATCACTCTCTAAGACATTTCAAAGCCTTAACGAGTATATGAAAAGGCCATATCTATTACTAGATGTGAACCACTCATCTATGCCCCTCCTTCTTTAACAGAAACTGCAATAACCGTGTTGCCATATACAGCTTGTATACACAGACTATAAAATAGCTTATTTATACATACATATAAACATAGAAAAACCTGGGGGAAGGGGGGGGGGGGGGGGGGTTGTTGCCATGCTTCAGGGCCATGGAAAAGCCCCATGGAAAATTTCAAAAAAGCATACCTATATCAACAATATTTCCCTGTTACAAATGAATCACTTTGAACTTGACCCTGCCTCTTATACAGAATTTCAAGGGTACTGATTGGCTGATATAGCTAAAAACCAAATATCAACCTAGTAGTGAGAAGGAAATAAAATTCTCACAATATGATTGGTAAGAGCAGACTATTGCCCCTATTTTCATTAGTTAATACCTAGAGAGTGTGTGGATGTAGTCACTTATCGGGGCTGATAAACGGATCCAGGGAGTCAGTTGACAAAGTTTGTACAATGGAGGGACCCCCATTGGAGATAAGGACCATGGAATGGTTTGCTCTGAGAGACCATGGGCCTTCTCTAATGAACTCCGATGATGGATAGGGTATGGCCGTAAATAAACATTAACATGCTGCTTGTCCAAAAATTACATTTTTTTCTGAAGTATTTAACCTTTTTCGGTAAATCATTAAAGAAATGTTATCAGTGCAATATAGCTTTTTGTTCGCTGCTTGTATAATTTTTTTTGATGCAATTTTCTACATATATAAAACTGAAGACTTTATTTTACTTACTTTGCTTTGTTCCATTGCAATGACTAATGCTATGTATGAATTATTGTTTACTAAAAACCCAGTCTAAATATACTTGTAAAGTTTAAAACTAATGATACTATAGTGAAAGCACACCAAAAGCAGACATGGTTAAATTTTCTAGGCAGAAAAAGAATACCCACCAATTAGTTATTTGTTTGTTTCTTTCAAGCCACAGTTTTCTGTCACATAATTAATAGAGCATATTTTTAACATTATAAAAATATTTCCTTGCATGAAAATGAAGTACTGTATTGGCCTGAATATAGGCCGCACTTTGTTTCTGATTTCTAAGCTTGGAAATTACGGGTGCGGCTTATATTCAGAACCGTAAGAAATGATTGCCGATTTGCGGGCTTGAGACTGTTATGCAATTAATTCTAATGTTATTTATCGCTTTCCCCGTATTTTACAGTGCAGTATTGATTTTTAATTTGCATTTACAGTGCTACATTCAACCCACTTGCGGGTCCTATTTGAACCTGTAGGATTTTGTTTTACATTTGCCGTTTATGGGTGCAAGTGCCAGCGGAATTGTAGCATTTGAAAAGCGATTTGGGATTTTAGCAATTGTAAGGTTTTGCGATCTATGAAATTTGGCCTCTAACCCGCAAAAGAAGTTACCATAGATACTGACTACACAGCCTGTTTCTCACAGTAATGGCGGATCACTTAGAGAGAAAGGCATCATCAAGTCTAGGAATGAGCCATAGTTATGATGCAAGTTGTTTTCCAAATACTAGATATATGATATATGGTAAAACAAAATAACTATTTTATTCCCTGAATCTAAATGACTTTTTTTTTCCCTCCAATTTTAAGAGTGCGGCTTATATTCTGGTATTATCTTTTTTTTCTATATTCGGCTTATATTCGGGCCAATATGGTATATGAAACCCTATAGTAAGGGGCGGAGCTACCAGTGGTGCAGTGCACCAGGACCCTGCTCTGGGGGCCCCATTGCTGCAGTGCCCCTCAAAAACTTTTTTTCTTAAATCTCTTTGTTTAAATTATCAATGCCTTTGCCCCCCAGTATAATTAGAAATTTTACTGGGGGGCAAAGGCATTGATAATTTCAGGTTTAAGGGTCATTTAGACCCTTCAGGTGCTAATGCCTTTTTAAAGGCATTTTGAGGGGTTCTGTTTAAGGGTCATTTAGACCCTTCAATTCAGGGCCTCACGATTAACCGGCAACTACACTTATCCGGCAATAGGGAGTCCTCGTGGGTGCTGGATAACAGGGTTTTTACTGTATATATATATATATATATATATATATATATATATATATATATATATATGTATTTATTTATATTTATTTATATTTATGTATTATTTGTATTTAGATTATTGGTCAAAGATTTAATGGGAAAGACAACCCACTCCATAGCGATGGCTCCAATCTAGTATGATGCATGATCAAGTTTAATTTTCTATTTTTTGTTTCCCCTATTCATTTAATCTGGGGGGAGATTTGTACGCCCCTGGTCTTGGGTTGGGGCACTGCATGAATTTTTAAATCATTTTTAAATAATGCTCTTTTAATGACTATTATAAAGCATTTTGAGTATTGCTCATGTCCATCCTATGTGTGCATGCCATGCAAAGTATTCATAACACAGACATACAAGCTGGAGACACATTTTCATGGAGTGATTATATAAAAGCTATTACTTGAAACTGAAGTTGTGTATGTTGCTATTTGTGGATACTTTTTTGTTTCATGCCATTATGTTGGTGAATGTAGGTGCCAAGAGTGTGACAATTTAACATACAAAACTTCAGTTACTGACAGTGAAAATGAGTAAATAAACAAATTACATTTCTGTTGTGTCCACCCCAAAGCATAAAGTGTTTTATTTAATATATTACTGAGCTATCTTAAAGACAGATTTTAGACATTTTAAGTCATAGTAATTTGTGTATACATGTTTTGATTTTATTTCTTCTCCACTGTTATTTGTCAAAAAATCAAGTACAGTTTTCTTCTTATTATATTATAGTTTATTTTAACGCACCAACATATTCCGTAGCGCTGTACATAAATTAGGTTCACACAAAGATAAATACATATTAACATTTGGGAAAGGAAGGAGGGCCCTGTCTTTGAGCTAGGAATCCAATGTCCATGGTGAATTGCCTGTATGTAACCTATATTTTCATCAGTCATTAAACTAAACGCATAAATAGCTAAAAAGTAATTGCTTCCTTTTTGAGACATTGCTTAAAAAGGAAGCAAGTTATGTAAATATTAACCCTATTTTGATATATAGGCTAATATTAACATGTTGTTAACTTTTACAAGATCAATGAATGCTTTTGTATTAGTAATTATACTTAAATGTTATATGCTTGTTATTTACATTTTTAATTGTATCCCTAGCAATATGGGATATACTGCTACTTATATAATAAACTTAACATGACTTAATTTACGTCATTATAACAAATATTTCCAACATTTCTAATTTGAGCAATAAAATACAAAAATTAAAGTAGCAAATCCTGCCCAAAGTGTTCAAAATCAGCACCAAACTTCACATTACTCACAAGACATGACCTCTTAAGCAATAAGGGGATAAATGTAATAAGTTGTAGTGCTTTTTAACCAGAAACCCCTTTTTCAACCAAAATGACACACACTATTATTTAAAATGAAGCATATCATGTGATTCCACCTGCTTGTATTATTTAACAGTGTCTTTTCCCTAAACATTTTGTAGTAAGTCCCCATGAGATCACATGTTAATAATGATTCTAGTATGTGTCTAGGATACCCAGGTTGTGCAAGAGTATTTCTTTAAATAACCACTAACGTGTCTGAATTTCTGTTGTTCGTCTGTAGTTACTAAATGGACGCTACCAATAGACAGTATTTAAAAACAAAAAAGAAGGAATATTATAAAATATTATTAAATGAAGTAGGGACACAGTATTTGAATACAGAAAAAAGAATGTTATTAAAATCATTAAATGAAGTGGACACCCACTGGTCTGGGAGGCTACCAAGAGGCCTACAGCAACATTAAAGGAGCTGCAGGAATATCTGGCAAGTACTGGCTGTGTAGTACATGTGACAACAATCTCCTGTATTCTTCATATGTCTGGGCTATGGAGTAGAGTGGCAAGACGAAATCCTTTTCTTACGAAGAAAAACATCCAAGCAAGGCTACATTTTGCAAAAACACATATGAAGACTCCCAAAAGCATGTGGGAAAAGGTGTTATGGTCTGATGAAACCAAGGTTGAACTTTTTCGCCATATTTCCAAAAGATATGTTTGGCGCAAAAACAACACTGCACATCACCAAAAAGAACACCATACCTACCCACAGTGAAGCATGGTGGTGGCAGCATCATGCTTTGAGGCTGTTTTTCTTCAGCTGGAACTGGGGCCTTAGTTAAGATAGAGGGAATTATGAACAGTTCCAAATACCTTCAGGCTTCTGCTAGAAAGCTGAACATGAAGAGGAACTTCATCTTTCAGCATGACAACGACCCAAAGCATACATCCAAATCAACAAATGAATGGCTTCACCAGAAGAAGATTAAAGTTTTGGAATGGCCCAGCCAGAGCCCAGACCTGAATCCGATTGAAAATCAGTGGGGTGATCTGAAGAGGGCTGTGCACAGGAGATACCCTCGCAATCTGACAAGATTTAGAGTGTTTTTGCAAAGAAGAGTGGGCAAATCTTGCCAAGTCAAAATGTGCCATGCTGATAGACTCATACCCAAAAAGACTGAGTGCTGTAATAAAATCAAAAGGTTCTTCAACAAAGTATTAGTTTAAGGGTGTGCATACTTATGCCACCATATTATTTTATTTTTATATTGTTTCTTCCCTCTACCTAAAAGATTCCAGTTTGTTTTTCAATTTAGTTGTACAGTTTATAGGTCACAATAAAGGTGGAAAAAGTTCTGAAATTATTTATCCTTGTCTCATTTTTTTACAGCACAGAAACCTGACATTTTAACAGGGGTGTGTAGAGTAGACTTTTAATATCCACTGTATATATATATATATATATATATATATATATATATTTGTGGTCGGGTCCCTCTCCCAACAATCAAGTACGTCAATTGCTCTCCAGCGATGGGAATGCCATTGCAGACATTTGGGAGAGGGTCCCCCCCCACAACCCCAGGGAAACAACTTGGACATAAGCTTTGTAGTCAGGCCCCTCTCCCCGTGTAGCTAAGAAATGGCCTATTGCTACTCCCAAGCTGGCCTGCTAAGAGGGCCAAGTGCTGAGTGATGGTGGGGAGAGAGGGAAGGGAGCTCGCGAAAGCATGATTGAGTTGAGGTCCGAGAAGGGCTAATGTAGTATTAGGATTCACGAGGACTCATAAAAGTGTGATTAAAGTGAGCATGCCATGGCTTGTTTTGGGACTTATGGAAAGCATGAATGAGGTAATGCCTGCGAAGGCTGGTTTGGTTTATATGGAAAGCGTAAACGAGGTAAGCCTGCAAAGGCTGGTTTGGTTTTTATGGAAAGCGTGAACGAGGTAAGCCTGCAAAGGCTGTTTTGGTTTGTATGGAAAGTGTGAATGAGGTAAGCTTGCAAGGCTGGTTAGGACTTATGGAAAGCTGGAGGAAGATGGAAGGCTAGCAGGTTTGGGCCAAAATCTTCAAAAGGAAGCTTACGAAAGCCTGAAAGGGATGCAACCTGGCAAACCTACCCAAGAAGGTATAGGAAAGTCGAGAAACTTAGTTGGCTTGGCCAAACTAAGCTTAAAAAAGCAAAAGCTGAACCTTGGAAGTGGACAAGGAAGCAGCTTGGTATACCTGGGCCAAGATCCACCAAGGAAAGCTTAGAAGGAGTTGATAGCTTACCTTGGATAATGGTAGGAAAAGAGTCAAAAAGCAACTGGAGCTTGCAATATGAAGCTTAGAAAGCTGAAAAACAAGAGATTGTAGAGAAACAACCTACAGGAACGGGGTCAGGAATGAATTGAGCAAGGGGATGTGGACAGGAAGTGCTTATAAAACCTGAAGAGGAGGAGCGGGAGCGGGCTCCTCCCACAAACCCAGATATTAACCTGGACAAAATATATAAACAGTATATAGATCAACCCACAAATTTCGCAGAATGCAGTGACACACAAACACACAAATATATGTTACTAGCGAATTGCCCGTCAAAAAATGACGGCAATGAAATTGTAAGTGAGCTAATGCTGTTTGGTGTATAATAATGAATTAAATAATACATTAATAAATGAATATACTTTACCTATTTTGAAGTAATATATGCAGGAAGCATTCTGTTGAAGAGCTGCCAATCTGTTTTGATGTTGCTGAAGCATTAGTGGTGTGGAGCTGCTGTGTAAGCGTGCTGAATGTGTGCAGTGTAATAGTGTGCGTGCGCGAGACCAAACCGTTAGCGTAGTTCCGCATGTACTTCCGCATTGTTCTAAAATGTCGGGTAATGTGTGGTATGCGTCTTAGCGGAATATCCGTAGGTCTTTTGTGGTGTTTTGCAAGTTTCTTGTGGTGTTTTGCGTGTTTAGAGTGCTATAGTCTCGTTTTGGTTTTGTTCGGCGGACATTCTTTTTCTCGCTTAGAGAATTTTTTAGTGCCTAAACTCTTTTATTTTGAGTTAAATTAAGGTATAACTTGCTTTTTTGACGTCCTGTATGCTCCCTGTTGCTGTAGGTAAGCTTTTTTTGTATGTGTTGTGTGTATTTATTGTGTTTTTCATGTTCGCAAGTTGCGGACGATTTTTGCGAGGTCGTAATGTGTGGTAACGTGTCTCGTATGTTTTTTTTTCGTTACAACGTGAAGTTTGCGAGTGTCGCAGTTGCTGGCAAGGAGCGCCTTTGGTGCTCCATGCCAGCAACTGCGGCCCTCGCTTTGCAAGCGTTAGCAACAACTCGTATGCTCACAACTATATATGTGATAATATGCTTTGTGTAGGCACTCTGTTGCTCTGTCCCCACAGAGAAAAGGAGAGTAAAGAGGAGGGAGAGAAGGGAGGGGAGAGAAGAAAGGAGAGAGAGAGAGAGAGAGAGAGAGAGAGAGAGAGAGAGAGAGAGAGAGAGAGAGAGAGAGAGAGAGAGAGAGAGAGAGAGAGAGAGAGAGAGAGAGGGAACGAAAGCAAATACAGAAAGGGAGAGAGAGAAGGGAGAGCAGAGACTGAAAGGGAGAGAAAGAAGGGAGAGAAAAGACAGAAAGGAGAGATAGAGAGAAGGGGGAGGAGAGAGAGGAGAGAGGAAATAAGAGAGAGAAAGAGCAAAGACAGAAAGGAGAGAGAGAAGGGAGAAGAGAGATAAAAGGAGGGAGAGAATGAGAGCAAAGACAGAAAGGAGAGAGAGAAGGTTGAGGAGAGAGATAAGGAGTGAAAGACAGATGGTGAGAGAGATGGAAGAGCACAGACAGAAAGGAGAAAAGAGAGAGAGAGAGAGAGAGAAGGGGCAGAGAGGAAAATAGAGAGAGAAAGAGAGCAAAGACACAAAAGAGAGAGCTAAGACAGGAAGGCAGAGAAAAGAGAAGGGAGAGAAAAGGATAGGACAGGGAGAAGGAGAGCAAGAGAGCAGAAAGAGATGGGAGTGGAGAGAGAAAAGGAGAGAAAGGGAAGGGAGAGCAAAGAAAGAAAGGAGGAGGAGAAAAGAGAAAGAAAGGGGGAAGTAGAAAGAGAAGGGAGAACAGACAGAAGAGAGAGCAACGACAGAAAAGGGGAGAGAGGAAGGAGAGTAGAGAGGAAATTAGAGTGGAGAAGGGAGAGAGAGGAGAAAGGAGAAAAAGAAGGTAGAGGATAGAGAAAATGGGAGAGTTTGGGGAGGGAATGGGATAAAAGAGAAACAAGAGTGATAGTGGAAAAGAAAGAGAGAGAAAATGGGAGGGGAGAGAAGAGAGAGGAAAGAAGAGGGTGAGAGGGATAAGGAAGAGAAAGAGAGAATAAAGAAGAAAAAAGAAAGAGGATGAAGAAAAATAAAAGAAAATAAAGATTGTGTTGAATTATATTTTCATATTACAAATAACGTTCTATCAATCAAAATTTCTATTTTGCAGCTAACCGAAAGTCACTCATGCTGTCATTTATGTTGGGTAATTACTCTAGTATACATTTATACTTATATACTCTTGTCATGTTTGTCTTGTGTATTCAATGTATCCCCTGTACTTAGTGCTATAGAATATGTTGATGCATTATAAAAAAGGAAAACATAATAATAACTAGGATAGGCAAGTGTTAAAAAAGCTTTTTGGATTATTATGATTTTTATATTTTCCAATATCTTTAGGTTGGAGCTCATTCCATCTTTCATAAACTGTGGCAGAGTGTAGCACAGTTATCTACAGATGTGTATTCAGTGCACAGCTTTTATGGCAAACTATACTGAAATTAACTGAGCACTGTACCACAATTTGCAAAAGATGAGTCAAGCTCCAGTCTGAGGATTACTGGGAAATATATTTTGTAGGTTTTTTAGAACAAAAGTCAACTTGATATATATAGTCATAATAAACTGGAAAATTGTTTGTATTGATCTTTACACCATAAATGTTATAAAATTGGACTATTAGAGATGCCATTTAAATTATTTTTGCATAATGTCCAGACCCTTCCTATAGCCACAATAACGTAAAGCACACCCTTTAACACTCTCTAGAACAATATTGGACTGGGTAAATTATCTTATTGTAAGTTCTATTCAGTAGTAGTCTGTATCCAAGCCAAATAAAATGAAAATGGAGATGTCTTCTGTGGCATATACTGTGCATATTTCAACAACAAAGCCAGAGGCATTCAATCTGAGAATGAACAACACCTACAGTGCCTTGCAAAAGTATTCACACCACTTTAAGTTTAATGTATTGTTAATCTGAATTTTATGTGATGGATCGGAACACAATACTCTAAGTTGGTGAAGTGAAATGAGAAAAATATATACTTAAAAATATTTTTTTAGAAATAGAAAACAGAAAATTGGCATGTGTGTATGTATTCACCCCCTTTGTTATGAAGCCCATAAAAAGCTCTGGTGCAACTAATTACCGTCAGAAGTCACATAATTAGTGAAATTATGTCCACCTGTGTGCAATCTAAGTGTCACATGATCTGTCATTACATATACACACCTTTTTTGAAAGGCCTCAGTGGCTGCAACGCCTAAGCAAGAGGCACCACTAACGAAACACTGCCATAAAGACCAAGGAACTTTCCAAACAAGTAAGGGACAATGTTGTTGAGAAGTACAGGTCAGGGTTAGGTTATAAAAAAATATCCAAATCTTTGATGATCCCCAGGAGCACCATCAAATCTATCATAACCAAATGGAAAAAACATGGCACAACAGCAAACCTGCCAAGAGACGCCGCACAGAGACCTAAGGTAACTCTGGAGGAGCTGCAGAGTTCCACAGCAGAGACTGGAGTATCTGTACATAGGACGACAATAAGCCGTACGCTCCATAGCGTTAGGCTTTATGGCAGAGTGGCCAGAAGAAAGCCATTACTTTCAGCAAAAAATAAAATGGTATGTTTTGAGTTTGCGAAAAGGCATGTGGGAGACTCCCAAAATGTATGGAGGAAGGTGCTCTGGTCTGATGAGACTAAAATTAAACTTTTCGGCCATCAAAGAAAACGCTATGTCTGGCGCAAACCCAACACATCACATCACACAAAGAACACCATCATGGTGGTGGCAGCATCATGCTGTGGGGACGTTTTTCAGCATCCGGGACTGGGAAACTGGTCAGAGTTGAGGGAAAGATGTATGGTGCTAAATACAGGAATATTCTTGAGCAAAACCTGTACCACTCTGTGCGTGATTTGAGGCTAGAACAGAGGTTCACCTTCCAGCAGGACAATGGCCCCAAACACACTGCTGAAGCAACACTTGGGTGGTTTAAGGGCAAACATGTAAATGTGTTGGAATGGCCTAGTCAAAGCCCAGACCTCAATCCAATAGAAAATCTGTTGTCAGACTTAAAGATTGCTGTTCACAAGAGCAAACCATCCAACTTGAAAGAGCTGGAGCAGTTCTGCAAGGAGAAATGGGCAAAAATCCCAGTGGTAAGATGTGGCAAGCTCATAGAGACTTATCCAATGCGACTTAAAGCTGTGATTGCTGCAAAAGGTGGCTCTACAAAGTATTGACTTTAGGGGGGTGAATCGTTATCCACATTGACTTTTTTTGTTATTTTGTCCTATTTGTTGTTTGCTTCACAATAAAAAAAAAAATCTTTAAAGTTGTGGGCATGTTCTGTAAATTAAATGATGCAAATACTCAAACAATCCATGGTTGTGAGGCAACAAAACACAAAAGATGCCAAGGGGGGTGAATACTTTTGCAAGGCACTGTACGTAGGTTTGTTTTATAGGCCTGGTCACCTACTCAGAGAGCAACCTCTTTTAGATAAATTGTGCCCTCTACAGGGTGAAATATCCTAACAGCAAATCCCAGACATACATTTTGGTCTCTTGGGGCTTGTCAGTGAGGTGTAGCTGAATTCCGTCCAGTGAATTACTGGTGAGCAAGGGGTCTACATCTGGAGACCCATATCTCCCTTAAAACCCCTAAGGGTCATTTGCATAAGCACCAACAAAGTTAGAGGCGCTCAATTAGAGAATGAACAACACCTTAGCAGGTTTGCTCTGTAAGGGTAGTCGACAAAATAGGTATCCAGCCCCAAAATAATAGAGTAATTCTATACCTAACAGGAGAAACAGTAAACACCAGACATAAATGTAGGCCCCTCTTGGTCCTTGTCAGTGAGGTGTAACCAATTCGGTATATACAAATTTCACACAGAACTAGACTGAGCAGACTAGTCATAGGTTAATACATGCATGCTAGATACTGTAAAAAATAAGACAGAGATAAGAAACAATAATAGGAAGTAGGGCTCATCATTCTTAGCTCCCTCTTGCTGGATTTCTGAGCCAGCTACTTAGTGGCATCGGTGGTGTGGGAGCCATGCAAAGGGGTGTTTCTTTCATTTGCAATAGTTTTATTATGTATATACTACCTTTAGATTGCAAGTTTGCGAGTTTTCAATATTATGTCCGTGCATTGGAAACAAGAACTATGTACATTTGATTTTAAGCTCAAATACAGGGCCTTCCATTCTTTAAAAGGTGTTAATTTTTGCCATGTACTTAACCCCTATATAGCGATACGGAATACATTAGCACGTTACAAATAATGATAATAATAATGGGGGCGATAGAAAAGAGTAGGTTTTATGCAAACTGCAACCCCTACTTTACAGCCTCCTCCAGCATTGGTAGCCCAACCCTATTATATTGCTCTACCTGACTTGTCTCTCTCCTTTCCTACCTGGATCCAGAAACTGATACATGGGACCACTGAAATACCGCTGTTGTGCTATGCTCACAATATGTGTTTCTGAAAAATTACACTTTTGTTTGGCTGCAATATTTTATTAATTAATTTATTAACTATTGTTGCCTTGAATGTCTGCTTTCTCAACTGGGTTCTTTCAAAATAACAAGATTTCCATTGGTTCTGTTGAATGCACTAGCAAGAAGGATTGTTCAAGCATTCAAACATGTATAATAAATAGTGATGTCGCAAACATCAAATTTTGGGTTCGCGAACAGGTTCGCGAACGGGCGATCATCGGCGAACCGCCATAGACTTCAATGGGCAGGCGAATTTCAAAACCCACAGGGACTCTTTCTGGCCACAATAGTGATGGGAAAGTTGTTTCAAGGGGACTAACACCTGGACTTTTGCATGCCGGAGGGGGATCCATGGAAAAAATCCCACGGAAAATTACATAGTTGAGTCTGGTTTTAAGTCATAAAGGACATAAATCACCTAACATTCCTAAATTGTTTGGAATAACATGCTTTAAAACATCAGGTATGATGTTGTATCGATCAGGTAGTGTAAGGGTTACAACCGCTTCACAGTAACAGACCAATCTCCCCGTTTAATGCACCGCAAACAACCGCAAACAGTCCCTTTGCACAACCGCAAACTCCCCATTTGCACAAGATTGGCTACCAAGCTAGCCATGTCCCGTTCCTTGTCCTCACTGATGTCATTGAAGGTCTCTTCCTCCACCCAGCCACCAAGGGTCCCCGAAAGGTGACAACAAGCCCCCTGGGACGCCTGCTGTGTTTGGTCTTCCACCTCCTCAAAGCCACCTTCCTCGTCTGACTCCTCTTCTTCAGACTCCCAGAGTCTGGGGGCTTCCACTGCCCAGCATGGAAGATTATACACAGGTCAGAGTCTGGGGGCTTCCACTGCACAGCATGGAATAATATACACAGGTCAGATTCTGGGGGCTTCCACTGCCCAGCATGGAATATTATACACAGGTCAGAGTCTGGGGGCTTCCACTGCACAGCATGGAATATTATACACAGGTCAGAGTCTGGGGGCTTCCACTGCCCAGCATGGAATATTATACACAGGTCAGAGTCTGGGGGCTTCCACTGCACAGCATGGAATATTATACACAGGTCAGAGTCTGGGGGCTTCCACTGCACAGCATGGAAGATTATACGCGTTGCCTCTGTCTGCGTTAATTATAAGGTGTGTACTGTTAAGTAGTACTATTCCTATCGGTTTAATCCCTGTTACGTCCACTATCAGGGGACGTGTATATGGCATGGATTTTTGGAAGCGGGAGATGGAAAAAGATGCTTGGTCGGTCCTCCCACTTCAAATTTGGGGCACTGCGCGTGCAATCTAAGGTGCCACCAGATATGAGTGTCACTGTGCACTGGCAAAAGTTGGCAGAGTAGGTGCTGTAGGCCTAACACACACGCCTGTAGGCAGGCAACTGATATTCAATCGATTACAGTCAAAAAAGTGTTGTTTTATGTCACTGTACACTACGGTTGCACCAGATATGACGTATCACTGTGCACTGGCAAAAGTTGGCAGAGTAGATGCAATAGGCTTCACACACACGCCTGTAGGCAGGCAACTGATATTCAATCTATTACAGTCAAAAAAGTGTTGTTTTATTTCACTGAGCACAATATAAGCTGTTAGGTGTTAGCCTGTCACACACACACGCTGGCAGGCAGGCATATGCAATTAGATTACACAAAAAAATTATAAAATAAAATAAATGATGTTCTAGCCCTAAAAAGGGCTTTTTGGGTTGCTGTCCTTCAGATGGAAGGCTCTGGAAGGGAGTGTATGCTGCTGATTGGCTGGAATGTGTCTGCTGACTGTGAGGTGCAGGGTCAAAGTTTCCTCAATGATAAAGAATAGGGGGCAAACCCAAAAGCGCATGTGTTCGCCGTTCGCTGCGAACGCGAACATGCAAAAATCACCGCAAATAGTCCGCCGGCGAACTGTTCGGGACATCACTAATAATAAATATATACCCTCCTTGACCAATACATATTCTAGGAGCACAGATCCCAAGGATACTTCTGCCACTGTGTGTTTTACATATATATACATGTAAATTAGACATGCACAGGGGTAGAAACCTCACAAGAGCCAGAGATCACCCTATATATATATATATATATATATATATATACTGACATACATGCACATTATATACACACTCCCTGTCTAATAAATGTAGTAAATATAGTTTCAATAATAATATATGCACAACCGCTGCACAATATACAAAGGAACTCTTTTTCCAGTATGGAACAAATGGAGACATACTCACTTCATGCACTGAAACAAGATAAACATACACCCCCTGCAGAAATATAAAACACATAACATTTCACTGCACAATATATTTAATATCTGCCTATAATTTTCATATATTTTATACAGATATACTACTTGCAGATTATATGCAATTTATACACAAATATTCCCTACACAACTGCACTTCAAACTAATTTTACCTTTTGTACTGCCTGTAAGCTTTATGATGTAATCATTGCTGGGGCAACAAGATGAGAGGACACTGAGAGGAACAGACTGGCTTCTGATTGTGGGCACAAGGACCCTCATTCAACTGAGCCATTTTCGAGATCCGGGCTCCTAAATGGAGGTTGCAAGTTATTTTGCTATTCAATTGGTAAATAGTTGCGAGCTCCGATGGAGCTACGGGCCCTGCGCTGCGATTTATAGAGATCTGTAAAATCGCAAGCTAATGCCCTTCAAGTCGCAAGACTTCCGTCCGCTAAAATCGCAAAACGCTTTTCTATGACCCCTCGCTAAGCACAAATGGCCAAACTCGAACCACAAGTTAATGGTACCAAGGAGGACTCGCAAAGGGCTTAATTACAGGTCCGGAACTCTTGAAATGCATTTAAAAAATCAATACTGTACATTACAATATGGGGAAGTGATGACAAGCATTTTAATTAATTGCACTACAGTCTCAAGCCCGTAAATATGTAATATAAAATAATATTTACAATTAATAATTTTCAGGGTCAGATCAAGCTCGGGAATTAATGAGTTAATACATATCAGGCCACCCACATGTACTATTACATTGACTTCATTCATATTTCATATTTATCGATTTGCCATTTGATTGACATGGCACCTCCATTAGCCCGATTAAATTCAAAGTGCAATGTGAGAACCCCAATGGCTGCGGGCTTGAAATTAAAATCTAGCTGGGCGCGAGTTACGGGCCACAGCTGCAAGCCTGTAAACCATGTTTTCAGACAGAACGCTTACTTTTCTCCGATCCTATAACTGGAGCCAAAACTGTAATTTAAGAGTCAGGCACATGTCAATTAACCTATAGAAAGTGGAGGACACCAATCAAGGCAGCAAGTAACGGTTTCAAAGGCTGCTAAATTTGTAAATCTGTGACTGTGTTGTAAGTGAGCAAGTGAACACATGGGTCTAGGCGTTGGTAGGTTTTTGAGAAAAAGAGAGAGAGAGAGAGATAGACAGAGACAGAGAGAGAGAGATAGCAAGTGTTAGAGAGAGATAGAAAGTGTTAGAGAGAGCGAGTGAGAGTGCCAGAGAGAGAAATAGAGAGTGTGAGAGAGAGCGAGTGAGAGTGCCAGAGAGATAGAGTGTGTGAGAAAGAGCGAGTAAGAGTGCCAGAGTGCGAAATAGATAGTGCTAGAGAGAGAGAGATAGAAAGTGTTAGATAGAGCAATAGAGAGTGACATAGAGAGATAGAGATTGCTAGAGAGTGAGGATGAGAGTGAGGAGAGGAGGAGAGTGAGGAGAGGAGGAGAGTGAGGAGGAGGAGGCAGTTCAGGGAGAGGACAGGGAAGCCAGGAACACCAGGCACAGGCTGACCCACAAGCTGCTGTGGCCAAGACCAGGACACTGAACTACACTGAACTCCTAAGGGAAGTCCGTGCCTGCTATGATATCATCCATGGCAGGAGGGAGGTGAGGCTTGGTCGAGATTGCTGCAGATGTCTTGTCACTGGGTTATGCGAACCGTGACCCCAAGTTGGTAAACCACTGTTACCAGGACTGCCGCATGAATGTCAAGAAGAAGATGGCGGAGGAGTTGATGTAAGCATGTGCAACTGGTGGTGGGCCGCCATTAAATATCACTTACACTGGATGGGAGCGCACTCTCAAGGAGTGAATCCAGCCGGCGGCAGTAGTGGGTTTCCCTGGACTGCTGGACTTGTGCTGCAAAGTGAGTACCATATACACCTCATATGCACACACATTAACCCCACACACATAGATACCTGACATTGAATGGCACTGTAAAATCTCTGGTTGTGACTACAGATATATGGGGCAGCAATAACCATGTCAATTCAGTCTGACTAAATATACTTGTCAGAATTGTTATCAATTAAATGGATACCCAATATCTCCACTTACAACTGTTTGTGAATAGCATTTTGCAAATCAATTGATGTTACTGTTATGTTTGCTGTTGGTACAGAGTGCATATAAAGCATAAATGTTTAGATCTGCATTGCAATTGTGTATTTATTGTCATGAGTTCCCCTATCCCCCTCTACCCCATGTTAAACTGTCCTGTTCATAGCTGTTTCGCTTAACACTCCTACTGTTTTGAACCCATCTACATCTTTAAACTAGGTATAGCTGCCGATCCAGATTGATTATACATCCCCATGAGACTACATGTATGGGTGTGCACACTTAACAGGTCAAGTAATGCCACCTCCCGCCATGAGGATGATGGATTATCAGGAGCCTTTTGGGAATCCACTCATCACTGGGCCCCAGCCAATGTGGGCTGGGCAGATGGGGACACAGGAGATGTGGAGCCAGCAGATGTAACCTGGGCCGATGTGGGCCCAGTAGATGTTGCATGGGCAGATGGTGCCACAGCAGATGGTGCCACAGGGGAGAGAGCTAGTGAGGGAGACAAAGAGTGAGAAGAGAGACAGCAAGAGAGAAAGACGGGAGAGAGGGGGAAATAGGGAGAGAGAGAGAGAGCAAGAGAGACAGAGAGAGAAAGAGGGGAGAGAGAAAGAATGGAGAGAAAGAGTTAGAGAGAAAGAGGGAGAGAGAGAGAGGTGGGAAGGGGAGAAAGAAAGGGGAGGTAGAGAGAACAAAGGAGAAAGAGGGAGACAAAGAGAGGGGGAGAGAGAGACAGAAAGAGGAGGAGAGACAGATGGAGACAAAGAGAGGGGAGAGATAGATAAAGAGAAGTAAGATTGAGAGAAACAAGAGAAAGAGGGAGACAAAGAGAGGGGAGAGAGAAGGAAAGAGGAGGAGAGAGGGAGACAGAGAGGGGAGAGAGAGACAAAAAAGGAAAAGAGGAGGAGAGAGAGAGAGAGAGGGAGACAAAGAGAGAGGAGAGAAAGACGGAAAGAGAGAGCGGGAGACAATGAGAGGGGAGAGAAAGACAGAAAGAGGAGGAGAAAGAGAGGGAGACAAAGAGAGGGGGGAGAGAGACAGAAAGAGGAGGAGAATAGAGAGGGAGACAAAGAGAGGAGAGAGAGAGATAAAAGAGGAGGAGAGAGAGGGGGAGACAAAGAGAGGGGAGAGATAGATGGAAAGAGGAGGAGAGAGGGAGACAAAGAGAGGGGAAAGAAAGACAGAAAGAGGAGGAGGAGAGAGAGGGAGACAAAAAGAGGGGAGAGAGAGATGGAAAGAGGAGGAGAGAGGGAGACAAAGAGAGGGGAGAGAAAGACAGAAAAAGGAGGAGAGAGAGGGAGACAAAGAGAGTTGAGAAAGAGACAGAAAGAGGAGGAGAGAGAGGGAGATGAAGAGAGGGAAGAGAGAGACAGAGAGAGGAGGAGAGAGAGGGAGATAAAGAGAGGGGAGAGAGAGAGAGACAGAAAGATGAAGAGAGAGAGAGGGGGACAAAGGGAGGGGATAGAGAGACAGAAAGAGGAGGAGAGAGAGACAGAAAGAGGAGGAGAGAGAGAGGGAGACAAAGAGAGAGGAGAGAAAGACAGAAAGAGGAGGAGAGAGAGGGAGACAAAGAGAAGGGAGAGAGAGACAGAACGAGGAGGGGGAGAGAGGGAGACAAAGAGAGGGGAGAGAGATACAGAAAGAGGAGGAGAGAGATGGAGACAAAGAGAGGGGAGAGAAAGACAGACAGAGAGGAGAGAGAGAGAGAGAGAAAGGGAGGGGGAGAAACAGAAAGTGGGAGATACAGGAAAGGGGAAAGAGAGGAGGTAGAGCGATGGAGAGAGAAAAAAAGGGGGGATAGAGAGTAAAAGGGAGAGAGAAAGAAGGGAATAGTGAGAGGGGAGATAGAGAAGGCGAGAGAGACAGAAAGAGGGAGAGAAAGATGAGGGAGAAAAAGAGAGAGGGAGGGAGACAATGAATGGGAAGAGAGAAAGGTGGTGGAGAGGGAGAGAGAAAGGGGAGAGAGGAGGAGAGAGAGAAAGGGAGAGGGTAGAGAAAAAGTGGATGTGAGACAGAGAAAGAGAGAGGGAGAGAAAGAAAGAGAGAGTGAGGGATAGAGAGAGATAGAGAGGGAGACAAAGAGTGGGGAGAAAGAAAGAAAGATATGTAAGAGAGAGAATGAGGGCGGAGGAAAAGTGAGTGGGAGAGAAAGAGGAGGATAGGGAGAGGGAGACAAAGAGAGGAGAGAGAGAAAGAGTGGATGTGAAAGAGAGGGAGAGAGAGAAAGAAAGAGAGAGAGGGATAGAGATACATAAATAGAGAGAAAAAGGGAGAGAGAGAGAGAAAGAGAGGGAGACAAAGAGTGGGAAGAGACACAGAAAGGGAGAGAAGAGATAGACAAAAAGAGAGGGAGAGAGAAAGAGGGCAGAAGGAGAGTGAGTGGGGAGAAAGTAGAGAGAGATAGAACGGGAGAGAAAGAGATGGGAGAGAAAAATAGAGAGAGAGAGGGGAGCGAGAGAGTAAGAGGGGGAGAGAAAGAGAGAGGGTAGAGAGAGATTGAAAGGGTGGGGGAGACAGAGAGACACAGAGAAAGAGGGAGAGAAAGAAAGAGAAATGATGACAAAGAGAGGGGGCGGGGAGAGAGAAAGAGGGAGAGAGAGAGAGAGAGAGAGAGGGGGGGACAAAGAGTGGTGAGAGACAGAAAGAAAAGGGGGTGAGAAAGAAGGGGAAAAAGGGGGAGATAGAAAAGGAGAGAGAGGGAGAGAAAGAAAGAGAGCGGAGCCAGAGAAAGGGAGAGAAAGAGAGGTAAATGGAGGCAAATATAGGAGAGAGAGAGAGAGATAGGGGAGAGAGTGAGAGTTAGAGGAGGAGAGAGAGACAGAGAGAGGGGGGAGAAAGAAAGAAAATGGGTGTGAGAGACACAGGGAAAGAGGTAGAGAGAAAGGAGGAGTGGAAGACAATGAGAGGGGGAGAGAGAAAGAGGGAAAGAGGGAGAGAAAGAGGGAGGGAGGGAATGAGAGAGAGGAGGGAGATAGAGATAGAGAGAAAGAGGGAGGGGAGGAGAGAGAGAGGGGAGAAAGAGAGAGAGAGAGAGAGAGAGAGAAAGAAAGAAAGAAAGGAAGGAAGGAAGGAAGGAAGGAAGGAAGGGGGAGATGGAGACACAGAGAGGGAGATGGAGAGAGAGGTGGAAAGAGACAAGGGAGATAGACAGAGGGAGACGGACACAAAGAAGGGAGAGAGAGAGAGAGCTGGGAGAAGGAGAAAAAAAGTGGGAGAGAGAGAGGGGGAGACTGAGATAGAGGTAAAGAGAGAGAGCGAGAAAAGGAAGGGGGAGAGAGAAAGAGAGTGTGATGTGATTATATATATATATATATATATATATATATATTTATTTATATATATTGTATATATATATATATATATATATATATATATATATATATATAATGTTCGCAAGGGGGGGCAATCTCAGGGACAGCCCCGGGGGGCATAGCTAGAGCTATGCCCCTGCATACATGCACATGTTTACCAAAATATTTCCAAAAATGTGAGAGTTGACAACTTTTGTGAGATACTGTATATGATGTGTATGGGAATGTGTGCATACTTACCATTAACGGATATCATAGCAGGTTGTAGTTGATCCAGTGTTAATCAATAATGCATCATGAGACATACATCAGACCAGGAAGCTCTCCTCTACTGTGGACTGTCTGATATTCTGTATGACAATGGGGAAGGTGAAAAGATTTGTATTAGTTAGGCATAATCAAGGTACATAATAGTTGGGGTTTATTTGTTTCATACTTACATGGTACTTACATCCCGAATGATGCAGGCACGTAGTTGTGACCCCTGAACATTATGCACAACAAGGGTAGGTACAGGATGTTCCTCTGGATGGAGCTGAGACTCATTAATGTCCCCCAGACAGTTGGCCTGTATTGCTTCATTGTGCAGACAACAGCCGGCCATGATGATCTGAGAAACCTTATCTGGTATATACTGTAGCACCCCACCACTGGAATGTAATCATCTGAAGCAAATCTTCAGGAGCTAAAGGTGCGCTCTTTTACATTCTGGCATGCCCCCATCCCCCTATCCATGTGCCACTAGAGCTCTGTCCCCTACCTTACCCCCCCCCCCCCCGAATGATTATAGGCATATCCTATGATGAACCACTTGCCTAGCTTGGTTCTGAACCACCATGGATCACATCAACAAGATCACCCACATTCACTCCCAGCCATGCCTCTCTGTCACTCTTCAGCTACTTCTCAGACTCACTCCTTGCATCCATGCTTACGACGGCACTCTCTCCTGCATATAAGCCTAATTTGAATGGCTACAATCCATGATGGGTCAGACTTGCTAATGCCTTGTTGGTGTGGGGGCTTTATAGCTTGTTAATTACAGCACCAGTTAATATCCAGGTGGATTTCATGTTTGGAAATGCTCACTTGTGTATTTCAGACTTATCTGCCGTTACAGCTTATTTAGGTTCAGGCTATTGGAATCTTGAGCAGGATAATCGGATGACCCTCCCTGCTTTCGGAATGTTTTTGGAAGTTATATTTGTAAATCATAATGTTTTTTCCCACATTTACATTTGTTCCCCTGGTACTCAATATATGTGATGTGGCTGTGACATATGGCCACTATTTGTGTTCCCAAATGTAGATGTGATGAGTGAGATGTATATCAGATGAGGTTTGTATATTAAGGGGCATATTATAGCCTTGGTGAGTAAGAAATGGTTAATATGGCAGCCATTTGGATCTATATGTGTTGCAATTTCATGAGGTAGTTTGTCTGTAATAGCTTTCAGCCTCTTGCAGCATGACTTGTCATATTTGCATATGCATGACCATTCCAACATATGACAATACAGAGTTTCCTCTTATTTACATATTTGATCATTAGGGATTGTTGTCCAAGTAATTCTACTGCCTTCCATTGCTTTAGCAAACATTTGAAGTCCCTTGCAGCCCCATAAAATTCCAAGCCCGTAAGTGCAACGTCAGACCCGCAACGGCTGCAGCCTTGAGATTTGGCCGAGTTACAGAGCTATAACATTCGAGCTGGACGCGAATTACAGGCTTGAGATGCCAGCCCGTAAATATGGAATATGAAATATATTTTCATGTGTAATATTCTGGCTTAGATCAATCTCGGGAATCAATGAGAATACATCTCAGGCCACCCACATGTACATTGAGATTAGCTTTTCATATTTCATTATTGGTGAAGTGCAACCTGAGACCCGCAACGGATACGGGCTTGAATTTAAATTCAAGCTGGTCACCAGTTACGGCCTTGAGACTCAAGCCCGTAAACCTTTGCCCCGCTCACAAGCTGTAAAGAGGACAAACTAGCCGTGATTGCCCTGAAACATACAATTGCTAAATAACGCAGTGCGACACAGGCCTCTCAGCCAATCTAGACAGTGGGAGCTTATAAATTTGATTGACGCACGCCCATGCGTTGACTGTTTCATTGGAAGTAGCACGCAGGTCCAGGAGCTGGTGGGTGATTTTGTTGGAGAGAGAGAGTAGTGGTTTTCAGAGAGGTAGATTACAGTTTTTGATTGTTTATATTTCAAACATATCTACACTTAAGACTTACTCATATTTACAGATATTTGCAATACACATAGGTTAAAGAAGACACATATAGACATATATAGAGTTAGGATACACACCACATACATACACCCCATGTAGGAGGTTAGGAGTGAGGAGGGATAGGAGGGAGTTGAGGAGGGTAGAGATGAAGGAGGAGTGCGAGGAGGGAGGAGGTAGGAGGGCGAAAAAGGAGGAGAGGAGGCAGAAGAGGAGGGAAAGGACAAGCCTCAGCGACAGGCCAGAGAGTCCAAGGTCCCCATCCACAGTCGAAAGGGCAAGAGGCTAGGGCCAAACACAGGGCTCACAACTATACTCACCGGGAGAATGTGGTCCTCCTCGGTGCCATCCATGGCCGCCCCGTAGGGAAGAGGGAAGTGAAGCCTGACCCTAGGGTTCAGGCTTAGAAGGAGGTAGCGGCAGAAGTGACAGCGGTAGGCACAGTGCCAAGGGATGAGAGGTCCTGGAAGCACTGATTTGATGATATCAGGGCCAACGTGAAGAGGATGATGTCAATATATTTGTTTTATCATATGGTCATGCACAGGCCAATATGAAAAAAAACATAACATAATTAAAACCACACTACCTGATTAAATAGCAACAGCAAAACATGAAACTCATGCCATTTGAACCCTTTCCCACTCACAAAAGCTCTATTGTGGCCCCTGAAATATAAGTATAATTGCATGTACATCACGCTCATCACATCTACAGATGGGAATACAAATAGTGGCCATATTTCACCTCCACAGCACATAGATCAAGTACTCGGGGAACATTCTATTCTTTTTTGTTCAATCCTGCAGTTGTGTCCGACTCTCTGTGACACTATGAACTGCAGCACTTTCCGCTAGGTCTCTGCCTGTTCTTTTCCACCAGGTTTGCATGCTAAAGATACTGGAGTGGGTTGACAGTTCCTCCTCTAGTGGATTATGATTTGTCTGACCTATCTGCTTTGACCTGCCCACCTACAGTGGTCCTACAAGGTATAGTTCACAGCTGCATTCAAGTACAAAAGCCGCTTCATCCCCACCACTTAGCAATGCAGAAGACCAGGGGAACATACACCACACCAATCTACTGTAACCCATCAGGAAGGGCCGCATAAACAAATGGAGGCTGTGCAGAGACACGTGGATCAACAGCCAACTCACCTCCATTTATTATTGTTTATTTATATTGCGCCAACATATTCCGTAGCGATGTACGTAAGTTACGTTTCAGACAAAGATAAATACCAATTAACACATAGCAAAGCAAGGAGGGTCCTGTCTTTGAGCTTGCAATAATCAGGAGTAATCTCCCCTACACCCATCCTGGAAAGTCCAACGTCATTGCTGGTGGCATTGTGCCAAATGTCTAGCCATTCCTATTTGGTGACCTCACATTCTGTTCTGCTATTCATCAATTTACCTGAGTGTGGATTGCTAAGTGGTGGTGGTGAAGGGGCTTGTATACCTGAATGAAGCTGTGAGCTATACCATGTAGGGCCAGTGTAGGTGGGCAGGTGATAGCAGAGAGGTCAGACAAATCACAGTCCACTAGAGAAGGAACTGTCGAGCCACTCCAGTATCTTTGGCATGCAAACCTGTAGGAACAGCACAGACAGAGACCTAGCTGAATGTGCTGCAGTCCATAGGGTTACTGAGAGCTGGACACGACTGATGGACTGCACAAACAAATGATCAAATGTTCCCCAGGTACTTGATCTATGTGATGTGGCAGTGAAATATGGCCACTATTTGTGTTCCTGTATGTAGGTGTGATGAGCAAGATGTATATTCAATTATATTTATGTTTTATGGTCCACAATAGAGCCTCTGTGAGTGGAAAAGGGTTAATATGGCATGAGTTTCATGTTTTTGTGTTGCTATTTAAACAGGTAGTGTGGCTTTAATTGCCTTATGCATCATGCAGCATGGCTTTTCATATTGGCATGTGAATGACCATTCCAACATATGATGAATATGAAATACTAGCAACTTGCCTGTCAAAAATGACGGGGCAATAATATTTGAAGCCATGGCACTGCTGTTTGCCACACAATGTAAAGCTTTTGCTCCTCTGAGGACCTTCGGCGCTCATTGCATTAATGTATTCATAAAGTAACGGCAGTGTAAAATATGCTATTTAATTGTTTTTTTTATATATATATTTTTTAAATAAAAATTATTAATTAATTAATGACTAAATTAATATACTTTACCTATTTCTAATTAACTTATCCACCAATCAATATCCTGAAGAGCTAACAATCTCTTGTTTTTCCTGCAGCATACAATGTACAGTTGGACTGTTGCTGCCTTGAGGATAAAGTGTCATCAATGTGCCAAATGTGCAGTATAAATAGGCTGCGTGCGCAAGGGCAAACCGTTTAGTCGGATAAAGCGTCATTTTATATTTGTAATGTTATTATTTGCAAGTTAGTGTTGTAAAATGACGGCGATTGTCTATGTGTTACGCTAGCATTTTCGGTCCTTTCTGATAGTGTATTTTGTACCTCATACGTTCCTGTGTAAAAGTCGTATGTATCTGGGGGTGTTTTGCGCTGTTCGGGGTCATGTAGCCTCGTTTTCATCTTTTTCGTTGGACATTTTTTTTCTTGCTTAGCTGATTTTCGAGTGCCGAAACTCTGCAAATTCGGCTTAAATTCGCGTGGAACCTCACTCCCAGACATCCTGGCTGTCCCCCCGTGCTGTGTGTGTTCTTTGAATTATTTTTTGTGTTTTTTTGATTTTGCGCTGTTTGGCTGTTAACTTCCCGCGTTCCTCAACTGCTTGCAGCCTAAGGCAATCCCGCCTTTCCTAACTGCTTGGAGGCTAAGTCCCGCGTACTTCAATGCCTGAACTGTTCGCCTCGGCTAAGTGTTCCGAGCTTGGAAGACTTCTGTGCTTCAATGGCTCGCCTCGCTACACAAGGCTCGCAAGCGTGACGACAAATCGCAGTTTGACAACTATTATATGTGATTTTTGATTAGCCTATTTTTCTTTGGGGATTATTGGGCAAGTAATTGTAATGCCTCTCCATGCTTTTCCTATGCTTTAAAGTGCACTGTTGGGTTTATATTGCCCTTTACATGGTTAAAATATGTTCTGTGAGCCCTTTGTGGGTCCCATTTGGAGGCCATAATGTTTTGGCCTCCATTTTAGGGATACAGGCTTGAATGCCATGGCGTCTTTGGAAATCCTTTGCAAAATGGATACCTAGCAGTTACGGGCTTGACAGAACAAAGGATTTGCGCTGCAAAGTTCCACAGCTTGGCCTTAAGCAGCAAATCGTGCGTACCTTGATTTGCGGGTCTGATTTGATAGCTACATGTCTTGGGCGCTATGTTACGGGCTTCGTTTCTTTTTTCTGTTTCTCAATTGGGAGTTGCGGCCTTGGTTAATTGATCATGTTCAAGCTTGCAAATTCTACTTACGATTTCATGGTTTCTGATTTTCGCAACTGGCGCCTAACTTTTGGACCCGGCCAATTGAATAGCATCTCAAACGGAGACCAAATGGAGCCCGCAACTCAATCGCAGGCATTTGGGTGTCTGCGAACGAGTTGCGACCCCCGAATTGAATTAGGCTCAATGTAAATGGAATCATAAGCAGAACCATGACAGAAACACTGACAGCCACCTTATCTCCCTTTCTCTATTACTTCCCCTGTGCAAGAAAGACACAGGCAGGGACAGACCAAATTGTACAAAAGGAGATGCTGAGGAAAAAAATAAAAAATAAATATAGGACACACTAGAGCGCAAAATAAATAAAATATAACAAATATAAAGATTAAAATGCAGACTCCACATAATTTGGACTCCACATATTTTGTTTGAGGAAATATTGTTTGCCATCTATATTTTATAACAATGGGCAATCCCCCTAATCATATAATCTGGGGGTGGGGGTTTATCACCCATATTCCCCCAGTTCCTATGCCTCTGAATCTAGTTAAATCTAATTAAATCATAAAAATTGCAAAAGATTGAACAAGTGGCTATTATCCTATGTGTTAAATAAATGTGTCATTAGATCCAATATTGGTAACATATTACTTACAGAGAGCCCGATTCAATCGAGCTTTCGCATTTTACTGTAGCCAGTAAGTGAGGTCGCAAGTTAATTTGCTATTCAATTGGGGGGGGGGGGGTTGCAGGCTCCAAACGGGTTACGAGTTACGTCCTTGAAAAAATTGCGATGGTTAAATTAGTTTATTACAGCCTACAGAAGCCTTTGATCTTTCACTTTAGCAAGAGTTAGGATGGCTAAAATCGCAAATCGCTATTCAATTGCTCAATTTCCCCAAACATGCAAATGTTTTCACACCAAAAGAAGGAGAAAATCCTGCGAGTGCTAGAGAGGAGCCGTAAGGGCGTTAAACACATGTTCGTAGCACTGTAAATCAAATAAAAAATCAATACTGCAATTTAACAGTGGAAATTGTGTTATAGGTAACACAAAAATAGACACTAGCCTTGAGAGAACATATCTAAATAAGATCTTAATAAAGTTGACCTTTATACCATGAATATAATAGACAAGCATAATGTGAACTCAATGATTTAACACTAGTATAGACGTCATTCATTAAAATACTAGTTTCCTGAAAGTACCACGGTTGTAAATTAAATAATGGAAAGTTAAAAGTGATAGATGCATGCGTCAAGTAACTTCACCCTTGTATTACTCCATAAACCACTTCCCTAAGTCATTCAACATTCAAGCATGAGCAGTTGTAGCGATGCTGTTATTTACATGTGCAGTATTTACCAAATACTTTTAACAAATTACGTACAGAGTGCCTAGCCTACCTGACCCTCATACGTTTCGTTTAGCACACTCATTACTGGAAATACTAATGCACCATGGTTTTAGCTGACCTACTACTAGTTTCTTTGCTAATCCTTTAGGATAGACTAAATCATTCTTATTCATCTTCAAAACAGATATTAAAATACTAGTTTCCTGCAGTTCTTACTGTCTTATGGGTCAATTTAGACATCACCTGCTTATTGAATAATTAAACGTTATAGGTGAAAGATACATGCATCATGTCACGCTACCATTGTATTGCCCCATTAACCACATCCCTAAAGCAGTCATTCAAGTGCAAACAGATGTAGTGATGCTGTAATTTAAGTGAATGAGTCACACAATGAAAATAACAATCTAGCAATTTAAGGAAGATTAAAGGAAGGGAATATTAATAACCTTTTACTGAAATCTATAATGCTACACTATAAATACTGTAAAATTGGGGATCAGTTTCATACATTATATCATCAATATGTTAAAATACTAGCGACTTGCCCATCAAAAATGATGGCAATAAAATTTGAAGCCTGGCAATGCTGTTTGCCACACAATGCTAGGCTCTCCCCATCTAACTTGTGGGCCTTGCGATGAGCACTTTCGGCCCTCATTGCAAGCCTCTCCCCCCCCTCTAATTTACGATCCGCGCTATGAGCTCATTGCTGCTCATTGTAGGCGTCGGCCAACCTGCAACTTTAGGATATCACAATGAGGGCCTTCAGGGCTTATTGCAAGCCTCTCCCCACTCTCTCACCCCAGTATCTCTTTCCCCCCTCTCCCTCCCCTGTGTCTGTTTCCCCTTCTCTCCCTCCCATGTCTCTTTGCACCCTCTCCCTCCCCTGGGTTTTTCACCCCTTATCACACTCCCCTGTGTCTCTTTCCCACCCTCTCTTACCCCTGTGTCTCTTCCCCCCGCCCCACTTCATCCCCTGTGTCTCTTTCCACCCTGTCTCCCCCTCTTCCTCCCCTGTGTCTTTCTCCCCCCTCTCCCTCCTCTGTGCTCCTGTTTGCATTTAAGGGTGTGAAACCATCTGCTGTTCGGGAAATTGATCGTTTTCCCCAAGCCCAAAATGTGTTTCCGATTTAGGGGCTTTAAAAAAAATTACAGCTTTACAGACTCCATTTTTTTCCTCGCTTAGCCATTCTGAGACCTCCCAAAAATGCCAATTAAATAGCAAATTAGCTTTCAACCTCACTTACAGGCTCCCTGTTTCTCCCCCTGTGCTGTGTGTGAGGTATTAAGTTAATTTTTTAATTAATTGAATACACCACACCATGTCAAAATTTAATATTAACAGTGAATTCCTGATAGTTTTTCTTGCTCTATATTGTAAACCGTACTCTCAAATTCATTTAGCAGGTCACAGATCAAGAGAAATACTGATGAAAAACAAGAAACAGAAAAGTTGCCCTCTATTACAATCATATTCACCATTTTCATTGACCCATTGGCTATGCATAGAACCATTGGCACCAGAGTTGCTTTGTATTAATTTAAAATCAACTTATTTGCAGACAGCATTCTATTATCTTTATCCTGACCTATGACATCTCTGCTGAATTTTTTCCAAATAATAACATACTATTCTCAGACATCAGGATATTCCATAAATGTGGCCAAATGTGAAGACTTTAATATCTACAGCCATCTATACAGGGTTACCCCTGCTATTTTAGGTTACTTGTCCCTGAATAATTAACTTTGGCTGGAGTTATCCCAGACCATATAGGTAACCGCCAGCCGCTTCAGTGGTATAGGATGGCTCAGATAAATCCCAGTAATACTCGCTAGGATATTCCCCTGAGGGTTCACTAGGTCCAGGTCTTATGAAGTTGGGGCCCCTGATATTTGGACACCCATATAACTCATAAAGGGACATATACCTAAAGTAATGGGGGCAGGTGGAGGGTGACGTACATCATCAAACAGAGTGTCTGCACTCTTGATCTGATGAGATACTTCTGGAAAGCCTGGATCAAAATGAAAATTAGCTTAGTTGCCCAGCTAAGCTCCAGGACCAGAGGGGGGTGATTAGGGAGGCTGACATCACTTGATGGACAGGTCTCCCATGTGGCTAGGGTGTAGACTCATGGGGATTAGTGAAAACATGCTGATCAAGGGTTGGTGACTGAATATGATTGGGTAGTGCTAGTGATACATTTCCTGTACCATAATCAATAAACCGTTGTCAGTTTAAACATACATGCCCAAGATGTAGAGGGAGGTAATAATTCTAAGGAATTATTACTACGGATCCTGCCTGAAACCAAACTCCTGACCACTAGGAGTGATACTGCTTCCTGAGCTTCCTGGGTACCTCTGGTGATTATATGCTTTTCTGTGTTCATTTCTAAGCCCAAACAAGCAGTGGGTGGTGACACATGGATCTCTAGCAAACGACTCTGGTGAGCACAGCATCCTCCACTACAAAGCAGTCCTCAAGCCACAACCAGCCTAGCCCATACTCTTCTGCCTCAATGCCTCCACTTCTACCTCCATCAGCTATGCCTCCACATCCAGCTATGTAGGAGAGGGCGTGGTGGCACATGAAGTTGGCCCTTGTGTGTAGGAAGAGGAGGAGGTTATAGGGGCTGCATCTCAATTACTCCTTCTCAAACACAGTCCTCAGTAAACAAAACTATTGGTCAAAACTTACTCATGCCGCTAAAGACTATATAATCATGATGATGATATATAGTAACCATGTGGCTAGCCACCATCACATAATCTCTGATAATCTGTGGGCACATATGGTTATGGTTACCATTTCAATAATTGATGTTCACTGAGGAGTGCAGTTGAGAAGATATAATGTAGTCCCTATTTAGTATGTTTTGTTTTTACTGATTGACCTATGTTTGTTTATTTATTTTAGTCAGATTTAATATCCTAATTTAGGCAGTTTGTTCATCTGCAAGCAGTGTTACCAAATAATGTAAGTAAACTATATACAGTGGCTAACATATAACCGTTCTATTGATGATATCCCTCCCAGCGGAATGATCTCACCCGCATTAAATAAACAAATAAAAAATGTTTTAAGCACCACAATTGCTGTAACTCTTAATATGAAACCAGTGTACATATGGCTGTAGAATTGCATAGTCCTACAAAACTATGTTAGTCAAATCCAGCAGTTATACAGGCATGACCTAAGCATGCCATCCTTCTTAAAACAATATAATATCTCATTAAAAGACATTAAAGCAGATGACCTTTGTTTGTTAGCAACAATCATGTCTACGTATTTAGCCATCATGATCTCATAAGAAACACAGTTATCATATGATAACACCTATATATCTTTAACATACAATTTCAAAGTGGCCAAACAATATCATATAGAGATCGAGATAGTACTCCTGGCCTTCTGATTGAGGTCACAGCTAAGCATTCCTTGGGAGATCCCACATCATTGCTAAAAATATGCAATTTGTTCATGACAACTAATTTTTCATGACATGTACAGCGTTGCTTGCACTGCTTGTAGATGGACATCAGATAAGTCAGTTTATTGTTACAGTAACAATATAAAGCAATGTACTGTACGTACATATCTTGTTAGAGGTTTCCAGTTCTCAGTTTTTTGGAATATGACCATACACTTATCATTTCATTGGTGTTTCACACTATAGCAAAAGTTTTAAAATCACACTATATGTGTGTAACTGATTTGGATTACATAATGCAGGAGTTTACATTTGCATTTGTTTAACTGAGCAGATGAAGACATGTAAATGCTACTCATTACTTATATGAAGTATTTAATGATGATATTTATGTTCATCTAGACACCACTATGCCTTCATGCATTTGATTGCTGTAATATTTTATTTCCAATAATGTTTTGGTAATGAGTAAATCATTTTGTTATGGCTACCACCAAATCTATATTAGGGGTCCTATTTTAATAGGAGGTGGTCGAAATTGCCTACCTTGTTAAAAGTATTGTACAAATTGTATGATACTGAGATATTGTATAAAACCGGTGACTATCATTGCTAATTTTTAAATGTTTTTATAATATGTATTGTAAATTGCATTTTTTGAGTCTTTATTTAATATTTTTTTGTCAGACTATTAAGACAACTCTGTCCATTATTGCTTACTAGCGACTTGCCCGTCAAAAAATGACGGCAATGTGATGTATATGTTTGTCAAGTTGTTTAGTTATTAACATATATTTTTGACACTTGTAAGTATTTTAATATGAACGTGTATTTTTGTAAAATGTTGATGTAATGGTTTTTTAAAATGTAATTAGTATCTGAAGAATTGTTAACTTTAATATACATTGAATGAATAGGAAAGCAAAAAGTAAAAACCCTTCTTTAAACGTTGCGAATTTTAACATGAATTTTAAACTATATGTAAGCAATAACCATCAAAGTATATATTTTTAAACTTGAACTTTATTTTTTATGTAAGTTTAGAAGTTAACAAAACATTTGTATAATTTTGAACATTATAAACAGGAACATAGTGAATACATTTTGTAACCTAATTTTTTATAAAAATTATTAACATTTGAATGTAAAAACAATTGACATTTAAATTAATCAGTATTAAAATTCAATTTCTATCACAATAATTGTTAACTTGAATATACATTGAATGTAGAGGAAGGCATACAGTAAAACTCTTCTTAAAACGTACGTAATTAAAGTAATTTATTACTGAGCACATAAACTGGCGATAAACATTAATGTAGGTAGTAATCTTAAGATAACAGACAATATTTACATTGTGACTTAAAAGGTGCTTGACCTGTTAACATCCACTTTGTAATCTGTTGAATGAAATAACTTGAAAATATATTTTTTAAACTTGTAACATTAGAAACATTAACATAGTGACTTAACATTTTAACATAATTTTTACTAACAATGCAAGGCAAGTATTTTGTGAGGCAAATAATTCATAAACATGACTTCCATTAATTATGACTGAATTAAACAACCAATTTTTATGTATTTTGCAATGCTTTAAAAAAATCTTGGCATCGTTAATTTGTATCCTTCAAAGTTATAGTACTTCATAGTAGACAATGTTTTTAGTAAAAATACGTCCATCTTCTAATAAATCACCTTGACTTTCATTGTTTTCAATGTAAACTTTAATAGCCTGTGGATTTTTGCACCGTGACAACGCAACGTACAATTGACCATGTGCAAAAACTGGTTCTTCCAAGAAAATACCCACAGATTTGAAAGTTTGACCTTGTGATTTATTAATGGTCATGGCAAATGCCATAATAATGGGAAATTGTCTTCTTTGAAGTATAAAAGGGAGACTACTTTCACTTGGTGCTAAATCTATTCTTGGTATGAAAACTCTCTCTCCTTTATGGGTCCCAGTTAAAATTTCAGCATCTATAAAATGGTCCTTTAATTGTTGAACAATTAATCTTGTGCCATTGCATAGGCCTTTTTTGGGGTTCATATTTCGCAGTAACATGATAATTGCACCTTTCTTTAGCTGCAAAATATGTGGTGGCATTCCAGAAGGAGTTAAAGAGTTTATGAATTCAGTTGAAAAGTTAGCCTGACTTTCATTGTCATCAGCAAGTACAGAATCAGCACTGTGATAATTTCTTTGTGGTGCATAAATTTTTTTTAAGATTTTATTATTGAGGATTAATGCATCTTTATTTTTACACGTCAGTATGACTTGGTTGGCAAGCTCGGAATATTCTTCGTTATTTATGCTCCCTTCAAATATAGCCGATATAATATCTTGTTGACAAATCATATGAGGTGGGATCTCTACAGTGTCATCAGGTAAATGTAGTATTTTTTCTGTTCTCCCTTCTCCAATTTTAATAAGCCAATCATTGAAATCAGTTTGGCCTTCTGATCTCATATTTTGTTGCAGTTGAAGATGGGTAAAATGTTTCCATACTATACTTGACTTTATACATGTTTCGATAATGTCAGTTCGATTTCCATGTACAACGACAGGTAATGTTTGTCTGAAATCGCCACCCAACAACATTACCTTTCCACCAAATGGAAAAGTATTCTCCATGACTTCACGAAGCAAACGGTCAATACATTGGAGAGCATAGCATGACATCATTGTGGCCTCATCTATTATAATTAATTTACATTTCTTCAATTTCTTTGCTTGTAAGGATGTCATGCGAATATCTGACACAGAATTTTCTAAAATAGGCACTGGCAGTTTAAATCCACTATGAACAGTTCTTCCACCTTCTAATAAAAGTGCAGCAATTCCAGTAGTGGCAAACGCCATTGCTATTTTTCCTTGGGCTCGTACTGAACTCATTAATAAATTGTACAAATATGTTTTTCCTGATCCGCCAGGTCCATCAAGATAGAAATAACGCTCTGTCACCATGTCATCATCTATAGCATTTTTAATGGCATGAAATGCTTGCAATTGTGGTGTATTTAAAGTTGCAAGTCTTTCTTCTGTTCTTTCTGCTTGTAGTTGAATGTCATAGTCTTCAAAGTTAATGTCATCTATAAGACCTGGATCAGGCAAATTAAAACTTGCACAACTTAATCCATGAGTTAAAAAGACTTCTTGGATTTCCATTAACGCTTTTAAGTGTGCAATGGGTTCATTGTATCGTCGCATAAAGTCTTCAGCCATATTACTTTTAAAAGTCTCCCACAAAGCTAATGCATTTGGAGCATTTGAGAAGATACAAATAAAAGCAAATTGTTCTCTCATCTGTCGTGGCATTTGACATTGTGCTGCTTCTTCTAAACATCTTTCCCACTCTGTATCATCAGCGAGTAAGTTTCTATGTCTTGCAGCTAAATGGAAGGATTCATATACAATGTCATTAACAGTTCTTAAGTGTTCAAAACTTTGTGCTCCAGGAACATTTAAAAGTAATATCCGTAAGCAAAAACGTTCCACATCTCTTGGACTGACTGTGTAAATTCTTGGAATAATTTTATTGCCTCTGGTTTTTCTTGGTCTCCATAATCCATTCACAAAAACATAGTGATATGGAATTTCAATATATAAGTATTGTGTTGCTTCAGCATCAGTGGAATTTAATGCAAACCATGCAGTTAGTGTAGTGTGACGATCTTTACTTTGGGCCAATGCATTCATTTCATTTCCAGCATGGAAATAGACTAAATGTCGTTGTGGCAAATGTACTGCTAACCTATATACTGCATGTGATCTATCATGCATTTCAAATTTTAAAAGCCGCCACATAGCTTCTGGCGCACTGACATAGCGAGCATCTACATGAGATGCAAGTTCATCATGTACTAACTCACTACTTTCAGGGTTGTCTGCACTTTTGACGACTACAGTAGCTGCATCGTAACCTTTGTAAATATATTTGTAGACATATTTAATGGATTTGATGGAAGTGCAGGCTTCTACGTTGATGTGGGCGTTGTACTTCATGAGTAAATGTGAATTGTACGGTACTACATATCTATTGTCCACTTTTTTTCCACGAATAATGGCACTATCTCCTTCTCTTCTTTTATAAAGTGGATATCCATCACAATTGGCATAGGTTTTGTCTCTATAATCTTTTGGAAATTCTTTGGAACATTTATTATTTTCCATACATGGTGATTGTGGATTAAGGTCACCACAGGGTCCATGAATCATGCGATGAGTAACAATCTCATATAGTCTACCATATAGTTCTGGATCTGGTAGTTCAGCAACAATGACTGCATCCACTTTGTCTGAAGTATCTAATTTATCTTTTTCTTGAAGTATTATTAGAAGATGTGCATGTGGAAGGCCTCTTTTTTGAAATTCAATGGTATATACATAAGCAAGACATTTGCCAAATAACTGATTTATAGTGAAGTCACGTATTAATTCATTTAATTTAATCTTAAAAACTCTGGCTACTAAATCTGGTCGATCTGAAGCAGTTTGTCCAAGAAGTAGATTTAGTGTAATTTCTGGCCATTGTGGATTACATGTAAATGTCACAAATAGATCGGGTTTGCCAAATTTTGTCACAATAGCCATAGCATCATTGTATCTTTCTCTCATATTCCGAGGAGATCCTTGAAAGGAAGATGGTAAAATGATGGCTTTGCCAGCTGTCATGTCTCTGCTTGTAGCCACGTCAGCAACATAGTCCATGAGTCCAGAATATTGTTCTACACGGAGTTTATCTTGTTGATATTTGATAAAGTTTAAATTATTTGCCTCAACTTGCAAATATGAATCAATAATCCATTGTTGTGTTAGTTTCCCACCACATAAAATTGGATTAAATACATTGCGAATGGCAATTTGAGCTACTTTAAATTCAAGCATAGAAACATTATTTCGGATTCTGGCTTTAGCATTTGGGTAACTGGGAAGAGTTAATTTTGGTTGCCAACCTGCTTCTCCGTGTGGGAAAAAGATGGGATATGTCATTGGATCTAAATTTGGACTTAAGATACTCATATTAATAAACGGTTGGTCCTCATTTCTAGGATATATTCGAATGTCTCTTTGAAATGGTGGTTCTCCTTCATCATTGTGAAACACCATTGCAACCTCATTTGTTGTTGGCAAGTTATAACGACGTTTATCAGTATGTCTGTCTCTTTTAAGCACCATATTAACCTTCGGCATTGGTAATTGATGTGTTTGTGAATGAAGTAGTTGTTCATTTTCTACTTCTGCCAATTTTTTATACGCTTTACTGTAGGGATTGTTGTCCATAATGTTATTTAGCTCTATGAAAACAGTGGGTAAGCATTTTTTATTTTCTTCCATCTGCATACGTTGGTCAACAGCTTCCATTGTATCTAGGACATATAGTTGAGCGAATTTTCTTTTATTTCCTTCCTCTGGATGTAAATGGGAAGTGCGATGATAAATTTGTCCTTGGACTTTAAAACAGTAAGGACCATGTCCTGGTACATTAGCAGCTAATGTTGCCCCCATGGATGCAAAGGATATGGCACTATTGTAGGATCTTATGTTTGTCTTAAAATTTTTGTAGTTTGGAAAAGTAGGTTCAGTCATAATATTTTGTAAATAAATTGGAAATTCTTTCCTTTCTGGAAGTTTGAACTTGCCTTTTTGACAACAACTAATAAATTGTCCATCTCTGGGTCTCTCCTGTTTAAAATAATAAGCCTCACAAAACTGACATTGAGTAGTCATGTCCCCACAACTATGAACCTCTACTGCTAAAGATTTGAGTAGAGGACAATTTGCAAAGCATATAGGATTTTGACTTTCATATTCATCAGGTGAAATGTCATATAATGTTTCAACAACAGGTTCTAAATGTTTTGTTTTTTTCGTTGCTTTTCTTGGTATATGTTGTATTGTTTGAGGTAAAATGTCATGTAATGTTTCATGAAACGGTTCTAAATGCTTTGTTTTCTTTGTTGCTTTTTTTGGTATCTCTTGTATTTTTTCTGGTAAAATTTCATCTGATGTTTGAGCAACAGGTTGTAAATGCTTTATTTTCTTTGTTGTTTTTTTTGACATATCTTTAATTTCTGCAAGTGACAGTCTTTTGCTTGCAATTCTTTTGCGTTCTTTTTCTCGTCGAATTTCCTTCTTCTCCGGTGTCTGCTGGCTGTCTGCTCTCTGTCGTCGTTCTCTAGCTTGGCGTCTTTTCTTTTCTTGTTTACTCTCGTTATCAGCCATGTTAATCTGTAAAAATAAAATAATGTACCATTAGTTTATTTTGAGATGTTAAGTTGTTTTTCATGACAAATAGTTATCAATAGTGTGTTAACATTTTATACTTAATCAATTTCAATGCGGTCAATTGAATAAAAGTCTAAATAAGGCCATCAGATAATTATTTAAAGAAATTTTTATTTATTAAACATGTATCCAAAAGCAAGTGTTTCAGTAACTAAAAAGGTATTTTCAAAAAGATGTTATGTCCTTATTTACAGCACTATTCAATTTGCCAAATGGCAATTAAATTAGGGTTTAGGACTGGAATGTTACAATGACAAATTGTATAGATTCTGTGTTTTTAGACTTTTTTGGACTATGCCAATTTATTTTTTAAGTTTACATTGAAGTTTGTATTTATTGTTAAAGAGTATTGGCCCTAAAAGACAAATAAGAGATAGATGATAGATATTACTTTTTATACTGTACCTTGGTTGAAGTTTGATTTCAAGCAAAATTCTTTGTTGGTCCTGTGTTGAAAGCCTTCGTCCGATGGTCTGGTCCTGTGTTGAAAGTCCTCGTCCGATGGTGTAGTCCTCTGTTGAAAGTCCTCGTCCTCTGGTGTGGTCCTCAGTTCCAACTCCTGTTCCGATGTTCTTGACGCAGTATCTGTTATAAAATAAAAATGAAAATGTTATGTTATTTGAATGTCTTTGTATGAATGAAAAAATGGCATTATTTCTGTGTTTTTCTACAATCCTTTTTGGTGCGCCACAATTTTGGTATGCTTCTGTAGGCTATTTTCTAAGGCTTATAGGTGGTTAAACATTAAAGAAGAATATTAATTAATTTTTCTCTTTTTTTACTTGTTATACTGTACCTTGGTTGAAGTTTGATTTGAAGCAGAATCTTTGTTGGTCCTGTGTTGAAAGCCTTCGTCTGATGGTCTGGTCCTGTGTTGAAAGTCCTCGTCCAATCGTCTGGTCCTCTGTTGAAAGTCCTCGTCCGATGGTGTAGTCCTCTGTTGAAAGTCCTCGTCCAATGGTCTGGTCCTCTGTTGAAAGTCCTCGTCCGCTGGTGTGGTCCTCAGTTGAAACTCCTGGTCCGATGTTCTTGACGCAGTATCTGATATAAAATAAAAATGAAAATGTAATATTATTTTAATGTATTTGTATGAAGTAAAAAATGACATTATTTCTTTGTTTTTCTACAATCCCGTTTGGTGTCCACCACTTTTGGTATGCTTATTTAGGCCTTTTTCTAAGGCTTATAGATTGTTAAACATAAAATAAGTATCTAAATGTACTTTGGTATGTGTTTGTGTGAGTTTTCATACAATCCTGTTTGGTGCGCACCACTGTTGGTATGCTTATTTAGGCTTCTTTCTAAGGCTTATAGGTTGTTAAACATAAAATAAGAATGTAAAAGTAGTTTGCTATGTGTTTGTGTGAGTTTTCATACAATCCTGTTTGATGCGCACCGCTGATGGTATGCTTATTAATGTTGTTTTGTAATGCTAATAGGTTGTTAAACATAAAATAAGAATCAAAATGTAGTTTGCTATGTGTTTGTGTGAGTTTTCATACAATCCTGTTTGGTGGGCACCAATGTTGGTATGCTTATTTAGGCTTCTTTCTAAGGCTTATAGGTTGTTAAACATTAAATAAGAATGTAAATGTAGTTTGCTATGTGTTTGTCTGAGTTTTCATACAATCCTGTTTGATGCGCACCACTGTTGGTATGCTTATTAATGTAGTTTTGTAATGCTAATAGGTTGTTAAACATAAAATAAGAATCTAAATGTAGTTTGCTATGTGTTTGTGTGAGTTTTCATACAATCCTGTTTGGTGGGCACCAATGTTGGTATGCTTATTTAGGCTTCTTTCTAAGGCTTATAGGTTGTTAAACATTAAACTAATAATTTAAATGTAGTTTGCTATGTGTTTGTGTGAGTTTTCGTACAATCCTGTTTGATGGGCACCACTTTTGTTATACTTATGTAGTGTTTTTTCTAATGGTTATAGGTTGTTAAACAAAAAGAATATAAATTTAGTTTGCTATGTGTTTGTTACAATCCTGTTTTGTGTGTACCAGTTTGTGTGTACCATATGTTGCATACTTTGGCCCTCATTCAATTGCAGTTTGGCCAATTCAATAGGGTTCTAAATGTGCTTATTTGGAGCCCTATTGAATTGTCCAAAATATCAATTGAATGAGGGCCTTTGTTTGCTGGATTTGTTATATTGTGAGGGCCTCATTGAATTTTGTTTTTCAATAGGGCTCTATATAAGCACAGAGCATATTTTTAAACAGAAGTTTTTAGTTAAATTGAGCCAAATGTGCTTATATAGAGCCCTATTGAAATGGTCAAATCACATTTGAATGAGGCCCTCGGCCATTAAACATATTTAGGTCCTGAATCAATTGCGTTTTGACCAATTGAATAGGGCTCTATATAAGCACATAAAAAATTTTTGGACAGAAGTTTTTAGTTAGTGAAGACCTATTATGTGCTTATATAAAGCCCTATTCAATTAGCCAACTCAGAATTGAATAAGGCTCATGGTTCGGTTCTTTTTTATACTTAATACTTTACCTTGATTGAAGTGTGGAATGACAGAGGGTCCCCTCCTGCCAATCTTAATCCGCCGGTCTTCTTGTAGTGTCTGTTTGAAAAATAAAGTGAAATAGTGAATTATAGAATTTTTTATTTGTATTTAACAAACCATGGCCTTTTCAGCATTTAAAGTATTTTTGTATCTTACCTCTTGTTCTTTGTTGGTGTTCTTTAAAAGGGATTGTTCTTCACAGTGCACAGTGCAAATTGTTGAGAGACGCTGTTGATGCAGAGTCTGTTTGAATATTAAAAAAAGTAGAAAGATTGAGTTTTAGGTGATCTATTAAATTTCAGTAAATTAATTTCATTGAAATATACTTCTGTAATTAATTTGAATTAACATTATTTTTTGGTGGGGTCTACACACATATATGTCACATACATGAAGCACATTTCCATAGTTGAAAGTAATTTTTTTGTGTGCGTGTGACATATCACTATACATGAATCATATTTTAATTGTTAAATTAACCTTATTTTTATTTTTGGCCAACATACATAAATGTGTGTGTGACATGTGACTATAGATGATACACATATATGTGCGTGTCACATATCAGTATACATGACTCATATTTTAATAGTATTTTAATAGTCCCAACTTATTTTTTTGTAATGTAATTTAAATGTAGTTGTTTAATTAGTTTGTTGCAGGGGCAATACACATAAATGTGCATGTAACATGTCACTATACATTATACACATAAATGTGCGTGTCACTTGTCAGTATACATTATACGCCTAAATGTGCGTGTGACATGTCACTATACATTATACACATAAATGTGCGTGTCACATGTCAGTATACATTATACGCATATATGTGCGTGTCACATGTCAGTATACATTATACGCATATATGTGCGTGTCACTTGTCAGTATACATTATACGCATAAATGTGCGTGTCACTTGTCAGTATACATTATACGCATAAATGTGCGTGTCACTTGTCAGTATACATTATACGCATAAATGTGCGTGTCACATGTCAGTATACATTATACGCATATATGTGCGTGTCACTTGTCAGTATACATAAACCTCTTTGTCTTCTTTAATTTTTTTTTTTGATGTCCTGTCTTGAAAATAAGTAATATATTATAGCTTACCTCTCAGTTGTAATTTGCACAATGTAAAGTAGTAAATTAGGAAAGAATTATCTTCTCAAGTTTTAGCAGCAGTTATCTCCGAAGTCACTCTGTTCATCACCTGAGGAGAAATGTATTTTTCTCTGTCAAATAGACAGTATTTATAAACTTGTAGAACATTCTGGAAAGTTAGACCGTTAGAACGTAATACGCATGCGCTATTTGCGTTCCAGCTTACAATTTGCGTTCCATCCGCCATTTTGTGCGTAGTAGTGGTTAAAATGGTGTTTAATATGAGTGTGATCCGTTCCGCATAGTATGTGTTTCATTATTGCGAGTAAGTGTAGTGTAGTTACGTCTGGAGCCTCGTTTTCGTTTTGTTCGGCGGCCATTTTTTCTCTCGCTTAGCCGATTTTCGGTCGTTTAAACTCTTTGTTTTCACTTAAATGGACGTGTAAATGAACTTTTGGAGGTGCCGGATGCCCCCCCGTGCTGTAAGTAAGCTTTTTATGTGTTTGTTGTGTTTATTTCTTGTGTTTGTGATGTTTTGATGCGCGGCGGTTGGAATGGGTCTTTCGCGGCCGTATTTTTTTCCGATGCGGCCGTATTTTGTTGCGATGTTGCCGTATTTTTTTGCGATATACGCAGTTAGCTTTTACGTGTACGACGCAGTGTATTTGTTTCTAAGTCGTGCGTATGTGTGTTAAAAGCGTGTGAAGGGCCTTTTTTACTGTTTTTTTGTTAAGTCTTGCGTCTGTGTGTCTGGGTGTAAGCGGGTGTGAGGCGACTTTGAGTTTTTTTTTGTTATGAAGTTGTGTGTGTGTGTATGTGTGTGTTAACACAGCCGATGTTGGGATGCTCCCACCACCGCAAATGCGGACCCTCGCTTCGCGAGGATCCGCATTTGCGGGGACGTTGTTTGGTTTTTGTTGGCTGGGCGGTTGGGTTTATTCTGTTAAAAAAGTCGTGTGTGTGTATGTGTGTGTTAACACAGCCGACGTTGAGCCTCCACAACCGCAAATGCGGGCCCTCGCTTCGCGAGGACCCGCATTTGCGGCGAACTGCGTCCCTCGCTTCGCGAGGGACGCAGTTTCTTGCGGGCTCGCTACGCGAGCCCGCAAGCGTGAGCAACGACTTGGGTTTTTGTTGGCTGGGCGGTTGGGTTTATTCTGTTAAAAAAGTCGTGTGTGTGTATGTGTGTGTTAACACAGCCGACGTTGAGCCTCCACAACCGCAAATGCGGGCCCTCGCTTCGCGAGGACCCAAATTTGCGGCGAACTGCATCCCTCGCTTCGCGAGGGACGCAGTTCTTGCGGGCTCGCTACGCGAGCCCGCAAGCGTGAGCAACGACTCGTACGCTCACAACTATATATGTGATTATAACTACGGATGTTATACAGGTGTGGATATATACGGTAGGTGTCTTTCTTTCTTCGTTTTTTGCACAGTGAGCAAGGGGTCTACGTCTGGATTCCCCTATCACCCTTAGGGAGACTAATCCCTAAGGGTCATTTGAATAAACAAAGAAAAATAAAAAATAGAAGTGCTCAATAAGAGAACGAACTAACCTTAATAGGTTAGTTCTGTGAACATGATAACCCACTCTGAACGCAAATTCTTTTACCTCACTTGTGCCCTTTACAGGGAGAAATATCCTGAAGTATATCAGTCTGGTCCCACTCACTAGAGTGGTCCAGCCCCAAAATACCAGGCAATTCTACACTGAGTAGGAGAAACAGCAAACCCCAGACGTACGTTTCGGCCTTCTGTGGGCCTCTTCAGTGAGGTGTAGCTGATACCTGCCTAAGGCATAGTGAGCAAGGGGGCCACGTCTGGTCTCCCCTATCACTCTTAGGGAGACTAATCCCCAAGGGTCATTTGAATAAACAAAAAAACAAAAAAGAGGTTCTCAATTAGCAAACTAACCTTAATAGGGTAGTTCTGTGGACACGATAACCCACTCTGAGAGCAACCTCTCTTAGCTCACTTGTGCCCTTCACAGGGAGAAATATCCTGAAGTATATCAGTGTGGTCCCACTCACTAGAGTGGTCCAGCCCCGAACTACCAGGCAATTCTACCCTGAACAGGAGAAACAGCAAACCTCAGATGTACGTTTCGGCCTTCTTTGGGCCTCGTCAGCGAGGTGTAGGTGATGACTACCTAAGGCACATTGAGCAAGGGGTCCACATCTAGATTCCCCGATCACCCTTAAGGAGACTAATCCCTAAGGGTCATTTTAATAAACAAAAAAATAATTACAAAAATAGAGGTGCTCAATAAGAGAACAAATTGACCTTAATAGTTTAGTTCTGTGGATATAATAACCCACTCTGAGAGCAACCACTTTTAGCTCACTTGTGCACTTCACAGGGAGAAATATCCTGAAGTATATCAGTGTGGTCCCACTCACTAGAGTGGTCCAGAACCGAAATACCAGGCAATTGTACCCTGAGCAGGAGAAACAACAAACCCCAGACGTACGTTTCAGCCTTCTTTAGGCCTTGTCAGCGAGGTCTAACTCAAAACTACCTAAAGCACAGTGATCAAGGGGTCCATGTCTGGATTCCCCTTTCACCCTTAGGGAGACTAATCCTTAAGGGTCATTTGAGTAAACCAAAAAACAAAATTTCGTTTTTTGTTTATAATTATTATTATACAGTATTTCCTTAACCCCTTTAGTTTTTCCCATTTTCCAGGATCTGCCCACTGCACACTCCTGATATTAATGCACGGTCTGATATGTTTATGATTGTGCTTTGTGTATACAATAAACAATGATATTGGCTACTGATATCAACATAAATAACAATTACTGAACTACAGTAAACTCCCCGTTATCGGGCACCTGCGGGGATTGTCTATTGCCGGATAAGTGTAGTTGCTGGTTGCTTGAGAGTTACTAATTTAAAAGCCATAATTAACGCTAAACCCGCCCAAAACTTGTAAACTATCTATAAAACAGCTACTGCTAACTACTCTGAGTCATATTAAGGTAAAAAACACAAGGGGGAAAAGGTTGATTTAAAAAAAACAAAAAACATTAGATGCCGGGTGTGCCGGATATTGCCGATTAAGTGAGAGTTTTTGTCAAAAGGGGAATAGAGGCAGGTGCCAGTTGCTTGAGAGTCCCGGTTGCTTGAGTGCCGGATAATCGGGAGTTTACTGTATTATGTTTTAGGATATTGGTCATCATCCTGTATAGGCATCCCTTCGTGCATTGTATAATTCCAGAACATTCCAGTGACATGAGCATGTTTCACAAGTGATCACATCTCTTCATATATCAATTATTTAAATGTTATCATCCCTATTTTCTAATGCATGGGTGAACAAGATAATTAGTGATTATTGGGAGTTAATACTTTCAGACATATACATTGTGACACTGATGTGCCTCACCATTCCACTGAAGGGTTATTAATCATCTGACTTGTGTAATTTATCATTGATTGATACATTAAGATTATCACTAATTGTCACATGATCATTATTGGTATACATGTTTCCACTTGCACAAAAGCAATGACGTGAGACTTTGCCAGGACAGGTATACATATGATTCCCGTTGATGGAGGTAAGGTTCCTGATGCTCCATGTGCTTCCTTTTGTGTTTATAGGTCTTTCTGAACAGCTTCATCACATTAGTGTAATCTCCCTTGTCATGACCTGTCCCTATATGCCCATGTCCCTGTGCCTATAACACCATAAATCCTTATTGCTCCATTTCAAAATCTAGTGCCTGGCCTGTACTATCTATTAATCTACATGTGGTGTTCACCTCTCCCATTTATCTAGCATCATTGTCGGCCAGTCCTCTGTTTCAGGCCTCCTGCTGCCCATGATGACATCAGTTTTGTTTTTCACATTTGTGTCTCTGTGACTGTAATACATTATTTGTCATGAAGTTCAATGATTTCAAAGGCTATTAATGGATGTCCTGTCTCTTTATGAGATTTATCCAGCTGTGAGTCACAGGTAAAAAAAAAATATTTTTAAAATTGCACATATGTGTCAACAGCAATGTTAATCCTTAATTTAGATCTTGCATGTTTTTCTCTTCTTTTGGAGTGGGTTACTGTCTCTTAAGAGCTGCTGGGGCATTCTGCAATGGTTTAAAAACCATTTGTGAGTGGTCTTTGGTACCCATAATATTTTCTTCAGTTTTTTATAGTTTTGGCACTGCCCTATTTTGAGAGTGATCTGTAAAGTCTTATTAGCATAGGGTTTTGGTGGAAAGGACTAACAGAGTAACTTGTAACCTTAAGTAGTGGAAGAATCATTGGAAAAGTTTGTTGTAATTTTTGGCTCCAGCTTGCCCCAGTCACTCGTAGCAGTTCTCTCACAATGTTTCTGGAATAGGTGATTAGTTCTAAAATCTGCTGTAATTTTGCAATATAGGGATTAGCATGGGGCCTTGCAGGGCAAGTGCCAGAGTAAAAGATTATAATTGGGGCCATAGTAAGGTACCCAATATGAAAAAGCAAAATAAAAAATGCGTATTTTACTTAAACATTCAAAAACTTTGCATTTTAGAGAAAGCAAAATGGTATGAGTTGAAATGAAAACATTTATAAAGCAAGCTAACATTGAATACAAAACTCATCTAAATGGACAAAAAAAACAAAGTGCAGTATGTAAATTGGATATTAATTCTGGTCTGGGGGAATTTTACTCCATGTTAGGGACACATTTCTTGCAGTCCATGTTCCTCATTTGGGGGTTACAAAATACGCACATGTTCATCTGTACTCAAGTTGCTTACCAATGCTACGAGGCTTTAAAAAAGCTAATCATAAGGGCAGTTTGGGCTAAGAGAGTTTTTAATGTCGCTGTATGGAAAAAGAACACCCATGACTGGCGTAAGGAAAGTAGAGTATAGGAAGGAAAGGCTATTGTTCACTGTAAGGAGCAAGACATTTTCTTTCTTTTTTATATTGTAAAAATGTATCTACTGTATTAATGTTTCTTCAGTTAAAAGCTCTATAGACCATCTTAATGTTTTCTAAACAAATATAGTATTATGAGAGCTGAACTGGTGATTTATGATACTTTATTGACAATGTTAATTTAAAAAAAGGACTGATAGTGAATCATTTCTCTGCAATTGTGTGTTTCATCAATGAAAAGACCTAGGAGATAACCACACAGAATAGATTAAAAAAGAATAGATCAAACCATTGTGATGGATTTCTAGTAGCAAAAAATGAGGAAATAAATATAAATATACTTCAAGGGACCTGTAGCTTTATGAGAAGATCTAAAAATAAATCATTTTTACCAATAAGTTCTCACCAAGCACATCATCTACATTCAGGAAATAGGACATGTTGTGTTTAGATATATTTTTAACAATTACTATTATGCACTTCGAATGGAAGAAATTAAAATGAATGTGCTCAAAATTCAACACCAATACACAAACAACCCTACAAAATATCTTGTTTATTGTACAAATTATGGAAATATTCAATTTGGTTGCAGTTTATTCCAGTACATCAAGTATTTCCAAAATGTATAATTCCCACATCAAAAAGAAATTCACAAGAGTCACATTACTCACTGTATGTCTGACCTTTTAAGCAATAAGCGACCACATGAGAATGAGATTTAGGGTTTTTGTATATTGCTGTCTATGTATTGTCCCTTCTTATAAACTGCAAATTATGGGAATAACCGGTTTAGAAAACGTAATCCATTTCTTATAACTCTTTACTCATTTTGGCACAATATGACTTTTCATGTCAGATGGTACTAAATTGTCTACTGCCATGGACCATTTCTCTTCAACTGGCATCACTGCTGCATTTAATGTTATTGCATTCCAAGTTATACTGCAAAATCTTTATTCTTATCAGTGCCTGTGATATAGTTCTTATCTTATCTTAACTCTCTTTCAACTTATTTCCTGTCTCTTTCTCTGATGTCTGTTGCTTTCTGCCTATCTTGTTTGATTCACCAGTGCAGCTACTCTCAATATATTCTGTTTAACTCACCTTAATTTACCCATACACCAAGTAATGCCTGTCACAACTCACACTCTTGATTTCTACCTTAATCTAAACAAATGCATAATTTCTACAACATATATTTGATTTTAATAATAATAATAATAATAATAATAATAATAAATACTCATTTAGAGCTTCTCTTCTAGTTGGACTCAAAGCACTTTACAGTTCTTCTTCTGATAAAGTGTTACCCAAAGACTTAGGGCCCCATTCCAATCCGATAAGCATCTGCATGACTCTCCATTTTTTTTTGCTTAAGCTACATATCCATTCCAATCTCAACTAGCCACTAGCAGCATTGTTGCTATATGTAAACCCAAGTACTATCCTTTCGATAAAATGTCTGCATAGTCTATATAGGGTAAAGATTTAGTGACATTTAGGCAAATTAGTCAATCTGCATTATTTGTTGAGTTTGAAGTTGTGCAATTGCCCTAGGAACCAATTGAAAAATGTGAATGTTACGTTAATTGACAACTACCGGTTATAAAAGAATGTTATTCCCACCCAAACGCTGACTGTGTTTAGCTTTTGCAACTGAAGGTGGGTTACCAAATTGGGTAGGATGCTTAACACATAAATTACATGAATTACACATCACATATACTTTACTGATAACACATAATTCACTTACACATAAAGTAATACAACTACATGGAGCTACATATTTAAAGGAAGGCCACATTTCATATACACCCCATACCTCCACCCTTTACCCTCACATTAAAATTAACACATAATACATACATACACACTTTTATATATATACTAGAAAAATGCCTGCAAAAAATGACAGGAGTAAAATTGTAAGGCTAGCAATGCTGTTTGCCACACAATGCTAGGCTATGGGCCCTCTGAGCACCTTCGGCACTCATTGCATGGCTCTGCCCCTGTGTAGTTTATAGGCCTCGCACTTGAGTGTTATTATCTTGGCTTGTGTTACTGCCTTGGGTTAGGTGTTAATGGCTTGCGTTAAGTGTTACTGCCTTGTTTTCAATGTTAATGTGTTGGATTAAGAGTTACTGGCTTTCATTAAATGTTACTGCTTAGGGCTATTTCTTACGTCCTTTGGGCTACTTATACGCCCTTTGGACTACTTTCACTTCCTTGGGCCTTGCTTTTAGTTTTTTGGTGTTTTTTTCGGCAGTTATTTTTCTGCTTGCTGATTTTTGATTGTGAAAAAACTGCAAATATGCCTCAAGTTAACTTGCAACCTGACTCACAGGCTCCCGGCCTCTCCCACTGTGGTGTGTGTGTTAAAGTTAATTTGAGGCAAATTTGTTATTTTTTTCATGTCTTTTCAGTTTCGTGGTTCGTAATTTTACGAGACACACAGTGCATGTACGGGTTTTGGGCGTAAGTCGTACGGGTCGTAAGTCCTGCGTGGCTTGCAGTGCAATGAGGACCTTTGGTGCTTATTTCAGGCTAAGACCTGCGTGCCTCAACTGCTTGCCTCACTTTGCGAGGCTCGCAGTGCAATGAGCGCCTTCGGTGCTTATTGCAGGCTAAGTCCCGCGTGCCTCAACTGCTCGCCTTGCTTCGCGAGGCTCGAGGTGCAATGATCGCCTTCAGGGCTCATTGGAGCTTATTGCCACGTGCCGCATCTACCTTGCTCTTGAAGGGATTTTTCTAAATCTCTATTCTTACCTACCATGTTTATAATGTCGTACCATGAGGGAACAGGGGACCAATTCCATTTCTTTGCCATCATGTGTTTGGCAGCCATAACAATCTGTATCATGAACACTTTAACATCCAGAGATAGGTGGGTTGGAACAATGTGAAACAAGACAACCTCCGCAGACAAACACATCTGAAAACCAAGAACAATATCAATGTGGCGGGAACAGTCGGTCCAAAATTGTTGGATTATGGGGCAGTCCCACCAAATATGGGAGTGGGATCCTACGTAACCACATTTCCTCCAAACAAAATTTTTACTTTTCATTTTGAGATATCTGAGCTATTTTTGTAGGGACTAAATACCACTGATTGATAAGTTTAAAGTGAACCTCCCTGTAAGATATACTTTTAATTAATTTATCAGTAAGTGATAATGAGTTATACCATACTTCCTCAGGCCAGGAACATTTAAGATGGTGTTGCCAATTTCTGGATTTACAAGTCATCTGATTATTTCCTCTCTTAATATACTATGATATTTAGAAATTAAATGCTTCCTTTCTTTCATTAATATAAGTTTTTTAAAGGATGCTAGAGATCTAAGAGTGGATTGTAAATACAGTGAACTTCTATGCAGTGAGACTATTGTATTCCAACCAACATCTATGAGGGAGAGCATAAGGTTTAGTCAAATCCTCAAAGGAAGCCAAGGAGTTATTACTAAAGAGATCCATTAAACGTTGAATACCAAATCTATTCCAAAGTCTCAGAAATGGTAAATCCAACTCCTTCTCTAGTAGGGAGAGAGGTAAAATGGGACTAAGGAATGACATTATTTGAGCTCTTAAGATATATATACTACCAAAACTTTAAACCTTCAGAAACAATATCTGAGCCATCCAAAAGCAGATCTCTTTTAATACCCTTTCTATATAACAATGAACTCAAAGAATCATTCGCTACCAGGCTAGCTTCTATCTGCCACCACTTAGATGTTTCCTGGATATCAAACCATTTTAGTACATGTGAGAGCATAGTAGCGTCATGGTATGTATGGATCATTGGATAAGCTAGTCCACCTTTCTGGAGATTATACATTTGTTAACCCTGTTTGGTTTTCCTTGAAAGATATCCAGAATTAATTGAAATTGTTTTTGATAGATAAATACGGATAGATCTAAAAGCATAACTCAGTCTCGAGAGAAGTGACATTTTAGCAGCTGCTATTCTAGCTGAAAGATTTAATTTCAAAGGTTTCCAGGAGGAAACAATATCGGAAAGTTTAGATAATAACAAATTGTATTTATGTTTAATTATGAGTTGAATAGAACTGTAAAAAGAAATTCCCATATGAGTTATACTATTAGAATGCCAATTATACTGATATTTAAGTTTCAAATAGTCTATCTCACAACTAGATAAATGAAAAAAAAAACAACCTGCGACTTGGCGATATTTATTTTATAATTGGAACTGTCTATTATTGCATACAGAGATTTTAGGGCATCAGTGGGGTTAGAGAAAAACACAATCAGATCATTGGCATGAAGCATAATTTTATGCTGTAAATTCCCAATTTTGTATTCCTTGTATTTGGGAATTGATTCTAATAGAAGTGACTAGCGGTGCCATTATTAGAGCAAAAACAATGGGGGAAAGGGGGCACCCCTGTCTCGTCCCATTGGTAACTCCAAATTTATGAGTTTTTAAACCATTGCCGATGACAGAGGCGGATGGGAAAGAGTACAGTGCCCCAATGGCCTTAGAACCAAAGTAACCAAAGCCATATTTTTGGAGCACGTGCTCTCTAAATTCCCATCCAACCTGGTCAAAGGCTTTCTCTGCATCTATATAGAGAAAAACTGAGGGCAGAAAATTACATTTGGAGTATGAAATTAGGTCAAGCTATTGTCTAGTATTGTCAGAGCCTTGGAGGCCGCAAATAAATCCAGATTGATCAACTGATATGAGTTTGTCAATAACTCCACTGAGTCTATCCGTTAAAATTTTAACATACATTTTTAAATCCACATTCAACAGTGAAATAGGACGGAAGTCTTTGCATTCCAGTTTCCCAGTTTTCTTTTTGGGTATACTGTAGTGGTAATCAAGGCTTCCATCATTTCAGCAGTGACTTGTCCCTCTCTTTTAATTTTATTATAATCATCTTTCAGATAGGGTGCCAATGTTGGAGCAAGAAGTCTATAATAATCATTTCCAAAGCCATCAGGACCTAATTTCAATTTCGCCATTGTGTTCAGAACCTCATTTTCTGAAAAATCAGCATTTAAAGATAAGCAATCAGATTTTGACACTTGAGGTAAGTCTATCTTATTCAGATTTTTTTGAAGATCCTCAACAGATGGTTTATGGAACATATTCCAAATTATATAAATTAGAATAATACTCTTCAAAAGCTTCTGCAATCTGGACAGGGTTAGTGAGACAGGATCCCTTGTGATAAAGGTGATCAATCCTTTTCTTGGAAACATTAGATTTTAGTTTGTTTGCAAGCAATCTGCTTGCTTCATTTCCATAGTGATACATTTTCTGTTGTAACAGCCAGATGGAATTAGCAAATCTCTGTTGATTGATGGATTTAATCTGTAATTTTTTTTTTTTAATCAAGCTAAAGTCTGAAACATTGGGATTCATTTTGTTTTTATATTCAAAATTGTACAGCTGTATATACAGCTCCCTCAAAGGGGTGCCTCTTTCCCTTTTCCTTTGACTCTGCGACTTAATTAGTATCCCTCTTATAAAGGCCTTATGCGTATTCCATAAAGTAATTTAGACCCAACCGAAGCATTATTTAGTGCATAAAAAAGGTCAATTTCTTTCTTTAACAACGAGCGGCTTGTGTCAGTATCAAATAATGTGGGATCGAGTCTCCATGATTTGTGTGAGGAGAATTGATTAGAAAAAAGTTCCAAATTGAGTGAAGAGTGGTTAGACCAGACCCTTGACCCAATGTCAACTCGTGAGATTCTTTTTAAAATAGCAATGTCAACAAAGAAATAGTCCAGTCTAGAATAGGACTGGAATCTTGGAGAGAAGAAGGTATAATCCTTTTCATTAGTGTGCAATACTCTCCAAGCATCATATAAATGATAATTTGTTAACAAAGATCAAAATTGTTTAGATAACCTTGTCAAAGAAATGTCAGGTATAGGATGATTGGGAGAATTTCTATCTCTAACAGGATCAGATATCAGATTCAAATCTCCACATACTATAATGGAGCCTTGAATGAGTTTATTAAACTTTCTTAACATTTTATTCAAAAATTTTATTTGGGATTTATTGGGAACATATATGTTCATTATAAAGTATTTTTGTTGATTAATTAACCCTATCCATATTACATATCGACCCTAGGAATCAATTTCCACAAATTCCTCAGAAACGCAAAGTCTGTTACTAAAGAGGATCGAAGCTCCTCTTGCCTTTTTCTTATAAATAGAATTGTAAATAGTTGTGTAGTATTTATTTTTAGAAAATGGGACTACCCCTTTCTGCCAATGGGTTTTCTGCAAGCAGATTATATCTGCTTTCTGTTGCAGGAAACTTTTAAGAAAGAAACTATGTTTGGCTGAATTGTTCAGACCCTGAATGTTTTGCGTTACTAATTCTAATGTCACATTGCCAACAACTTAAGAGCAATGTGAATCAGCCCACGTTCCCCCACATCAACTCTAGTCCCAGTCCAAAGACACCACAAATTACAAACAAGAAACATAAAACCACTACCCCACCAAAATTAATTGGTGTATACCAGGCTGTACATACCTCGGTAAAAGAGGGATCTCGCCCGGGATGCACCAATGACAGATGAAAACATCTGATGGCCTGTGCCGATGCTCCATGTGTAACAATATTCAAAACCCATTATCTCCAATACCTGAACAAAGTATTTATATAGAGCTTGCAAATTTTATCCAATTAAATATATCTCCAAAACATTTAAATCACAAAGTGTATCTCACAACCCTTGGGCATGATAAGATAAGAAAGAAGAAGAAAAAAAGAAAAAGATGAGAGGAAAGGATACTGATATACATTCCATATTATGTTTCTCAAACTAATAATTTGTAAAAAAGTTTCAAACAGTTATGATTAAGTAATAACATCTTAATACAAAGCAGCTTGTGTAAAAGTTAAAACTGATAAATTAATAAAATTATGATAATTAAGTGCAAATATGCAGGATAAATAATCTAAAAAAGTTATTTATATTATCTCCATCTCTGCAAATATGAGTCAACAAATTAAAGTGACAAACAAAATTAGTGTCAGAAATCCATTACCAGTTATTATATCCAAATAACCCTAAACACAATTTTCATTCTTTCAAAACGTATTATTTTAAATTCATTGTAGATGTTTCTCCTCATGAGACATCGTATAAAGTGCATCTGTGCTTCTGAACCAAATTATAATATCAAAGTATCCTGTGTAACAGTAGGGGCTACAGGCCCAAAGAAAAAAAAAAGAAAAAGGAAAAAAAAGGAACAAATTTAAATTCACAGTGTGGAGTAATTTTCTCCTTCTTACCAATCTATTAATATATTACCTCCAAAAGTATCCTCACCTCTCTTCCCATTCCTATCCTGCACAACTATAAACATAAGCTAAAATAGGGAGAAATTTACATTATTTAAGTGTAATTATGTTAATTTCATTAAAAAACTTTCTTCTTCTTGAACATCATTAATAATACAGTATGTCTGGGATTTTCAAACCAAAATATCAATTTAGGTGGATTACCCCATGTCATAACTAGATGGACAGCTGGACATGGTGCACATAAAGTACTGTCACGGTTCTGGGTTAACATGTATGTGTTGTTATTGATGTATTGTGATCAACCATTTTGTCTAGCTGGGGCCATTTTGACTGATTCTTGACCTCAATTTACATAAACTCCCCAGATGTCTTGACAACAAGAATTACTAACACTACTGTCTCTTCCCCCTCCCCCACCTGAGCAGAGCAGGTCACATAGTATAAACACAGGATCTTGCAACAGATCAAAGCACAATACATTACCAGACCCCTCTATCTGGTCTAAGAGGGGTCGTAAAAGTGAATCAGCCCCCTAACAATTACCCCCAATTACAGCTGGTGTGAGTAAAGATATGTCAGCCACTGGTCTATGAAAGGAGGGATGGGTCTGATAGGAGTTAGCCGGTGGGTGGGGAAAGTGTGGAAAAAGATACTGGATCTGAAATAATAAACTGAGTCTGCTTAAATTACACAAGAATATGGATGTTCTTTTTGTGTCCTAAACCAAGGGATGTAAGAGAGACACTTTAAACATACATCAGCATTGTGTATGATTGAATCTGGAAAGATAACAGAACTATGCAATGGATCCTATCTGATACTTTGCTCCTAATACACTGGGAGAACTCTGCTGACTTAGATTCCTGCCAGTCCTGGGTACTGTTATGCTGTGTTGAATTCATTGCTGCTTAAAGGGATTTTCAAAAGAACCCTTGGTCCTACAGTGGCAGAGTAGGATCATAACACCCCATTTATAGGGAATTTCTCTCTCTCTAAAAAAATTTGTAATGGGTTGAATTTTTTTTACGTAGGAACAGAGTTTCTCCTGATAAATCTGGGAATATTTTGATATTTTCGTATGGAGAATCAAAAGTTTTTTTTATTAAAGGAAGCTTTTAATATAGCTTCCCTATAAGCCGTATAATGTAATTTTATGATCACATCTCTAGCAAAATCTTTACCCATATTAGTTGGAAGAGGTATTTGATATACTCTATCACCATATAGTTCTTTTTTTACCAAATTGGTCAGAAAAGTTTCAATAAATTGATAAAGCTCTTTAAAGGTAACTTATTCTGGGATGCCCTGAATCCTTATATTATTTCTTTTTTTTAATTCAACAAATTTAAGAAATTGACCCTTTAGTTTATGTATCTCCTCTTTAAGTCCCAAAATCTCGTTCTTTAGTTCCTCATTATTTTTCAGTAGAATTTCTTGGTTCTGTTCAATACCTTTAGTCCTAGCAGCTAAAATCCCTATATCTTTAGTGTTATTTTTAATCTCCATGGTCAATTCTTCTTTGATGGACATCTGAAACTCTTTAAGAAGAATTGACATAGTATTTTTCATTGAAGAAATAGCCAACGGTTCTTCCAAAAGAGCCTCTCTCACTGACTCCTCAGGTGAATTTACGTCGGCCTCTAAAAGAGTTTCAGAGGGTTCCATCAAAGACTGTGAGGGAGAATATGAATATCTTTTTTCTTGTGTATTACATTTTTCCGCAGGGGAAAGAAAATTAGCTATAGATTTGGTACTGTTATTATTATTTTACTTGCTTAATTATTTTTACTCTTCTGCATTACAACAGAAAAACAGTCAAATTTACCCTTTAAGGATAAAATTAAATATATAGCAAAAGGATAGGCCAATATTTCCTAATACCCCTGTGTTCTTTATAGTGTCAAAACCTTAAATACAGTATCAGAATTACTAACCAGAGTTAAATATAAACCCTTGAATGTACAGAAAATAGCAACATAAGCTAATTAACACCTCTAGTCACTATTCAAAATAGCTTTAGTCTTGTTTATGAAAAGACTGTACATTTATAGGAAACAGGCATAAAGCTATTTAACAAACTGTGACATTTTGGAACAATATATAGCGTTTATATACAAGAATTCCTGTATAGTGAATTTCAGGCAAATGCCAAACTATCACATTGATATATAAAAAATTACTTGTATAAATTCATCATCCTTTAAGAAAATCTTAAAGAAAGTTCTTTGATCAATGAAAATGGTAATTTGAAACTTTTAAATTCAAAATATCCTTTAAAGTTCTGTGAATGTCCAGCTTTTATAAATCTCAATAAATTGCGGGGAGACCAAGCCATCCAGCAATACCTTTTTTCCCCCCTTTTTTCTTCCCCCTTTTCCTCTTTTAAACATCCACCAAGTGTCCACAAATTAAATATAATATTCAATTAGTGAGTAAGAGAACCAAGCTTCAGAGAAACATAAGAGATTGCTGCACTTAGCTATAGTCTCTCTTAAGGCTCAATACTCGGTCACCTAGTAAAACACGCAAGCACTTGTTCTCCGTTGCTCCACACCAGCTGTAATATCTATCAGCTGATACCATTACCATTTAGACCAGTGGATAGAGGAAAAAATCACCAGCATCACACAGTCTATGTAAGTGTGTCCCACCATGGCTGGAACTATTAAGGCCCCTTCACCATCTTTTTTGTCGTGGTGGGAGTCGACAGGGGAAAAATAGGTCTCCCTCCTTATTACAATCAATTTAAAAACCACATATAAACTTGCGGCATTGAAACTTAAGCTTGGAGACCCTGAAAAGCTTAAACTTTCATGGGAGCATCAGCAGTGTGAGCCTGGTTAGTCAAACATTAGGGCTAACCCCTTCCTGGGCTTGGCCCAATCAAACAGTGTTTCTATCCAACAAACTATCGACATGCCATTTCAACTTCAAGGACATCCAATGTCTTCACAGAGGCAGAGGCACAGTAGGACTATGAATAGCCTTGTTATGACCCTCAGCAGGATCCCTGGTATGAGGAAGTAGAGAAGAAGCAGCAAGACCAGCCTCTAGAGAAGCAGAATGACAGCTTCATGTAGTCAGTAGGGTAACCTGCAGGGCCATCAGCAACCATGGTGGAGTTTGAATCCACTGGCCCCCTACTCCCCTAAATAGACTAGCCACTTGGCACCTCCTCCTGGTCCAGTCCACCACAAGCCCATACTGCTCCTCTGCTACCACCTACTCCTACACAGTGGATGCTATGTCCACCTTACAGACCACCCCTGCAACTGCTATCACCCCAGCACTTCCTCATCATGCCAGTACCACCCCAGCGTCTGCCCACCATGCCACCAACATCACTACCACAGAAACCATTGCAGCCCCCACTGGCAGTCCAGAGCCCTCAGCCCCAGGGCTATCATTAGAGGCAAGCATTGCAAAACTCCAGAAGGATCAGGAGGAGATGATGATGAGCCTCCTTATGGGATTGTTCTCCACCAAAACCACTGTGGCAAACACACAAAGGAATATCTACAGAGAGATGAGGAGGCACAATTCCCAAGTGTAAACATATCTGGCGAGGCTGCTACAAGCAATAAACAATCAGACTGTGTTGATTGAGATCAACATAGATCTTTATCAAAGGGCTCTGGCGAGCACTGCCAATCCCCCCTCTGCCTTGTTGCTTTCACCTCATCCTTCTTCAGCTATGAATTTATATCTCCTGAGACCTCCATGTAGAAGAGGGTGTGATGGCACAACAGGAGGGGCTGTGTCTAGACAGAGGAGGAGATAGAGGCTGCATCTTATTTGATCCTTCTCAAATAAGATCCTCAGTGAAAATCTATTAGTCAAAATATTAACTTTTTCTTGCCTATCCACAAAGTAGATGATCATGGCCGATGTGATAGAGATATATAGTAACCATGTGGCTAGCCACTGTCACATAGTTCATGATCATCTTATCTGTGGACGCGTATGGTTATGATTAAAATTTCACCAATTGATGGTCTCTAAGAAATGCAGTTGAGAAGAGATTATGTAGTCCCTATTTAAAATGTTTTAATTTAATAACCTAGTTTTTTTTTTATTTTATGCAAATGTAACGCCCATGAAGACAGTTTGTTCATCTGCAAGCAGTGCTACCAAATACTGTATGTAAACTATATACAGTTGCTAACATCCCCCAGCAGAATTATCTCACATACCATAAACACATATATCATGTTTTAAGCACCATGATTGATGTTAGGTTTAGTATGTACCAATGCACAAGTGGCTGTTAAATTGCATAGTCCTGCAATACTATGTTAGTCAAACCCAACAGTTATACAGCAGTTAAAACAATATAAGACCAATTTTGATCTTATTAAAATACATTAAAGCTGATCACCTTTGTTTGTCAGCATTTATCATGTCTATGAGCCACATTCAATTGGTCGAATTTGAGATCCAGGAGCCCGTAAGTGAGGTTGCAAGCTATTTTGCTATTCAATTGGCTTCTTTTTGCGGGCTCCGATCGGGTTACAAGTTACAGGCTTGAAAAACTTGCGTCCGTCTAACTCGTAACTTACAGCCTTCAGAAGCCTTTGATTTGCCACATTCACAAGGCTAAAATCGTAAATCGCAATTCAATTGCTCAATTTCCCCAAGCTCACAAACATATCCACACTCGTAAACTGCAAATGGAGGATGAAATCCTACACGCGCTAGAGAGTACCTGCAAGGGGGTTAAACACCAATTCGTAGCACTGTAAATGCTAATAAAAGATCAATCCTGCACTGTAAATAACAGGGAAAGCGATGATAGACATTAGAATTAATTGCACAAGTCTCAAGCACGTAAATATGGAATCTAAAAAATATTTTTCTAATGTGTCATTTTCGGGTTCTTACCAATTTGAGGAATCAATGACTTAATATATATCAGGCCACCCACATGGACTATAACATTGGATTAATTAATATTTAATATTTAGTGATTTTCGGGTCTAATCGCATATCACACTCCGAATCACTATTTGATTGACATGTCACCTCCAAACCCGTGAGAGTATCGTGAGACCAGCAACGGCTGCAGGCTTGAGACCCAAGCCCGCAAATCTCAGCCGTGCTCGCAAGCTGTAAAGGTGATAGACTAGCAGCAATCGGCCTTAACCATCCAATTGCGAAATAATGCAGTGCTGCACAGGCCTCTCAGCCTTTCACATGCAAGCTAGTCAATATGACAGTGGGAGCTTATAAATTTTATTGACACACCCATGCGGTGACTGTGTCGTAAATTTCATTGGAAGTAGCATGCAGGTCCAGGAGCTGGTGGGATTGGTATTTTGGAGTGACAGTAGGAGCTGGTGAGAGAGGTAGATTAAGGTTTTTGCTTGTTTATATTCTATTTCAAACTTAAGACTTACACATATTTACAGATTACACATATTTGCAATACACATAGGTTAAAAAACACACATAGTTAGGACACACATCACCCCCCCCCATCCCCCACATTGCATCCCCTAACACTTATTAATAACACATAGCACATACATTTTTTTTCCCAACACACATATTACAGTTATACTTTTTTTGATTTATCCTTATTGTTTTTTTGTTTAAAGATGGAGGAAGGAGCTAGGAGGGGAGAGGAGGGTGGAGTTGGAGAGGAGGAGAGTGGAGAAGGAGAAGAAGATGGTCATGTGGAGTGGAGGTGGGGAGGAGGAGGTTAGGAGTGAGGAGGGAGAGGAGGGAGGAGAGAAGGGAGGAGAAGAGTTCATGGAAGGAGGAGAGGAGGGCGAGAAGGAAGGAGAGGAAGGAGGAGAGGAGGGCTAGGAGGTGCGGAGGGAGGAGGGTGAGGAGGTAGGAGAGGAGGTGGAGTAGGAGGAGAGTGCAGTAGCCAGTGGTAGAAGGGGGCCCCTGAGAGTCAGGCACACATAGGAGAGGGACAGAGGGAAAGGGGCCTGATCCCAGGGGGGGAAGGTGGCTTGTTTGGGGAAGGGACAGGCTAAGAGACAGGTCAGGGAGGCTGGGGTCTCCGTCCACAGTCGAGGGGCAAGCACAGGGCCCACAACTATACACACCGGGAGAATGTGGTCCTCCTCAGTGCCATTCGTGGCCGCCTGTCATCCTCGCAGGGGGGAAGGGAAGTGACATCAGGGCCAAGGGGTCAGGTTTGGAAGGAAGTAGCGGCAGAAGTGACAGTGGCAGGCACAGCGCCTTGGGATGAGAGGTCCGTGAAGCATTGGGTTGATGATATCAGGGCCAAGGTGAAGAGGATGATGGTAAGAGAGGAGGAAGGATGCATTGTGACCTATAATGAGTGGGAGAGGGTCACAAGGGACCTTCTGAGGCTGCCACCTACCGCTGGAGCTTCAGGCCCGGTGGCCCAGCAGGACCCAGCCTTGATGTCAGGTGAATATGATATACACCAACGTGCCACCACATGTGCATCAGATTACTACACATGTACATGCTGACCAATAAGGACACTGAAATGTCAACTACATAGAATTAAAAGGGAAAGATGGATGCATCATTAAATCCATGAAGCTGATAAATCACTGTCATTCCTGTGCACCCCCAACAGTAACAGAGAGTCCATGTATTGGTGTGCCCACTGCAGCCTATGCAGTTACAGACGTAATCAAGATAGCATTAGGAGCCAAGAATGAACAAAACCATAAACCAAAGAATAGGTCTAATCTAGCATATGATAGCGAATCTGGGTTGCAATGAGGAGAATCATCCATGTTCAAGGCTAGATGTCAGATAGTTAGGAATGAACACATATCAATGTATTAATCTTTATAATAATGACATGTTATCTCAGCATCCAGGAGGAGGCGGGGTCTGTTGGCGAGCCAGAGGCGGGGGCGTTGGCCCCCGCACAGCAGAAACCAGCGCAGAGGGAGGAGGAAGTAGATGCATCAAAGGGGAATAGCTCTGAGGAGGGTGAGGTAATTTTGTTGGGGGATTCTCCCCCATGGACAGACAGCCAGACAAGGAGGATTTGACCTGACCATTCCCCTCCTTGAACGACTATGGATATCGCGGGGGCCCTCCACCTCGCAAGCAAGATGACCAATACCTCCTTCCCCACATACCAGTGCACTGATGATGACTGAGACTTACCTACACCCCCCTGCCAGTGGGGAGACGGCATACAGCTGCAGAGGATGTGGGCCTTGTGCCCAGGTGGAGGAGGATATAGGGGCTGCGAACATATTTGTGCTTTCTCAACAGCACTCCTCAGTGACAATCTATTGTTAACAATGTTAACCTAATCTAGCCTATGTGATGGTGATATTTTGTATACAGATAGCTACCTCCCATCACATGATCCATGATCATCTTCTCTGTGGACACATATGGTTTTGTTTAACATGCCACCAATTGATGGTCACTGAGGAATGCTGTTGAGAAGAGATGCTGCAGTCCCTATGATTTTTCAGGCCTTATGTTTTAGATTGTTTTGTTTCTGTGTTTTTTTTTCTTTGTTTTGTTTTACGTACAGTTCAGGTCCATGAGGGCATCTTCTGTTTACCCAGTGCCTCTCAGGTAGACATTCCTTCAATGACAGACCCCCCTTAACATGTAGCTCCCACAATCTTAAAGCTGTCATATAGCTGTCATATATATCAGACATGACTGTTGTTAGCTCAAATGTAGACTAATACCGCTATGGCGGTGGACTTGCAAAGTCTCACAATGGCATGTTAATGACAGCCAGCATTAATATATGCACTAGTGAAGCAGGTGATCCGGACCTCAATAACAGTCTGAGAACAGATCCTTTGGTCTGATGTAAGTAACAGTGAATCTGGCTGCTGACCTTTGTGTCCTCTCTGTATTAATGGCTATTTGCCCATATTACTGATTATCCAGAGACCTAGCTAATAATTAATAATGCTTGCACATGGGAATCAGGTGAGTTGGTATATTGATACAGTATTTAGCACAGTACTGTACATGCTTTGTGATTAGTTGTTTTTTTTTTTTATCCTCCTCCGCCTTTTTTTAATTGACCATTTTTTAAAAATCAATTTTTTTGTCGCCATACTGTATGTGTGAAACTGGATTGGATAACACAATCCAGAGGTTGAATCATCTGTATCTTTGAGCAGATCTATGCAAGTTGTAAGTGCTATGCACATTAATGGTTTCTTCAATTAAAAGGAGTGATTTCTGATGATCCTTTTTTTCATCAGATTCCGGTTACAGTGGTATAGTGACCACATGTGACCCTGGTAGGTGCTTTGCATCATGCTTATTCTAGACTATCACGTTAGCCCCTGTAGGTATCCCCTTTTTCCAATAATGGCCTCTTGCTCTCTTGGGACCAGCCCACACCACACCTATGATATTGATGCACAATCTTGACCACTGCTCTGTGTATGAAATAAAGTTTTGTTATACCATTCTAACAGTGTCAGTGTGTTTTCAATGGTTGGGTTTATGGGACATCCACATGCATCACATTAGTGTCACATTCCTGTAGATGTAAACTAATGAGCCCTAGTTAACATGCAATAGATCCATACATATTAAAAGGAATAATAGTCATAATTGCATTACATATCATATAATACTACATCTAAAATCTAAGCCAAATAAAGGGTTAAAACCACGGACAAGTCCAATTAGTGATACTGTGGAGTGGGAACATTCCCCTGAGGGCCTAAAATTAATATGACAGGTGATACTGGAGTGGGTTGCCAGTTCCTTCTCTAATGGAGTATGATTTATCTGACCTCTCTGCTATACCACCGACACTGGCCCTACATGGTATAGCTCACAGCGTCATTGAAGTACACAAACCCCTTCACCACCACCACTTAGTATATGTGGGAATGCAATTACTTGCACACTAATCCTCAAATAATAAAAATGCATTTGCAAAATATATTCTTGTTATCATATGTTGTAATAGACATGCACATGTCAATATAAAAAAACATGCTGCAACATGCAGAATATAATTAAAGCCACACTACCTGATTAAATAGAAACACCAAAACATAAAAGCCAGGCCCTTTCCCACTCAAGAGAAGCTCTATTGTGGGCCCTGAAATATCAATCTAATTGCATATAAATCTTGCTCATCACATCTACATTTGAGAACACGAATAGTAGCCATATATCACCGCCACATCCCAAGGATCAAGTACCCAGTGAACATTCTATTATTTGTTGTTCAGGCCTGCAGTTGTGTTCAAATCTCTGTGACCCTATGGAGGGCAGCACATTCAGCTAGGTCTCTGCCTGTGCTTTTCCACCAGGTTTGCATGCCAAAGATACTGGAGTGGTTTGACAGTTTCTTCTCTAGTGGATTGTGATTTGTCTGACCTCTCTGCTATGACCTGCCCACCTAGAGTCTCTACTTGGTATAGCTCACAGCTTTATTCAGGAACTCAAGCCCCTTCACCACCAACACTTAGCAATGCTCAAAGGGACCAGGGGAACATACACTGCACTAATCCACTCTAACACATCAGGAGAGGGGTGCAAAAACACAAGGAGGCTGTGCAGAGGCACATGGATCAAAAGCCAACTCATCTCCATCATGGGTAATCTCCACTACCCCCATCCTGGTAAGTCCTACGCCCTTCCTGGTGGCCATGTGCCAAGATGTATACCCATTCCCATTTGGTGACTGTCATGAATCAGCCAGTGGCCATACTGGATTTGGACAAAGTGCATGGCTCCTGCTGTGGAAGAAAAGATTTGGGGCCCACTTGTTATGGATATTTTGTTATGTTGTGGTCTAGGGGATAAAGTATTATAAGTTTATCCCTTAGCATATTCCCATCCCTTCCATGTTTAGGCTCATTGTAATGGGTGTCATGTGAAGGAGCTGGTGGGATGTGTTGGTTGTATGTGGGTGAAACATTGGGTGTTATATTTGTAAATATGAATGTATGTTATTATATTAGTATGTTATTATATTGTTGAATACAGCCAAGCCTCCTTTGTTCCCAAAGGCCTGTTAATCCCATTAGCTAAGTGTCCAGCAGAGAACTAACAATGGGTAGTTCACAGCTGGAGAGCAGACAGGCAGGCACCATAACCCCAGGGGGTCTACAGGGATTCCTACTCAGAGAATCAGGGCAAAGTCCAGAGGGCAGGAAGATGTTTCTCCCTTGAGAGCCAGAGACCAACTAAATTAGGTAGCCACACCTAGTGGGCGGCCCAGGGGAGGGGTCTGGAAGTTCCCAGAGCTTACCTCTAGTCCATTGGCTAGAGGTAATCAAGTTACTCTGGAGATTACTCCATTGGCCAAGAGGAAGATGAGGGTTGGACAAAGGGGTAGCCACTCCCTGTACTGGTTTTGTGAGTTGTTTAAATACTTGTGTAAAAATAAAGAAGTTGTTCATAATTTTCATCAAGACTTTGTGTGCAGGTGTATTATTTACCCAAGGGCATATGCTGGTAGAGGAGATCGTTTCTGACTCCCTGCCAGGTTTTTCCAGGCACACTACCTTAAGCTGGGACTTATGCTCTTGCATCCGCAAAGAAGGTCCATTGGTCTGAGTCACCCAAATCTTAGGTCTAAAACCTACAGGAGATAAGAGGACTAGGATCCTCTATACTCCATCATCATTGTAGGTTGTGACAATGACTTCACATTATGTTCTTCTATTCATCAATTTACATGAGTGTGGATTGCTAAGTGGTGGTGGTGAAGGTGCTTGGGTATGTGAATGAAGCTGTGAGCGATACCATGTAGGGCCAGTGTAGGTGGGCAGGTGATAGCAGAGAGGTCAGACATATTAAATCAAATCCAGGAACATTACCTCCACCATCAACTGCACTGGTGACACCGCTATGACCAACTCTACATTAACACTGGACGCGTATTTCACTTGCTCTTTCAAACACTCTCTATTTCTCTCTAACACTTTCTATATCTCCCTCTCTCTCTAACACTCTATATCTTTTTCTGAGTCTCTCTCTCTCTCTTTTTCTCTCTCAAAAACTTACCAACGCCTAGACCTGTGTGTTCACTTGCTCAGCTACAGCACAGATTTACACATTTTGCAGGCTTTTAAACCATTTCTTGCGACGTTGATTGGCATCCTCCACTTCTTATTGGTGATTGACCTGCATCGGGATCGCAAGTTACAGCATTGTCGGATTTTGGCACAATTTTTCTGATCAGATACCCCGAAGCATTAAAGGTGAAAACTGGTTTTACGGACTTAAGGTGCACGCCCATAACTCGCACCCTTCAGCAATTGAATAGCATCGCAAATGGAGACCAACGGGAGCCCCCAACTCACTCACAGACGGGCGGCTGTCTGCAAGTGAGTTACAGGCTTGGAATTGAATGTGGTCCCATGTGTTTAGCTGTCATGATATCATAAGCAACCCAGTTATTATATGATAACACATATGTACCTTTAATATGTTGTGGTTACAGCTAAGCATTCCTTGTGAGATACCACATCATTGCTAAAAATCTGTGATTAAACATAGCAACTTATTTCTAATGACAGATACAGCACTATGTGCACTGTTTATAGATTGTGAGACGTATCTTCATCTAATTATCATATTGTGGTGTAATGATTACATGTGACTCTCGTAGATACTATGCATTATTATTATTCCGTATTACCTTTAAGCCAACAGATGATCGACTTTTATACAGCCTCCTGTCCTCCTGGGTATTATTTTCATGTTCTGCTACATTTGAAACTGTGCCCTATGCTTATAATAAACATATATTCGTATTTTACCATAAACCATGGGTCCATGCATTTCTAATGGTTACTGATTTGTGACATTCACATATGTTACATTTAATGATCTGATATGTGTATACATATCATATTTTAAGGTGCCCATTTTGTATTAATGTATAATGGATGTGTATAAATCATATATTCAGAAATCATCTGCATGAAGAGATTAATAAAATATGGATAACAGCATAATCATATTTATATATCACATATGGATGATGATAAAATCTGTCTGAATACTTCTATGTATTCATGCATTTGATTACTGTAATCTTATGTTTCGATATTAATAAAGTTTCCCCAATTAGTAAATAATGTGGTTATGGCCAAGTGATTACACCTTCCATGTTAAATGTGATGTTAACATCATAATAATGTAGCATCAGATCACATATTGGTATACACAGCATCTAAAATATGCATTAATTGTGACATAATGATCAAATATTATGCCTTATTTACTCTCAAAAACATGTTCATGTGGAAAGTACCCACCATCAAAATGACACATGCTTAGTTGCTTTTCTGGATCATTACAATATTGTCTCTTTAACTGCTTTTGAGAGATCTTAGCAAGATTGTTTTAATCCTTTATGGGTTGTATTCAGTACAAGTAACTTTTTAGAGAAAAGGACCGTGAACTGTGACTGGAAAGGGCTTTGAGAGAACATCAAGGGTCTAGCAGACCGTAACGTGATAACTCAAGTCGTTGTAGACTATTTTGCAGGGCAATCATTTTGGTACAAGTTGCACCATAAGTGACTGCATAAAATATTGGAATGTGCCCTGAATGTTTAGAAGTCAAGAAGCTAGCCTAGAAGTAAATTTGCAATCTGTGCAGAGAATGAAGGAGAGCACAAAGATCTTCAGCGCGTCAGAGGAAACTTTCCCATAAACACCAATGGCCATGTAGGCTGAAACTGTTGCCACACTCTTCCCAATAGGTTATCCATCAGCTATCAATAAAGTCACGGACTCAGCATTCTAACAATGGATTCCACTATGAATTGAGCCAGGAGAGTAAAGATAATGGAATGCAGAGACTGCTTGGAGAAATATCTCTGAGTCAGTGTATATTCATAAGTGTGAAAGAGAGAAATGTTTTCAATGGCTCACTACCTCCACAATTAACAATTATAAAATAGTCGCTGTAAGGCTTTGACTCTAAGTAATTTATATGTCCCATATGGGTTACCTGGTTGTCCAGTGGTTAGATCACCCAGAGATTACATCACTCTGAAGACATGTAGGGTTAGGCCTGGTCAGTACATTGATGGGAGACCACCTAGGAATACAAGGAGCTGGATGCTGTGGCCCACTGGAGAAGGAACTAGCAACTGACTCCAGTATCTCTGGCATTAATACCAGGTGGATCAGCATGGTGTGTTGCTGTTCATGAGGTCACGTAGAGTCAGACACAACTGAGTGACACAAACACACACACGCACACATATATAATATATATATAACATATATGTATTTGTTTATAAAGCATAATCAACTTATACAAGGCATATATATTTCAAAGGATCTCAGGATGCGCTCATCTGGAATGTCTCTTGGTATATAAACACAAATATCCATATCGATGGAACTTTAAAACAAAAGTCAACATCATTTAATTTATATTCCTCTATTTTGTTTCATCTCCTTTGTTCCATTTCCACTCTGCCCCATTATGCTTACAATAACAGCCTCTACATGAATAACTGAATATTTTCCCAACAGTTTCTTAAAAACTGTCCCAGTTTGTGTATGTGTACACGTGATTATGCTACTACTATATATAGCACTTTTTTAGGCTGCTATTTACAATATCTCACAAAAGTGAGTACACTTCTCAAATTTTTGTAAATATTTTATTATATATTTTCATGTGACAACACTGAAGAAATGACACTTTGCTACAATGTAAAGTAGTAAGTGTACAGCCTGTATACATTCGCTGTCCCCTCAAAATAACCCAGAGTGTCAATATTTTGTATGGCCACCATCCAGCACTGCCTTAACTCTCATGGAGTTCACCAGAGCTTCACAGGTTGCCACTGGAGTCCTCTTCCACTACTCCATCCAGATTAACCCATATGGCTTAACAATTAATTAAAGATGAAGATGAGGAGTAAAAAACAAGAATTTAAATTATACAAACAAGAGGAGACAGAGAATGCTTTAAGTAAATACAAGGAAATCAACAAGGCTTCCAAAAGGGCTATTAGACTGGCTAAAATAGAAAATGAAAAGTTAGTTGCAAAAGAGAGTAAGACTAACCCTAAAATATTTTTTTTAAATTTATTAATGGGAAGAAGGGCAGGAAGGAAGCTATAGGAACATTATAATGCAACACAGGCCGTCTGATAATTCAATAGTTAGTTCAATAGGTTCTTTTCTTCGGTATACACAAGGGATGTACCAGTGGTTGGGTCACTGCAACATAATGGGGCTACACTGCCATCACTAAATAACTGGTTAAGGCAGGAAGAAATCCAAAAGAGGTTGGAAAAAATAAATGCTAATAAAGCCCTGGATCCTGATGGAATACATCTAAGGGTACTGAGGGAACTGGGTTCTGTAATAGTAAAACTATTATATCTAAGTTTCAAGATTCACCCAACACAGGGTCTCTACCAGATGACTGGAGAAAGGCAGCAGTGATACCTATATTTAAGAAGCAAATACTGGGAATTATAGACCAGTGAGTCTCAGTTCGGTAGAAGGGTTAAAAAGGGGTATTATACAAGAATATGTATATTCGAACAGTATTATAAGTAGGAGCCAACATGGATTTATGAAGGATAGGTAATCTCAAACAAACCTAATTAGTTTCTATGAGAAGGTTAGTAGGAAATTGGATCAAGGCAACTCAGTGGATTTTGCAAAGGCTTTTGATACAGTGCCACATGGGAGACTATTGAGCAAACTAAGGGATACAGGGATTGCCATAAATATTTGCTTATGGATTAAGAGCTGGCTAAAAGACAGGAAGCAAAGGGGGGTGGTAAATGGAACATACTTGGATTGGACTAATGTGGTAAGTGGGGTTCCTCAGGGTTCAGTATTAGGTTCCCTCCTTTTAAACATATTTATGAATGACTTAGAAGTGGGATTGGAGTGTAATGTCTCCATTTTTGCTGATGACACAGAGTTGTGCAAGGTAATTAAAACAGAAAATGATGTACTTTTCCTCCAAAGGGATTTGCATAAATTAGAGGAATGGGCATCTAAGTGGCAGATGAAAGTTAATAGGAATAAATGTAAAGTTATGCAACTGGGAAGGCAAAATAGCCATCTAGTTTATAATCTTAATGGAGCAAATCTAGGGGTATCAGATATTGAAAGGGATTTGGGAGTACTTGTGGAAAACCGCCTAGGTAACAGTGCTCAAAGCCAAGCAGCATCTGCAAAGGCAAGTAAAATATTAGCATGTATTATGAAGGGTATAGAAGCAAGGGAAGCAAATATAATTCTCCCACTATATAAATCCCTAGTACGCCCTCATTTGGAATATGGAGTACAATTGTCGGCACCACTACATAAAAAAGGACATTTTAGAGCTGGAAAAAGTACAGAGAAGGGCAACAAAGCTATTAAAGGGAATGGAGGGGCTACGTTATGATGAAAGGCTAACCAAATTAAACGTATATACTCTACAAAAAAGGCATCTACGAGGGGATATGATTACCTTATATAAATACTGTATATCCAGGGTCAATACAAGGTTTTGTCAAGGGAACTTTTTGTGCCAAGACGTTTTCAACTGACAAGGGGACATCATTTGAGATTAGAAGAAAACATATTTCACCTTAAAGAAAGAAAAGGGTTCTTCACAGTAAGGGTGGTTAATCTGTGGAATTCTCTACCAAAGGAGGTGGTGACAGCGGATTCAATAGATAACTTTAAAAAGGCATTGGATATATTTTTAAATAAAAAGGGCATTAAGAGCTATCCTGGATAAATAGAGAGGTAGTATTGATCCAGGGATGAATCCGATCGCCAGTATCTGGGGTCAGGAAGGAATTTTATATTTTTTCCCCTGTTGAGACAATTGTCAAAGCTTCACTGGGGTTTATTTTTATGTTTGCCTTCCTCTGGATCAATTAACAATAAATCTGCATATTGCAGATCAGAGGACATCTGAAAAGGTTGAACTTGATGGACTAAAGTCTTTTTTAAAACCTACATTACTATGTAACTATGTAACACTGACAAGTCACATGACACAGAGGAGGGAAAATGGCTAATTGAGCCCAATTTGGACATTTCCGCTAAGGGGTGTACTCACTTTTGTTGCCAACTCTTTAGACATTAATGGCTGTGTGTTGAGTTATTTTGAGGGGACAGCAAATTTACACTGTTATACAGGCTATACACTTACTACTTTATAATAAAATATTTACAAACATGTGAGGGGTGTTCTCACTTTTGTGAGAGACTGTATATAAAATGATTTAGGAAACAAAATACGACATCCTTAAAGGATGTCTATCAAAAACAAAAATATTTACTGTCACTTAAGAAATTAACTGGATATATTATGACCATTTGGATTCAATTACCTGTTTTTTTTCTGTCATTTGTCTGATGATGTATCATCAAAGCAGAAAGCTAATTATTTTCACTTTAATATGCTTACTGCACAAAAAGACTTCAGTGACCTATTTTTTTTATGCATTTTAAATAACTTGTTAAACTATGATATAGTGTAATATCTTAAAAAAAAAGGTTCTACAGCTTTGTATAAGTAATTTATGAGCCATGCCTCTCATCAACCTGCACACAGGTATATGAAATTGTTGAGTTTCATTTCACTTTGACCAGCCTCTTCGCCAATATAAGTGGAGCATCCTTCCAATAGAAATGGTACTAACCTGCACAACAAAGTCATTGAAGCATAGCTTTGATACACTTACATATTTCCTTTGTATATATTTTTCTTCATAAACATAAACATCATAAACATAAAGTACTGAATAAAATGGTGATATGTGTATTTGTATAGAATGGGAATTTGCCACGTATACTTGCTTTAAAGAGTCACTATAGATCGTTTGGCCATAGACTATTAAAAACAGTACACAGTTTAAAATAAATAAAAGTAAAAAAATGTTCTTACGTTTGAATGTGTCAATTTTCCCTTAGCTTATCTCCTTCTACATGTGTCTATCAGGGGGTGTGGTCAGCTCTCCCTAGAAGTGGGATTAAAGAACAATGACCAGTCAAACTCTGGTTCAGATTGAGCATGTTCAGTGGAGAAGGGATCCCCATTAGGTCCAGCTGCAAATAGATTACCGTACAGCTGTGTATACAGTAGAGATGAGTTAATGACATCACAAGGTGGGGCCAGTGACATCAAAGCCCAGCCTCCTTCCAAACTCCATGATGGTCCAGCTCTCAGGCAGAGCTGTCCAAGCTCAATGACAAGGCCCCGGAGGACATGATCCAGAGCTCTTCTTGAGGGAACACTGACACAATTAAAAGTAAGAAAAAATATCAACTTTCTTTATTCTTTATTTTAAATTGCATGCTCTTTTTAATAGTTGTGTGCCCAACAACAGATGAGCTTTATTTGTAAATGCACTACAGTGGTCCTTAAACATGGAAGCAACTTAAAACAATAGTATACTTTAGACTGGTTATAATTATCAAGGTATAGTGTTAATGAAAAGCTGACATACCTGTAAACAATTGATTTAATGATAATGTAATTGTGTTAAATTGGTGCTATGTTCTTTTCCATCTATCAGAGGTCTGTTTTCAGTGGTTTAATTTTTTTAGTCATTCAGTCGTGTCCAACTCTCAGTGACCCTATCGACCACAGCAAGCCCAGCAAGCCAGGCACATTTTGTGTCTGTTTGTGCTTATCTATAAGGTTTTGTTGGCAAAGATACTTGACTAGATTATCAAACGTTATCAATCTGAGTTTTCTGATTGGTTAAAATCATTTTTCAATGAAATAAAAGGATAGGGTGACATCCAAAAATCAATTCTATTTGGCTGAAATATAATTAACACATATTTCAGCCAATCAGAATCCTCAAAAGAGCAGCAAAAGCCATTTGCAGTGGAGGAGCTCCTCATAGGTGGAGCGACATTAGTTAAAATATTTTCATTTTTAGAATAATGGAATTTTTAGGTCGAGGGCCATTTGAAAGCCCCAGAAGATGAGGGGCACTGGCTTCAATCAACAATGAAAAGGTCCAGAGCAAAAAATTGAGGACAAGGGCATTGATGATCATTGTTGGATGGCATTAAGGGTAGGTAAGTATGCGTTTTCTCCATACAGGGTTACATTTCATTTTTTATTTTATGTATTATTATTTTTTTTCTATTTTATTTGTATTATTTTTACATTTTTGTATTTTTACTGTTTTTTTTATATTTTTTTGAGATTTTATTTTTATTTTTTGTGATTTGTTTGATTTTTTGTTTAGTTACTTAAATTTTAATATTTTTGTTATTTTTATAGTATAGTGTTTTTTTTCTGCCTCTACAGGAGGTCATCAGTATGCTTAGGATTGAGGAGCATACTAGGCTTACTCACAGTATGTAACTTGCAGGATGCACAGCTAGAACCAAATGGAATGGCTTGGAGGGAATTTTGGTCACTGGAACTTGCTAGCACAGCTCATTTTAGGCTGCATTAATGAAGAACTGACATTTTGATGGATGGAATACATTCTAAGTTACTTATAACTTGCATCATAAATGACTGTGTGAAAGATTGGAATGGGGCTCTTAGTCTATGTTTTGCATAATATACATGTTTGGTATTTATTCTATTTCTCCTTGCTCAAAATTTGTAAACATTTACGTTATTGCAATTATATACATAAAGATATTCATCATTTGACATGTATACATTGATCTAATATTGTAAGTGTCTTACAGCCACATTAAATTCCAAGCCCGTAGCGGTCGCGGCACACCCTCAAAGCCTGCAGGCTTGAAATTCTGCATAGTTATAGAGCTATTACATTCAACCATGCCGTGACCTACGAGCTGTAGATGCAAGCCCGTAAACCCTTTTCGCGCATGCAAGCTGTTAAGGGGCTGGCCGAGACGTGATCCGCCGTTACAATCCAATTGCGGTATAACATAGTCCCACACAGGCCTCTCAGCCAAAAGAAAGAGGTCTAGCCGCAAATTATTGACAGAGGGACATTATAAATTTGCATTCCATCCGCCCATGCATTGACTGTGTTGTATTTTCTGACGAAGTAACATGCAGGTCCCAGAGTTGGAGATTTCTGAGAGAGAGAGAGCAGGAGTATTTTGAGAGTAGTAATTTGCGGTTTTGTTCACTTATCTTCTACTATTTATGATTTTACACTTAATCCTTTATTACACATATTTAAAGATTACACATAGAGACACATAGAGATAGGTCACTCCATACACACCTTCCCATCCCATCCCCCACACCCCATCCCCCAACAGTTATTAATTACACATAATACACACATTTTATTTTCCTATCATATATTTACAGTAACACTTATTTTTATATATCGTTCTATTATTTTTGGGATTGAAATGGAGGGAGGAGAGAGGATGGGAAAGGAGTGGAGAGGTGGGGAGGAGGAGAAGAGGAGAGGCGAGGAGGAGAGAGAGGAGAGAGAGGTGGCCCTGGGGAGTAGTGGTGAAAAGGAGGAGGAGAGGAGTGGTGGGTAGGAGAGGAGTGGTGGAGAGCAGGAGAGGAGTGGTAGAGAGCAGGAGAAGGAGAGGAGGAACAGGAGGAGGAGGAGAGTGTAGAGGGGGAGGTGATTGGTGGCCTGGTGGCCCTAGCACCGGGAACACCTAAAAGAGGGACAAAGTGGGAGTGGCCTGATCCCTGGGGGGGGGGTAGTTAGGGGGAGGGACAGGCCTCAGGGACAGGTCAGGGAAGTAAGGCTCCCCAAACAAAGTCGGGAGGGCAAGAGGCTAAGGGCAAGAACAGATCCCACAATTACACTCACCTAGAGAATGTGGTCCTCCTTGGTACTACCTGTGGCTGCCCTGTGATCCTTGCAGGCGGAGGGAAGTCAGGCCAGAGCCTAGGGCTCAGGCATGGAAGGAGGTTGCGGCCAAGGTTATAGCAGGAGGAGCAGTGGATGTGAGGTCCATCAAGCACAGTTTTGACGACATCAGGGCCAAGGTGAGGAGGATGATGGCCAAGGAGGACAACAATGTGACTGTGAGCTATAATGAGTGGGAGAGGGTTGCCAGGGACCTTCTGGTGCCGCTGCTGGATCTTCAGGCCTGGTGGTCCAGCAGGACCCATCCTTCATGTCAGGTGAATATCACATTACACCAACATGCCACCACATGTACATCACACACTACACATGTACATGATGACCAACAAGGGCACTGACATGTCAGCTCCATGGAATTAACAAGCGATAGGTGGATGCGTCATTAAATCTATGAAGCTGACAAATCACTGTCATTCTTGGGGACAACAACAATAATCAACCAATAGAGAGTTCATGTATTGGTGTGCCCACTGCAGCCTACGCAGTTACAGATTGCAGACAAAATCAAGATAGCATTAGGAGCCAAGAAAAATCAAAGAATAGATCATATCTGGCAGATGATAGCTAATCTGAGTTGCAATCCAGTTTCAAGCCTAGATGTCAGATAGTTAGGAATGTACACAATAAATGACACTAATGACATATACCTTTCTTTTCTATCTTTCAGCATCAAGAAAGTCTGAGTCCAGTGGCGAGTCAGAGGTGGGGTCATCGGCTCCATCGGAGTAGGAAGTGGAGGAGCAAGCTCCTGCCCAGTAGGAACCAGCACAGGTGGAAAAGGAGAGAAGCAGAGCCGAGGGCCTAGGTTCAGATGAGGAGGAAGTAATATGGCTAGTGGGATCACCATCAGGACCCCTAGCCACACCGCTAGTATTCAACCCCACTATTCCTCTCTTCCACAGACAGAGGACTGGCTGCCACCACCACTACCTTGCCCAACAGCACGACCGCCCATTTTGCAACATACTCCACCTTGTCCCCAGACCCTCCCCACGCACACAATGCCACCTCCTCACCAGGCTATGCCCCAGGGGCCTCCATCCACAACATCAGGCCAGGCTGCACAGGCAGAGATGCTGACCATCATGCGGCAGCAGTTGGAGTGTCTCCACGGTATTCAGGCCAGCAACTCCGCCAATCATGCAGGATTGGAGTGGACCACAGTGCATTCCAGGGAGTCATTGCTGAAGCCATGTGACATGCTCTGGTCCCCAGCCTCAACTCCTCCACCCGAAGGCATCCCCTGGCCACCCGCAGCCCGGCCCATCCTCTCCTCCCACCATGCGTCCACCACTGCAGGTGCCGTTGATGGCTACCTCCCATCACATGCTCCATGATCTTCTTCTCTGTGGACATGTAGAGTTCTGTTTAACATGTCACCAATTGATGGTCACTGAGGAATGCTGTTGAGAAGAGATGCTTCAGTCCCTATCTTTTTTTAAAGCCTTATTTTGTAGGTGTTTTATATTTAATTTTATTTTTTTGTATGTTTTTTGTTTTAGGTACAATTCAGATCCATGAAGGCATCTTCTGCATCTGCAAGCATTGTGAAATGTATGAGGTGTAAGGTTTTCTCATTGCTTCTCAGGTAGACATTCCTTCAATGACAGCCTTCCTTAACATGTAGCTCCCACAATCTTAAAGCAATCATATAGTCAGATATCTAAGACATGATTGTTGTTGGCTTAAATGTAGCCTAATACCACTATGGCAGTGGACTTGCAAAGTTTCACAATGGCATGTTAATGACAGCCAGCATTGATATGCACTAGTGAAGCATGTGATCCCGACCTCAATATCAGATCCTTGTGGCTGATGTAAGGAACAGTGAATCTGGCTGCTGACCTTTGTGTCCTCTACGTATTAATGGGTATTTTTCCATATTGCTTATTATCCAGAGACCTAGCTAATTATCCAGAGACAAATGCTTGCAGATGGGAATCAGGTGAGTTGGTATATTGTTACAGTTACAGTATGTTGCACTATACTGTACATGCATGTTGATTTTTTTTTAGCCTCCTCTGCCTTTTTTTAGGTGACCACTTTTTGTTTTGTCACCACACTGTATGTGTAAAACTGGATTGAATTACACAGTCCAGAGGTGTTTGCATCTGTTTCATTAAGCAGATCTATACAGGTTGTAAGTGCTATGCACATTAATGGTCTCTTCAATTAAATGGAGTGATTTCTGATGATCCTTTTTTTCATCAGATTCTGGTTGCATGTCGTGTAGTGACCACATGTGACCATGGTAGGTGCTATGCATCACATTACCCCCTGTAGGTATCCCATTTTCCCCACAAGCCTCTTGCTCTCCCGGGATCCACCCACACCACACCCATGAAATTAACGCACAGTCTCTGACTGTGCTCTGTGTATGAAATACAGCTTTGTTATATCTTTCTAACAGTGTCAGTGTGTTTTCAATGGTTGGAATTATGAGACATCCACATATATACCATTTGTGTCACATTCCTATATATGTAAACTAATGAGCCCTAGTTACTATGCAACAGATCAATACATATACTATTAATAATAATATTAATAATAATAGTAATAATAGCATTATATATAATATAATAATATATATCATACATAATAATAAAGGGTTAATATACATGCAAAGTCCAATCTGTGATACTGTGGAGTATCCACAATCCCCTGAGGGCCTGATAACAATATGGCAGGTAATACTGTAGTGAGTTGCCTGTTCCTTCTCTAGTGGACTGCAATTTGTCTCACCTCTCTGCTATGACCTGCCCACCTAGAGTGTAAAGCTCACAGCTTCATTGCAGTACACAAGCCCCTTCACAAACCACCACCAATTAGCAATGCTGAAGGGAACCAGGGGAACATATACCACATTAATCTGCTCTAACCCACCAGGAGGGGCCACAAAAACACATGGAGGCTGTGCAGAGGCACATGGATCAACAGCCAGTTCACCTCCATCTCCACTACGCACATCCTGAAAAGTTCCACACCATTGCTGGTGGCCATGTGCCAAGATGTATACCCATACCCATTTGGTGATCTCCCATTATGTTTTTGCTATCATCATCATTACATTAGTGTGGTGTACGTTCCCCTTGTCCCCTTGTGGATTGGTAAGTGATTGTGGTGAAGGGGCTTGTTTACCTGAATGAAGCTGTGAAGTATACCCTGTAGGTGGGCAGGTGATAGCAGAGAAGTCAGACAAATCACAGTCCACTAGAGAAGGAACTGGCAATCCACCCCAGTATCTTTGGCATGCAAACCTTGTGGAACTGCACAGGCAGAGGCCTAGCTAAATGTGCTGCAGTCCATATGGTCACAGATAGTCAGACACGACTGAAGGACTGAACAACAAATAATAAAATGTTCCCTTAGTACTTGATATATGGTATGTGGCGGTGTAATTTGGCCACTATTTGTTTTCCCAATGTATATGTGATGAGCGAGATGTATATGCAATCATATATATATTCCAGGGTCCACATTAGAGCCTTTGTGAGTGAGAAAGGGTTAATATGGCATCAGTTTCATGCTTTTGTGTTGCTATTTAATCGGGGAGTGTGTCTTTAATTGCTTTATGCATGTTGCAGCATGGCTTTTCATATTGGCATATGCATGACTATTCCAACATCTGATGACAGTAAATATTTTTTAAATGCCTATTTTTTATTTGATTATTAAACAAGTAATTGTAATGCTTTGTCCATATTTTAAAGTCCACTGGTGTGTTTATATTGTCTTTTACAGTGTTGAGGACTTGTCTGTAAACCCTTTGCGAGTCCTATTTGGAAGCTGTAATATTTTTGCCTCCATTTGCGGGTTACGGGTTTGAACGCCAGTGCGTCTTTGGGGATTTGTAGCAATTTAATAGCAATTTTCAAAACGTAACAGTTAAGGGCTTTACTGATCAAAGATTTTGTGGCAACGGAGTTCCGATTTCGACATCCCATAGGTTTTACCGCCTGTAACCTCCAGTTTGTTTGCGGGTAGCTGTAAGAGGCCAATTTAATAGCCATAAGTCTTGCGGGCTATGTTACAGGTTTTACACCTTGGGGTAATTTAATAAGGCTGTTCATTTTGTAAATGAGTTGCAACTGGAAGGTGGAAACCTTTTTCTTGTCTATTGTCATGGAAAAATATTTACATATACTGTGACCTCCGGGCGGAACGTAAAATACCAACTTGCAATTTGAAATATTTAATAAATATACCACAAACTAATTATACTCATTAACCACAAATCTCTTCCAGGAAAGTGCTATTCAAAACTGCTGTCTATACACTAATGTCATAAGGTATGCTGAGCATGAATTCTTTTTCTATGATTAATGAGGAGTGTAGGATGCTAACTATTTGAATAAACACTTGCCCAGAAAGCTTATATCAGGGGTATGTATGAGACATACAAATTTGTAGAGAAGTACACGGCAGGGAAGACTGAAGGGGTAGCCCCTCTAAGTTTCTTCAAAACATCAGCAATGAGTGTGGGGAATCCCTCTCTTATCAAAGCAATTTCACACATGTCCGCATTGAACAAACAAGGAAACACCGTTTATGTAAAGCATTTTATTATATTTTGCAGTAGGTTCTTAGCAAATAACTTAATAAAATTTCTCCTGGCGTCAAAGCACCAAGGGGTTATGTTACACAGTGTTGCACTGTTGCACAAAACATGTTGCATACATCAGTCACAAAATGACACAGACTGGAGCTAGAGTTTCAAAAATGGTCTTATTGCATGCAAGTTCCCACAGATAACTCTTCATTTTTTTAGGAATCATGTGGATATGAAAGCCATTGCTTTCCCATTTATGTTTGAGTTTATAAGACAGTGATGTGCCACTTGGTCATGCAAGGGCCACCAACAGTCCAAGATTCCAATCTCTCTCTCTCTGGCTTGCATCTCCTGCCCATAACTTGCAGCATGGTTGAATGTAATAGCTCTGTAATGCAGCAGAATTTCAAGCCTGCAGGCTTTGCGGGTGACCCATAGCTATTACATGCTTGGAATTTAATGTGGCTCTTAGAATGGCTTTGCACCTCTCCTGGTTTCAGGCAGGAGATGTAGAGGGCTGCTCCTCCATGTAGCACTAACAAAAGTTGGGCTTCTTCTGCTGTATGATATGATCACATTCCAGCCTCTGTACTTCTTCTTGACTGCTGGTCAATTCCTGATCCTTTCAGCCTGGCTCACAGTGTTTGACAGCTGTCGGGTCCACCTTAATCCTGCCAACATTAAAGCTCTACATTGAAATAATCAGGAGGAGTGATGATGGATGCCAATATAGCATTCCAGTTTACACTTAAAGTATGCTTTTTTAACATATGAGGGGTAATTCATTTTTCTTTTGCAGAAAATAAGTTTTGAGTATTTAAAAAAGTCTGATAAGCATGTTCTAGCAAGCGCGACTCGAGCCAATTCAAAAGATATAGTCAAAACCTTCAGAATGCTACATTTAAGATAGTGTTCTAAGGAATACGCATCTCTCTTCAATACTCCATTGTTTCCTTCAAATATTATCAAGTAGGTGTTAAGATTAGCGTACAATGGTGCCTAGTCTAACCAAAAAGGTCACACATATTCATTTTAATCCAGTTTAATGTTTTGTACCAAAGTGCACTCAAGCAGGTAGAAACAGATATACAAAACATATTTATCAATACATTCTAATTTATACATATACATGCAAACAGGGAGTAACTATTTGTGATTGGTGGAAACCAACCTTGTGACGATGAGGAAGAAATAGTTTTCAGAGAGAGAGAGAAGGTTCGTGGTCTTTACTGTTTTTCCGGGCTTTTGTCTCCTCTTGGTCTTTTCCTGCTTTTTCCTCAAGTCTTTTCTTCTGTAGTATTTTTTGGCTGGTCTTTTCTGGCTTATCTGATAATCCTGTTCTGGCAACATACTTGACTATTCTTCTGTGGCATAAACCTATGCCTTCTTCATATCTCCCCTAAGATATATTACTATATCTGTCTATATCTAAATTCTATTCTAGCTCCACTATTCTTCCTAACAAACCAATAACATAAAGAGGGATTACTACAGACTATCTTGAGAAGGGATCCTGAAAATGAGACAGGTGTTATCCTGAAATTCTATACATGGTATGTTTAACTTTCTAATTTGTAGTAGAGTTACAATTAGCCCAATATACCACAATCCTTCTGTTACCCTTTTGGGAGTGGTCACAGAACCAAGACTCATTAGTGCCTGCATTCCGGACTGTAGGTGTTAATGAATATATTTTAATCTGTGCCCATATTTCCTAAAACAGACTAATTGAATTTATTCACTAATGTAACCATTTAACTATGTTACAAAACCAATGATTAAAAACACCTATACAGCAAACCATACTTAGCAATACTCATATATATATAATCTTGTATCACACAATCAACAAAACTGTCTTACATCATTATTGATTGAATTGACCGATTTGATAAATTAAATTAAATGCAATCAATTTTAAATGTAAGACCAGTAACCAAATAATAGCTTGCCAATACATAAATACAAAGGCTATATAGTTTGCAATCTCAGATATAACTAACTTGATTCTTGCTTCAATATATATTTCTATATTTTAACTGCTATATAAATTGTTATATCATATTTAGTGCTTTCACAGATATTAAGTCATTAATATCATATATACTGTAACAAATAGTCAGCTGATTGGTTATATACTTTACATATCATTATATTATTATATTCCAACATTTTATTAAGGTTACTAAAACTAAGCCTTAAAGACTGCCATTTTACAGATCTTTCCTATTACAAATCCTAATAACATAACATTTTTAGTAACCCATAGTTTTCTGGTAGCAAAGTCATAGCAAAAAAAATTGTAAACAAATTAATCTTTAACAGTGGAAACATTGTTAATACAATAGATGGACACGGTTAGGCTAGGGGAAATAAAACTATTATTTCTGTCTTTTTTGGAAGGCTAGTAGGAGGATAGCCTAAATTTAATTAAGAAGGTGGAGGGGATGGAGAGGGCAGGAAAGAAGAGTGGAGGGAATGGAGAGGTAGGGAGCAGAGGCGGATCTACCAGTGGTGCAGGTGGTGCTGTGCACCAGGGCTCTCCTTTGGGGCCCAGTGCTGTGTAATTTCTATTTGTATTTATTTTTTGCATTTTTTGCCCCTAATGTAGGGGCCCCCTGTGTCCCCCGACAGCCCGGCACACCATGAAGAGAAGGCCTAAATGACGGTGAGGTGGGAGAGGAAAAGTGATTATTCTCAGGTGCGGATGTAGGCTTAAGGGAGGAGTTATATAGGGGAGGAGAGAAGTTCCCTCCCACAACTTCCAGGTTATACCTGGTTATTTGTGGTTGTGACCTTCTCTAGGATAGTAGCTGGTGGGTGGCTTTCCAAGCCTGTTTAGTTTCTGCAGAAGGAAAAGGTATATAGGCTGTGTAACAGTTTGACTTCCAACGTCCCATGGATTGAATTATGTGCGTGGGTATGTTGGCTTTGGAGGCTGAAGAGGCGGCTCCTATGCAGAATGAGTGTCCCGAATAGCTCAAAGGGTCTAGGCCGAGTTTGAGTAGTAACAGCCTAATGTAGTGAATGAAGGAGGTGGTGGACAAGGGTTGGCTTGATATGCTCAGGAGTGGGTGAGTGGATGGTTTGGTATAAAATTTGATAGTGGCAACTGGACACCAGTTGTTGAGAGTGGAATAGTAAGTGATACGTATGGGTTTGTGACTAGTTTTGAAGCGCTGGAGCATAAGCGTGAAGTGATCTGGGTGCAGTAGTAAGATAGTGTAGGTTGTTTTGAGATGTGGTAAACTCACCTGGTCGCAGAAAGCCATAGAAAGCCAACATGATGGCCCCTAAGTTCGTCCTGGATGTGTCTGGACCGAAAAGGTTAGTGGAAAGCAGGGCGGTCATCTTTTTGAAGATAGCGCTGTCTATGGGGTGGCGTTGTGGTTTGGAGGGTGGTGCTCTGTGCTGTAGGCCTCTGAGAAATGATTTGATTTGAGGCGATGATACGATTGATTTGTCTGTTTGAAATATGGAGGTGAAGTGAAACTGTACGCCCGCTATATACGCTTTAATGGTGCGTGGGTGTAAGCGGAGTCGACAATCACAATGGGAGGCAAATGCGGTTATGGTAGTGGAGGTATATGGAGGTTTTATTTGGTAGTGTGCAGCAAATATTGGGAATAAGTGCCATGCTCTTGAGTATGTCCTCAGGGTATTGATTGTCAGTCCTTCTCGCATAGTGTCTTGGGCGGCTTGGATCAGCGACGTTAAGCCAAGTTGCGCGCTACTTGAGGTGGATGGATGCTCTTGTAGTGTGGTGGTACGGATTTGATGTCCTGTGGAGCGAAATCGTGTATGGTGAGGTGCGCAGTGATGATCTTGGAATAAATGCGACATTGGTTTATAAAGCAAATGTAAGCCAATTATCGTATAAGCGACATGGTTGCGATATCGTCTGCTTTTAGTTTGGTTAATGTGCAATGAGTTGGCTCGTGGTTTGTGAGCAAGAGAACAGTTCAGCCTGTCCACTGTGTACTCCTAGCGACTGCGGCGAAAAGTGCTGGTATTACATCTGAGGTGGAGTTTGCAGCAGAGTTTGTCAGAGGCCATGCTTATGTGATGATTTCTGAAGCGTGGAGTATCTTGAAATGAGTGGTAAACATGTGCAGTGTGAGCGTTGGTGATGTTTTTGTGGGATTGGCGAGAAAAAATGATCTCCCGTTCAACTGTCGGAGGAATTTTGACCATATGTAGATGTCTTCTAAGGATTGATCATTAAGAATGAACGGTTGTGGCGAATTGGGATGCTTTGTTAATTGAGCAAAAAGGTTTCTCGTAAATGGTCTGGCTTGTGGAAGGATGTTGGCTGTGTATGTCAGGTGGCCTAGGAGGGATTGTAGTTCCTTAGTGGTGCATCTCTTGGATTTTTTTACATTTGCCAGGAGAGTTTGAACTTGATCTAATTTGGTGTCTGGGAGGCTAGCTTTCATTTACCAGGTGTCTAAGTTGATGCTGAGAAATTCGAGTTTGTGAGTGGGGCCAATGTTCTTGTCTGACGCGAATGGTATGCGTAGATCTGTAAATAAAGTTTTGGATATTACCAGACTTGATGGTTTGGAGGTAGCTGGCTCTATATACAGAAAGTCGTCCAAGTAGTGGATCACTATGGGGCATCGTTTGACGTGGGTCAGGATCCACTGTAATCCTTGAGCGAAGTAATCTAATATTCTTGGACTACTTTTAGATCTGAATGTCAGCCTGTTTGAGAAGTAGTATTTATTCTTCCACTTGATGCCAAAGTGAAGGATCCAGGGGGATCTGTTTAAAGGCGTCTTTTATATTTGTTTTGGATAGCCAGCATCCTGGACCCAACCTAACTATGTGTGTTATAACGTTTTCTACCCTTGGGTATTGGAGTGTATATTTGTCTGATGGTATTAGTGAGTTGATGCTCGGTGTGGTGGGGTTGTGGGGGGAAGAAAGGTCTACAACTAGGCGTTTTTTCTAAGTATACTTACGTGTAGCCACTCCGATGAGATTGATTCTCCAGATATGAAACGGCAGGGTAGTGAAAGGACCCAGGAGGTAGTTGTTGGCGATTTTGGTGTTGAGGAGTTGGTTCACTACCTCAGGTTCTTTCGTAGCAGAGATTAAATTAGCGCTAGCAAAGGAAACCTGAGGTAACACAGTGACCTCTGTGTGGAAACCGTTAGTGAAACCTGTTAGGAGGTAAGAAGTGAAGGGGCGTGCAGGGTGGTGTTTTAGGTAGTGCTCTAGGAGTGGTATGTTCAAGTTAACTAGTCATGACAGGTGCACTATTTAGGGACAAATGATCTTTGTATGAGCCTTGTGGCATACTGAGCATACATGAAGTAGTCTGCATCAGGTAAACGTGCAAGCCTTAGTGTTGAAATTATTGCATATGGCGCTTAAGCCCAAATAGTGCAGCTGTCTCCCTAGTCTGTCTTTCTGTGAACGAGGTGTGGAAGGTAGAGTCATAAATGGTGAAGGAGTGTTGGGACAAAAGGTTGTTCTATGTATAGGTGACTGACTCCGGCAAAGTATCGGCAGAACAGTTTGTGGCCCAGGTGTGCCCCGTTTACTGTGTAGTGGAACTGAGAGAGTGCTGCAGCCGCTTTGGCAGAGAAAGACTTGTAGTAAACGTAATAGTAATATCCGCTGTATTTGTGCCCTAGGTCTATGATGAGATAAAGGCAGTCGTCTAGTTCTTGTCTTCTGTACGGATAGGCTGAGCACAATATGTCCCTGTAGACGCTAAAAGCGAGCACGAATTCTGTTACTGTAAGTTTACGATTCAGGCATGGATCCTTGGCGTGGATCGTAACCGATACATTTTTCCTGTGACAAGGTTTTGTTCTCTGAGCCTTCTTGGGAAAGTATGAGTAGTATCACGAGGTTGATATCCTTGCCATCTAATACATCCCGTGTGATTTGCGGGGAGACAAAATATGATGGCATTATGGCAGGAGGAATGCTTGAGGCCTCACCTGGTCTGGCGGCAAGCGCTGAGAGGCCCAGTTTTGGTTCCGGGGTTAGTGGACTTTCTATTCTGGTCATATGTTCCTCCAGTGAATTTATGGATGCTGCAATGTCCGTCATCATGTGTTGCATCTGAGCGATACGGTCTGGTGGCGGTAGGTTAGCAGGCAGTTGATTTTGAGGTGCCCTTAGAAGCCTGTAGAGTTCAGCCTTCCTGGTTGATGCAGGATATGGTATGCCTCTGTGGACGAGTTCTTTGATTATTCTCGGTACGGTCCAGTTGCGTATGAAGTATTACTACCTTCTAAGGACGGAGATCTCGGTGAGGAAGAAGCGGCCTGTGAAGGCGTGCTTTCCGCGTCCGAGAGGGCTTGGTCGGCCATGATTATCGTTAGAGTCTATTGTAGAAAAAAGGGGATTGAGGTGAGCGAATAGTGAATGGCATGGTAGAATAGTGGGGTTTGGGATGTAAGGTTAGGTAGGGGCACGTGATTCGAGCATAGTCCATTTGGGCGTATGGTACTGTGCTAAAGCGCAACAGAATTGATGCATATGGAACTTGTGAAGCAGTAGTTCTATGAGTTACGGTGGGCGCATTGTATAAACATACGCGTGTACAGTGAAATAATCCTACTAAGTGTTTTGGTTAAAAAAAAGCAAAGTTGTACGATAAATGTGCGTATGACTATAGACAGAGCAGCTAAGGGGTTTGTAACCTTAGAATAAAGCGTGTCTACTGGATTTACTGAGGAGGTAATCATAGTGCAAGTCTAAACTGGCAGAGCTGAGATGCATGTGGAAACTCCAGTTACTGTGCTGTTTGTGATGTACTTTAGGTACTTGTAACTGTATGATTTAATTTAGCCCAGGCTTCAGGACTGAGGGCTAGTGCTGGCATAAATGAAATGTGAGGATAGAGTAGGGGCCAGAAAAGGTAGAAATAGGGGCAATCACAGGGAAAATGAGGTCAAAAGGAGGGGCCGCAGGGGTGAACAAAGGGAGCAAGGGAGCACCGGCCCAGAGCGGGGAGGAGAAAGGAGGAGAAGAGGCGGAGCCACCAAAGGAGTGGCGTGCCGCGGGTGCCTAACAGGTGACTATTATATACATCAACATACCACCACATGTACAACACATGTACACCACACACATAGATAATACACAACCCATGTAAATGCTGTCCAACGATGAGAGAGATACTTGAGCTCCATAGATCTGTCTCAGGAGGAGGAAAAAAGAAAGAGTCAGAGCGCCCGAGGTCTGAGGAGGATTCCAGGATTATGTGGACAGTAGGGTAACTACGTCTTCCAAGTCAACTCACTGCCTGGGTCCTCATTCTAGACTGACACAACCATCACCCCCTTCACCCATCACAAGAACATAGTAGCTCCCACCACCACCAGGTCGCCCACTCCAAGCACATGAGTACCTCGAAACATGGCCACCACTACTGCCCCCTCCTCCCCCCACAGCCATGCCTGACACAACCAGACCTCCACTACCATACCCACAGTTAGAGGGCACCATGGTGGAGTTGCTGGACATATGCAGGGACAGGGACACTATGCGGTGGCACCAAATCAGTGTCTCCTCCTACCAGCCTTGCCATGCCTCCTGCTCCAGTGCTGCTGCTTATAGGAGCCCAGTTTCAAGGTGGAGGAGGAGATATGGGCTACAACTAGAATTTAACCTTCTCAAGAGAACTGCTCAGTGACGATCTATTGGTCCAAATGTAATCAAGCCTATCTTCAGAGTAAATAATTATGGCCTATGTGATGGTGACATTTTATAACCATGTGGCTAGCCACTATCACTTGGTCCATGATCCTCTTTCTGTGGACACATATGTTTATTTTTTACTTCTCACCAATTGATAGTTACTGAGGAATGTCGTTGAGAAGAAATGATGCATTTTTTTATGCCATACTGTTTAACGTTCTTTGCTATATTTAGATTTTAAGCAAATTTCAACTCTATAATAGCATCTTCTTCATCTTCAAACAGTGCTATCAAATAATTTAAGTTAAATATATACACAGATAGCCATTCCATCAATGACATCCCCCAGCAGAATGCCATAAATAAAGACATACAGTATATCATGTTTTAATACACTTGGTTGTTGCAAGGTTTTATTTAGACCAATACAGAAATCAGTTTCCCTTCTCTGTGCTCCTTTTTCCATTTATGGGTGTGAAACCATTTGCAGGTTTGGGAAATTGATCATTTTCCCCAAGCCCAAAATGGGTTTCCGATTTACGGGCTTAAAAAAAATTACATCTTTACAGCAATAAAATGTAAAGCCTGGCAATGCTGTTTGCCACACAATGCGAGGCTCTCCCCCCTCTAACTTGCAGGCCTCGCAATGTATTTAACAGCTAAGAATTCCCAGTGAGATTCCACATAGTAACAGATGGTCATGGCAAGTAATTTCTCATGACAGATACAGAATGGTTTGAACTACTTGTAGATGAAGATCAGGTAGATATTCAGCACTGTACTTTGGCGTTTATTGCAAACCTCCCCCCCTCTACTTCACGAAGGCTCTCACCGCGAGCTCCGCAAAGAGTGGCTTTGCCGCTCATTTCAGGCCCCAGCCAACCCGAAACTTTCGGGTCCCGCAATGAGCGCGTTCGGTGTTGGTTGTGAGCCTCTTCTCCCCCTCTACTTTAGGGGCCTCAGCCCACCAACAACTTTTTAGCCCTGCAATGAGCGGCTTTGTTCATTGCAAGCCTCTCCCCACTCTCTCACCCCTGTGTCTCTTTACCCCCTCTCCCTCCCCTGTTTCTGTGTCCTCTTCTCTCCCTCCTGTGTCTCTTTGCCCCTCTCTCTCTACTGTTTTTTTTTTCCTTATCTCCCTCCCCTGTGTCTCTTTCCCTCCTCTCTCACCCCTGTGTCTCTTTCTACCCTTTCCCCCCTCTCCCTCACCTGTGTCTTTCTCCCCCCTCTTTCCCCAATCCAAAATGGGTTTCCAATTTACCTGCTTGAAATAAAATGACGGCTTTACAGCAATAAAATTTGAAGCCTGGCAATGCTGTTTGCCACACAATGTGAGGCTCTCCCCTTCTAACTTGCGGGCCTCGCGATGAGCACCAAAGCCTCTCCACCCCTCTACTTTAGGGGCCTTGCTATCAGCGGCTTTGCCACTCATTGAAGGCCTCAGCCAACCCGCAACTTTTGGGCCCGCAATGAGCACCTTCAGGGTTTGTGGAAGACTCTCCTCCCCTCTACTTTATGGACTTCACAATAAGCACCTTTGGCGCTCATCATGAGCCCTGCAATGAGCCCTGCAATGTAAAGCTGTCTCTGTCCCCTCTTTTTTGTATAATTAAAATGCCTATTTTTTACTCTGTATCTTGATCTTTAAATCATTGTTAAGCCACATCAGATGTGATTTACTCCTTCTGCTTGTATCTCGACATGGTGTATGGTGATACGTATGTTTATCTAGTAAGGATTTGAATGTTGTCCATTTATGTTCAGTAGTTTTACCTGTCAGTTCTTTGTCCCAGTCTATACTTTATATTGCTGCCCTCAAACCTTTTAAAATGAAGAGTTTTTTGTCGGCCCCTTACAGTTTAAAAAAAAAAAATTATTCAGTTTTTTTAACTCAAACCTCAAATGACACTGTGTTGTGATCACTGTTTCCCAAAGGTTGCCCAGTTTTAACATTTGATACTATATAAATATTATTTGTGATAATTAAATCCAAGATAGACACAATTCTAGTAGGTTCTTGTATAACTTGGGCCAGATAATGATCTCCCGAGTGTACTCAAGAATCTGCTCCCCTTAGTTGAACTGCTGGTATCATACATCCAGTTGATTTCAGGATAGTTAAAATCACCCATTATTCACACTTGCCCATGTTTAGTTGCATTGCCAATCTGTAGCAATAATTTCCTCACTTTCAATTATATTTGGGGGTTTATAGCATACTCCAACTAATATTCTTTTAGAATTTGCTCCTCTGCTATTTAACTCTACCCACAAACATCTGACATTATCGCTAGTTCCAGCAAAACTATCTTCTCTGACTATAGGTTTAAATTCAGGCTTAACATACAGATCCCTCCTCCTCTTTTACAATTGCCCCTATTTTTCCGAAATAGGTTATAACCATTCAGATTGTCAGTCCAGTCATTAGATTCATCCCACTTGTTTCAGTAATGCCTATTAAATCCCATTTCTCATTAACAGCTAATAATCACAACTCTGCCATTTTTCCTGGCAAGCTTCTTGCATTAGTTCTGAAGTGCCTGCCACTGTACTTGAATTACTTAGCAATACCCCCCTATTGACTATACTAACCCTCCCCTTTCTCCACCCCCATGACTAGTTTATACATTCCTTACCCCCTCTAAACTTTCTAATCTATTACTTCTATCTATTATACCTGTCATAGATAAATGGACCCTGGACCAGATAGCTATTCTATTTGTGCATACATGTGACAGGATGTACACTGGGTGAGGTTGTCATGTGACTGGCTCATAATTACCAACTACAATATTTAGTGTGAAAAAACTTTATACATTATATTTGTGTAAAGTTTGAAAAAAATGTTTTCTTTTCTTTTTTGCATTATAAATTAACTCCCCTTTCTTTGAACTCCCTCCTTTTTTAAACTCCCACACTTATAGTAGAACCGGACTTTTATTAGAACTGTTCACAAGCTCACAAGTTTGCTCCTTCCTCTGTTTAAATGTGAATCTGACTATTCACCTGTATACAATCAGTGCACACAGCAAATAAACACACTTTACTTCCCAGAAGTTAATGCAAACAGACGAACACAAGTCACAAACTTATATGCAAGTTTACCACATGCAGAAACACTCTCCCTCCCTCTCCTCTCTCTCTGTGCCTCTCTTCCTGCCTCCCTACCTCTCCCCCATCTATGTGCCTTCCTCCCTCTCTCTCTGCCTCTATCCCTCTCTCCCCCCTCTGCATCTCTCACTCTCTGCTTTCCACTCTGTTTCCCCCTTCTCTCTCTGCCTCCTCTCTCTTTCCCACTTCCCCTCTCTCTCTCTTCCCCTTCATCCCTCCCTCTCTCCTTTCTCTTTTCCTCCCTTTCTCTCTCTCTAACTCTTCCTCTCTCCCTACTTACCTCCCTATTACTTTATTTCTTTCTTCATCTCTCTCTGGCTCCCTCCCTTTCTCTTTCTCCGTCTCCTACCTCTCTGCCTCCATCGCTCTCGCTCTGCCTCCCTCTTTCTCTCTCTCACCCTCTCTTCTCCTCCTCTCTCTCCATCCCTCCCTCTCCCTCTCTCTCTGCCTCCTTTCTCTTTCCCTCCCTCCCTCTCTGCTTCTTTCCCTCTCTCTCACCCTCCCTCTGCCTATCAACCTCTCTCCCTCCCTCCCTGCAAGAGGGATCCCTCTTTCTCTCTGTCTCTTCTCTCTCTCCTTACCTGTAGTGCGGCTCCCTCTCTCTCTGCCTTTTCTCTCCCTCCCTCCCTGTAGAGTGTCTCCCTCTCTTTGCCTCCTCTCTCCCTCCCTCCATCCAGATGATAGAGATGAAAAAGCTATACTGGTAGCCAGTCATCAGACCCAAAGATTATTTAATAACTGCATTTTCAAACCAGGGAAGTTTGGTTGTGAAAATCCATTTTGGTTATGAAGCTCTAAATATGAGTGTGTTTGTAAGATTTTTGGTCAGGAATATACTGAATATCTCTTTCAAATTAAATTTTTAAAGTGAGAAAAGTATACAAACTCCTACTGAAATGACCTGGAATGACAACCAGGTGGTAAAGCAGGATTGGCTGCTATATGTTGCAATTAAGACTTATATGAAACAAACCCATATTTGTAGCAACTGTCTCTTCTTATCTGATCTGAAATTTGAGAGCAATTGAGAGGCTAACTGCTTAATGAATAACATACCAACATTTGTCATCTCCACGAAGATAGAAAAGGGTTCTTCAGTATGCATTCAAGCACTAATTGCGAACTCTGCATCTTCAAAATAGTGCACTTTAAAGTCGCCCAAGAACGGAGAACCCACCTTTATGTTTATGTGAAAACATGGTTTTCTTGCATTTCTAGCTCTGCCATCATTAGGATATTTTGCAAGTTCTTGAGGATTTGATATAGATATAAAAGCCTTTGGAAAAGGGTAATTTCTAGAGCATTAATTTGCCTTGACTAGTAGAACGTGAGACAGGACCAATTTTGGAGATCAAAGTTTGCTCTGTGTTTAAGAAATAAAATGAAGGAGTTTGTCAATTAAAGTAAAACTGTTCTTTGATAATATCTGTTGAGAAGAGAGGTAACTGTTAAGAAGTTATCTTGATACTTTCCCAAAGTCTTGTAATACATTTAAGAGATTAGGAATAGGTTTGGTATTGTGGAAATTATGTGTAGTTGGCCCAATGTTAATTCCAATAATATCATGGTGATGATGTATTAGGCAGGCTAAAGAACAATACGAAGACAATTTAAGTATCTCTCAAAAGTAAATAAAATGAGATTACTTTTTTGGAAAGGATAACAAACTCTGCATGCAAATGTCATGAGAACCTGGACAGCCTTACATGAAATTTTAAATATGGGTCAAAATATGTCCAAAACTTTCTCAAAAGAAATTAGACAGTCCATCAGAACCAGGAGCACCTTACCAGATTTGAGATATAATTTGTCAAGAGTACAATTTTCCAAAGCTGATAATGTTAATACCATTCTTCCCTTATGTGTGGGTCTTCAATTGAACTCCCATTTCACTACTTCCCTTATTTTAGAATGAGAGTGAGTGCTTGTATCACATGCATCCTTTGGTGTCTTCTCATTTGTTGGAAACCAGCACTCTATTATTATATAAAACTTATTTTGGGCTTATGTGCACCATTTTCCTTTTCTGCTGCAAAACATTCAACAAACACTAAAACATATTATAATTAAGGCACTGTGCAATATATATGAATCTAGTATATACAGTATGTTTTTTCCTGTACCGCCGTGCTTCTCTTTTTGCCACAAGAAGCACCTGAAAACTTTTAAGGACCCTGTGCTATCAGTTAATCCATGAACTTCTTCAATGAAGTTCCCACATCACATCTGGTCTGTGAATCATAGTTTGAGAGCATATGCGTATTAAGACCCAGAGTTGAGGGGCTACATACCACCCCATATCCACCTGCCTTTAGCTTAGAGGAATTCCTCTAGGTCGTGGGTTTTGGGTCTTACTCTCAGTGTGCAGCCTCCATAGTCAGCCCAGGAATGACCTGTCCTCATGATACAGGAACACAGAAAAGCACTACTACCCCCAGTGGCTAGTAGCAGAGATGCAGGCAGAGTCCTTCAAATCAATTCCAGTGGTTACATAGTTACATAGTAATTGAGGTTGAAAAAATACCTTTAGCCCATCAAGGTCAACCTTTCTTTTAAGTTCTCCTCTGATCTGCAATATGTGGATTAGTTGTTAATTGATCCAGAGAAAGGCAAACAGAAAATAAACTTTGCCAATTGCCTCAAAAGGGAAAATTCCTTCCTGACCCCAGATACTGGCTATCCAATCCCTTTTTAAAGTTACCTATTGAATCCACTGTCACCACCTCCCTTGGTAGATAATTCCACAGATTAACCACCCTTACTGTAAAGAACCGTTTTCTTTCTTTAAGATGGAATCTTTTTACCTCTAACCTCAAAGGATGTCCTCTTGCCAATTGAAAACCTCTTGGCACAAAAAGCTCCCTTGAGAAATGTTTATACTGACCCTGGATGTATTTATATAGGGTAATCATATCCCCTCTTAGATGCCTTTTTTCTAGAGAAAAGAAGTTTAATTTGGTTAGTCTTTCTTCATAACTTAGCCCCTCTATTCCCCTTATTAGTTTTGTAGCCCTTCTCTGTACTTTTTCCAGTTCTAAAATGTCCTTTTTATGAAGTGGTGCTCAAAATTGTACTCCATATTCCAAATGAGGGCGTATTAGGGATTTGTATAGTGAATAATTATATTTGCTTCCCTTGCTTCTATACCCTTCTTAATACATGCTAATAGTTTATTTGCCTTTGCAGCTGCTGCTTGGCATTGAGAACTGTTACATAGATGGTTGTCCACAAGCACTCCCAAATCCCTTTCAATATCTGATACGACTAGATTGGTTTCATTACGTTTATAAATTGCCTGGGTATTTTTCCTTTCAAGATGCATAACCTTACATTTATTCGTATTAAATCTCATCTGCCATTTAATCACCCATTTCTCTAATTTATGCAAATCCCTTTGGAGGGAAAGTACATCATATTCTGATTTAATTACCTTTCACATCTTAGTGTCAAATGGAGACACTACTTTCCAATCCTACTTCTAAGTCATTAATAAGTATGTTAAAAAGGAGAGGACCTAATACTGAACCATGAGGAGCCCCACTTACCACATTAGTCCAATCCGAGTATGTTCCATTTACAACAACCCTTTGCTTCCTGTCTTTTAGCCTGCACTCGACCCATGAGCAGATATTTACTGCAATTCCTGTATCACTTAGTTTGCACAATAGTCTCCCATGTAGCACTGTATCAAAAGCTTTTGCAAAATCCAGAGAGACTACATCCACTGAGTTGCCTTGATTCAGGCTCCTACTAACCTCCTCATAGAAACTAATTAGATTTGTTTGACATTACCTATCCCTCATAAATCCATGTTGACTCCTACTTGTAATCCTGTTCAAATAGACATATTCATGTATATTATCCCTTATTAACCCTTCTAAAAGCTTTCCCACTACAGAAGTGAGTCTTACAGGTCTACAATTTCCCAGATTTGCTCTGGCTCCCTGCTTTTCTCCAGTCATCTGGTAGAGACCCTGTGTTGAGTGAATCTTGAAAAATTAGATATAATGGCTTTGCTATTACAGAACTCAGTTCACTCAGTACTTTTGGATGTATTCCTTTAGGACCTGGAGCTTTATTAACATTTATTTTTTCCAACCAGGATTTCTTCCTGCGTTAACCAATTATTTAGTGATGGTAGTCTAGCCCCATTATGTTGCAGTATCCTTATTACTGGTACCTCCCTTGTGTATCCCGAAGAAAAGATCCTATTTAGCTCATCTGCCTTTTCCTGGTCACTAATTGTCAAATGGCCTGATTCACATTGTAATGCTCCTATAGCTTCCTTCCTGGCCTTTTTCCCATTTATATACTTTAAAAATATTTTAGGGTTAGTCTTACTCTCCTTTGCAACTCATTTTTTATTTTAGACATTCTAACAGCCTTTTTGCAAGCCTTATTGAATTCCTTGTACTTACGTAAAGCAGTCTCTGTCCCCTTTTGTTTGAAGAATTTAAATGCCTGTTTTTTACTCCGTCTCTTGATCTTTAAATCATTGTTAAGCCATGTTGGATGTAATTTACTGCTTTTACTTTTATTCCCACATGGTATATGCCTATTTGTATGTATACTTAGGCCCTGATTCTATTACCGGCCGTAGGAGATGCGGGGCCGCAAGGACCGGCCGCAAGCTATTCTGCTATTCTATTCCCCTCCGGCCGGGGATTCCGGCAGGCTTGCAGCCGGCGCCTTGCTATCCCTTGCGGCCGCACGCGCCGCAGGAAAGCCTTTCATCTAAAACGGCCGCAAGAGTTTCGGCTGCAAGAAAAGCCCGGTTGCTATTCTATTGCTCCGGGAACCATCTCTGCAAGGCTAAAAGCAAGCCGCAGCTTACTTGCAGGAAAAAGGTCCCGCTAGCACCAATTAAGCACATTATAAAGCCAAAATAAAGCCATCCTGCACTCTGAGGAGACTAAAAAGTGATTGTAGGTGTTAGCAAAAATAGCACAACATTCCCCTACACTCAAATCCGTAAAAAACATATTTTTTAATTTATGTCAAAAATCCATGTAAAAAGTCCAGAGTGCTTGGAACACCTCAGACCCGGCCACGCTGCGGCCGGAAAATAAACAGTTAATGTAAACTCGGATTTGGGCTGATGTGCAAGCTTGAGAGTGGGTTACTATTAATCCTCATGTCCCCCAATATGATCCCTAGCATTTACAGAGCTTTACAGTGCTGTCTTGAATTTATTTTTGACTTTAAAGATTTCTGAGCTTACGGCCGGTTGCAAGATATACGGCCGGCCGTAAGAGGAGATCCTTGCGGGGCAGTTTAATAGAATTGCGAGGTAACGGAACCCCCGCAAGGAATCGCAGCCTTGCGGCCATTTTACGGCCGATAATAGAATGAGGCCCTTAGTACGGATTGAAATGGTGTCCATTTATGTTCAGTATTTTTACCTGTCAGTTCTTTGTTCCAGTCTATGCTTTGTATTGCCCTTAGACCTTTAAAATCGGCCCTTTTAAAATTAAGAGTTTTCATTAGCCCCTTACAGTTTAGGTTTTTTAATTCAATCTCAAATGAGACTGTGTTGTGATCACTGTTTTCCAAAGGTTGCCATATTTCAACATTTGATACCATATCAATATTATTTGTGATAACTAAATCCAAGATAGCTTCATTTCTAGTAGGCTCTTGTATAACCTGGGCTAGATAATGATCCCTGAGTGTACTCAAGAACCTGCTCCACTTAGCTAAACTGCTGGTTTCACTTATCCAGTTTATTTCTGGGTAGTTCAAATCTCCCATTATTAGACCTGCCCATGCTTAGCTGCATTTCCAATCTGTAATAATAATTGCATTTCCTCACTTTAAATTATATTGGGGGTTTATAGCATACTCCTACTAATATTCTTTTGTATTTGCTGCGCCACTATTTAACTCTACCCACAAACATTCAATATTAACACTAGTTCCAGCATAAATAACTTCTCTGACTATAGGCTTACATTCAGGCTTAATATACAGACAAATCCCTCCTCCCCTTTTACTATTGCCCCTGTCTTTCCTAAATAGGTTATAACCATCCAGATTAACAGTCCAGCCATGAGAATCATCCCACCATGTTTCAGTAATGCCTATTAAATCCCATTTATCATTAACAGCTAATAATTCTAACTCTCCCATTTTTCCTGGCAAGCTTCTGGCATTAGCAAGAATATACCTCTTGTTATGAGTATACTAACCCTCCCCCATCTCCTCCCAGATGACTAGTTAATTCATGCCTTACCCCCTCTACACTTACTACCCCATTACTTCTATCTAGTCCCTCTATCCACATATTAATTTTAAAACTCCCCCAGCCGTTCTACCGTCCTTTCCCCTAGCACAGCAGCTCCCTCGTCATTAAGGTGCAGTCTATCCCTGCTATAGAGATTGTACCCACGTGAGAAGTCAGCCCAGTGCTCTAAAAACCCAAACCCCTCCTTAGGGCACCACTTTGTTAGCCACACATTAATCTCCCTAAGCTCCATCTATCTCCCTGGGCTGGCATGTGGCACTGGTAGTATCTCAGAAAATACTACCTTGAAGGTCCTTCCCTTCAGCTTATTCCCTAATCCTCTAAAATCATTCTTTAGGACACTCCATCTTCCACTAACTTTTTCATTGGTACCAATATGTACCAAGACAACCGGTTGATTTCCAGCCCCTCCCAATAGTTTATCTACTCGATCCACAACATGTCAAACCCGAGCAACAGGGAGACAACAGACTGGTTAAAGTTATTATGTTCCCTCAGAATGAAACAGACACATCAAATTATGTATGTTCACCTGTCTCCCATTTACTGATCTGACACAGTATTTATCTATACTGAGGCCCAGCATGTCCCATCATCACACCTCTCCCTAGGGAATTCCTTCTTGCTCTAGTGTACCTGGCATGGGGTCTTGTGATGTCTGTTTGTGCAGGAAAGAAACAATTCACATATCAGTGTTATAAGTTGCGATTCCTCTCATCAAGTCTTTAACACAGGGAGGTTAATATGGTCAACACTAAATAAACAATTCACTCATTAGTGTTAGGAATTGCCATTCCTGTCAGGAAGTCTTCACCACAGTGAGGTTGGCATTCTCAACAGTTGCCTGCAGACAACGTCTCTATATGCCCCCCACTACTCTGCACCCAGGTCCCCCGGTAATACACTCCTTCACACTGCCTGGGAAAAATACTACATGTAGATCTTAAAAATGCCTTCTTTACATCAATGGGCACCTCCTTTACATCAATAAATCTATCCAATAAAATATAATATCCACACACTGCCCTTTGCAAATAACATCATATAGTAATAACAACATTAACTATTGTGGCCTACAGTACACATAATGTCATATTATTTAGCAAGTACCATGATTCAGTTACCAAGTTCCCCTCAGGGCCCACTGTAGTCCATAGTCCAAAATGTTCAGTGGGGGGCCAATCTGAGCATGACAATGTGTTATTGACTCCACATGATGACTTATGAGCAAAATGAACATATTGCTGTATAACTTATTTGGAATGTAATACTGTACAATAATGGTGTTAAATGTATAAGTATTGTCTTTAGTGTCATTTTGTTCAAGGGATTTCAGAATGAGTCTCACTTGAAGTGTGATTGTGAATGAGTCCCATTGTGAATCTCTTTATGAGTAACTCTCACTCTAACAGTGGTTAGGAATTAGTTTTGCTATGATTCTGATTATGAATGAGCATTATCTATGCTAATGGTGTCAGTCATACTTTAGGGAAATGTTCTGATTTTAGCGTGAGAAGCCCATGCATGAATGAAGAAAAGAAACCATTTGTCTTTCAGAATAGACAGAATTGTTGAAAGCCCACCTAACTTTCCAGAAAGACAGACTCTAAATAGTTACAAATGAACCTTATTTATCAGGAAACAACTCTTGAGAATAATAGTAAAAAGTTCATAACTGTCAGCATTGTCTACAATAATTGGTCTCTAGCTAATTAAAAAGGAATGAGATGAGTCAGTTCAAGGAACTCATCAGCTAACAAATAAAGTAAATTCTGACTATAAGTACCATTTTAAAAACTAAAAGAAATACTGTGATTGCTGATAGATAGATAGATGGATGATTTGTTGTTTAGAAAAAGTATGATATTTAACATTTAGAATGAAAGATAATGAAAGATAATAATGTTACCTGCCTAGGCTAATGTGAAATGAATCAGAACCAGAATGTTTCAAAGATGGATGGAGCTTAAAGATCTTTAAGCGATGGTTACATCTGGCTGGGCATCTGGCTTAGTTATTTCTATCATACAGTTTTAATCTTTTCTGACACGCTAGTTAACCTTTTTAGAACACTAGAAGCAATTCTGTACTTGTGATTTGTTAGTATCACATATAATAGTTGTGGTAATTGTGAGTTTGTCGGAACACTATGTTAAAAGTTACGAGTTGCGCATGCCCAATGAGCGACAAAGGCATAATTTTTTTTCAAACACGTAAATCTGAAACTCATTTCGGGCTTGGGGAAAATGATCAATTTCCCAGGCCCGCAAATGGTTTCACACCCGTAAATGGAAACAGGAGCACAGAGGGAGAGGGGGGAGAAAGACACAGGGGAGGGAGAGGAGAGAGGGTGGAAAGAGACACAGGTGTGAGATGGGGGGAGAGGCTTGCAATAAGCACCCGTTAAGTAGAAGTCGCTCATTGTGAGGCCCACAAGTTAGAGGAGGGAGAGCCTCGCTTTGTGTGGCAAACAGCATTGCCAGGCTTCAAATTTTCTTGCAGTCATTTTTGACGGGCAAGTCATTAGTGTTAATAAGATTCATTTTCAGTGATATTTAGCCTGCTTTAGTCATTGAGATAGTAGCAGCTTTAACATTTTGTTTCTGATAATTCCACTTGCTCATCAGCACTTTCTCTTTCACTCTTCTGTCCCATGAGTACGTTTTCTTTAAGTTTGATGTCTCCCATTCACAGTTCCCCTCCCTCTTATTTTCTCTTCCTGAACAATTGCATGTGGGTAATTAGGCTGTTATGTCAACTACAATACATGTGTGACTCTTATGACAAAGAGAGTGTGTACTTGCAACCTACTGTAGATGGGGGGAAGAGGCTTACAATGAGCATTGAAGGCTGTAGGCCTTTGGTGCTCATTGCGAGGCCCGCAAGGCTTGCAATGAGCTCTCATCGCAAGGCTCGCAACCAAGGCTCTGAAAAGCGGTTGAGTTACGGACTTGAAAAAAAAAACGCTGCCATTTCTTTTTCAATTGGCTTTTTTGGGAGGTCTCAGAATGGCTATTTAAGGAAATGGTGGCTGTAAAGACGTAATTTTTTTTGCAAGCCGGTAAATCGGAAACCCATTTCGAGCTATGGAAAAATTATGAATTTCCCAAGCCCGCAAATGGTTTCACACCCGTAAATGGAAACAGGAGAACAGAGGAGGGAGAGGGGAAGAAATACACAGGGAAGGGAGAGGAGGACAGGGTGGAAAGATACATAGGGGAAGGAGTGGGTGGGAAAGAGATACATGGGTGAAAGAGGGGGAAGGGAGAGACACAGGGGAGGGAGATAAGGGGAAAAAACCCCAGCAGAGGGAGAGGGGGGAAAGAGACATGGGAGGGAGAGAGGGGGAAACAGACACAGGGGAGGGAGAGGGGGGAAAGAGACACAGGGATGAGAGAGTTGGGAGAGGCTCTCAATGAGGCAGGAGGAGCCTCAAGAAACTTACCTCCATCAACAGGAATCTTATGAACACCTGTACTGGTGCTGTTGCGCCTATGTAAAATTATAACAAATATGTTAAATTCCATTTAGTGTTAGTGTATTAATTAAATATGAACCTAACATGTGATTAGTTAAAAACCCCTTCAGTGGAAAGTTGATCCAGAACAGTGTAATAATGTAATGATTCAGTAGTATTACCTCCCCAAATATGGTTTACGGCTGTTCATGCAAAATGAAGAAATATGTGTTAACAACATATAAAATATTGCATGAACACACTTTGGTCACATTAACTCAGACATCTTAAAAATGACGCCTGTACTGTTCACATAAAGAAAAAGTCACGCTGGACTGTTTCAGAGTTCAGGTCTTCATATATATAGTTGTCGTACTTACGAATGTTGGTCACTGTTATGAAAAGAAGGGCCCAGTGGACTGTTTGGGCTTAATCAGTTAGTATATGTGTGTGTAGAAGGTGCTAGTGACTTACTTAACAGTTATATCATGGGTGTAATGCATACATGTAGTTATATCATGGATGTAATAAGTGCAGGGTAATTTTCCCATTATTAAATGTTTTGTGGTGGCCTGGACTGTAAGGGGTTAACTAATGGAATGTATAGCCCTGCTACATAGTCATAAAGCCACAAAACTAAATTGAGAGTTTGGGCGGAAGGATAGTTAGAAGTAGTCCATAGGATATGCTTAGATAATATAAAGTAAATGCAGTCATATCTGGGATATACAAAGGGTTAAAGATTCTAAAGAATTGATATGGCTTTGAGAATCAGCCATGCATAAATGGGGGAAGTTGAGTTTTATAAGACTGTAAGTTGAGATCTAGCAACTAAGAGATGGGGGCTTGGCTACAGACCGGGGGGATGGTGTTTTGTGTTACCTGAAAATGCATCTTCAAAAGTAAAGAAGTGCCAGTCTGATTTTGGACACACAAAAAAACGGTGGTGTCGGAGACTTCTTGTACTGATAAAGGGTACAGGGTGAGTGATTCTTAGATCCTATGAAAAGGGGTCTGATGGTGCCTGCCTCTTCAGAAATGATGCTGTCATCTGAACTGCCTGCTGAATGCTGAGATCTGAAGAGGAGCGGGAATTGGGGTGGGTGTAACAGTCAAGCAATGTTAAAAGTTACAAGCTTGCGCAGTGCGCAATTAGCACCGAAGGCGCTCATCACGAGGCCACTACGTGACTGGCTTGATGAGCCTGCAATGAGCGCCAAAGGCCGAAGGCACTCATTACGGGGCCTGTACGTGACTGGCTTGAGGTGGGAGAGGCTCAAAATGGCTGACAATTTACAGGCTTCCAAAAAATTACAGATTTAACGCCCACTATTTTTTTCAAGCCCGTAACTCGGAAGCCGTCAGAAGGCTACCAAAATACGACAATTGTTTAAAAAATTAACTTACAACCTCACATACAGCACAGGGGGATAGGCAGAGATCAATAATTACGGCTAAGCGAGGAAAAAGCTGTAAAAAAAATGTCAACCCTGTAAATCGGAAACACATTTCGGGCTTGGGGAAAATTATCAATTTCCCAAGCCCGAAAATGGTTTCACATCCGTAAATGCAAACAGGAGAACAGAGGAGGGAGAAGTGGGAGAAAGACACAGCGGAGGGATAGGGGAGAGAGGGTGGAAAGAGACACGGGTGAGGGAGTGAGGTGGAAAGAGACACAATGGAGGGAGTGGGGGGAAAGAGACACAGGAGGGAGAGAGTGGGGAGAGGTGTGCAATGAGCGCCGAAGGTGCTTATTGCGAGGCCAAAAAGTTGTGGGTTGGCTGTCGCCTGCAATGAGTGGTGAAGCCGCGGGGCATGGGAAGTAGACGGGGGAGAGGCTCGTAAAGAGCGCCGAAGACGCTCATTGTGAGGCCAGTAAAGTAGAAGGGGAGAGAGGCTCATTGTGATGCCCACAAGTTAGAGGGGGGAGAGCCTTACATTGTGTGTCAAATAGCATTGCCAGACTTACATTTTTTCAATTTTTTAAAATTGTTTCATATACTTATTAGCTGAGGAGCTCTAGCATAAAGGCTAATAGAAGCACATGCAAATGTTGTACTGTCTCAGTGTTCAGGCCACTCTGTTTGCTTTTAACTTAATATAATAGGCGCCACGCCGATGTTACAACTGTATATCCTAAACTAGAGGACAGACTCCTTTCCACATTACTCTAGCAACTTGAATGGGATAGAAACACTCAGATTATTCATAAACAGAGTGCAATAGTTGCTAGATGGCTATAGCAGTGTTGTGTCAGAAATTGTGAACACACAGTGCTTGTTCATATATTGGTATTTAGTATCATACTTACTGTGTTAGGTGACTTCGACACATAGTTGATATAATACAATTAATGACACTTTAGATAATAAGACCAGATTCCAGCAAAGAATGCCGAGAGATCTATGAACAAGAGACCCTGCAACTTCATCACCTTTATATGCAAAGTATATATTTTATATCTGGAATAAATAGTAAGGTGGATCTGTGAACCTGTAAAATTCTGGAGGAGGGAATTCGTGGAATTGTTCTCTCCTCTTCCCATGTCCAGACAGATGGACAGGGGCGAGAGGGGGCTGCTAGAAGGCAATGATCGGCGCAGGTCCTATAGGTGGCTGCCTAGGACTTTCTACACATGGCTGCAGGCCTTTTCAATCATGGCATGCGTGCTATGCGAACAACACCCTGAGCAAGGTTCGGGTTTGTTTGTATACATAGACGAGATACCCAACGCCCACAAAGTGTACGGGGGCATGGCGGCGGTACGACGAGGAATTCTGCCAGTACCTGGCATGTAGGCCAGCAATGGCATGGAGCGATAAAGCGGTGGCATACTGGCTGAACATTATGACACCTATGCGCGTCATGCCGCCCTTTCGTATCAGAGCTGGTGGGGTCAGGGGCCCCACTGCCGCCGTGGCTACAGGTCTCAAGACCTGTTTTGCCTACAACGAAGGGGTATGTAAGTGGACCGCTAACTACAGGTTAAAGCATGCATGCTCCAGCTGCGGCGGCGAGCACCCCCTTGCTAGATGCACCAGGCCCAAGGAAGGGGGCAGAGCAGAGCCCTCTTCCAAAGGGCAAGACGCCCATACGCCTCCCGCGGCATGGCCAGAGGAATGGGTGGTGGCAGGTCTTACAAAGAACCTGACATTCCTAGAACTATTTCCCATAGTGGCTGCTGTACACATATGGGGTTCAGAGTTTCGGGATCGGCATGTGTTATTCCAAACGTATAGCATGGAAGTTGCACAAGCAGTAAATAACCTCACGGCATCTTCCATACCGGTGGTACGATTACTTCGGCACTTGTTGTTGTGCTGTCTTCACCAGAACATATGGTTTCAGGCGAGGCACGTACTGGAGTTGGAAAATGGCATTGCTGACGCCCTTTCTCTGTTTCAGGAAGAGCGGTTCAGGGTACTGGCCCCGCGGGCGAACATGTTGGGGGAGGCCATTCCCGCGGAGATTTGGGAGCTTGGAGCTGCCAGGTAACGAGACTCATCAGACAGTCTGTTACCCCGGCGACGTGGGCTGTGTATAAATGCGTGTGGGCAAAATGGAACAACCTAGTTAAGATGGCCGGTGGGTCAACATCAGAGGATAAGACCCTAGGGATACTGCTTTGGTTTCTGCTGCAGTGTGCCGAGGAAGGCGAGAAAAAAGCAGTGGTTGGGAAACAGGTCACGGCCCTGGCTTTCATATTTAAGCTGGCGGGGCAGAGGGACCTTACAAAGGAGTTTATAGTGCGCAAGGTGGTGCGTGGCATGTTTAACGGGGATCGCAGACCAGATACCAGGCGGCCGATTACCTTCTCTTTGTTGCTGCGAATGGCGCAGGTTTTGGCAGTAAAGTGCATGACCCCCTTTGACCTGCTTTTCCGTACAGCTTTTTCCCTGGCGTTCTTCGGAGCGTTCCGGATAGGGGAGTTAGTCGCGAACAGTAGACACGGTTCCGGGGGTGTACAAGTGGTGGATACCTGCCTAAGGGAAGGCACGGTAGTAATATGGCTTCAGAGGTCTAAGACCGACCAGTTGGGTAAAGGAAAGGAGGTGGTGTTGCACCGCGTTGGCACGGAGTGCTGCCCCTACGGGTGTATGGTGGAGTACCTTAGTCAGCGACCGGCTGGACGGTGTTTGCTGTTGATCCATGCCGATGGGACGGCATTATCCCAGTATCAATTAGAAAGGATGCTAAAGGGTGCACTACACAGCTTGGGTTTGGAGCAATCAGAGTTTGGAACACACTCTTTTCGAATCGGGGCTGCTACAGAAGCAGCTAGGTTAGGCGTGGCCTGACGCCGCGGTCAAGCGTATCGGGAGATGGGAGTCAGAACGTTTTCGGTCTTACGCGCGGCCTAGGGCAGTAGTCTAATGGATGTTGCTTTCTGCTTTCAGGAGGACAGAAGCAACTGTGGATTGTGGGTCACTCGTACGTGTACTGGGCCCACAGGTTATCCGCAGTTACAGAGGGCAAGACACAACTGGGTTTCCTGTTACGGACTTGCATGTGCGGTGGCTCGGGGTTCGAGGCCTACGATGGGCACAGGTGGACGGGCTTCTGGATACGTACGCCCAGCGTTTTGGACAGCCAAGTGTAGTATTATTGCATGCCGGCGGTAACGATTTGGGCATAGTCCCCATGCAGAGAATGTTGAAAGTGATGAAGCGAGACGTGGAAAGTTGGGTGAACAAATTCCCTGGGGTGTTCCTGATATGGTCCGAGATGATAAAGAGACGCTCGTGGCGGAACGCTCGGGATCCCGTGGGGTTGGACAGATCGCGTCAAAAGATCAACCAGCAGTTGTCAAGTTTCATCAGAAGACTGGGTTTCATCGCTATCCGATACAAAGAGTTTGAGCCGGTCGGCACCGACGAGTTTTTAAGTGAGGACAAAGTTCATTTGACTGAAATCAGGCTTGAGTTACTCATGCTGGAGTTCAGGGAGAGTGTTGCGCGGGCCTTAGCTTTAATTGCCAGCAGGGGGGGATCGCAATCTCAGGAGGGGTCCTTCGCTCGCTCTGTGGCGGAGAGGTGAGTTACCTGGCCCACTGGCCTAAGTGGGCGTTGACCTACCTCACAGGGCGTGCTTAATATAAGCATTGGGGCTTTGGGCAGGGCTCAAGGTGTGAGGTCACTGTCCGTGGCCGGGCTCCTCTCCCTGGATGTTAATATGTTAATATGTATAATATATACAGGTTTTTTATGTTATGTTAAAATGGTTAATTTATGAATAAAGCTGTGGCCCGTGTTTCTCACAAAAAATCGGTCGTGGTGTCAATCATTTCACACAAGCCTAAATGGATCATGCTTGGGTCATGTGTGCCCTCCAATTTCTGCTTGTTGTCATTATTGTATATTTCCTTGTTCTTCTCCCCTGTACAGCGCTACGGAATATGTTGGCGCGATACAAATAAACGTTAATAATAATAATAATAATAATAATAAAATATGTAACTTGATGTTAAACTATGATGATGTTAACATCATATTTTACATGGAAAGTATAATCACTTGGCCATAACATTATGTTTCTAATTAACATGCAGATGATTTCTAAATATATGATTTATACACATCCACTATACCTTAACACAGATGGGTACACTGAAATATGATTTGTATCCACATATCAGATCTTTAACTAAATGTAATGTATGTTAATTTCACAAATCAGTAACACACGGACACATGGATTATGGTATAATAAGAATATAAGTTTATTATATTCACAGAGCACTGTCTTAAACTGGGCCTGAGAATCTGCAATTTGTTTGTGAATCCTGAGAAGCTATTCGATATAAAGGGATACAGAACTGAGTCAACCTGCAGTAGAATCGGTCTAGCAACCTTTTCAAACCCAATGAAGAGCAGATTGTGACAAAAACAATTACACACATAAAGTGTGATATCAAAACCTTGGAAATAGTATGCCACAGCTCTGAAATGGTCAGGGTGTGGTCATATTAAAAAAAAATGAGGAGGAGAAAAATTTAGCACGTTCTGTTTGTACAGTACAATGCTTTATACAGTTACTGTAGCAATAAACCTACTACCTGATGTTTATCTACAAGCAGTGCAAACAATGCATTATTCTGTCAGAAATCAGTTGTCCTGACCAATTGCAGATATTTATTGTATGGGATGTCACAAGGAATGCATAGCTGTGACCACAATCGGTAGGCCAAGAGTACTATCACAATCTCTATATGATATACAGTATCTAACAAAAGTGAGTACAGCCCTCACATTATTGTAAATATTTTATTATACCTTTCCATGTGACAACACTGAAGAAATGACACTCTGCTACAATGTAAAGTAGTAAGTATATAACTGTGTAAATTTGCTATTCCCTCAAACTAACTCAACACACAGATATTAATGTCTAAATTATTGGCAACAAAAGTGTCCAAATTGGGCCCAAAGTGTCAATATTTTGTGTGGCCACCCTTATTGTCCAGCACTGCCTTAACCCTCGTGGGCATGGAGTTCACCAGAGCTTCACAGGTTGCCACAGGAGTCCTCTTCCACTCCTCCATGATGACATCACGGAGCTGGTGGATGTTAGAGACCTTGCACTCCCCACCTTCCCAAATTCCATTTGAGGATGCCCCACAGATGCTCAATAGCGCTTGCACGTCGTATGGGCTGAGCACTGACAGGCTGAAAACCCATCCCTTCAACTTCTGCAGCAATGCTGGCAGCACTCATACGTCTATTTCCCAAAGACAACCTCTGGATATGACGCTAAGGAACTTTGGTTGACAATGACGAGGTCTGTTCTGAGTGAAACATGTCCTGTAAAACCGCTGTATGGTGCTGCAGCTCAGTTTCAGGGTCTTCGCAATCTTCTTATAGAATATGCAATCTTTATGTAAGAGCAACAATTAATTTTTTTAGATACTCAGAGAGTGCTTTGCCATGAGGTGCAATGCTGAACTTCCAGTGACCAGTATAAGAGACTGTGAGAGTGATAACACCAAATTTAACATCTGCTCCCCATTCACGCCTGAGATCTTGTAACACTAATGAGTCACATAGCACCGGGGAGGGAAAATGGCTAATTGGGCCCAATTTGGACATTTCCACTTAGGGGTGTACTCACTTTTGTTGCCAATGGATTAGACATTAATGGCTGTGTGTCGAGTTATTTTGAAAGGACAGCAAATTTTCACTGTTGTACAGGCTGTACATTTACCACTTTACATTGTAGCAGACGTCATTTCTTCAGTGTTGTCGCATGAAAAATATATAATAACATATTTACAAAAGTGTGAGGGGTATATTCACCTTTCTGAGATCCTAGTTTTGCCACAATGATACCAATCACTTGAAGAACAAAAACGAATAATGTGGAAAATACTAAATTAAACTTTATTGTTCTGACTCACAACAGCGATTAAAACTCTTTTTAAAACCATTTATAGGGAAGGGAATATTAAAAAATTAGACAAATGTAAGGAATATAGTAATCCTATTGATATATATTCTTAATGCTATAAACTCCACAGTGGAGGGATGCTAAGCTTCCAACCCTTAGTCTGTGTGGCATATTTATTTAAAGAACTAATCTGTTCAAGTACAAAAAACATTGAAAATAATTTTAGATAATGCTAAAACAGGAAGCATTATTGATGACCAAACATACAATTTTCTATATCCTAAAAACCCAACAATGTCTACTTTCTGCCCTCCCAAAGGTACACAAGAAAACAGTACTTATTCCAGGTAGACCCATTAAACAATAGGAAGACCTCAATGTGCCAAACAATTTGTGGTTAGCATCTATTGATGTTGAAGCCCTGTATAGTAGCATACCCATAAGTATGGGATGGAAGCAGCAGGATACTTTTTACATATGAAGGGAACTAATCATAATAAACACAATGACCTTCTATTGCATCTACTAGAAAAAAGTGTTGAAGCACAACTATTTAACTTACAACGACAAATGGTACCATTAAAGAAAGGGCACAGCCATGGGCACACCATGCGCCCCCGGATACACAAATTTAATCTTAGGATGTTGGGAAGAAAAATGGGTTTTCCAAGAATCTCTTGTTGCCTTTACTCAACATATATTAGTATGGCACCACTACATAGACGATATTCTGGTAGTCTGGACCGGCACCAGAATAGAGTTTGACAAATTCATGATAAAGCTGTATACTAATGAATTGAGCTTAAAATGTACACATGAGATAAGCTCCACAAACATTACTTTCCTAGACTTGCTGATCAAAAAAGACACCAATGGCAAAATATCCACCACCACGTATTGGAAAGATACTGACACAAACACTTTACTCATCTGGAATAGCCAACACTTTGAACCTCTTAAGTGGGGTATTCCTAAGGGGCAATACCTCTGAATAAGAAGGAATTGCAGCACAGATGATTAATTTAAATTGGAAGCGGATAAACGGAGAAAGAGATTTCGAGAGAGGGGCTACTTCAACAAGTGCCTTAAGGACGCTTTCAAATATGCCTTAAACTGTTAACAGAACTTAACAGAACTGAGTTACTTAATGGGCAGGCGGTAGCAAAAGTAAAACAGAAAAAAACAAGAGAGAAAATGTCTAACCACGATGCATTATGACCTATGGATATGATTCTAACATAGTTAGAAATATTCTATCCAAACATTGGCATCTTTTAAAAAGTGACAAAAACCTAAAGGAAATCTTGACATTAAATGAATCTGTTACTTACCGGAGGAGAAGAAATCTAAGGGACATGTTGGTTCATAGTTCCTTTAAAGAAAAAAGGCCTATTACAATCTGGTTACAGCACCCCGTGAATGAGAAAAAATGTGTTATAAAATATTTGCCTTAATTGCTGCTCTACAGGTGTGATATATGTAGCAACTTGCATCTGTAATAAGATCTACGTTGTCAAGACGAGGCACCAACTATGCCGGAGAGTGGGTTAACATGTCTACAGTATCAATAACACACTAAATACACCTATTGCATGATACTATCATAATAACATGAGTTACGTGCTGTCCTTTTGTGTGGTGGATAAAATCTATGCAGGTCTAAGACAAGGTGACCTTGAAAAGAAGCTACTTCAATGTAAAGCACGTTGGATATATAAACTCAAAGTAAAAGTTCCAAACGGACTAAATAAAGGCTTTACCTTCACATCTTTCATTTAAATAAATGCATAACTCAATATGTTATATGCGACTGATCTCATATCTCATAAAGCCACTTTGTAAACTAAATCACAAGATTGGATATCTGTCTTTACAAATAGGTTATGATATAAGTCATTATAATAACTTACAGCCTTATTAAATTGCGATTCAGCCAATTGAATAGGGCTCTATATAAGCACATAGCATATTTTTTTACAGAAGTTTTTAGTTAGTGAACTTCTATCTAAAAGCAAGGTCTTTACTAATGAAAAAAGTATGTAAAAAATATATGCTCTGTGTTTATATAGAGCCCTATTCAATTGCCCGAATCACAATTTAATAAGACTGTTAATAAGTATACCCCTTTCAAAGGTTTACAGTTGGATCTGAAGCCTTAGTCTGTTTGAACAGGATGATGGTTAGCCTTGTGTTTCCTGAAATATTGGAACATATTACTATGGAACCTAAAACCATATATAATCATTATGAAATCATAGATTATATTATATGTGACTTGAGATCATGACCAACATATTTGTCTAACATGTAATATATTATATTCCTTAAGTTATGATGCACTAATGACCCTTTTGTAAATTCTGAACTAGTGGAACTTATTATGGAACCTAAAAATGCGTCTTAAATATTTGAACGATTATAATGAAATTATACATTATATTACCTGTAGTTTGGGCTCACAATTAGCATATCTGTCTAATGTGCAATATACCATTTACCTTAAATTATGATGCACTTATGTCACCCTTATTGTTATTTACTTTTTGCTATTGTATCATTAACTTATTATACAGTATACACCCTATTTATGGAAATATTGGAATATATGATTATGGAAACCCTAACTGCATTTTCCTAAATAGCTGTACAATTATTATGCAATTATATATATTAAATCACTTGTGATTTGGAGTTAAGAGTTATTATTACTAGGAAATTGCCCCTCAAAAATGACGGGAATAAAATTGTAAGCCTGGTAATGCTGTTTGCCACACAATGCGAGGCTATGGGCCCTCTGAGCACCTTTGGTGCTCAACGTGAGCCCCAAGCTGAGCGCCTTTGGCTCTCATCGCGTAGCTCGCAATGAGCACCTTTGCCATTTTTGAAACTGTTCTGCTTTGCAATGATCACCTTCGGCGCTCAGCGTGAGCTTCTCCCCCCCGTGTAGTTTAGGGGCCTTGCGATGAGTGTTACTGCCTTGGGTTAAGTGTTATTGCCTTGGATTAAGCGTTTTTTGTCCTCCCTTTTTTTCTTGCTTAGGCGATTTTCAAAAAACACCAAATATGCTTCAAATGAACTTGCAATCTCACTCACAGGCTCCCTGGCTCTCCCCCTGTGCTGTAGAAATTTGCACCCAGCTAGTTGAAACACGCAGTACTTAGGCTTGGGCCGTGGAACTTAGCGAGGGACGCAAAATTACAGCCTGTATGACTTAGGACCTAAAGCATGTACATGGCCTCGCAAGAATACGACTTTAATCAATTAACCAGAAATCAATTAACAGTAAAAAGCTGAAAAAAAAAAAAAAAATACGCCTCAAATTAACTTACACACTCATATTTAAATTACTAAAATATTTTATTTAGTCTGCCCATATTAAATACACAGGATATAAGCAAGGTTATAGCAGATTAAATATGAATCTACTGTATCTGGTTGACAAATTCAAGCATGTCATAATAGGACATGAGGGGGCAATTTCTCTGCATATTTTAACAATGTGAATTCAATTAATACATAAAATAGTGAGAAATGAAAAGAAAAAGGGGAAAAGAAAAGGGGAAAGTAATATGGTGGCAAAGAAGCGTCCTTACAAGATGCTAATTAGCTTTAATGTATTTTAATAGCATTAGTACTTCATTCATGTCCAGCTCTCTATGGACTGCAGCATGCTGTGAAATGTATCAGCTACTGACCCTATGAGCTAATTTTCCATGCCTCATCTATCTATTTCTATACCTGCCGTACCCTTCTTTGTGTGCCTTCAATCTTTCCCAGCATAAGAATCTTCTCTAGGGAATATTGTGCTCTCATGATATGTCCAAAATATGTAAGCTTTAACCACATGATTATACCTTTAAGTGAACGGTTTGGCTTGATTTCCTGTAACATGGACCTTTGTTGACAGTGATATATCTTTACTTTTTAATAGCTTCCTCCCAATAATCAAATGTCTTTTAATTTCATGGCTGCTGTGACCATCTGAAGAGACCTTGGAGCCCAGAAAAATAAATTCTCTCACTGTCTTTTTAACGTTGAGCAGCAGGCCTGCTTTTCACCCTCATCGATAGACCATTTAGTTCATCCTTGTTTACAGCACTCAGAGTAGTATCATCCACATGTCTGACGTTTTTTAATATTTTTCCCAGCAACATTAATTCTGGCTGTGGATTCTTCCAGTCAGGCCTTGTGCATGTATTCCACAAATAAGAATAAAAAGGTGACAATATAAAACCTTGTCACACTCCTTTCCTGATCTTGAACCATTTGGTTGTTCCATGTTCAGTACTGACTGTGGCTTTTTGGTCCAAATACAGATTCCTCAGACCTGGATGAGGTGGTTTGGTACCCCCGTCCTTTTAAGAACTTGTCACATCTTGTTGTGACCCACGCAGTAAGATGCTTTGGCATAATCTATGAAGCAGAGGTAAATGTTTTTTCTGGAACTCTCTTGCTTTTTCCATTATCCAGTGTATATTGGCAATTTATCCTCTTGTGCTTCTGTGAAATCTGGCTTGCAAATCTGTCAGTTCTCAGTCCATATATTGTTGATCCAAGCTTGAAAGATCGCTAGCATTGCCCTGCTGGTATGTGAAATGAGAGCAATTGTTTGATAATTGGAGCACACTTTGGCATTGCCATTTCGGGGATTGGTATATAGAATGATCTTTTCCAGTGTACTGACCATTGTTGAATTTTCCAAATTTGTTGGCATAATGTAAGCAACACTTTCACAGCATCATCTTCTAGGATTTTGAACAGTTTAAATGGGACCCCATCAACTCACGAGTTTTGTGATCAGCAATACTTCCTAGGGCTCATCTCATTTCACTTTCCACAATTTCTGGCTACAGCTCATTGGACAAACTATTGAGGTTGTCAGTGCTGTTAAGGTGCTTCCTCTATAGATCTTCAGAGTGTTCCTGAAAAGATTTGACCAACTGAATGCAGAATTCAAGAGGATAGCAAGAAGAGACAAGGAGACATTCTACAATGAGCAATGTAAAGAGATAAAAGAAGATAACCGAATGGGAAAGTCAATAAATCTATTGAAGAAAAATGGGGATCTCAAAGGAACCTTTCAAGCCAAAGTGGGCATGTTAAAAGACATAAATATTAGGGACTTAACAGAAATAAGATCAGATAATGAAGAGGTTGCAGGAATACACTAAAGATCTATATAGGAAGGATCTTAACAGCAGTTATGACAGTAGTTTGTCTAATGAGCTGGCACCAGATATTTTGGAAAGTGAAGGGAGATGGGCTCTAGGATGCCTTGGTGATAACAAGGCTGCAGCAGTTGATGGGATCCCAGCTGAACTATTCAAAATCCTAGAAGTTGATTCTGTCCAAGTGTTGCTTGCTTTATGCCAACAAATTTAGAAAACTCAACAGTGGCTAATAGACTGGAAAAGTTCAGTCTACATCCAAATCCCAAAAAAAGTCAGTGCCAAGAGTGCTCCAATTATCGAACAATTGCACTCATTTCACATGCCAGCAAGGTAATGATTAAGACACTACAAGCTCAGCTGCAACAATATATGGGCTGGGAACTTCTAGATGTGCACAGAGTTCCACAGAGAAAGAGGCAGAAGAGATCAAATTGCCAACGTCTGACGGATTAAAGAGAAAGCAAGGTAGTTCCAGAAAAATATTTACTTCTGCTTCATAGACCATAGGCTATTCTACAGCATTTGACTGTGTGGATCATGACAAAATCTGGCAATTTTTTTAAGAGATGGGAGAACCAGATAATTTCATTCACCTCCTACGGAATCAAGAAGCCACGGTCAGAACCGAACATGGGACAACAGAATGGTTCAAGTTGTGCAACCTTATTTATTCAACTCATATGCAAAGGAAATCATGTGCTGGGTTGGATGAATCCAAAGCTGGAATACATATTGTTGTAAGAAATATTAACAGCTTCAGATACACGGATGATAATTCTCTGATTATTATTATTTTTATTATTGTTTACTTGTAACACGGAAACATATTTTGTAGCACTGTACATGGGTTAAGTTTAAGGCAAAACAATATTAACACATTGAAAAGAATGGAGAGCCCTGTCTTTAAGCTTAAAATGTGGTGGGTGGAGTGCTTTCCCCAAAGAACCTGGCAACACTGGTGTGGTACAGAAGACTCTAATGCTGGGAAGATTGAAGGCACACAAAAAATGGGACAGAAGAGTCGGAGATGGATAGTCAAGGTCATTGAAGCAATGAACATGAACTTGTTGGAGATTAGAGATTGACTATGTACCAGGTGTGCTGCGGTCCATAGGGCCATGGGGAGCCGGATGCGACTAAACAACAACAACAATCATGTATGTTAAACAGGATATATGTGTATATTTATGGCGTGTGAGATCTTTCAGCTGGGGGGATGTCATTGGTAGAAGTGATGTCTGATGCCACTGTGTATATATTTCACTTACATTATTTGAGAGCTCAGCTTGCAGATGAAGTTGCCTTCATGGAGTTGAAATTTGCCTAAAATCAAAACATTAAAAACAAAAGTTAAACAGAAAAAAATAGGGACTGCACCATCTCTTCCTCAGTGACCATCAATAGGTGAAATGTGAACCATAACCACACTGGATAATGGAATATATTATGACAGATAGCCACATAGTTCATCACATAGGCACTGATCATTCACTCTGTAGACAGGTATGTTACATTGTTACCAATAGATTTTCACTGAGAGTGTATTTAAGATGGTCAAACCATCTCTGCCTGAAAACAGATCTCTCACCCCATGCCACCATGGCTAATCCCATTTTGAGGCAGTGTTGCAGGGGGAGGCACCCCTCTTCCCCACAAGGCATCATCACTGACCCTGGTGTGAGGGCCAGGGAGGGAGATGAGAAGGGGCCAGGCTGCGGATGCGCAGGGTAGGCCTCTGCGGTGGTTGAGTGGTGGGCCTGGATGTACTGGTGGTGGAAGGAGGAGGTGGTGGTAGGGAGTGACTGTCCATTCAGAAGGAGGGCCTATGTGATGAATTAGTCTGGGGGAGAAATGGCCAGTAGGTTTGAATGTCATGGGTGTAGCTGAGGTGCCAGAAAGGGGGGTGTAGTTTTCTTTGTATAGTGCTGCCATCTCGGGGGTGAGATTAACTCCCAGATATTTGATGCTGCCCCTTGGCCATGAGAATGAGTATCTATTTTTTAGGGCTTGTTCCTGGTCTAAGGGTACTCTTGTGCAGAGTATTTCAGATTTATCTGCGTTAACTTTAAGTCCTGATAAGTTCCCAAAGCGGGACATTAAATCCATAAGCGCTTCTATTGAGGTTACCGGGTTTGTCAATGTACATAAAATGTCGTCTGCAAACAGGCAGCATTTCATTTGTTGGCATCCTACATCTATTCCCTGTATTTTAGGGCACGTCCTAATGGCTTGTGCAAGTGGTTCAATGGCTAGTGCGAATAGCAATGAGGACAGGGGGCACCCCTGTCTCGTACCTCGCTGAATGTTAATAATATCGCTATTCTCCCCCGGGAGTTTCAGGGTTGCCGACGGGGTATTATACAGTGTGTTTACCAAGTTTGTGAATTTGCCTCTGATGCCGAATTTATCCAATACCGCATGCAGATAAGGCCATTCAACTGAGTCAAATGCCTTTTCTAAGTCTAAGGCTACCATGCTGAGTGGTATCTTCACTTTTTTAGCTATATGGGTAACATTTAGTATACGGCGTATGTTGTCCCCAGCCTGTCTGTATGGCACAAAGCCCACTTGGTCTTTGTGTATTAGTTTGGGAAGGGAATTGGCTACTCTTGAAGCCATTAGTTTAGCTAGGACTTTAATGTCCCCATTTAGGAGAGATATTGGCCTATAATTCTTTGGATTTAACTCATCTCTTCCTGGTTTAGGTATAAAGATTACATCTGCCTGATTTAGTTCGGGTGGCATTGTTTTCCCTGAAAGAATCTCGTTAAATAAATTGCTTAAATGTGGGGCCAGGAGGTTTGCTAGGCTTTTATAATATAAATTCGAGAGCCTGTCAGGGCCAGGTGCTTTCCCTGCCTTTAGAGTTTTGATAGTGTCGATGACTTCAGACGGGGTTATATCTGCATTTAGAAGGTCTAAATCCTCCTCGGGAATTTTGGGGATGTCTAGGCTGTTGAGAAAGTCCTGTATTATAAAATTATTGGCTTTCGTTTTAGACGAATATATATCTTGGAAGCATTTATGAAATTATTTTTTAATTTCCGACTGATTCATTGTGATTGCCCCGTTTTCTGTTTTAATTTTGGTGATGTGGGTTAAGTTTTTCCTTAGGCTGAGTCTGCGTGCAAGCATAGGAGAGGGCTTGTTACCTTGGGCGTAGAATTTATGCCTAGTCTTTCTTAGTGCTTGTTCTGTTTTTTCAGCTAGGACCGCGTCTAGTTCTAATCTGGTGTTGTCCAGTTGGGTTCTAGAGACCCCTGGGGTTTTGGCCTGAGTTGCCCTTTCCAGGTTTTGTAGTTTTTTGAATAAGTCATTTTCTTTCTGAGTGCATAATTTCTTTCTGGCAGCTGCCAGTTTGATCAAGGATCCTCTAATGTAAGCTTTGTGCGTGACCCAGACCCACCCCATGTCTGCTCCAGGTACTAAGATTAGCGTAAAGTATTCTTGGATGTCATGTTCTATTTGTGTTAGTGTTCCTGGATTGGTAAGTAGAGCCTCATTTAAACTCCACTTTCCAGGGGACGTGAGGCTAAGACCTAGCTGGATTTTCATGTTTACTATCGCATGGTCAGACCATGGGCAGGGGTAGATCTGGGCATCTACTGTGTGGTTAAAAAGTGAGGTGTGCGTTAGTAGTACATCAATTCTGGAGTATGAATTGTGAGTTGGAGAGTAAAAGGAGTATTCTCTTTCCAATGGGTGAAGTCCCCTCCAGGCGTCAACTCTAGCTCCCTTAGTAGTGTATGTATTGTCTTAAGTTGTTTCAAATTTCGTGTGCTTTGGTTTACTCTTGATCTATCTACCAAGAGCTCCAGAGCGAAGTTAATATCTCCTCCTAGAATGATTTTTCCCCAATCTTTCTGCTTCAGGGTGTTCAACAATTTAATGAACGCGTTAGTTGGCGCTGTGGTGGGGGCATAGACATTTACTAGTGATACTCTAATATTTAGGATGGTTCCAGTTATTATTAAATAGTTACCCTCTATGTCCTTGGTTTCTTTTTCTACTACAAACGGGAAATTAGGGTGTATTAATGTGGCTAGGCCTGCTTTTTTGCTTTTCTGGTTGCATGGGAAAAATACTGGATATTCCTTATGTAAGTAAGTGGGTACTTTACCTTTGGCGAAGTGGGTTTCTTGCATAAATATAACGGATGGATGGAATCTTTTGTAAAACAAGAAGGCCTTGCGTCTTTTAAACTGGGAGTTAAATCCTCTAACAATTTGCGTTAGAAAGTTGTGTTCTACTTTAGCCATTTGTTTTTCGTGTAGTCGGCTGTGTTATTCTTTGTAGTGAGAGTGTGATGGTTAAGTTACCTGGTTTGGGGACTCTGGAGGCCCAAGGCCTGTTCCGGGGTCTCCCCTTGAGTGCCTCGGGTGCCGAGGCCACCTGCGAACCAGACAGACTAGGAGGAAATGCAAAAAAGACACAGAGGTTCAGTTCCAACATTATAAAAAGATTGTAAAAACATTTTCTAACAACTTGGTAGTTTCCCTGTCTCCCTAACTTTTCTCTTATTTTGAGGCCTGTTGTTGTTATACCCAGAACTGGGTTTGGCCTCTTAGGGAGAGGTTTCCCACCTGGGGGATCTACCTGGGAAGTATTTGGGGGCTCTAAGCCCTCCCTAAACTTCATCTTACTTAATAGTTAAGCCACCACAGGAGCTCTGCTGATGCTATTTCTGTAATCTTGCAAGTAACAATTTAAACATCTTAAATATAACTTATTTTAGTTTAACGAAGTGTCGCCTTCATCCACTGCTCAACCTGCAAGGGAAACATGATAAACAAGTGTCCAACACTCTTCCTTAATGTTCAGCGTCTGGATCCTCATCGTTGGTTGGCGGCTCGGCCTCCAGGGCTCTTCCTGGTTGCCGCCCTAGAGTGGGCCCCCCATGGAAGGCTGTTGTTCTTGTCCTTTTGGTTGAAATTTGCCACATCCTGGAGGGACTAGCCCTAGGCCCTGGACTTCTCCTATCCTTGGCAACATCTACTTCTGACAGATTTAGCTTTCTGAGGAGGACCTCAGCTTCTTCTACTGTGTGCACTCTGTAGGTGGATCCGCCTCGTTGGAATATTAGTGAGAATGGGAAGCCCCACTTGTAGAGGATTTTGTGGCTGTTTAATGTTTCCAGAACGGGTTTCATCTCCTTTCTTTTTTGCAACGTGGCCGGAGCCAAGTCCATATAAATTTGTATAGAAGAGTTATCCGGGCCCTTGATTTCCTTGAACTTCCTCGCCGCTGTGAGTATGAGATCTCTAGCACTTTGGTTAGCAAACCTTATTATTATGTCCTTAGGTTGATTGTTAGCCTTTGTTGGGCCCAAGGCCCTATGCGCTCTTTCAATAACCCAGTCTGCTTCGCTGCTTGTGGGGATAATCCCCAGGATGACCTCTCTTGAATATTTCAGTACGTCTGATATGTTGTTTGGGACATTTCTTTGTCTTATATTGTGTCTTCGTGAGCGGTTTTCAAGGTCTTCCACCTTATCAGACAGCTCCTTTATCTGCAGGGTATGTTGCCCTAGTACTTCTTGGTCATGCATCTGGGCTTCTGCTATCTGGTCCGTTTGCTCTTCCAATAGCTGCGCTCTTTGTCCCAGGCTGTGTAGCTCCTTTTTAAGGTCTGTAATAGCAGTCGTCATTAGTTCTTGCATCATTAACTTTATTTTTTCCATGTATCTGTCTGTTAATTCCACCTGAGCGTGTACTATTTCAGACTCCCCCTCTTTGGCCGGCGAGCTTGGGTTATACGAGGGTGTTGGCGTGTCACTTGGTGCTTTGTAAAATTCCTGTATGTTTCTGCTCGCTTGGTTTTTCTTAGGTTTGGTGCTGCTGCGAGCCGCCATGCTGTCGTCTTGATCTGTTCGTTTGATCTATAGGGGTCACTGTCTGCTGACTCTGGGTGTAGGCGAAGCAATCTAGGTTATTTTCTGAGTTGAGCGTGAAAAATCAAGTAGGCTATTGCATTTCTGGAAGCAGGCTCCTGCCAGTGGCCATCTTAGTTCAGTGAGTTATTGCATCATGCTCTTTGTAGTGCTAGCCAAGTTACAAACACAACAAGTCTTTCTTTCCATGAGCTAGCCACCTGTTCTGTAGCATGTCCTCGAGGTCTGTAGCCCTTTGTAAGGTTAAGGCATATGATGTTTGTAAGCCTTGCCACTGGAGTGCTTTGGATTCCTAATGGCCTGGTAGACAGCACAGTGTGTTTTGGGAAAGCAGTCTTGGCAATCACTATATTAAGCTCCTCAAGGCAATTTGGTGAGCAAGGCTGTGCTTTCTCCTATGGGTTTCGCACAAACACCCCCTGTTGCTATGGGGTTCCGTTTCAGTGGCAGTGTGTGAGGGTCAGCTACCCTCAAGCTTGCTCCTGCCCCCCTCGATCTCTGCTTGTCTGGTGCTGTGCCTGTCTTGGGGTTGGGGTTCAGGGTGTCCCTTCTCCCAGGGGCTTTTGCGTGGAGGATGTGTGGGGATGTCTGTGAGTGGAGTGGATCTTACCTCTAGATGTAGCCTCTCTCTGCTGTCCGGGCCCCTTGTCTTTTCCTGCACCGGCTTCGGCGGGAGGCTAGGCTGATTAGGCCTCGGCCGCTTGTGCAGCTTATTCAGCCTCTGAGGTGAAGTTTGGCTGTTGGGGGTAATGTGCTAGCTTCAGGGTGCTTAAGGGAGACTCTTCGCGGGCTCCAATGAGTCGCGTTGTCGTGTGGTGGGGAATGCCGGCGGGCTCCTGGTGTGCTGATCGCCGGGGAGGCCTGATGTAGTAGGCCTCAACCACGCGGCGCATCAAATTTTCTCCGATCCCTACAATATTGGTATCAGGAGAATCGTCAGGCCCTCCTTGCGACTGTGGTGGGTTCAGATTTGCTTTTTTGTCGTGGGGAATGAGCAGATTGTAGTGGATTTACTCCTTTTGGGTAGAAGCTGCGTTAATGGACGTCTTTCTGCTTCCCCCGTTAGGCCACGCCCCCTGAGGTGCCAGAAAGAACCCCCACTTACCACATGAATCCTCCTCATCCTCATATCCAGGGGCCTCTCATCCTCTCATTGATTCCTCCACCTGACACAAATCCCATGGTGTGGGGCATGATCCTCTTAATCCGACTGTTTCTCCAGCTGAGCCGATGCCCTTGCCTCGGACTAGAGCAGCCGAAATGAGAGAAAAATTGTTATTAACATTGATCTAGATTGCTTTGTGCTCCTATATATCTGACATCAGGTTGTTTTGAACCTGAATGTTTCAATTATGTTCAATTGTGTGAAGTTATCATTTGCTTGATATGATCATCACTTTTTATTCTGAGCTTTGTTGTTAATGGTTCATGCGGCACCCCAAACTTTTTGTGCAGGAGAATTGCAAGCTGACAGCAGTGCGCCGACATCAGCGCTCTGTCCAAAAATCAGTGACAAATGCACGCCGTTAAAAGAGCACAAGGTTAGAATATGTGTATACCCTAATGCCCTGAACCTTTCTAACCCTAAAACAATGAATCTTATACACAAAAAATACAACTATGGATAAGATTAATTGACGATATACTGGTCATATGGTCAGGCTCCGTAGAAGAACTCAAAGAGTTCATACATTTTTTAATAATAATGAACAAAATTTAAAATTAACATATGAGTTCAATAAAGAAATAGTGACATTCCTTGATTTAAGCATCTATGTAAATTCCGAAAAAGAACTAGCAACAAGAACTTATAGAAAAACAACGGCAACAAATTTGTTGTTACATTGGAAGAGTCACCATCCAATTTCAACAAAGAAAGCCATACCAATAGGACAGTATTTATGTATAAAAAGAAACTGTAGCAGTCAACAAGAATTCAAAACACAAGCTAAAGAACTACAGGAAAGATTAATTCAAAGAGGATACACAAAAAAAAGTGTTGAAGAAAGCATACCATAGGGCCTTAACACAGGATAGAAATCAACTATTGGTTGAAAATAGAAGAGACAAAAAACAACAACCTATAAGATTCATCACAAACTTCTCAAGTCAATCTCAACAAATAAGATCTATATTGCAAAAACACTGGAACATCTTGAAATTAGACAGAGATCTGGATGAAGTACTTACAGAACAGAGTACAATCACATACAGAAGTGCAAAAAATCTAAAAGATCTCCTGGTACAAAGCCGTTATGAAGAAAAGAAAAATAAGAAGAACTGGCTAATAGAAGGCCAAAAAGGCTGTAAAGCATGCAGCAAATGTAAAGCATGTCCATTTTTAAAAACCACAGAATTTCAAGATGCAACAGGATTAAAGGATTATAAGATAAGACACAATATAAATTGTCTAACTGAATGTGTTATCTACCAAATAATTTGCTCATGTAATAAAAAAACACAGGCAAAACCAAAAGACAGTTAAGACGCCGTGTATTAGAACATGTAAATGATGTTTTAAATTTAAAAGATACCCCAATAGCAAAATATGTACATCATCATCACAACAATAATCCATACTGTTTGAAATTCATAGGTATTGATCATATACCAAAAACAGCACGAATAGGAGACTGGGATAAACACCTACTGTGTCAAGAGGCAAAATAAATATTTCAATTGGATACAAAAAAAACACAAGGCCTCATTCAATTGGAATTTGGCCAATTGAATAGGGCTCTAAATAAGCACATAACATATTTTTTTTAACAAAGTTTTTAGTTAGTAAACATCTATCCAAAAACAAGGTTTTCACAAACTAAAAACCTCTTTAAAAAAATATGCTATGTGCTTATTTAGAGCCCTATTCAATTGGCCAAATTGCAATTGAATGAGGGCCACAGAGTTTAAATGAAGAATTTACATATACAGCATTCATTTGAAAAAAAACTCTTATGAAATAAAATATAAAATTAAAATACCTAGATTTAATATATGAAAAGGATACAAAAAACAACAAGGTTTAAATGAAGAATATATATATATATATATATATATATATATATATATATATATATATATATATATATATATATATATATATAGTATTCATTTGAAAGAAACACTAATAAACCAAAATACAAAAAAAAAAAAAAAAAACTTTTATTAAAAAATATGAAAAGTTATAAGAAGTAATTAGAATTCCATCTTTATCTATAAAATTCATTAACACAATAATAAATATAAAACATAAATAAAATATATATATATATATATATATATATATATATAAATAGGTAAATAAATAATATATACAAACAAAAAATGAAATATAAATAAGCAAAAAAGAATAAAGAAAAAAATAAATATGTATCCAGATGAGACAAAAAAATAATTAACAGGGTATGCAAAATAATTATAATTAATATCAATAAACATGTTTAGCAAAAAAAAAAAAAAGTTTTAATAAAATAATACAAAGGTATACTAATGCTAGCAAGTTAAAAGTATCACTTTGAAAGTAATTTCCCTATTTAAAATCAATACACATATTTAAATAATATAAATACAATATAGTAACAGAAGAAAATGAATATAATAAAAAAGAAAGTTAAAAGCAACATTTGATAATAAAGCATGAACAAAAACATTCAAGAACATAAGGAGTTAACTAATTGCCATAGAAACTATGGAAAACAAAGAGGTAACTAATTGCCATAGAAGCTATAAATAGCTCCACAGAGAAGGCAGCACTGTGCCACTGATGACACAAAACGCGCGTCGGGAGATTGTGACGTCATCAGTAAGCGCGATCACAGCGCAGACCACGCTCACATAGTGTGGCGCATGATAGATATAGCTCTATAGCTCCAGGTCCACTACCAACTTAAAAGAAAGATAGGAAGCCAATTCCTTCACCACAAAGTTACAATATAGTAACAACAGACTAATATACAAGAATAAGAAAATAGAAAATCAAAAAAAAGGAAAAAAGAGTAAAAGCATAATTAAAGCAAAAAACGGAAATAAAAAGCAGGACACAGCCTCCTTTTAAAAATAGACAGAAACAGCATATAATCAGGAGTGTATACATTTTAAAAAATAGCACAGCACTAGCACTATAAATGAATAAGGTAAAGTAGTGACTTTGACAGACTAACAGTCACGAGGTATAAGGTTAAATCAACAATATAAGAAGAAATTAGCACTAAGTCACAATAGCACAAGCACTTTAAGATAATAGTTTTGAATAACACAATATGAATTATAATGCACTTTAAGTAATAGAATCACAAATTAACATAAATAAACAGGATAAAAGATTAACACAAAAGAAACATAATGGCACTTAAAGCATATACTCAAGTGAAGTATGAATAAACAAATTGCGCAGCTGATGGGGCACACATTTGTTGGCGCACTTCTGATGGCGAAGTTTACTTATTGTTGAACAGCATTTACATGTGATGTTTGGTAACTATGCGTGTGTGATGTACATGGATCCTGTGTGGCCACCAAGCATAGAGGTTACTAGGATGATCAAGTCCTTCAGCAACCTCTCCCACTCATTAATAGAGACACTAGGGGACCACCACTTGTAGCTCTGACTGTCCTTGTCACGGTTGGTCATAGTGATGCCTGATGGACCTCACATGTCTGTTCACAAAACCTAGAACATACCTCACTCCAAGCCTAGGCTCTCAGGTCTAACTTCCCTCCTCCCTAATAGTATTTTGACGCGGGCAGAGAAGGCACTAAGGAGGACCATGATCTCCTTGTGCATGTCTTTCGGAATGTGGATGTAGGCCTCTGCCTTCCTGCTCTGACCCTGAGGCCCATTCCTCCTCCGCACTACATCCTAGATCAGACCTTTCTCCCTCTGACCCTGGGCTATGTGTTCCTTTCATTCTGGGTACATCCCTACCTATCAATTGCCTAAATTCTATCTTTCCCTTCTTCTCCCTCTTCTCTTCTCCCTCTCTCTTTCTCTCCCTCTCCCTCCACTCCCCATGGGCCCCTCTCTCTCCTCTCCTCCTCCAGACTCTCCACTCCTCTCCCCTCCTTACTCGTTCATCAATATAAATTCCAAAACTTAAATAACAATAAATAAAACATATGATTTTGTATATGTATTTTTTGGAACAAATAAATATATGTATTATGTGTTTTAATTTTCTATAAGAGGTGAGGTGTATTGGTGCTGTGTGCTAGCTCTATGCATATCTATATGTGGTATTAATCTATATGTGTGTAGGTTATGTGTTATCAGTAATTATGTGTTTGGAAAAATTAAGTGTAAAGTATTTTTTTTAGTAAAGGAAATAAGTCAAATAAGTAGCAACCTGTGCTCCAACCTCTCAAATCTTCTGCTCCCTCTCTGTCTAAAAACCCCTCCGACTCCAAGACCTGTGTGTTACCTGGGGAAGCTCTACAACACAGTCAACATTGGGACTTGAGACATTTTCTATTTGTATCTATGTCACAGCAAGAAATTCTGTAAAATTCTGATGATTGGTGTAACTTTGCTGACAAAGCAAGGATTTACATATTTTGAGTGAGATACATAATATTATGAGTGAAGGCAATTGAATACAAGTATAACAATACTGAAAAAAGCTCTGCAGTGGAGTTACTAGTCTCAAATTGAATGTCTCACAATATTCTTAACTCTTAATATGTAACAATCAAAATAAGGCATTTTGCCTCAATAAACTTAACATAATTCATACATTATCATATGTCCAAAATAACTGACAACAAATAAATGTGATCTAAAAATGTCTGCTCAAACATTTGGCGTCCCCTCAGAACAGAGATATATCACAGATTATTAAACTGTCATCAGTCATAATTTACATACTTTGCATAAAACACACAAAAAACTATTTAAGACAAAACAAATATAAAACTACATATTAATAACATCAGCGAATTTGTGCTTATGAGATAAAATATTACGAGCCACATTTAGAATGCCTACAGCAATACTGCAGGCTGAAAGGAGAAAAAGTGACATAATGAAACTTGTAAAAACATATGCTCAATATTTTTACATCAACTTACTTTACCAGCTGGACTGGAAAGGACATATATAACAACGTATATAAAAAAAGCTTCTTTAGTGAGAGAGTAAAAATTGGAAGTAAGCAAAAATTCAAATTTACTTAGTTTACTAAAAGTCCTATCTGCAATTTCCAGCAAAGATCTTCTGTATTATTTTTTTCTGACTCAAAACAATTTATCTTAATCTATAGAAGCAAATTAGGTTTCTTTTTAACAATATCACCTATCTCTGTAAACTTAGGGTCTTGTCCATTTTTCTTTTTCTTAGTTACCTTCTGTAATTCATCAAAACAACAATCTATTTCTGATCCTACTTCAGGTCAGTGTACACATGCAAAAAAGTCCTTCCCATAACTTACTCATTGCCTTCTTCAGATCTACCTTCAATAGGAAAATTACCCTCCATCAAGTTTAGTACTACTTACAAAAGTACACAAATAACACACCCTCTCTGGCCTACTTAATGCTTAGACTATTCAAAAATGTTAATTACTTACGATTACCTCCTTAACATCATACACAGACCCTTTATTAACCAGAGATACTGATGACTCATTGTGCAATCACTTTAGTACTCAAACAAGAATATTCCATTAAAAGAAAAACCTTGTTCACAATAAATAATTAATCAAAGTTAATATCCTAATAATCATAATTCAGAACATATACCAATTACTTCACTGATTGCACGATAAACATCTAATTAACAACCCCCTTAAAATACCAGGATGACTTGTGCAATTCAAAATTTGTTCCCTCTTCTCACACAAGTTGGCCTGGAAAATCCCATAGGTGGGGGCATATTTATGTGTTGTTCACTTCTGTGCCTCTGTCAGAAATTCAGTTAGAGACCCCTCCTAGGTCTGCTTACACAGTATATAACAATTAATCCTATCCCATTTACATATTACTTTGCAAGCAAAGCATTTTTTAATACCACACTATAATCAAAGGATCCAAATCCTATCTTCAGGATTCTATAGGTCCATTGGTTGCACCTTGGACCAATATCCAGGGTTTCACTGAGTACAGATCTCTCCAGAAAAAAATGCTTCTAGTGCAGGGTTAAGGTAGCACAATCAATGCTGTCCAGGACTCCGGAGCACATAATAGTCACCAATGGTAGCATACACTCAGTCTCATCTGGGGTGACAAGAAATTTTAGGGATCAAAGTCATTTAGGACTGTGAATTACATTTATCCAATGGCGTCATGACACGGAGTGGAAGAAAAAACGTTTATTAAAAACCATGCATTTTAAAGGCACAGAGGAATGACATCCACATTCTGAGCAATTCTTTATTACACAATATGTGGGTTTTATACCCCAGACACAAATACATTTATTAAATAATGTGTTAGTAAATAGATCAGACACTTTTACACCAGAAAATCTTACATTCACAGAATCACTCTGGAATATTTTTTAGCAACATTGCTACTCATAGCAGGCTTTCTACTCTCAGATTCCTGAGAGTCACCTCAGGGCAATCCACTGTACAAGTAGTTTCTTTATTGTAATCAGATTTACAGCTATAAAAAAAGTCTATAACTAGACCATCTACAACATTCCAAAGAGAAGGGTATAGTACAATAACACTTCAGGAGATCTATCTCACCCTCTAGGCCACATATACTGTATATCTATCCCCTAATTCTCTTTCTTCCACAGCACTGATCTTACAAGATTCTGGGTCTCACAATTCTTTAATACAAACATAGACTGCTTACATGAGGATAACCCAGGAGAGAAACGATTTTAGCCAAGTTGTCCAGACCAGGTGTCACATCTCAAGTATCCTCAGTTTTCTCAGCATACACACATGGACCGGCCCCTATGCAGATTTCCAAAAGAGGTCCTGCCTTTACCTTCTATAAAGTGGCCACAGGCAGTCTATATTCAGGAGCTGAGACTACAGGATCACCAACGGCATTGTCTCCGGATCTCATCAGTGCCTAAAAATGTTGTGAAAAATTATTCAGCTCAGATTCCCTCTAGTCAAACCAGACTTTAAAAAAAAGCCAATAAGCAGGTCCTCAAACTTCTTTTGCTTTGTTAGGAAGGCCAGCCTGGAGAGTGCTACAAATGAGTCTTACACAGAGGATCTCATGAGCAGTTTAAAGATTATCTCTAAATCATATCCTTATATAGTCTTATAATGTGATCAGTCAATACAAATCAGCTATAATTAAATATATTTTCATAGTTTTAAAAGGATTGGTTTGTAGTTTGAAAGCCTCCATATTTGTAAACTATCTAATTCATTTCATGTTATGCTTTTGCAACATTATGCATTAGTTAAAAGTAGGAACAGAATAAATGCGTATGACACATCAGAACAAAATGTATTTATTTTTCTACAACAAATACAATAAATACAAAAACAATACAATAAGCAACAGATAACTTGGTACAGTTGAGGTTCCAATTCCAAAGAGCTCACAATCTAAAAAGTGAGGGTTTAGGGTGAGACAAGAGGGTGGGTGACCGATGCATGATGGCAATGACAGGCATTAGATGACTGTGTTTTATGCTGTAAGTTGTGCATGAGGGCAGTTTGATAGGGTGTACATATATATTAAGGTGGAAAGTGAAGAAAATTAACTTACATAGATATTGTAATTTCTAGGTATCATTTTGAAAGTCCTATAAGTAATAAATTCAAATCCACTGAGCTATGTATGTGATATATATGTGTTATTAAATATATTATTAAAAAGAAAAATATATAATATATACCTACATTTTTTATTATTTACAAAAAAAGAGATTTGAGGGGATTTGACCCCATGACTCCAGTACTAGGGTCATCGAGTATGCAATCCTTACTATGTTTCAAATAGATATTTCTGGAGCTAAAATATCAACATAAGACTTATAAGACTCACTCACTGGCTGCACAGCTGCTTCTGATTAATGTGTATTATCAATGTTGAGTGCAAGGCTAAAGCAAAATGAAACCCCTTCCTTTTACTGATCATAAGTCATGAATTCAGCAGTAAGTTTTTAAAAGGAAAACACTTTTCCACATGCTTTTGACCTTTTGTCTAATGGTGGAGAGCATATATGGTGACTTCAGTGTACCTTTAGCTACTTCAGCTATTTTTCAATGTTGTAAACGGGGAGTATATAGACTGAGTAAACATTTAAGTATGTTTCTAAATTGTGAATGAGTCTGTTTGTGCATGTTGATGTCTATCTTTAAAAGCTTGTGTGTAAAATATGTGTCTTACAAATATATATATATATATGTGCCTGTAGGTGCATAGGTGTTAGCTTGTGTATGTGAAGAAATGAGTGAAGAAGTGGTTTGATTGCATATGAGCATAATTTATAGAAGCTAAATGAAAATGCAGTATTATTTAAATTAATAAAAGAAAGATGGAAGGAAAATCAAATGTGTAGCATGCCAAATGTACTTAAAATGGTCCATAAAAACAATAATTTTACATGATTTGAATTTTCTTTCCACATATTTTAATTACAGACACCTATGCTAGTATAATAAAAATGCCTTTATTTTTTATACAAATAACGTATAATGAAAATATGCATTGGAGGGAAATTCTCTGCCTGAGAACTCTATTTTGAACCTGTTTCCTCACTAAGAAATACCCTTTTTTAAATGGTATAAAAACTTGTGCACTTACATTCATGGCTTGGTAAAACAGCTTCACACAAACAGAGCACATCAGCACCAGTTCTTCAAACACAAATTTTAGGTTTTGATTTTTTAGTTCTCCAACATCCAGTCTGGATTGGTTAGTTCAAATGTATATCACATACTATAATTAGGGAAGGAAGACAGGGTTCTGAGTACACCAGGTATGTTCCATCAAAGTAGCCCAATGTGTTTCAACCCACCCATGAGTCTTTTTCAAGAGGGAACACTTTTTTTTGGAGATGTTAAGAAATCGTATATTAGAGATTAAACTAGTTTTCAAACTAGAAGACTAGTCTGAGAAATAGAGAACCAGAGCATGCAAGAGAATACCTTTCTAGGCCAGAAGAAACAGCTGTAACCTTTCCTGTTATGTGAAACAATGAAACAATTAATAAGCAATGAGTGTCAAAGTCTAGAAAAGAAAATTACAATGCCAATTTGCTAGCCCCAGATCAAACTGAGATTTTGACTTGTCATTTCTAACAGAGATAAAGTGTAACAGACCTTGCAGGATGGGAAGAACAGTGGTACCAAGGGAGTCTGTTGTGAAGAGTGAAGTAAACGAGGTGCAGATCCTAGAAGAGTTTGTGAAGAATAATGTACTAGAGTGGTTTAGATGCATGAAACTGCTACAGTACTGTGAAAATTATTGGTTCGCGTACTGGGGCACCTGGAACAGAAAGAATCAGGTCATCTGTGGGGTGACAACAGTTTGCTGGACTTTGAAATAGTCAGCTATGAAGAGTGGGAAGAGGAAGAGGCTGGGGAGTTGCTGCCCCATAGTGAAAAGAATGATGATGAATTGAAATAGGAGAAAGGGGAGAGGCTACATGAAGAGATTTGCAGAATGAGTTTGGGACTCAACAGGCACAAAGTCAGTGATAGCCAGGGAAGTCCAGCTGGTCTTGGAGAGTTATGGGGAATTTACAGAAAGAGCTGGGGAAGGGAGCCAGACAAATGTCACAGAGTTTGACAAAGAGTTACACATATTGGCAGCAGAGAGTCAGCTGCTGCCTGAGTTAGATACCAACCCACATCTGGTTGTTTTGAAGGAGCAACTAAGTGCTGTGAGAATGTTGGCAAGGGAGAGAGAAGCAGAACCTCATAGAATAGAAGATCTCCTCATCAGTGTGACGCAGGAGCTGGCAGAGTTAAAAGTAGTGAGGGCAGAAATGCAAATTAACTATAAAATAACTAGTCAAGTTGCAGAAGGGGAAGAGAAGAAGAGTGAGAGAGAGAGAAGGGATAAGAAGGGAGAGGGTGAGAGAGATTGGTGGAAGAGAAAGGAAGAAGGGGAAATAATGGAGTGTGAAAGGGAGAAGGGACAAGAAGGGAAAGAAAAAAGATAGAAGGAGGGGGAGAGAGATAAAGATGGATAGAAAAAGATGGATAGAGAAAGGAGTCGAGAGAAAGGGAAAGAGAGAAAGGGTGGAGATAGAGAAAGGGAGGGAGGGAGGGAGGGAGAGGAGGAGGAACAGGGAAACAGGCATGGGAGAGAGGGGGAGTGACATAAATATGGAAAGAAAGACAGAGAAAGGGAGAGGGAAAGACAGAAAGAGAGGGAGAAAGAGGGAGAAATAGGGAGGAGAGAGAGAGAAGGAGAGAAAGGGGGGAGAGAGGGAAAAAAGGAGGGACAGGGGGAGAGAGAAATAGAGAGAGAAAGAGGGGAAGGGTGAGAAAGAGAGTAAGTGAGAGGGGGAGAGAGATGAACAGGGAGAGAGAGGAGGGCAGAGGGGAGATATGAGGGACATATAGAGAAAGAGAGGGGGAGAGAGGGGAGAGACAAATAGGGGGAGAAGGAGATGGAAAGAGGGGAGAGAGGGAGGGAGAGAGAGATAGAGAGGAGAGGGAGAGTGAGGCAAGGGTGAAAGAGGGGGAGAGTGAAAGTAGTGAGAGGGATGGAGGGAGAGAGGAGAGAGAGATGGAGAGAGAGAGGGGCAGAGGGAGAGAGAGAGAAGGGAGACAAGAGAGGGGGAGTGGAGGAAGGAAGGAAGAGAGAGGGGAGGGGTAAAGAGAGAGTGAGAGGAGTGGGAGTGACAGAGAGGAGGGGAAGAGAGAGATGAGGGAGAGAGAGGAGGGGGTAGAGAGAGACAGGAAGAGAGAAAGAAAGAGAAAGAAAGAGAGAGGAGGAGGAAGAGAGAGAGGGAGATAGGAGGAGGAAGAGATAGAGAGGAGGAGGAAGAGAGAGAGGGGGGAAGAGAGAGAGGAGGGGAGAGAGAAAGGAGGGGGGAAGAGAGAGAGGAGGGGGAAGAGAGAAAGAAAGAGAAAGGAAGCGAGAGAGAAGGGGGAAGATCGAGAGAGAGGAAGGGAGAGGATGGAGCGAGGAAGAAAGAGAGAGGAGGAGGGAAGAGTGAAGGAGGAGGGAAGAGAGAGAGGAGGGGGGAAGAGAAAGAGGATGGGGAAAGAGTGAGAGGAGGAGGGAAGAGAAAGAGAGGAAGAGAGAGAGAGGAGAGGAAGAGAGAGAGGAGGGGGAAGAGAGATAGAGATGAAGGGGGAAGAGAGAGAGAGAGGAGGGGGAAGAGAGAGAGGAGGGGGAAGAGAGAGAGAGGAAGAGAGAGAGAAAGAGAAAGGAAGAGAGAGAGAAGGGGAAGAGAGAGAGGAAGAAGAGGAGGGAAAGGGGAAGATAGAGAGAGGAGGGGAGAAGAGAGAAAGAGGTGGGGGAAAGAGAGAGAGGAGGAGGGAAGAGATAGAGAGGAGCAGAGAAGAGAAAGAGAGGAGGGGAGAGACAGAGAGGGGGGAAGAGAGAGAGAGAGAGAGAGGGGAAGAGAGAGAAAGGGGGAGAGAGAGAGAGGGGAAGAAAGAGAGAGAGGGGAAGAAAGAGGGAGAGGGAAAGAGAAGGAAAGAGAGAGAGGGGAAGAGAGAGAGGGGGAAGAGAGTGGGGAAGTAGAGAAAGAGAGGGGAAGGAGAGAGAGAGAGAGGGGAAGGAGAGAGAGAGGGGAAGGAGAGAGAGAGCGAGGAGGGAGGGAGAGATAGGTGGGAGAGAGAGAGGAAGGAGAGATCAGAGGGATGAGAAGGGAGTGAGAGGCGGGGAGAGAGAGGAGGGAGGAATAGAGAGGTGGGAGTGAGGGAGAAGGGGAGAAAGTGAGAGCAGAAGAGGGGAGAGAGGGAGGGAGAGAGAGAGAGAGAGAGGAGAGGGAGAGGGGCAGAGGGAGAGAGAGAGAAGGGAGACAAGAGAGGGGGAGTGGAGGAAGGAAGGAAGAGAGAGGGGAGGGGTAAAGAGAGAGTGAGAGGAGTGGGAGTGACAGAGAGGAGGGGGAGAGAGAGATGAGGGAGAGAGAGGAGGGGGTAGAGAGAGAGAGGAAGAGAGAAATAAAGAGAAAGAAAGAGAGAGAGGAGGAGGAAGAGAGAGAGGGAGATAGGAGGAGGAAGAGATAGAGAGGAGGAGGAAGAGAGAGAGGGGGGAAGAGAGAGAGGAGGGGAGAGAGAGAGGAGGGGGGAAGAGAGAGAGGAGGGGGAAGAGAGAGAGGGGAAGAGAGAAAGAAAGAGAAAGGAAGCGAGAGAGAAGGGGGAAGATCGAGAGAGAGGAAGGGAGAGGACGAAGAGAGGAAGAAAGAGAGAGGAGGAGGGAAGAGTGGAGGAGGAGGGAAGAAAGAGAGGAGGGGGGAAGAGAAAGAGGAGGGGGAAAGAGTGAGAGGAGGAGGGAAGAGAAAGAGAGGAAGAAGGAAGAGAGAGAGAGGAGAGGAAGAGAGAGAGGAGGGGGAAGAGAGATAGAGATGAAGGGGGAAGAGAGAGAGAGAGGAGGGGGGGGGAGGAGGGGGAAAGAGAGAGAGGAGGGGGAAGAGAGAGAGAGAGAGGAAGAGAGAAAGAAAGAGAAAGGAAGAGAGAGAGGAGGGAAGAGAGAGAGGAAGAAGAGGAGGGAAAGGGGAAGATAGAGAGAGGAGGGGAGAAGAGAGAAAGAGGTGGGGGAAAGAGAGAGAGGAGGAGGGAAGAGATAGAGAGGAGCAGAGAAGAGAAAGAGAGGAGGGGAGAGACAGAGAGGGGGGGAGAGAGAGAGAGAGGGTAAGAGAGAGAGAGGGGAAGAGAGAGAGAGAGAGGGGAAGAAAGAGGGAGAGGGAAAGAGAAGGAAAGAGAGAGAGGGGAAGAGAGAGAGGGGGAAAGAGAGTGGGGAAGTAGAGAAAGAGAGGGGATGGTGAGAGAGAGAGAGGGGAAGGAGAGAGAGAGAGGGGAAGGAGAGAGAGAGTGAGGAGGGAGGGAGGGAGAGATAGGTGGGAGAGAGATAGGAAGGAGAGATCAGAGGGATGAGGAGGGAGTGAGAGGCAGAGAGAGAGAGGAGGGAGGAATAGAGAGGTGAGAGTGAGGGAGAAGGGGAGAAAGTGAGAGCGAAGGGGAAGAGAGAGATAGAAGGGGGAGTGAGAGAAAACATTTGCACTAATTGCACCATATATATGTATATAGAACTATGGTTTGACTTGGGCAGTCTTGAAAAAATGGGATGGGATGAGGCCCAGTGGAATTTTGCAGAGCCTCTTGAAGAAGTGACTGGTTCATTCCTGATGGTAGCTAAAACTGAATGATGTTTCCTCAAAACATTGTGTCTGGTAAAGGGCTAGAGATAGAGGTAACAGTACCGGGCTACAGCACACTTCTGGACACCATTTTTTTTAACCTTGGAATAAAGCTGGATCATTCCTCTGTTTATCACCCCCTGTCTCAGTGATTGGCAACTAGGAACTACAACGGCCCCAACAGTCCTGGATTTCAATCACTCTTTGTATTCTGTTTTTATCTGCTCTGTCTATTTGAGTTATTGAATTTCATTCTGATTGTTTGATCTGTGCCCATGAAGATAGAGATTGAAATCCCGGACTGCTGGTGGTCTTCGTAGGACTTAGCTGCTCACCACTACATTATGTAATAGGCTCAATAAACAAATAAATCCATGTTGTATTTGGATGCTATAACTATAGGAGACCAGATAAGTGGCCAGTGCTTCCTTTGGTAGGCATTGCCTTGAACAAACAATCACAATTTCTCTATAAAAATAAAAAAAATCAATGAGAGCAAGATATGATCTTTGTCTGACTATATACTGTAGTCTACTAAAACACAGACAGGCTATATTATGTTGCTGACAGTGCCTATATATCCATTCCAAGGCATAACAAGTGTGTTTAGCAATTATCAAGTGTGCATTTTTTCAGATTGCTTTTCAGTATTTGTGCCCGTTATTTATTTTGAAATACTGTATATGTAATAATAGAAACAAAGAAGAAAGTAAAAGATATCCCTTTCATATAGAGCACACCCAGGGCCTTATTGTAATATAGAGAATAGTATATGCTAAAACTTAATGTTTAATAATATACTAAAATTTAAATCTTGATACTTTGACGTCAAGATCCCACAGATGATTTCATTGAAGAATCGAGTGACATCTTAAATACAGGCCTCTTAACAAAGGTCATTAATAAATCAGAATTTTATTTTCTGACAAATACAAGTCCCCAAATTGCTAAATTTTATTGCATTCCTATAATACACAAAAATCCTAAAAAAATGCTTAACTGAAAATTCAAGCAAATATGTAGATTTTATTCTGCGTGACTTTGTAGTTACTTTAGCATCTTATGTCAAGGACACAAAAGATGTCTTACTAAAACTACATGACATCTCGGTCAGTCAGAAGGCACTATTGATGTCACTAGATGTTGAGGCATTGTACACCAACACACAACGCGTAAAAAGGCATAAATGCAGTTAAATATTTCTTATCTAAGAGAGGAGCTCATTATAAAAATCATAATGAGTATGTGGTGAGACTGTTAGTACACACTAACTCACAATTACTTTGTTTTCCTCAATAAGTTCTACCAGCAGCTATGTGGTACAGCCATGTATGTGCCCCCACATATGCAAACTAATATCTAGGCTGGTGGGAGGAAACAATGGTATTCATCGATGAGATGGAGAAATTTACTCAATATATTGAATTGTGGGTACGTTTCATCGACGATATTTTACTAGTTTTTAGTGGCAATTCCAAGCAACTGGAAGAATTTATTGGTGTATTAAATAGGAATGACACGGGGCTATACTTGACATCAGAGATTAATAAATCTAGTATTACTTTTTGGGATTTAAAAATTAACAAATTGGATGATGGTAAACTTCAAACTACTACCTATAGAAAACCTACAGCCACAAATAGTCTATTACAAGCTAATAGAAGCCACCCTAAAGCCTTGGTCTCAGGAATACCTGTGGGACAATATTTAAGAATAAAAATAAATTGTTCAATTCCTACTGACTTTGAAAAAGAAGCCAAAGAGCTTCAATATCGTTATAAAGAAAGGGGATATAACAACAAAACCCTTAGGAAAGCATATCAGAGAGCAAAAGATGTCAATAGAGATGTGCTATTGACAGAGAAAAACAAACAACCTTATGATGTAGTAAGATGCATTGGCACTTACAATGGAAAGTGGCATGACATTAAAAGGATAATCAATAATCATTGGAAGATCTTGTTGGATGATGATGATTTGAGGCCTTTCCTAAGCAACCAGGCACAGATCACTAATAGACGCTCCACTAATCTAAGGGATATGCTATCCAAAAGTCACCTGGAAATAGACAAAAGCAAAAATTGGCTGAATCAAACTAAAGGCTGCTTCAAATGTCTATCATGCAAAGCTTGTAAATATGTAAATACTACCAAAACATTTTCCTCCAGAGATGGTAATACACATTTTAAATTAAATAACTACTGACGTGCAAGTCAGTAGGGGTTATATATCTTATGCTTTGCAAATGTGGCATGAGGTACATAGGTAAAACCTGTAGAGAATTCAGACGTAGGGTTCTGGAACATGTATACAGTATCACAAAAGAATATGATACACCTGTAGCTAATCATGCCAATTTAAAACACAATGGGCATCTTAACAATATCTCTTTTATAGCCATAGATAATATCCAACACACTATAAGAAGAGGAAATATTGACAAAGAACTATTGAAAAAAGAGGCCCAATGGATATATACACTGAACACCAAAAAACCTTGGGGACTGAATGAAGGGTTTACCTTCACACCTTTTATTTAATAATTCTATGATTTGTGTAATTTCATCTTCACAATGATTTTTGATCCTAACATCTTTTTTTGTCAATTTAACATCCTGTATGGCTTATAAAAGCTATAATAAACTCAATTTTCCAGTTTTGGAGCCTAACATATTGTTTTATTATGACATTGATATATAATGAAGTTTCCATCTTACTGCAGGAACATGGAAGCCATATTTACACTGTATATAATAATAATACTTCAATGAATATGCACTATATTACATTAGATCATGTAATATATGCCATGGGATTCCATAAGGCATATCCTTCTACTCCTAATAAATATTATATTATTATAATACTACCCACATATATTGTTATTCTTTGGTGCAATAACTGTATAGATTTTGCCCATAGAATCATGTTTTATAGTATTACCGGTCTATTTCCCACCTATTTCCCCTTTTTTTTGTGTACACACAAGCTTTTGGTGTTAATCTTTATGTTTCCATAGTAACGTAATGGCTTAAATAACCCTCCGCTGTCCTTGACGGTAACCCCTGATGAAATAGTTTAGAAACGTACGTTGGTTTTGTACGTTCCGTGACGCCGCGACGCTGACCTATGATGTCAGCACTGGGCTCATAGGCAACGTTCGCGAAGCTGGGAGCTGTAACTCTTTTCCCTGTATGGGCCTACAGCCCGTTCATTAGACTTAACAAGTCCTCCTTCCTTTCATTTAATTACGAGTATTATATTAGGTTAACCATGTTAACAAGTGCATTTAGGAATGAGGATGTGCAGTCCTTCTCTAATATCAGCTCCTAAACATTGGTAGTAGGAGTGGTTTTATATAAATGTAAAGACCTTGTGCAATCATCACTATCATTTATTGTTATCCCATTGGGCTCCATTATTCAACCTTGAGCAATGCGATATATCTCTTTTTGGGTATATCTATCTTTTGGATATTTAGGATTTCAATATCCATCATATTTAACATTTAATATTCATTATATTTATGATTATGTGATTCAGTATAATCAGTATTTGCACTTAGCACTATTCACTTTTACCTTTGTGCAATATTTATCACAGTTATTTATTCACAGTTGTCCATGAGCATTTAGCACTTTATAACTGGATTACATTTTCAGTGGTCCTATGGGATTATTTATTCAATGGATACAGTAGCACATTGAGTCCTTTCCACTCCATATCCAATTTCACGTGACGTCAAAGTATCATTTTAATTTTAGTTTTACTATATTATTAAACGTTAAGTTTTAGCATGTACTATTCTCTATATTACAATTAGGCCCTGGGTGTGCTCTATGTGAAAGGGATACCTTTTACTTTCTTCTTTGTTTCTATTATCACATAATTGTTATCCCAAGTAGCACCCCATTATACCCAGTTCTTTTTTACACCTGAGCCACCTATTACTTTGTTGTGCTATTACTACTGTATATGTAATGCAGATTATACTATCGGAGGAACTTTTTAAAAGCCAGCTCTATTGTTACAGTTATCATTTGTTATAATCAGAGCTTAACAGATATGGAACTTTTATACTGCCCTGCGGCATCCAGATTTGTGCGCCAACCACCCCCCAAGCCCATCTTGCAGCTCCACTTTATACACATATATGTATATATATGGAGCCTCATTCAATTGCAAGCCCGCAGATTGCGTCCTACAGGCCATAAGTCTGCATGCTTAAAATTTGCTACAATTAATTAACGATTCAATTGAACAAGCCCGCAAGTTACAGGCCGAAAGACTAAACCATAACCATGCAATCGTATGTGACAGTTTAGAGCATGATCAATTAAGCAAGGCTGTAACTACCGATTTAGAAACAGCCAATAGAAAATGAGACCATCATCATTAAGTCAGTAAAACATGGAGGTTACATGTCAATCAATTAGCGTTTAGAGGTCCCATATGCGGGTAGACTCGCAATCCTGCATTGTACAAAATAATAAAAATGAATGGCGATACTGTTCAAGTCCATGTGGGTGGCTTGATATGTATTAACCCATTGATTCCCGAGACTGATATACTGAAACACCGAAATGATATCTAAAAAAAAATATTTTTTGTTTGTAGATTTACAAGCTTGAGACTGTTGCACAATTAATTCTAATGTCTTTCATCTATTTCCCCATCTTTTGAAGTGCAGTGCTGATTTTTTTATTAGCATTTACAATGTTACAAACAAGCTTAAACCCCTTGCAACTCCTATCTGGTAACCGTAGGATTTTCTTGTACATTTGAAATTTACGGGTGTGAAAATATTTGCGGGCTTGAGAAATTATAGCAATTGAATAGCGATTGTAACTCTTGTGGGCTTGAAAGATTAAAGGCTTAGATTGGTTGTAATTTACGATCTTGACAACCACAGGGAATTTCAGCCTGTAACCCATAGATCAATTGCACAGGGGGAAAAGATGCCAATTGAATAGCAAATTAGTTTTTGGGCTCCGTTAAGGGCTCCAGTAAACAACAATAGCTCACTTGAATCGAATCCATGGTATATCAGACAGTGTCAAGTACTCTTAAAGACAGAAATATCACTGCATATAGACATTTCAGTCTATATATAAACAAGTTTTAGATCTGGACTTCCAAGTTAAGCAGTTATGGGTGGGGGTTATTAACATGTTTTTTGATTTAATGAAGAAAAACAGACTCTCTTTAAATTAATCACAATGGTGATATTTATAAGCATATTTTTAAATTACATTTGAATCAATCAAAGGAAGACAACTTAAATGGTGCAAGGTCCAAAATGCAAAAGGATTGAAAGGAATATAATAAGTAGGTGACACAACTTTCTAGAAGAAGTGATGGGGATAAACATAGTAGGGGAATTGGAGCATGGATATGACAGGCATAAGGCTATCCTGAGCGTTAATTTAAACCAAATATTTTAAGTAGATAAAATGGGCATAAAAAAACGGCACTTTTGGTCCTAATATATGTTTCTGTTTAAAAACAAACTGTTAATTTACAAATGTTTCAATTTCATATGAAATCTGACCCCTCAACCTTATAAGTATTTTAAATACCTTGTACTAAGATTAAATTCTTTGTAACTTCATGACAAATAACAGATCTAACAAATGTTCATAAAAAAGTACTGTTTACATTTTAAATCTAAAAATAAATATAATTTGGTGCAATAATTCCAAACAGCATGCAAACTTTTAAACTAAATCTTCAAAAACTTATTTTCAAAACAATAATTTAAATATTTTTCTGTCCTTACTGGCAATTCTGAATCCTTAATTCCTTGAAATCTGATTTTGGTCTATTAACCTTTAGATACTATTTAATGTCTTTTGCAACAGGAAAGTTACTGTTGTCAGAGGTTATAGTATTACCATTAAATATACACAATATAATAGCTGGTTGTTGTTCATAAGAATTGGAATTACTATTTTGAAAGTAATGGCATACCGGTACTATAACTAACATTTTAACAGTAAATTCTTATCTATCATGGTACTGGTAAATGTGTTTAGAATATTCAGTTTAATTAACCACATTTTTTTATTTCCTTACTATCGTGATGTGAATGCGTTGGATACATAATAGTTGTATTCATAGTAGCTGGATAAGTGATACATTTTTGGCTAGACCTACAAAGGCTTAGGCCTAGTGCAGCACATTTTCAGTGGACAGCAATTGTGTTTGTATTTGTAATTGTAATTGTTTTATCATAACATTAATTATCGTCTGTGGGTACAAATATCCAGTGCCTAAAAATATGTCTATAAGGAAAGGCTTTTCATGAAACCCTTTCAATATGTCCTGCTAACAATGCTTCCTATTTTGGGAAATGATTGCTTCTGTGGCCTGTACTTTCCTGACATTGAGGTCACCCTAGGGCAGAAATCTGGATTCTCCCGAATAAGGAACAATGGAAGGACTTTTGCTCAATGTGCAAGATATGAAATTTGCATGGAAAAAATCTTGTTAGGTAGGTTGTGCTGAATAGTCCTGTTTGTACAAGTACATGTTCATTGGATGAAAAAACAAGCTAAAAGAGAAAGAGTGGTGATAGACAAATTTGGTTCAGACAAATTTCAGTACATACTGAGCGCCTTATTCCAATGCGATTTGGCCAATTGAATAGCTTTTGGATAGAATTTCACTAACTAAAAACTTCTGTAAAAAAATATGCTATGTGCTTATATAGAGCCCTATTCAATTGGCCAAATCGCATTTGAATGATGCCGTTATTTGAAATGTGGGTCTCCTAATGGAGCATTTGTAGATAGAACTTGATTTCATAGATCATAAGACAGCCACGCCATTTCTGATTTATAGAAATTGATTTTGTAACACCAAAACTGATTGTAGAGAGAGCTCAGTTTCATCATATATAGAAAAGCAAATTAAAACAAAATATGCAGAGATATAGGCATTTCTGATCAAACCTCATACCCTGTATTTGTGACTATAAGGCTATATATTCAATTGCAAGCCCACAGTTGACGTTATACAGACCGCAAGTCTGCTGGCTTGAAATTTGCAACAATTACAGAGTGATTCAATTGATCAAGCCCGCAGCTATCTGGTTGAAAGCCTAAACCATGCACGGAAATGAAACATAAAAAAATACATTTTTTATTGCAGATTTGCGAGCTTGAGACTGTTGTGCAGCTAATTCTAATGTCTTTCATCGCTTTACCCGACTGTTACAGTGCAGTATTGATTTTTTGTTTGCATTTGCAGTGCTATGCTCAGGTGTTTAACCCCCTTGTGAGTCCTATCTGGTACTCATAGGATTTTCTTCTATATTTGCCTTTTACTGGTGTGAAAACAATTGCGGGCTTGAGGAATTGTAGCAATTGAATAGCGATTTGCAATTGTAACATTTACGGGCTTGAAAGATCAAAGTATTTTCTGGGTTTGAGTTACGATTTTGACAACTGCAGGGATTTTCAGCTTGTAGCCGGTAGGTCGTTTGCAGGTAGCTAAAATACGTCAAATTAATAGAAAATTAGTTTACGGGCTATATTACGGGCTCCAGTAACTAACAATTGCTCAATTGAATAGGGGCTTAAGACTATTAAAAGTGGTTTCACTACCCTTGTAACATTTTGGGGACAATCGACCACCCTACCTTATAGTGTAGTACAGCCAAATATTATCAAACAACTCTGTAATAAATATTAAAAATGAAAAACTACAGTAGACTCACACTTAGTTCTACAAATGTACAAAATAACTGATTTTGACCGGTGTTATTATTTGCATGACCCTTTTACTCTGCCTCACTTATTTTAAAGAAGTCTCAATTATTGCTTAACTGGAAGGAATATTTGAATAAGTTATGAGTAATTTATTTGGCTTTCTTATTATTATAATTCCAATGTGACGTTCTTTGGAAATTCAGGATATACTTCACACTTCCACAGCAAGAAATAGAAAGTCAGCGATCACACTAATTATTATAACTAAGATTGTAGTGGGTTCCCGTAATCCTCCTATCACTGTGGTCTGATCTGGTGACATGCTTTAGTAACATTAAATGAGTGTTTATTAAAAGAGCGGCCTCTCTCTGTTCATAAGTATTTGTGTAGCTTGCCGGGCAGTGTCAGCAATCCTATCCTCGCTCACACCTTCACCTCACGCCCCACTTCACAGGCGATCACAGCCCTGTGGTCACTCCCCGTGCCAGAAAACTAACCACGCGTGGGAGCATCAGCGGCTGATAAACCACAAGTGTAAGAATGAGACATCTGAGACATTTAATGTATGTGAATATGTATAATATCAGACTTTGTTCATACTTCTGTGAATTGATGTTTTTCTGTGTGTGCTGGATTTCCAAAAAAGGGCAGCAAGGCAATAGCCTAGAATGACATGTTATCAATGACAGCAAACAAAAAAACTCAGTTCTTTATCTTCCCTTTTGTTGTTGTATAGTTGTTCAGTCTTGATTGACTCTCTGTAACCCTATGGACCGCAGCATGTCAGGCACAATCATTATGTCTCTGGTTGTGCTAATCCATAAATTTATTTTGGTAAAGATACAGGAGTTGGTTGTCAGTACCTTCACGAGTGGACCGCGATTTGTCTGACCACTCTGCTATGAAATGCCCATCTTGAGTGACCTAACATGATATGGCTTATAGCTTCATTGAAGTACTCACGCCTCTTCACCGCAACAAGGTAGCGATCCAGAAGAGGATTTTCCTCTTACTTATTCTTCATTACTCTCTTTGCCTTTATCATCCTTATTCCAACTACTTTTACACCCATAGTCACACTATTTTTTGTCCTGTTCTGTTTTGCCTCCCCTGCTTCTTACGACTTCTCTTGCCCATTCCAATCCCTGTACCATCCTTTCCATTCTCTCACTTCCAGAAAGTGGGATATTCACCAATAAAAAAAACAAAAAAACAAGGTTAGCTATCTCTATACACAGTTACAATTTGTAGGACAACATATACACAACATGTTTCAGTATATTTGTCTCATATTCTTCTCTCATTCAAGTGTTTATTTTTTTTTACCTTTGTAAAAAAAGAGAGATATGAGCTCTTTTTTTCACATTCAAAGTAGCAAGTTATGACAACTATATGTTTGCAAATAGCCTAATTGTATAATATTTGATTTAGTACTAGCGAAATAGCTTTATTTTATATTACATTTTAAATTGTTATTTTTTTTCCTTGTGCACAACATGCCCCAGTATTTTCATTGACCTGGTGGTGGAATTATTAGTTCCAAGATTGTGGTATGTTTACCTGTAAATTTTGTTTATTTTGGGTGTACACTCCCCTTTCCAATGCCTCCTCCCTAATACACCAATCTCAAACTTTTCAGGAAATGCGTATGTGCGGTGAGAAGTGTGCATCAGGTGAGACTGAGATGACTCAGCTTTGTATGTTTGTTTATTTGTGTTCCATAGCATGGCCTGCTTCCTGTAAAGCAATAACATAGGTATACTAAGTTGAAGAAATGCATTTTAATCGCTCCATTGTAGTGTTTAACCATTTAAAAAAATAAAAAGGCATTATTCATCCTCTATATAAAATGTAAGAAGCAAAAAGTGCATTAAAATCATCATAGTTATAAGCCACTGCATTGAATAATTAAACAGATCAAACATATGGTAATGTGTAAAAACCTAAGTTAACCATGTGTAAATAAAACAGAGGAGGAGTCTTTAGTCCACACCAATGTTAAAACTTAGCTATATGGTAGTTCTCTCTAGTTAGTTTGGCAAACTGAGCAAGGGATTACTTTTACTAATGTGTTCTGGGTATAGTTGAGAACTTTCTTCAAGCAACAATGGGCCCTATTCTATTGCCCGATTTGTAAATGTATACACACTTAAAATTGCTCTTAATATTGCCACAGATTCTATTAGCTACTTGCAATCCAATTATGAGTTCCCTGTCCACACTCACTATGGGCCAGCCAAAGCAGCAAAATTGTCCTTAGAACTCCATTGATTTTAGCACAGCTCAAATATTACTAGCTCTAAATAATTAAAGTTACAGAAAATTGATAACTCTAGCTCGCAAGTAAAGTCTAACCCAGAACCGAAAAAAGTATCAAGTTTCTATAAAAAATATTGTGATTTCTAAATAGGGCTTGCAAGGGCTTTTTCAAAAGTTTATTAAAGCTGTAACAACAGCAATTATACACATAATACTGCACTTTAAAAGCATGGGGAGGCATGGAAAGCCATTAGAATGAATTGCACAACCTTCTCAAACCCACAAATATGCAATTAAAAAATATTATTTTTAAAAAGTTATTTCTGAGTAATATCGATCCCAGGACTCAATGGGTTAATAAATATCATGCAACCCACATGATAGAGTGCTAGATTGCGAGCCTTATCTGCAAATATTACTTATTGGAACTAATTAGTTCTTAGCCTCCAATTGCAGATAACGTGTAACTTTCATGTTTTACGGATGCTATGATGATGGTCTCATTTACTATTGGCTGTGTCTAAGAAGTATATTACGGGCTTGCTAAAATATTATCAGATCATACGATCACGCTCCCAGAAATCGGTCTTAAAAAGGCAGAGTTTGCGAGTTCAGCCTTAAGGTTGGAATTTGCGAGCTGAAGTCAATAGAATATACCTAAACATTTTTATATTTTTTTAAAACACCCGCAGCCAAATTTATGAGTTTGAGGCATTTGAGAGCAGCTAATAAAATAGGGCCCAATGTTCACTCTTTTCACTACCTTATTGTTATCAGATATCAGAGGCACAAAATGTTTCCTAGTAACAAGCTTATCCAATCTTGTCTGCTACAAATTTAAAAAACATTTATCTAGTTTATATGCTGCTTTTAAGTTCCTAAAGGACCAGATAAATCTGTGCAGATCTTTTAAAAGGAAATGTTAATGTAAATATAATTGAAAAATATATATGAATAATCTAGAAATCTTAATTCAGACCACATCCTTCTGTCTGTTTTTATGTACCTCATTGAAGCTGTGAGCTATACCATGTAGGGTCACCTAATATCATAGCAGAGAGGTCAGATAAATCATGGTCTATTGGAGAAGGAACCAGCAACCCATTCCAGTATTTGCCATGAAAACCTTATGTATTAGAACACCAGGTGTGCCTGGCGTGCTGCGGTCCATATAGTCACTGAGAGTCAGACATGACTGAACGGCTGAACAACAACAACAACAACAATATGTAGTTGTAGATCTATCTATCTATTTATCTATCTCTCTGTCTCTCTCGCTTTATATATATATATATATATATATATATATATATATATATATATATATATATATACATACACAGTACCACACAAGTGAGTACACCCCTCACATTTTTGTAAATATTTTCATGTGACAACACTGAAGAAATGACACTCTGCTACATTGTAAAGTAGTAAGTGTACAGCCTGTATAACAGTGTACATTTGCTGTCCCTTCAAAAAAACTCAACACACAGCTATTAATGTCTAAACCGTTGGCAACAAAAGTGAATACACCCCTTAGTGGAAATGTCCGAATTTGGCCCAAAGTGTCAATATTTTGTGTGGCCACCATTATTTTCCCGTACTGCCTTAACCCTCATGGACATGGAGTTCACCAGAGCTTCACAGGTTGCCACTGGAGTCCTCTTCCACTCCTCCATGATGACATCACAGAGATGGTGGATGTTAAAAACCTTACACTCCCCCACCTTCCATTTGAGGATGCCCCACAGATGCTCAGTAGGGTTTAGGTCTGGTGACATGCTTGGCCAGTCAATCATCTTTACCTTCAGCTTCTTTAGCAAGACAGTGGTTGTCTTGGAGATGTGTTTGGGGTCGTTATCATGTTGGAATACCGCCCTGCGGTCCAGTCTCTGAAAGGAGGGGTTCATGCTCTGCTTCAGTATGTCACCAGTACATGTTGGCATTCATGGTTCCCTCAATGAACTGTAGCTCCTCAGTGCCGTCAGCAGTCATGCAGGCCCAGACCATGACACTCCCACCACCATGCTTGGCTGTAGGCAAGACACACTTATCTTTGTACTCCTCACCTGGTTGCCGCCACACGCTTGACACCATCTGAACCAAAAACATTTAACTTGGTCTCATCGGACTACAGGACCGGGTTTCAGTAATCCATGTCCTTAGTCTGCTTGTCTTCAGCAAACTGTTTGCAGGATTTCTTGTGCATCATCTTTCGAAGAGGCTTCCTTCTGGGACGACAGCCATGCAGACCAATTTTATGCAGTGTGCGGCATATGGTCTGAGCATTGACCGGCTGACCCCCCCAGCCCTTCAACCTCTGCAGCAATGCTGGCAGCACTCTTATGTCTATTTGCCAAAGACAACCTCTGGATATGATGCTGAGCACATGCACTCAAATTCTTTGGTTGACCATGGTGAGGCCTGTTCTGAGTGGAACCCGTCATGTGAAACCGCTGTATGGTCTTGCGCACCATGCTGTAGCTCATTTTCTGGGTCTTGGCAATCTGCGTATAGCCTAGGCCATCTTTATGTAGATCAACAATTCTTTTTTCAGGTCCTCAGACAGTTTTTTTTGCCATGAAATGCCATGTTGAACTTTCAATGACCAGTATGAGAGAGTATGAGAGCAATAACACCAAATTTAACACAACTGCTTCCCATTCACACCTGAGACCTTGTAACACTAACGAGTCACATAACACCGGGGAGGGAAAAATGGCTATTTGGAATACTGCCCTGCGGCCCAGTCTCCAAAGGGAGGGGATCATGCTCTGCTTCAGTATGTCACAGTACATATTGGCATTCATGGTTCCCTCAACGAACTGTAGCTCCTCAGTGCCGTCAGCAGTCATGCAGGCCCAGACCATGACACTCAATTTTTAACGTTGCGTGACCGACAAATTGCAATTACCACAAATATTATATGATATATATATATATATATATATATATATATATATCCTGTAAGCTGTACTATGTAGGGTCACCCAAGATAGGCAGGTCATAGGAGAGAGGTCCGAGAAATCGTGGTCCACTGGAGAAGGAACTGACAACCCACTCCAGTATTTTTGCCATGAAAACCTTGTGGTGTGCTGCTGTCCATAGAGTCACTGAGAGTTGGATATGACTGAACAACAACTATATATATTCTAATTGATGTGTCAGTATTACTACGACCACATGCCCTGAGAGTCAGTGTTTCTTAAGCAATAGAGCCACTGTTAAAAGAAAGGAAGAAAAACACACTGTGAAACATTCCAAATTCCCAAATTACCTTAAGACTCAACAAATTAAAAATGTGTTTTCCATGACCATTTAAAGATGATTTCTCATGACAGCAGAGTTCTTCAATGGATTTAAAGAATGCTGACACACGTTTTTGGCTGATATGTTTCCACGTGTGCAATTAAAACATCTGTGTCATGCCTGAATTCCAGGAATACAATCTTTAAAATGCTAATACATTTCTTACCAACAAGCATGTGAGTAAAATAATCTGCTGCGTCATGGGATCCTAGATTTGCATACAAAATACTGTTTATGAGATTGTGCTGCTCTGTTCTTAGTGTGTGAGTGAGAGAAAGGAAACAAAATTTGATTTTATCGCAATATACTGGGTAAAGATCAAAGGTCTCTTTGTATTGTGGTTAATGTGTGATAGCACATGACTAAACAGTATATCACTTGTAAAAAAAAGGTAGAATTTGGATTTAAATATATTCTATCTATCTACCTATCTATCTATCTATCTATCTATCTATCTATCTATCTATCTATCTATCTATCTATCTATCTATTTGTCTTACTGTATTTGCACAACAAAGAAATGTTTACTTTTTCATAAAAATACCAGAGTATAAATTAATAACTTAAATGTGTATAGTATCATGGTATAGTTATATGGTTACATAGTAACTGAGGTTTAAAAATTACTTTTAGTCCATCCAAGTTCAACCTTTTTCAATCTCCTCTGATCTTTGTAATATGCTGATTAATTGTTAATTGATAATTAATCAGGAGGAAGACAAACAACAACAAAAAAAACATTGAAACATTGCAATTGCCACAAATGGGGGAAAATGTATTTTTTTCCTGATACCAGATACAGGCAATTGGATTCCTCCCTAGATTAAAACTCCTTCTCTAGTTGTACGGTATAACCCTGAATGACCTTTTTATTCAAAAATATATTCAAAACAATTTTAAAGTTATCTATAAAATTGGCATTTACCACCTCATTTGGTAGAGAATATTGCGAAGAACCCTTTTCTTTCTTTAAGATGTAATGTTTTTACTTCTAACCTCAACGGATGTCCTCTTGTCAGTTAAAAAAACCTCTTGGCAAACAAAGTACACCTGATAAGGGGCCTCATCGAAAGCGATTTGGCCAATTGAATAGGGCTCTAAATAAGCACATAGCATATTTTTTTACACAAGTTTTTAGTTAGCAAACTTCTATCCAAAAGCAACAGCCATATTAAATTGCGATTCGGCAAATTTAAAAGGGCTCTATTTAAGCACACAGCATATTTTTTTTACAGAAGTTTTTAGTTAGTGAGGACCTTGCTTTTAGATAGAAGTTCACTAACTAAAAACTTCTGGAAAATAAATATGCTGTGTGCTTATATAGAGCCCTTTTAAATTTGCAGAATCGCAATTTAATAAGGCTGAAAGTCTTCACTAACTAAAAACTTCTGTAAAAAAAATATTCTATGTGCTTATATAAAGCCCTATTCAATTTGCCAAATCACATTTGAATGAGGCCCAAAGCCTTGTACTGGATATATTTATATAAGGTAATCATATCCCCTCTTAGATGCCTTTGTTTCTAGAGAAAATAAGTTTAATTTGGTTAGTCTTTCTTCATAACTTAGCCCCTCCATTCCCCTTATTAGTTTTGTTACCCTTCTCCGTACTTTTTCCAGCTCTAAAATGTCATTTTGAAGTGGAGCCCAAAATTGTACTCCATATTCCAAATGAAGGTGTACTAGGGCAGTAGCGAAGCTAGTAAATGAAGAAAAAAAAACGTTGGGCCCTTTTCCAGAGGGTGTAGTGGCAGGCGCAAAATTTTCGTTTGCACTCGCACCCATTTCAACATATTTATATATATACAGTATCTGACAAAAGTACGTACACCACTCACATTTTTGTAAATATTTTATTATATCTTTTCATGTGACAACACTGAAGAAATGACACTCTGCTACAATGTAAAGTAGTAAGTGTATAATAGTGTAAGTTTGCTGCCCCTTCAAAATAACTCAACACACAGCCATTAATGTCTAAACCATTGGCAACAAAAGTGAGTACACCCCTAAGTGGAAATGTCCAAATTGGGCCCAAAGTGTCAATATTTTGTGTGGCTACCATTATTTTCCATCACTGCCTTAACCCTCATGGGCATGGAGTTCACAAGAGCTTATCAGGTTGCCACTGGAGTCCTCTTCCACAGAGATGGATGTTAGAGACCTTGCACCCCCCCACCTTCCATTTGAGGATGCCCCACAGATGATCAATAGGGTTTAGGTCTGGAGACGTGCTTGGCCAGTCTATCACCTTTACATTCAACTTCTTTAGCAAGGCAGTGGTCAACATGGAGGTGTGTTTATGGTCGTTATCATGTTGGAATACTGCCCTGCAGCCCAGTCTCAGAAGGAAGGGGATCATGCTCTGCTTCAGTATGTCACAGTACATGTTGTTATTCATGGTTCCCTCAATGAACTGTAGCTCCCCAGTGCCGGCGGCACTCATGCAGGCCCAGACCATGACACTCCCACCACCAAAAGTATACAGTGCCTTGCAAAAGTATTAACCCCCCTTTACTTTTTACCTATTTTGATACATTACAGCCTTAAGTTCAATGTTTTGTTAATCTGAATTTTATGTGATGGATCAGAACAGAATAGTCTAATAAAATTGGTGAAGTGAAATAAGAAAAATATATACATAAAACTATATTTTAGAAATAGAAAACAGAAAATTGTCATGTGCGTGTGTATTCACCACCTTTGTTATGAAGCCCATAAAAAGCTCTGGTGCAAACAATTACCTTCAGAAGTCACATTATTAGTGAAATGATATTCACCTGTGTGCAATCTAAGTGTCACATGATCTGTCATAACATATACACACCTTTTTTGAAAGGCCCCAGAGGCTGCACCACCTAAGCAAGAGGCACCACTAACCAAACACTACCATGAAGACCAGGGAACTCTCCAAACAAGTAAGGAACAATGTTGTTGAGAAGTACAAGTCAGGGTTAGGTTATAAAAAAATATCCAAATATTTGATGATCCCCAGGAGCACCATCAAATCTATCATAACCAAATGGAAAGAACATGGCACAACAGCAAACCTGCCAAGAGACGGCCGCCCACCAAAACTCATGGACTGGGCAAGGAAGGCATTAATCAGAGAGGCAGCACAGAGACCTAAGGTAACCCTGGAGGAGCTGCAGAGTTCCACAGCAGAGACTGGAGTATCTGTACATAGGACGACAATAAGCCGAACGCTCCATAGAGTTCGGATTTATAGTAGCGTGGCCAGAAGAAAGCCATTACTTTCAGCAAAAAACAAAATGGCATGTTTTGAGTTTGGGAAATGGCATGTTGGAGACTCCCAAAATGTATGGAGGAAGGTGTTTTGGTCTGATGAAACTAAAATTGAATTTTTCGGCCATCAAAGAAATGCTATGTCTGGCAAAAAATCCAACACACCACATCACCCAAAGAACACCATCCCCACAGTGAAACATGGTGATGGCAGCATCATGCTGTGGAGATGTTTTTCAGCAGCCGAGATTGGGAAACCGGTCAGAGTTGGGGGAAAGATGGATGGTGCTAAATACAGGGATATTCTTGAGGAAAACCTGTACCACTTTGTGTGTAATTTGAGGCTAGGACGGAGGTTCACCTTCCAGCAGGACAATGACCCCAAACACACTGCTAAAGCAACACTTGAGTAGTTTAAGGGGAAACATGTAAATGTGTTGGAATGGCCTAGTCAAAGCCCAGACCTCAATCCAATAGAAAATCTGTGGTCAGACTTAAAGATTGCTGTTCACAAGCGCAAACCATGCAACTTGAAGAAGCTGGAGCAGTTTTGCAAGGAGGAATGGGCAAAAATCCCAGTGGTAAGATGTGGCAAGCTCATAGAGACTTATCCAAAATGACTGGCTCTACAAAGTATTGACTTTAGGGGGGGCGAATAGTTATGCACATTGACTTTTTCTGTTATTTTGTCCTATTTGTTGTTTGCTTCACAATAATAATTTTTTCTTGCTTAGCCGTTTTCAGACCTCCAAAAATCACCAACTAAATAACAAATTAGCTTTCAACCTAACTTACAAGCTCCCTGCCTCTCCCCCTGTGTTGTGTGTGTGAGGTTGGCGTCTTTTGGGGGCCACAAACGGCTTCCGAGTTACGGGCTTGAAAAAAATGGGTTCTATTAAAGTCGTCATTTTTTTTAAGTCTTGCGGGCCTCGCTATGAGCACCAAAGGTCTACGGCCTTCGGCGCTCATCGCGGGCCTCACAATGAGCTCCTTTGGTGCTTATTGCAAGCCCTTTTCCAAGTCTTGTGGGCCCCGCAATGAGTGCCAAAGGCCTACGGAATTCAGCCCTCATTGCAAGCCTTTTTATAAGTCTTGCTGGCCTTCCAAGAGTGCCTTTGGCGCTCATCGCAAGGCCTGTATGTTACTGGCTCAACGTGGCTGCAATGAGTACCGAAGGTGCGTCTTTTTTCCCCCTGTGTCTCTTCCCACTCCCTCCCCAGTGTCTCTTTCCACCCTCTCTCTCCCGTGTCTCTTTGCCCTGTCTCCCTGCCCTGTCTTTTCCCCCCTTATCTTCCTCCTCTGTGTCTTTCCCCCCCCCACTCTCACCCCTGTGTCTCTTTCCCTACCACACCCTCCCTAATGTATCGTTCCACCCTCCCCCCCAACTTCTTTATTCCATTTATGGGTGTGAAACCATTTGCGTGCTTGGGAAATTGATAAATTTCCCCAAGCCCGAAATGGTCTTCGAATTTGCGGCCTTGAAAAATAATTACGGCTTTACGGACGCCATTTTTTTCTCGCTTAGGCATCTTTAGACCTCCAAAAAATGCCAATTGACTGCCTTCAGCACCCATTGCAGGCCTTGTAATGATCTCCCTTGGAGCCCATTGTGGGCCTCACGTCACAAATGAAGGTATAATATTTCATGTTGTGTCTCTTCCCCCCTCCCCCTTTCCCTGTGTCTCTTTCCCCCCTTCTCCGTCCCCTGTGTCTCTTCCCCCTCTTCCCCCATCTCTCCCTCCCCTGTGTCTCTTTGCCACCCTCTCCCTCCCCTGTGTCTCTTTCCCCCTCTCCCTCCCCTGTGTCTATTCCCCTCCCTTTCCCTCCCCTGTGTCTCTTTGCCCTGCTCTCCCTCCCCTGTGTCGCTTTCACCCCTCTCTCACCCCTGTGTCTCTTCCCCCCTCTCCCTCCCGTGTCTCTTTTCCCCCCATTCCCCCATCTCAAACCCAAGTGTATCTTTCTCCCCACTCCCCCCTCTCCCTCTCATATTTCTTTGCCCCTCTCTCCCTCCCCAGTGTCTCTTTCTCTCCTCTCCCTCCCCTGTCTCTTTTTGCCCCTCTCTCCCTCTGTCTCATTTGCTGTTTACGGGTGTGAAAACCTTTGCGGGCTTGGGGAAATTGATTTGCAGACCAGGGGTTTAAACGTCGACATTTTTCTCAAGCCTGTAACTCGGAAGCCGTTCGGAGGCCGTAAAAAATGTCAATTGAATAGCAAATTTTACCCAGTTCCCATCTGAATCATTCAGATGTTCATTGGCAAACTTCAGACGGCCTGTACGTGTGCTTTCTTGAGCTGGGTGACCTCACAGGTGCTGCAGGATTTTAGTCCTTCACGATTTAGTGTGTTATCAATTGTTTTCTTGGTGACTATGGTCCTAGCTGCCTTGAGATAATTAACAAGATCCTCCCGTGTAGATCTGGGCTGATTCCTAACTGTTCTCATGATTATTGAAACTCCACGAGGTGAGATCTTGCATGGAGCATCAGACCGAGGGAGACTGGCAGTTATTTTGTATTTCTTCCATTTGTGAATAATGGTACCAACTGTTGTCACCTTCTCACCAAGCTGCTTGGCGATGGTCTTGTAGCCCATTACAGCCTTGTGTAGGTCTACAATCTTGTCCCTGACATCCTTGGACAGCTCTTTGGTCTTGGCCATGGTAGAGAGTTTGGAATCCGATTGATTGATTGCTTCTGTGAACAGGTGTCTTTTATACAGGTAATGAGCTGAGATTAGGAGCACTCCCTTTAAGATCTCCTTAAATATTGGAGCAATTTGATTGCAGTGAACTCATAATGGGAGGGGATCTAAATTCAACAATGGACCCAGACTTAGATCAAGGGGGGGCGTGGGGTAAAAAGACCCAGTTCTTGAACAAACTAAGTTGCATAAAAAAAAACTTTTTGCCGTATTAAACATCATAGACTCTTGGAAGGAGCAACATTCCAGCGATAGGGAGTACTCCTTTTATTCATACCCCCTTAACTCATATTTGAGGATTGATTATATACTCCTTGACTCTTCCCTATTAGATCAGATGAAGAGCACTGGGATATTACCCTGTACGTGGTCAGACCACTCAATAGTGAAATTGAGGTTGGATCTGCGAATAGAAAATAATTCCTCCTCAACATGGTGCATTAACGAGATGCACCTAGCAAATCCGTTATTCAGGGACCAGATCCAACAAGAGTTAGATCTATGTTTTGATCAAAATCTCAGAGAGGACACTGGGATAGAATGGGTTTGGGCAGCACATAAGGCCTACATCGGGGGCACATGTATCAAGATACTCAGAAAACAAGAAAAAATGCAAACTTCAAGAAAATAACTTAAACACGGAATTGAGAAGACTAGAGCAGAGTAACCAACAAAACCTCTCAATTTTAATTAGGACCCAGATTGACAGGGAATTGGATATGATCCTCTCAGAAAAAACGGAGAAAGCACAAGGTGGACTCAGCACAAGTTCTATAGCAAAGTTCTATATGACATAGAGAAGGAATTCCTATCGGTATCCTACAACTGGGGAACTGTCGTGTCCAAATTTAAAGCTTTACTACAGGGCAGCACAGTTAGCTTATGGCATGGATGTTTATTGAGAACTGTACTATGTGCCCTCCTGGCACTAGAATATTCTTCAAACCCTGTGATCAAACTTTCGGCATTGTGTGTAACTTGGGCCTATCGTCACTCCACGCTCTTCCCTAACTCTTCCCATCTAATCTCGATCTTTACACATCCTCAAGCTCCAACAGACATCCTAAAGACCTCCCAAAACTGATGAAGATCTAACAAATTGGATTGACTGGGTTCGTGGGTAAGGGACGGTCAAATGATCTTGTTTGAACTGCTGAGGGACGAATTTGCCATCCCCTTATAGGAACATTACAACTATAGTAGACTGAGGCATTTTGTGAGTAGGACGATCCGTGCACTAGGCCTACCTAAACACAATAGGCTCTCAAAGTTATCCCAAGAATGTTCCCTTACTAAAGGTATGATAGGGGAAATCTACGATATTTTTAACTCTCCCAAAGAGCAAGGTAGTGATAGATTAATTCGGGAGTGGGAAAAGGACCTAGCTCTCCAATGGGACTTAAACAATTGGGAGGAGTCTAGGTCCAATATTTGTAGGGGCTCCCTGAACCATAACGTGCTAGAAACCTCAATAAAGGTTCTCCATCGTACGTATATCACACCAGACAGGTTGGCTAAATGGAACAAGACGGAAAGCCCAAAATGTTTTAGAGGTTGCCCCGACGTGGGCTCATACATCCACATATGGTGGAGCTGTAGTAAAGTTCAGCAAATCTGGAAAGGAGTGAGTAACCTAGCAAAATATATTTTCCATCAATCGCTACAGTAAACAGAGGAAATCTGCCTGCTAGGGATATCTAACTTGGTACTTTCCTCATCTCAGAATACATTTCTGCAATATATCCTACTATACCCACAAAATCCCATATAGCCCAAAACTGGAAATTAAGCTTATTAGATTTAGGAGCAATCGAGGCAAAAGTCCACTTTATTGTAGCAAACGAGAGCAATTCACACTCCCTTACAGACACGATCCCTACATTTTTAGAGATATGTGGCCCCTGGATAACTTTTACAGGCATTCAGGTCCCGGCCATAAGCTAAATCCCAATTAATTTAGATGGATGTAATTTCTGGAGATGTTGGAGATGCGGAGGCCGGAGATCGACCAGGAAGGACCGGGGATGGGACCAATACGGAGAATAAGAGCAGGTACAAAAAGATTAATTTGAACTGAATAATAATAATATTGACCAAGTTGTCTATTGTGACTGTTTTTTTGTTAATATGTTTATTGTATGTCTTTTTCTTGTTTAGTTTTTAAGTACGCTCCTCCCCTATAGGGGGTATCCTCTGCACCATAATACTCTATATTACTGTTTCAAACCGCAGGAGTCAGTTACTCCCTATGTTTAATAAAGTTAGCAGTAACTGTATAGAGGGTATTTACCTATAGATTTTTGTGATAAAAATTGTATTTGATAGGTCAGGAATAACCTTTTATTTTTGAAACTCGCTATTTAGAAGGTAGTGAGGAGGAAAATCACGATAATGGGAGGAGGCTGATTTTATGTTCAATAAAGTGGTTACAATTTCAATATGTTCAGGTGTTCCAGGTATTGAGTTAACCAGTTCTAATAATACAATTAAAACTTGGAATAAAGTCAGTTTTATATACTTGTGAAACATGTCACTAAACAAGAATGTAACTCTGTTTGTCATGTATCTGCCTGTAATAAAAAAATATTTTTTTTTTAAAAAAGAGAGTGCTCCTAATCTCAGCTTGTTACCTGTATAAAAGACACCAGGGAGCAAGAAATCTTGCCGATTGATAGGGGATCAAATACTTATTTCACTCATTGACCTGCAAATCAATTTATAACTTTTTTGGCATTTGTTTTTCTTGTTTTTTTTTTTATTCTGTCTCTCACTGTTAAAATACATTTATCCATTAAAATGATAAACTGATCAATTCTTTGTCAGTGGACAAACATAATGGATTTCTTCCTGTGTTAACCAATTATTTGGTGAAGGTCGTATAGCCCCATTTTGTTGTAGTGTCCCAACCACCTCCCTTATGTATACAGAAGAAAAGAACTTATTTAGCTCATCTGCCTTTTCATGGTCACTATTTATCAGATGGCCTGTTTCACATTGTAATGTTCCTATAGCTTCCTTCCTGGCCTTCTTCCCAATCAGCCTTGTTGATTTCCTTGTACTCGTGTAAAGCAGCCTCTGTTCCCTCTTTTTTGTAAAATGTAAATGCCTGTTTTTTACTAAGTATCTTGGTCTTGAAATCACTGTTAAGCCACATGAGATGTTATTTACTCTTTTTAATTTTATTTTCATGTGACAAAACTGAAGAAATGACACTTTGCTACAATGTAAAGTAGTAAGTATACAGCCTGTATACCAGTGTACATTTGCTGTCCCCTCAAAATAACTGAACACACAGCCATTAATGTCTAAACCGTTGGCAACAAAAGTGAGTACACCCCTTAGTGGAAATGTCCAAATTGAGCCCAAAGTGTCAATATTTTGTGTGACCACTATTATTTTCCAGTACTGCCTTAACCCTCATGGGCATGGAGTTCACCAGAGTGTCACAGGTTGCCACTGGAGTCCTCTTCCACTCCTCCATGTTGACATCACAGAGCTGGTGGATGTTAAAGACCTTGCACTCCCCCACCTTCCATTTGAGGATGCCCCAAAGATGCTTAATAGGGTTTAGGTCTAGTGACATGCTTGGCTAGTCCATCACCTTCAGCTTATTTAACAAGGCGGTGTGGAGGTGTGTTTGGGTTTGTTATCATTTTGGAATACTGCCCTACGGCCCAGTCTCCAAAGGGAGGGGATCATTCTCTGCTTCAGTATGTCACAGTACATGTTGGCATTCATAAATTCCTCAATGAACTGTAGCTCCCCAGTGCCGGCAGCACTCATGCAGGCCCAGACCATGACACTCCCACCACCAAAAGTATACATCTATACTGAGGAAAGGTAGTTGAAATAATCCCTATATGACAGATAAATGGATAAGGCACATAAGAACACAAAAACACTTATATGAGATGAAACTCTCAGTCTGAACGTAAACAGCAATGCAGAGAGAGTGGAGGCAGCATCTGACATCAGCAGGTAAATGCATATAGGGGAATCGACATAACATATTATAGAAAACATATATGCACATATAGACATATGTGTATATATGTTTGGTCTGGGCCTGCATGAGTGTTCCTGGTACTAGGGAGCTACAGTTCATTGAGGGAACCATGAATGCCAACATGTATTGTGACATACTGAAGCAGAGCATGGTCCCCTTCCTTTTGGAGACTGGGCCGCAGAGCAGTATTCCAACATGATAACGATCTTAAACACACATCCAAGACAACCACTGCCTTGCTAAAGAAGCCAAAGTTAAAGGTGATGGACTGTCCAAGTATGTCACAGATAGAGATGTCGCGAATAGTTCGCCGGTGGACTGTTCCCGGCGAACATAGCATCGCGGCGAACTGCGATCATATGCGATGTTCGATCCGCCCCCTATACTTTATCATTGAGCAAACTTTGACCCTGCAACTCACAGTCAGCAGACACATTCCAGCCAATCAGCATCATACCCTGCCTTCCAGACCCTTTAACCTCATGGACAGCAGCCATTTTGGAATCATAACTAACTTGCAGTCTTACTGAGAGAAGGCTAAGTGTAGGTGATACTGCATCAATAGGGAAAACCATAGCTAGGCTACTGTACACAGTGTGCAATACAGTCCTGAAGGACTCTTTTGATCTCTGCTGCAAGGACACCCCTGTGTCTTTCCCCCCCCTTATCATCATCCTCCCCTCACCTTAGCACCCAACCCTAACACCCCTCACACTTATCCATAACACCCATCAACCTAACACCTAACCCTAACACCCCTCACACTTATCCCTAAAACCTAACAACCCTCACACTTATTCCTAACATGCCTTACCCTAACACCCCTTACACTTATCCTTAACACCCCTCACCTTAACACCTAACCCTAATACCCCCTCCCACTTATCCCTAACACCCCTTACCCTAACACCTAACCCTAACATCCCTTACCCTAACACCCATCACACTTATCCCTAACACCCCTCACCCTAACCCTAACACCCCTCACACTTATCCCTAACACCCCTTACCCTAACCCTAACACCCCTCACACTTATCCCTAACACCTAACCCTAACATCCCTCACCGTAACACCCCCCACACTTATCCCTAACACCCCTCACCCTAACACCTAACCCTAACAACATAACACCCCTCACACTTATCCCTAACACCCCTCACCCTAACCCTAACATCCCTCACAATTATCCCTAACACCCCTTATCCTAACCCTAACACCCCTCACACTTATCCCTAACACCTAACCCTAACATCCCTCACCCTAACACCCCCCACACTTATCCCTAACACCCCTCACCCTAACACCTAACCCTAATACCCCCTCACACTTATCACTAACAGCCCTTACCCTAACACCTAACACCCCTCACACTTATCCCTAACACCCCTCACCCTAACCCTAACACCCCTCACACCTATCCCTAACACCTAACCCTAACACCCCCACACTTATCCCTAACACCCCTCACCCTAACACCTAACCCTAATACCACCTAACACTTATCACTAACAGCCCTTACCCTAACACCTAACCCTAACACCCCTCACATTTAACCCTAACACCCCTCACCCTAACCCTAACATCCCTCACACTTATCCCTAACACCTAACCCTAACATCCCTCATCCTAACACCCCCCACACTTATCCCTAACACCCCTCACCCTAACACCTAACCCTAATACCCCCTCACACTTATCACTAACAGCCCTTACCCTAATACCTAACCCTAACACCCCTCACACGTATCCCTAACACCCCTCACCCTAACCCTAACACCCCTCACACTTATCCCTAACACCCCTTACCCTAACCCTAACACCCCTCACACTTATCGCTAACACCTAACACTAACATCCCTCACCCTAACACCCCCCACACTTATCCCTAACACCCCTCACCCTATCACCTAACCCTAATACCCCCTTACACTTATCCCTAATAGCCCTTACCCTAACACCTAACCCTAACATCCCTTACCCAATCACCCATCACACATATCCCTAACACCCCTTACCCTAACCCTAACACCCCTCACACTTATCCATAACACCCATCAACCTAACACCTAACCCTAACATTCTCACACTTATCCCTAAGACCTAACACCCCTCACACTTATTCCTAACATGCCTCACCCTAACACCCCTTACACTTATCCCTAACACCCCTCACCCTAACACCCCTCACACTTAGCCCTAACACCCCTCACCCTAACACCTAACCCTAATACCCCCTTACACTTATCCCTAATAGCCCTTACCCTAACACCTAACCCTAACATCCCTTACCCAATCACCCATCACACATATCCCTAACACCCCTTACCCTAACCCTAACACCCCTCACACTTATCCATAACACCCATCAACCTAACACCTAACCCTAACATTCTCACACTTATCCCTAAGACCTAACACCCCTCACACTTATTCCTAACATGCCTCACCCTAACACCCCTTACACTTATCCCTAACACCCCTCACCCTAACACCCCTCACACTTAGCCCTAACACCCCTCACCCTAACACCTAACCCTAATACCCCCTTACACGTATCCCTAACAGCCCTTACCCTAACACCTAACCCTAACATCCCTTACCCTAACACCCCTCACACTTATCCCTAACACCCCTCACCCTAACCCTAACACCCCTCACAATTATCCCTAACACCCCTTATCCTAACCCTAACACCCCTCACACTTATCCCTAACACCTAACCCTAACATCCCTCACCCTAACACCCCCCACAGTTATCCCTAACACCCCTCACCCTAACACCTAACCCTAATACCCCCTCACACTTATCACTAACAGCCCTTACCCTAACACCTAACCCTAACACCCCTCACACTTATCTCTAACACCCCTCACCCTAACACCTAACCCTAATACCACCTCACACTTATCACTAACAGCCCTTACCCTAACACCTAACCCTAACACGCCTCACACTTAACCCTAACACCCCTCACCCTAACCCTAACACCCCTCACACTTATCCCTAACACCTAACCCTAACATCCCTCACCCTAACACCCCCCACACTTATCCCTAACACCCCTCACCCGAACACCTAACCCTAATACCCCCTCACACTGATCACTAACAGCCCTTACCCGAACACATAACCCTAACACCCCTCACACTTAACCCTAACACCCCTCACCCTAACCCTAACACCCCTCACACTTATCCCTAACACCTAACCCTAACATCCCTCACCCTAACACCCCCCATACTTATCCCTAACACCCCTCACCCAAACACCTAACCCTAATACCCCCTCACACTGATCACTAACAGCCCTTACCCTAATACCTAACCCTAACACCCCTCACACGTATCCCTAACACCCCTCACCCTAACCCTAACACCCCTCACACTTATCCCTAACACCCCTTACCCTAACCCTAACACCCCTCACACTTATCCCTAACACCTAACACTAACATCCCTCACCCTAACACCCCCCAAACTTATCCCTAACACCCCTCACCCTATCACCTAACCCTAATACCCCCTTACACTTATCCCTAATAGCCCTTACCCTAACACCTAACCCTAACATCCCTTACCCAATCACCCATCACACATATCCCTAACACCCCTTACCCTAACCCTAACACCTCTCACACTTATCCATAACACCCATCAACCTAACACCTAACCCTAACATTCTCACACTTATCCCTAAGACCTAACACCCCTCACACTTATTCCTAACATGCCTCACCCTAACACCCCTTACACTTATCCCTAACACCCCTCACCCTAACACCCCTCACACTTAGCCCTATCACCCCTCACCCTAACACCTAACCCTAATACCCCCTTACACTTATCCCTAACAGCCCTTACCCTAACACCTAACCCTAACATCCCTTACCCTAACACCCATCACACTTATCCCTAACACCCCTTACCCTAACCCTAACACCCCTCACACATTTCCATAACACCCACCAACCTAACACCCAACCCTAACATTCTCACACTTATCCCTAAGACCTAACACCCCTCACACTTATTCCTAACATGCCTCACCCTAACACCCCTCACACTTAGCCCTAACACCCCTCACCCTAACACCTTACCCCCTCACCCTTATCCCTAACACCCCTTACCCTAAAACCCCTCACACTTATACCTGTGTCTCTCCCACCCCTTATCATCAAGGGAGCGGGGAGGATGATGAGGGAAGGGGGAAGAGACACAGGGGAGGATGATGAGGGAGGGGGGAAACAGACACAGGGGAGGATGATGAGGGATGGGGTAAAGAGATAAAGGGGAGGGTGATGAGGAAGGGGGGAAAGAGACACAGGGGAGGATGATGAGGGAGGGGGGAAGAGACACAGGGGAAGATGATGAGGGAGGGGGAAAAGAGACACAGGGGAGGATGATGAGGGATGTGAGAAAGAGACACAGGGGAGGATGATGATGGAGGGGGGAAGAGACACAGGGGAGGATGATGAGGGAGGGGGTAAAGAGATACAGGGGAGGGTGATGAGGGAGGGGTAAAGAGATACAAGGGAGGGTGATGAGGAAGGGGGGAAAGAGACACAGGGGAGGATGATGAGGGAGGGGGGAGGGAAGAGACACAGGGGAAGATGATGAGGGAGGGGGAAAAGAGACACAGGGGAGGATGATCAGGGAGGGGGGAAAGAGACACAGGGGAGGATGATGAGGGAGGGGGGAAGAGACACAGGGGAGGATGATGAGGGAGGGGGTAAAGAGATACCGGGGAGGATGATGAGGGAGGTGGGAGGATGATGAGGGAGGGGGGATGAGACACAAGGGAGGGTGATGAGGAAGGGGGGAAAGAGACACAGGGGAGGATGATGAGGGAGGGGATAAAGAGATACAGGGGAGGATGATGATGGAGGGGGATGTTAGGTTATTTATGCCCTTTATGGATTAAAACCAGACTCTGCATCAACTATGTAATTTTCCGTGGGAGTTTTGACATGGATCCCCCTCCGGCATGCCACAGTCCAGGTGTTAGTCCCCTTAAAACAACTTTTCCATCATTATTGTGGCCAGAAAGAGTCCCTGTGGGTTTTAAAATCCGCCTGCCCATTGAAGTCTATGGCGGTTCGCCGGGTTCGCCGGTTCGCGAACATTTGCGGTGGTTCGCGTTCGCGGTTCGCGAACCAAAAATTCTATGTTCGCAACATCACTAGTCACAGACATAAACCCTATTGAGCATCTCTAGGGCATCCTCAAACGGAAGGTGGGGGAGTGCAAGGTGTCTAACATCCACGAGCTCCGTGATGTCATCATGCATAGGTGAAAGAGGTGCTCAATCAGATAATGAACTAACCTTAATAGGTTAGCTCTATGGACATGATAACCCACTCTGAGAGCAACCTCTTTTAGCTCACTTGTGCCATTCACAGGGAGAAATATCCTGTATTATATCAGTCTGGTCCCCGAAAATAATTTGATTTCAATCTATTTCTTATTGTGCAGACAGAGGCCTGCTCTGCAATAAAAGACTCCTCGCACCTCAGGAAGTTGGTAAGTAGAAAACAAACTGGTTTCCTGAGCAGCATAATTGCATATAAAAGGTAACAAGAATAAGAGGCTGTCTTATTTTTTACGTTTTAAAATCATTTAGCATATTTTTGTATGTGCAACAAATTATATTTTAAATATATCACTACAGCAGATGTATTAAAGGTTACTAAAAAATACAAACTCCTGGATTCTGTCTAACAGTTTCAAGGAATCTCACTGTGGATTATATTTTAAAGCTTTAAGTGATATATATATAGTGCTGTCACTTGACACCCAATTCATTCAGCTAATACTTGTACTTTCAATTTAAAAGCCAGAAGTTACATATCTGATGTGTTCTCCCTTTTGTAGAATTGAAATGTCTTGAGGGGTTATATGCAAAAGGTTTTACAAATGTTCACCAATATACCAACCTATTTTCTCATGAACTGTATATGAAGATTTGAGTGGTATGATCTGAAAAAAGGAACTAAAAGCCCACAGAGCTTTCCATTTTTTTATGCAAAATATTGAAGAAGTGTCAGTGTTTTTCACAACCTTCTTTGTTGTTACCTAACCTCACCATGGTATTATAGCACTCTCTACTGGTCAAAAAAGAAGAATGAATAAAACACAATATTATGCAATAATTAAAATACAATCATAACAAATAAACAATAGTTCATGTTTTAATGTTCCACATAAGATATTGCATGCATCATTAACATTCATAGACATTCAATTTTATCAATAAATTACAATGTAAAATCATATAAAGCAAATAGATGAATTAGAAGTTTTGCGAGTATACTGTTAGAGTTTGTAACCACTGACAACATGAAGTCAGACATACAGTAGATTGCTCAGAATAGAGTACTGCAGTTTTATCTGTGCAGAATTCATTACACTGGAAGGGAGATCAAAGTAAAATGCTACAAAATGTACACAAAATGTCAACTAGAAAACCTACAGCCTTATTAAATTCAAAGCCTGTAGCGGCATCGCCACACCCTCAAAGGCTGCACGCTTGAAATTTGGCTGCGTTACAGAGCTATCAAATAGAACCATGCAGCGAGTTACCCGCCGTAGACGCAAACCCGTAAACCATTCTTGCGAACGTTGGATGTGCGGTTGTCAACATGATCAATTAGTCAAACAAGTAGTTACGGGTTTAGACGGAGCCATTGGCAAATGAGATCATCATCATTACGTCACTGAAAAATGGAGGTTAGATTTCAAAGCCTTACGGCTTTAAATTACAAGTTTTGATCGGACCTATATTCCAGAAATGATGCAATATTAATAAATCAGTAAATATGATATTCTAGTCCATGCAAGTTCCATTATATGTATTAACACATTGATTGCTGTGATCGATATAACACAGAAATTAAACATAAAAACATGTATTTTATATTGCTGAATTGCAAGCTTGATAACGTTGTACTATTAATTTTAATACGTAACATCACTTTTCCTTTAATTATAAGTACAGTAGTGTGTTTATGTGTGTTACGCATAGGACTTTAACCCCCTTGCGGGTCCTCTCTAGTACCCGTTGGCTTTTTGGCTCCATTTGCGATTTAATAGCGATTTAATAGCGATTTTCGAAAGAAACAGTTACGGGCATGATAGATCAAAGGATTTGCGGCCGTGGAGTTCAATTTTCAACGTCCCATAGGGTTTTTCTGCCTGTAACCCGTAGACCGTTAGCGGATTGCTGTACGGGGCCAATTGAATAGCCTTAAGTCTTGCGGGCTACGTTATGGGCTATGGTTTTACACGTTCAGGGAATTTAATAGGGCTGCTAGTCAGCTTAGAACCAATAAGTAGTATTAGGCTGTACGGTACCATGCACAACATTATACTTTCTGAACATGCATGCTATTCATCTTGATTTATGACTATTCTACTTCTTGCTTAGCCTAAAACCAAACTTTTAACCCTAAGCATTAACATAGTCATCTAAATTGATCCTACAACCAGGATTTTGTTAAGTTTGCTATTTGTTCCAGCCTAACACTGCATGTGTAGGTCGAGCAAGTCCATTATAATTATCCTTTATTTGTAACATCCATGAAGAAATGTGCTATTGTTAGCAAGTACCTAAACAATAACCTCCATAGTTTGAACATACTGTGTTTCTCTCAAACTAGGGAACCGGTAGCATGACTGTACTCTTTATAGTTTTTGTGCAAGTTATTCAACATTTTTATAGCAAACAAATTTGGAAGGAAATTAGCATCTTGCATATTTACCTTTTAGAAATCACCAAAAAGTAATCAACTGAGACTTAGCGGGCACTTGTTGATCACACACCTTTTTCATGCATATTGATCCCGCACCTTTTATCATCCTTGTCAAGTTCATTGCAGATTTCCAATGTTGCCCTACAACTCTTCATTGCCTGACATTATTTGTCCATTTCCTGTAGTGGCAGATAGGATCGTGTTCTACATAGTGGCTCCATGCATCTTGCATTGTTCAGTTCGCTCCTAGCTAAAGTAAGGCCTGGACTATGAGTCCAGCAAGATATCAGTAATCTGGAATAAGATGTAGCACAGACTAACATTTTGTGCTGCTACTTCACTTCATGAACCCTAAATATCATTTGTACAAGGGAAGCTAAAAACATATTCTGCTACAAACAGCATCTCCTTGGGGTATATCTTACTTAATGGGATATAACTGGTGCAGAATTCTGGGTCCAAAATAGCACCCTCTTATAAAAATACCATACATTCTGTTACATATCACTTCCCCAGTTGAGACACATAGGGCTGAGAAGCTTCGAATAGCATGCTGTATTTCTAGACAACCCATTCTCATTACCATGTTTATTGACTGTGCGGTGCTCAAAAATAGTGGAAAGGTTGCAAAATAAGGACCTGTTTAGTGACAATTGGATTAGTCTCCTTATTTTGACACCCATGTCAAAGGAGAGTGATCAGTAACCAGTCTGAAATGTCTACCCAGCAAATAATATTTAAAGGTTGCTAAGGTCCACTTTATGAGATGACACTCTTTTTCTGCTAGAAATAATTATTTTCTTTTGGGAGAAGCTCCTGACTAAGGACATTAAGAGGATGCTTCTAATCTCCACTTTCTTGGAATAGGATTGCCCCAAGCCAACCTCTGGTGCACCTGTCTGCATTATACGTTTTTTGGTGTAATCTGCAGCTACCAGAATTGGAACACAACAAAGGGACTCTCTTAATGTACTGAAGGTTTGGTAAGCTGCTGGAGTTACTCTTGCCCTGGTGAGATCAGTCATTAGGCTATTTAGTATGACTACTCTATAACACCAAGCTCTAGCATCTTTTTTAAGATGTATTACTTTTCATGCCTCAATAATTATAATTTGAGGTATGATATTTGTTTCCCCAAGTACTTTAGTGAACACATCCTTGTTCCTTATAAATAATTCCCTGTCTGATCTTAGTGGAGAGATAAACCTTTAGATGTTTACTGCAATCTGAGAGGTAAGTTACTATCCATTTTTGCTATGAAGGACTCTCTACCCTCCATACAATGTTTAGCAAATGACAAGGTATATCTGCTCAGGTTTTTTTCTACATGGTTGGTGTATCCTGTAACTTACTTCTTTTTTTTTTTTTTATAGTTTTTATTACAAAGTATAAACATATATAAAACGTTTGTGTGACATCAACTCGTTCAATTTACAGTAAATACAGTAGTAAGAAAAAATATTTATCAACTTATGCTAGATGTCAAATACATATCCAACATTCATACACATACATACCTACAGCCACTTATGTCAGTAGATCACTTTGAGTGTTCTCCAAAATAGATCTCTAATTAACTGATGAAATGTTAAATTTTGGCATCCCAACTCCCCAACTCTCGAGCTCCCGGCAAAGGTCCATTTTAAAATTTCATTCCAACTTGGAGAGATAACTTGTCTCCATTTAGAGACAATTGCAATTTTATTTATTGTAAATAATTGTATCATGTACGCTATTTCTTCATTTTTGTCGTTCTTCGAGAATATATGTAATAGACCGGTGCTGGCCGCCAGAGAGACAACCTCCTTAAGAGTAATCGAAATAGAGTCAAAACATTTTCCCCAGAGTGATATAATAAGGGGGCAAGTCCACCAAATGGGAAGATAACTGTCTTGCAATCCACAGCCTCTCTAACATAATTTGTCCTCACTTCTATGAGAAAAATTATATAGCTTAATCAGCACTATGTGCCATCTATTTATTACTTTAAAGTAGATCTCTCTTTCGGCTGCGTTTTTAATCACCTTATTGGTGTTTATTAAGGCTTGATCCCATACTTTTGGGTTTGATTTGATCTTCAATTCGTTTGACATCAGCTCGTTCAATTTACAGTAAATACAGTAGTAAGAAAAAACATTCATCAACTTATGCTAGATGTCAAATACATATTTATACACATTACAGACAGTTGCACATATCCAACATTCATACACATACATACCTACAGCCACTTATGTCAGTAGATCACTTTGAGTGTTCTCCAAAATAGATCTCTAATTAACTGATGAAATGTTAAATTCTGGCATCCCAACTCCCCAACTCTCGAGCTCCCGGCAAAGGTCCATTTTAAAATTTCATTCCAACTTGGAGAGATAACTTGTCTCCATTTAGAGACAATTGCAATTTTATTTATTGTAAATAATTGTATCATGTACGCTATTTCTTCATTTTTGTAGTTCTTCGAGAATATATGTAATAGACCGGTGCTGGCCGCCAGAGGGACAACCTCCTTAAGAGTAATCGAAATAAAGTCAAAACATTTTTCCCAGAGTGATATAATAAGGGGGCAAGTCCACCAAATGGGAAGATAACTGTCTTGCAATCCACAGCCTCTCCAACATAATTTGTCCTCACTTCTATGAGAAAAATTATATAGCTTAATCAGCACTATGTGCCATCTATTTATTACTTTAAAGTAGATCTCTCTTTCGGGCCGCGTTTTTAATCACCTTATTGGTGTTTATTAAGGCTTGATCCCATACTTTTGGGTTTGATTTGATCTTCAATTCGTTTGAAAGCAGCTCGTTCAATTTACAGTAAATACAGTAGTAAGATAAAACATTTATCAACTTATGCTAGATGTCAAATACATATTTATACACATTACAGACAGTTGCACATATCCAACATTCATACACATACATACCTACAGCCACTTATGTCAGTAGATCACTTTGAGTGTTCTCCAAAATAGATCTCTAATTAACTGATGAAATGTTAAATTCTGGCATCCCAACTCCCCAACTCTCGAGCTCCCGGCAAAGGTCCAATTTAAAATTTCATTCCAACTTGGAGAGATAACTTGTCTCCATTTAGAGACAATTGCAATTTTATTTATTGTAAATAATTGTATCATGTACGCTATTTCTTCATTTTTGTAGTTCTTTCGAGAATATATGTAATAGACCGGTGCTGGCCGCCAGAGGGACAACCTCCTTAAGAGTAATCGAAATAGAGTCAAAACATTTTTCCCAGAGTGATATAATAAGGGGGCAAGTCCACCAAATGGGAAGATAACTGTCTTGCAATCCACAGCCTCTCCAACATAATTTTTCCTCACTTCTATGAGAAAAATTATATAGCTTAATCAGCACTATGTGCCATCTATTTATTGCTTTAAAGTAGATCTCTCTTTCGGCTGCGTTTTTAATCACCTTATTGGTGTTTATTAAGGCTTGATCCCATACTTTTGGGTTTGATTTGATCTTCAATTCGTTTGACCATAAGTGCATATTTTTAGTTATATTTGACTCTGAGTATGTAAGAAATGAACATTTTAGAGATCATGTGAGAAAATTCACCTCTAAGGAGAATTAATTCAAATTTTTTCAAATTGATGTTTAATTTGCGAATCTTACTTAATGATTCTAAACAAATCTTTAATTGTGCATATGTCAGCCAGTTAAATGGTTTAATCCCCTATTTTTTTCCCCAGTTGTTGAATAGAAGCCATTTCGCCTGAAATAAATCAATTATTCAAATATTAAAAACCATGATTTGTCCAATGGTTTTTACATACTACATTGCAAATTGGTTGCAATCGGAGTAGCCATACTTAACGATGGAAGAAGATTATATATATATTTTTTTTTAGTTTCTTTACAACAATTGCCTCTTTCTTAATGGCTTTAGTCTCAAAACTATTTATAAAAATTAAAGCTTTTAAATCCTTATTCAGCACCATATTACTTTCTTTTGGTAACCTGGCCAAGTTATCACCAGCCTCTAACCATTTGAGAGCATGGTCAAGTAATGAAGCTTTTTTATAGAGATATAAAAGTGGGTATGCAATTCCCCCTTTAAAATATTTCCTGGACATTTCGACCCTTTTTATTCTGACATGTTTTCTTGAGTGAATGAAAGTATCAATCCTATTTTGTAGCTTTGCTGTATATTGTCTAGGAAGTTACAGTGGAATACATCTCATCAAATAACTGATAATAAGCAAAATCACCATTTTGAACTGGCAATTTTCCCTGAAAAGGAAATTTTTAGTGTTTCCCAGCTTGATATTACATTTTTTATTTTCGCCTGAGTTGTCTCACAGTTCACTTTAATCATATTTTTTATATTTTTTATCAAAAGTAATATCCAGATGTTTAAATGAATTAACCTCCCAATCAAAGGGAAACATTTTCTTCAGTTTAAGTGTATGTGATACATTTATACTCAACATCTCTGATTTCTGTGCATTTAATTTATATTTGAAATGTTACTGTATTGTTCTATTAAGTCCAATACGTGAGGCAAAGTTGTCAGTGGCTCTTCCAATGACAGCACCACATAATCTGCAAACATGGTGATTTTGTGTTCCCTCTCTCCCACCCCTAACCCCCTCACTGCTTCATCATTTTTAATAGCTTTTTTAATAGCTAAAGCTAAAGGGTCCAATAATAACCTTGTCGAGTACCATTACTAATATCGAACTCTTGAGATCTAAAACTTGCTCCAATTACTGAGGCAGATGGATTAGAGTAAAGGGCTCCAATTGCGTGGGAACCAATTGAACCGAACCCGATCTCCAGTAAAACCTGTCTCATATACCCCCACTTTATTCTATCAGATGCTTTCTCAGCATCTAAAGATAAGAACAGGGTGGGGGCATTACCAGCCTTTGCAACACACATCAAGTCCATAAGCTTCCTAATATTATCTGGTCCTTGCCTACCGGTCATGAACCCTGTCTGCTCTTTTGAAATCCATTTATTTAAATTATGTGTCAACCTAAACGCCAATATCCTTGCATACAGTTTCAAATCTGTATTCATCAAGGAGATTGGCCTGTAATTGCCACAATGACAGGATTCTTGATTTTTTTTCAGGATCATTATAATGTGGGCTTTTGACATGTCCTTTGGAATTTTGCCCGAATCCTTATACTCGTTAAACAGAACTTTTAACTGTTTTGCGAGTACTGGACCAAATAGTTTAAAGAAATGGTTTGTATATCCATCTGGACCAGGAGAAGTGTATGCTTTTAATTTACCTATAGCCTCCATTACTTTTTTTTCAGTAATTGGTGAAATTTAATTTTCAAGTTCAGAATCTGAAATTTTAGGGAGTTTAGTCTTACTAAGAAATTTTTGAATTTCGAGGACACTTGGTTCCTAAATAAAGTATCATTTTTCAAGTTATATAAACCTTCATAATATTTAGCAAAAATCCTAGCTACAGTTTATCTTTTGGTTTAAAAAAACGTTTACCCTCTTCCATTAAATACTCTATTCTAGAGCTATGCATTTTGTTTTTTAATTTATGCTCTAGCACTTTACTAGTTTTATTGTCATACTAGTAACCTTTTTGCTGACATTTCCAAATCGCCTTATCAGAGATATATTGATTGATTGAATTCACTTGTTTTTGCAAGTTTTTAATGTCTAAATAAATATTTTCTTTAGGATTGTTTTTGTGCTCTTTTTCTAGATTATATAGCCGGATTAGTAAAGTCCTTAATGGCAGACCTCTCTTTTTTTTAATTTGATGGTTTATCTAATCAAAAGACCTCTGAAATAGGCCTTAAATGACATCCACAGTGTACTATTTAGCTCAACAGTTCCAGAATTTATATCATCATTTTTTTTAATTTCATCTCTCAATGCCGACATTGTGTTTTTATCTCTCAACAAAGCATCATCCAGTTTCCAAATTGGTCTTTCCTTTATTTCTTGGTCTAATTTTATTTTTATGCTAACTGGAGAAGGATCTGATATAGATATCTAGCCTATATTGGCTTCCGTAACATTGGCCAAACTTCCTTTGTTAATTAAAAAAAAATCTATTCTTGAGTAGGTTTTATATACCATAGAGTAGTATGAATAATCCTTTTCATTTGGGTGTAATATTCTCCAAATGTCATACATCTGATTATCATTTATACATTTTGAGAATTTATCGGCATTTCTAAGCACTACATCAAAGTTTTTGATAGTTTTATTAGATTTTTTGTCTAACATTGGATTAATAGTGGAATTAAAATCTCCTGCCATTATTTCAATTCCGTGTCCTAATTTTTTAAGTTTTTTCATTGTCTTTTTTATAAAGGGAAGTTGATTTTCATTAGGGGCATAAATATTGAGCAAGGAGACATTTTGGTCGTTGATTTCCCCTATTCACAATATAAACCTACCCCAAGGGTCGCATTCACATATGTTTTCCTTAATTTTTAAGCTACCATCGAAAAATATAGATACACCTCTTGATTTATTGTTGAAGGTCGAATGATATTTATATTCATAACTGGTTGAACCAAATATAGGAATCTTGTTTTCTGACCAATGTGTTTCTTGCAAAAAGATAATTTTGGCTTTCTCTTTCTTGATCAATCTTAAAATTGAAAGTCTCTTATTGGGGGAGTTCAGACCCCTAACATTTAGACTCAATATTTTAATTAACATAACTTCTTCTATGCTAGCAGTTGAAAAGAACAGTTACATTTATAGAAAAAAAAACATATTCTTCTAGCAGCTTCATTAAATAGTTCAGCCTACGTTTTAATCTTTTGCATAAGTCAATTAGAACTTCCAAAACCTTCTCAGTCTCTCTCATCCATACATTCCCACTCAAACGTACAAATTTATACACCAACACATAACAATAGGGCTTTACGCCCATGTTCAGAAATGTTCGGTCAACAAACAAAATGAGGAGAGTGACCTATGTAGCTCATTAATTAACCAACCTTTTTACTATTACTTGAATCCTATCTGCAATTAAAAGAAGGGTGAATTAGTAGTAACGTATACAAATTCTAGTATTAAAATATAGTGTTATTCAAAAGTTTATTTATCTATTCTAATTATTCGGTTTGCTAATGGCATACTTACATTTATAAGTGAGTAAGTTAGCCTTGTGATCTAACACTTTCTACATTTAATTAGAAAAATAAAAGGAATCTTTAAATATCAAAATCTTGTGAACGTTTCGTGAAATTAAATAACTACATGTGCTGATATTACATCTTTATTACTTTAGTGTTAATTTTAATAAAAATAAAAAAAAACATAAGAAAGGAAAAACCCTTTAGTGCTTCACTTGGATAATTTAACCTCATTGTTGATTACACTCAAAAATGCAGTTAAACAATCTTTATACCAAAACCTATATTAGTGCATTTCAAAAACGTAATTATTTTTTATATTAAACAAGAAGAATAAATAGGTATTCTAGTATTTAAAGCACAACATGATTACTTTTGTAAGAAGGTTGTACCTGTACCTAGGATTACTTAATCTTAGCTTGTATCTATTACTCTAAACCCATATAATGAGTTTTTCGTAATTTTAGGATCAAATCCAAACAATAGTTGTCCAGCTCAGTAATCTCAGTTGGTTAACAGTTTAAGTCAAGCTTTGTGCCATTCTGGATTTGAAAGAGATAGTGGTTTGTTTGTCTTCTCCAGATTCTCTGTCGTGATGTTCCAAGACCTGAGTAGTACTATTCCTTGCTTTAAGGTGCTAATCTTATACCAGCGAGTGTCTTTCAAAATTGACAGGCCTCCTTCAGCAAGCCATCTATATACATATGCTTCTTTCCTTAATGCTAAGGTTATAACTGAAAATTCTCTTCATTTTAAGAGCGTTATAGCTGATAAATCTGTAAACATTTTTATATTGTCATACGGTGGTTGGAGCTTTTTTGTTTAAATATTGGCTTTTATTATCATTTTCTTAGATGACAGATATTGTAATTTAATAAAGACATCTCTAGGAATATGTTTCTCCAAATATGAAGGTTTTGGAAGTCTGTGGCAAGCATCCAATCTCATTTCTGTTTGTAGAACTTCCGGAGCCATGGAAGACAGCATGTTAATAACATATTGTCTTAGCTTCTCGTTCAATATGTCCTCGGAAATTCCCTTAATTCTTAAGTTGTTTTGTCTCGAGCTGTCCTCTATGAGGGCCATTTTACTGTTTAACTCAGTTAATTTATTTTCCAATTTTGCTGAGTGAATTAGAAGTGTATTATGATCTTTTATTAGATTGTCAAATTTAACTTCCAAGTCTGATGTTCTGATTTTAATTTCATTTATTAGCTTAGAATTTGCTATTATTTGTTGTTTGATATCCGAAATAAAGGACCACTGGAAGTTTTGTACTAACTCCTTCATTTTGAAAATAGTTAGTGTTTCTTCACCTTGACCTTCTGTATCTGTATTCGAAGAATTATCTGATAACATAGATTACAATCCAGATATTTATTCCCTTGATGGAATTCCGGGGATAAATGTTCTTGTTCCTGTTCTTTGTTTATAGGAAGAAAGCATTTAGCCGTGATCTGACTGGTTTTATTATTTGATTTGACCTTGCCTTGCAAGATGCCTTTTGCTTTAGGCATATTTGATTATGTATTAGCCTAAGTTCCGATTTAATTGCTAAGTATAAAATTGTTGGTCTCAGTTATCATCTATATGTCCTCAACCTATTATATCAGTAACTCTGGGTCTTGCAGATTGCAAATTGCTGTATCTTCTAACTCTTGTGAGCTGCCAGAGTTGATTAAACTACCAACACAATAATGAGGCTCTGAGGTTCTAATGAGACCTGTGCAAAATAAGCACCAATGATGAATATCACAGTCAGATCAGTTCAAAGCATAATGTAGTACCAATGATAAATGTCACAAATAGTGATGTCGCGAACATCAAATTTTCGGTTCGCGAACCATGGACGCGAACTTCCATCAAATGTTCGCGAACAGGCGAACCCGGCGAACCGCCATAGACTTCAATTGGCAGGCGAATTTCAAAACCCACAGGTACTCTTTCTGGCCACAATAGTGATGGGAAAGTTGTTTCAAGGGGACTAACACCTGGACTGTGGCATGCCGGAGGGGGATCCATGGCAAAACTCACACGGAAAATTACATAGTTGATGCAGAGTCTGCTTTTAAGCCATAAAGGGCATAAATCACCTAACATTCCTAAATTGTTTGGAATAACATGCTTTAAAACATCAGGTATGATGTTGTATCGATCAGGTAGTGTAAGGGTTACACCCGCTTCACAGTAACAGACCAATCTCCCCGTTTAATGTACCGCAAACAACTGCAAACAGTCCCTTTGCACAACCGCAAACTCCCCATTTGCACAAGGTTGGATACCAAGCTAGCCATGTCCTGTTCCTTGTCCTCACTGATGTAATTGAAGGTCTCTTCCTCCACCCAGCCACCAAGGGTCTTCCACCTCCTCAAAGCCACCTTCCTCCTCTGACTCCTCTTCTTCAGACTCCTCTCTCTGCGTTGCCTCTGTCTGCATTATTATATGGTGTGTACTGTTAAGTAGTACTATTCCTATCGGTTTTATCCCATACGTCCACTATTAGGGGACGTGTATATGGCATTGATTTTTGGAACAGGGAGATGGAAAAAGATGCTTGGTCGGTCCTCCCACTTCAAATTTGGGGCACTGCGCGTGCAATCTAATGTGCCACCAGATATGAGTGTCACTGTGCACTGGCAAAAGTTGGCAGAGTAGGCGCTGTAGGCCTCACACACACGTCTGTAGGCAGGCAACTGATATTCAATCGATTACAGTCAAAAAAGTGTTGTTTTATGTCATTGTACACTACGGTTGCACCAGATATGACGTATCACTGTGCACTGGCAAAAGTTGGCAGAGTAGATGCAATAGGCTTCACACACACGCCTGTAGGCAGGCAATTGCTATTCAATCTATTACAGTCAAAAAAGTGTTGTTTTATTTCACTGAGCACAATATAAGCTGTGAGCCTGACACAGGCAGGCAACTGAAATTAGATTACAGGAAAAAAATGGTTGTTTTCAATGTATGGTACACCACCAGGTATGAGTAGTGAAAATAAGCACAATATAAGCTGTTAGGTGTTAGCCTGTCACACAAACACGCTGACAGGCAGGCATATGCAATTAGATTACACAGAATTTTTTTTATAAAATAAAATAAATTATGTTCTAGCCCTAAAAAGGGCTTTTTGGGTTGCTGTCCTTGCAGCTGATATCAGATGAGTCCTTCAGGTCTGTAATGGAAGCTTAATACACAGCCTGGCTATCTATTTCCCTATTAAATCTCCAGCAGCTACACTATCTGTCCTCTCACAACGAATGCAGCTTCAGAATGATTCTAAAATGTATGCTGTCCTTCAGATGGAAGGCTCTGGAAGGGAGTGTATGCTGCTGATTGGCTGGAATGTGTCTGCTGACTGTGAGGTGCAGGGTCAAAGTTTCCTCAATGATAAAGTATAGGGGGCGAACCGAAAAGCGCATGTGTTCGCCGTCCGCTGCGAACGCTAACATGCCTAAATCGCTGCGAATAGTCCGCAGGCAAACTGTCTGCGACATCTCTAGTCACAAACACATCAGTCCAAGCATAGTCATCTGTGCTATTTCGGGCGCACCAAATTGCCTTGGTTCCCCAAGCTTCTTGTTCCAGCTAACCGTGCTCTGCTCTGTAACACTCCAGCCAGCACTGAAGTCTCTCACAACACCATATTGCTAATGTTATTCAGCACAATACACACTTCAGCCAGCAGACAGGGCATTCATGTAACAGCTTCCACTGACCTGCAACCACTGTGTTCCACTGCTCTGAGCTCTCCAGCCAGCACTCAGGTATCTCAGATTGCCATATTGCCAGTGCTATTCAGTGCAATAACACGCTTCAGCAGCAGACAGAGCATTTATAAACAGCCTCCACTGACATGCATCCACTGTGTTCGTATTGTGACTCCTTCCAGCGACACACACTTGTATGGATTATCAGGTCATTGCCGGAGGGCAGCTCCCTTGGAAGCCCTGTCTCATCGAGCTCTCTCACCTCACCGTGAGAACCAGGTTCAGCTTCTAGTGGATGTCCTTTGCCTCGCTCCGGGTCTTCAGAGTATGTGTCCGCTGGCTTGAGTCGATATTAAAGGTCAGAAGTCTTCTTTTCATCCCAATGTCTGCTGGCTCAAACGTAGCGTGTAGCTTGGCTACATGCTTTCTCTCCCCATCGACCTTCTGCCGTACTACGCGGCTACCATGACATTTCCGGTCACGCCCCCTGGGGAACAATGATTGATGTGTAATTTACTTCTAATACAGTTTGAAGGGCTTTGTAGGGACCATATTAAAGGTCCAGTTAATTAAGCACAACTTGGAGCACACCACTGTAAAGTTCTCCTTAAAAATGTTGACATCATTCTTGAATTCTTTAAATAGGTGCCTTTTTCACAGACAGACTCACAGCAATAGCTTTGTGCAGTGAGTGTAAGCAGAAACAGAGTTAACCCTTCCCAAAGTCATCTGTGCAGATAAAGGACTCCTGGAACCAGCTAAAAAGTGCAGTTGGGTGTTAACATGTCTTGCTGCATTCCTGAAGTTCAGTGAAAAACTATAAATCTTTGTGCTTACAGAGCCTTTACTGCTCTGGTGTTGACATATGTTGTTAATCATGGAACAGTGAGGAGTGTGTTTGTAAACAGACCTAAGACCTTAGATTTGTACCTGTTATTACACACTATTAAGAGCACGTATAGTGAAGTAAATTGCCCTTTAAGTGGCAAGAAACTTATTTTCAACTGTAGAAATGAGAACAACTCTTAGCCTAGCATTACAGTTATAATTGTTCTCTTGTGTCTTTGTGTTCTTTACTTATGCTATCTCATTAGAAGCCTAAAGGCAACTGTGCTCTATAAAGCTAAGATAGGGTTGGAGCCTTTACATTTTACCATCTAAAGTAGCAATAGGAAACAGAACCTATTTACAGGTTTCATGTCTCCCTCTATAATATCATCCTCAGAAAATGGGAAAACCACCTCTGGTATGTCATCATTCATATTATTGGTACCTGAACTCTGATTTCCCTTTTCCAAGAAATGCAAGTATTGAAAATGTGAAAAATCTCTCCCAAAGACACTCAAATAACCCATGTGAGCTATGAGCTAGGGCCATAACTTTCTGTGTGGAATATTCTCTTTCATCCCCATCTTTTTAATTCACTTTGAGTAAATGTGAGCATTTGGTATAAGGGTAAGTAATTATACTCCCTAAATCAAGTAATGCCACAACTTTCATTTTATTCATCATTACAATACACCCCCCTTCTGGATCGCTACCCTGTTCTGGTGAGGGGGTTTGTGTACTTCAACTGAAACTGTGAGCCATACCATGTACCAAGATGGACAGATCATAGCAGAGAGGTCAGACAAACAGGTCCACTGGAGAAGGAACTGGTAACCTACTCTAGTATCTTTGCCAAGATAACCTTATAGATAAGAACAAACATAATGATATGACGCCAGAGGTTGAGCCCCCATCAGGTCAGAAAGTGCCTACAACATTACTGGAGAAGAGAGAAGGGTGAGTATGAGAGCACCAAATCTAAATAATTGTTCGGGACAAAGCGGTAAGAACAACCAGCTGTGGATGTGTCTGCAGGGAAAAGGAAAGTCTTCTGCTGCAAAGAACAATTTAGCATAGGAACCTGGAATGTTTGAACTGTGGAACAAGGAGAACTGGATGCAGTCAAACTTGAGATGAGGTTAACCATTTATATCCTGGGAAATAGTGAACTCAAATGCACTGGAATGTGACATTTAATATCAGGCAACCACCAGATATTCTACTGTGCAGATGATGTGGAGTAGTCTTCATAATTAATCAAAGTGTGGCCAAAGCAGTGCTCAGTCACAATCATATATAGTTGTGAGCAATATGGGTTATGCTAATAGTGAGCGCGCCGCAGTTGCTGGCAAGGAGCGCCAAAGGCCCTCCTTGCGCTGGTGAAGATGAGCATCGTAGGTGGAGATGAGCGACTATGGCAGGGAGCGCTAAAGGCGCTCACTGCGCTGGTGAAGATAAGTGCCATAGATGCTCATCCCTATGACCCCGTACGACATAGGCAGGGAGCGCCAAAGGCACTCACTGTGCTGGTGGAGATGAGCACCGTAGGCACTCATCCCTATGACCCCACACGCATTACGCATCATAACTACGACCCATGGTACTACAGAACAACAGGTGCTAAAAGGAGCAAAATTACACAAGGGGAGAGGCTCGCAATGAGCGCCGAAGGTACTTAGACGACTAAAAGCCTTACATTGTGTGCCAAACAGCATTCCCAGCCTTACAAATTTATTGACTGTCATTTTTTGACGGGCAAGTCGCTAGTCCAATAAATGACACTGATTTTAATTAAAATTCAAGGCAAGCCATTTAACATCCCAGTAATACAAAGCAATTCTCAAACCATGGATGCTAAAGTCGACCAATTCTATAATGAATTGAGAATATTCAATACCTCATATATATAAGAACAAGAAAAGATGTTACTCTCATCATAGGAGATTGGAATGCTAAAATAGGGAACCAAAAGATAATTTTAATAATAGACAAGTTTGACATTGGAGTTTAAAATGAAGCAGGTCAGAGATTAGTAGAATTATGTTGAGCCATAGTAAACACCCTCTTCCAGATGCCTCTGAGATGACTCTACAAATGGACATCACCAGATGGATAATATACTGTAGAAATCAGATTGACTATATATTTTGTAGCCAAAGATAGGGAAGTTCTATACAGTCAGCAAAAACAAAACCTGTTAATGCAAAGTTCAGTATTAAACTGAGGTAAAAAAGGGAACATCATCAGACCAAGTAGGTATGAAATAAATAATAGCCCCTGTGAATATGCAGTAGAGATAAAGAATAGATTTATGTGACTAGACATGGTAGATAGAATGCCTGAAAAACTTGGGACAGAATGTGTGACATTGTGCATAAAACAACTACAAAGAATATACCCATAAGAAAGAACTGGCTATCAGATGAGGCTTTGAAAGTAGCCCAGAAAAGAAGAAAAATAAAAGGTAGTGGAGAGAGGAAAAGAGACATTTTTATAATGAACAATGCAAAAGAGATAAAGGGATATAACATAATGGGAAAGTCAAGAGATCTCTTCGGCAACAACCTCATATATGCAGATAATACTACTCTGATAGCTGAAAACAAGGAGGAACAATAGGGCCTATTGATGAGGGTGAAAGAAGACAGTGCGAAAGCTGGCCGCTGCTCAAAGTAATAAAGGGCAAACTGCAATCTCAGTTACTGACAAAAATAAATGGGGAAGAAGTGGAGGCAGATCCTGGTCTTCAACATCTCTTCAGATGGTGACTACAGCCGTGAAATTAAAATATGTTTGCTTCTGGGGAGTTAAGCTTTGGCAAGTCTGAATAAGCTATTAAAAAGTAAAGTTTTTCACTATCAACTGGTTAAAACTATGATATTCCCAGCAGTAACATACAATGTGAGAGCTGGACCATAAAGAAGGCTGATCACCATAGAAATGACCTTTGAAATCTGGTGCTGGAGAAAACTGCATAGAGTCTCTTGGACCATACTACAGGAAATCAAGCCAAACCGTTCAGTGGAGGGTATGAACATTAGGCTAAATCTAAAAATATTTTGGTCATATCATGAGAGGACAGGATTCCCTAGAGAAGACTCAGAATCTGGGAAAGATTGAAGACACACATAGACACACATAGATGGGGGTGGCAGAGGGGGAGATGTATCAATGCGGTCATTGAAGCATTGAATATGAGGTGATGAAGTGCCGAAGAGTAGTGGCTGAAGTATGTGCCTGGTGTGGTGCCATCCATATGGTCATGGAAAGTTTGACATGTCTGAACTACTATCAGTATTTACATAAATCAGTTTTTCCGGGAAACTTTGCCAGTTGTCTTAAAGGGGAAAAAAAAAAATCCTTACTGATTTTTGGCCCATATCTACTAAGTAGAAATTTTTCCATGCCCAAGGTAAGTCTTTTCATCACCATGTGACTTTCAACACGCCCCACATTTGAAGCTTTTTGGACCATTTCTATCAGATTTCAGCTAAGTAGCGACCTTGCCCACATCAAGGGTAATGCCATTTACACTGCCATGCAGCTTAAACAAGCCGTACAATGCAGATTGTGGCCCATATCTACTAAGCAGCTACCTTGCTCAAGTAAAAAGTAACACCGTTTTCATTGCCATGTGGCTTCAACAAGCCCCACAATACCGATTTGGCCCTATCTAATGTCTGTAAAAAAAATTTCAAGCTTTGGTACCAAGAGTCTTTCAATAAGACCTAACCAGCTTTTGCTAAGCAATACAGCAACAACTTCGACCTCCATCAGTGACCTCACCCACTTGCAGGACACAACTTTTTTATTGTCATGCTTCTTCCAACAATCCCTCATTGTAGATTTCAGGCCAGCTCTACTAAGCAAAGTTTTTGCCCATGTAAAAGGTAACTCTTTTTTGCTTTTAATAAGCATTCATTGCTGACTTTGGCCCCCATCAGCATCCTTGCCCATGATCAAGAACCAGCCTTCTTCATTGTCACTTGGCTTTCAATAGCCCTCATAGTAGATTTCGTCCCATATCTACTAAGAATCGTCCTTGCCCATGTCCAAGGACATGTTTTTATCCTTACCAGAACAATCTGGTCCTATACAGTACCACATTCCTTCCCATGTTTTATTGTTTTTTTCTACTCATTAAAATGTAAAGATTATTACAGATCTAGCTTATATTTTTCTGTTTTTCTCTTTTCAGAACAGAACATTATTCATTACTAGCGAATTGCCCGTCAAAAAATGAAATTGTAAGTGAGCTAAGGGTGTTTGGTGTAAATAATGTGGCTGATGTAGCGTCGTTCGTTTTCTATGTCGTGCAAGTTTTTCTTAATATTCGTTTTCTATGTCGTGCAAGTTTTTCGGAATATCCGTAGCTGTTTGGTGGGCTTTTTAGGAATATCCGTAGCTGTTTGGTGGTGTTTTGCGTGTTTATGGTAGTGTTTTGCGTGTTTAGGGACCTCGTTTTCGTTTTGTTCGGCGGACATTTTTTCTCTCACTAAACTCCGAAATTTGTGGTTAAATGGAGGTGTAACTTCACTTGCAGAGGTCCTCGGCCGAAGGCGCTCCTTGCCAGCAACTGAGGCCCTTGCGAAGGCGCTCCTTGCCAGCAACTGCGACCCTCACAAACTTCACGTCGTAACGCAAAAAACATACGAGACACGTTACCACACATTACGACCTCGCAAAAATCGTCCGCAACCCGCGGACATGAAAACATTTAAAACACAATAAATACACACAACACAAACATAAAAAGCTTACCTACAGCAAGAGGGAGCATCCAGGACCTCAAAAAAGCAAGTTACACCTTCATTTAACTCAAAATAAAAGAGTTTAGACACTACAAAATTCTCTAAGCGAGAGAAAAAATGTCCGCCGCACAAAACGAAAACGAGGCTACAGCACTCTAAACACGCAAAACACCACAAGAAACTCGCAAAACACCACAAAAGACCTACGCATATTCCGCTAAGACGCATACCACACATTACCCGCCATTTTAGAACAATGTGGAAGTACACAACTACGCTAACGGTTTGGTCTCGTGCACGCACACTATTCCACTGCACACATTCATCACGCCTACACAGCAGCTCCACACCACTAATGCTTCAGCAACATCACAACAGATTGTCAGCTCTTCAACAGAATGCTTCCTGCATAAATTACTTCAAAATAGGTAAAGTATTTTCATTTATTAATGTAGTATTTATTTCATTATTATACACCAAACAGCATTAGCTCACTTACAATTTTATTGCCGTAATTTTTTGATGGGCAATTCGCTAGTATATATATATATATATATATATATATATATATATAAAATCAGGCTTAAAATTCATGCAAAAGTTGTATGTAATGTAAAATATTAATTTTATTATGTTTGATCCTGTTTTTTTTACTTCAGATAAGCAAGGTTGCCTAAATTATTTAATAAATACACATGCAGGTTAATTTTATTAATCATCTAATATTAATATATTTGGCATGCTTCTAATGAATTTCAGTAATATTTGCATTATATTGTACATTTTATGAAGAAATTTCTAAAACAAAAAATTGGCAATTACAGGAACTGGTCCCATAGTTTCTTTTCTCTCTCTCTGTTTCTCTGTCTTTCATTCCCTCCCTCTCTTTTTATTTCAAATACACTTTACCTTCCATTCCTATTAGGTCTTCCTTCTGGGAACATAATTTGCCTCAAGTCTTTATTTCCTGCAGTAAGAGTAATTTCCTACTGTCCTTAAAATGAAAGCATCTGTATCGATCCTTTTTTTAAGGAGTGACTCTTGGGTTGTTTTACTGGAAAATACTCCTTCTAGCCACTTTATTTTGAGGGATACAGTTCCTTCATGTAAATATTTAAAAAATATACTACTTTTCAGTTTTAAGCAGAATTTGTAGTAGCAGATGTTTCTCAAGTTTTGAAAATAATTTCTAAATTCAAACAAAAGTGCAAGAACTTGACTGCCAATAGTATAATGCTGTATTATTATTATTATTATTATTATTAATAATTTTAAAAAATTACTGTATATACTTGAGTATAAGCCGAGTTTTTTAGCCCTTTTTTTAAGGCTGAAAAAGTCCTGTGTCTCTCCACCCCCATGTCTCTTCCCCCTCTCCCTCTCCTGTTTCTCTTTCCCCCCTCTCCCTTGTGTCTCTTTCCCTCGCCCTCACTTAGCATCCTCCTCATCCTCCCTCCTCAACCCCCCTCCTCAAACCCCCTCCTCATCTTCAAATCCTCAACCCCCTCCTCAATGCCCCTCCTCATCCTCAAACGTCACATGCGCGTCATGTCATTAGCATTGGCCGGGTCCCGACCAGCCGGAAGATGCACGGAGGAGAAGTTGAGGAGCAGCTGCTGATGGAAGGTAAGTGAAGGGAAAGGGAGAGGGGGAGGTAATTAGAGGAGGGGTGTTGAGGAAGGGGGTTTAAGGCTGAAAAAGTCCCCCTCGGCTTATACTCGAGTCACCCTCCCCCCCCCCCCCCCCCCCGTGTCTCTCCACCCCCGTGCCTCTTCCCCCTCTCCCTCTCCTGTTTCTCTTCCCCCCTCTCCTCATCCTCAACCCCCTCCTCATCCTCAACGCACCTCCTCAACCTCAACCCCCCTCATCATTTTACCCCTCTCTAATTACCTCACCCTCTCCCTTTCCTCTCACTTACCTTCCATCAGCAGCTGCTCCTCCGCTCCTATGCGCATCTTCCGACTGCGTCAGGCCCCGCATATGCTAATGATGTGACATCACATGCGCGTCATGTCATTGGCATTGGCCAGGTCCGACGCAGCCGGAAGACGCGTGGAGAAGATGAGGAGCGGAGGAGCAGCTGCTAATGTAAGGTAAGTGAAGGAAAAGGGAGAGGGGGAAGTAATTAGAGAGGGGTAAAATGAGGAGGGGGGTTGAGCAGGGGAGTTGAGGTTGAGGAGGGGGGTTGAGGAGGGAGGATGAGGGGGGGGGGTTGAGGAGGGTGGTTGAGGATGAGGAGGGGGGTTGAGGAGGGAGGAGGAGGGGGGTTGAGGATGAGTAGAAAGGATGAGGAGGGGGTTGAGGAGGGAGGTTGAGGAGGAGGTTGCGGATGAGTAGATGGGTTGAGGAGGGGGGTCGAGGATGAGGGTTGAGGAGGGAGGTTGAGGAGGAGGGTTGAGGAGGGGGGTGGAGGAGGAGGGTTGAGGATGAGGAGGGGGGTTGAGGAGGGGGAGGGGAGAAGAGGAGGGGGTTGAGGATGAGGAGGGGGGTTAAGGATGAGGAGTGGGGTTGAGGAAGGGGGTTGAGAAGGGGGTTGAGGATGAAGAGGGGGTTTAGGAGGGAGGTTGAGGAGGAGGGATGAGGAGGAGGGTTGAGGAGGGTGGTGGAGGAGGGTGGTTGAGACGGGAGATTGAGGAGGGGGGTTGAGGAGGGTGTTGAGGATGAGGGGGGTTGAGGATGAGGAGGGGGGTTGAGGAGGGTTGAGGAGGGGGGTTGAAGATGAGGAGGGGGGTTGAGGATGAGAAGGGGGGTTGAGGATGAGGGGGGTTTGAGGATGAGGAGGGGGTTGAGGAGGGGATGAGGAGGGAGAATGAGGAGGGGGTTGAGGAGGGGGTTGAGGATGAGGAGAGGGTTTGAGGAAGGGGGTTGAGGAGGGGGTTGAGGAGGGGGGTTGATGATGAGGAGGGGTGTTGAGGAGGGAGGTTGAGGAGGGGGGTTGAGGAGGGTGTTGAGGATGAGGGGGGTTGAGGATGAGGAGGGGGGTTGAGGAGGGTTGAGGAGGGGGGTTGAGGATGAGGAGGGGGGTTGAGGATGAGAAGAGGGGTTGAACATGAGGGGGCTTTGAGGATGAGGAGGGGGTTGAGGAAGGGATGAAGAGGGAGAATAAGAAGGGGGTTGAGGAGGGGGTTGAGGATGAGGAGAGGGTTTGAGGAAGGGGGTTGAGGAGGGGGTTGAGGAGGGGGGTTGATGATGAGGAGGGGGTTGAGGAGGGGGGTTGAGGATGAGGAAGGGGTTAAGGAGGGGGGTTGAGGAAGGGAGTTGATGAGGGGGTTGAGGAAGGAGGGGGGTTGAGGATGAGAAGGGGGTTTAGGAGGGAGGTTGAGGAGGAGGGTTGAGGAGGGGGTTGAGGATGAGGAGGGGGGTTGAGGATGAGGGGGGTTTGAGGATGAGGAGGGGGTTGAGGAGGGGGTTGAGGGGGAGTTAAGGATGAGGAGAGGGTTTGAGGAAGGGGGTTGAGGTGGGGGTTGAGGAGGGGGGTTGAGGATGAGGAGGGGGTTGAGGAGGGGGGTTGAGGAAGGGAGATGAGGAGGGGGTTGAGGAAGGAGGGGGGTTGAGGATGAGGAGGGGGTTTAGGAGGGAGGTTGAGGAGGAGGGTTGAGGAGGAGGGTTGAGGAGGGGGTTGAGGATGAGGAGGGGGATTGAGGATGAGGAGGGGGGTTGAGGATGAGGGGGGTTTGAGGGTGAGGAGGGAGTTGAGGGGGAGGTTGAGGACGGGGTTGAGGAGGGGTTTGAGGATGAGGAGAGGGTTTGAGTAAGGGGATTGAGGAGGGAGGTTGAGGAGGGGGTTGAGGAGGGGGTTGAGGATGAGGAGAGGGTTTGAGGATGGGGGTTGAGGAGGGGGGTTGATGATGAGGAGGGGGTTTAAGGATGAGGAGGGGGGTTTAGGAGGGAGGTTGAGGAGGAGGGTTGAGGAGGGTGGTTGAGGAGGGGGTTGAGGAGGGAGGTTTAGGAGGGTGGTTGAGGTGGGGGTTGAGGTTTAAGGGGGGGTTGAGGATGAGGAGGGGGTTGAGGGGGGTTGAGGAAGGAGGTTGAGGAGGGGGTTGAGGAGGGGGGTTGAGGAGGGGGATGAGGATGAGGAGGGGGGTTGAGGATGAGGGGGGTTTGAGGATGAGGAGGGGGTTGAGGAGGGGGTTGAGGGGGAGTTAAGGATGAGGAGAGGGTTTGAGGAAGGGGGTTGAGGTGGGGGTTGAGGAGGGGGGTTGAGGATGAGGAGGGGGTTGAGGAGGGGGGTTGAGGAAGGGAGATGAGGAGGGGGTTGAGGAAGGAGGGGGGTTGAGGATGAGGAGGGGGTTTAGGAGGGAGGTTGAGGAGGAGGGTTGAGGAGGAGGGTTGAGGAGGGGGTTGAGGATGAGGAGGGGGATTGAGGATGAGGAGGGGGGTTGAGGATGAGGGGGGTTTGAGGGTGAGGAGGGGGTTGAGGGGGAGGTTGAGGAGGGGGTTGAGGATGAGGAGAGGGTTTGAGGATGGGGGTTGAGGAGGGGGGTTGATGATGAGGAGGGGGTTTAAGGATGAGGAGGGGGGTTTAGGAGGGAGGTTGAGGAGGAGGGTTGAGGAGGGTGGTTGAGGAGGGGGTTGAGGAGGGAGGTTTAGGAGGGTGGTTGAGGTGGGGGTTGAGGTTTAAGGGGGGGTTGAGGATGAGGAGGGGGTTGAGGGGGGTTGAGGAAGGAGGTTGAGGAGGGGGTTGAGGAGGGGGGTTGAGGAGGGGGATGAGGATAAGGAGGGGGGTTTAGGAAGGGGGTTGAGGAGGTGGTTGAGGATGAAGAGGGGGGTTGAGGAGGGGGTTAAGGATGAGGAGGGGGTTTAAGGATGAGGAGGGGGGTTTAGGAGGGAGGTTGAGAAGGAGGGTTGAGGAGGGTGGTTGAGGAGGGGGTTGAGGAGGGAGGTTTAGGAGGGGGGTTGAGGAGGGAGGATGAAGAGGGGGGTTGAGGAAGGGGGTTGAGGAGGGGGTTGAGGATGAGGAGGGGGGATGAGGATGAGGAGGGGGTTTAGGAGGGAGGTTGAGGAGGAGGGTTGAGGAGGAGGGTTGAGGAGGGGTGTTGTGGAGGGTGGTTGAGTAGGGGGTTGAGGATGAAGAGGGGGGTTGAGGAGGGGTGTTGAGGATGAGGGAGGGTTGAGGATGAGGAGGGGGGTTGAGGAAGGGTGTTGAGGAGGGTGGTTGAGGAGGGGGTTGAGGATGAAGAGGGGGGTTGAGGAGGGGGGTTGATGATGAGGGGGGGTTGAGGATGAGGAGGGGGGTTGAGGATGAGGAGGGGGGTTGAGGAGGGGGTTGAGGAGGGAGGTTGTGGAGGGTTGAGGAGGGGGTTGAGGAGGGGGTTTGAGGAAGGGGGTTGAGGAGGGGGTTGAGGATGAGGAGGGGGGTTAAGAATGAGGAGGGGGCGTTGAGGAGTGGGTTGAGGAGGGAGGTTGACGAGGGGGGTTGAGGATGAGGAGGGCGGTTGAGGAGGGAGGTTGAGGAGGGGGGGTTGAGGATGAGGAGGGGGGTTGAAGATGAGGAGGGGGTTTAGGAGGGAGGTTGAGGAGGAGGGTTGAGGAGGGGGTTGAGGAGGGTGGTGGAGGAGGGGGGTTGAGGATAAGGGGGGGATGAGGACGAGGAGGGGGGTTGAGGATGAGGGGGGGTGAGGATGAGGAGGGAGGTTGAGAAGGAGGTTGAGGAGGGGATTGAGGAGGGAGGTTGAGGAGGTGGGTTGAGGATGAGGAGGGGGGTTGAGGATGAGAGGTGGGTTGAGGATGAGATGGGACGATGAGGAGGGCTGTTGAGGAGGGGGGTTAAGGAGGGAGGATGAGGAGGATGATAAGGGAGGGAAAGAGACACAAGGCAGAGGGGGGAAAGAGACACAGGGAATAAAGAGGGGGAAGAGACACAGGGAAGGGAGAGGAAAGAGACACAGGGGAGGGAGAGGGGTAAGAGACACAGGGGAGGGAGGGGGGAGAGACACAGGGGAGGGAGAGGAGGGGAAGAGACACAGGGGAGGGCGAGGGAGGACATAGGGGAGGGAGCGGGGGAAGAGACACAGGGAAGAGAGAGGAGGACAAAAGAAAGGGGCACAGTGGGCACACAAGAACGGGACACAGAGGGCACAAGAGGGACACAGGGGGCAGCACATTTCCCACCATCGGCTTATAATCGAGTCGCTAAGTTTTCCCAGTATTTTGTGGTAAAGTAGGTGCCTCGGCTTATACTCGGGTCGGCTTATACTCGAGTATATATGGGTAATAATATCAATTTAAACTTTAATTTTTTGTTTCTAGTTCATAGTTCTGCTACTTTACTTACAATTCTGCTGTTTAAGAAATCGCTAACATCACTAAACACTTAGGGCCTCATTAAATTCTCCCTCGTAGTTCTCTTGGTCCTTGCAAAAGGCAGTTTTTTTGCTGTTAGCGAGGACCGAATCTCTCGCAGCCTGCTTTGCGAGATGACTACGAAAAATGGTTGAGAATAAGCTCTGACAGAGCTACGGAGTCACACGCAGCCATAAATCTATGAGTGATTCACGCATCTCTGAAGAATCCCTACGGGCACAAAAAGTGCTAGCAAGGGATCCTAAAGCCTCTACGTGCTACCTCGGAGCAGCCCGAGACACGGCAAAAAAAAATACCCCCCCTCTATGCTGGGGGTCCCAATTGGGACCACCGTAGTGTCCCCACATTAGCCCCTTGCAGCGGGGGGGACCCCGATCTGCATAGATCAGACCCACGCTGCATTTAAAAATTTGAAATTCCCAGCTGCTGCTCCTTAAAGGGCCCGCGGCACACTATTTCTAATCCCCCCGGCCGCAGCACCAAAATTAACCCCCCTCTATGCTGGAGGTTCCATCGGGATCTCCTAAGTGTAAAACCTTTGATGCAGGGGTCCATAGGGACCCCGGCAGCCCCCCCACATTAACCCCTTGCAGCAGGGGGTCCCCCGATCGGCACCGATCGTGACCCCGCTGCATTTCAATTTTTAAATTTCCCGCCTCGCTGGTCCTTAAAGTTCCGTAAAGGTCCTGAAAGGACTCGCACTAAAAAATATTAACCCCAGGCAACTAAAATTAACCCCATAACTCATGGGGGTCAATACAGACCCCCATAAGTACTTAATTAACCCTATAATTCATGGGGGTCAATACAGACCCCCATAAGCACTTAATTTACCCTGTCACATATGGGGATCAATAAAGACCCCCATAAGACCTTAATTAACCCTATAATTCATGAAGGTCAATACAGACTCCCATAAGCACTTAGTTAACCCTATAATTCATGGGGGTCAATACAGACCCCTATAAGCACTTAATTAACCCCATAACTCTTGGGGGTCAACACAGACCCCCATAAGCACTTAATTCACGCAGTCACTCATGGGGGTCAATACAGACCCCCATAAGCCAATAATTAACCCCGCCACTCATGGGGGTCAATACAAAACCCCATAAGCACTTAATTAACCCTATAACTCGTGGGGGTCAATACAGACCCCCATAAGCACTTAATTAACCCTGTCACTCATGGTAGTCAATACAGACCCCCATAAGCACTTAATTAACCCTATAATTCATGGGGGTCAATACAGACACCCATAAGCACTTAATTAACCCTATAATTTATGGGGGTCAATACAGACCCCCCATAAGCACTTAATTAACCCCATAACTCTTGGGGGTCAATAGAGACCCCAATAAGCACTTAATTAACCCCATAACTCATGGGGGTCAATACAGACCCCCATAAGCACTTCATTAATCCAGTCACTCATGGGGGTCAATAAAGACCCCCATAAGCCAATAATTAACTCTGTCATTCATGGGGGTCAATACAGACCCCCATAAGCTTTTAATTAACACTATAACTCATGGGGTCAATACAGACCCACATAAGCACTTTATTAACCCTGTCACTCATGGGGGTCAATACAGACACCAATAAGTACTTAATTCACCCTATAATTCATGGGGGTCAATACAGACACCCATAAGCACTTAATTAACCCTATAATTCATGGGGATCAATACAGACCCCCCATAAGCACTTAATTAACCCTATAATTCATGGGAGTCAATAGAGACCCCCATAAGCACTTAATTAACCCCATAACTCATGGGGGTCAATAGACGCCCCCATAAGCACTTAATTAACCCCATAACTCATGGGGGTCAATACAGACACCCATAAGCACTTAATTAACCCAGTCACTCATGGGGGTCAATAGAGACCGCCATAAGCCAATAATTAACCCCGTCACTCATGGGGGTCAATACAGACCCCCATAAGTACTTAATTTACCCTATAATTCATGTGGGTCAATAAAGACCCCCATAAGACCTTAATTAACCCTATAATTCATGGGGGTCAATACAGACTCCCATAAGCACTTAGTTAACCCTATAATTCATGGGGGTCAATACAGACCCCTATAAGCACTTAATTAACCCCATAACTCTTGGGGGTCAACACAGACCCCCATAAGCACTTAATTAACCCAGTCACTCATGGGGGTCAATACAGACCCCCATAAGCCAATAATTAACCCCGCCACTCATGGGGGTCAATACAAAACCCCATAAGCACTTAATTAACCCTATAACTCGTGGGGGTCAATACAGACCCCCATAAGCACTTAATTAACCCTGTCACTCATGGTAGTCAATACCGACCCCCATAAGCACTTAATTAACCCTATAATTCATGGGGGTCAATACAGACACCCATAAGCACTTAATTAACCCTATAATTCATGGAGGTCAATACAGACCCCAATAAGCACTTAATTAACCCCATAACTCATGGGGGTCAATATAGACCCCCATAAGCACTTCATTAACCCAGTCACTCATGGGGGTCAATAAAGACCCCCATAAGCCAATAATTAACTCCGCCATTCATGGGGGTCAATACAGACCCCCATAAGCACTTAATTAACCCTATAACTCATGGGGGTCAATACAGACCCCCATAAGCACTTTATTAACCCTGTCACTCATGGGGGTCAATACAGACCCCCATAAGTACTTATTTCACCCTATAATTTATGGGGGTCAATACAGACACCAATAAGCACTTAATTAACCCTATAATTCATGGGGGTCAATACAGACCCCCATAAGCACTTAATTAACCCCATAATTCATGGGGATCAATACAGACCCCCATAAGCACTTAATTAACCCCATAACTCATGGGGGTTAATAGAGACCCCCATAAGCACTTAATTAACCCTAAAACTCATGGGGGTCAATACAGCTCCCCATAAGCACTTAATTAACCCAGTCACTCATGGGGGTTAATACAGACCCCCATAAGCCTCTATTTAACCCTGTCACTCATGGGGGTCAATACAGACCCCCATACGCCTCTATTTAACCCCATCCGTCCCATAGGGTATATTATGACCCTTATGGGGCTGTTAAAACCCTAACATTAATCACATAAGTGCCATGACGGTCCACAAGGACCATCATGACACTAATTACAAACACTACAAACACTACACTATAACCCCCGATAAACCATTAAATCTAAACTAACTGCCCTCTACACAAATCTATTAACACTTACACTACCTACCTACACTACCTACCCCCAAATACCCCCCCCTCTAATTACAAAAAATAAAAAAACTACATTACAGAAAATAAAAAAAACCTAAGTCACAAAAAACAAACCTACATTACAGAAAATAAAAAACCTAAGTCGCCAAAAATAAAGAAAACAAAAGATTACAACCGCCCCCACTACAGAAAAAAAAATTACACACCTGAAAAGGAAAGACAGACATACACAATACAATACATACATACAATACATTACATACAATACATTACATTACATACATTACATTACATACAATACATTACATACATTACATATAATACAAATAAAATACCCCTTATCTATTTAACATACAATTTATTTAATATACAATAAATCCTAACTATATCACATACATCCCCCTATCTACCGTATATACTTGAGTATAAGCCGAGTTTTTTAGCCCTTTTTTTAAGGCAAAAAAGGGCCCCCTTGGCTTATACTCGAGTCACTCTCCCCCCCGTGTCTCTCTAACCCCCCCGTGTCTCTCTAACCCCCCTGTGTGTCACGAACCCCTCCTTGTGTCTCTAACCCCCCGTGTGTCTCTAACCCCCCCGTGTGTCTCTAACCCCCCGTGTGTCTCTCTACCCCCCCGTGTCTCTTTCCCTACCCCCTACCCGGTATATGCTAATGACGCGGCGTGCATGTGTGACGTCACATGCGCGCCGGCGCCGGGTCAAGGAGTGGAGGCCGGAGCACAAGCAGGTAAGTGAGGGAAGAGGGGGGGAGGTATTTAGGGGGATTTAGGTGGAGGAGGGGGGTTGAGGGGGCTTTAGGTTGAGAAGGGGGGTTGAGGAGGGGGGATCTCCACGTGTCCTGCAAGTTTATATAATAGACAAAACCACACAGGAGATTATACATCAGTTTCAGTAACTGAATGACTAACTGGGCAGGGCTCCTAATACCAGCCCCAGAGTGATTCAGAATACAGTCCTATAATAACCAATGGAGATGTCCGTCTGGGAATATTTTGTCTGTTTTTGTGAATAATCTAGAAGTGACTATATTGCTTATGTCCCATCCAATGTTTGCTGTGCTACATCATGGGATTGTTGTGATTTGGGTCTGTGTGTCATGTCACTGGAGCTATATGATGTTATGACATTTTTTTATATGTTTTTGGAGGAGGGGGGTTGAGGGGGTTTAGGTTGAGGAGGGGGGTTGAGGAAGGGGGTTGAGGAGGGGGGTTGGGGTTGAGAGGGGAGGTTGAGGGGGGTTGAGGTTGAGGAGGTGTGTTGGGGTTGAGGGGGGTTGAGGTTGAGGAGGGGGGTTGAGGTTGAGGAGGGAGGTTGAGGATGGGGTTGAGGAGGGGGGTTGAGGAGGGAGGTTGAGGATGAGCAGGGAGGATGAGGAGGGAGGTTGAGGATGAGGAGGGAGGTTGAGGTTGAGGAGGGAGGTTGAGGAGGGGGGTTGAAGAGGGGGGATTGGGGTTGAGGGGGGTTGAGGTTGAGGAGGGGGTTGAGAATGGGGGGGTTGAGGAGGTAGGTTGAGGAAGGGGTTGAGGATAGGGTGGTTGAGGAGGGAGGATGAGGAGGGAGGTTGAGGAGGGGGTTGAGGATGAGGAGGGGGTTGAGGATGAGGAGGGAGGTTGAGGAGGGAGTTGAGGTTGAGGAGGGGGCTGAGAATGGGGGGGTTGAGGAGGGAGGTTGAGGAAGGGGTTGAGGATAGGGTGGTTGAGGAGGGAGGATGAGGAGGGAGGTTGAGGAGGGGGTTGAGGATGAGGAGGGAGGTTGAGGAGGGAGTTGAGGATGAGGAGGGAGGTTGAGGAGGGAGTTGAGGATGAGGAGGGAGGATGAGGATGAGGAGGGGAGGTTGAGGATGAGGAGGGAGGTTGAAGAGTGGGGTTGAGGAGGGTGATAAGGGAGGGGGCAAGAGACACAGGGAAGGGAGAGGGGAGAAGAGACACAGGTAAGTTAGAGGGGAGAAGAGACACAGAGAGAGAGGGGGACGCAGAGGGCACAAGAGGGACACAGGGGGCAGCACATTTCCCACCCTCGGCTTATACTCGAGATACTCATTGTACCCAGTATTTTGTGGTAAAATGGGTGCCTCAGCTTATACTCGGGTCGGCTTATACTCGAGTATATACGGTATCTAATATACAATAAATCCTAACTACATACAGAAACCCTAATTCTAAGCTAAAATAAAATAATTAAAATCCTAACTACATACACAAACCCTAATTCTAAGCTAAAATAAAATAATTAAGACCACTTACCTTTGAGATGTCCCTTCAGATCACCAACCTAGGGGTAAAAGAAAAAAAAAATTGTAGAAAACATTAACATAAAATAAATAAACATTATACACATTCTAAATATTCTACTCACCTTTCCAGCATGTCCCATCCTTAAAAACAGAATACATTACTACACATACAGACATATCAACATATAAATATACATTCAACTTACCTCCCCGCGATGTCCCCGGCCTCCTCTTCTTCAGGCTAGGCTGGGTCCTGGAACCATTCGCGCTCTAAAAAAATTAAAATAAAAAACTTGCAGACCTGCCCAACGCTAATGAGCCTCCCGGAGCCAATCAGAAGTCGTCAACCTGTGAGCCAATGAGGATGGGAGACACCCCAAAATCCCACTCTGATTGGCTAAAGCACCTGTCAATCTTTATTGGAACCAATCACAAGGCGCAGATGCCTTCAGCCAATCACAATGGGATTCACCTTCACGGAGTAATTGGGTGAAGACATCTGCGCATTCTCATTTGCTGTGGCTTAGGTTTTTTTATTTTCTGTAATGTAGGTTTTTTTATTTTTTGCAATTAGAGTGGTGGGGGGGTTATTAGGGGGTAGGTAGTGTAGGTAGGTAGTGTAAGTGTTAATAGATTAGTGTAGAGGGGGTTAGTTTAGATGTAATGGTTTATAGTGTAGTGTTTGTAGTTAGTGTCATGATGGTCCTTGTGGACCATCACGGCACTTATATGGTTAATGTTAGGTTTTTAACAGCCCCATGAGGGTCATAATATAACCTTATGGGACTGATGGGGTTAAATAGAGGCTTATGCTGGTCTGTTTCGACCCCCATGAGTGACAGTGTTAAATAGAGGCTTTATAAGGGTCTGTACTGACCACCATGAGTGACAGGGTTAATTAAGGGCTTATGGGGGTCTGTATTGACCCCCATGAGTTATGGGGTTAATTTAGTGCTTAGGGGGGTCTGTATTGACCCCCATGAGTGACAGGGTTAAATAGAGCCTTATGAGGGTCTGTATTGACCACCATGAGTAACAGGGTTAATTAAGGGCTTATGGGGGTCTGTATTGATGCCCATGAGTTATGGGGTTAATTAGGTGCTTATGGGGGTCTGGATTGACCCCCATAAGTTATAGGGTTAATTAAGGCCTTATGGGGGTCTGTATTGACCCCCATGAGTGACAGGGTTAAATAGAGGCTTATGAGGGTCTGTATTGACCACCATGAGTAACAGGGTTAATTAAGGGCTTATGGGGGTCTGTATTGACCCCCATGAGTTATGGGGTTAATTTAGTGCTTAGGGGGGTCTGTATTGACCCCCATGAGTGACAGGGTAAATAAAGTGCTTATGGGGGTCTGTATTGACCCCATGAGTTATGGGGTTAATTAAGTGCTTATGGGGGTCTGTATTGACCCCCATGAGTGACAGGGTTAATTAAGTGCTTATGGGGGTCTATATTGACCTCCATGAGTTATGGGGTTAATTAAGTGCTTATGGGGGTCTGTATTGACCCCCCTGAGTTATGGGGTTAATTAAGTGCTTATGGGGGTCTGGATTGACCCCCATGAGTTATAGGGTTAATTAAGGCCTTATGGGGGTCTGTATTGACTCCCATGAGTTATGGGGTTAATTTTAGTTGCCTGGAGTTAATATTTTTTAGTGAGAGTCCTTTCAGGACCTTTACGGGGACCTTTATTGAAATGCAGCGGGGTCACGATCGGTGCCGATCGGGGACCCCCGCTGCAAAGGGTTAATGTGGGCATCTGCCGGGGTCCCTATGGACCCCTGCAGCAAGGGATTTATGTGGGGACACTTCGGGGGGCCCGATGGGGACCCCCAGCATAGAGGGGGGTTAATTTTAGGTGCCGCAGCCGGGATTAGTAATAGTGTGCCGCAGGCCCTTTAAGGAGCCACTGCGGGGAATTTACATTTTTTAGATGCAGCGGGGGCATTATCTATGCAGATCGGGGACCCCTGCAGCAAGGTGTTAATATGGGGACGCATAGAGGGGTGTTAATTTTAGGTGCTGGGGGGGGGGGGGTAGTTGGAGTACCCCCCACGGCAGGGCTTTTGTGGGGGACTGCCACGGAGGTCCCATTTAGGACCCCTGCACTAATTGATGAGGTGCAGGAGCTTGCAAGATCATCAAGCAGGCTGTCACTCCTCATGTACATTTTCACAGTGCTCACACGGACGGCCCTGCTGCGTAGCTCACACGATGCTCGCAGCAAGGCTAATGTAACAGCGCCGCAACTTTGAGAAATTTTGCAGTACGTAGGATTTAAGTAGAAGCCTCTTATTTACGAGGCTGGAATTTAATAAGGCTGATAATAATTGAATATTAATACTAATTTTAACAGTACTGCAGAGCTATACAACTAACATATAGTTATAATATATAGTTTGCTCTTGGTTTATGAGCAAAAACAGATGCCTTTGATTAGACCTGTTATTCTGGTATAAGTATTTAGCTAGTGTCAAAATATTATATAAGTAAAAAGTTAGATATTTTATTCCAAGTAGAAGCATTCGTAAAACACATTTGCTTCTTATAGATATACTCTGAACATGTTTGAATCAAGAAGCATTCCAGATTGGCACATTTAAATGTAGTCTAAAAATGTGTTGGGGGAAACTGCCATACTGTTGAGACTTTGAATAAGTGCACGTGGACCCTAATCAAAGTAGGAACCATCTAAAACTTTGGATATTTTGGCCCTCATTCAATTTGGGTGCGTTAATCGATAGTAACTACCGATTTACTACTTTTGAGATGTGTCCTCATGTTGCTCTACTTTTACTTTGCTATTCAATTGGCCGGGCCCGCAAGTTAGTCCCCCTTCGCGTGAATCGTAAGCCATGCCGTCGGAAGTAGCATCTACGGGCCTGAACAGGAAGGCTGTAACTCCCAATAGAAACAAAGATCATCATCATGACATCAATGATTTCAACCTCCAAGCCCGTAGGGCTTTGAAGCCCGTAGGACTTGGGAAAATGCAGGTGGCAACCCTGCTGCATGGTCACTACATGAACCCCAAGATGCAGGGGTCCCGATCCGGAACCCCTGCAGCATTTAAAAATGTAAACTTCCTACTGTAAATACCACTGCTGCAACTAACATTAACCCTCCTATGCTGCAGGGTCCTCATTGCAGGCCTCGGCCAGCCCACAAGTTTTGGGCCTTTCAGTGCTCATTGTGAGCCTCTCCCCACTCTCTAACCCCTGTATCTCATTCCCCCCTCTCTCTCCCCTGTGTCTTTCCCCCCTCTCTACCTCCCACTGACTCTTTGCCCCCTCTCCCTGACCTGTGAGTTTTTTCCCTTATCTCCCTCCTCTTTGTCTCTTCCCCCTCTCTCACCCCGATGTCTCTTCCCCCCCCCACTCCCTCACTGTGTCTCTTTCCACCCTCTCCCCTTTCTCCCTCCCCTGTGTCTTTCTCCTCCCTCTCCCTGCTCTCTGCTCTATAGGTCTGAAAGCATTTGTGGGCTTGGGAAATTCATACATTTTCCCAAGCCAGAAATGGTCTTCCGATTTGGGCCTTGAAAAAAAATTACGTCTTTATTTTTTTCATGCTTAGCCATTTTCAGACCTCAAAAAATTGCCAATTGAAGAACAAATAAGCTTTCAACTTCACTTACAGGCTCCCTGGATCTCCCCCTGTGCTGTGTGTGAGGTTGTCAGTTAATTTTGTAATCAATTGTCGTCTTTTGGGGGCCACCGAAAGGCTTCCGAGTTACGTGCTTGAAAAAACTTGTGGCCGTTAAAGTTGTAACTTTTTCAGTTGTGCAGGGCTCGCGATGAGCGCCAAATGCCTACTGCCTTTGGTGCTCATTGTGGCCCTCGCAATGAGCTCTTTCTGCGCTCATTACAAGCCTTTTTCTAAGTCTTGTGGGCCTTGCGATGAGCGCCAAAGGCCTACGACATGCCATATTTGCATGCCTTTTTCTAAGTCTAATAGATTTTTTGTAACCCTTAACTGTCAATTTCTAGGTCACACATTGAGCTGGTATCTCACAAAATACTTAAAATACTTATCTGTAGTTTTTAAAAAAAAAATCTATATTTTCAATAACGCTTATTGAATTGTTCATCATTGCTAATATTTTAATCTAGGAATTCAAATATCTTGAGATGAATAGTGCAAGTGATTTCAATTAGTGATTGTAATTGTTGCTGAATATGTTAATTTTGTATGTACTGTAATTCATCTTAATTAGTGTATGCTTGCACTAAAGCTTTGAGAAATACTATAATATGGCCCCTATACAATTGTTAGTTACTGGAGCCCATAATGTAGCCCGTAAACTAATTTGTTATTAAATTGGAGTCTTTTAGCTACCAGCAAACGATTTGCGGGTTACAGGCTGAAAATCCCTGCGTTAGTCAAAATTGTAACGCCAACCCATCTGAGCTTTTGATCTTTCAAGCCCGTAAATTATAAAAATCGCTATTCAATTGCTCAAGCCTGCAACACCTGTAAACATCAAACGTAGAAGAAAATCCTACGGGTACCAGAAAGGGTTAAACACCTGATCGTAGCACTGTAAATGCAAACAAATAAATACTGCACTTTAAAAGACGGGAAAAAGGTGGTGAAAGACATTAGAATGAATTGCACAAACAGCTCAAGCTTGCAAATCTGAAATAAAAAAATATTTTTCATGTTTCATTTCTTTGTTATATCAATCTCGGTAATCAAGGAGTTAATACATATCAGCCCACCCACATGGAGTAGAACAGTCTTGTCATTCATTTTTATTATTTTGTACATTAGAGGATTGCAAGGCAAGTGACTCATCACAGGATATGCTTAGGATCATGGTGGTGGGTTCAGAAATCACAAAAATTTCATTCAATGAATGTCCAGGTTGTTTGTGATGCAAACATGCACAAATAAAGTGTGCTTGAAGGCCTCCCAGGAAGTTCTCACGATGCCCATATCCTATGTCACTCATCCACCCATTACTACTTCCAGTCTGCCCAATCTCCATCTGGGTGGCTACTGGGTGAATACCCAAAAGAATCACAGCAAGCATATCTTACCAAGAGAGAATAGCCTAACATATACATCATGTTCCACTGTAATTCTCTGATGTTTACATGTGACTAAGGGAGTACCACTAGCTGAACCATTGCATTATAGCTTGTTGCTGTGCATAACCCTATGTGATCTGGTCATAGGAGTATGAAGTTCAGACCCACAGATCCATAAACTAACGTCACATGAATCATTATGTACTAGCGACTTGCCCGTCAAAAATGACAGGGCAATACATTTTTAAGGCTGGGAAAGCTGTTTTCCACACAATGTGTGTCTCTGACACTCTTAACCTTTTTGCTATCTACAAAGAAGTACAACAATTATAATAAAGTTTTTTTTATTTTTTTTTAACCTTCAACTTGTATTTCACCAACAGGTAAACCATCAGTTTTGAACAATATTAACTATTTTAATTCTCATGTATGCGAGAATAATATAACAATGGCTGAAGTTTTGATGAATACGTATTGTAAAACATAACATAATACATTTTAACATGCAACTTATATTTGAAACAATGGTGAACCATATTTTTTAATAATACAAACATTTTTAATTCAGAGGTATGCATGAGTAACATAAGATTAGGTCAACTTTCTCTGAAAAAGTATTTGCAACCATTACATAATGCTTTGTAACATGCAACTTTTATTTCAAGTAGTGGTAAACCACAAAGGTATTGGATACAGAGGAAGGCAAATAGTAAAAGCCCCCATTGAAACTAGCCAATTGTATTAAAGAAGAAAAAAAATTTCCTTCCTGACCCCATTAACTGCAAATTGGATTACTCCCTGGATTAATGCTCTGTATTTAATTATACCTTTCAATTTATTAACAAATGTTTATCCTCCTACTAACATAAATTCTTAATTATATGTAATGAAACAACTTTGCACACCTTTTAAAATATAATCTTAACATGTCAAATAGTAGATTAAAATACTAACATTTACCTTGAATTGTATGAAAAATCCACCTAATTGTTTTGTGAGGCCAATCATGCAAAAATGAAACTTCTAACACATTCCAATATGTTACTTTGTTTTTACATTTTTTTCTCACTTTTTGTTGTTATTCTTGTAGTTCTTGAAAATGGCAAATAGAGTTTCCTATGTGAAATAGTGGTCCTCTAAAAAGAGACCGCCGGACATAAAAGTTTGTCCGCGGGGTATAACCACTGTTCTCTATGTTTTTTGCCATATTCCTTAGTGGAATAGTGGTCATCTAAAATGAGTCTGAGTGACATGAAATGTTGTCCTTGAAATAAAACCACTGTTCTCTATGTTTACAGAACCTCATAGTAGACAAAAAATGCGTCCTTCCTCCCATAAATCACCTTGTCTTGGGTTTTCTTCAATAGGAACTTTAATTTCCTCTGGCTTGTTGCACCATGAAAATGCAACATAGAGTTTGCGGTGTGCAAATACAGGTTCCTGTAAAAAAATACCCACAGACTTAAAAGTTTGTCCTTGGGATTTGTTAATGGTTATGGCAAATGCCATAATAATCAGAAATTGTCTCCTTTGAAGGACAAAAGGCAAACCACTCTTGCTTGGAGCCAAATCAATTCTTGGTATAAGAACTGGTTGAACTTTATGGGTACCATTCATAATTTCTGCATGTATAAAATTATCTTTTAAATCCTTCACAATTCATCTGGTCCCATTACAAATTCCTTTTTTGGGATTCATATTTTTCAGTATCAATTGCCCCTTTTTTAAGTTGTAAAATATGTGGTGGCATTCCAGAGAGAGTTAAAGAATTAATAAATTCCATAGTAAAGTTAGATTCACTGTCTTTGTCATCAGCCAGAACGGAATCTGCACTGTAATAGTTTTTTTGGGGTGCATTGATTAATTTAAAAATTTCGTTATTTAGATTCAAGGCATCTATATTTTTGATGTTAATATCACTTTGCTTGCAATGTCTGAGTAATCCTCGTTATTGATCGTATTGAGAAAGATTGTTGATATTAGTGATTATTTGCAAATCAATTCTGATTAAATTTCAACAGTATCGTCAAGTAGATTAGTTTTTTTTTTTTATGTTTTCCTTCTCCAATTTCAATTAGCCAATCATTGAATTTATTTTGGCCTTCCGATCTCATATTTATTTCTAATTTAAGGTGTGCTAATATTTTCCACAGTTTACTTCTCTTTATACACGTTTCAACGATGTCAGTCCTATTTCCATGTGGCACCACAGGTAATGTTTGCCTAAAATCTCCTCTTAACAACATCACCTTTCCACAAAATGGCAAATCATTACCCATAACTTCTTTTAATAATCAATCAATACATTGCAGGGCATGACATGACCTCATTGTTGCCTCATCTATTATAATTAATTTACTTTTTTGAAATTTTTTGACTTGTAATGAATTCATTAGAATATCCAACACTGATGTTTCTAGAATGGGAACTGACAGTTTAAATCCACTATGCACAGTTCTACCACCTTCTAACAAAAGTGCGAAAGTTCCAGTTGTTGCAAATGGCAGTGGTATCTGATTCTGTGCTCGAATGCAACTTATCAATAAATTATATAGATATGTTTTTTCCTGATCCACCAGGGCCATCTAGATAGAAATAACGCTCTTTGAGCATGTCATCGTCAATTGCATTTGTAATGGCATTAAATGCTTCCAATTGTAATGCATTTAAAGTTCCAATTTGTTCTTGTGTTTTTTGGTATTTAATCTCAGTGTCATACTCCTCAAAGTTAATTTCATCTATAAGTCCTGGATCAGGCATATTAAAATGTGCACAATTTAATCCACAACAAAGAAAGATTTCCTGAATTTCCATTAATGCTTTTAATAGTGCAATGGTCTCATTGTAATGTTTCAAGAAGTCTTCACACATATGTAATTTAAATGTTTCCCACAAAGCTAATGCATCAGGTACATTGCAAAAGATACAAATGAAAGCAAATTGTTCTCTCATTTACTTTGGCATTTGACATAGTGCTGCTTCTTCTAGACATCTCTCCCATTCTGTATCATCTGCCAGGAAGTTTTGATGTCTTGCAGCTAATTGGAAAGTATCATACACTATGTCATTCACTGTGTGTAAATGTTCATAAATGTGTGCACCGGGAACATGTAAAATAAGTAATCTTAAGCTGAAACGTTCAATGTCTCTTGGACTAATGGTATAAATTTGTGGGATAATTTTATGATTATATTTTTTTCATTGTCTCCATTTGCCATTTAGGAATATATAGTGCTGTGGAATCTCAATGTATAAAAATTATCTGGCCTCATTGTCCTGGCAATTAAATTGAGACCAAGCAGTAAGTGTTGTTGCTCTATGTTCATTTCTTTCATTCCCTGCAGTGAAGCAAACAAATTGACTTTGTGGCAAATGGACAGCTAATCAATACACAGCATGTGACCGATCATGCATCTCAAATTTGAGAAGACGCCACATTGCTTCTGGAGCAGTTACATAGCGAGCATCTAAATAAGATGTAAAATTTGATTTTCTTGTTCATTTTGTGCACCTTGCACAACAACAGTTGCTGCATCATATCCTTTGTATATATATATATATATATATATATATATTTATATATATATATATATATATATATATATATTTATACACATATTTTATGTATTTTATAGAAGTGCAAGTTTCACATTTATGTATGCATTGTACTTCATCAGCAAATGTAGATTGTATGGAACCACATATCTATTATCAACCTTTTGGCCACGGATAATAGCTGTTTGTCCTTTTCTTCTTTTATACAAAGGGTATCCATCACAATTACCATGATTCTGCATTTGAAATTGTTTTGGGAACTCTTTTGTTCATTTTTTATTTTCCATATATGGTGAATTTGTATTGATATCTCCACATGGACCATTAATCATTCTATGAGTTACAATCTCATAAAGTTTTTAATGTTTTTCTGGATGTTGCAGTTCAGCAATAATTACTGAATCCACTCTGTCTGCCATATTCAATTTATCTTTTTCTTGCAGGATTAAAAGTATATGTGCATGTGGCAGGCCTCTTTTTTGAAATTCAATGGTATAAACAAAAGCCACACATCTCCCAAATAAGTGTGCTTTAGTTATATCATGAAATTAATGAATTTAGTTTTATTTTGAATACTCTAGCCACCAAATCTGGTTGGTCAGAAGTATTTTGGCCAAGTTTTACATTTTCTTTGATCTCTAGCCATTGTGGATTACATGTGAATGTAATGAACAAATCTGGTTTGCCAAATTTAGTCACAATAGCCATGGCATCATAGTATCTTTCTCGCATATTGCGAGGAGATCCTTGGAAAGAGGATGGCAAAATCATTGCTCTGCCAGCAGGAGTGTCTCTGTTTGGAGCCAATTCAGTGACATAATCCATCGATCCACAATATTGTTCTACTCGAAGCTTGTTTTGTTGAAATTTCACAACATTTTGATTATTTGTAGATAGGAATCAATAATCCTTTGTTATTTGAGTCCCCCCATACACATAAAAAAGGATTAAAATGATCCATAATAGCAGTTTACTATTGGAATAACTTTGCAATTGTAATTTTGGTTGCAATCCTGGCTCACCATTTGGAAAGAAAATGGGATATGTCATTGGATCCAAATTACTACTTAATATATTTATGTTTATAAAATCTTGGTCTTCATTGCGTGGATATATTCTAATATCTTGCTCAAATGGTGGTTCACCATCATCATTTTTAAAGACCATGGTAACCTCATTTGCTGTTGGTAAATTATACCGTCTTTGATCAGTATGGCGATCTCTTTAGAGAACCACATTTACTCTTGGCATTGGCAATTGATTTATTTGTGCATGTGCCTGTTCTTTTTCAAACTCTGCTAATTTTTGCATGCTTGACTATATGGGTTGTTGGCCATAATGTTATTGAGCTACGGGTAAGCATTGTTTATTTTCAGAAAACATCATGCGTGGTTCAACAGCTTCCATTGTATCAAGGACATATAACTGTGCAAATTTCCTTTGCTCTCCTGCTTCTGAGTGTAAACGTGAAGTCCGGTGGTAAATTTGTCCTTGTACTTTAAAACGGTAACATTTTCTGCTAATGTTGCACCCATTGAAGCAAATGAAATTGCACTGTTATAAGACCTAATGTTTTTTTTTAATGGTATAATTTGGAAATTTTGTATCACTCATTATACTTTCTAAATATTCTGGAAATGTGTGTCTTTCTGGAAGTCTTACCTTTCCTTTCTGACAGCAACTAATAAACTCTCCATCAGTTGGTCTTTCCTTGAGAAAATGATAGGCCCCACAAAACTGACAAACCACATTTATTAATCCATAATAATAAGTGTCTACTGTTAGTGCTGTAAATAAAGCACTATCGTGAGCTTCCTCAACATAGATATCACTACAACTTTCTATATCTACATCGGTGTCATGTGTATGAATATTGGTTTCAAGAGGCAATATTGGGTCATTAGGCAATGTTTTATAGACATTTTTTGTTTACTTTTTCTTTTCTTTGAAGCTCCAACACACTCAGTTTGTGCTTTCTTAGTAACTTGTCTTTTATTTAGAAGTCTCTGTCGGTCTTCTTCTCTTGAGTGTTGTGAAGTCTCAGGGGAATGTGCATCTCTCCATCTTTGTTTCCGTTCCCTTTCCATTCTTCTTTTACGTTCATTCTTGTCTTCTGCGTTGTCCGTCATTGTAATATGTAATTATAAATACAGTTGTAAGTTCTTAATTTTTTTTTTATTGTACAATTTTTTTTTACCTGTCATGAATGCAAAACCTAAATAGTAGTAATGAATCAGTAAAATTACTTGAAATGCATTTCTAATGTTTTCATTAAATGAATGAATGAATAAATCAATGGGTTATTTTTAATATATATATATATATATATATATATATATATATATATATATTGATAAATAAGTTCAGGCTAAAATATGTTGTTGTTTTTTTTATTATTAATTATGAAGTAGTTAATAAATAAACAGGTAATCATGTGTTAATTGTCATTCTTAAAACATAAATGGCGAAGGGCCTCATTCAATTATCGGCCGCAGCCGCTGCGGGGCCGCAAGGACCGGCCGCAAGCTATTCGGCTATTCTATTCCCTTCCGGCCGGGGGCTCTAGCAGGCTTGCGGCCGGCGCCTTGCTATCCCTTTCGGCCGCAAGAAAGCCCCGGTTGCTATTCAATTGCTACGGGAAACCTCTCTACAAGGCTAAAAGCGAGCCGCAGCTTACTTGCAGCAAACAGGTCCCGCTAGCACCAATTAAGCACATAATAAAGCCCAAATAAAGCCATCCTGCACTCTGAGGAGACTATAAAGTTATTGTAGGTGTTAGCAAAAATAGCACAACATTCCCCTACACTCAAATCCGTAATTTTTGTATTTTCAAATTCTTGTCAAATATACGTGAACAAAGACCCGAGGGCTTGGAGCACCTCAGACCCGCAAAGGCTGCGGGATTAGCCTCCGTCAAGTCCGGAAATGGGTAAAATAGACCTATGGGTCGTAAAGGGCTTACTTACAAGTCGTAGCATAGAAAAGCCATCCTGTACTTTTATTAGAAGTGAAAGTGATGTTTGGTTTTAGAATTAATAGCTCAACATTCCCCTACTCTTAAATCTGCAAATAAAGATATTTAACTTCATCTATCATGCAAGCACGCACAGGTTTGAATAACGAGCTATGGGCTTGGAGGGCAATCATCCGCAAAACCGGTACGTGTTTCACTAAGAAGCTACGGCCAAGTCTCAAGCCCGTAATTCTGAAATCAAACCTGAAATCAATTAACCAATAGGAAGATGACAATCAAGGGCACAAATAGTTTAAAAGGGAGTGAAATTCGTAAATCTGTAACTGTGTTGTATGCTGTGCAAGTGGACACACAGGTCTTTGAGTTGGAGGTTTTGTGAGAGCAAGAGAGAGAGAGGAGGAGAGATGGAGGGAGAAGGCAGCGAAGGGAGAGGTCAGGGAGAGCAGGGCCCCCAGCCACAGGCTGGCCAGAAAGCTGCTGCTGCTGCTGCACGCAAAAGGGCAGCAAATTTCACCAGCCAGGAGATCGAAACACTGGTTAGAGGAGTGCAAGCCCGACACTCCATCCTAACCGGTGGGAGTGAAGTGAGGCCCAGGCAGAGGACAGATGCCTGGAAGGAGATCGCGGCTGAGGTCTCCTCGCTGGGGTATGCCAATCGCCCCTGGCAGTCTGTCCAGCACCGGTTTCAAGACTGCCGTATTGCTGTGAAAACGAAGATGGCCAATGAGGCCAAAGCAGCATGTGGAACCGGTGGTGGGCCGCCAGAAACGTTCACATGCCCCGGTTGGGAGGCCACAGGGCGCGACATGATCCGGCCAGCGTCACTCGTGGGCCTCCCTAGCCTGGTTGACTCCGGTCAGTCTGAAAGCCTGCAATGTGAGTACCATGTACACCTTAACACCCTCATATGTACGCACATGTACCCCACACAGATAGATAACTGACGTTGAATTGCACTGTAAGATATCTGGTTGTGACTACAGATATATGAGGCTGCAAAAATCATGTAAATCCAGTGTAAAGAAATATACTTGTCAGAATTGTTAGCAATGAAATATATGTCCAATACCTCCTCCCACAACTGATTATGATACCGTTTTGCAAATCTATTGATGTTACTGTTATGTTTGCTGTTGGTTCCCAGTGCATATAAAGCATACATGACAACTCTATTGCAATTGTTTTTTTATTGTCATGAGTTCCCCTGTCACACTCTACTCCATGTTAAACTGGCCCATCCCTAGCTGTTTGGCTTAACCCTCCTACTGCTTAGAATTCATGTACATTTTGATTATAGGTATAGCAGATGTATCCTGTTTTATATGGGCATTTCAGTATGTGCTGGAAGAGTGCCGCCGCCGACTCTAGGGATGCAGCTGCGCTTGCGTCCCCATGTAGCCGTCAAAAATAGTTGGTACACCCAAAGCCCCTAACCCTCTAACCCTAACACCCTAAACCCCACTTTCTAACTCTAACCCATCCCCCCTAACTGTAGCCAGAACCTGAAACCCATAACCACTTACCTGGCCTGGTGGGCTGGCGTAGCTAGAGTCGTTGGTGGGGCACTTCCAGAGATGCGCACATACAACAGGATAGGTCAGGTCTAGCTGGTACATCCCCATGAGAGTACATGTATGGATGTGCACACTGCAGCATATGCGGATACAGACTCTGATGGACTGCAAGTTTGTGTCGTGTAACAGCATAATCTGGACCATGTTACATTAACATGTTAACTCACATTGCTGAGGATTGGTCACAGATTGGTCTGTCTCACACACTGGCCAACAGATTCAGATGAGCATGTGTCCTAATTAACTGCAGTTGGCACACCGCACCAGCATTACATATAGTCATATGAGCCATGGGCCCTTTCCTGTTATCTGACTGTGACTGCTGGTATCAGCAGTGAGCAGCCTCTACATGTCACAGCATTTTCCTGGAGATTATATAATCATGCATATTTAGTGGGTTATGGTGTTGTTAAGGTAAGGGGTTCGGATAAGTGTGAGGGCTAGTGCTTTTGGGTTTCTGTGTAAGTTGAAAATGATGTATATAACAGCGGCAGCGCCATCTATCAGCCCCTTGGTCCAACTGCTGCTGCCAGCAGTCGGTGTCACATAACAGGAAAGATCCCAGCCAGGATCCACAATACTAATGATGCAGATCAATTTTGATTAGCGTCAAACATTCACAGCCAATTACAAGTCACTCTGATCTCAGAGATATGGAAACAACAATACTCAAATCAAAATCTTGTCTCATTTCAGTACCATCCAGGCGTCCCCTGCCTCCGCAGGTTCCTGCACCTTCTGAAGATGCAGGACCACCGGCGTCAACCTCACCTGTAGCAGTGCCCTCATATCAAAGTCCACCTGGGCCATCCACAAGGTGCCAGCAATTCCCTCCAGCCAGGATAATGGCACCGCCTGGCTCCCAGCCAATGTGGGCTGGCCAAATGTGGGGCCACCCAATGTGGTCCCATTCCGGTTGGGCCCACAATATGGATTCCCAATCAATGCTGCTCTGGAGCATGGGCCCCCGGCAGGGCATGTGGCCCCCGCAGGACCAGCCGGCCACTGTGGCCACTACTGCCCAACAGGCCCCGCAGGCCCAGACAGCCGCTGTGGCCACTCCGGCCCAACAGGCCCTGCAGGCCCAGACAGCCACTGTGGCCACTCCGGCCCAACAGGCCCCGCAGGCCCAGACAGCCACTGTGGCCACTCCGGCCAAATAGGCCCCGCAGGCCCAGACAGCCACTTTGGCCACACCGGCCCAACAGGCCCCGCAGGCCCAGACAGCCACTGTGGCCACTCCGGCCCAACAGGCCCCACAGGCCCAGACAGCCACGGTGACCACTCCGGCAAAACAGGCCCCGCAGGCCCAGACAGCCACTGTGGCCACTCCGGCCCAACAGGCCCCGCAGGCCCAGACAGCCACTGTGGCCACTCCGGCCCAACAGGCCCCGCAGGCCCAGACAGCCACTGTGGCCACTCCGGCCCAACAGGCCCCGCAGGACCAGCAGGCCCAGCCAGCCACTCCGGCCCTGCAGGCCCAGCAGGCGTCTCCCAGGCAGGACACACCAGTCAGCAGTGCCTCCACCCAGAGGACACAGTGGTCTGGGTCACTGCCAGTTAGTCCTGCGCTGTCAGCGGCCCAGTGCCAGGATTTCCTGGCTCATCTCCAGCATGAGCGTGAGCATAATCAACAGTTCATGCTGGAGATGAGACGCCACGATGCCAGGAAGCTGGAGGAACGGAGACGCCAGAATGACCGGAACTTTGAGGAGAGGAGACGCCAGAATGACAGAGTGTTTGCTGAAATGACACGTCAAAATGAGCGGATGTTCCAGGAGGTGAGGCGTCATAATCTTTTAATGGAGGAGTACGCCCGAAGGCCTGAAATGGCCCGAGAAGGCCAGCACCAAGACAGGGCTACCCCTTCCAACTCACCACCTTCAACATCCCAGACCCTGTCCCCAGCATCCAGGCCGGAAGACCCTCCAAACATTAGAAGAGGTCGGGGCCGGCCTAGGGGAACATCTTCAAAAGGCCAGGAGAGCCAAGAAACACACAAGCGGAAGTGGAAATATGTGAGAACATGTTCATGTTGCATATAGAAGCAATTGATGTCCAAGATCTATTGACGTTGAGGTGTTGCAGTCAATGCGTATATTGTTCTAATTGATGTCTTGTTCTTATCTCTTTAGGTTCCAATCGACGGAATTTATGCCTCCAGTTTTCTTTTTTTTTTCTATCAAAATGCAAGCATAAGATTAAAGATTATGTATTGCTCACATTATCATTGTTTGTTTTCGTTTGTACTGTACCATGATTGGTAAATACCACATGAATGCTACACACCAACGTTATTGGATTAGTACATACATCTTCCTTCAATATACCAGCCCTGTGTTAATGTAGGGTTGGGGTAACAGCCACTAGTGCAGCTGAGGGTGGAGGTAATATTCATGAGTTTGATTACAGTAACGGTGATGCATGATATTCGTGGTCATGACACATGGATAGATTAATTCAGGGGAAATATCAAAAGTGAGTCCACCCCTAAGTGAAATTGGCGATTATTTTTTGTTTCCACCATTATTTTCCTGCACTGACCTAACCCTCATGGGGATGGAGTTCCCCAGAGTTTCACAGGTTGCCACTGGAGCCCTCTTCCACTCCTTCATGATGATATCATGGAGCTGGTGGATGTTAGAGACCTTGCACTCCCTGTAACGGAGTCGGAACACGCAGTCCAATATCTCCGCTGGTATACGGTACAATATCCAAGAAGCACTACAGTCTCACCATTCCCAGCCTCCAATATTTGCCCACACTCAATTGGGAGTCAAATGAATACTGACTTTATTTTGTTGGCCAGAAATATATATATACACATCTCTTCCCACAGGCAATACACACATCCCCCATAGTTGGCCACACAATACACATTGAGGGACAACAGGTGGGTCACACCTCCCGGAGACTAACTGGCTACTTTGATACAATCAGACATTGCTTAGATCATCCTTCTTTGTTATGTCTGATAATGAAAACACTTTATACAATAGACTTCCTTATCCTATGATGAGTCTCTGTACTAGGATTATCTATTATGCCAAGGTCTGCAATAGTCTGGGCTAAGATTTTGCAGAGCAGAAACCAACATACATACAGTATAACAGTATGATCATATTTTAACCATAACCATAAAACAGGGTAAAACAGTGATGGGTTCCGTTACACTCCACACCTTCCATTTGAGGAGTACCCCACAGATGCTCAATAGGGTTTAGGTCTGGTGACCTACTTGGCCAGTTCATCAACTTTTGACCTTCAGCTTCTTTAACCAGGCAGTGGTCAGCTTGGAGGTGTGTTTGTGGTCGTTATCATGTTGGAATACTGCCCTGCGGCCCGTTCTCCTATGGGAGGGATCATGCTCTTTCTCAGTTTGTCACAGTACATGTTGGCATTCATGGGTTCCCTCAAAGAACTGTAGCTCCTCAGTGCTGGCAGCATGCATGCAGGCCCAGACCAAACATATATGCATGTGTATATATGTTTTCGCTAATATGTTGTGTGGATTCCCCCTATATGCATTTACCTAATGATGTCAGATGCTGCCTCCCCTCTCTCTGCATCACTGTTTTGGTTCAAAATGATGGGTTCATCTCATATCAATGTTTTTGTGTTCGTTGTGACTTATCCATTTATCTCTGGCACTGGGGAGCTACAGTTCATTGAGGGAACCATGAATGAAAACATGTACTGTGACATACTGAAGCAGAACATGATCCCCTCCCTTGGGAGACTGGGCCGCAGGGCAACATAACATAACGACCCTAAACACACCGCCAAGACGACACTGCCTTGCTAAAGAAGGTAAAGGTGATGGACTGGCCAAGCTTGTCGACAGACCAAAATCATATTGAGCATCTGTGGGGCATCCTCAAACTGACGGTGGGGGAGTGCAAGGTCTCTAGCATCAACCAGCTCTGATGTATCATTAAGGAGTGGAAGAGGACTCCAGTGGCAACCTGGGAAGCTCGGGTGAACTCCCTGGCCATGAGGGTTAATGCAGTTCTGGCAAATAATGGTGGCCACACATAATTGACATTTCGTGTCAATTTGGACATTTCAAATTAGGGGTGTACTCACTTTTGTTGCCAATGGTTTAGACATTAATGGCTGTGTATTGAGTTATTGATGGGTCAGAAAAATTACTTTACATTGTAGCAGAGTGTCATTTCTTCAGTGTTGTCACATGAAAAGATATACTAAAATGTGAACAACAATGTGATGGGTGTACTCACTTATGTTAGATACTGTGGCCCTCATTTAATTGCAATTTGGCCAATTGAATAGGACTTGAAATAAGCACATAACATATATTCTCTGAAAAAAATTTTAGTTAGTAAACATCTCTCCAAAATCAAGGTTTTCACTAACTAAAATCTGTTTGACACAATATATGTTCTGTGCTTATTTTGAGCCCCATTCAATTGGCAAAATCGCAATTGAATGAGGCCCTGTATGTTCACTATTAGGATGTGAGCCACTTACGGAAACCTGTCTCATTTGTCTGTTTCTGCGTCATATAGATTGTTAATACCAACCTTCCCTTATGGTTGAAATCAGTAATGCAAACACACTGTGAGAATTCTATTGACACCCCTAACTGATGGTGCAGAGCACAGATGTGGAGTCTGAAGGTCCTTTTATTGATGTTCCGGAAATGCTATGGTATCAACATTCGACGAGGCAGACACAAACAACATCGCGGATAAATCATATTTAATATTTACAGAAATTAACAAGGCAAGCTTGCCACAAAGCCACAGGTTGACTAATCAACAAAGGTATGCAAAGGATCATGGTGGAGGGGGGTAGGATACAAAATCCAAGTAACACAGGGAAATAGGGATATGAGAGCAGAATGCAGGCAGGGAAAATTACATTGATATGGATGATCATGGGATGTACAGTGTATCAACCAACATTAGGCAATATAATAGATCTCATTATTGTTCCGACATATATATAACAGTCAATAAGGAAACACCATAATAATCCAGAATAAGGTGATATACATATGGGGAGAGCAAAATGTATGCTTGTGTGTTAAACGGACACTCTGATGCCACATCAGAAGTATAAGGGCTCAATCAGTGAATGCTATGTGCCCATAACTTCAGTTCTCACGCAACAATAAGCAGCACATAGATAACCTTGGTCAAAAAGATGGTGACCTGACCAGGACCATATCAGTCAGATGTTACTTATTGCAGAGAACTCACAACAAACCAGGCAATATCAGTGATAGTTTGTTCTCTGATTGAGCATCTATACTCACTGTTGTTGAATATGCATAACTGAAGATTAACGTAACCTCCTTAACTGTTAAGTCCCAAGCCTGGATTTACTCTTTCCCATATGCACAGGGAGGGTCACATCAGCACTGAAGAAAAGATCTTGAAGGGTTGGTGCTGCAGGCTTCACATCAGTCCAAGTAGAGGAGAGGATAGAATGTCTAAACCAATAGGTACCTATGAATCGAGATAGACTATATGAGCATACACATGCTGTGGATATACCAGGAACATCAGCTGACAGATGTCACATCACATCTGCATTGTATATTGAAATTGTCTTGTGACACATATCGGCTATTCAGTCAAGGTCATCAGATATCAAACTGGATCCAACAAAGCAATGAAACGGACACATGCACATACATGAGGACATTGACATGGCCACGGAATGTCAGGATGTTTATCGTCATGCCTTGTTCTGACCGGGATCTGGAATACAAACACACAAATAAGATATTAGTGGAAACCTTACATATGCCATATGAGCAGCCACCAACAGATGTAGGTATGTCGGCACACATGTTAGGCATTGGGATCTCGTACAAGCTAACCATCTGTCCGATGATAATGATGGCCCAGACTAATTTGTCCTGATGTGGGAATATTATGATTAGTCGAATTCTCATTTATTTGTATTGTGCAAACATATTCCGTAACGCTGTACAGGGGAGAAGAACCCGGACATATACAGTATGTAATATTGACAACGCAAGAAAATGGAGGGCCCTGTTTGGAACGTAAAGTCTGTTGATAAATGATTTGTTCACAAAGGCCCACACAAGATTCGAAAATCACCACTTCCAAGTTAAAGGTAATGGACATGGTGAAGAGTAGATAAGGAATAGCAAGGTTAATAAGTAAGTCAGAGATACATAGGAAGGAGGTTGTGTCAAGTAGAAAGATATGCATTAGTCGGAGAGGAAAGGGATCAGATGTAAAGTGGGATGCACTATTATGTAATAAGGTATCTGCCCCATGTGGACAGATAATGTAATCTGCAGATGGGACAGTCAGGAGACACATAGTTTAACCACAGCTTGAGTAGGATTAGCTGATGGGCGAATAAAAGGAGAGAGGTGGGCATGAGAGTTGAAATGAAAATGATGCAGACAAAAAGGGGAGAAGTAAAGAAGAGTCTGAGGAAAAGGCAGGGGATGTGAGGAAGAAGACAAGAGAAAACATAGTGGAAAGGGTTAATTGGGATAGTTAGCAGAAGACTTGTGTGACTCAATAAATTAAGGGTAAACAGGGGTGGGTGGGATGAAGAGAGAGAGAGAGAGAGAGAGAGAGAGAGAGAGAGAGAGAAACCAGTGCATCCTGTAATAGAAAGGGAAGATCACAACTATCACACATTGATACATGTTCGGACATCCACATGTGGTTCTCTACCTTGGATAGATCAAGTGGAGTATTCAACAAAGAGATCTGTTCCCCCAGGACACGTCTGCATGGTCCGATAAACATTTCGGACCGCTTCAGCAATACATAGGGGATGTCTTGGGGAAAAAGAAAGTTAGGCCTCCATTAATGTAGTTATTAGTCATTTCCTCTCATGCATACATGCACATGTTTCCCGCAAATACTCACTTACAATGTAGACGCCATTGATGTAGCTGATGTTCTGTTGCTGGCAAGGTTGTTTCCCATGTCTGTGTGGGTAAACAATGTGTTGACACACGGCAACAGTTCTGTAATGGCAATATGATGAGATGAGTCACACAATCCATATGATATATTGCACAATGATTCCTAGTTAACACATCCTTGAGACTATTCATGTTATCTGACTGAGAATGCTTTTACCAGCATTCGCTGACAAAGAACAGGGGACATCCCCTCTTTGCATCACATGAGGTACATTTATTATGGTTTACAGTATGCTGTTATGTTCATATATCCAGATTGCTAGGAATTGCATTGACCTCCATGGGATGTGGAATAGCATGATCAGACAATGTGAACATTACTGTTCTGGGCAGATGTTTTCAAATACGATTGTGAGGCCTATATCCATTGACATTGTGGAATACATCAGACCATCCATTTAGCTTAGCTTCTTGAGGTTGGCAGATATCAATATATATGATGTTTATGGGAATGTGCACATACTTACCATTAACGGATATCAGAGCAGGCTGTATTTGATCCAGTATGAAGAATGCGTCACGAGACATATGTTACATCACAAAGCTATCCTTTACTGTGGACTGTTGGATATTCTGGAAGACAATTGGGAAGGAGAAAAGAGATGTATTAGTAACCATAAGCCATGTACATTTGAGTTGGTTGTAATTAGTTTCAGACTTACATGGGAAGTACTCACGAATGACGTGGGCACATAGTTGTGACCCCTGAACGTTATCCCCACCATCGGGAGGTACTGGACGCTCTGCCGTTTCAAGCGGAGCATCATCAATGATCCCCAGACAGTTTGCCTGTACTGCTATATTGTGCAGAATACAGCAGGCCATGATGATGTGACGCTCTGCCGTTTCAAGCGGAGCATCATCAATGTTCCCCAGACAGTTTGCCTGTACTGCTATATTGTGCAGAATACAGCAGGCCATGATGATGTGACAAACCTTCCCTGGTGTATACTGTAGCGCCCCGCCAGTGGAATGTAAACATCTGAAGCGCATCTTCAGGAGTCCAAAGGTGCGCTCTATTACATTCCGGGTTCTGGCATGGGCCGCATTGTACCTCTCCTCCCCCTCTGTGCGTGGATTGTTCACAGGGGTCAACAACCACGGCAAACACCTATATCCTGCATCACCTGAAGGAAACAAAAATGGGAGATGTAGATATGAATGGGAGTTTGTGCTGCTCGTTAAAGCATCTGTAAATATACGCAATGATTAATGTGACGTTAGTTTAGGGATCTCTGGCTTGGAACTTCATACTCCTATGACCACGTCACATCGGGTTAGGCACAGCAACAAGCTACGATGCAATGGCTCAGGCGGCACACCTTCTTTTTGGCGCACGGCAAATGAGCGCGGACAATACGGCGCTGCCAGAAGCCGGCGACAGTAGCGCACTGTTGGAAATTGTGTGACAAAATGTGCGTCCAGCAAAGAGCGCAAGTTGTAGAATCGATTGACTAATGGGCCAAAACCCTCTAACCCAAACCAATGAGACCCCATGCCTAACACTTACACTCATAATCCAAAGCCTTAGCCCAAAGACCCCTAAGCCTAAAACCCCTAAGTCCACCCTTAAATCCTTATCTCAACTCCTGCGCGCAGATGTTGTGCGCGCTATTGAGGGACTCTATTTTGTCTGTTGTGGCATGCGTCGTTGCGCATTTTTCACGCAACAATGGAATAACATTACAGTGGAACATTATGTATATTTTAGGGGATCCTTTATGGGTCCTCACCCAGTAGCCACCCAGGTGGAGCTTCTCCAGACTCAAAATAAAGATGGGTGGATGACTGACGCAGGATATGGGCATCATGAGTACTTCCCGGGAAGCCGGCAACCACATTTTGTATGCGCATGTCTGCATCACAAACAGCCTGTACATTGATGGAATGATAGTGTTTGCGATTTCGGAACATGGCTTCTTGCTCTCTAGGAGGTATCAATGCTACATGTGTACAATCTATAGCACTGAGCACATTGGGGATACCTACCATTCAAAAGAAATCTGCTTTCACCTTCAAGATCTCTTCCCCAGTGTGGGGAAAACTGATGTATCTGGCAGCTTTCGGAACGATAGCATGGAGGAATGTGCTCAGGCACCTTGAAAGGCTTGCTTGAGACATTCCTCCTACTATGCTAGCAGTGTTCTGAAAACTACCAGATGATAGGATGTGTATGGCGGCTAACATCCGTGTCATGCCTGGGATGGCTCTATTGGTCCGTGAGGAAGGATCCATGTCCTCCCTCAGGACCGCATAGAGCTCCTCCAGGCTGGCACGGGTTAGCCTAAAACGCTCATACACTTCCACATCAGTTAACCCCTCTAATGTGACTCTCTCCCTGTACACCCTGGGTGCACGAATCCTCCTGGCAGGCTCTCGGGCCTGCTCACCCCCCCTGTGGGTCTGGCTGTGCAGGAGCCCCTACTTCATGTGCCACACCCTCTAGGGGTCTCTCATCTGGCCCCCCCATCAGCTGATCACCCACATCAAGGTCCTCCTCCCTGTCTGCAGGTGCCCTCATATCCCCCTGTCCCTGTGCCACTGGAGCTCTCTCCCCTAACTGACCCCCCACCATGACCCTAGGCATGTCCTGTGATGAGCCACTTGCCTGGCTTGGTTCCGGACCACCATGGATTGCATCAGCACGCTCACCCACATTCACTCCCAGCCGCCCCTCTCTGTCACGCCTCAGCCACTCCACAGTCGCACGCCTGACAGCCCGGTTTCCACTCTGCAACATTCGAAACAAATATCCATTCCTACGACGCTGCGCTCTCCTCACATACCTATACGCTGCACTCAGGTTGCTGCTATCCATGATGGTTCAGACTTGCTAATTCATGGATGATGGTGTGGTTATATAGCTTGCTAATTACCCCAGATGTGATTATCCGGGTGGATTTCACAAATGGAAAAGCTCACTGGTGTATCTAAGCTTCATCATGTTATGAAGTTCCCTGATTATGGATTTGTTGAGCCATTTTAATTAGTAACCCCTAATATTCTGGCCCACATTTGAATTTGGGCCCATGCTCCATGATCTATGTAATGTGGCGTGGAAATATATACAATATTTGTGTTCAAAAATCTAGATGTGATAAAAGAGATGTAAATCAGATAATGTTGACATGTTTAGGGGACACATTCTATCCTTTCTGAGTGCTAAAGGGTTAATTTGGCCGCCATTTTGAGGATGTACATGACACAAAAAAAATCTCTTTTATTAACATATTTGATCCTTGTGGATTGTTTTTACAGTAATTAGAATGCCTTTTATTACTTCCTTTACACTTTTAGGGCCCTTTCAGCCCTGTTTCATTACAATGCCGTAAGTGCATCGTGTGGACTTCAACGGATGCGGCCGTAAATTAAATCTAGCCAGGCGCGAATCGCGGCCTTCAGAATGTAGGAAGGCCGTGACGTTTAGGCGCGCACGCAAGCTGGAAGGGGGACGGACTAGCCGCGCCCGGCACGAACCATCCAATAGCGGAATCACGCCACAGGTCGCACAGCCAATCACTTACGGGATAGACCATTTGATTGACAGTGGGAGTGAATAAATAGGAATGACACGCGCCCACGCCTCGACTGTGTTGCGATTTCGGACGAAGTAGCACGCGGTTCCAGGAGCTTGGTGGTTGAGAGGAGGTAAGTTGCTTTATTATCAAGTCGCGGTTTAAGTTCTTTTTACGGGAATCCGTTACTACATTTACGGATGCCGATGTAAAGAAGTACAATTGTGTTTTTGGCTTGTTTATAGCTGTTTGGAGTATTTTTGCTTGTGTGGGAGTTTTGATCCGGCCCATAGGAGTTTGGAGGGAGGTAAGTTGCATTGTACATGCTTTTCATCCTATCAAGCTGTCTTTTATTTGTATGTTTTGCCAATTTCGATATTTACTGAATACACTGGTGAGAGGTACAATTGTGTTTTTTGCTTGTTTATAGGTGTTTTGAGTATTTTTGCTTGTGTGGGAGTTTTGATCCGGCCCATAGGAGTTTGGAGGGAGGTAAGTTGCATTGTACATGCTTTTCATCCTATCAAGCTGTCTTTTATTTGTATGTTTTGCCAATTTCTATATTTACTGAATACACTGGCGAGAAGTAAAATTGATTTATTTGCTTGTTTATAGGTGTTTGGAGGATTTGGGATCTTTGATCCGGCCCTTAGGGGTTTGGAGGGAGGTAAGTTGCATTGTACATGCTTTTCATCCTATCAAGCTGTCTTTTATTTGTATGTTTTGCCAATTTCTATATTTACTGAATACACTGGTGAGAGGTACAATTGTGTTTTTTGCTTGTTTATAGGTGTTTTGAGTATTTTTGCTTGTGTGGGAGTTTTGATCCCGCCCATAGGAGTTTGGAGGGAGGTAAGTTGCATTGTACATGCTTTTCATCCTATCAAGCTGTCTTTTATTTGTATGTTTTGCCAATTTCTATATTTACTGAATACACTGGCGAGAAGTAAAATTGATTTCTTTGCTTGTTTATAGGTGTTTGGAGGATTTGGGATCTTTGATCCGGCCCTTAGGGGTTTGGAGGGAGGTAAGTTGCATTGTACATGCTTTTCATCCTATCAAGCTGTCTTTTATTTGTATGTTTTGCCAATTTCTATATTTACTGAATACACTGGCGAGAAGTACAATTGTGTTTTTTTTGCTGTTGGCCTATAGGTTTGGCGAGTTTGTTTTTGTGGGGAGAGGAGTTTTGTGGAGGGAGGTAAGTTATTTATATTTTTCTGTTTAATATTAGATCTGGATCTCTCTCTCTTAAAATCTCTCTCTATCTATATATATATATATATATATATATATAGAGAGAGAGAGAGATTGATTTTGAGTTTGAGTTTGATTGAGTTTGATTGAGTTTGAGTTTGAGTTTGATTGAGTTTGATTTTGAGATTGAGTTTAATTGAGTTTGATTGAGTTTGATTTTGAGATTGAGTTTGAGTTTGATTGAGTTTGATTTTGAGTTTGAGTTTGATTGAATTTGATTTTGAGATTGAGTTTGAGTTTGATTGAGTTTGATTTTGAGTTTGAGTTTGATTGAGTTTGATTGAGTTTGATTTTGAGATTGAGTTTGATTGAGTTTGATTTTGAGTTTGAGTTTGATTGAGTTTGATTGAGTTTGATTTTGAGATTGAGTTTGAGTTTGAGTTTGATTGAGTTTGATTTTGAGATTGAGTTTGAGTTTGATTGAGTTTGATTTTGAGTTTGAGTTTGATTGAGTTTGATTGAGTTTGATTTTGAGATTGAGTTTGATTGAGTTTAATTGAGTTTGATTTTGAGTTTGAGTTTGATTGAGTTTGATTGAGTTTGATTTTGAGATTGAGTTTGATTGAGTTTGATTGAGTTTGATTTTGAGATTGAGTTTGGTTGAGTTTGAGTTTTGTGGAGGGAGGTAAGTTATTTATATTTTTCTGTTTAATATTAGATCTGGATCTCTCTCTCTTAAAATCTCTCTCTATCTCTATATATATATATATATATATATATATATATATATATAGAGAGAGAGAGAGAGAGATTGATTTTGAGTTTGAGTTTGATTGAGTTTGATTTTGAGTTTGATTTTGAGTTTGATTGAGTTTGATTGAGTATGAGTTTGAGTTTGATTGAGTTTGATTTTGAGATTGAGTTTAATTGAGTTTGATTGAGTTTGATTTTGAGATTGAGTTTGAGTTTGATTGAGTTTGATTTTGAGTTTGAGTTTGATTGAATTTGATTTTGAGATTGAGTTTGAGATTGAGTTTGAGTTTGATTGAGTTTGATTTTGAGTTTGAGTTTGATTGAGTTTGATTGAGTTTGATTTTGAGATTGAGTTTGATTGAGTTTGATTTTGAGTTTGATTGAGTTTGATTGAGTTTGATTTTGAGATTGAGTTTGAGTTTGAGTTTGATTTTGAGATTGAGTTTGAGTTTGATTGAGTTTGATTTTGAGTTTGAGTTTGATTGAGTTTGATTGAGTTTGATTTTGAGATTGAGTTTGATTGAGTTTAATTGAGTTTGATTTTGAGTTTGAGTTTGATTGAGTTTGATTGAGTTTGATTTTGAGATTGAGTTTGATTGAGTTTGATTGAGTTTGATTTTGAGATTGAGTTTGGTTGAGTTTGAGTTTGATTGAGTTTGAGATTGAGTTTGATTGAGTTTGATTTTGAGTTTGATTTTGATTTTGAGTTTGATTGAGTTTGATTTTGAGTTTGATTGAGTTTGATTGAGTTTGATTTTGAGTTTGAGTTTGATTGAGTTTGATTTTGAGTTTGATTGAGTTTAATTTTGAGTTTGAGTTTGATTGAGTTTGATTTTGAGATTGAGTTTGATTGAGTTTGATTGAGTTTGATTTTGAGATTTAGTTTGATTTTGAGTTTGAGTTTGATTGAGTTTGAGTTTGATTGAGTTGTAGATTGAGTTTGAGTGAGATTTCGACACATATTTGCAATACACATAGGTGTTCCAAACTGCTTCTTCAATGGGGCTTGACAAGAACTTTTTTTCAGCCTAGAACAGCAGGACCATGTAGTTCCTACTACCTCTGGTACAGAGGATGGCTTCAGGATAGGTACCATGCCCATGCATATGTGCAGAATATAATGCAGATAGGATATTAGTGGCCTCAGACATGGGCCACTCCCCACACATGATAGAAGCACACAGTAAATAGCCGCATGCCTTGTATATATGCAAACTGTAACTGACCCTTCCACATTGTTTATGAAAGTATTGATCTAGCATGTTTCATCAGCGCCTCTCAGGTCCAGAGTGAGAGGTGCTGTACACCCCTCCCACTGCTGTCACAGGCTCTGTCCACTTAAGGTTGATTACTGCAGTTAGTTACAACATTGATATCCAAGCAGAAATAGTGTTAGAGGCGATCAGAATGGGGGACGAGCGTGGAGCAGGCAAACCCACTAAAACATTTCTTTATTTCTCTTTCTTTTCTTTTCAGGTGGTGATGAGCAGAGGGTGGAGGAGTGGCAGGGAGTCCCGGGGCGTGGAGGTGGGGAAGAGGAGGGGAGGAGTGAGGATGAGGTAATAGTTGAGGAGGGGGAGGTAGTGGAGGAGGAGGTAGTGGAGGAGGAGGTAGTGGAGATGGAGGTAGTGGAGGAGGAGGAGGGAGGAGAGGAGGAGGAGAAGGGAAGAGATGAGGAGGGAGGAGAGGAGGAGGAAGGAGGAGGAAGGAGGGAGGAGAGGAGGAGGAGGGAGGAGAGGAGGAGGGAGGAGAGGAGGAGAAGGAGGGAGGAGAGGAGAGAAAGGAGGGAGGAGAGGAGAGGAGGGAGAAGGGAGGAGAGTAGAGGAAGGAGGGAGGAGAGGAGGGAGAAGGGAGGAGAGTAGAGGAAGGAGGGAGGAGAGGAAAGGAGGAGGGAGAAGGGAGGAGAGTAGAGGAAGGAGGGAGGAGAGGAGAGGAGGGAGGGAGGGAGAAGAGGAGAGGAAGGAGGGAGGAGAGGAGAGTAGGAGGAGGAAGGAGGAGGAGGAGGGAGAGTGGAGAGGGTCCTCATCCCCAGTCTGAAGAGCAAGAGGCTGGCGGCAGGTCCAGGGCCCACAATTATAGCCGGGAGGAGAACAGGGTCCTCCTGGAGGCCATCCGTGCCCGCCCCGTCATCACCTCGGGGGGTAGGGAAGTAAAGGCTGGGCCCCATGCTACTGCTTGGCAGCAGGTGGTGGATCTGGTTAACGGTGTGGCGGGCCGTGGACGGAGTCTGCGGTCGATAAAGCATCGGTTCGACGACATCAGGGCCGCAGTGAGGAAGAAGATGGTGCAGGAGGCCGAGGAGCGGAGGGTCAAGTACCTTGCCCATGAAGGTATTGCAAGGGCCATGCTTGCACCCTCCGACGCAGCTGGAGCATCAGGCCCGGTGGAGCAGCAGGACCCAGCCTCCATGGCAGGTGAATATGACATACAGCAACATGCCACCACATGTGCATCACACACACTACACATGGCCATGACACTGACATGTCAGCTCCATGAAATAACAAGGGATAGATGAATGCATCCTTAAATTCATGAAGCTGACAAATCACTGTCATTCCTGGTCACCACAACAGTAATCAAGCAATAGAGCAGGTGTGTCGAAACTCGGTCCTGGTGGGCCACAGACATGGCTGGATTTGATAACCCTGCTGCGCACAGGTGAGTCAATCGCTTCTTCATTCATCCTGATTGACTCACCAGTGCACAGAAAGGATATCTTCCAATCCAGGAAAGAGTTTGGACACCCCTGTAATACAGAGTCCATGTATTGGTGTGCCCGTTCAGCCTATGCAGTTACAGACAGCAGCCGTACGACAGATAGAGTTGTGAGCCGAGAACCATCCAGAACAGAAACCTAAGAATAGATAACAGCTAGTATAAGATAGCTAATCAGAGAATCATCCATATTCAAGGCTAGATGTCAGATAATTAGAAATGAACACATCAATGCGCTAATCAACATACTAATGACATGTACCTTTCTTCTCTATCTCTCAGCATCCAGGAGGAGCTCTGGGTCCTGTGACCAGAGCGAGGAGGCGGGGCCATCAGCCCCGTACCAGGATCCTCCAGCACAGGGGGAGGAGGAAAGAATATCAGAGGGCTCTGGGTCAGAGGATGGGCTGGTCATTGACCTTGCGGGGTCACCTGCCACAAGCCCTGGGCCTATGCCCATCCTCGAAAGGCTTGCTCTGGGGCCCTCATCCCCCCAAGGGACAGCACCTCCTTCCCCACAAAGTGTGCTGGCCTGGTCACCACCGGGCACATTCACCCCACCGGCTCCAGCTGTGGACCTCCCCGCACAACCTCACCACGCCCACCCAGCGGTGTCGTCGCCGCAGAGCCAGGCTGTGCAGGTGGAGATGCTGGCCGCCATGAAGGAGCAGCTGGCCAGCTCCCAGAGGATAGAGGCCAGCATTCTGGAGTCTACGGCCAGCCAGCTCCGGATGGAGGCCAGCATCTCTGCCCTCCGGTCGCATATGACCCACAACCTGGCCAGGCTGTCCAGGGAGGTGAGGAGGCACCACATGACCACCGAACACCTTCAGGTCAGGCTGCTCAGACTGGCGATGGTCCCCAGCCCAACATCAACGGGGATCTCCCAATCCCCCAGTCAAGAGCAGCCTGGCCCCTCCTCTCCTCCCATGTGTCCGCCACCACCAAGACCACCGCTGCCTGGCACAGCCCGCCCCCCCCCCCCCCCACCATCACCACCAGAGGGGAGACGGAGGATGGGCACAGGTGATGTGGGTCCTGGGCCCAAGCGGAGGAGGACATAGGGCCTCATTCAATTGCAATGTGGCCGATTGCTAAGGGATCAATTTGAGCACAGAGCATATTTTCTACAGATGTTTGTAGTTAGTGAACTTCTCTCCAAAAGCAAGGTCTTCACTAACTACAAACGTCTGTAACTAAATATATGCTCTGTGCTTATATAGAGCCCTTTTCAATCGGCCATATCGCAATTGAATGAAGGGTCTGCAGACATGTTTTAGCCTTCTCAACAGCACTCCTCAGTGACCATCAATTGGTCACAGGTTAAACAGAACACAAAGGGCCTCATTAAAATGTGATTTGGGCAATTGAATAGGGCTCTATATAAGCACATAGCATATTTGTTTTACAGAAGTTTTTAGATAGTGAAGACCTGGCTTTTGCATAGAAGTTCCCTAACTAAAAACTTGCTTTCAAAAAGATGCTGTGTGCTTATATAGAGCCCTATTCAATTTGTTACATAGCAATTTAATGAGGCTGTTAATTAGTAGTGTGACCAATACATTGTCACTAAGGAGTGCTGTTGAGAAGAGATGCTGCAGGCCCTATGATGTTTTCAGGCCTTATTTGTTAGGTTTTGTCTTTTATTTTATTTTTTTATTTTAGGTCCATGAAGGCATCTCCTACATCTGCAAGCATTGTGGAGGAATTATGAGGTGGAGGGTTTTCCCAGTGCCTCTCAGGTAGACATGCCTTCAATGGCAGCCCCCTTAACATGTAGCTCCCACAATCTTAAAGCTATCATATAGCCAGATATCTCCGACATGATTGTTGGTAGCTTAAATGTAGACTAATACCGCTATGGCGGTGGACTTGCAAAGTCTCACAATGGCATGTTAATAACAGCCAGCATTAATATATGCACTAGTGACGCATGTGATCCTGACCTCAATAGCAGTCTGAGAACAGATCTTTGTGTCTGATGTAAGAAACATTGAATCTGGCTGTTGACCTTTGTGTCCTCTCCATAATAATGGCTATTTGCCCATATTTCTGATTATCCACAGACCTAGCTAATGGTTAGTAATGCTTGCAGATGGGAATCAGGTGAGTTGGTATATTGGTACAGTATTTAGAACTGTACTGTACATACATCGTGATTCTAAATTGTTTTTGATCCTCCTCCGCATTTTTTGATTTGAACACTTCTTTCAGATTTTTGTTTGTTCAACACACTGTATGTGTGAAACCGGATTGGATTACACAGTCCAAAGGTTGAATCATCCGTTTAATTGAGCAGATCTAGTTACAAGTTGTAAGTGCTATGCACATAAATGGTTTCTTCAGTTAAATGAAGAGATTTCTGGTTCCGGTTGCAGCATGTGACCCTGGTAGGTGCTATTCATCATGCTTATTCTAGACTATTAGATTGACCCCTGTAGGTTTCCCCTTTTTTCCAGCCTCTTGCTCTTCAAGGACCCGCCCACACCACACCCATGATATTAATGCAGTTTTGACCACTGCTGATTGTGGTCTGTGTATTAAATAAAGCTTTGTTATACTGTTATGTGAATGCACAATCTTGACCACTGCTGATTGTGGTCTGTCTATCAAATAAAGCTTTGTTATACTGTTATGTGAATGCACAATCTTGACCACTGCTGATTGTGGTCTGTCTATAAAATAAAGCTTTGTTATACTGCTATGTGAATGCACAATCTTGACCACTGCTGATTGTGGTCTGTGTAAAAAATAAAGCTTTGTTAGACCTTTCTGACTGCGTCCATGTGTTATGAATATGTTTGGTTCAGGGAAATCCACATGCATTACATTAGTGTCACATTCCTCTAAATGTAAACTGATGAGCCATAGTTAACATGCAATAGATCAATACATGTAAAACTGTTGAGGAGTCAGAATAGCTTGAGATATCATCTGATCCCAAATATCATATCTACTACTAATATAGGGTTAATACCCTTGACAAGTCTGATTAGCGATACTGTGGAGTAGGAACATTCCCCTGAGGGCCTACAATGAATAGGACAGGTGACACTGGAGTGCTTTTCCAGTTCCTTCTCTAGTTGATTGTGATTAGTCTGACCTCTCTGATAAGACGTACCCCCCTACACTAGCCCGATGTAGGCTAGCTCACAGCTTTATTGAAGTACACAAACTTCTTCACCCACATCAGTTAGCATATGTGTGAATACAGTTAGTTGCCCAATAATGAACATGCATTGGCTAAATATCCTTTGGTTATCATATGTTGTAATGGCCATGCACATGCCAATCTGACAAACCATGCTGCAACATGCATAATATGATTAAAGCCACACTACCCAATTCAATAGCAAGAGTAAAGCATGAGTCAGGTCATATGAACCCTTTGCCACGCACATGAGCTCTATTGGGATCCCTTAAATCTCTATCTAATTGCATATACATCTAGCTCATCACATCTACATTAGAGAATACAAATAGTGGCCAAATCAGACCGCCACTTGGCATATATCAAGTACCAGGGAAATATTTCATTATATGTGGTTAAGTTCTTCAGTTGTGTCCGACTCTCCGTGACCCTATGGACTGCAGCACATTCAGCTAGGTCTCTGCCTGTGCTGTTCTCCAAAGTTTGAAGGCCAAAGAGATTGGAGTGGGTTGTCAGTTCCTTCTCAAGTGGATTGGACCTTGTCTGATCTCTCTGCTATGACCTGCCCACCTACAGTAGCTCCCAGCTTCATTCAGGTACACAAGCCCCTTCACACCACTTAGCAATGCTGAAGGGGACCAGGGGAACATGCACCACACATATCTACTCTGACCCATCAGGAAGGGCTGCAAGCTCTGGGATCGACAGCAAACTCACCGCCATCAGGCATAATCTCTGCTACGCCCATCCTGGTGGGAGCCATGTGCCAGGTGTCTAGTTATTCCCATTTGGTGAACTTCCAAACTGTTCTGCTATTTATCAATTTACATGGGTGAGGCTTGCTCAGTGGTGGTGGTGGTGAAGCAGCATGTGTACCTGAATGAAGCTGTGAGCTACTGTAGGTGGGCAGGTCAAAGCAGAGAGATCAGACAAATACCAATCCACTAGAGGAGGAACTGACAACCCACTCCAATCTCTTTGGCCTTCAAACTTTGGAGAACAGCACAGGCAGAGACCTAGCTGAATGTGCTGCAGTCCATAGGGTCACGGAGAGTCGGACACAACTGAAGAACTTAAGCACATATAATGAAATATTCCCCTGGTACTTGATATATGCCAAGTGGCGGTCTGATTTGGCCACTATTTGTATTCTCTAATGTAGATGTGATGAGCGAGATGTGTATTCTATCGTTGATCAACCATATAGCGTGCATCGAATGTGCGCTGTCATCTGCGCACCGACACATGCGCGCATCAACAACAGCAGGCCCGACAGGAGGCTAGCGGATCTCATGATTAGGATTAGGCGGTGGGGTGTAAGGGTTAGGATTAGGCTGCGGCTACAAGAGTTAGAAGGGTTTATGGCATTAGGTCATATCACTTGCGCCCTTTCATCAACGCGCACTAGTCAAAAATATTAGAACTGCGCAATGATGTGGGACCGCTCATGTCAGCTACATGTTGACAAAACACATTTGCTGTGCACGCCAATGTTGGGGTGACATATTCTATTATGGGGCTGTTTTAGAGGCTACAATGGAACCTGTATGTGTGCTGACCAATCAAACATATGAGGAATATTAAACTAATTTGAAGTCTTGTTAATTTGGAGGCTGTAATGCTTGGGCCTCCATTTTAGAGTTAAAGGCTTAAACCATGCAGACTGCAAAAACCGTAACAAAATGGATACCTTTAACCTCCAAGCACGTACGGCCTTTAAAAACGAGCTGCGGGCTTGGAGGACAGCCCGCACGGGCTTGAATACGGAGCTACGGGCTTGGTCAGTGAAGTCCGTGGGACTTGTACGGATTTTAAAATCAAAGTACAATTTGGCGATGTGCAAGCTTGAGAATGTTTGGCTAGTAATCCTCATGCCCCTGTTATGTTCCCCATCATTTACAGTGCTTTGCAGTGCTGGATTGAATATATATTGGCTATTACAATGCTTGGTTTGCGGCCCTTCATCTCCGAACCTGTACGGGTTTGAACAAGGACCAGCCCGCGGAACTACTGGCCGTAAAGTAATCCGTAAATAATATATCTGATTTGGGCTGATGTGCAAGCTTGAGAGGGTGTTGCTATTAATCCTCGTGTCCCCCATTATGATGCCTAGCATTTACGGAGCTTTACAGTGCATTCTCGATTTTATATTTGCATTTTCAGTTTTCGGACTTTGCGGCCGGAAAACAAGATTTACGGGCGCTGGGAAAAAGCTTCCGGCCGTTTGCATGATATGCGGCCGGCCGGAAGGGGATATCCTTGCGGCGCCGTTTAATTGAATTGCAAGGTAAAAGTAGCTCTACACGGGGCCGTAAGGAATCGCAGCTTTGCGGCCGTTTTACGGCCGATAATTGAATGAGGCCCTAAGCATATATGTAGTCATATATTTTTTTAAATTATTGATTAATAATTCATTAATAAAATAAAATATGTTAATTAATTAATCAATAACTGTCATCAATGCTAAAAAAAAGACTTAATCCTGTTTTCTAAAGAATGTCATCATTAAATCATATACCTGTCAAGTTGATCTTATATCAGATCAAATCCTGCAGAGCTCACTCTCTGTCTTCAGGCAGATGCAGAGATGAGGAATCTGTAAATTACATAGAAAGCATTTTAATGATTTGATTCAATGTATTCATTAATCATTGAAAGTATCCTGTTTAGTTGGCATACATGCAAAACATAAAGGCCTAACCATCAATATATTCCTAACTAAATGGATTAAAAAATATTAAAAAGTGTGATAATATAATAAACTATAATGTACCTTGATTATGCCCAACTAATACAACTCTTTACTCCTTTCCCGTTGTCATACAGAATATCCGAACACAGTAGAGGAGAGCTTCCAGAAAATGATGTATGTCTCATGATGCATTATTGATTAACACTGGATACACTACAACCGGCTATCATATACATTAATGGTAAGTATGCACATATTCCCATTGACATCATATATAATGATATCTGTAAACCCCAAAACTACGCTAAATGGATGGTATTATATAGTCCACAATGTCAATGTATATAAGCACCACAATCGTATTAGAAAACATCTTCACAGTACAGAACAGTAATGTTCACATTGTCCAATCATGCTAATCCACATCAGATAGAGGTCAATGCAATGAATAGCAATCTGGGAATATGCAAAAAGGGATCTCTCCTGTTATGTGACAGCGAATGCTGCCACCAGCAGTCCGAGTCGAATAACAGGAAAGGTTCCAATGTGATAACCTTTTAAAGTAGAAATCAGTGTGCAATAAATAATGATTGAAGTGGATTGTGTGTGACTCTCATCATATCATCATATCACCATTACAGAACTGCTGCCGTTTGTCAACACAACAGTTAACCACACAGACATGGGAAACAACCTACAGCAACAGAACATCAGCTACATCAATATTATCTACATTGTAAGTAAGTATTTGCAGTAAACATGTGCATGTATGCATGAGAGGAATTAAATAAGAACTCCGTTAAGGAAGGCCTACCTGTCTTTTTCCAAAGACATCCCCTACGTATTCCTGAAGCGGTCAGAAAACATAATCATACCATGCAGACGTTCCCTGGGGGAACAGATCTCCCTGTGGATATCTCCTATTGACCACATGCAAGGTAAAGCACCACATGTGGATCTCTAAACATGCATCAATGTGTAATAGTTATCATATCCCCATGTCTGGACCAATTAGACTTATCCATCATTATTATCTGAAAGATGGTTAGCTTGTTCGAGATCCCAATACATAACACGTAAACATGTGTGCCAACATACCTGCATCTGTTGGTGGCTGCTCATATGGCATATGTATTGTTAATCCTAATATGTTATTTGTTTGTTTGTATTCCAGATCACTGTCAATACAAGGCATGAAGGTAAGAATCCTGACATTCCATGGTCATGCCAATGTCATCATGTATGTTTATGTCTCTGTTTCATTTAGTTGTTGCATCTAGTGTGATATCGGATTACCATTACAGAATAGCTGATATATGTAAAGAGACAGTTTCACAATACAATAGATAGATTCATATGTACCTATTGCTTTAGACATTCTATACTCTCCCCTACTTGGACTTTTGTAAAGCCTGCATCATACTTCCTTCCAGATCTCTTCTTCAGTGCTGATGTGACCCTCCCTGTACATAACGTTAAAGAGGTTATGTTAATCATCAGTTATGCATACGCAACAACAGATAATATAGATGCTTATTCAGAGAATAGAATTCCCCTCAAATTGCCCGGTTTGTTGTGAGTGAATCTCTCGAATAAGTTAGATCGGACTGATATGTTCCTGGTCAAGTGTGGCTTTTTTGATTGGTTTATTTGTTAATTCTGCCAAATATTAAATATGAATTGAATTAAATATGTTGTTTGTGTGTGCCTCGCCAATGTTGATACCATATCATTTCCGTAACACCAATGAAAGGAACGTAATGGTCAACATCTGTGGTCTGCACCATCAGTTAGGGGTGTAAATAGTATGAGCCTCATTCAATTGAGCTTTTGGGAAATCCGGTCTTCGGAAATGTAGCCCTCAAGTTATTTTGCTATTCAATTCACATCGCAAGTTAATGGCCCTCGAAGCCTTTGCTCTTTCACGGCCGCAAGAGTTGTGAACGCTAAAATCGCTATTCAATTGCTCCAATTCCTGCTAGCAAAGCAAGCCGTCAAGCCCACAAATGGCAAAAGTCAAATCACAAGACAAGTCACAGACACCAAGGAGAACTCGCAAAGGGCTTAAAGACGTGTCCTGAGCACTTTAAAAGCAAATAAAATGAAAAGGAAAAGTGATGTTAGGTCTTAGAATTCATAGCACAACATTCTCAAGATCGCAAATCAGCCCCCCAAAATACTTTATTTCATGTTTGATTTCAAGGTTATATCGATCCCGGCAATCAATGTGTTAATACATATAATATATATATATATATATATATCACATATTATAATTGTCCAACTACGATTCGTTGTCATGTTGTGTGCGAGCCGTTAAATCGTAGCACTTAGGCAATGAGAGGCAATGAGCGCCTTCGGTGCTCATTGCTGGCTCGCCTCGCGTAGGCATGACTTAGAAAAAAAAACCACCTCTGAACCAACCTTAACGTAACAAACACCCACACGCACTAAAAATACGACTATAACGGCCGACCCGCACGCAACTAAAAACAGTGAAAACACACCAAATACTCACAAAAACTACATAAAAAGCTTGCCCATAGCAAAGGGGGCACCCAGGACCTCTGAAAGTGAAGTTACACCGCCATTTTAGTGCAAATTCCAGAGTTCAGACACACGAAAATCACCTAAGCAAGAGAAAAAATGGCCGCCGGAAAAAACTAAAACGAAGCTCACAGCCCAGCCACGTACAGCATACCCAAGAAGGGATCCGAGATAAGCTCAGAAACCCGCATTAACCCCAGGGGATCTGAGATAAGCTCGGAGCCCTGCATTAACCCCACATTAACCATCGCAGTGGGGGTCCCGATTGCACGCGATCGGGGACCCCCGCTGCAATCAAAATTCAAAATTCCCACGTTACAGGTCCTTAAAGGACCCGTTGTAAAAGAAAACAAATATACACTATCACCCTGTCAATCATGGGGGTCAATACAGACCCCCATAAACCCCTCATTAACCCTGTCACTCATGGGAGTCAATATAGACCCCCATAAGCCCCTCATTAACGTGCGGATGCTTCCGGAGCAGAGCAACAGGAGGCCGGAGACATCGCGGGGAGGTAAGTATAATGTAGATTGTGTTTATTTCACTTTGTTTTATGTTTATGTATCTGTGCTAATGTTATGTTTTTTTTTAACAGGAGCAGCGCCGCAGAGGCAAACATGGAGGACGTGACATGCTGGGACGTGACATGCTGGGACGGGACATGCTGGAAAGGTGAGTATAATATTTAGAATATTTAGAATGTTTAGAATGTTTATTATTTCATGTAAACGTGTTGTATTCATTTTTTAAATCTTTTTTACCCTAGGTTGCTGATCTGAAGAAACATCTCAAAGGTAAGTGGTCTTAATTATTTTATTGTAGCTTAGAATCAGGGTTGTTCTATATAGAGACAGCATGTATTGTATATTAGATAGCTAGGGGGATGTATAGTATATAGATAGTATTTATTGTATATTACACAGATAGATAGGGGGATGTATTATTAGATAGTATTGTATTTGTGTTAGATAGTGGGATGTATATTACATTACATAGTGGGATGTATATTACATAGTGGGATGTATATTACATAGTGGCATGTATATTAGATAGGGGTGTATTGTATTGTATTTAATTGTATTGTATTGTGTTTAATTGTATTGTATTGTATGTATTATATGAATGTATTGTATTGCATGTATTATATGTATTTCCTTTTCAGGTGTGTAATTTTTAAAAAAAAATTGTAGTGGGGGGGGGGGTTGTAATGTATTTTTTTATTTTCTGTAATGTTCCTTTTTTTTTTGGTGACAGGTTTTTTTTTTTGTTCTGTAATGTAATTTTTTTTATTTTTGGTGATTTTTTTTTTTTTTTATGTAATGTAGATTTATGCTTTTTGATTAATTTAGTTAGTTGAGGCACATAGTACACTGACATTGTGTGACAAACAGCATTTCAACACTTTCTTTTATTGACCGTCATTTTTTTAGTACGTCACGGTTAGCAAACCCTAATGACGACACTTCCACAGCAATCACAAATCAGGCACGTGTCTTCAGGCTGGGCCTCACATCCCTCCCACCAAGGTTGATGGAGTAGCCCGGACTTCCCTTAGGAGGACGTCTATCTCCTCAGGGCTGTAGTTCTGTGCCCTGGCCTTGGCCACAGCTACTTGAGGTCCAGCCAATGCCTGGGGTTCCTGGCCTTCCTGTCCTCTCCCTGACCTGCCTTTTCCTCTCCCTCTCTCCATCCTTCTACCTCTCATCCTCTTCTCTTCCTCCTCCGGTGTTTTACTTGCTCTGTCTATCTCTCTGTCTCTCTCTTTCTCTCAGTCACTCTCACTCGCTCTCTCTAACACTCTCTATCTCTCTCTAACACTCTCTATCTCTCTCTCAATCTCTGTCTATCTCTCTCTTTCTCTTTATCTCTCTCAAAAACGCACCAACGCCTAGACCTGTGTGTTGACTCAGTTACAGCACAGTCAGGGACTTGCATTTTTAGCTGCCTTTAAAGCCGTTGTCGCAGCTTGATTTGCATTATCCCGTTCCTATTGGTTAATTGATCTGGGTCTGGCTCGCAACTTACATCCTTGTTAGTGTTATCGGTTTGGAGACATATGAAAACAGGGTTTACGGTTTCGGCTTTCGGCCCCCAACTGGCGGGCTTGATCAATTGAAAAGCAGCGCAAGTCTCTTACTATTTGTAAAATATACTTTTCTCTTTAAAACATGTTTGATCCTGTGATTGTTTTATTTTCTATTGCTTCTTACAGTAATCCACCAACCACCTATCTCTCAGAAATGTTACACTTCCTCATATTTGTTCTTATTTTCAATTCCATTGAAAAGGCTTCCTTACAGCACTTTACTTTACACATTAATTTAACTAATTGTTTCAAACATGTATATCACATATAATAGTTGTCAAACTGCGATTTGTCAACACGCTTACATGCCTCGCGATGCGAGATGCAACTTGCTACAATGAGCGCCTAAGGCGCTCCTTGCAGCCAGCGGCGCTGTCACACATGCAAGCCTCGTGAATCAAGGCGAAGCAGCCGTGCAGCACTTAGGCTGCAATGAGCGCTGGAAGTGCTGATTGCAGCCAACGTCATCGTCACAGCGCACCTGGTTCCTGCCAGTGGGTGGTCGCGATGAACCCTGGAGGCGCTCATCGCGAAGCCCCCCTGGGCTCGCATCACCCGATCCCATGTGTCTTCTCCCTCCTTCATCCTCCCTTTCCCCTTTTCCTCCTCCTCCCTTTCCCCCCTTTCCCCTCTCTCCTTACTATCAGTCGAGCTTCTCCTGCTGCTCTCTCCTCTCTGCAGCTCTGGCTTCTGGGCTGTGTCCCAAATGGTATATGCTAATGATGTGAGGCCCATGTCACGTCATTAGCATATGACAGTTCGGACACAGCCAGGAGCCGAAATGCACGGAGGAGAGAGCAACAGCAGCTGCTCGCCTGATAGTAAGGTGAGAGGGTAAAGGGGGAAAGGGAAGAATAGGAGAAGGGGGAAGGATGGAGGAGGAGGATGAGGGAAAGGGACAGGGGATAATGGGGAAGGAGGGAGGATGATAAGGGGGAAAGAGGGAGGAGAAGGATAAGGGGGGGAGAGGGAGGAAGAGGGGGTTAAGAGACACAAGAGAGGGAGAGGGGGAAGAGACACAGGAGAGGGAGGGAGGAAGAGACACAGAAGAGGGAGAGGGGTGGAAGAGACACAGGGGAGGGAGAGTGGAAAGAGTTACAGGGGAGGGAGAGGGGGAAGACACATGAGAGGGAGGGAGAAAGAGACACAGGGGAGGGAGAGAGGGGGAAAGAGAGTTATGGGAGGGGGAGGGCTGAAAAGAGACACAGGAGAGGGAGGGGGAAAGAGACAGAGGGGGAGAGTCACAGGGGAGGGAGAGGGGGGGAGAGGGGGGGGGGAGTTTGGTAAAAAGAGACAAAGGGGAGGGAAGAGGGAAAGAGACAAAGTGGAGAGGGGGGGAAGAGAGACAGTGCAGGGTGAAAGAGACACAGGGGAGGGATAGGGGGGAAAGAGACACACAGGGAAGGGGGAAGAGACATAGGGGAGGGAGAGTGAGGGGAAAAGACACAGGGGAAGGAAGAAGAGACACAGGGGAGGGTGAGAAGAGACACAGGGGAGGGGAGAGGGGGGAAGAGACACAAGGGAGGGGGAACAGACACAGGGGAAGGAGAGGGGTAGAGCCCCCGGGGAGGGGGGAAGAGACACAGGGGAGTGGGGGAGAGAGACATGGGGGAGAGGGGGGAAAGACACAGGGGAGGGAAAGGGGTGAAAGAGACACAGGGGAGGGTGGAGAGACAGAGGGGGAAGGACACAGGTGGGGGGAGAGACACAGGGGGAAGGAGGGGAAACATTCACAGGGGAGGAAGGGGATGAGGAGACACAGGGGAGTGGAGGAGACACAGGGGAGAGAGAGGGGGGTAAAAACACAGGGGAGGGGGAAAGGAGACACAAGGGAGGAAGATGAGGGGGGAAATTAGAGACAAGGAAGGAAGTAGACAGGGGGAGAGACTCGCAATGAGAGCCAAAGATGCTCATTGCGAGCCACGCGATGAGCGCCAAATGCACTCAGCACAGGGCTCACAATGAGCCCCGGAGGTGCTCACATTGGGTGGCAAACAGCATTGCCAGCCTAAGCATTTTATTCCTGTCATTTTTGATGGACAAGTAGCTAGTATTAATATATTACATATATGCCATTTAAGATTCCACTGTGGCATACTCTAGCTGTGTTATTTTTTTCTATTCTATTAATGTACTGTTCAATTTCTCAAATACATACTTAAATTACTAATGGACCTAAAGTCGATGATTGTGTCTATTTCAACCATCTTTTTGTGGGGTACAACATTTTTTACATTGTTTTCTATCAGAGGTTAAATATTTAATGGTCATTCCTCCTAGCAACACTGAAAACAAGATCTTTCAAGAAACTGAATAATCAACTATAAAAGTATTGGCACTTATAAAACTTGCAGTTAAGGGCGTTTTTCTGGAATTCATCATGTTGAATACTATAAGTACATGAACATGTATTGAAACATTTAACTTTTTGTTCTACATTTGCTGATTACCAATTAACTTTGAATGAATTGCACAGTAGGACATAAATTCAGCAATTGTTGGTCTAAGTGTAGGTTTGTTCCTTCTACACAACTGCTTCACAGTGAGACACCACTGAACTCTACATAGAAAAAACACCTTATACTATGCAATTGAGAAAATTGGGCATTTTTTAAAATTACTGTATATACTCGAGTATAAGCTGAACCGAGAATACTGAGTAAAATGAGTGACTCGAGTATAAGCCGAGGGTGGGAAATGTGCTGCCAACTGTGTCCCTCTGTGTCCCCCCTCTCTCTCCTGTGTCTCTTCTCCCCTCTCCCTTCCCTGTGTCTCTTCCCCCCTCTCCCTTCCCTGTGTCTCTTCCCCCCTCCCTTATCAGCCTCCTCAACCCTCTCCTCATTCTCAACCTCCCTCCTCAACCCCACTCCTCATCCTCAACCTCCCTCCTCATCCTCAACCTCCCTCCTCAACCCGCTCATCCTCAACCCCCCATTCTCAACCCCCCTCCTCAACCCCCCTCCTCAAACTCAACCCCCCTCCTTATCCTCAACCCCCTCCTCAACCCCCCTCCTCATCCTCAACCTCCCTCCTCATCCTCCCTCCTCATCCTCAACCTCCCTCCTCAATCCCCTCATCCTCAACCCCCTCCTCATCCCCCCATCCTCAACCCCCCCTCAACCTCAACCCCCCTCCTTATCCTCAACCCACTCCTACACACCCCCTCATCCTCAACCTCCCTCCTCATTCTACCTCCTCATCCTCAACCTCCCTCCTCAACCCCCTCATCCTCAACCCCCCCATCCTCAACCCCCTCCTCAACCTCAACCCCCCTCCACATCCTCAATCCCCTCCTCAACCCCCCTCCTCATCCACAACCTACCTCCTCATCCTCAACCCCCTCCTCAACCTCCCTCCTCATCCTCAACCTCCCTCCTCATCCTCCCTCCTCAACCCCATCCTCAACCCCCTCCTCAACCCCCCTCCTCAACCTCCCTCCTCAACCCCCCCATCCTCATCCCCCATCCTCAATCCCCATCCTCAACCCCCCACTTCAACCTCAACCCTCCTCCTCAACCTCCCTCCTCATCCTCAACCCTCTCCTCAACCTCCCTCCTCATCCTCAACCTCCCTCCTCATCCTCCCTCCTCAACCCCCATCCTCAATCCCCGCCTCAGCCCCCCTCCTCAACCTCCCTCCTCAACCCCCCATCCTCATCCCCCCATCCTCAACCCCCATCCTCAACCCCCTCCTCAACCTCAACCCTCCTCCTCAACCTCCCTCCTCATTCTCAATCCTCTCCTCAACCTCCCTCCTCATCCTCAACCTCCCTCCTCAATCTCCCTCCTCAACCCCCCGATCCTCAACCCCCTCCTCAACCCCCTCCTCAACCCCCCCATCCTCAACCCCCCTCCTCAACCTCCCTCCTCAACCCCCCCTCAACCTCCCTCCTCAACCCCCCATCCTCATCCTACCTCCTCCATCCCCTTATCCTCATCCTCAACCCCCTCCTCAACCTCCCTCCTCAACCTCAACCCCCCTCCTCAACCCCCCTCCTCATTCTAAACCCCCCTAAATACCTCCCCCTCTTCCCTCACTTACCTGCTTCTGCTCCGGCCTCCGCTCCTTCTTGACCCGGCACCCGATATATGCTAATGACGTGGCGCGCATGTGACGTCACGTCATTAGCATATACCGGGGCCGGCATCTGGTATATGCTAATGACGTGGCGCGCATGTGATGTCACATGTGCGCCGGGTCAAGAAGGAGAGGAGGTTGGAGCAGAAGCAGGTAAGTGAGGGTAAAGAGAGAGGGGGAGGTATTTAGGGGGGTTTAGAATGAGGTGGGGGTTTTAGAATGAGGAGGGGGTTTAGAATGAGGAGGGTGGTTGAGGATGAGGAGGGGGGAGGGAAAGAGACACGGGGGTTAGAGAGACACAGGGGGTAGAGAGAAACGGGGGGTGGGGGGTTAGAGAGACACGGGGGGAGAGTGACTCGAGTATAAGCCGAGGGGGCCCTTTTTAGCCTTAAAAAAAGGGCTGAAAAACTCAGCTTATACTCGAGTATATACGGTATGTTTAACTATTTTTTTGTCACCTACTGATCATAAATGTAAATAAATAATAACTCTAAATGTGAAATAAAACAGAACAAAGTAATTACATTTTGCTTTGCATTACATGACATATTTGTATCATTATCCTTAATACAATCCATTATCCTTCATATAACCTTTCTTACAGATACTAGTTACAAGCCAGAAACATTTTGAAAGATCTCTTTGTATCTAGTGATACAAGTACAACCTATCTTAGATTCAATGACATATCGTGAATTTTTAAATAATGTCTTATTGTATTCAGATTAGTCAAAAATAATTGCAGATTTTATCAAAATATAAATAATTCATCACATACTCTACTTCTTCTCTCTGCATCTCTGTTTTAAAGTAGGGCTTTTCTTGTAAATGGTCAGGACTTTACAGGAAAGAATGCAGCAACAGTGAAGAGAACCCACACTCTAATAACCAGTAAGAGTGAAACTAATTATCGATAAAAAAAAAATTGTATAGGAAAAGCATAGTGTCACTGTGAGAATGTCTAAACTCTAGAGTAGGGTCCCCACCATATAAATAACACAATAGTTAGTCCATTGAATAACTAAAAACATTTAAATGATGCCCTGCACACTTGGGTGGGGTAGAGTCATAGAACTATGATTGTTATCCTCAGTGTGTAAAACAGGCAACAGTTTATGCCTTAGTTAAGATATATTAAACTAGCGACTTGCCCGTCAAAAAATGACGGTCAATAAAATGTTAATGCTGTGAAAAGTGTTTGCCCCACAATATGAGTCTCTGACATTCGTAACCTTTTTTTTATATGCAAAGAAATACAAAATTTTGAATTGAACTTTTTATTTTTTTAACTTTCAACTTATATTTGAACAAAATGTTTTTAAATTTTTTTTTTCAATCTTAAGTCTTTTAATTGGGATATATATAATAACAACTAGCGACTTGCCCGTCAAAAAATGACGGTCAATAAAAGAAAGTGTTGAAATGCTGTTTGTCACACAATGTGAGTGTACTGTGTGCCTTAACTATATAGACCCCTCGAACACACTAATGAACGCATGTAATAACACTATAAGTGCCATGAGGGTCATCCAGGACCCTCATGACCCAAAGTGTAAGCACTACACCATTTTAACCCGGTCACTTATGGGGGTCTATACAGACCCTCATAAGCCTATATTTAACCCCATCAGTCACATAAGGGTATATTATGACCATTATGGGCCTGTTACAACCCAACATTAACCACATAAGTGCCATGACGGTCCTCAAGGACCATCATGATACTAAGTATAAACACTACACTGCACTATACCCCCCCAATAAAACATTAAATATCAACTAAACACCCTCTACACTAACCTATTAACACCTACACTACCTACCTACCCCCTAATAACCCCCTCCCCACCACTGTAATTACAGAAATCAAAAAAACTAAAGTCATCAAAAATCTACATTACATAAAATAAAAAAAACTAAAATCACCAAAAATAAAAAATGTACATTACAGAAAAAAAAAAAACTAAGTCACAAAAAAGAAAAAAAAGGAACATTACAGAAAATAAAAAAATACATTACAGCCCCCCCCCCCCCCACCCACTACAGAAAAAAAATACACACCTGAAAAGGAAATACATATAATACATACAATACATACAATATAATACATACAATATAATACATACAATATAATACAATACAAATACATACAATACAATTAAATACAATACAATACACCCCTATCTAATATACATCCCCCTATCTAATATACATTCCCCTATCTAATATACAATACTATCTATCTAATATACAATACTATTTATCTAATATACATCCCCCTATCTAATATACATCCCATCCCCCATATCTAACATACAATACTATCTATCTAATATACATCCCCCTATCTATCTAATATACAATAAATACTATCTATGTACTATACATACCCCAATCTATCTAATATACAGTACATGCTATCTCTATATAGCAACCCTAATTCTAAGCTAAAATAAAATAATTAAGACCACTTACCTTTGAGATGTTTCTTCAGATCACCAACCTAGGGTAAAAAAGATTTAAAAAATGACTACAACACATTTACATAAAATAACTAAACATTCTAATTATTCTACTCACCTTTGCAGCATGTCAAGTCCTCCCTCTTTGCTTTTGCGGCTCGGCCCCTGTTAAAAAAAAACATTACATTAGCACACATACATAAACATGAAACTAAGTAAAATAAACACAATCTACATTGTACTTACCTCCCCTCGGTGTCTCTGGCCTCCTGGTGTTCTGCCCCGGATGGGCCCTGGAAGCATCCACGCTCTTTTAAAAAAACAAAAAAAACAACACACATCCGCCCTGGCGGATGTCTCCGACGCTAATGAGCTTCCTACAAAGTGTTCTAGAATAAAATTGTCAATGGCGTCTTCTGACAATTCAGATGAGAAGACGCCAATTGTGAACCAATGAGAAAGGGATACACCCCAAAATCCCATGCTGATTGGATAATGCACATTATCCAATCAGAGTGGGATTTTAGGGTGTATCCCTTTCTGATTGGCTCACACATTGGCGCCTCCTGATTGGGTGAATTTGATAGACAGCAATTTCAACCAATCAGAAGGTGCCATTGCCTATTTTCTTCCGGAAAAGTCTCCGGGAGCCTCATTAGCATCGGGGATGTCCGTGAGTGCGGATGTGAGTTTTTTTTTTTTTTACAGGGCGTGGCAGAAGAGGAGGAGGAGAACGGAGACATCTCGGGGAGGTAAGTACAATTAGATTACAAGTAGATTATGTTTATTTTATTTTGTTTTTATGTTTATGTATGTGTATTAATGTTATGTTTTTTTTAACAGGTGCCGCAAGGGAGAATAAGGACGGGACATGCCGGAAAGGTGAGTAGAATATTTAGAATGTTTAGAATGTTTAGTATTTACTGTAAACGTGTTGCACTATTTTTTTTATTTTTTTACCCTAGGTGGCTGATCTGAATGGACATCTGCAAAGGTAAGTGGTCTTAATTATTTTATTTTAGCTTAGAATTAGATTATTTTATATATAGATAGCATTTATTGTATGCTAGCTAGGGGTATGTGTTTTATATAGATAGCATAGCATGTATTGTATATTAGATTGTGGTATTTATTTAGATAGATTGGGGGATGTATATTAGATAGATAGGATGTATATTAGATTATGGTATTTATTTATATAGATTGGGGGATGTATGTTAAATAGATAGAATGTATTGTATATTAGATAGGGGTGTATTGTATTTAATTGTATTGTATTATATTGTATGTATTGTATGTATTTGTATTGTATTTAATTGTATTGTATTTAATTGTATTGTATTATATTGTATGTATTATATTGTATGTATTGTATTGTATGTATTGTATGTATTGTATGTATTTCCTTTTCAGGTGTGTATTTTTTTTTTTCTGTAGTGGGGGGGGGGGGTGGGGGTTGTAATGTGTTTTTTTATTTTCTGTAATGTTCCTTTTTTTTATTTTTTGTGACTTAGGTTTTTTTTATTTTCTGTAATGTAGATTTTTTATTTTTTGTGACTTAGGTTTTTTATTTTATGTAATGTAGATTTTTTATTTTTTGTGACTTTAGGCTTTTTTATTTTCTGTAATTAGAGTGGTGGGGGTTATTAGGGGGTAGGTAGTGTAGGTAGTGTAGGTGTTAACAGGTTAGTGTAGAGGCTGTTTAGTTGAAATCTATTGTTTTATTGGGGGGTATAGTGCAGTGTAGTGTTTATACTTAGTATCATGATGGTCCTTGAGGACCGTCATGGCACGTATGTGGTTAATGTTGGGTTGTAACAGGCCCATAATGGTCATAATATACCCTTATGGGACTGATGGGGTTAAATAGAGGCTTACTAGGGTCTGTATGGACCCTCATGAGTGACAGGGTTAATCAGCGGTTTATGGGGCTCTGTATTGACCCCCATGAGTGAGGGAGTTAATTAAGTGCTTATGGGGGTCTGTATTGACCCCCATGAGTGACAGGGTTAATTAGGGGTTTATGGGGGTCTGTATTGACCCAAATGAGGGAGAGGGTTACTGAAGTGCTTATGGGGGTCTGTATTGACCCCCATTAGTGACAGGGTTAATGAAGGTTTATGGGGGTCTGTATTGACCCCCATGAGTTACAGGGTTAATGAATGACTTATGGGGGTCTATATTTACCCCCATGAGTGACAGGGGTAATGAAGTGCTTATGGGGGCCTGTATTGATCCCCATAAGTGACAGGGTTAATGAAGGGCTTATGGGGGTCTGTATTGACCCCCATGAGTGACAGGGTTAATGAAGGGCTTATGGGGGTCTGTATTGACCCTCATGAGTGACAGGTTTAATGAAGGGCTTATGGGGGTCTATATTGACCCCCATGAGTGAGGGGGTTAATGAAGTGCTAATGGGGGTCTGTATTGACCCTCATGAGTGACAGGGTTAATGAAGGTTTATGGGGGTCTGTATTGACCCCCATGAGTGACAGGGGTAATGAAGTGCTTATGGGGGCCTGTATTGACCCCCATGAGTGACAGGGTTAATGAAGGGCTTATGGGGGTCTATATTGACCCCCATGAGTGAGGGGGTTAATGAAGTGCTAATGGGGGTCTGTATTGACCCCCATGAGTGACAGGGTTAATGAAGGTTTATGAGGGTCTGTATTGACCCCCATGAGTGACAGGGGTAATGAAGTGCTTATGGGGGCCTGTATTGACCCCCATGAGTGACAGGGTTAATGAAGGGCTTATAGTGGTCTGTATTGACCCCCATGAGTGACATGGTTAAATAGGGGTTTATGGGGGCCTGTATTGCCCCCCATGAGTGAGGGGGTTAATTAAATGCTTATGGGGGTCTGTATTGACCCCCATGAGAGACAGGGTTACTGAAGAACTTATGGGGGTCTATATTGACCCCCATGAGTGACAGGGTGATAGGGTATATTTAACACCTTTAAGGACCCGTAATGCGGGAATTTTGAATTTTCATTGCAGCGGGGGTCCCCGATCGCGTGCGATTGGGACCCCCACAGCGATGGTTAATGTGGGGTTAATGCAGGTCTCCGAGCTTATCTCGGATCCCGTGGGGTTAATGCAGGTTTCTGAGCTTATCTCGCATCCCTTCTTTGTAAGTTGTACGTGGCTGTGCTTTGAGCCTCGTTTTCGTTTTTTTCGGCTGCCATATTTTCTCTCGCTTAGTGGATTTTAATGTGTGTCTGAACTCGGGAATTTGGACTTAAATGGAGGTGTAACTTTACTTTCAGAGGTCCTGGATGCCCCCCCCCTCTTTGCTATGGGTAAGCTTTTTATGTATTTTTTGTGAGTATTTGGAGTGTTTTGACTGTTTTTAGGTGCGCGTGGTTCGGCAGTTATGGTCGTATTTTTCGTGCGTGTGGGTGTTTGTTACGTTAAGGTTGGTTCCCAGGTCGTTTTTTTTCCCAAGTCGTGCTTGTGTGTGTGTCTGGGCAGACCTGGGCTTTGAGCCTCGTTTTCGTTTTTTTCGGCGGCCATTTTTTCTCTCGCTTAGGGGATTTTCGTGTGTGAACTCGGGAATTTAGACTTAAATAGAGGTGTAACTTCACTTTCAGAGGTCCTGGATGCCCCCCCCCCTGCTATGGGTAAGCTTTTTATGTATGTTTTGTGAGTATTTGGTGTGTTTTGACTGTTTTTAGGTGCGCGCGGTTCGGCCGTTATGATTGTATTTTTCGTGCGTGTGGGTGCTTGTTACAATAAGGTTAGTTCAGAGATTGCTTTTTTTTCTAAGTCCTGCGTGTGTTTTTAACCGCGTGTGAGGCGCCTTTGAGTTTCCACCTCCGCAAATGCGGGATGCAGTTCTTCGTGAGCTCACAAAGGGTGACAACGAATTGTAGTTTAACAACTATTATATGTGATATAACAATGTCTGAAGTTTTCATGCATACATATTGTAAAGTATAACATAAAAGTTTGTAACATGCAACTAGTATTTTAAACAATCTTTAAACTTTATTTTAACAATACTAACACTTTTTTATTGATATTTATCCATGAGTAACAGAGGACTATGCCAACTTTGAGTAACTAAATATTTATAACAATTCATTCAATTTTAGTTAAACTCTTGTTAAACTAAATTGGCATTGAATCCAGAGGAAGGCAAACAATAAAAATCCCAATTTAAACTTGTCCAATTGTATCAAAGAGGGAAAAAAATTAATTCCTTCCTGACCCCATTAACTGGCGAACGGATTACTCCCTGAATCAATACTCTGTATTTAAATTATACAGTTCAATGTATTAACAAATGCTGAAACTTGTAGTAATACACATCTTTGACTATATCACATATATATTGAAATAACTTTCCCGAACTTTGAAAATGCAATGTTAACATGTGAAATAGTAATATAAAACAATAACATTTAACTCTTGCAAGTCAATAAACTGTCACATAATTGTTTTGTGGGGCCAATCATGTAAAAAGGTAACTTGTAACACATTCCAATCTGTTTAAGGGTGGTTTAATGTTGTTTTTCTTGTAGTTTCATTTTTTTTTTTGTTCTGGTTGTACTGTGTGCAAATGGCACAGTTTCCTAAGTGAAATAGTGGTCCCCTATTTAAAGAGTCCCAGAGTACAAAAAATTTGTACTGGAAGTAAAACCACTGTTCTCTATGATTTTGTTGCCATTCTATAGAGTTTCCTATTGAAATAGTGGTTTTCTGAAATCAGATCGAGTACCATAAAATGTTGTCGTGGAAATGAAACCACTGTCCTTTATATTTACAGCACCTCATAGTACACAATGTTTTTTGTATAAACGCATCCATCTTCCAATAAATGACCCTGACTTTGGTTTTATTCAACATGCACTTTAATTTCCTTTGGATTCGTGCACCTTGAAAAAGCAACATAGAGTTGTCCATGTGCAAAAACTGGTTCTTTAAAAAAAATAACAACAGCCTTAAAAGTTTGTCCTTGGGATTTATTGATGGTCATGGCAAATGCCATGATAACTGGAAATTGTCTCCTTTGAAGGACAAAAGGCAAACCACTCTCACTTGGAGCTAAATCAATTCTTGGTATAAAAACTCGTTCACCTTTATGGGTCCCAGTCATAATTTCTGCATGTATAAAATTATCTTTTAACTCATGCACAATTAATCTGGTCCCACTACAAAGTCCTTTTTTTGGATCCATATTTCTCAATAACATGACAATTGCCCCTTATTTCAATTGTAAAATATGTGGTGGCATTCCAGATGGTGTTAAAGAATTAATAAATTCGATACTAAAATTCGATTCACTGTCTTTATTATCAGCCAGAACTTAATCTGCACTGTAATAATTCTTTTGTGGTGCATTTATGTATTTTAAAAATTTTCGTTATTTAGATTCAAGGAATCTATATTTTTTTATGTTAATATCACTTTGTTTGCAATGTCTGAGTATTTATCATTAGAGTGTTTAGAAATATGGCTGATATGAGTGATTCGTTGCAAACCATTTCTGATGGAATTTCAATGGTATCATTTGGTAAATCATGTATTTGTGGATGTTTTCCTTCACCGATTTTAATGAGCCAATCATTGAATTCGTTTTGGCCTTCACATCTCATATTTAATTCTAATTTTAGATGTGTAAATATTTTCCACAGTTTACTTGTCTTGATACATGTTTCAATGATCTCCGTTCTATTTCCATGTGGCACAACAGGTAATGTTTGCCTAAAATCTCCTCCTAACAGCATCACCTTTCCACCAAATGGCAACGTATTATCCATCACTTCTTTTAAGAATCTGTCAATACATTGCAGAGCACGACATGACATCATTGTTGCCTCGTCTATGATAATTAGTTTTGTTTTTTTTAATTTTTTTGCTTGTAAAGAATTTAGTAGAATATCTGACACTGATGTTTCCAAAATTGGAACTGGCAGCTTAAATCCACTATGCACAGTTCTACCACGTCCAACAAAAGTGCTGAAATTCCAGTTGTTTCAAATGGCATAGCTATCTGACCCTGTGCTCTAATATAACTCATCAAACAATTGTACAGATAAGTTTTACCTGATCCACCCGGGCCGTCTAGATAGAAATACCGGTCTTTGACCATTTCATCATCTGTAGCATTTGTGATGGCATGAAATGCTTGTAACTGTAAAGTATTTAAAATTGCCAGTTTTTCTTTGTTTTTTTGTTTTTGTAGCTCAGTGTCATATTCATCAAAGTTGATGTCATCTATAAGTCCTGGATCAGGCAAATTAAAACTTGCACAATTTAATCCATGAGCAAACAATATTTCTTGTATTTCCATCAAGTTTTTTAATAGTGCTATTTGCTCATTGTAATGTTTCAAGAAGTCTTCGGACATATGTAATGTAAATGTTTCCCACAAAGTAAATGCATCACAAACATTGCAAAAGATGCAAATGAGTGCAAATTGTTGTCTCACATTGCTTTGGCATTTGACATAGTGCTGCTTCTTCCAGACACCTCTCCCATTCTGTATCATCATGATGTCTTGCAGCTAATAGGAATGTATCATAAACTATGTCATTCACTGTACGTAAATGTTCAAATCTCTGTGCACCGGGAACATGTAAAAGAAGTAATCTTAAACTAAAACGTTCAATGTCCCATGGACTGACAGTATAAATTCATGGTATAATTTTATGTATATTTCTTCTTCGTTGTCGCCATAGACCACTTACAAATACATAGTGATATGGTATCTCAAAGTATAAAAATGTTCTGTCCTGCGTATCCTGGTAGTTTAATTTAAACCATGCAGTAAGTGTGGTATCTCGGTGTTCACTTTGAGCTAATGCAGTTCTTTCATTGCCTGCAGTAAAGCAAACAAACTGACTTTGAGGCAAATGTACAGCTAAACGATAAATAGCATGTGACCGATCATGCATCTCAAATTTCAGAAGCCGCCACATTGCTTCAGGAGCACTGACATAGCGAGCATCTAAATAATTTGATAGTTCCCCATGTAAAATTGGATTTTCGTTTTCGTTTGCAGCACCTTGCACAACAACAGTTGCTGCGTCATTTACTTTGTATATATATTTATACATATACTTGATTGATTTAATAGAAGTGCAAGCTTCCACATTTATGTGTGCATTGTACTTCATGTGCAAATGTGGATTGTATGGAACGACAAATCTCTTATCAACCTTTTGCCCATGAATAATAGCTGTTTGTCCTTGTGTTCTTTTATACAAAGGGTATCCATCACAATTTGCATAAGATTGCATTTGAAATTGTTTAGGAAATTTTTTAGTACATTTTTTATTTTCCATACATGGTGAATTAGGATTTATCTCTCCACATGGGCCATGAATCATTCTGTGTTTAACAATCTCCCAAAGTTTGTTATATTTTTCTTGCTCTGGTAATTCAGCCGAAATTACTAAATCCACTCTTTCTGCAGTATTCAACGTATCTTTTTCCTGCAGTATTAAAAGTATGTGAGCATGTGGCAGTCCTCTTTTTTTAAAGATCAATGGTATAAACAAAAGCCACACATTGTCCAAATAAGTGTCCTTTAGTGATATCATGTATTAATAAATGGAGTTTGATTTTGAAAACTATTGCCACTAAATCTGGTCGGTCAGAAGTAGTTTGTCCCAGATTCAAATTTTCCTTGATCTCTGGCCATTGAGGATTACATGTGAATGTAATAAATAAATCTGTTTTTCCAAATTTTGTGACAATAGCCATGGCATCATTATATCTTTCTCGCATATTGCGAGGAGATCCTTGGAAAGTGGATGGCAAAATAATTGCTCTTCCAGCTGGAATGTCTTTGCTGGTAGCCAATTCTGCAACATAATCCGTCAATCCACAATACCGTTCTACTCGTAGCTTATTTTGTTGAAATTTAATGAAATTTAGATTATTTGTTTCAACTTGTAGATATGAATTAATAATCCATTGTTGAGTGAGTTTGCCCCCACTTAAAATGGGATTCAAATATTTGCGAATAGCAGTTGGTGCCACTTTATATTCCAGCATAGAAATATTGCATCTAACACAAACTTTACTATTGGGATAACTTTGCAATTGTAATTTTGGTTCCCATCCAGGTTCCCCATTTGGAAAGAAAATGGGATAAGTCATTTGATCTAAATTACAACTTGTAACGGAACCCATCACTGTTTTACCCTGTTTTATGGTTATTTAATTATTGGTTAAAATATGATCCTACTGTTATATTATATGTATGTTGGTTGATGCTCTGCAGGATATTAGCTCAGACTATTGCAGACACCCAGCAGAATACATAATCCTATTAGGGTCTCCTAGAGGCAGGAGAGCCCTATTGTGTAAAGTGTTCACATTGTGAAAGATGGAACAAAGAGAAGCATTATCTTATCAATGTCTGTTATTGTATCAAAGTAGCCGGCTAGTCCCTGGGAGGTGTGATCCCACCTATTGTTCTCTCTATGTGTACTGTGTGGCCAAATATGGGCATGTGTATTACCTGTGGCCAAAGAGATGTATAAATATTTCTGTACAACAAAATAAAGTCAGTATTCATTTGACTCCCAAATTGTGTGTCGTCCAATATGGGAGGTCGGAAATGGTGAAACTGTAGTGCCTCTTGGGTATTTTACTGTATACCAGCGGAGATATTGGACTGCGTGTTCCAGCTCCGTTACACAACTTAATATATTTATGTTGATAAATGGTTGTTCTTCATTGCGTGGATATATTCTTATATCCCGCTGAAAGGGTGGTTCACCATCTTCATTTTTAAACACAATGGCAACCTCATTTACTGTTGGTAAATTATATCGTCTTTGATCAGTGTTGCAATCTCTTTTTAACACCATATTTACTCTTGGCGTTAGCAATTGATGTCTTTGAGCATGTTCCTGTTGTTCTTTTTCAAGCTGTGCTAATTGTTTGTATGCTTGACTGTATGGGTTTTTAGCCATAATTTTATTGAGCTATTCAAAGACTATGCGCAAACACTGTTTATTTTCTGGAAGCGTCATTCTTTGTTCCACAGCTTCCATTGTATCTAAGACATATAACTGTGCAAATTTCCTTTGCTCTCCTTCTTGTGGGTGTAAATGTGAAGTTCGGTGGTAAATTTGGCCTTGTACTCTAAAACAGTTAGGACCATGTCCTGGTACATTTTCTGCTAATGTGGCACCGATTGAAGAAAAGGAAATTGCACTGTTATAAGACCTTATGTTTTTTTTGAAGTTAGTATAATTTGGAAATGTTGGATCGCTCATGATACTTTCTAAATAATCTGGAAATAGGTGTCTTAGTGGAAGTCTTACCTTTCCTTTCTGACAGCAACTAATGAAATCTCCGTCAGTAGGTCTTTCCTTTAGAAAATGATAGGCCCCACAAAACTGACAAACAGCATTAAGTAATCCACAATAATGAGTGTCTACTTGTAGTGCTCTACTAAACACATTGTCATGCACTTCCTCAACATAGATATCAGTACAACTGTGTATATGTACATTGGTGTCATGTGTCTCCACATTGGAGTTAGTAGGCAATATAGTATCATTGGGCAATGGTTCACAGACATGTTTTTGTTTACTTTTTATTTTCTTGGAAGCCCCAGCACACTCACTTGCTGCTTTCTTACTCATTTTTCTTTTATTTAAAAGTCTCTGTCGATCTTCTTCTCTCAAGCGTTGCGAAGTTTCAGGATACTGTGCATCTCTCCACCTTTGCTTCCTTTCCCTTGCCAATCTTCTTTTGTGTTCAATTTTGTCTTCTACATTATCCACCATTTTAATCTGTAATTGTAAATAGATATGTAATTATTGTTTGTTTTCTGTACATATTGTTTTTACCTATTTCCTATGTAAAAGTAAATTGGATGAATGAACTAATCAACCATTTTAAAATCTTGTACTTTTTTACAATGAAATAATGAAACCATTTCAATACTTTTTTATTAACATATATTAAATAGCAAAGGCCTGCACATATATATATTTTGCAAACGTAATTATGAATTAATTAGTAAAGTAATATGAATGTCCGTTATTGAATGATTTCAAAAATGGGATAAATGTAGAACCTTCAAAGTTACTTATATTGTCATAAAGAAGCTGAAACATAAACAGCTATTAACAAAGTATACATGTATTGTAAAAGACTGTTAAATTTTCTTAAAGATTCAATGAATGTAGCTATGATGTGTAATTGTTTTTCTTTAAAACGTAATGACTTAAGCATATATATATATATATATATATTTTTTTTTTATTGTACTGACCACTTTAAATCTGTAAACGTCCTTTGTTTTTTGTTTTTTTCTTAAAACTGACATAACAAAACGCACATGTTCCACTATATATTTTTTTATTTTTATTGAAACATTATTTTTCTTTATAAGTTCATTAAAATGTTCCTTTAAATTATTAAAATAAGTGGTAAAGTCCTTTTTTATTTTTTTTTCAAAATGACATAAAAATCACATTTATTTGCAATTTTTTAGAATCAATCTTCAACTATATAAAATCTTTTTTTTTTTTTATTTAAATGTTAGTTTTCATTTGAAGTTCATTCTGTAAAATGTTGATTTTTAATAATATGGTATATGGTTACATTGCTCACTATGAATCTGTAATATACTTTTCTGAATTAATAAAGAAGTGTCATCAATGTCAAACCATAAGGGCATAGTTAAATCATATACCTGTGAAGTTGCAATTCTTTGTGTCCAAATCCTGGGTAATGTACTCTCTGTCTTGAGTCTAGTTAAGATATGACGAATCTGTCAAATAACATGAAAATAATTATTAATCCTTCAATTCAATTAACTCTTGAATGACTTCACTGCATACATTTAAGTACTTTTTTTCGAAAGTTTTCTAACCTCATTGTTGTATTTTTTATATTATTATTAAATATTATTCTCTGCACAAATTTACATAAGTGCATGTTAAAAATTGTTATATTATAGCATGGATTTTTTTAACTGATGACTAATTATTAATGAATGAAAATATTATTATATGTTAATTAATCAATAAGTGTTATCCATTCTATCAAAATGTAATGTAGCCTTTTTTGTTCCCTAACTTCAGAATTAAATGTTATACCTGTGTTGTGGATGAAATTCATGAAAATGTATATTATGTCCATGCTGCATTCCTTTCCTTACAATATATCATAAGATAAAGCACTAATTGCTTTTATTCTTTATTTCCTGAGAGTCCTAAGATGGCGACTGAACTGTATCCTGGGAGTCATAAGATGGCTACTGAATCATATCAGGGAGCTCCCAGATGACATTCATATCCGTGACCAAATAAGGATATGAGCCCCGCCACCTTCCAGAGCCAATCAGAAGCTTCACATAAACTGATCATAATGACATCAACATCCGAGACCAAATATGGAAGGACCCTTCCTACCTTGTCAACCAATCAATAACTCACTCACTGTCTAACAATGCGTCGTATGATTCTTATATCTGATCAACTTATATTATATAAGTTGCTATGTTGTATTTGGGGGGGTTCGTTCGCTGGTTCGTTCGTTGGGAAGAATACAAGATGTTTTATACCAGAACTCTGTGTTGGTGTAAATTCTTGTCTCTGTGTGCACACATGCCCAACAGACAGATGATTTGGACAGGAACAGATATTACATAATGGGATTATTTTTATCCATCCAAAACAATTGGCGCCCAATGTGGGGCCCTGGGTTGTGACCAACAGATAGCAGACAAGGAAGACTTTGGGACGGTCTGTCGTGGCATAAAGGAGCCTGATCAACTAAACTCAGATATATGGTAAGGTTTAATGTTTTTAAAACCTTGCATATATATGAATAGTGCTGCTATAGATCTGCCACTTTGTCTTGGGCTGCTACTGAAGGCACCAAAAGTACAGATAAATTGCTTGCCCAGGGTCTACCTTGAAGAAATATCTGTACTGAATAATATCTGTTGCCTGTGTATGATTGTTGAGAGTGTGGGTCGAGTGAGATTTCTTAGATATTGTAGTCAAGGACATACATGCGACAGGTTTCAGGGACGAATTGAGTAGTGTCCGAATAACACTATAGCCCTAAAATAGCCGTACGTACAGACGTACATATGCATACCTTTCTTTTGGAGGGTCTATGCATGGTGGATAGCCGAGTATCTCTTAGGGGTCATTCTGTTCGTGCCTTGGTAACGTGATGAACCCGGGAGATATCTATCACACACACTTAGGTGTAAGAGCATGTATGTGGGATGCAGACTTCAGGGACGGATTTATTGTGTCCGGATAACACGATAATTCTCTGAAGGCGTCAATTTTAACACACGACAGTGTGAGATTTTGAACTGCAATGTTTTAAGAGTCAGAAATGTTCTGCAGAAATTGATAAATATCACTGTGATCTGTAATTGCTGGTTGTGATGCATGTTTTAATGAGAAATGTAGTTTATGATTTCTCTCCCTGTAAAAGCTGCAAGCTGATTTCTGTGTAGCTGTGTGTGTGAAATTCAAGGTCAAGAAGCACAGTCTGTGAAAAGAATTTACTCCCTCCTCCCATCTCGTTAATTCTTTTAAGGACGTATCTTTCTATTTCAAATGCTTAAGGTCGTATGAAATAACTGTCATGTTTCTGTTCATGTTTTCATGCTTAGTAATTCTTTTCTATTTCAATGCTTAAGGTCGTATGAAATAACTGTCATATTTCTATTCATGTTTTCATGATGTTGTTAGATTTTGCTTACAAGAAATAATGTTTGTGTGAAAATAGGTGTGTCCTGGGAGGAGTTTGAAAAAAAAAAAAAAAAAAAAAAGTAATTTGTCAGATATATACACGGAGTTAGACTTTGAGACCGCACATCAAATAGGTATCTCAAAGGAAACAGTACCTTAGGATTTTAAACGTACAGTATATATATGATGCAGACTGAGAATTGGTTGTGTAACAAACACAACAACGTAACAATCATCAGAGGTGTCAATGAACACATCTTAGACAGGTATGTTGGGTTTTCGGATTATTGAACCAAGAAATAATCTCCATAAAACCTACAATGTAATGGGATATTATTTTGTTTGAATACATTGCATGTAACAGTTTGCATATTTCTGTGTATTTGTGAGTATATATATATATATGTATATATGTATGTATATGCGTGTATTCTTTTGAAACATTTTGTCTGAAGTTTCTGTGTGTTTGTAACTCGATATTTTACTCTTTGGAGAGTGAGGTGATTAGTCTGCATTTTTTAGAAGACGTGTTAGGGGTTTGGCCCACCCCTTCTCACAATTAAGCATAGCAGACTACTCCCCTTTTCTCATCCCACCCTTCTCTGTGTGTGTGTTAGTTTTTTTTATGTGGAAAAATGTTTGTCTGTATCATTGAGGGGAAATGAGAAGAAGGGAGGTTGCAGGCAGAAGAATGGTGGCTGGATCTGGGTGGGAACCAAAAGTTTGCTACAAGATAGTGGTTTGTGGAATGAAACTTTTAACACACAGCCACCGCCCCATCATGGCTCCCAACTTAGAAAAATGGGAGTGGACTATAACTTTAGGACCAACCCCCTTTTAGAACTATGACACGCCCCTATACCCCATCTTAAAGGTAAACAACATCTACTATACCACCGCTGCTAGAGTCAGTGCCCTGTATCCACTACTCCTTGGTAATATAAATTTTTATTAAAAGGAAATATTTATTAACATCTCGTCCTGAGTACAAGGTGTTGCCATTAGAGACTTTGTTATTAGTTGCTAAAAAGGGTGTGAGTTCTCACAAGGTAATGAGAAGTCTACAAACATTATGGTGTCTTCTGAGCAGGAGGAGACAGAACCAACAAGAACAATAAAGTGTTTTATTTGTAACAAAGTTGGACACCTTAGGGTTTCACCAGTTATGGTGAAGTTAAAACCAGTAGCTGAAATAGCACAAGAAACTGGTATCTCATGGCCAGAAAGTCTCCCTATAGTACTGTTAAGTGTGGGGTACACCCCTGGAGGGAAGTTTTCTCTGTCCCCTCACGAGATCCTATTTGGGTCTGCTTCTAGATTAGGGTGTTATTATCTTCAGCAATTGAAATTTAATCTGATGTATTTGTTGATTATGTGATTGTTTTATCTCAAGCACTGACTAAAATACACGCACAAGTGTTTTCTTCTATTCCAGATCCGGAAGTAGACACTGGTACTCATCAACTACTTCCTGGAGATTGGGTCCTGGTCAAGAGATTTGTGAGAAAGAATCCTCTGGAATCCAGATATGATGGTCCCTTTCAAGTTCTTCAGTTAAACTTGAAGGACGGCCTACTTGGATCCACGCATCTCATTGCAAAAATAAAGTTTCAGCACCAGACCCATAGCAGCCAACATTATGATGATCATAACACATATCCTTTCCTGTCTGTTCTTAACTAAAGTAGAACCTTCTGCATTCATTAGTGAGAAGAAAGATGGTATTACATTTTGGTACAATCCATCTAAAAACACATATGATCACATTGTCCTTTGATTATTGTCATGTTGTATGTTGCCAACAGCTAAGCGTGACTCAACAATGTAACTTGTACAACGACACTCTCAGCAGATCTATATACATATGTGTTACAGACCAGACTTGGGGAAAAGATTGTAGTCATTGGGAAGCTGTAGGATGCAACACTGGGACAGCTTGGGGCCACAGACCACAGAGTGCCTCAGATAGAACAGATTTGAGTGGAAGCCCTTTACTTGAACGTATGACTCTAATAAAGCCAGGCAAATGCTCGCCAAATGGCAAGACTGGAGCTGACATGCGACTTACTCTGACTATCAAGAACCCCAGACCCACAGACGCAGGTACATACCTAATGGGTGGCCCAGACCCACAGACACATACATACCTAATGGGTGGCTGGGTTAGAGGAGAAGCAAAAGGACGGATTGGTAAATTTATGCTCAGAGATCTAAATGCACCACTCATATCAGAAGGACTAATGCAAGTACAACACACTCAGACATTACCCCAAATGACTGATATCAGTGAACCTACGTACGAAGGAACCCTAACAAATGAAATTGGGTTCAAAGACCTCAACTTATGGCTGGAATGGATGAAATATAACATAGAGTCACATAATAAGACTAATTGTTATGTTTGTGTAAGTGCCAGACCTCACCTAGGCACTGTTCCACTTATGGTAACTATGAAGGAAGGAAAGTGTTTCTTAAGTCTTTATAAAACTACCCAGACTAAAAGATCTAAATTGTGAACAATGGGAGAACAGGTATCCCATTATAACTGACAATCTACATCCAGGTGAAGGTATAACCATATACCCAGGTAATTACACATGCTATACAAGGAGTACCCCTCAAGGGAAAAAAACCTAAAGAGGTTTAAGCAAGAGTTCTGCATTATATATTGTATTGGCTTCACAGTTTACAGAACAGACACAAACATTGGGAGACATATATTGGATATGTGGGGACATGAAGCTCAGATCGAGACTAGAGGGTATCTGGTATGGTAAGTGTACCCTGATAAAGGTCATAATGCCAGTGCACATAGTGCCCATACAAACTGATACCTCACCACACACCTTACTGACAACATCTAGACACAAAAGAAAGGTGTCTTCCCCACAAGGTAACTTTGACCCCCATGTGTACATAGACTCTATTAGAGTCCCAAGGGGGGTGCCTAATGAGTTTAAGGCCCGAAACCAGATAGCAGCAGGATTTGAATCACTGATACCAATGATTGGTGTAACTAAAAATGTTGCTTGAATCAATTATATATATTATAACCTACAAAGGTTTGTGGATTACACAAGAGATGCTCTGCAAGGAGTTGCAAAACAATTAAAAGCCACATCACACATGGCCTTCCAAAATAGAATGGCACTAGACATGATCCTTGCTAAAAAGGGGGGTGTAAAATGCTCCCCGACGCTGCCAACTGCTGCACATACATACCTGATAATACAGGTCCAAACGGTAAGATTACTTTAGCCATTAAAGAACTAAACAACTTGGCACAAGAATTGAAGGAGAGTTCTGGAACCACAGACTATTGGGATAAATGGTTTGGGTGGATGAATAACTGGCAGAAGGTATTGTCACAGGTTGGAATTGTCTTTCTTTCAATACTGATAATTCTTGCATTTGTTACCTGTTGTACTATCCCCTGTGTCCGAACATATTTAAAGAAGTCAGTTACTGGAGTCACACCAACCTTTGTGCACCAAGAAAATTATGAAGATGACTGTAAAGAGTCACATAAGATGTTACGGTCTATTATGTCTAGAAATGAAAGTTCTACATAAACCCCTTGTCCCACATGTTCCTGAAACAAGGGGTCAGGGATAGCATCTGACTCGCCTATGACAGTGGCAAGAGGGGTCATGGACAAGCCATGGCAACTCTAACGTACAAAGAAGAACGGGCGTTCATTGGTGCAGATGTGCTAGGGCTTTCTTACATTCATACATCTCCTCCACAGGGACAGTTGTACACATAGTCTCTAGGGGGGACTGTTACTATTTATATGCTGTTTATATGACTTTATACCTTAATTAATACGTTTTACTAAGAAGAAACCTATATCTTTACTCAGACATTTTATGTAGTACTCTCTAGAAGAGGAAGATATAATACATCTAACCTGTCATATCTACAAGAATAGAATATAAATGTAGTATGTATCATAATATAGCATTTTAGGGGGGACTGTTGTGGATGAAATTCATGAAAATGTATATTATGTCCATGCTGCATTCCTTTCCTTACAATATATCATAAGATAAAGCACTAATTGCTTTTATTCTTTATTTCCTGAGAGTCCTAAGATGGCGACTGAACTGTATCCTGGGAGTCATAAGATGGCTACTGAATCATATCCGGGAGCTCCCAGATGACATTCATATCCGTGACCAAATAAGGATATGAGCCCCGCCACCTTCCAGAGCCAATCAGAAGCTTCACATAAACTGATCATAATGACATCAACATCCGAGACCAAATATGGAAGGACCCTTCCTACCTTGTCAACCAATCAATAACTCACTCACTGTCTAACAATGCGTCGTATGATTCTTATATCTGATCAACTTATATTATATAAGTTGCTATGTTGTATTTGGGGGGGTTCGTTCGCTGGTTCGTTCGTTGGGAAGAATACAAGATGTTTTATACCAGAACTCTGTGTTGGTGTAAATTCTTGTCTCTGTGTGCACACATGCCCAACAGACAGATGATTTGGACAGGAACAGATATTACATAATGGGATTATTTTTATCCATCCAAAACACCTGTGAAGGTGATCTTAATGGTGTTCAAAGGATGTAAACGTCACTCTGTGTGTTGATTCAGTTGCAGAACCAATGAAACTGTGAAATAAGAATTAAATCCTTTTTAATGTTTTGCTTCATCCCTATCAGCAGCAACAGACATACAGTGGATATAAACAGTCTACACACCCCTGTTAAAATGTCAGGTTTCTGTGCTGTAAAAAAAATGAGACAAAAATATAAATCATTTCAAATCTTTTTCCACCTTTAATGTGACCTATAAACTGTACAGCTCAATTGAAAAACAAACTGAAATCTTTTAGATGGAGGGAAGAAAAAAAATAATAATAATGTGGTTGCATAAGTCTGCACACCCTCTTATAACTGGGGATGTAGCTGTGTTCAGAATTAAGCAATCACATTCCAAATTGTGTTAAATAGGAGTCAGCATACACCTGCCATCATTTAAAGTGCCTCTGATTAACCCAAAATAAAGTTCAGCTGCTCTAGTTGGTCTTTCCTGAAATTGTCTTAGTTGCATCCCACAGCAAAAGCCATGGTCCACAGAGAGCTTCCAAAGCATGAGAGGTATCTCATTCTTAAAAGGTATCAATCAGGAGAAGGGTACAAAAGAATTTCCAAGGCATTAGATATACCATGGAACACAGTGAAGACAGTCATCATCAAGTGGAGAAAATATGGCACAACAGTGACATTACCAAGAACTGGAGCTCCCTCCAAAATTGATGAAAAGACGAAAAGAAATCTGGTCTGGGAGGCTACCAAGAGGCCTACAGCAACATTAAAGGAGCTGCAGGAATATCTGGCAAGTACTGGCTGTGTGGTACATGTGACAACAATCTCCCGTATTCTTCATATGTCTGGGCTATGGGGTAGAGTGGCAAGACGAAAGCCTTTTCTTACGAAGAAAAACATCCAAGCCAGGCTACATTTTGCAAAAACACATCTGAAGTCTCCCAAAAGCATGTGAGAAAAGGTGTTATGGCTTATGAAACCAAGGTTGAACTTTTTGGCCATAATTCCAAAAGATATGTTTGGCGCAAAAACAACACTGCACATCACCAAAAGAAGACCATACCCACAGTGAAGCATGGTGGTGGCAGCATCATGCTTTGGGGCTGTTTTTCTTCAGCTGGAACTGGGGCCTTAGTTAAGATAGAGGGAATTATGAACAGTTCCAAATACCAGTCAATATTGACACAAAACCTTTAGGCTTCTGCTAGAAATAGAATATAGAAAAATAATGATCTATATATGTAGTATCCTGGGTGCTTTACACCCCTTCATATATCAAAAAAGATTATTTAAAAAGATCCTCATTATCTTTAGCCAATCCCTTTAGAGCTTCTACCATCTATTTTGGGCCGTTTTTGAGCCTGTTTTGACAATCCTAGACATTTGTATCCTTTGTCAAAAAGGATCCTAATAAAGTTGTATAGGACTTGTATGTCCATTTTGCCACTGTTAGTAGTAAATAAAGTTTATTCAACTTGAAAAACGTCATGACGTCATGACGCTGCGCATCACTGCGTTTTTAATGAGATCCAATTAAGGAAGCGTTCTACAGGCCTTAAATAGGCCTAAAACGCTGTTAGAAGTTAAAAGCCTTTGAAAAAGTCCCCGTGGAGGGACGGAAAGGGCCCGTTGGCATTATTTTTTGCAACCTTCTGAACCTGGAAACACTGGAAGCTAAGTACAAACACTCTTTGGAGTGTATTTTTTCCTTTTGTACAAATTATACTGGCTCTACTATCACTTTAATTATGTATTGTTATATTCAACATCTTTGCTTACTCATTGCTAATAGAGAGTCTATGGAGAACTATATTGGAGAGCTCTAACTACTGAACAGCAAGTATATTGCTATATGTGTGTTGTTTAGCTCATATCCAACAGTACCATTGTCCTCTTGCAATACTCCATACTACAGTGGACCTGCAGAGCCTTTGATTTATGCTTGTATTTACTTCCAGTTTATCCAGGTATCAGATTTCATTTTTATGTATATCAGTTTTTATATATATATAGATACCACCCTTTTTATATATTGCTGCACTATCCTATGATTATCAGTATATCCTGTATCAATAGGAGTACCAGTATATCCTGATTTATGAGGATTTTGCAGCACAGTCTATGGTATGAATACAGAATATCACTATATATCTCACTATTCATACCTCATATGATTAGAGTATCTATGTGTCATACTTATACATTTTAATCTGCGTAGTTTCCGGATCAATAGTATCCAATAAAGTTTTTTTCTTTTTAAATAATCTTTTTTGATATATGAAGGGGTGTAAAGCACCCAGGATACTACATATATAGATCATTATTTTTCTATATTCTATTATCATACCCATTGGTTTAGTCCAATATATGTGATCATATGACACAGTGATCGTATGTCAAGATGACAACAGTACAACCACAAACTAACAGATGGCAACTGGCCAACCTTATGTTAGAGGCAGAAGGAACATTCAGTAATCAAGGTGTATTTGACCAACATTCTAATGCCATAAACAATGCCGTTGTAACATCTAAGGAGATGTTAAAGATATTAAAAAAGCAGATCAGGACCACATGGGAGGTGTCTAGTATTAAAAATTATATTAAAAATAAGATGATTCCCCGTGGTCTAAGCTTCCAATTAGCACCAGCAATACATCTCTTAAACAAGACATTTATCAAATCCTGGACTGATGTTATAAATAAATGTTCAGAAGATCTCATGACACTTATCCTTGAAGAAGAACTTAGAAACCTAGAAATCATAAATACGAAAGTTATAGAACAAGGGAATCAATTTGATAAATTCAAGGACACACTAGAATTTGAGGATTTAAACAACAAACTGATAAACAACATTGAGAGATTCAAGAGAGATTTAATTCTAAGAAAACAGAAAAAATTTGCAAGAGATTCACAGGATTTCAAAACAGAGAGAATCTATAAATTTATAAGACCGTCAAGAAGAGATAACCCAGAGGACATAAGTTCATCAGAATATGAGCAATCGGAAGGAGAAGATTCAGAAAGAAATGGATCAAATAGTCAGCAGACATACCCATTAAGGACACCAAATCCATCAGGCCCTCAAACCAGATCTGCAAATAGCACTAATCAAACGACGATGGAACATCATTTTTTAGCCAAGGAGCGTATCCAAAAAAACTGGCAAGGAACGAAACAACAAAACAAAAGAAACAACAGGTAACCCACAAGTGGGACGTGAATACATCTTGCTATACGTTGAAAGAAAAAAATGGTAAATCCAAACAAGTACAAAACATCAATAAAAATGACAATTCACAAATTAATATTGTCAACTTATCGGACTTCACCCTTAAGAAAGCCCATGAATCACTACTAACAAAGGGTTTGTCCTTTGTTCCAACGAGCAACTCTAACCTCTTTGACAACATAAAAGACGTCAATCTGTTTGTCAGAAAATTAGCACTGAAAAAATGGTATCTCAACAAAGAAATCCGTGAACTTAACCAACTAGGGGTGGATCAGGAACAGGCAGAAGCCTTCAAAGCTCTAATGGCGTTGCTGGATGAGCACGATATATCTGCACCCAATAATAAAAAGTATAAAGAAAGGATAAAAAACAAAAGCAAATTTACTCCGGACTTAACAATGTTTGCCAACATACAATTCTTTCTGGACATGGTGGAAAAGGACCTTATAAAGAATGCCACCAACATTGCGACATACAAGGTTGATGACCAACAAAACTTAAGTATGCTGGAAAGAAAAGCATTAAAAGAACTTGCTGATGCCAATATAATAATTAAACCAGCAGACAAAGGAGGCAACATTGTACTATTGAACGGCCCATATTACCTGGATATGTGTAACAAGATACTGAGAGACAAGACAATATACACAATATTGAAAGAAAATCCAACAGGGAAATTTCGGAAAGAATTGCAAACAATACTATTGAATGCAAAAGGTAAAAAACTGATTGATCAGTCTACATACGACTTTCTACTACCCAAACATATCACAATAGCAACCTTTTATGCTTTACCGAAAATCCATAAGGAAATCTCTCCTGTACCAGGCCGTCCAATTGTTTCTGGAAACAATTGCCTCACCGAAAGAATAAGTAAATTTGTTGACGAACATCTAAAAGCAACAGTTAAAACTTTGCCATCATATCTTCAAGATACATTGGATGTCTTAAAACAGTTAGACGACATTACAGTGCCCGAACAAACAATTTTAATTTCAATTGACGTCGAACAGCTTTACTCATCTATTCCCCATGATATGGGTATTAAAGCAGTCAAACACTTTTTAAGTATGCACAGTAGTGAAGATATCGAAATAAATGAACTCATTATTACACTTCTTGAGTTCACACTCACTAAGAATTATTTCCTTTTTGACAATCGGTGGTACCACCAAAGCAAGGGAACAGCGAGGGGGACCTCCTGTGCGCCCAGCTATGCCAACTTATATCTAGGCTACTGGGAGGCAACAGAAATCTTCAATGAAGAAATGCAGAAATTCACGGAAAATATACTACTGTGGCAGCGCTTCATTGATGACACACTACTGTTTTGGACAGGTCCCAAGGAACTATTCCTAGAATTCATCAACATATTAAATCAAAATGACATGGGTTTAAGATTCACATATGTGGTCAATACGAGTAAAGTCGAATTTCTGGATCTTACTATTTTGAAAGACAATATGGGCAAAATACACACATCAGTATTTCGTAAAATCACTGCATCTAATTCTCTTCTTCACTGGTCCAGCCAACACCCTCTAAGATCAAAATCAGGGATACCGACTGGACAATATTTGCGTTTAAAACGAAATTGTAACAATGAATCAGATTTCAAGCTAAAAGCAAAAGAATTACGAATGAGATTTAAAGAAAGAGGCTACCCTAATCGTGTACTCAAGAGAGCCTATAGCAGAGCCCTGTCGAGCAAACGCGAAGACCTGATATACAAGGATAAAAGCGAATTTAAAGATCCGGACATGAAAATACGTTGCATAATGCAATATGGCCAAGATTGGCGTGCTATTAAACAAATCCTTAAAAAACACTGGTATATTCTACAAGAAGATGAGGCATTAAAAGAATCATTAACACCTGAACCCTCCATAACATATAGGAGGAACAAAAACATAAAATATACATTGGTAAGGAGTTATTATAAACCTCCTTGTAAACCATCGAATTGGTTAACTTCAACAACAGGATTATTCAAATGCGGCCACTGCAAAGCTTGCATCTACATCCAACCCAGCAAAGAATTCATTGACTACAAGACAGGAAAGAAGTATCCAGTAAAAACCTTCTTAAATTGCGAAACCACACACGTCATCTATGTTATGACCTGCCGGTGTCAAAAATATTATGTGGGAAAAACTTTTCGACAACTACGAAGGCGGATCCTGGAACATGTATACTCAATAACTAAGTTCCTGGATACTCCTGTCTCTAGACACTTTTAATAATTTCCATCAAAATCAAGCTGGGGCAATGAAGTTCCAAGTTTTGGAAAAACTAGTGGTAGGACCTAGAGGTGGAAATATTGATCAAATACTACTTCAAAAAGAAAGTAAATGGATATTCACATTGAACAGCAAATATCCAATGGGACTTAATGAAGGATATTCCTATTCTGCTTTTCTTTAGAGCACTTTTTACTTTATTTCCCTTCCCTTATAAATACTTTCACTCATTTTTCATCTACTAGCAAATTTGCTTTCCAATTACACTAGTCTCACTGCAACTAGCCACTTAATAGTAGATGTGCTTTCCACATTATGCTTTTATTATACAACCGTGATAGTTGGTTGTTTTACATTCTATCTCATTTTCTTAGATACTATTACAACACTGGGGTATACCAATTCCACTGTGTCTTGATCATGCTTAGCTATTCAAACACCATTCACTTTGTTTTATAGACTTGACATATATTTTTTATTTTAGCATACATTTTATCTTCACTGTTGTGATCTTTAAAATTACTGTCATCAATTTAAGATATATCTCTAGTACATGTACTATTTTTGTTTCCTCTCACTATGGGCACAATATATGCCCAAGCACAATAGAATATTATCTCGCTTTCATTCTCAATTATACTCTTTATTCATATCCTAGCCCCATTGTTCATTTGCATATAACATGCTTTGTATACATTTATTTTATCCTCATTATCTTTAGCCAATCCCTTTAGAGCTTCTACCATCTATTTTGGGCCGTTTTTGAGCCTGTTTTGACAATCCTAGACATTTGTATCCTTTGTCAAAAACGATCCTAATAAAGTTGTATAGGACTTGTATGTCCATTTTGCCACTGTTAGTAGTAAATAAAGTTTATTCAACTTGAAAAACGTCACGACGCTGCGCATCACTGCGTTTTTAATGAGATCCAATTAAGGAAGCGTTCTACAGGCCTTAAATAGGCCTAAAACGCTGTTAGAAGTTAAAAGCCTTTGAAAAAGTCCCCGTGGAGGGACGGAAAGGGCCCGTTGGCATCCTTTTTTGCAACCTTCTGAACCTGGAAACACTGGAAGCTAAGTACAAACACTCTTTGGAGTGTATTTTTTCCTTTTGTACAAATTATACTGGCCCTACTATCACTTTAATTATGTATTGTTATATTCAACATCTTTGCTTACTCATTGCTAATAGAGAGTCTATGGAGAACTATATTGGAGAGCTCTAACTACTGAACAGCAAGTATATTGCTATATGTGTGTTGTTTAGCTCATATCCAACAGTACCATTGTCCTCTTGCAATACTCCATACTACAGTGGACCTGCAGAGCCTTTGATTTATGCTTGTATTTACTTCCAGTTTATCTAAGTATTTTCCCAGGTATCAGATTTCATTTTTATGTATATCAGTTTTTATATATATATATATATAGATACCACCCTTTTTATATATTGCTGCACTATCCTATGATTATCAGTATATCCTGTATCAATAGGAGTACCAGTATATCCTGATTTATGAGGATTTTGCAGCACAGTCTATGGTATGAATACAGAATATCACTATATATCTCACTATTTATACCTCATATGATTAGAGTATCTATGTGTCATACTTATACATTTTAATCGGCGTAGTTTCCGGATCATTAGTATCCAATAAAGTTTTTTTCTTCTGCTAGAAAGCTGAACATGAAGAGGAACTTCATCTTTCAGCATGACAATGACAAAAAGCATACATCCAAATGAAAAAAAGGAATGGCTTCACCAGAAGAAGATTAAAGTTTTGGAATGGCCCAGCCAGAGCCCAGACCTGAATCCGATTGAAGATTTGTGGGGTGATCTGAAGTGGGCTGTGCACAGGAGATGCCCTCGCAATCTGACAGATTTGGAGTGTTTTTGCAAAGAAGAGTGGGAAAATCTTGCCAAGTCAATTGTGCCATGCTGATAGACTCATACCCAAAAAGACTGAGTGCTGTAATAAAATCAAATAATAATTAGTAACCAGGAAAAGGCAGATGAGCTAAACAGGTTATTTTCTTCGGTATACACAAGGGAGGTATCAGTGGTTGTGACACTGCAAAATATTGGGGCTACACCACCTTTGCCAATAATTGGTTAACACAGGAAGTAATCCAAAAGAGGTTGGAAAAAATAAATGTTATAAATAAATAAAGCTCCGGGTCCTCATGGAATACATCCAAGTCTACTGAGGGAACTGGGTTCTGTAATAGCCAAACCATTATATTAAATTTTTAAAGATTCACTCAAAACAAAGTCTCTACCAGACGACTGAAGAAAAGCAGATGTGATACCTATATTTAAAAAGGGAGCAAGAGCAATTCCGGGGAATTATAGACCAGTGAGCCTCACTTCTGTAGTGGTGAAGCTTTTGGTTAATAAGGAATAATATACAAGAATATGTCTATTTGAACAGGATTATAAGTAGGAGTCAACATGGATTTATGAGGGATAGGTCATGTCAAACAAATCTAATTAGTTTCTATGAGGAGCTTAGTAGGAACCTTGATCAAGGCAACTCAGTGGATGTAGTCTTTTTGGATTTTGCAAAGCCTTTTGATACAGTGCCACATGGGAGACTATTGTGCAAACTAAGGGATACAGGAATTGCAGTAAATATCTGCTCATGTATTGAGAGCTGGCTAAAAGACAGAAAGCAAAGGGTTGTAAATGGAACATACTCTGAATGGACTAATGTGGTAAATTGGGTTCCTCAGGTTCAGTATAAGGTCCTCTCATTTTTAACATATTTATTAATGACTTATTGGTGGGACTGGAAAGTAGTGTCTCCATTTTCACTGATGACACAAAGTTGTGCAAGGTAATTAAATCAGATAATGATGTGCTTTCCCTCCAAAGGGATTTACATACAATTGAGGAATGGGCATCTAAATGGCAGATGAGATTTTATATAAATAAATGTAAAGTTATGCATCTGGGAAGGAAAAATAGCCATGCAATTTATAATCTTAATGGAGCAAATATAGGGGTATCAGATATATTGAAAGGGATTTGGGAGTGCTTGTGGATAACCACCTAGGTAACAGTGCTCAAAGCCGAGCAGCAGCTGCAAAGGCAAATAAAATATTAGCATGCATTAAAAAGGGTATAGAAACAAGGGAAGCAAATATAATTCTGCCACTATACAAATCTCTAGTATGCCCTCATTTGGAATATGGAGTACAATTTTGAGCACCACTTCATAAAAATTACATTTTAGAGCTGGAAAGGTACAGGGGAGGGCAACAAAACTAATAAGTGGAATGGTGGGGCTAAGTTTTGAAGAAAGACTAACCAAATTAAACTTATTTTCTCTAGAAAAAAGGCGTCTAAGAGGAGATATGATTACCTTATATAAATACATCCAGGGTCAGTATAAATATTTGTCAAGGGAGCTTTTTGTGCCAATAGGTTTTTCAACTGACAAGACGACATTCCACCTTAAAGAAAGAAAAGGGTTCTTCACAGTAAGGGTGGTTAATGTGTGGAATTCTCTACCAGTGGAGGTGGTGACAGCGGATTCGATAGATAACTTTAAAAGGGGACTGGATTTATTTCTAATTCAGGGTTATCCTGGATAATAGGAGAGAGAGTATTAATCTCGGGAGAAATCCGATCGCCAGTATCTGGGGTCAGGAAGGAATTATTTTTTCCCTCTTTGAGATGATTGGTTAAGTTTCATTTGTTTTGTTTTTTCTGTTTGCCTTCCTCTGGATTAATGAATAATTAAAAATAAATAAAAAAATTGTTGATTAATAATTAATAAATAATTAAATAACAACTAATTATTAATAACTAATACGCATATTGAAGATCAGAGGAGATCTTAAAAGGTTGAACTTTCAACCTTAATTATGTAACTATGTAACTATTATTAACATGTATTCACTGAGGTAAGAAACTTCCCTGCGACTTCCTCTGTGCTTTAGTGCAGAATATGGGGAGATGAGCTGCACCGCTAGATACAGATGTAAAAGGGAAATCAGCAAATATCAGTGTTGTTTTAGTAAACCATTATGAAATTGAAAATTTGTTTACAATGAACATTACAATTTAAAAGTCATAAAAGCTGGATTGCTATAGTTGTTGATAAATAAACAGATAGATAGATTTGAGTAACTAAACATAATTTAAAAAATGTTTCTTAGTAATACAGTCATTGCACTGCACTCTGGGAAACATGCAGATGAGACCATAATGCAATTTATACATGGCTCCTTTTAGGCATATGCTTGCTGTATTACACAAATTTAAGCATAGTATTGAATGGATTATCTAGTTATAAAGTACACAGGGTAACCAAGTGACCTGATTTTTTACGTGTACTCATGGCAGCTAACATGGATTTTTACTTCACAGCAAATAACATTTTGGATACTCCAAAATAAACTCAGTTGCAGCGCCAAATCAAAGGTTCTTATTACAGTAGCATTGTAAAGTATGAATAAAATATACATCTTTGCAACTAGATGTTGTTAAAACCTCTGCCAGTCTGTCTTTGGATTTGTATCCTTTTTCGAGCACTGTGATTGAGGAAAACTAGAATTCTTTTAAAAGTTTTACTAAAATGGTAGCAAGTGATACAATAATAATAAGGCAAATCAAAGAAATTAACTTCCCCTAGCTCCCACCGAACCACTAACTTTAAATATTTACAGTTCCCTAACTATCTAGCTCCCACACAGCTAAACCATCATCCCACAGAAATCCAGGTCCATTCTGCCACAAAACCATCATCAGCTCCAAGCTGCCATCTCTTTGTATTTTATATATATACTAGCGAATTGCCCGTCAAAAAATGACGGCAATTAAATTGTAAGGTAGCTAATGGTGTTTTGTGTCTACTACTGAAATATATAATACAATTAATAAATGAAAATACTTTACCTATTTTGAAGCATTGTGTTGAAGAGCTGGCAATCTGTTTTGATGTTGCTGCAGCATTAGTGGTGTTGAGCTGCTGTGTAAGCGTGATGAATGTGTGCAGTGTAATAGTGTGTGTGCGCGAGACGAAACCGTTAGCGTAGTTGTGTACTTCGGCATTGGCGTAAAATGGCGGGTGATGTGTGGTATGCGTCTTAGCGGAATATCCGTGGTCGTTTGTGGTGTTTTGCGAGTTTCTTGTGGTGTTTTGCGTGTTTAGAGTGCTGTAGCCTTGTTTTCGTTTTGTTCGGCGGCCATTTTTCCTCTCGCTTAGCAAATTTTTAAGTGTCTAAACTCTTTTATTTTTAGTTAAATGAAGGTGTAAGTTGTTTTTTTGAGGGCCTGGATGCTTCCTCTTGCTGTATGTGCTGTGTGTATTTATTGTGTTGTGAATTTTGTCATGTTCGCGAGTTGCGGCCGATTTTTGCGAGGTCGTAATGTGTGGTAACGTGTCTCGTATGTTTTTTGCGTTGCGAGGTAAAGTTTGCAAGGGTCGCAGTTGCTGGCAAGGAGCGCCTTCGGCTTCGCAAGGGCTGCAGTTGCGCTCCATGCCAGCAACTGAGGCCCTCGCCCGCGGCCCTCGCTACCGCGGCTCGCTTCGCGAGCCCGCAAACGTTAGCAACAACTCGCATGCTCACAACAATATATGTGATATATATATATATATATATATTAATATTTATTTATATATGTATACATATACTGTTTGTAAATATTTAAAACACAGTGTGTCTGTCCATTTGATTTAATATTGAGTTTTTCATTCGGCAATATAGTTGTTTGTCGATTAAGTGGCCACATAGTCCCTTTGTCTGGCAAGCTTTGAAATAAACACAGAACAATCTCCTATAATTCATACAACAGGATCTGGCATTACATTACAAAGGCAAATAGGATGAACAACACAGTGATGGTGTGAAGAAATACGATTCACACTATGACATCAGATGAACAACTCCTCCTCCAAGCTCCTTTGATAATTCTGGATTGAAACAAATGTTTTTAGACATTATAAAATTATATTGGATGATGTGACAGGAATTCCATGTAATCCATGAGTCAAATAGCCACATTTCCTCTTTGCGTGTCTGAAAGTCCCCATCAATATTGTGACTCTTGGAACTTTGCTGTTTCTCAATTTGACAGAAACTGGATCCCACTGGAGTTTCTGTCATCCTCTTATTAATAGTTAATCGCGTGAGTTTATCCTATTATGTAGTGATTGTCCAGTTTCATATCCTGTGTTTGGATATTTTATACTTAAATAGGCCCAGTTAGAGTTATTAGGTCCAGTTAGGGTTAATAGGTTCAGTTACGGTTAGTAGGTCCAGTTAGGGTTAAATAGGTACAGTTAGGGTTAGATAGGCCCAGTTAGGGTTATTAGGTACAGTTACGGTTAAATAGGCCCAGTTAGGGTTACATAGATACATATAGGTTTAAATAGGCCCAGTTTGGGTTAGATAGGACCAGTTAGGGTTAAATTGGCCCAGTTAGGGTTATTGGGTCCAGATAGGTTTAACAGGGTATAGTTAAAGTTAAGGGGTGAAAGGGGTATAGTTAGGGTTAATAGTGTCGTTTTTAGACTTGGTGTCATGTTGGTGTTATAATAGGGGTTAATTAGTGTCTTATATGGGTCTATTGGCCTAATGGGGTTAATTAGTTTAACATAAGGGTCTGTATAGACCCTTATGAGACTGGTAGAGTTAATTAAGGGCTCATGGGGCTCTGCATAGAGCCCCATGAGTTACAGGGTTAATTAAGAGCTTATGGGGCTCTGTACAGAGCCCCATGAGTTATAGGGGTCCTTATGAGCTCGCGGGGCCCTGTATGGAGCCCCATAAGTGATGGGGTTAATTTTAGGTGCCTATGGGGGGTACTTATAGTACCCCCATGGCAGGGGTTAATGTTTTATTTTAGAGCTGGTCCTTTCAGGACCCTTACCATCCTTTAAGAACCTGCAAGGCGGGAAATTTAAAGTTTGAAATGCAGCTGGGGTCTTCTGCGAGGCAGCATGTATAGTCTTTCGTAGGGCTAGCGGACACTTTTTTGTGCTCGTTGGGATATTAGCAAGGGACGAGGTTCACCCCATAGATTAAGGTGTGCGTGTTGTATGTAGCTCTCCTCTAATCTATTTTCAGATGTTTTGGGCCGGCTGTAATCTTGCTAAATCGGCTGCAAGGAACATTTTGAGGAATCGGCCCTCGCTAAAAGCTCTACGAGGCCTTTAGCGAGGGCCGAGGGAACAACAAAGAGTAATTTAATGAGTCTGTAAGTCTCTAGCTTTTTGCTCTGTAAACCTGAGTATAACCTCCTTGGACAGGTTTTGATCTCCCTTTAAGCCAAGGGCTTTATGGGCTTTTTCAATTTCCAGTCGGTTTCTAGGTGTTTAGGTAAGAAGGAGCTAATTACTGCTTTGACATATTGCTTTAGATCTAGGGTGTTTTTGGGGATCCTTCTGATTCTAATGTAGTACCTGCGGGCACGGTTCTTTAAATCTTCTGCTTTATTTTCCAATTCTTTCATTCTGGAAGAATTTTGGCCAATTTCTTGTTTGTCTCTTTCTTGGGTTTCAAATATGTGATCTGTTTTTTTTTCAAGTAATTGTGTCCTTTGGCCCAGTAAGTCTAGATCTTTTCTAAGACCTTCAACTGCGTGTTCATGGAGCATCTTTTCTATTTTAGCTAGAAAGTGTTCTGCTAATTCCATACGTTGGGGTGATTGCTCTGTATTATCTTCGCTTTTTGAGGCTTTAGATTGGCCAGAGTCAGAGCCATGTGATGGAGATTTTTGAGCGTCTGGAGCTCTGTTTTTATTAGTGATGCTCTTTTTGGGTTTGCCCATTTTGTTGGTTATGTTGTAGTATACTTGAAGACACTAGTATCGGATTTAAGATTTGGTGATGTAAACTTGTGAACTTTATAGGCATATAATTTTTGTAGTTGGTAGTGTTATAGGTGATTTATATATAGAACATGTTAGTTTATGTTGTATGCTCGTTTCTAGGCCTTTTGGGGGTATTTTTTAGGCCATATTTGGTACGGGTCTTGTCTATTGGTTATTCATGTAAATATTTTAATCCAGATTTTATTTGTATGGCAGCTTTTAAGGCAGCTTGTCAAAATATGTACAAGTCCTTTGATAGGGTCAATTATATCCATGGAGGTTTATTTTTTTTTTTTTTATTCTTTTTTATTTTACAAATTTAAAATCTCCATTTACATAAATAATACATTACATATTATATACAGACAAAAATACGGAAGGCATACATTTGTGCCCTGACATTATAACAATAATCTTAAGAGTGTAACTGTTCTTTCATGTTTATTGCTATTAATAGACTTTAAGTGTATCATTGTATTAAACTTACATATGGCTATGAATGAAATCCAAACTTTAATATTTGGTTGAATATTCTTCAACCTAATGGAGAGATTAACCAGTTAAACTTCTCTCTTAAGTTACTTACATATCCTATCACACCCTTTCATTCCACTCATATTCTAGCCAGCTTTGTGAAGGTAGGGAGGAAGAGCCAGGGAGGGATCGATCTGCCAGGGAAGATATGGTGTCTTCGTGAGATTACCCCGTAGAGGTTACTTAAAAAATTAAGACCCAAACTACCCATTTTACAGGGTCCTGTTTTAGCTGAAATGCCATATTAAAATCCCTCTCTAGTTCCCTATTGTATCCCATCATGGACAATATTTCAGTTAGTTTTGGAAGATCCTCTTTCTTTCAATTTCGTGCAATTGCAGTTTTTACTACCTGAAAAATTTGAGTCATAAACGCTTTATTTTTTATTTCCATCTTAGGGGGAAAAATATTAAACAAGGCCATCTGCGCTTTCTGTCTTAAATATAATAGATAAGTATTCAGAACATTCCTTCCAAAGATAAAGGGTTATAGGGCATTCCCACCATATATGGAACATATCTGCAGATTTCCCACAGTTCCTCCAGCATAATTTAATTTATGGTTTAAATGTTATAAAGTAAATTTTGGAGGGAACCCAGTACCATCTATTAAGTAGTTTAAATTGAATTTCTCTCTGGTTTGTATTTTTAACAAACCTATTTAGAGATTTTAAGGCTTGTTGCCATGACTCTTTAGGTATCCTTAACTGCATATCTTTAGCCCAGAGGTCCATAGGTCTAGTTGTATCCGTCTGTATTTGCTTATAAATGATCTCACTACACTTAGAAATCAAGTGTCTAGTATTTTGGGACTTTATTAAAATTTCAACGTTGTTTAAGTTTTGCCGAGTAATGTTTTTATTTATATCCTTCAAAACTCGAAAAATTTGATGTGAAGTGAACCAAAGTTTAGTTGAAATATTATATTTCAACTTTAGCATGTTATAATCTAACATTTTACCTTTTTCTATAATGTGCCCCAGTAGATATATTCCTTTGTCTTTCCATTCTGGTTCTAAGTAGATATAATTCATGCGTGCTAATGTTGTCAAAGGAGCAAGTTCACTATATTGCTCTATGAATTTAAATTTTTTGTTCATTTTTATCCACTCTTTTACCATTATAGTCAAAATAGTTGCTCTAGGGTCAATGTATGCTAATGCTAGTTTTGGAATAAACAATAGAGCATTAAGGTCGATATTGTGTAGCATATAACTTAAAATCTGGTTCTCCGTGTGAGTGTAAAGAGGTTGACTCCACTTTATATATTGCGCCAATTTAATTGCTTCCTGATAGTGAAAAACCATTGGGTATGCAATGCCACCTTTTATAAATTTTCTACTCATTATTGCTTTTTTAACTCTGATCTGACCATTCTTGTTAATATATCTATCGATCATCTTCTGGAATTTAGCTGTCCATTGGCTTGAGATTGAAAAAGGGAAAGATCTAAATACATAGTTAAGTTTAGGAAGGAGAGACATCTTGATTGATGCAATTCTACCAGAGAAGGATATTTGATTGACCGGCCAGTTCTCAATAAGCTCTTTAGATGATTTATATAAATTGTTCAAATTGGAGGTTTGAATACTTCTTATATCATCACTAAAGTTAATTCCCAGGTGTGTAAATCCCTTTGTGTGGGCCAGCTGATACCTACTAGTCAGGTGCTCGTCGTCTTCCTCTGGAATATTAACACTTAGTGCTTCAGATTTCTCTATGTTTAATTTATAATTCGACACCTTACTGTAGTTTGCAATGATTTCCATCAGCGCCTTCATAGATATATGAGGTTGCTCCATATATACTACTACATCATCCGCGAAGAGGGAGATCTTGTATTCCCTTTTGCCTACTCTAATCCCCTTAAAGTCCGAAGAAGCCCTAATAGCTATAGCGAGGGGTTCTAGGGTCAATGCGAATAAAATGGGAGACAGCGGACAACCCTGACGGGTTCCATTTGTTACCATAAAATAATCTGATTGTACCCCTTTCCCCAAAACCGATGCCGAGGGAGCCTTATATAGGGCAGCTATAGCTTTTTGATGCAAATGAGTCAAACCCATATCTATGGAGGGTCTGCATCATAAAATCCCACCCTAACCCATCAAAAGCTTTTTCAGCATCCATGGATAGGAGTAGTGTGGGGATGTCTTTTTTCTTCGCATAAGTTATTAAATGAATCAGTTTATGGGAATAATCCTGTTTGGTCTGATGCTATTAATGATTTAGATATTTCTGTAAGTCTTAAAGCCAAAACTTTCGCATATATTTTGGTATCTATATTCATAACCGAAATTGGTCTAAATTCTGTGTGTGCTTCCTTATCTGATTTTGGTATAGTGATTATATTGGCTCTAAGCATCTCTGGTGGGAATGTACCTGTGGTTTTAATTTCATTAAATGTAGCTACTAAGATTTGCATTAACTCTTCCTCAAATATTTTATAGTATGCTGTAGAAAATCCATCTGGACCTGGTGCCGTGTAGTTTTTTAGGTTTTTAATAACTCGTCTAATTTCTAGTTCCGTTATCTGACTATTTAAAGCCTCCTTTTCCTCATTTGAGATAACTGGAAAGTCAATCTGATCTAAGAATGATGATATGTCTTCACTTTTGGGTGTTATAAAGTTTTCTTCCGAGTTTAGATTATACAAGGCTTGATAAAATTTTGCAAATTGATCCGTGATTTCTTTAGGCTTAAAAAATGTTATTCCCTGTTTTACAAGATAAGGAATATTACAATCTTGATATTTTTGTTTTTTAATCTTATTTGCGAGATCTTTTCCTATTCGATTATTGAAATGAAATGATTTTTGTTGTAGTTGCCAAAGACTCATATCTGAGCGTTTTTGGTTAATGTTTTTAATTTTGTTCCGAATTGTTATTATCTCTTGTGTAAGGGTGTCATTTACTTTTATTTTGTTTTCTTGTTCCAATTTATACAATTTTATATGTAAAAGTCGTAAGGACAATCCTCTCTGTTTAACCCAGATGCTTTTCAACTTGATTAATATACCTCTTGTATATGCTTTTAGTGAGTTCCATATTGTTGTATATAATGGAACCGACCCATATTAATTTCCAATTTTTTTTAAAATTTCTATTCTAATAGTATTTAGTCTTTCCTTATTTTCTAAGATTTTATCATCCATTCTCCATGCCCTGCTAGATTGTTAAACGCAATTCAATCAGTTAAAATTGGTTTAATAACAAAGTCTCATTCACTATTATATTATCAATTCTTGAATACATTTTATGAGATGCAGAATAATAGGTATAGTCTCTTTCATTTATATTTATAAGGCGCCATGCATCATATAAGTGGTTCTCCACCAATAATTTGGAGAAATCCTGAGCTGTTTTTTCTATACATTTTTTTTCTATATACTTTTTGGGAACTTTTTTGTAGCTTCTGTCCATCTTGGCATCAGGCGTCATATTAAAGTCACCACCTACTATGCGTCCTCCTATAGCTATCTTATCCAGTTTCTTTAATACTCCCTTCAAAAATATATTTTGTTTATTATTAGGGGCATATACATTTACTATTGTCATATGTTCGCCATTTATTTCTCCTACCCAGATAATATAACAGCCTTTACTATCCAAGACCACTAATTCTTCTTTTAATTTAAATTTTTTATTAAACATCATTAAAACTCCTCCTGAGTTTTTTTTATGGCAAGCATTAAATACTTGAGGGAATCTATGTTTGGCCATATGAAATATTCTTCCCTTATCCCAATGGGATTCCTGAATTAATACAATATCTGGATTTGTTTTGATCAGCATTCTCGAGATGGAGACTCTCTTTGACGGAGAATTTAATCCCCTAACGTTGTAACCCGACATTATCTTCCCTCCACTAGGCCATCCCCCCCGCCTCCCATCCCGCAGCCCCTGGCTACATCCATACTTCCAAACATACCACACTCTCTCTTGGAGTCATACCTATCTAGTCTAACCATTCGCTCCCTTCCCCTCCCAAGGGGATTACAACTGCAACCACCCAGTTGTGCCTTATGGGCGTGAACGATGAAGGGATATGTTAAGTCCTCCATGGAGGTTTCCCCACGCCTGTATAACTTGTATTTCTAATTTACCTTCTGGTTCCCAACCATCCCCCCCCCCCCCCCAATTATGTTACTTTACCCCTGCTCTCTCCAAGCCTTTTTAATCCTGGATATGCTCTCTTTGCCTTTTCATTTCTATTAATTAATAATTTACCTAATCACAATTCCTGTTGTAAATATACCCCTCTCCTCCCTTCCTGTCATTTTATATTTCTATTTTTATTCGCTTTTGTAATTTTCTTAATTTTCATATTCTTCGTAAATTTCCTTGAACATTCCACAATTTATAATATTATATTTATGTTCTATTGTTACATTTTGTGCAGATGCTATTCCTTAAAATGAGTTCTAAATCGTAATTATACAACATTTTTACCATGATCAAGTTGTCTTCACCCCTTTTTCATTTACTTACTCTATCACTCTTGATTTCCAACCGTAATCTAAATTAGGCTACATATCCCCCTTAATCTTGTAGTGCAATCATGTGCTACAAATCCTACTTAATCATAATATCAATTATTATATACAATTTACATGTGTACATTAGCATAATTTTACATGTAGAATCATTCCATTTCATTTCATATACTGGTTCAATCTATTACATTAAAATTTGTGCATCCAAAAATTCCTTCCTTTTTCTTTTCTCTTCCATTCCTTTCCTTTAAAATCACCCTATAGTTGATTCAATCATAAGCTGGTGAACCTCTTATTAAAATTACGTGGCTTCAATATATTTAGATAAGAAAAAAAAAAAAAACATCATTAATACCCAAAATTCATATTAAGGTTAAAGTGCATTCAATACAAATAAAGTGCTGTGCAATTTCTTATGAGGAAAGTCAATATGCAATCTTAGACCCTTTAAATATTGCATCTAATCATAATTGCATGACTACAAAAAAAAAAAAGGAAGAGAAAAAAAAAAAAAAAGACCCTATCTAAACCACCTATTTCCTTCCTTAATACCCCTAATACATAATACAGTTTAAAGTGCATTCATCACAAAAAAGTGCTGTGAAATTTCTTAGGAGGAAGGCAATATACAATCACAAACCCTTTAAACATTGTAATCCATCATTTTTGTGAGGAAATGGTAATATATCCTAAAAATAAAAGGGATAGTAGCGAGGAATTAGTAAAGTATTCCTCCCTTTTTTGGAAATCCAGCAATCCCACCAAATGACAATGAGACAAAGACTCTCAAATATCCCATTTACTAAATAACTCTTCTCCCTCTTTAAGTGATGTGATTTTATACCATCTAGAGTCTCTTAAAAATGAAAAGTCCACTTGTATGGTATTTCTTTTTCCCTCAGTTTCTGGGTAATAGGAAAAAATTGTCTTCTTTTATTTCTCGTGGAAGTAGAAATGTCCAAAAATATTTTAATATTTGAATAGGGAGGGTCAAAGGATGTTATTCCATAGCTAGCTTTTAATAGTTGATTTTTCAGTGGCAAATGATGGATTTTTACCATTACATCTCTAGGAAACTCTACCTCAATGTTTTTCGGCTTAGAGAGTCTATAGGCTGCATCGAACTTGAACTTTATATCCACAAAATCAGGCACTAAATATGAAAAAAACTTAGTAACATATAATCCCAGGTCCTCTTTGGGTATTTTTTCATCAATCCCTCGTATTTTTAAGTTATTAATTCTTGATCTATCTTCAAGGAAGTCCACCTTATTTTCCAATGCCTTTAATTTCCCCTCCATTGATTTGATGCTTTCTTTGGAATAAGTTTGTTCCTTTTTAATTGTTTCACAAGTGTTCCCCAATTCTGCAATTTTGACTGTGTTTTCTTGCGTTGCCTTGATATTTAGAAGAATTTGATTTTTAAATTCATCCAAGAATTTTGTTTTGAAACTTCTCTAGGATATTTTCCAGTTTTCCTACAGTGAGGATTTCCTCCTCTAAATTAACTGTATTTGTTTCCGAAGAGGTATCCTACCGTATTATCTACATATGCCTCTGTAGATTTATCCCCTATTGGAGAAGCCAAAAGGGATAACTCCATAGTTTTTTGCGCCATTTTAGGTGAAAAAAATAGTTTAGATTTAGGAGGAGATTTTATTTTATCTTTGTTTTTATTTTTCGGAGGCATTGTATGAAATTTACCTAGAATCAAGTTCCTGGAATATAATAAAAGAGAAAAAAAGATATACCAAAAAAACAAACACAAAAAAAAAAACATGCAAAAACAGAGGTAGTCCCAAATCCGCTTTACAGTAGATGTGGTCCTGATCACATACTTTTACTTGGGGATATATATTTCTTTTATATATTTCTCTTTCTCTCTTCCCCCTCCGTGGTCCTGATCCAATTCTGTAATTGGGAATATTTTGTCTTTTAAGTATATATGGTTTTATTTCACAATTATAGGTAATATAAAGGTTTGGAGCCAGATCCCCTATTTTTAGGGATTAATTCCTTTAGTATTCCTTTAGTCGATTGGTGGAGTCCATTCCAGACCTTTATTCCTTAATTACTTTTAACCGTATTAGTATTACCTCCTTTGAGAAACGGGGCCGTAAGATATCCATGGAGGTTTAAGTAGAATTAGAGGGCCGCACTCATTCCTGTCCCCAAGATAGCAGAGTTGTTGTTTCTTTTTTCAATGAGGTGAGTACAGCTGTGTGACGCAGCAGTAAATATATTGCTGTGTATTTACCCCTTGGTAACCTCATACAGTGTAGTGTTGAATATGAGGGTGGATTTAGTGTTAGGGCTTTGGGTATGTGGCATTATCCCCCCACACCAATTATATGTGCTTTATATACCTTTCCTCCATTTTCCTTAGCTTCTCCCGGGGGTACCTTGTCTGTGTTAGTTGTGTATCTGCCTTCATCTCCTCTTGGTCTCTTGAGTTGTTTGTGCTGCCTGTGGATGGTCTCTTTTGTAGTTTCGAGCCTCTGGTGATGGGTTGGTCGAGTTGTGCGTAGCCTCAATCTTCAGCTCTGCTTGTCACATGTATTTTCTGGGAAGATGTTGTGTCTCTCTGTAGTGGCTGTCACTGTTGCTGGGGTTGTGTATGACAGCTCTAGTTATTGGGATTTTACTTTGATCAGAGGAAAAATCAGGAAGGCTTGGAATAATGGAAGCCCAGCCTAGGCCTCAACCATGTGTAATTGAAATTTGATGTAGCCCACTGCAGTTTGGTATGGTTCTGTTCAGCAGACGAACTTGGATTCAAATATGATGGTTTTGTTTGTAAAAAGTGATATTTTGTAGGCTAAACTGCAATAAAATAGGCCTACTCCTGCAGAGCTTTAGCTGAGCATGTTTTGAAGCAAAAGATGGCTGTTAAGTGTCAAATAATGTTGACATTTCATTGGTGCTGAACTGTCTCTTTTAACTTCTGCTGCGGTGGCACTCCGCTATGTTTTTAAAAGCATTTGCTAGTGGTATTTGGTACCGGTAATATTTTCTTCACTTTTTGGGTAGTTATGGCACTGCCCTATTTTTCAAGTGATCCGTAAAGTCTGTTTAACATAGGGGATTAAACAGAGTAATTCATAATCTTTTACCAGTGCAAAAGCAACAGAAAAGTTTGGCGTAATTTTCAGCTCGCTTGTCGCAATCACTTGTAGCAGTTCTCTCCCAATGTTTAGTTAAACTTATTATCGCTCTTCAGTCAAGTTACATAATGTTGTATTTAGTATGTAGGGAGATAAATACGGAAATCTTTTAGAATTCAAAGTAACAGCAAATCTTTTACTTTCCAATTTATGACTTGATGAGACATAAAACCAATTAAAATTAGATTTCCTAAAACTTTAACATGCAGGGAATCTCTGCACTGCTTTGTGAATCATCTGTAACTGTAAGTATGGCATAGAGCAGAGATGCATCAAGTCCCAGTATCGACATCTATGTTTATTTACTGGCTGCTTCAGAGGCAAGCTGCGGGCTCAGTTGCAGACTATTTATACATAAAACAGAGGATTTCTCCTTAGTATTGTCCACAGGGACGTACAGCCTTATTAAATTGTGCTTTGGCCAATTGAATAGGGCTCTATATAAGCACAGAGCATATATTTTTTACAGAAGTTTTTAGTTAGTGAACTTCTATCCAAAAGCAAGGTCTTCACTAACTAAAAAGTTCTGTAAAAATTATATGCTATGTGCTTATATAGAGCCCTATTCAATTGGCTGAATCTCAATTTAATAAGGCTGATAGTGTCCAGTCTTTCCTCTTAATAATTAAACTTTACATCAAAGGTAGTAAGAAACGTTAAATAATTATTATTTTGAACTTGTTTAGACACAATGCAATGAAAATAAAAAGTTAGAACAATAAATAACTATATAAAAATAGTAAACTGAAGGCATTTGAGAACAATCCACAATTTTAAATTAAATATTAACAGTTCAAAAAGGAATTGGATGGGGGGTGGAGCTTGACTCAATGCACTGAGATACATGTCCAATAAGCTGCTATAGTTAATTAATACCCTTGCTTTGGGTACACCAAAAAAAAATTTATACATCAAAAGTATTTAACAAATACATCTTCCTTTTATGCCTAGATATAAGGAACATATTGATTACAAAAATAAGGGTGTATTTAATTAAGTCAAGGTGGATGAGGTTCGCATAGCTTGGAAGACACTGACATCCCACTTTAGTATACTCCCAGGCATCTACATTTTCATCAGTTGATCTACCAATATATACACCTGAAGTGTAGCCACACTTGCCGCCCCATTAAAATGCTGCAGCCTTACAGAGCTATTACATTCAACCATGCCAGGAGCAACGGGCCGTAGACACAAGCCCGTAAACTCTTTCTGTGCATGCAAGCTGTTGAGGGGCTGGCCGAGCCGCGATCGGCCGTTACTATGCAATTGTGGTATCACATAGTGCGACATAGGCCTCTCAGCCAATAGAAAGCGTTCTAGCCGCAGATGATTGACAGAGGGAGATTATACATTTGCAATCCACCTGCCCATGCGTTAACTGTGTTGTATTTTCTGACGAAGTAGCACGCGAGTCCCGGAGTTAGGATTTTTTTAGAAAGCAGCAATATTTTGAGAACAGTCATTTGCGGTTTTGTTGATTTATCTTATATTACTTACTATTTTACATATTTACAGATTACACATAATTGCAATACACATAATATAAACAACACACATAGAGACATATAGAGCTAGGTCACTCCATACACCCCCTCCCAGCCCATTTCCCACACCCCATCCCCCAACAGTTATTAATTACACATAATAAACATTTTTTTTCCATCGTATATTTCCAGTAACAGTTACTTTAATTCATTGTTCTATTATTTTTGGGATTGGTATGGAGGGAGGAGAGAGGAGGGGAGAATAGTGGAGATGTGGGGAGGAGGAGAAGAGGAGAGGAAAAAAAAGAGGAGAGAGAGGTGGCCCTGGGGAGTAGTGGTGGAGAGAAGGAGGAGGCGGTGAGGAGGAGTGGTGGAGGAGAGGAGGTGATGAGTGGTGAAGAAGAGGAGGAGGAGGTTGAGGAGTTGGAGGAGGAGGAGGTGATGGAGGAGGAGGTGGCGGAGGAGGAGGTGGTGTAGGAGGAGCAGGCGGAGAAGTAGGAGAAGGGGAGTGAAGAGGAGGAGGTGGGTGGTGGCATAGAGGCCCTAGAAGCAGGAACACCTAGGAGAGGGAAAGAGGGGAAGGGGCCTGATCACAGGGGGGTGGTAGTTTGGAGGAGGGACAGGCCTCAGGGATAGGCCAGGGAGGTAAGGATCCCCATTCACAGGGAGGGCAAGAGGCTAAGGACAAGCACAGTGCCCACAATTACATTCCCCTGGAAAAATGTGGTCCTTCATGGTACTATCCATGACCGCCCCATGATACTTGCAGGGGGGAGGGAAGTTCGGTCAGGGCCTAGGGTTCAGGCATGGAAGGAGGTAGCAGCTGAGGTTACAGCATTAGGCACAGCGCCAAGGTGAGGTCTGTCAAGCACCGGTATGACAACATCAGGGTCAAGGTGAAGAGTATGATGGCCAAAGAGGACAAGAACATGACTGTGACCTGTAATGAGTGGGAGAGGTTCGCCGAGGACCTTCTGAGGCAGGTGCTCGCCACTGGAGCTTCAGGCTTGGTGGCCCAGCAGGACCCAGCCTCCATGCATCAATAAATCCATGAAACTGACAAATCACTGTCATTCCTAGGCACAACAACAGTAATAAACCAATAGATTGTCCATGTATTGGTGTGCGCACTGCAGGCTATGCAATTTCAGACCGAGCCAAGAACGATCAAGTCCAAGAGCCAAAGAATAGATCACATCTAGCAAATGATAGCAAATCTTAGTTGCAATTAGTCGTATCATCAAGGTTCAAGCCTAGATGTGAGATAGTTAGGAATGCACACAAAACAATATATTATTCATCATACTAATGACATATACCTTTCTTTTCTCTCTTTCAGCATCAAGGAGGTCTAGGTCCAGTGGTGAGCCAGAGGTGGGGGAGTCAGCTCCATCGGAGCAGGAAGTGGAGGAGCAAGCAGCCACGTAGCAGGAACCGACGCAGAGGGAGGAGGAAAGAAGCAAAGCCGAGGGCCCTGGTTCACAGGAGGAGGATGTAATATGGCTGGACCTCCGGCCACACCCCTGGGATTCAACCTCACTATTTCCCTCCTCCAGAGACTATCGCCAAGGCCCTCCAACTGGAGTGAGAACATCAGCCAGCCCCCCCCCCCCCCCCCCACAGCAGTGCGCTGGACTGGCTGCCACCACCGCCACCACCATAAGCCCAATCACACCACTGCCCATTCTGCAACACCCTCCAGCCGTGCCCCAGACCCTCCCCATTCACAATTCACCACCTTCTCACCAGGCCACTCCCTAGGGGCCTCCATCCCCAACATTATTTGGCTGCTAACCTTTGTGTCCTCTAGTGATTATTGGGTATTTTTCCATATTGCTGATTATCAGGAGACCTAGCTAATAGTTAGTAATGCTTGCAGATGGGAATCAGGTGAGTTGGTATATTGTTATAGTTATAGTATTTAGCACTGTACTGTACATGCATGTTGATTTATTTTTTTATCCTCCTCCGACATTTTTTAGTTGACCACTTTTTTTCAGCTTTTGTTTTTGTCACCACACTGTATGTGTGAAACTGGATTGTATTACACAGTACAGAGGCTGAATCATCCTTTACATTGAGCAGATTTAGACAAGCTGTAAGTGCTATGCATATTAATGGTTTCTTCAATTAAATGGAGTGATTTCTGATGTGACCCTGGTAGGTGCTATGCATCATGCTTATTCTAGACTATTACATTACCCCCTGTTGGTATCCCCTTTTTCCCACAAGCCTCTTGCTCTCCCGGGATCCGCCCACACCACACCCATGATATTAATGCACCATTTCTGATTGTGCTCTGTGTATGAAATAAAGCTTTGTTATACTGTTCTTACCGTGTCAGGGTGTTTTCAATGGTTGGGGTTATGGAACATCCACATGTCCACTATGCCTATCCTGGAGACTCCCACGCCATTGCTGGTGGCCATGTGCCAAAATGTATACCCATTCCCATTTGGTGATCTCCAATTATGTTTTGCTATTCATCAATTTACATTAGTGTGGTATATGTTCCCCTGGTGGTGAAGGGGCTTGTGTACCTAAATGAAGCTGTGAGCTTTACCATGTAGGGCCAGTGTAGGTGGGCAGGTGATAGCAGAGAGGTCAGAAGAATCACAGTCCACTAGAGGAGGAACTGACAACCCACTCCAGTATCTTTGACATGCAAACCTTGTGGAACAGCACAGGCAGTGACCTATCTAAATGTGCTGCAGTCCATAGGGTCACAGGGTCATGACTATTCAGCCAGGAAGATAACAAGGCAGCTACTGACCCTTACATTACACTACAGATAAATGATGAGTGAGTTAGCCATTAGTGTCCAGAATTCTAGATGAATAATCAGAGTATTGCAGTATATAGATAATTAATAGCAACTTCCCAAAAGGGTTGATTGCTATGTCTATATAGCTCCACAAACAATGTAAAGAGGATGGTGCAATTGAATATATAAAGTTGGCTCGTGCAGGGATGGTTATAGATAGAGATAAGCAACATGGATATTACTCTTAGGTTATTTAATAGTCACACCAAATAAAACCACTATGCGGGAAAGTAATGGAAATTAAATATAAATCGTCTCACTTTAGAATGATATAGTTCTCCAAATAGTGTCCTTTCTTCTTCCCGGTTGTGTCCATAATAGTCTCAAGTGTAATTAAAGAGTATCCTCCACTAGTCTGGAGGAAGTGGCGACGCCACAAAGTACTCCAAAAGCCAAAAAAACAAGAAGAGGGGTGGGAGGGACAAGCCATAGCCAAACCAATTGTGAAATATGTATATCAAGGTTTATTATAGCAAATAATTAAAACCATTACACTTACATTCAATATGATATCAATTCATGTTATATATGAGATGTCACAGATATTGTCCTGTCGTCGCTTAGTGTTTTTAATCCAGACGGCCCGATGTTCAGTGTCTCAATAGTCCGATATCCAATATATCAATTGTTACAGGGATAATTTTACAATTAAAGATAGAAAACAAATAATAGAAACTGTCTTAGCGCTTCAGTGTCCACACACAGATCCAGACCTCACTCCCCAGACTGAGACATCTATTGTTGAGGTTAGTAAGCCTCACATAAGATGCTCCAATATCAGTGAGTTTAGGGTCACGTTAACACTAAACTCGTAAACCCTACATATGCTCGCAAACTTTTAGGGGCCGTGATTATATGATGCTAGCATTGTGAAGCCAAACCCTTAATTTAAGTGTGCACCACAGCCTTAGGAGCCACTAGAAAACAGCCAGTGTTAGCCAGGAAAAGATAATAAAGCTATGAGATTCACGCCCATGCGTTGACTGTAGAGTTTTACAAATTAGCATGCAGGTCCCAGAGCTGCTGTTTTTGGTCTTGGAGGGTAAAAGTAGGTGACTGCTGAATTAATACAGTTTTATTGATTTATATTGCTCAAATACTTATTTTACATGTAATCTATCAAAACACATATTAACTGATAACACATAATATAAATTCAAAAAGAGTAATAATAAACATACGTATACCTATAGATTGGTCACTACATCCACACTCACAACCCTATACCCTAACATAGAAAACAACACATAAAACATACATTTTTAATATCAGAAATGAATACATATACACTTATTTTGATTTATTCTTATATTATTTAGGGGATGGTTATGGAGGGTGGAGAGAGGAGGGGAGAAGTGGGGAGGACAAGAGGATGAGAGGAGGAGAGAGAGGTGGGGAGTGGAAGTGATGGTGGAGAGTGAGTGAAGGTGAGGCTGAAAAGAGAAAGAGCAGAGGTGAGGGGGAAGAGAGAGGGAGTGGAGGTGAGGGTAGGGGACAGAGACAGAGTGGAGGGTGGAGGGTAGAGCTAGGTCTGGTAGTTCTGGGGGGGTGTTCGAAGGGGAGGTAGAGGAAGGGACACCTAGTACAGGGTCAGAGGGAGTGGGGCCTGATCCCAGGGAAGGGGGCAAGCACAGGGTGCCTTTTTCCCAAACAGCCTCTTGTCATTCTGGGAACTGCCCATACCACACTCATGATATTAATGCACAGTTGGATACATTTATGGCTGTGATCTGCGTATATAATAAAGTTTTGTTTTACCGCTATCACTGTTATGTAACAATCATATATTTCTACATATATCATCTTCCGGTACACCCATACCTTCATGCATTTGAGTACTGTAATCCTATGTTTGCCTGTCACTAATCTTAAGTTATTTGGGATGTGATGTTGGCATGGTCAAGTGTTTACACGTTCTATTTTTAAAATAATGTTTATATCAAAATGTTTAACTTAATTTCACATACTGGTGCCCATAATACCTAAAATCTGCATGAAGTATGCCATCCTTATAAAATAATTATCCCTATTTACTGACCATTCAAGCACTATTTTATGTGTTAGTATTTATTTATTTTTTTTACATTTTTGATATCATGCTTTAACAACAATATTGGTGATGTTTGTGAGTTAATACTAGAAAAGTATATATTGTAGCACTGATCAGTATCACCATTCCCCTAAAGGGTTGTTAACCAAATGACAGGTATTATTAGTAATTAATACAAGAACACATGCTATACTTTCAGATAAATATTATTGTTATACATCTTGCTACATGCCCAATAGTAATAACATGGGAATTTCCAGAATGTGTGTACTCAAGATTTGCTGGATGTCAGTTTGCTGTTGATCCATGTGCCTCTCCAAAGCCTCATTGTGTGTTTGTTGGCTTTTCTCAACAGCTTGTACATTAGTGCAATGCCCCTTGTCATGATTTGTCTCTGAATCTCCATGTCCCTGTGCCTCTAACAGCGGGTTCATTACTTGCTCCCTGGGACAACCTAGTGCCAGGCCTGTGCTATGTAGAAATATAACTATATAGCCAGTATCAATGTCACCCACTCTTCTCTTTAAGGCAGAGGCTGCCCATGCAGACATTTCTCCCACCCCATTTTCTGAGAGCTAAGGTTCTGGTGTAGATAATATACCTTCACATGGATGTGGGTAGATGATATGTGTCAGTATAGTGCTGTGGCAATATTCTATAGTCAATGATGTTTCTGAGTATTATTTGGGGTGTGTCTATCCCTTCAATTGTCAGTGCAGTTGGGCACCTGTTGTGGTCCCTGTGTGTTTTCAGATTGTTAATAATCTTTTGCACACTGTTGTGTATGTATTTCTATGCTTTAACATGCGTTTAATTGCTGCTACAGCTATAATAAGTGTTTGAAAAGGCCTTTGCGAGTCCTATTTAGTACACATAATACTTATTTATTTATTTTTAATAATTTTTATTGAGGAAATAAGGTTAATACAGTAAATTATCCCAATAGCATCAAAAGCAAAACAAAAACATTAAAGGTACATCACTTGGGAAGTAAAAACCTATAATAATAACTTTTTAATCTTGTTTGAGTCTTTTTTTTTGTATTTCTTTTTTTTAGATATTTAAATTTTGAATTACACATACAGTATATTGCATATTCACGTATGTGTAGGAGCATTCTTAATCAAGAAGGAAAAAAGAGAATATTAAGAAAAGCAGAGACTAGAGAAAAAAAAAAGGAGAGGTGGAATATATAGCCATGGTTACCCTGAAAGATTACCCATTGTTTATTATTTTAATCTTGAATCTCTACCATCCAACCCGAAGGGTGCAGCTGTCCCAGCATGAAGCCCATTTTCTATGTGTAGAATCTAAGTCGGCTGAGATAATGCTCATGAAATAGATACATTTGAGTTTCGCAAAAATTGCACTATATGTAGGGATTGTCAACTTCCAGGATTTGGCTAGTATAATTCGCACTGCCTAAAACACTTGATTTGATAACAGTTGAGCTTCTTTGCAAATACCCTCTATAGGAAGGCCTAATAGAGCTTTCCCCTGCCTTTGGGGAATCTTGCAATCCCACAATCTCTCCAAAATATGATAGGTCTCTGACCACACATGGGTAATCTTTGGGTAGTCCCACAGGACATGTGTAAGGGTAACAACCTCTGAAGCAGTTGCCATCTAAAGAGGGGTTGGAAAGTTTCATTCTGGCAGTTGTTTTGTGCATATTTTCCCTCAGAGTAGTGTTTAGTAAGGAGCCAGCAGCTTGCTTATGAAGTTTGTTCCACTGCGCACCAGTCAAGCTAATGGCAAGTTCTAAATCCCAAGAGTGCTGATGGTGGAGTTTAGACGGTATGGACTGGTCTAATAGTAAATTGTATATAGTGGATATATTACCATTACCATTAGGATTATCCATACAGCATTTTTCGAAGGGTGTGGACCTAGCTAGAGTATTAAGTTTCAGTACTTTAGTAACAGTGATATGTACCTGGGAAAGATCGAGCCATTCCTGTAAAGGTAGGTGATATTGGTCTCTGAATATCGCGGGGGACAATTCCTGATTCTCCTTTAGGAGATCAGCTGTTATAGTTAAATCAATAGCTAACCACCATTTAAATTGTGATAGCCTATTTATTAGTGTATTCTTCTTGTATAAACATAGCGGGGTGAGCCTTGAACCTGGCACTACAGGTGGCATTCTTTTGTGAGTTTGAGACAAGATCGACAATGACTGAACTACACAGTTAGGGAGGGAAGAAGTGTTAAGTTTATTATGTAAGCTAATAATACCTGGCTAATACAGAGGTCTCGTTCTCCAAGGATATTTTTTTCAATCTCCACACACACTGGCAGTTGCTCTTTGCTGAACCACCTGGTAATTTGGGCCAATCTAGCAGCTTTACAATACTTCAATAAATATGGAAGGGCTGTCCCTCCTCTGAGGTTGGGTGCCATCATGGCCGTCTTATGAATCCTTGTTTATTTGTTTTTTGCGATCCCAGATAAAGCGAGAGATTGCCCTCTGAAGAACTAAAATATCCTTAGTCTGGACTGCTGTCAGCATAGTGTGGAAGAGGTACAGCAGCTTGGGTTATAAGTTCATTTTTATGGCATGAATCCTACCAAGCCACTTTTTATAAGCGTGGGAAAGCTTGCTGAGTATGTTAGGCCAGATTTTCTAGGAATGAAAACCCCCAGAAATTTAAGGTGGTGTTGGACTCATTTAAAGGAAAAGTTCTATACTAGTTGATCTTCTAAATGTTTTGGTCAGAAAACATTCAGCACTTCACTTTTGCTTGGGTTAATTTTGAAACCAGAAATGCAGCCAAAAAGCTCAAGAGCATGAAATAAGTTAGGGAGACTAGTCAATGGCTCAGTAACAGTAAGCTTTACATCATCTGCAAAAAAGGCTTAATTTGTGTTCTGTCTCCACTACCTGGATACCCCTTATGTTCAGGTTTTCTCTAATAGCAATAGCCATGGGTTCAATGCATAACACAAAGAGAAGAGGGGACAAGGGACATCCCTAGCGAGTCCCTCTAGTTATCTTAAAAAGTGGAGATTTGAATCCCTCATATGCAACATATTCTATAGGAGCTTAGTATAGTGCTAAAATACCCTTCACTAATCTGTCACTCAGGCCAAATTTGTTTAAGGTCTCAGCCATATAAATCCAATCAATTCTATCGAAGGCCTTTTCTGCATCAATGGTATTTTCTTTATCAATGACACATCAAGCAAATTTAACATACACCTGGTATTGTCTGGAGCTTCACAGCCCTTAATGAAGCCTACCTGGTCCAGATGTATAAAACCCGGTAAAATTTGGTAGAGTCAAGGGAAATAGGCCTAAAGCTCTTACATTGGGATGGGTCCCTGCCTTCCTTATATCTTACAAACACTTTTGCCTCTAAGAACTCTGATCTCATAGGTTTACCTGGCAAAAAGTAATTGAACATAGCTTGTAAATAAGGTGTTAACGTATCAATAAATCGTTTGTAGTAAAAATTGGTAAACCCTTCCGGACCAGGTGCTTTATGTGACTTAGACTCTTTTTTTGCGTTTTTAACTTCATTTAGGCATATTGATATTTCCATATCTAGTTTTGGGAGGCTAATGGAGGACGACAAGTTATCAATTTGACTTACATGATCTATGGAGCCTGAACTAGGAGGTGCTGAGTATAAATTAGCGTAGAATTTTACGAATGCCTCTGTGATGTCATTTGGCCTGTAAATGGTCCTGTCATTTTCCACCCTTAATTTGGGGATAAATTAGTTCACTCTTTGCTGTTTGAGCTTTTTGGCTAGCATTTTATCTGGTTTGTTTGCCTAAGTAAAGTATTGAGATTGAGTTCTTTGTAACACAGTGACCACCTTTTTTCAGAGAATCTTGTGTAAATCCTGTTTAAGTTTATGGATTTCTCCTTGGGTCTCAGGTGGTCGTCGAGGAGAGGGAATGGCTTGGAGGGCAGATATCCTACCATTTAAAGTATTGATTTGGGCTAAATCTTGATTTTTTAGATAGGGAGCCAATTTGGATACATATGCCTCTCAACACTGCTTTGTGCATGGCGAACACTCCTGTATGATCTACTCATCATCATTCAAGTCAAAGTATTCCACTAGGGAGCTATGTATCATGTCTCTTGTTTCTGTATCATTCAGAAGGGCCGGGTTAGTGCCCATGAGGGAGATCGACCCTTAGGTAGAAGGTCACTTCAAGAAATACTGGTTATTTCATGGTCAGACCATGCAATGGGTCGGATCTCTGCTTCCAACAAGTTTGGGGCTAAATGTTGCTGAATTAAAACATAGTTGATGCGGGAGTGTGAGTCGTGCCTGGCCAAATAATGATGTACCATTCTCCAGGCATCAAGCATATCAAAGTTTTCAAGCAATAACAGACGGAAAATAATCTACCTTTTGCCGGGTCTAAAACCGAATACATGTCCCCACCCGCGACCCATGTTGAGTGTTGCCAGTCAGACAATAGATCAGTCATACTATGAAAAAATTGTCCAGGGGCGTACACATTTAGCAATGAGATTTTATGATCATTGACCGTACCTTGTAACAGGATGAATCTCCCTTCTTGATCTCTACTGGCGGACAAATGTTGGAAATTCAATCTCTTATGTATCAAAATTGACACCCCTCTTTTTTTTCGGAAGCTGTAGAATGGAAGGTTTGTGTGAAGTAGCTCCCCTAGTATTTTGGGATAAAACATTTTTTAAATGTGTTCCCTGAACAATATCTAAACCCAAGCGAGTATATTCTCCTAAGACAATCTTTACTGGACATTATGCAAAGCTATTTTTAATGCCATTACTCACCACCTTGACCGACTGTAGGGTCCAAACTATAAACTTAGGTAGGCAAGCTATCATTAAGCAAAACTGTAGAAGGCACCTTTGCGATGAAACTCCACTCACAGGAAAGGGTAGATAGAACAGGGAATAAGAAGACAGAGAGGAAGGTATCCAGATGACTCGCCCTTGCCAGTTAGTACTCATAATATTTTTGACAGAAAATTTATACTTTTTCGAGTTACCGTTCAGACTATATTTGTGAGCTAGACCTAGGAGTCTAATAGAATATCGATTTTGTGTAACTGAAATTATTTGGAGCTCATAATGTTCGAGCTGTGATAAAACCAATGGAGTTCTAAGTCCGATTTTGCCTCTTTGGCTGGCTCATAGTGATTGAGTGCGGGTAACTCGTAATCAGAATGTGAGTAGCTAATAGAATATGTGGCAATTTTAAGATTTTATGTCTGTATACATTTATGATTTAAATAATAGAATAGGACCCATTGTTCTCAAAAAATGAATATAACAGAATGAAGCTAAAAAAAGTCTGGTCCCTGGAAGAGAAACAAATACAGTGAGCAAGGTGTCCATGTCTGGTTCCCTTATCACCCTTAAGGTGAGAAAAACTAAACAAAAAGAGTAGAGATGCTCATTTGAGAACGAACAATACCTACGTTATTATTATTATTATTTTTATTAACTTTTATTTGTATTGTGCCAACATATTCCGTAGCGTTGTACAGGGGATAAGAACAAGAAAAATACAATATTAAACTTCAGAAAGTGAAGGGCCATGTTTTGAGCTTAGAATCTTAATAAAAAGTGCTTTTTTTCCAAAGCACCCTACAAGATTGCAAGCTCGCTACTTACAATCTAAAAGGAATGAAAAGAGGGAGAGACCAGGGAAGAATAAGGCTAAGGAATAACAAGGGTCAGGTAGGAAGTATGAGAAGTATAGAAAGGTGAAAGGTTCTATTGTTTAATTTTTAATGACCCCTAGTGGTGTGGTGTGATAATAGAAAATATGAGGTCAGGTGACTTTCATGCCTCTATAAATTAAATCTAAATTGGGGTGGGTGGGGAGTGATTACAGGATTTCACCAGAATAGGAGTGAAGTTGGTGCAGAACAAGGGGAGACTGACAGGAAAGCAGTATGGGAACATGGAGATAGGGACAGATAGGATGTGTGAGAGAGAGGAGTGTAGGGGAGAGAATGAAAGAGGCATTGGGAGGCAGGGCCGGGAAAGCCATGTGTGAGGGAGGGGATATAGGTAATTTATGCAGGCAATATATGGTGAGGGGAGAGGGAGGGCACATAGGAAACGAGAGACATTGCAGAGGATTGAGATACAGACAGAAATTATTCTATTTGCCAAGATATAATAAGCATACAGTAGTAATATTGATAAAGACAATAGCTTATGGGATGGGGCAAATTCCATCGTCTTCTCCATACCTTCTATGGATGTTGCCAGGGTCTCAGGATTTCACCAGAGTAGGAGTGAAATTGGTGTAGATCAAGCGGAGACTTCTATGGGGTGATGTTGCCAGGGTCTCAGGATTTCACCAAAGGGAAGGTTCTATAGTTCTGGTTACCTTCTCAGAAAGCAGCCTCTTTTAGCTCACTTGTGCCCTTCACAGGGAAAAATATCCTGTAGTATATCATTCTGGTCTCACTCAAAAGAGTGATCCAGCCTCAAAATACCAGGCAAGTCTACCACGAACAGGAGAAACAGCAAACCCCAGACATACGCAGATGGGATAACTATCACATAGTATACATGGCATTTAAGAGCTGACATAGAGTAACAAGTATAGATCCTACATTTGAAATACAATCAGTACAATATTGTCTTTCTAAGGATGCCGGTGACCAAAAAGATAATAATTATATTGTCAAGCTTATCTACTTAATCCTGCAGTATACAGTGGCGGCTCGTCCATAGGGGCATCGGGGCAAGCGCCCCCCCCCCCCCCCCAATTTATTTTATTGCAGATCACTGCTGTGTGCAATGCTACACTATCTATTGTAGCTATCCCCCTGCACGAGCCACGCTGTGTGATCAGATTACACTACTGCACTTACACTAACCTTTAGACTCTATGAATGAGTCATGACCGTTAATGGATTCCGCCCACCAACCAGGGAGAAGCTATGCATGGGCAGTGAGAATGTATCCATTTCAATGACTGACAGTCTTCCATCATTGACCAATCAATGATGGAAGGTTGTACAGTTGTCAGGATAACCACCTAAGCCCACCCAGACCGTTAGCCCAGAGCGCCCACCAGCTAATAGAGCCTCGAGTTTAATTTTGATTGACAGCTCCTCTGTTAATATAAACCACCATAAGCCAGGCCCAGCCCTCTTTTCGTTTCCTGCCCCCGCTGCTGATACTGGGACCTCCCTGGCTGAAACTACTCAGACTGACCCAACCTACAACAGTAAGTCCTAACTGCCCTGGCCAAACCCCTAGTCCCCCTAATAAACTTAGGGCTACCCTAGTACCCTAACCACCCTGACCTAAGTCTGACCCAGCTACTACCAACTGAGGTCACTTGGTCTTGGGGGTAGGTAAGTACCAAGCCACCTACCTACAACCCTGACCCAGTGACCCCACCCCACCATGGCCCAACTATCAATCCACCAACCAGCCTGACCTAATGACCACCACCCTGACCTAACTACCAACTTGGTAGTTGGGCCAGGGTGGGGTGTGGTCACTGGGTCAGGGTGATAGGTAGGTGGATTGGTAGTACCAAGCCACCGACCTACAACCCTGACCCAGTGACCCACACCCCACCCTGGCCCAACTAGCAATCCACCTACCATACAGTAAAAAAAAAAAACACATAACAAAAAAACACAACAACAATACAGTCCCCCACCCCCCATATTTTTATTCCATTTTTAAAAGTAACAGGCAATGTATCTTTAACATTGCAGTTAAAATAAAAATAATAAATTGCCTGTCACTTTTAAAGATAAAATAAAAATAAGGGAAGGGAAAAAAAACAACAATAATAAAGTAAACAACAGCACACACTTACCTGTCAAATTGACCCCTCCAGCGGTGGCCTTCTGCCCTAGATAGTCGGGCATTCCAATCAATTTTGATTGAAGCCCATGTCCTTCAATCTTGTTAGAAGCCCTTGTCCTCATCTTGATTGAAGCCTTTGTCCATCCATTCTGGCCCATTGCAAGAGGCCTCCACCTAAAAAACCCGACGCTCTGAAAAAAACAAAAAAAACAATCTAATGAAGCTCCTCCTACAAGGAGCTCCCCCGGCGACTAATCAATTTTTTCCCACGCTCCTCTTTTTATTCTATTTTTTGAAGGACTCTGATTGGCTGAAATTTTGATTGATATTGATTTCAACCAATCAGAGTCTTTAAAAAATTAGCAAAGCAAGTATGGAAGCCTGTAAGGGCAAAAAAGGTTAGTGTGAACTTGTATTTATTATACATATTACAGGGCTATTTATGTGATATACTTGTTACAGGATAATATCCTGCAACATGTATAGCAAATAAATAGCACTGTAATATGTATAATAAATAATGTCTAATACAAATACATGAGCAATAATCAAATAATTAATAAAGTACATCAATTAATCAATTAATAAATATCAATTAATATATTTTTTTGTTTTATGTATATTGCTTTATGTGTGTGTGTATATATATATATTGATTGATTTATATATTGATTGATAGATATATTGATTGATAGATATATTGATTGATATATATATATATATATATTGATTTATATATTGATTGATAGATATATTGATTGATATATATATATATATATATATATATATATATTGATATATATATATATATATATTGATATATATATATATACTAGCGAATTGCCCGTCAAAAAATGACGGCAATCAAGTCGTAAGGTAGCTAATGCTGTTTGTATGCTGGTGTGTAATACTAAAATATATAATATATGAATAAATTAATATACTTTACCTATTTTGAAGCATTGTGTTGAAGAGCTGACAATCTGTTTTCATGTTGCTGCAGCATTAGTGGTGTGGAGCTGCTGTGTAAGCGTGATGAATGTGTGCAGTGTAAGAGTGTGCGTGCGCGAGACGAAACCGTTAGCGTAGTGGTGTACTTCCGCATTGACGTAAAATGGCGGGTTATCTGTGTTATGCGTCTTTGCGGATTATCCGTCGGTGCTTCGTGGTGTTTTTCGAGTTTCGGGTGTTGTTTTGCGAGTGTGTTGTGGTGTTTTACGTGTTGAGAGTGCTGTAGCCTCGTTTTCGTTTTTTTCGTCTGCCATTTTTTCTCTCACTTAGCGATTTCATTAGTGTCTAAAGTGTTTTATTTTTATTGAAATTAATGTGTAACTTGGTTTTTTGAGTTGCTGGATGGTTCCTCTTGCTGTAGGTAAGTTTTTTATGTGTGTGTTGTGTGTATTTATTGTGTTTGAAATGTTTGTATGTCGGCGTGTTGCGTCTGATGTTTGCGAGGTCGTAATGTGTGGTAACGTGTCTCGTATGGTGTTTGCGTCTGTAGCCTCGTTTTCATTTTGTTCGGCGGCCATTTTTTCTCTCGCTTATCAAAGTTTTTATTGTGCAAACTCTTTTATTTTGAGCGAAATAAAGGTGTAAGTTGCATTTTTGAAGTCCTGGATGCTCCCTGTTGCTGCAGGTAAGGTTTTTATGTATGTGCTGTGTGTATGTATTGTGTTTTTAATTTTGTAATGTTCGCGAGTTGCGTCCGAGTGTTGCGAGGCCGTAATGTGTGTGAACGTGTGTCGTATGTTGTTTGCGAGTGTCGTAATGTGTGTGTCGTGTTATTTGCGTTGCGACGTGAAGTTTGCGAGGGTCGCAGTTGCTGACATGGAGCGCCTTCGGCGCTCCATGCCAGCAACTGAGGCCCTCGCCCAGTGCCCTCACTTCGTGAGGGCCTTGGCTCGCTGCGCGAGCCCGCAAGCGTTAGCAACAACTCGCATGCTCACAACTATATATGTGATATATATATATTGATATATCAATATCTATATATATATATATAATCAATATATATATTAATATATATATATATCTATATCTACTGTATATATATATATATATATATATATATATATATATATATATATATAGACATATCTATATATATATATATCTATATAATTATATCTATATAATTATATATCTCAATATATATATATTTTTTTTTTTTGTATTTTTATTTCATTTTTTTTAATGTACAGTTTGGGCCTATATGGTTTTGATTGGTTATTTAAGGTTTTTAAGGTGCGGTTGGGGCCTTTTTGGTCACACTTGGTTATTTAAGGTTTCTAAGGTGCGGTTTGGGCCTTTTTGGTCACACTTGGTTATTTAAGGTTTTTAAGGTGCGGTTGGGGCCTTTTTGGTCACACTTGGTTATTTAAGGTTTTTAAGGTGCGGTTGGGGCCTATATGGTCACACTTGGTCTTTTAAAGGTTTTTAAGGTGCGGTTGGGGCCTATATGGTCACACTTGGTCTTTTAAGGTTTTTAAGGTGCGGTTGGGGCCTTTTTGGTCACACTTGGTTATTTAAGGTTTTTAAGGTGCGGTTGGGCCCTATATGGTCAAAATTGGTTATTTAATGTTTTTAAGGTGCGGTTGGGGCCTATTTGGTCACACTTGGTCTTTTAAGGTTTTTAAGGTGCGGTTGGGGCCTATTTGGTCACACTTGGTTATTTAAGGTTTTTAAGGTGCGGTTTGGGCCTATATGGTCACACTTGGTCTTTTAAGGTTTTTAAGGTACGGTTGGGGCCTATATGGTCATACTTGGTCTTTTAAGTTTTTTAAGGTGCGGTTGGGGCCTATTTGGTCACACTTGGTTATTTAAGGTTTTTAAGGTGCGGTTGGGGCCTATATGGTCAAAATTGGTTATTTAATGTTTTTAAGGTGCGGTTGGGGCCTATTTGGTCACACTTGGTCTTTTAAGGTTTTTAAGGTGTGGTTGGGGCCTATATGGTTACACTTGGTTATTTAAGGTTTTTAAGGTGCGGTTGGGGCCTATTTGGTCACACTTGGTTATTTAAGGTTTTTAAGGTACGGTTTAGGCCTATTTGGTCACACATGGTTATTTAAGGTTTTTAAGGTGCGGTTGGGGCCTATTTGGTCACACTTGGTTATTTAAGGTTTTTAAGGTGCGGTTGGGGCCTATATGGTCAAAATTGGTTATTTAATGTTTTTAAGGTGCGGTTGTGGCCTATTTGGTCACACTTGGTCTCATAAGGTTTTTAAGGTGCAGTTGGGGCCTATATGTTCACACTTGGTTATTTAAGGTTTTTAAGGTGCGGTTGGGGCCTATATGGTCACACTTGGTTATTTAAGGTTTTTAAGGTGCGGTTGGGGCCTATATATTCACACTTGGTTATTTAAGGTTTTTAAGGTGCGGTTGGGGCCTATATGGTCACACTTGGTTATTTAAGGTTTTTAAGGTGCGGTTGGGGCCTATATATTCACACTTGGTTATTTAAGGTTTTTAAGGTGCAGTTGGGGCCTTTTTGGTCACACTTGGTTATTTATGGTTTTTAAGGTGCGGTTGGGGCCTATATGGTCACACTTGGTCTTTTAAGGTTTTTAAGGTGCGGTTGGGGCCTATATGGTCACACTTGGTTATTTAAGGTTTTTAAGGTGCGGTTGGGGCCTATTTGGTCATACTTGGTTATTTAAGGTTTTTAAGGTGCGGTTGGGGCCTATATGGTCACACTTGGTCTTTTAAGGTTTTTAAGGTGCAGTTGGGGCCTATATGGTCACACTTGGTCTTTTAAGGTTTTACAAGTTACGGTTTGGGTCTTGAACGTTCTAATTTTTTTTGCTGTTGTTTTCTATCACCCCCAGGTGCAAACTCTTTGTGGAAGCAGATTTGTTTGGAATCGTTGGTTGACTTACTGAACGTGAATACCCCGAGAAGGAGAGTCAACTGTTTGTGAGTATCATTGCTTTGAATTTTCTGTCCATGCGTATAGGTGCAAATTTGATGTTGATGTAGTCTTGTCACATGAGGGTTTGCAATCTGTAATGTATACCAATGAATTCAACACACTGTTATTTTAAAGTAATTTTGTGACATAATATAAATTAATATACTGTGATCTCTTTCTTCTATTGGTATCAGAAATGAATACTATTGACTCTCTACTTGTGAAGCCTTTCGGCACCCTAACCTATGAGGAGAAGGTGGAAGTAAAACGGTTAGGACCTGACCAACCAGAGATAAATCTGCAGCAAATCGCAAGAGATAGAGGGAAGCAAAATATCCGTACTTTCAATATAGAATGGTACAAGAAGAACAACTGGCTTTGTTGTTCTGACGTCAAATATCTAGCAGATAAAATGGCGAAACACAAAACTTCTAAATCTCACTTGGATAACAGGATCAAGTTTGAGATGCTTGGACAGGCGAACATTGCAGTTCAACTGGACCAAGGATACCAAGTCAGTATTCAAAAACACAATGAAGAAGTGGCTAAGAACCGGTACATCCTTTCGAAGATAATTGATTGTGTTCGCTTTTGTGGTGCTTTTGAACTGGCATTAAGAGGACACAACGAAAGTGAAACATCGCTAAATCCAGGAGTGTTTTGAGGCCTGGTGGATTTGGTTGGCAGTATCGATAGTGCAATGGAACAGCATTTGAAGACTGCAACTGTGTTTAAGGGCACGTCCAAAACCGTGCAGAATGAGCTACTGGACTGCATGCTGGAAGTTATTAAGGAAGTGATTCACCAGCAGATTAAGGAAGCCCAGTTTGTGGCAATCCAAGCGGATGAAACAACCGATATTTCCGCTAGGACACAGTGCGTTGTAGTCTATCGCTACATTGACAAGAAGCATCAAGTGGTGGAAAGATTTGATGGCTTCACGGAACTGAAAGCAACGGATGCAGACTCGATTGCCGCTGTTGTGCTGGAAAGTCTGAATACTGTTCTCCCAGAGCCAGAAGACAAGATGAAACTCATAGCTCAAAGCTATGATGGTGCCAGTGTGATGCGTGGAGATCAAGGAGGAGTTCAAAGAAAAATAAAAGACGTGTACCCGAACACACACTACGTCCATTGCTATGCTCACCAACTGAACCTAATAATGGAGCAAGCAGTTTCAAGGATTGGAAGAGTTCAAGTTTTTTTTTTCAACATAGGCGGCATACCATCTTTTTTTTCACGCTCTCCAAAAAAGACTGGAGTTCTGGATGAGGTAGTTGGTAGAAGACTTCCAAGAGGTGCCCCGACACGATGGACCTTCAACGTTAGGACCGTGAACATCATCTACGAGAACAGAGATGCGCTACTTGAGTGTTTCCAGACAATTGAAACATGTCTAAACTTTGATCAAACATCTATACGTGAAGCCGCAGGTTTTGTTGGAAGACAAGAAGTTCCTTAACTTCCTTAAATTATTTCATTTAATAATGCCACATGTTGACATCCTCTATAGTCAGCTTCAGAAGCGAGATACGGATACTGTTTATATCCACAAAGTCACAGAAGACTTTGTCAGCAGCATCCAGAAAATCCGTAATTCTGTTGACGAGATAGAAGCAAGTTTGCCTAGCGATGTAACATTCCGCAGACTGAGTTCGGAGATCTCAACCTTGAGACAACTTTCAAGAGAGGTGACATAGTGGTGGTTCATGCAAAAGAACGTTTTTCATTTTTAAATTACCTAGTCAGTGCCAAACTTGTTCAAAGTGACTTGTATACAACCCATGACACTTGCTTTCCAACCCAAGCTCTGGAAGACACCGTGCAAGCATATCCAATACTGAAGAAGGAACAATTACGCACTGAGCTGTCACTTCAGTATGGGAAGACAGATTTTCATGCTTGTACAAGTGCTGTTGCTCTGCACAAACTTTTACATCAATTGAATCTGCAGAATGATTTCACAGAGACAGTGAAATTATTAAGAATCCTGATTACAACACTGATGACCACTGCAGAATCAGAAAGATGCTTCTCCACATTGAAGAGGATAAAAACCTTTTTAAGAAGCACCATGTCCCTGGAGCGGTTGAATGCATTGGCGATGCTCTCAATGGAAAAGCAACTGATTTCCGAGATCCCAGACTTCAATGAAAAAACCATTGAGAAGTTTAGTTATTTGAAAGATCGCCGTGCAAAATTTAAATACAAGTGATTGAAGCAAAGAAGAATGCATACCCCCAGGGTGTGCAAAGATAAACTGCGTTAAGCAGCACCACCTCACTACCAAACATAACTAGTGGTAAGTAAAGTATGAACGGTGTGTGGGTGTGCATATGAAAGGAGCTATGAAAGGTGTGTGCATGGTCAGTAACAATTGTTGAAGCCTTGGCGTGGTTTGAAGGAATTGGAGGCACTTCCAAGGATAGCAATCACTTCTGTACAGGAAGCCGGAATTTCATGTCTGTACGAGTGCTGTTGCTCTGCACCAACTTTACCATCAATTTAATCTGCATAATGATTTCACAGAGACTGTGAAGCTATAAGGAATCCTGATTACAACACCGAAGACTACTGCAGAATCAGAAAGATGCTTCTCCACATTAAAGAGGATAAAAAGGTATTTAAGAAGCCCCATGGCCCTGGAGCGGTTGAATGCATTGGTTTGAAGAAATTGGAGGCACCTTCAAGGGTAAGTAAAGTTCTAAGAAATGGCACCACCGAACTACCAAAAATAACTAGTGGTAAGTAAAGTATGAATGGTGTATGGGTGTGCATATGGAAGGAGCTATGAAAGGTGTGTGAATGGTCAGTAACAATTGTTGAAGCGTTGGTGTGGCGTTACTGCTCATATGGTTATCCATATGCTAATACAACGTGTTTGTTTGACATTGAGTATTGTGTTGTCTAAACAGAAGTGAAATGTTGTTGTTTTCTTGAATCCCAAGATCCACTGGTTTGGGCCTATACAGTCCTGATTGGTCTTTTTTGGGGCCTATATGGTCACACTTGGTCTTCTAAGGTATGTTTGGGGCCTATATGGTTCCACTTGGTCTTTTAAGGTTTTTAAGGTATGGTTTTGTTCTTGAATGGTCTGATTGATTTGCTTGTTTTCTTTCAACCCCAGGTGCAAACCCTATGTGGCAGCAGATTTGTTTGTACTCGTTCGTCAACTTACTGAACGTGAATACCCTGAGAAGAAGAGCCGACTAATGGTAAGTGTCACTGCTTTAATTTTTCTGTTAATGCGTATAGGTGCAATTATGATATTGCTGTAGTCTTGTCACATGAGTTTTTTCAATCTATATTGTATACCAATGAATTTAACACATTGTTACTTTACTTCTTGACATTGCTGCATTGCTGATCATGTATTTTAATGGGCTTTACAAGTATAATGTCATTGGGCGGGGCTTATAAAGGTCATTATGACGGCAGGGGGAGGAGTTATAAAAACGGGTGTGGTTTGAAAAAAAGGGGATGGGCTACGTTTCGCCCTGGCGCCCCTCCAACTTGAAAGTTCACCAGCCGCCACTGGCAGTATAATAGTTTTAGTTTGTTTTTTTTTACATGTGAGGGGCACAGATTAACAAAACATTGAACTTCATGCTGTAATGTAACAAAATAGGTAAAAAGTCAAGGGGGGTGAACACTTTTGCAAGGCATTGTATATTGACATTATCTTCTTTCTTTGGAATGGCCCAAGAGACAAATTGGATGATTTCCATTGATTTCTCAATCATAATGTTTTACATGTTAAATTAACATGAGATGAGTCAAACATCCTTTAACTTGATTAACAATGGTGTGGGAAACATAATTATAGACCTATACAGAAAATACACTGCAGCAAATCTTATTCTACATCATGACAGTGCACAACCTGCAGCAACCATTAAAACACTACCTATAGTAAAATTCCCAATCCTTTTGCTCCACTAAACAGAATGTATGTGCGTGTGTATTTACCCCCTCCTAAGGCAGAAGGGGTTAATAATTGATATATATTTCTTCATGAAACATAATCCCTAACTGCGCCATAAGGGTCCCATTGGACTACCATAGTTTCTTTCCCCTATGGGGGTCCATATGAATCAACAAGGACCCTAAAACTAGCCATCATGGGATTCAGTATTATACCCATGTCCCCTAATAACAATCCCACATGGGGTTCCCTATTGAAGCCAATGTGGCCTCTACCTACCAACGGGGGGTCCCTATGGACACTAACAGCCTCATTAAATGACTCCTCATTGTTCACTCGGTCCTCGCTAAAGGCCTCGTAGAGCTGTTAGCGAGGGCCGATCCGTCAAAATTTCCCATTGCAGCCGAAAACAGGTCTGAGTAGAACACACACACGTTAATCTATGGGGTGAACCTCGCTATGAAATCCTATACGTGCTGCCTTGCAACATCCTGACCCCCCACTCTACTGCTTGCCCCTGCACCCTAAACACCCCCCATACTGCAGGGGGTGTCTATGGGCATCCCCGCAGCTTCCCCCACATTAACCCTTGCAGCAGGGGTCACCGATCGGCATCGATCAAGACCTCCGCTGCAATTAAAATATAAAATTTCCCGCCGTGGGTCCTTTCAAGGGCCTGCGGCACTCTATTAGCCAGACCCGGCCACGATGGTACTGTAAGTACACCCACGGCACCTAACATTAACCCCCTCTATGCTGGATGTCCCCATCGGGACCCCCAAAGTGTCCCCACATTAACCCCTTGCAGCGGGGGTCCCCGATCGGTAACAAGCGAGACCCCCCGCTGCATGTACAATTAAAAATGTTTTCTATAAAGAGCCCCATGAGCCCCGAGTGACCCCTATAACTTGTGGGGCTCTGTACAGAGCCCCATGAGTCCCTAATGACCCCTATAATTTGTGGGGCTATGTACAGAGCCCAACGAGCCCCTGATTAACCCTGTCACTCATGGCGCTCTATGAAGAGCCCCATGAGTCCCTAATAAACCCTGTCACTCATGAGGCTCTATACAGAGCCCCATGAGCCCTTAATTAACCCTGTCAGTCATGGGGCTCTATACAGCACCCCAGGAGTCCTTAATTAACTCTCTTAATCTCATAAGGGTCTATACAGACCTTTATAGGACACTAATTAACCCCTATAATAACACTATAAGTGCCATGTGGGTCCTCCAGTACCCTCATGACACAAATTCTAAACACTACACTATTAACCCTAACTATACCTCATTAACCCCTTAATCCTAACTATACCCCGTTAACCCTATCTGGACCCAATAATCCTAACTGGGCTTATCTAATCCTAACTGGACCTATCTAACCCTATCTGGACCCAATAACCCTAACTGGGCCTATCTAACCCTAACTCGGCCTATTTAACCCCATTTGGACCTATTTAACCACAAATGTACCCAGTAAACCCTATAATATTAACTCCACCTTTCAACCATGTTAAACCCTACACTACCTACCATCCAAATAAAAACTCTATTAACTATTAATTACAGAAAAAAAAAAACACCTATTTACAGAAAATAATAAAACCTAGAATTACAGAAAATAAAAAAAGGACATTACACAAAATAAAAAACCTACATTACCAAAATTAAAAGAAAGCTGTTACACAAAATTTAAAAAAAGAACTACGCACCTGAAAAGAAAATACATGTACAAAAAACAAATAACATTACATCAATACAATACAGTTACAATACATCAATAAATACAATACAGTTCAAATATACCCCTATCTGCTTTCCATTATCCCTATCTACAATCCATTATCCCTATTTACAATCCTTTAACCCTACATTAACCCTATCTAAAATCAATTAACCCCTAACTACAATCATCATTAACCCCTAAATACAATACATTAACCCTTTAATACAATAAATTAACCCCCTAACTAAAAACATTAACCCCTAACTACAATCAATTTATCCCCTAACTAAATATATTACAAAAAAGCCTAAATCTAGCCTAAAATAGAAAAATAAATCCCACTTACCTTGCCAGATGCCTCTTCAGCAGATCAGCCACCCCTAGGATAAAAGAAACATAACATTTGTAAGAAATTAATAAACACAACACAAACATTAAAACATTCTAAATATTAAACTCACCTTTCCAGCATGTCACCGTCCATCTTCTTGTCTTCTCAGGCTCGGCCCCTGGAACAAAATAACATCACAATAGTACACACATAAACACAAATACACAAAACATAATAAACTAAACATTCTATATATAAAATGTACCTGTCCGCGATGTCCCCATCCTTGTCGTCTTCTGCCCCGGCTGTGCCCTTACCAAAAACCGCTGCTCTAAAAAATAAAATAAAAAAAATAACGGAGCTATTCACTCTGAGAGCTCCCCAATGCTAATGAGGACTCTAGCGCCTCTTACGGTAGAAAATGGTGATGGCGTCTTCTGATTGGCTGAAAAGGCTGTCAATCAAATTTCAGCCAATAAGAAGGTGCCAATGTGTGAGCCAATTAAAATGGGATACATTCCTATATCCCATCAGCTGTCACTGTCAATCAGACTGTAGCCAATCAGAAGGTGTAGATTCCTTCAGCCAATCACCCCATGGGGGTGTTTAACATTCTGATTATCTAAAGACAATAGTTTCTTCTGATTGGTTAAAAAAATTAACAAGTCCATCAGCCATTTAGAATGGCATATAGGGATGTATCCCATTCTGATTGGCTCACACCTTGGTGCCTTCTGATTGGCTGAATTTTGATTGACAGCCTTTTCAGCCAATCAGAAGGCACCATTGCCAATTTTCTACTGGAAGAGGCGCTAGAGGCCTCATTAGCGTAGGGGTCTCTGCAAGTGAGAAGCTCCATAATTTTTTTTTATTTTTTAATGCGTCAGTTTTTGGCAAGGGCCCAGCCGTGGCAGAAAACGACAAGGATGGGGACATCACAGACAGGTAAGTTTTATATATAGAATGTAGTGATGTCGCGAACATCAAATTTTCGGTTTGCGAACAGCGGACGCAAACTTCCATCAAATGTTCGCGAACGGGCGAACCCGGCGAACCGCCATAGACCTCAATGGGCAGGCGAATTTCAAAACCCACAGGGACTCTTTCTGGCCACAATAGTGATGGGAAAGTTGTTTCAAGGGGACTAACACCTGGACTGTGGTATGCCGGAGGGGGATCCATGGCAAAACTCCCACGGAAAATTACATAGTTGATGCAGAGTCTGGTTTTAAGCCATAAAGGGCATAAATCACCTAACATTCCTAAATTGTTTGAAATAACATGCTTTAAAACATCAGGTATGATGTTGTATCGATCAGGTAGTGTAAGGGTTACACCCGCTTGACAGTAACAGACTAATCTCCCCGTTTAATGCACAGCAAACAACCACAAACAGTCCCTTTGCACAACCGCAAACTCCCCATTTGCACAAGGTTGGATACCAAGCTAGCCATGTCCCGTTCCTTGTCCTTACTGATGTCATTGAAGGTCTCTTCCTCCACCCAGCCACCAAGGGTCCCCGAAAGGTAACAACAAGCCCCCTGGGACGCCTGCTGTGTTTGGTCTTCCACCTCCTCAAAGCCCCCTTCCTCCTCTGACTCCTCTTCTTCAGACTCCTCTCTCTGCGTTGCCTCTGTCTGCGTTATTAAAAGGTGTGTACTATTAAGTAGTACTATTCCTATCAGTTTAATCCCTGTTACATCCACTATTAGGGGACGTGTATATGGCATTTATTTTTGGAACAGGGAGATGGAAAAAGATGCTTGGTCGGACCTCCTACTTCAAATTTGGGGCACTGTGTGTGCAATCTAAGGTGCCACCAGATATGAGTGTCACTTTGCACTGGCAAAAGTTGGCAGAGTAGATGCAATAGGCTTCACACACACGCCTGTAGGCAGGCAATTGCTATTCAATCTATTACAGTCAAAAAAGTGTTTTATTTCACTGAGCACAATATAAGCTGTGAGCCTGACACAGGCAGGCAACTGAAATTAGATTACAGGAAAAAAATGGTTGTTTTGAATGTATGGTACACCACCAGGTATGAGTAGTGAAAATAAGCACAATATAAGCTGTTAGGTGTTAGCCTGTCACACACACACTGGCAGGCAGGCATATGCAATTAGATTACACAGAAAAAATATATAAAATAAAATAAATGATGTTCTAGCCCTAAAAAGTGCTTTTTGGGTTGCTGTCCTTGCAGCAGATATCAGATGAGTCCTTCAGGCCTGTAATGGAAGCTAAATACACAGCCTGGCTATCTATTTCCCTATTAAATCTCCAGCAGCTACACTATCTGTCCTCTCACAACGAATGCAGCTTCAGAATGATTCTAAAATGTATGCTTTCCTTCAGATGGAAGGCTCTGGAAGGGAGTGTATGCTGCTGATTGGCTGGAATGTGTCTGCTGACTGTAAGGTCCAAGGTCAAAATTTCCTCAATGATAAAGTATAGGGGGCGAACCGAAAATCGCATGTGTTCGCCGTCCGCTGCGAACGTGAACATGCCAAAATCGCTGCGAATAGTCCGCGGCGAACTGTCCGCGACATCTCTAATAGAATGTTTAGTTTATTATGTTTTGTATATTTGTATTATGTGTTTATGTGTGTACTAATGTAATGTTTCTTTTTTTCCGGGGACCCAGCCAGAGAAGACAAGAAGATGGATGTGGACATGCTGGAAAAGTGAGTTTAATATTTAGAATGCTTTGATGTTGGTGTTGTGTTTATTAATTTCATACTGATTGTATGTTTCTTTTATACTAGGGGTGGCTGATCTGCTGAAGGGACATCTGGCAAGGTAAGTGGGCTTTATTATTCTATTTTAGGTTGGATTTAGGGTTTTTGTAATGTATTTATTTAGGGGTTAGATTGATTGTAGTTAAGGGTTGATGTTTTTAGTTGGGGGGTTAATGTATTGCATTAAGTGGTTAATGTTGATTGTAGTTAGGGGTTAATTGATTGCAGATAGGGTTAATAGATTGTAGATATGGTTAAAGGATTGTAGATAGCGTTAATGGATTGTAGATAGGGGTATATTTGAACCGTATTGTATTTATTGATGTATTGTAACTGTATTTATTTAATGTAATGTAATGTTATGTGTTTTTTGTACATGTATTTTCTTTTCAGGTGCGTAGTTCTTTTTCTTATTTTGTGTAACTTAGCTTTCTTTTAATTTTGGTAACTTAGGTTTATTTAATTTTGGTAATGTAGGTTTTCTTTATTTTGGTAATGTCCTGTTTTTATTTTGTGTAATGTCCTTTTTTTATTTTCTGCAATTCTAGATTTTCTTATTTTCTGTAATTAGTTTTTTTTTTTTTTCTGTAATTAGTGAGGTAATAGGGAATACATTAGGGTGGTAGGTAGTGTGGGGTTTAACAGGGTAGAGGGGAATGGTTAATAGTTTAGGGTATGATAGGGTTTACGGGGTACATTCAGTGTTAAATAGGCCCAGTTCAGGTTAAAAAGGACTAAGTAGGCTTACATGGGGCTAGACGGGTTTAAATAGGTCCAGAAGGAGTTAAATAGGCCAAGTTAGGATTGGATAGGCCCAGTTAGGGTAAAATAGGACTAGATAGGGTTAGATAGGCCCAGTTAGAATTAGATAGGCCCAGTTAGGGTTATTGGGTCCAGATAGGGTTAACGTGGTATAGTTAGGAGGACCCTCATGGCACTTATGGTGTTATTATAGGGATTAATTAGTGTCCTATATGGGTTTATATAGACCCCTATTGGCCTAATGGGGTTAATTAGTGTCCCATAAGGGTCTGTATAGACACTTATGAGACTGATTGGGTTAATTATGGGCTCATGTGGCTCTGTATAGAGCCACATGAGTTATAGGGTTAAGTAAGGGCTCATGGGGCTCTGTATAGAGCCCCATGAGTGACAGGGTTAATTAAGGTCTCATGGGGATCTGTATAGAGCTCCATGAGTTATAGGGGTCATTAGGGGCTCATGGGGCTCTGTATAGAGCCCCATGAGTTATAGGGGTCATTAGGGGCTCCTGGGGCTTTGTATGTAGCCCCATGAGTGATGTGGTAATTTTAGGTGCTTGGGGGGGTACTTATAGGCAGGGGTTAATATTTTTTTTTAGTACGGGTCCTCAAATTTTAAATGCAGCAGGGTGCCGATCGGGAACCCCCGCTGCAAGAGTTAATGTGGGGGATACATTTTAGGTGCCGCGGAGGTCCCAATTGGGGCCCCCATGGCAAGTGATGAGGTGGGAAGCTTGCAAGATCATCTAGCAGACTTTTCACTTCTCCTGTCAGTTTGACTCGTCATCGTGGAACGGCCGTTCAGCGAGCTCATACGTTGCTAGCTGCAGGTCTAATTTAATAGCATCAGTAAACTGTCATATTTCCAGCTCACAGGCTTAACATTCAAACCTTGTTATAACATTATTCTAATTTAATGAGGCTGTAAGAGTGAGAAAAATCAGTCTGTGGTATACCAAAAACTTATTTTATTTAGTGATGGGGTGGCATAAGTGAAGGGGTCAAAACCTTCCCCCTTTTTTTTCAATAGTAACCTTTTACGTTTTTCACTTTTATATATATATTATTTTCTGCAGGCTTCTATTTTCCTAATTGAGCCTGCTTCCTGTAGCTTCTGACTTAACAGGATTTTCCCTTGTAAACTAAATTGCATTCCATAAGACCTAATTAATTCACAGGCAACTGTTTATGCCACCTTCTAATTTTTTAGATAGAAATTTCCAGCATATTAAGTCTCCTCCACCTCAGGAAGTAGATCACTGGTAACTAAAATGCCGCATAATTGCATATAAGCAATAAATTAGAGCCTGTATTATTTTTAAACTCCAAAAAGCATATTGGATATTTTCAAGTGGAATTCTCTAAAAGGGGTTATTTACATTTTTTGTCCATGGTGGTCCTTTAAGGTTTAATGATAAATACATGTGAAATGGTTAAATGCACATAGTACTAGAAACTTTATCAAAGATGTGTATATATGTGTAGATATATATAATTATGTATGATAAATATTAATCCTTCCAAATGTAGAGTGATTGCTCTTAAACAGGGTGTAATCTGTGGCATAGGGGCCTAAAAATGTACAATCACTCTACATTTGGAAGGATTATTATTTATAATACATAATTGATATACACATCTTTGAAAAATGGGTGATTAACATAGCTAACAGGATTTACTTTGCTCTTAATCTGTGGCACAGAGGCCTAAAAATGTAAATGAAAGTAAATCCTGCTAGCTATGTTAATCATCCATCCTAGATAACTTGAGCAAAAAACACTATTAGTGACTGCGGCAAAGCGGAGCCGAAAAGTACGGCAAACAATTCCACGGATATTTGCACTGACAAAAGATTACGAGTTACTCTGCTAGACTTTTACACCAAAACCCTATGCTAATAAGACTTTATGGATCACTCGCAAACCAAGGCAGTGCCATAACTACAAAAAAAAACAAAAAAAGGTAAAATAAATATTATGAGTAGCAAAGACCACTCACAAATGGTTTTAAAACCATTGTGAAGTGCTGCAGTAGCAGTAGCACATTAAAAATGATGACATTTCAACATTATTTGACACCGAACAGTCCAATCTAAACCTATGTGTAATTAAAAAATATGATATTATTATGTCAACTTCATTATAGATCACCGAGGGTAACACACAACCCAGTAAGGGGTTAATACATATCAGAAACCACGTTGCCTGGGAACAAATGTGCTAATGTGTTGTCTATATGCATATAATACATATGTCCTTATATGCGGTCCTTATATGGAAGCACACTCGATACACAAGAGTTACAAAGTCTTGAAAATCCACCTGCCTTTAGTACTGAGAATAAACAGTGCATTCATAAAACTTTCAGAGCATTGAGAAATAAATGTATTATTATTATAACTTTACCACACAATAGCAAACAGAGCCTACAAATAACTCAAAATAAACGTGCGAATGGCTGTGTCTGTAAAATTATTCAAAAATCTTTGTTTTTTAAACTATCAAACTATTGAAGCAGTTATGAAGCACCTTATTCATGAAGATAATAAGTCTTCAATATCTCTTGGAAAGGGCATGTTATGGTGCATTAGCATTATAGACAACATTTTAATTTTTAGTAACTTGTCTAAATAACTTTTTGGTAAATGTATACCAGCCAATTAAAAAAGTAAGACTTATAGTCGGACTACCAGCATGATTTCTTTCTTGGTGGATGCCTAGGACATGTTGCCTTTCTTAAAAGCTGGTACTGGGCCTTCATCAAAAAGGGGCTCTAATAATCTGGGAGCCAGGTTCCAATCTTCACAGACATATTTTGGCAGTTGGGCCCTTAACCATATGTTAAAATATTGTGAAAACACAATTGTTTCATGTTTTAAGTAAACTACAATTCAAATAATGTTAAACAATTAGACAGTGTTAGGAACGTACAAGAAATATTATGATTATGTATGCACATATATCACTGAGAGTTTTAATGACAGACATATTTTTGTTTATAGACAATAACAAGTATGCATGCTCAAACTTGGGTGACATTTCAACAACAGACCTTTTCACTGGAAGATCCCAAATAACTAAACTCAAAATAATGCAGATTTGACATTTTCACATGTGTCACAACTAGTAATTTCTCAATCACTTTAATGTTTTCTGCATTAAAATGTTGTACAGTGGACAATATATTTTAACCCATCTGTACATAATTTATGCAAATGTCAAAGTCCTTAGCTTTGAGTTCCTTCTGGGAGAAAAGTAATACATAAATTAATAATAATAACAAATATTATTATTATCAAATAAAATCTAGATGTATTTCCTTGTTTGGAGGATGTCATCTTCTACCACAATATATCAAGTGCCTTTTCTAACATATGCTTTTGTATCATTTAACCCTTAATAGGCAAAGTTTTTGAAGGATGGTGGATTTGGTGGTGCTGCGATCATGACTATGGACCTTGATGACTTCACTGGAAATTTATGTGGTCAGGGAAAATATTCACTGATCAATCACCTGAAATGGTTGTTGGAAGGTATCAGGCTTAATACAATGTGTATGACATTACCCTGTAAATTCTAGTCATAACAGTACATAGGACTTGTGGAATAGGGGCAATTCATATATATGGCACTTGTAATATCATAGTCCAAGACTGATGAGAATAGCATGGAGGCAATTAGTATAATAAATGATTTGTCTCTTAGCTCAAATATTTTTTTTTTAAATAACGTAAGCTCTAATTTATGTCATATGATAACTGAATAGTAAAGAAGAGTCATGTGTAGGTTCTGAAATGTAATCAATATCTCTCCTGCCTGTTTGGCCACTTGAAATTCTAAAAGGAATAACATCAAAAATTCACATAAACCAACAACCTATTAAATACAAACTTATTATACGCTATACGTGATTAGAAAACATCTAATTTCCCTTTGTATCAAATCTCCAGTCCCTAAACACGATAGTTTGCCCTATCACTACCCTTTCCTGCCCAGACATCGGCCCACATTAAATTCCAAGCCAGTAACCCCAACGTGAAGCCCGTAATGGCTGCATGCTTGAAATTTGGCCGAGTTACTGTGCTATTAAATTAGAAGGGCCGACAGCTTTGCGTGCTAGAATGTAATCAATTAAGCAAGCCCGTAGTTACGGGTTTAGATGGAGCCAATGGAAGCAGAGATCGACAGCATTGCATCACAAGAAAATGGAGGATGGCTTTCAAAGTCCTATGGGGTTCAATAATGATCTACGATCAAACCCACATTCCAGTCACGATGCAATATTATTAGAGCCGCAAATATGATATTGTACCTCATGTAAGTTACAGTATATGTATTAACACATTGATTCCCGGGATTGATAAATCACAAAAAATATACATGAAATTAAGTATTTTTCTGAGCCGATTTGGGGGCTTGAGAATGTTGTGCCATTAATTCTAAGACCTAACATCACTTTCACTTTTAATAATTGTACAGTAGTGTGTTTTTATCCAGAGTACAAGTGCTACGTATTGGACTTGCGGGTCCTCTGGAGCACACGTTGGGCTTTGGGCTCCATTTGCGTGTTATAGGCTTGCTCGCAAGGGACTTCTTTGCAATTTAATAGCTAAATTGAACAAGTAGCGGTTACGGGCTTGACAGATCAAAGGATTTACGGGAGCGAAGTTCAACGTTGCTCAACCCGTAGGCTTTTCCTGGCCCTGCTGCGTCTTAACCCGCAAGTCATCTGAGGGTTGCATTATAGGGCTAATTTCATAGCAAAACAGCCTAAGATCTACGTTATGGGCTACATCTTAAAACATAGCCCGAATTTAATGTTGCTGTTGGCCATCTATTAATACAATTGAATTGCATGTTGCTATTTGTGGCAACAATTACATTTCAAGATCCACTAGCCTTACTACCTACCCAAAAACTCACATTGGGGAGTGATTAGCAGGAATAACATGCCCAGTTGAGAGGTTTCTAAACACGTACCTCCTTCCACTGTAAGTGTTCATTTTTTACCTGAATTTAGAGACTTGGCCAAGAGGAATAATCTTAAAAAAAACTAAAAAAACTATTTACTTAAGAATAGGAACATTTATTATCTATCAACACTAATTTAGATTAGGTATTATTATAACATCTAATTGCATATATCCTTATTTATAGGGAAAGTTTTAAATTCAGCCATAAGGGGTATCTTTGTTTTCACACCTGCAAGTTGAAAAATTTGAATAATAAGACTTTGAGTGGCATTTGATTGCCTTATATTGATTGAGTCACTGTTTGGTGGAGCTTGTGAATTACTGTATACAGGGTGCTAATGTAATCGCAATAATGGCCCCTTCTTTATTAACCAGAGGTCTATACAAAATGTTTTGTTGATATTGTTTTTGTTGATATGTGGGCAGAAAGTTTCACTTTAGAAACCGATTTTTGTCCTTCCATTTTTAGGTTCAGAGACAAACTGCCTTGAAGATCCATGTCAATCGTCTGCATCTCCTCCTGAACTACTCAAAACTGCTGCATCATTACAAGATTCCACATGTAATGTGTCTCCCACAGAAACTATAGCTATCGCCACTACCATGTGAGTTTCTGCCACAGCCATATCTACAACCAGTACTGCTGCTTCCACGTGTACAGATTAAGACTGCTTCCACATGTACAGATTAAGGATCAAAAGTGTAGGAGACTAAACATGGCTGAGCACTGAAAGGTTCCCTCTACACATGGCTCTACTTCTTTGTTTTAGCCTCAGAGTAACCAACCAATAAACGTTCAACCAGAATAAGCAGCCCTGACTTGTATATCTTTGTTTATTCAGCTGGAGGTGAGAGATCTATATTTAGTTGAGAATAGATGTCTGAATTAGGTGGGAAGCTTATATTTCCTAAATTAAAAGAGATGTGAATCTGTCCTGGGTTAGAGGCAGTGGATGGTGATAGAGATAGAATGGATGGTCTGGTGCAAAATAATTTGGGGGCCCCTCTGCAACCTCCTTATGCATCTGTTGAGGTCAATAAAAATGCCAAACAATGAATGAAAATGTTCAGATTGCCCTTATAGTGAGCAGATTACCTTTCTATTAAGTAATTATCAGGCATCTCCATTTATTAAATTAAGATTCTGCATTTACTTTTAACAGCATAGGGCCCATACCCTGTTGTGGGCACCAGTTCTTTGCACCTACTGCACCAGCAGTAGCTCTACCACTTGATAGTGGTGTCACAGTATTAGTGATTGGTAGGAGGAGATTAAAGTAAAAATTATAATTTTTATAATACAGTGAAATTGTTAATATCTCAGTTTTCAGTGGGCTAGAATGGTTTATAGTAAGGGCAGCATACATTTCCTAATTAGGAGACAAAGGTTTCCTGAGTGTAATGAAGAAATGGAGTGTGCATGACCATCACATATTATAATTGTCTAACTACAAATCGTCGTCACGCTGTTTGCGTGGTCCGTATGACTTAGAGATGAGCCTCACGTAGCGAGGCGAGCCGTTAAACTCTGAGCACTTAGGCAATGACCGCCAAAGGCGCTCATTGCCGGCTAGCCTAGCATAGCGAGACGAGCCATTAAACCCAGAGACACCTTTCAAAGACACCTTCCACTTGATCCAATAATAACATCAGCTCTATAGTAATGTAAATATAAATACAGTACTGAAATTATGTAAAGGATGAATCAGAGTACCATGTTTCACTGAAAGATAATAGGAAAATCACATCTAAAAGTTTGGGTGCTCTTACAGGGCTCCTGCATGAATACATGTATGTAAATATTCTACAAAGGGAGCTAGAGTTCTATTACATTACACTGCAGCAAATCCTTACGTAATGTATTGTACCTGCTGCTGTTGGAGATTTATAGCCCTATTAAATTCTAACCTCTATGGAGCTCTTAAACCCAATGTGCTTCAAGTTCTTCCAAGCTGCGTTGCTATTAAATTAGAAAGGGGCTGCGTGCCAGTAAGCCAGTCTCCTCGCACGTTGGATCTGAGCTCGTGCTGCTATCAATTAAGCAATTACATAGCAATGGGTGTGAATTAGCCAATGGCAGGAGAGATTGCCATCATGGCTAATGAAAGCCTGCGTGATCACAAGCAGGCTCCCGACAACAGCCCTTGCAGCGGTGGTCCCAATACAGCAGTTAAAAAAACAAGCCCTGCTAACACAAGCCCCTAAAATTAACCCCCATATGCCATATCCAGTGCAGTGGGGGGTCCTGATTGGGACCTGATTGGAAACCAGGCTGCATTTAAAAATTCAAATCTCCAGCTGTGGGTCCTTAAAGGGTCCGCAGCACAGTATTGTGCAGGGATACCTGGTACCCCCATGGCACCTGAAGTTAACCCCCCAATGCTGGACCCCTGCCGCCTCCCAATACTAAACCTCGCTGCTGGGATCCTGATCGGACCTCAGCGGCAGTCAAAGTGTTACCCCCTGTCGCAGGGGCACTTTAAGTACCACCCCGGCACCACATTTAAACCTATGCTGGGGGTCCCTGCTGCATTTCAAATGTAACATTTCCCACTGCAGGTCCATAGAGGACCGTAAAGATCCTTAAAGGACCTGTGATCACTAAAAATGTAACCCCTGCTGCATGTGTACTGTAAGTACTCCCCCAGGCATTTCAAATTAACCCCATCACTCATGGGGGTTTATACAGTCCCTTGTGAGATTAAAATGAACGCTGTAAGTCCCATAAGGGTATATACAGAACCTCCAGGACCCTTATGACACATATTTTAAACACTACACTATTAAACATATCCCATTAACCCATACTAAGCCCTGTTAACCCTATTTGGACCCAATAACCCTAGCTAGGCCTTTTTAACCCAATATAAGCCTATTTAACCCCCTCAAGGCCTATTTAACCTCATCTCTTATGGGGGTCTATACAGACCCCCATAAGCCTCCATTTAACCCCATCTCTTATGGGGGTCTATACACTACACACACACAAAAATGGACATTATACAAAATAAAAAAAGAACATTATCCAAAATAAAAATAACAAAAATTATATAAAATAAAAAAACCTACTTCACTGAGAATAAAAAAAATCATGCATTACATACATTAATACCCTAGCTACATATACCCTAACTTCATACATCAATACCCCTATCTACATACATTTAACCCCTAACTACATACATCAATACCCCTATCTGACCTAAAACCACCCCCCTCACTAAACCCAAAATAGGATAAATAAGCCAATTTACCTTGCCCAAATGCGACAATGTTTTTCTGGCCTTCGTCCCTTGCATAAGGGCCTATCCTTCATAGGTACAGGTCCGGCACCCCTACGAGAAAAAGAAACATTACAGTTAGTAACAAAATGTAACACAACATATAAACAATACATTCTAGATATTACACTTACCTTTCCACAATATCCCCATCCTTCTTGATGTCTTCTCAGGCAGGGCCCTTGAGAAAAAAAAAAACGACGAGCTAAAAAAATCTGGAGGAGCTCCCTGCCGCAAAAGAGGCTTGAAGTGCTTCTTCCAGTAAGAATTTGGAAATGGTGCCTTCTGATTGGCTAAAAACGCTGTCGATCAAATTTCAGAAGGTGCCAATATGTGAGCCAATCAGAATGGGATACATTCCTATATGCCATTCTGATTGGCTGATGGACCTGTCAATCATTTGTAAACCAATCAGAAGGCACTATTGCCTTCAGCCAATCACACCCCACAGGCTTGAAATTTGCTACATTTACAAAGCGATTCAATTGAAGAAGCCAGCAATTTAAGGACCGAAAGCTGGATCCGTAAACCATGCAGTCGTAAGTAGCATTTCAGAGCATGATCATTTAAGCAAGGCCGTAACTACTGATTTAGAAACAACCAATAGTAAATGAGATCGTCATCATTACGTCAGTAAAAAATGGAGGTTAAACGTCAATCAATTAACGTTTATAGAGCCTATATGCGATCGGACTCGCAATCTGGCAATATACAAAATAATAAAAACTAATGGCGATACTGTTCTAGTCCATGTGGGTGGCCTAATATGTATTAACTCATTGATTCCTGAGACTGATATGACACAGAAATTAAACATAAAAAAATGGATTGCTTGAGACTGTTGTGCAAGTAATTCTAATGTCTTTCATCGCTTTTCTAGTCTTTTAAAGTGGAGTATTGATTTTTTATTTGCATTTACAGTTCTTCGAACAGGTGTAACCCACTTGCGAGTCCTATCTAAGACCCGTAGAATTTTCTTCTACATTTGCCATTTACAGGTGTGAGAACATTTGCGGGCTTGAGGAATTGTAGCAATTGAATGGCGATTTGTGATTGTAACATTTACGTACCAGGAAAGATCAAAGGATTAGCTTGGGTAGGAGTTACGATGTTAACAATTGCAGGGAATTTGAGCTTCTAACCTGCAAATCGTCTGTGTGTAGCAAAAGGATGCCAATTGAATAACAAATTAGTTTACATGCTCCATTACAGGCTCCAGTAAGTTACAATTGCTCAATTGAATAGGGTCCCTAGCTACACAGACACAATGCTGCAGTGATTACTGATTTTAACTAACCCTACTGGAGCTGCTACATAGATGTTACAGCTCTTTAGCTCTAACTCATGTATTCAATCTCTTAGCTGTACAATGTTTAAGCTTCTTGGATTATGAATGATTCTGTCAGAGGAGGATCAGTAGTGTATGAAAACATTGTTTGCATGAACAAATCCCAAAATAAACATTGACGAACTTACTGTAGAGTTTGAAAATTTCTTCAGATTTTATATAAAAATACTGCTTCACCCACACTATAAAGATAAAATATACAGATCCAGCCCCACACACTATAGATATCTACACACAGCCCATTTGCCTACACTATACCCATACACAAACCATTTTCTATAGAAATATGCACACTGCTTTACCTACAATTTATTTATTAAATGTAATTAAATATACATCTTAAGTCCCCCACATATATAAAAAGTGTCCCCCCTGCATGGAATAGTTATCTCCTGTAACACAAACAGGTACATGTTAATTTTGGCATATTTGATCCTGTGTTTAGTACTTCAGATTATCAAAGTTGTCCAGATTGTTTGACAATTATTTAGGACTAGTGAATTGCCCGTCAAAAAATGACGGCAATGAAATTGTAAGTGAGCTAATGCTATTTGGTGTATAATAATAAAATAACTAATAGATTAATAAAGTAATATACTTTACCTATTTTGAAGTAATATCTGCAGGAAGCATTTTGTTGAAGAGCTTCAATCTGTTTTGATGTTGCTACAGCATTAGTGGTGTGGAGCTGCTGTGTAAGCGTGATGAATGTGTGCAGTGTAATAGTATGCGTGCGCGAGACCAAACCTTTAGCTTAGCTGTGTACTTCCGCATTGTTCTAAAATGGCGGCTAATGTGTGGTCTACGTCTGTAGCGGAATATCCGTAGGTGTTTTGTGGTGTTTTGCATGTTTCTTGTGGTGTTTTGCGTGTTTAGAGTGCTGTAGCCTGGTATTCGTTTTGTTCGGCGGCCCGCAAGCGTTAGCAATGGCTCTAGCGGGCTCGCATGCTCACAACTATATATGTGATAGGTGTTTAGATGAAACGATCACCACATGCAGGTTCGTTTTATTAATCATCTATTATTAAAGGCATATTTACGTTTCATGGATATGGATGCATATGATAGAGGAGAATCTGTAGTGTATGCAGTGGCGGCTGGTGACTTTCCAAGTTGGTGGGGCGGAAGACAGAGACCTGGCCCCTCCCTTTACATTGACGCCACCCAACATTATAAACTCCTCCCCTTCACAACATGTTACCCCTATAGGCCCTGTCCACTTACAGACTACACCCATTTGGGTTTTTTCCTGTCACTTCACTTACTTATTATCTTGCTGAGGTTGAGGTGGTTCTGGTTCTGGTCACTATTCTTATGCTGGGAAGTTCATGCATTTTCTTGATGAGGGTGAAGTGCTGCTGGTTCTGCTTACTTTTCTTATGCTGGGAAGTTCCTCCATTTTTTTGATTATATGCAATAATTAAATAAAACACATATGAGTACATAGTAGATCAGGACATAAGCCCTCCTCTCTATCTCTCCCTTCCTCCTTCTTTCTCTCTATCTGTCCCTTTCTCTCTATCCCTCACTCTCTATATCTATTCCTCTCTCCCTGACAATTCCTTTATCTATCCCTCCCTATCAATCCCTCTCTCTATCCCTCTCTTCCTTTTTTCCTCTTTTACTAGTATATAGACTGTGTCTTTAATATTATTTCAAAGCACTAATCACATTGTTGATTTCATAACTTTGCAGGATTGTATACAGCAGACACTATTTTTGCATCATATATACTGATCAGGTCAGGCCATTGGTTCCTTTGGATATCCAGCTGAGCTCTGCATTCCTTGCAGCAAGCACTGGGTTCAGATCACTCACAACGTGTCCTCCTGTAGACTGAAAACATAGCAAGATAATATTAGAATTTGTAATCCTAAGAGGAGCTTTTCATGCTATAAGAAGGTAGGGAGCTCAGTTTTGTAGAAAAAGCATATCCCAGACATGCTAGAATTTACAGAACTCTATCTATCCATCTATCTATTCATCTATCTATCTATCCCTGTACCCTCTCTCTATCAATCCCTCTATCTATCTCTCTCTGTCTACCCTTATCTCTCCCTCTCTCTATCTATCCCTCTCTGTCTACCCTTATCTCTATCTATCTATCTATCTATCTATCTATCTATCTATCTATCTATTTATCTATCTATCTCTCTCTGTCTATCCCTTTCTATCTATCCCTCGCTCCCTCTATCTATCCATTTATCTATTGCTCTCTGTCTACCCTTATCTATCTATCTATCCCTCTACCCTCTCTCTATCTATCCCTCTATCATCTATCTCTCTCTCTGTCTACCCTTATCTCTCTCTATCTATCCCTCTCTGTCTACCCTTATTTCTATCAATCCATCTATCTATCTATCTATCTATCTATCTATCTATCTATCTATCTATCTATCTATCTATCTATCCCTCTACCCTCTCTCTATCTATCCCTCTATCTATCTCTCTCTGTCTACCCTTATCTCTCTCTCTCTCTCTCTCTCTCTCTCTCTCTCTCTCTCTCTATATATATATATATATATATATATATATATCCCTCTCTGTCTACCCATATCTCTATCTATCCCTCTATCTATCCCTCTCTGTCTACCCATATCTCTATCTATCCCTCTATCTATTTATATATCTATCTCTGTCTATCCCTTTCTATCTATCCCTATCTGCATCTATCTATCTATTTATATCTATCTATCTATCTATCTATCTATCTATCTTCTACCCCTCCCTCTCTCTATCTTTCCCTCTCCCCCTCTCTATATATTTATACATACATACATTACAGTGTCATACAAACTCGGTTTGGCTTGTATGTGTTCTTGGCTCCTAAGTGTTAACTATTTTTGTCCACCCCTGAGTATACATATAGTTATATGCATATAAAGAAAAACAGAAATATATATATATATATATATATATATATATATACACACATACAGGAAGTTATATTTACAGTTATACAACATACAAAATACACATATAAAGCATTTTCATAAATAAATACAAGTCATGAGTATTTACATCTATTTACAGCAATACAGAGCATGCAATATATTTACATACAAATACTCACAAAGTAAGCTGCATATACACATATTTACAAACACAACATGCAATATATGCAAATATGTTCACACATAAACACAGTATGCAGTATATATACATATAATTACACACATACTCAAAGCCTGCAGTATACCCATATATGTAGATACAACATACAAAATATTCATATATTTACACACAAACACAGCAATAATATATATATACACACATAAAACAGAGCATGCAATATACATATATTGACACACATACACACACAGCATGCTGTATACACACATGCCATGCAATATATACATACATTTATACAGAAACAATCACACCTAGACAGAACTGACAAGTAGCTTCACTGTGAGAGTGACTTGGGATGCTGAGGAGACTAACAGAATGTAGTTGTAAGTTCTATGGAATAATAAATAAATAAGAGCCTGTCTTCAATACTTACATTTATTGTGACCACCTCCTGATACATATGTTGCTCCATGCTGCTCCTTTAACTTCTCCCTCACACACAGCTACGCATGTGTCTATGAGGTAATGTATGTGCTCTGCAGTGCCTCTAGTGGCAGGAATGATTGGACGCTGCAGTCAGACGCCCCAACAGCTTTTAATCAGGCTGCACAGGGAGCTCTGCTGAGCCTCTCTTCCATGTTGCAGAGCCCTATCTAGAGGCTTTGGGCGCCGTCCCAGTAACTCAGTGGCTCCAACTTCAGGTACCTGACTGCATGACAGCCGCCGTGTAAATGCATTACACAGACAATGTTTTTTTGTTTTAATGTATGTTTTTGGGGGGAGGAAAATGAAAGAGGGAAGGGAAAAAGATAACCACTGTCTGTTAGAATTATAGGAATAAAGAATAAAACAAATTGGAGAATAAAATATGCTTTTATGGACTCTAATTTGGGAGGGCGGTTGCCCAGCTGCCCCAATGGACCAGCCGCCCCTGAGTGTATGAAAAAATAATCAATCAAGCAGTTGATTGTCAGCATTAAAACCCCTACAAATCCCTGCATAAAAAGCTTAATATTCATAATTCATTTTGGGCAATAACAGGTATCTAATATATTTTATTCATCTGTGATAGGAAGGAATCATGGGATGTGTAGTCCCCTACATAAGGAAGCAGCAAGAGCTAGACGTTGTGTGGATCTTTGCATTGTGCTACTAATGGCTTGAAGGTTAGTAAAGGGTTATAATCCATAACCAAATACAGCATTTCTATTGGGAGGTTCACTGTGCATATGTTAGCAGCTCTGGGGCTGTGGAAAACAAGTTTTAATCACATATATAGTTGTGAGCATGCGGGCCGTTACGCTTGCGGGCTCTCGCAGCGAGCCGCGGCCCTCGCATAGCGAGGGCAGTGGGCGAGGGCCTCAGTTGCTGGCATGGAGAACTGCTACCCTCGCAAACTTTACGTCGCAACGCAAACAACACGACACACCAATTACGACCCTCGCAAACTTTACCTCGCAACACAAACAACATACGACACACGTTAACACACATTACGACCTCACAACACTCGGACGCAACTCGCGAACATTACAAAATTCAAAACACAATACATACACACAGCACATACATAAAAAACTTACCTACAGCAACAGGGAGCATCCCGGACCTCAAAAAACCAACTTACACCTTGATTTCACTCAAAATAAAAGAGTTTACACACTAAAAAATTTGATAAGCGACAGAAAAAATGGCCGCCGAACAAAACGAAAACGAGGCTACACACGCAAACACCATACGAGACACGTTAGCACACATTACGACCTCGCAAAAATCGGACGCAACAAGCGAACATAAAACACAATAAAAACACACAACACACACATGAAAAGCTTACCTACAGCAAGAGGAACCACCCAGGACCTCAAAAAAGCAAGTTACACCTTCATTTAAATAAAAATAAAAGAGTTTAGACACTAATAAAATCGCTAAGCGAGAGAAAAAATGTCCGACTAACAAAACGAAAACGAGGCTACAGCACTCTAAACACGGAAAACACCACAACACACTCGCAAAACACCACAAGAAACTTGCAAAACACTACTAAGCACCTACGGATAATCCACGAAGACGCATACCACAGATTACCCGCCATTTTACGCCAATGCGGAAGTACACCACTACGCTAATGGTTTCATCTTGCGCACGCACAGTATTACACTGCACACATTCACCGCGCTTACACAGCAGCTCTTCAACACAATGCTTCAAAATAGGTAAAGTATATTCATTTATTAATGTAATATATATTTCATTATTACACACCAAACAGCATTAGCTCACTTGCTAGTTTTAAATAATTTTAAATAAAATAAATCTATTTGTTTATAGAATGGCTTAATGTAATGTGTGTTTCTGATTTAAGAAGCATGTGTTAGATTAGAAAAAGGTAAAAACAAGGAAACTTAGAAATATCTTTAATGTATTGGCCATGCTTCTCATGAATTCTGTTCATGTTTACAATGCACTTTTGAATTATAACCACTTTTAAAAAGAAATAGCTAAAAAGAAACCAAACAACTAAAAAAGCATATTTGTTTCCAGTATCAATACACAATGCAATAAATGTGAATTTTGATAAATTTCTCAAATCACATTTTCAGAAAAATGACATTCTATTGCAGCTTTTAATATTTATTTTCATGAAAAAAACATCTAAATGTGTGTATTGCAACACACACATATTCCTTACCACAGTTATAACTTTCACTGCTTAATTATTAAACAACTAGCGACTTGCCCGTCAAAAATGACGGCAATAAAACCTGAAGCCTGGCAATGCTGTTTGCCACACAATGTAAGCCTCTCCCCCTCTACTTTACTGGCCTTGTGATGAGCGCCTTTGGCGCTCATCACAGGCCTTGCAATGAGCCCCTTTGGAGCTCATTACGAGTCTCTCCCTCTGTCTACTTCCTCCCTCGTGTCTTATTTCCCCCCTCCTCTCCCTCCCTTGTGTCTCCTTCCACCTCGTCTACCTCCTTTGTATCTCCTGCCCCCCTGTGTTTTTACCTCCCTCTCCCTCCCGTGTCTCTAAACCCCTCCCCTGTGTCTCTTTCCCCATTCTCTCTCCCATGCATCTCTTCCCTCCCCTGTGTCTCCCCCAACCCTCCCCTGTGTCTGTTCCCCCCTTGCCTGTGTCTCTTTCCCCCTCCCCCTGTGTCTGTTACGGCCTTCCTCGTGTCTCCATTTCCCTCCCTTGTGTATCTTCCCCCCTGCACTCTCTCCCCAGTGTCTCTTCCCCCTCCTCTCACTCCCCTGTGTCTCTTCCCCCTCCTCTTTCTGTGCCTCTTCCTCCCTGTCTCTTCCCCCTCACCCTCTGTGTCTCTCCCCACTCTGTGTCTTCCACCCTCTCCCTCTGTGCCTCTTCCCCCGCCTCTCTCTGTGTGTCTCGCCACTGTGTCTCTTCACCCCTTCCTCTGTCCCCCCCCCCCTCTGTGCCTCTTTCCCCCTCTCTCTGTACCTCTTCCCCCCCCTTCCCTCTGTGTCTCTTCCTCCCTCACCCTCTGTATCTCTCCCCCCTGTGTCTCTTCCCCCCTCTCCCTCTGTGCCTGTTCCCCCCGGCCTGTGTCTCTTTCCCCCTTCCCCCTGTGTCTGTTCCCCTCTCCCCCCCCCATTTCCCTCCCATGTGTATCTTCCCCCTGTTCTCCCTCCCGTGTGTCTTTTCCCCCTCCTCTACCTCCCCTGTGTCTCTTTCCCACCTATCCCTCTGTGTCTCTCCCCCCTCCCTCTGTGTCTCTTCCCCACTCTCCCTCTGTGCCTCTTCCCCACTCTCCCTCTGTGCCGTGCCTCTCCCCCCCCTCTTCCCCACTCTCCCTCTTCCCCACTCTCCCTCTGTGCCTCTCCCCCCCTCTTCCCCACTCTCCCTCCCCTCTTCCCCACTCTCCCTCTGTGCCTCTACCCCCCCCCCCCTTCCCCACTCTTTCATCTGCTCCCGGGCCGCGCTGCGCGGCGCGCCGCGCTCTGCGCATGTGCGGCGCGCTGCGTTCTGCGCAAGCGCGGCGGGCTGCGCTCTGCGCATGCGCGGCTCGGGCGCAGAGCGCGGCTCGCGCCGCGCTCTGCGCATGCGCAGCTCGCGACGCTCTCTGCGCATGCGCGGCTCGCGACGCTCTCTGCGCATGCGCGGCTCGCGACGCACTCTGCGCAATGCGCAGCAGTTTATAATTGTCTAACTGCGATTCGTCTGAAGCGTGACGACGAATCGCAGTTAGACAATTATAATATGTGATAACTACATTATGTTGAAATTTTGACAAATGAATTTAGAAAAGAAAAACTTGGCAATGACAGAAACTGAACAAAAGAAGAGAAAGGAACACCTATATATCCAAACTGGTTTAGGTAGGGTAGTAATTAATTAATTATAATTCAAACATTTTTCTCTGAATAAGTAAAACTTCTCAATTTATTCAATACAAGTACGACATGTTAAAAACAATTACAATTAACATAGAGCAGCAAAGAACACACACCAGAACACTGAAAGAAGTTAAGTATAATAATGTAATTGCTATAGAGACACCGCAAAAAACCAAAACATTTTAATATAACCTAAATAAAAATCAAAGTGATAAAGTGCACAGTGCTATACAGTGATGAATCAATCAAAAATGTATACTATTCTGATTTGGTGGTAGCGGAGCCCACCATTTACTCCTTTACACTAATTCTAAATATACTATCTGCACAATACCTGAAAAAACTAAATAAACTAATCCTAATGGTGCTATGCAAAATTAGATTTATATAGTAAGCAAATATTTTAAATCAAAACTATTGTAATAATTGTGTTAAGTAGATATAATAATAATATAAATATGTAGCAGTATACTCTAAATTTAAGCAGTTTTAATAATCTATCTTGATTATCATACAGGAAAAGATTATTATATCAGAATATATCTCAATAGCATAATTGTCTCCTTATATATTATATAGATCGAAATATCATTATTATCCAATCTCTTAATATTTAGAGATAGTGTTCAACACTTCTCTATATATATTTTCATAACAATTATACAAGGACATGATCAAAAGGTTACAATTGACAAAGAAATATAACTATGACTGTATGTTGATGTTTGCTTACTATTATATATGCGAGTTCTGTGACTCCATCGCTGTCAATTTGGCGCCAGTAAACGCTGAACTCCTCTCTAGTTCCTGGGGACGTCACTGCTGGGAGACAAGGCCGACGCGCCAGTTTCGCGTCACTTCCTCAGGGACATATTGGAAGTGGGCAAATGCCAGTTTATAGTAATGCTTGTAATTAGATAAGGAAGTGTCAGCATTTAACCCTATAGTATCCAAATGATTCTCACAATATAGATTTCCATTGTTGTCCATCAAACATGATATAGTAACAATAATAGCAATCATCTAGAAAGAAATTATAAATAAGCATAATTATTTAATAGATATATAAATGTTCAAAGCATAAAACATGTTTAATGAATATATATCAATGAGTTAATTTACATATTATTGCACATCCTATCATTGGATTGGACTTCATATATTTTTACTAATATAAGTATAACTAAGTTATATCCTATTTACTATATAATGATTATTAAATCATTAAATACACCTTTCATGGAATTGAGACAACCCTTACTTTTGATCCAAATATAGTATTATATATTTTATGTTTCAACCTGAAAATTACAGTTCTAATGACAGAAACTGATCCAATAGTTTTATCACTCTCTCTCTGTTACTCGATTTTTCACTCCCTCATTCTCTTTTCATTTCAAATATTATCTGCCTTCAATCCTGTCACTACTGCTACTTCAATTGGGTTTACCCAGAATCTGGTTCTGACCCATCCAGCAGCTTGTGTGGGTTATTGTAGATTACCCTGAAAGCAGGAATAAACTCAGACCTATATTTAATCACCACACAGGACCAAGGGACCATGGCACCAGGATAGCAGAGTCACCGACTATAACTCTAGTCAATCAGATGGAGCATCAATAAGCCAAATGTATAGGATTGTCCCTTCCCCAGAATTAATAATACATGTAACTTATGTATAACCAAACTGACAACAACTTTATTGAACCACAATGTAGTTTATTTATAGCATACGTGGACCAATTACAAGAGGTTTATTAATCTTGCCACCTGGTCAAATTACTATCATGTAAAGATTATTAATTACCAGCTTGAGAGTTAGTCAGAGTTTTTTCTTCCTGCCTTTTAAAATTGATAGGGGGTTTAATTAACTCCCCCCTAGTGAGAAGAGTCTACAAGGTGGTGAGGAAATTACCTTGGCTTCTCTCTATACTCTGTAGGGGGTACTAGCCATCAAAAGACAGAGACAAGACTTTTGAGTAGATGCTCTGTTTTTACAATTAGGGTATTTTAACACTATTGTCTCTCTTGTTCCCTTTGTCAGGGAGCCAAATGACCAGAGGCAGAATATTGTAAACCTGCTCTCCTTCCAGATTTATTATCTACCTAAACCCTATTTTCTGTAATCCCCACAGGCCTCACCTCTTTCCTGTCCTGGCAAACTTCTGGTCACCTTATAACTCTGACCCTACACCCCGAGGATTCAGGCGACATGCTCTTTTATATTCCTCATGTAAAATCTGTCATTTTGATACTAAACACGATATGGGGAATCTCATACTTAACATTACATACTGTATATAAGTCATATATGTTATAATCATACCACAGGCCACGTTAATTCAGGGCCTCTCAATAGTCCAACAGTCCCCAAAAGTCAAGGTAGCCCCTCTGGGCATGACACATCCTTATTAGAGCTTCCTTCTTTGGAACTATAATTTGCCTCAAGTCTTTCTTTCCTATGTCGCAGCAAGAGAAATTTCCCACTGTCCTGAAAATAAAATCATCTGTAGTGATACTTTAATGTTGTTAAGGTGTGACTATCTGGCTGTTTTCCTGGAAAATACTCCTTCTAGCTATTTTATTTCGAGGAACAGCTGGGGATACAGTTCCTTCATGTAAATATACCATTTTTCAGTTTTATGCTGAATCTGTAGTAGCAGATATTCTTTGAATTTTTAGTATAATTTATAATTTCAAACCAAATAGAAAAAACTTTATTGAAGTAATATGAGATTATTTTAATGCTGTAATAATAATAATAATAATAATATAAATGTAATCTTTAATTTATTTAGTTTTGTTTTACTGGGTCATAGTTATGTTACCTTACATACAATTCTGCTGTTTAAGGGTAGCTAACATCACTAAACAACAGTGCTGCAGAGCTATATAACTAACATACAGATATATTTAGCACTTGCTTTACGAACAATACACAGATCCCCTTGATGAGGGATGTGTTATTCTGGCACAAGTGTTTTTGTGCTGTCAAAAATGTTACAACAAAAATTATATATCTTATTCCAAGAAGAAGCATTTATAAAACATGTTAATCTTTTATAGATAGAATCTTAACACATTTTTAATCAAGATTGGCACATTTAGAATGTAGTCTAAAAAATGTAGAACCATAGTAAATTCCAGTCCCGTAAGTCCAACGTGAAGCACGTAATGGCTGTGGGCTTAAAATTTGGCCAAGTTACATTGCTATTAAATTCGAAGGGGCTGTGAGTGACGGGTTTGAGACGCAAATCGTAGCTCGTTCTTAGAACGTTGCATTTGCGGCCTTGTTAGATTGTTAGCTTTACGTCAGTGAAAAAGGGGAGACCCACATTAAGATCGGACCCACATTAAACAATAATGCAATATTAATAAAGCTGTAAATATGATGTTCTATTATATGCGAGTTACAGTATATGTCTTAACACATTGATTGCGGGGATCAATATAACAAGGAATATTAACATGAAATAAAGCATTTTTCAGGGCCGATTTGCGGTCTTGAGAATGTTGTGCTATTAATTCTAAGGCCTAACATCACTTTCACTTTTAATAAATGTACACTAGTGTGTTTTTATTTGCATTACAAGTGCTACGTATTGGTCTTTACCCCCCTTACAGGACCTCTCGAGCACACGTTGGGCTTTGGACTCAATTTGCGTGTTACGGACTTACTCACGAGTGACTTTGTTTTAATTTAATAGCATGATTGGAAATGTAGAGGTTAGGGGCTTGACAGATCAAGGGATTTACGGCCACAAAGTTCAAGGCTATTTTCAGCTCTCCTGCGTCTTAACCAGCAAGTCCTCTGCAGGCTGCAAGAAGGGGCGCGTTATGGGGCTTATTTAACATGTAAAATTGGAGTTACAGGCTACTTTTAAAATGTGGCCCCAATTTAATGTGGCTAGTATTAGGGGAAATTGCCATACTGCTGTTGAAACTTTGAATAAGAGCATGCAGAAGTCAAAATATTTGGATAATTTGACAGTTTACTGAAATTGTAGTGTAATCATAAGAGGAAGGATGTGTCCGAGCAACACTAAATATTAATTAGTTAGGAAGTTACACCCATATCTGAAAGTTCAATAAGCTTTTATGATTCTGGGAGGGAAAACAATAATTTATATGTTGGATTTTTATTAGGGTAAGGTAATAGTACTTTCTTTGAGAAAAAAAAACTAAAATATGTTATTTTATATTATGAAATTTAATTATTTTGAAACTGAATGGATATCCATTGCTGTCAGTTTCTAGATCACACATTGAGCTTGTGTCTCACAAATCATTTAAAATAGTTATCTGTAGTTTTTTTCAAAATTAATCTATATTTCCTGATATGTAAATCCAGGAATTCAAATATCTTGAGATGAATAATGTACGTGATTACAAGTTATGATGGGAATTATGGATAAATATGTTAATTTTGTGAGTATATAATGCATCTTGTACAGTATTTGCTTGTATTAAAACTTTGAGACACACTATGTTTTCTTCCTTTTTGCTTTCCCTTCTTTCTATTTACAAAATATGTTTTTCTCTGTTATAAACATTGATTGATTGTTTTATTCTCTATTTATTCTTACAGTAATTCACCCCACCCCGTCTCTCAGAAATATAACACTTCCTTATCGTCTCATCCTCTGGTCCTCAGGCTTTAAATGCAATGGAATAGACTTTCTTTCTGCACTTTCCTTTACACATTAATTAAATAAATCGCTTCACACACACACAAATATATATATATACTAGAATATTGCCCGTCCAAAAATTACGGGAATTAAATTGTAAGTGAGCTAATACTGTTTGGTGTATGGTAATCAAATAAATAATACATTAATAAAGTAATATACTTTACCTATTTTGAAGTAATATATGCAGGAAACATTGTGTTGAAGAGCTGGCAATCTGTTTTGATGTTGCTGCAGCATTAGTGGTGTGGAGCTGCTGTGTAAGTGTCAACAATGTGTGCAGTGTGTAGTGTAAATATTGTGCGTGCGCGAGGAAAATCCGTTAGGGTAGCTGTGTACTTCTGGATTGTCTAAGTTAGTGTTCTAAAATGGCGCGAGGGCCGCAGGCTCGCTGCGTGTGGCCGCTGCATTAGCATTGGCCCGCATGCTTACAATTATATATGTGATAATGAGGTATATATAGTAATACAGTGTTATAATAAGACAATGAGGTATAAATAGTAATACAGTGTTATAATAAGACAATGAGGTATATATAGTAATCACATAAATAATTGTGAGCATGCGGGCCGTTATTATTTATTTGATTACCATACACCAAACAGCATTAGCTCACTTACAATGTCATTCCCGTAATTTTTTGACGGGCAATATTCTGTATTACTATATATACCTCAGTATCTTATTATAAAACTGTATTACTATATATACCTCATTGTGTTATTATAACACTGTATTACTATATATACCTCATTGTCTTATTATAACACTGTATTACTATATATACCCCATTGTGTTATTATAAAACTGTATTACTATATATCCCTTATTGTGTTATTATAACACTGTATTACTATATGTTAGGTATTTTAATTTCCTCATTATGAAATGAATTAGCTAAGAATATCATGATTATAAAAAGTATATTAGCTTGTTTCTTGTCTTGTATATTACTAGAATGTTTAAGTGCGTCATCTGTAGAATGTCTACGTTAATGTTCTTTAAAACATCTGTTTCCTATATCCTGTCTTTGTTTCAGATACTACTGAGACAAGGTATCTATAGGAAGCCAAGATTAGATAAGGATCGTTTTGCTGAGTTAGACAGAAAAAAAGACACTTGCTTGCAAATATGTATTTAACACTATTTTCAACTAGCTGTGACGTGTGTTATGCTATATAAGATTCTGCCGCCCAAATAAATTTAGAGACTATTCTGATGGCACTCTGACTTCTGTGCATTATTTTCTCTCATTATATCTTGGTACTCAGATATAATTGATACACACATCAGAATACATGATTACTCACTAATCTGATCCTATCACTATATATACCTCATTGTGTTATTATAACACTGTATTACAATATATACCTCATTGTGTTATTATAACACTGTATTACTATATATACCTCATTGTGTTATTATAACACTGTATTACTATATATACCTCATTGTGTTATTATAACACTGTATTACTATATATACCTCATTGTCTTATTATAACACTGTATTACTATATATACCCCATTGTGTTATTATAACACTGTATTACTATATATACCTCATTGTCTTATTTTAAAACTGTATTACTATATATACCTCATTGTCTTATTATAAAACTGTATTACTATATATAATACAGTTTTATAATAAGACAATGAGGTATATATAGTAATACAGTTTTATAATAAGATACTGAGGTATATATAGTAATACAGTGTTATAATAAGATGGGGAATGTGATGCACAATTAATAACCTAACAGAAGTACACATAGTGTCAGATGCCTCCCAGCAGCCCCCAAGGCCCCACTCACCCACGGGGGAGATGTAGGAGGGGGTGGTGTTATCCGTGTACCGGGTCAGGATTCAGGTCTTGCCAACATCAGAGTCACCAGTCATCACCAGCTTGGCCACCAAGCTCGCTGTCTCCTGCTTAGCCATACCCCTCAGCCCGGTGTCACAGCTTGTACATAGTGCCGGCTAAGGTGTGTGAGTGGGACTGTAACACGGGCAGAACTTCCGCATTGTGATGCCTCAGTGTGCAATACCTCCTCCTGCAGCTAGATAGTGGGCAAATACGGGCCAGGAGGGACCAGTGGACATAGTGCAGAAGTACAGTGACTGACAGGGACAGTAGGGACATAGTGACTGACAGGGACAGTAGGGACATAGTGCGTGAGCATAGGGACTAACAGAGACATTAGGGACATGGGGACATAGTGCGGGAGCATAGTGACTGACAGGGACAGTAGGGACATGGGGACATAGTGCGGGAGGGCCGCAGCTTCGCAAGGGCCACAGTTGCTTATGCTGCAGGCTTGCGTAGCGCCGCAGTTGCTGGCAAGGAGCGCCTTCCGCGAGCCCGCTGCTTTAGCAACGGCCCGCATGCTCACAATTATATATGTGAGATATCTAATAGTTGTCAAACTGCGAGACGTCATAACACTTTGCGTGGTGCGAACGAGAGGCGAGTCGTTAACCGGTAGACGAGACGCAAAAAATTACAAGATTAGCGGCCGAACTGCGAAAATGAAAAAACAATAAAAACACACTAAATACACCCCAAAACATTACAAAAGCATCGCAGACAGCACGGGGCAACAGCAGTCTGAGAGTGAGGTGGAGCACGATTAAACTTGATTTAGATGATTTTCGCCACTTGAAAATCGCCTAAGCAAGGAAAAAAATGGCCGTCTAAAAAAAATGAAAACATGGCTACACGACCACGGACCGTGCAAAACACTGCCAAACGTGTAGCACTTTACAGATCACACTACGACCTACAAAATACACTATTACAAAAGCCGGAAAATGCTCATGAGACGTGTAACACATTATTAACATTACGAATATACAATGCTGCTTTACACAATAAACCAACGGCTTTACCTCGCGCACGCAGCCTATTTAGAATGAACACTTGGAACATTCATTACACTTTATAAGCAGATCTCCAACAGTCAAAATGTATATTTGCTCACTGCATATATGAATTATAAATAATTAAAGTATATTAATTTATTTAAAAAATCATTCATTATTACTTAACTACATATACATAGAAATATATATCTCTCTTTCTCATGACTCATCAAGGTGCTCACAGGATCAAAAGTACACGACAGGAGAGGCTCGCAATGAGCGCCGAAGGCGTTCATTGTGAGGCATGCGATGAGTGCCAAAAGTTTGCATTCTGTGTCAAACAGCACTCCCATGGCTTTAAATTTTATTGCCCCATCGTTTTTGACTGGAAAGTTGCTAGTATATATATATATATATATATATATATATATATATATCACATATTATAATTGTCTAACTGCGAGTTGTCGTCACACAGTTTGACAACATCCTCCCTCCTTCCCCGCATCATCCTCCTCCTCACCCCTTATCATCCTCCTCCCTCCCCGTTATGCTCCTTCTTTCCCCCCCTCTCTCCTTTCCCCTCTCTCCTTACTCTGATGTGATGCTTCTCTCCCCAGCAGCATGTCTTCTTCCTGTGAGCGTCCGGCATATGTTAATGACATCACGCAGGGCCCTCTCTTCTCTGCTGTTCACTTAAGGTGGATTCCTATATATTGAAGCATACATGCACTTTTTCTCTGCTATGTGTAAATTATCTCCTGCAGTGCTACTGTAATAAGAGATTCAGTACCCCTTCAGATCCTGTATCCTCTGGGACCAGCATTCAGACAAAGTCCCACCCCTGCCTCTCTCCTCTTCTGTTCACTTAAGGTGGATTACAATATATTAAAAGCATACATGCACTTTTTCCCTGCTATGTGTAAATTATTATATAAGTTGTGAGCAAAGGAGTTGTTGCTAATGCTTGCGTGCTCCTTGCCAGCAACTGCGACACTCGCAAACTTTACGTCAGAACGCAAACAACATACGACACACGGCGTCGAAGGCGCTCCATGCCACCAACTGCGACCCTTGCAAACTTTATATCAGAACGCAAACAACATACGACACACGTTACCACACATTACGACCTTGCAAAAATCGTCTGCAACCCGCGAACATGAAAAAATGAAAAACACAATAAATGCACACAGCACATACATAAAAAGCTTACCTACAGCAAGAGGGGGCATCCAGGACCTGAAAAAATTAAGTTACACCTCAAAAGAGTTTAGACACTCAAAAATTCTCTAAGCGAGAGAAAAAATGGCCGCCGAACAATACGAAAACGAGGCTACAGCACTGTAAACACGCAAAACACCACAAGAAACACGCAAAACACCACAAAAGACCTACGGATATTCGGCAAAGACGCATACCACACATTACCCGCCATATTACAACAATGCAGAAGTACACAACTACGCTAACGGTTTGGTCTTGCGCACGCACACTATTACACTGCACACATTCATCACGCTTACACAGCAGCTCCACACCACTAATGCTGCAGCAACATCAAAACAGATTGTCAGCTCTACAACACAATGCTTCCTGCATACATTACTTAAAAATAGGTAAAGTATATTAATTTATTAATGTATTATTATACACCAAACAGCATTAGCTCATTTACAATTTCATTGCCGTCATTTTTTGATGAGCAATTCGCTAGTATATATATATATATATACTATAAATATGGCACTTGAGATTCCACTGATGCATACTTTAGCTGTTTTTTTTTGTAGAACACAGGGAAAGTAACAAAATATTATGCAATAATAAAAATAAACGTTTTCTATCAGAGATTTTAACTTCACATACTATACATAATTATAGCCATTCCTCCTTGCAATCCTGAAAACAAGATATTACAAGAAACTGAATAACCAACTATAAAAGTATTTTCACTTAATTGCGAGCCTCGCCATGCATGGCAAGGCCGGACAATGCAAGCCTACCTATGCATGGCTTCTCTCTCTCTCTTTACCTCCTTCTGTGTCCTCTCCATCCCTCTTCTCCCCTCACCTTCTCTCTCCTCTCATAGCGGGCCTCCCGTCACAAATGCTGGGATAATTTTTTTTCTCTTCCCCCCTCTCCTATGTCTTTTCCCCCTTCTCCCTCCCCTGTGTCTCTTCCCCCTCCCTCCCCTATGTCTCTTCCCCCTCTTCCCCCCCTCCCCTGTGTGTTTGCCCACCCCCTAGCAGACAATCTCACTCCCTAACGGAACCTTCCTCCCTCTTCCCCCCTTCTCTATCCTTCCCTCCTCTGCGAGCCCTGCAATGAGCTCCTTCAGCACTCATTGTGAGCCTCGCCATGCATTACGCGCATGTGCAACTCTTAACTTGTGGCGCCCATTGCAGACCTCAGCATCCGCTATGTGCATGCGCAACCCACAACTTTAAGCATTAGACACAAACTCGCAGTACAACAACTATATATGTGATGTTCTATAATATTGTTGATTGTTAGACTGATGATGTGCACAATAAGAAAGATGTATGAACTCATCAAACACTATCACAGTAAGACATAAATTCAGCAATCATTGGTCTAATTGTAGGTTTGTTCCTTCAAAACAACTGCTTCACCATTGAGTAAAACACAAATTATCTTTACATACAGTGGGGGGGGGGGGGGGAGTATTTGATCCCCTGCTGTTTTTGAATATTTGTCCACTGACAAAGAAATGATCAGTCTATAATTTTACTGATAGGTGTATTTTAACAGTGAGAGACAGAATAAAAAATAAAAAAAACACACATGTCAAAAAAGTTATAAATTAATTTGCAGGTCTGTGAGGGAAATAACTATTTAATCCCCTATCAATCAGCAATATTTCTGGCTACCAGGTTTTTTTTATACAAACTCTCCATCATGGCAAAGACCAAAGAGCTGTCATAGGATGTCAGGGACAAGATTGTAGACCTACACAAGGCTGGAAAGGGATACAAGACCATCGCCAAGCAGCTTGGTGAGAAGGTGACAACAGCTGGTGCGATTATTTGCAAATAGAAGAAACACAAAACACTTGGTCTGGTGCTCCATGCAAGATCTCCCTTTGTGGAGTTTCAATGATCATGAGAAAGGTGAAAAATCAACCCAGAACTAAACAGGAGGATCTTGTTAATGAAAGCACATATACAGGCCCGTCTGAAGTTTGCCAGTGAATATCTGAATGATTCAGAGGAGAACTGGGTGAAAGTGTTGTGGCCAGATGAGATCAAAATCGAGCCCTTTGGCATTAACTCAACTTGTCGTGTTATGAGGAGGAGGAATGCTGCCTATAACCCCAAGAACACCATCCCCACCGTCAAACATAGAGGTGGAAACATTTTGCTTTGGGGGTCTTTTTCTGAACTGCATCAAAGGAACGATAGATGGGACCATGTACCGTCAAATCTTGGCATTGAAAATGGGTCGTGGATGGGTATTCCAGCATGACAATGACCAAAAACACACAGCCAAGGCAACAAGGTAGTGGCTCAAGAAGAAGCACATTAAGGTCCTGGTGTGGCCTAGCCAGTCTCCAGACATTAATCCCATAGAAAATCTGTGGAGGGAGCTGAAGGTTCAAGTTGCCAAACATCAGCCTCAAAACCTTAATGACTTGGAGAGGATCTGCAAAGAGGAGTGGGACAAAATCCCTCCTGAGGTGTGTGCAAACCTGGTGGCCAACTACAAGAAACGTCTGACCTCTGTGATTGCAAGTACTAAGACGAAGGTGTCAAATACTTATTTGCCTCATTGACCTGCAAATCAATTTATAACTATTTTGACATGCATTTTTCTTGTTTTTTTGTAATTTTCTGTATCTCACTTCTTCTTCCGCCCTCCCCTGTGTCTCTTCCCCCTCTCCCTCCCATGTGTCTCTTTCCCCCTCCCCTGTGTCTTTCTCACCCTCTTCTCCCTCCCCTGTGTCTCTTTCCCTCCTGTGTCTCTTCCCCACCTTTCCCTCCCCTGTGTCTGTTCCCACCTCCCCTGTGTCTGTTCCCCCTCCCCATGTCTCTTCCCCCTTTCCCTCCCATGTGTTTCTTCCCCCCTGTCCCTACCATGTGTCTCTTTCCTCCTCCCCTGTGTCTCCCCCTCCTTTCACTCCCCTGTGTCTCTCCCCCATCCTCCTCTGTATGTCTCTCTCCCATCTTCCCCTGTCTGTCTTCCCTCCTCCCCTGTGTGTCTCTCCCCCCCTGTGTGCCTCTCCCCATCTCCACTGTGTGCCTCTCCCCTCCTCCCATGTGTGTCTCTCCCTTCCTCCACTGTGTGCCTCTCCTCCCCTCCACTGTTTGTCTCTTCCTCCTTTCTCTGACTCCCTTCTCCTTACCCGCTCCCTCGTGTCTCTTCCCCCACCCATTTACCTCCTCTGTTCCTTTTCCCCCTCCCCTGTGTCTTTTCCCTCTTCCTCTCCCCCTTTGTGTCCCTCCCCCTCCTCCTCTGTGTGCCTCTCCTCCCCTCCAATGTGTGTCACTTCCTCCCTTCCCTGGTTCTCTTCTCTCCCCCCCTCCCTTGTGTATCTTCACCCCTCCCCTTTGCCTTTTCCCCATCCCCTGTGTCTTCTCCCTCTTCCTCTCCCTCCCCTGTATCTCTTCCCGCTCCTCTCACTCCCCTGTGTCTCTTCCCCTTCTCTCACTCCCATGTGTCTCTTCCCCCTCCTCCTCTGTGTCTCTCCCCTCTTCCCCTGTCTGTCTCTCCCCTCTTCCTCTGTGTGCCTTTCCCCTCCTCCCCTGTGTGTCTTTTCCCTCCTCCCGTTTGTCTCTCCCTTCCTCCCCTGTGTGCCTTTTCCTCCCTTCTGTAACTCCCTTTGCAGTGCGCATGCACGGCTGGCGCTGCGCAACTCACATGCGGACACTCTGCGCAGTGCGAATGCACGCGCCCGGCGCAGTGCGCATGAGTGGCTAACCCTGCGCAATGAGCATGCACAGGGCTTTTTGCGATCGTTCGTAGTTGTCAAACTGTGATTTGTCTCAAGCGTGACGACAAATCACAGTTTGACAACTATTATATGCGATACATACAAAAAACATAAACGTAAAAGAAAAAAACAGCACAAAGTAATTAAATGTTGCTTTGCATTGCATTATATGACATATTTGAATCATGATACTTAATATAGTTTATTATTAACATTTGTTACAGATACAAAAGTTACAAGTAATAATCATTTAGAAAGATCTCTTTGTATCTAGTGATTCAACCTAAATGTTGCAGCTATTATCTAAATATAAATAATTAATCTCATACTCTACTTCTTTTCTCTGCATCTCTGTTTTTTGAAATAGGACTTTTCTTGTAAATGGTCAGGACTTTACAGGAAAGAATGCAGCAACATTGAAGAGAACCCACACTCTAATAACCAGTAAGAGTGAAACTAATTCTAGATAAAAAAAATTGTATAGGAAAGCATGGTGTCACTGTGAGAATGTCTAAGCTCTAGGGTAGGGTCCCCACCATATAAATAACACAATAGTTAGTCCCTTGAATAACCAAAACATTTATATGATGCCCTGCATGCTTGGGTGGGGTATAGTCATAAAGATATGATTGTTTATCATCATTTTAAACAGATAACATTTAATTATATCTCAATATGTAAAACAGGCAACTGTGTAATGCCTTAGTTAAGATATATTATACTAGCGACTTGCCTTGTCAAAAATGACGGGGAAATAACATTTTAAGCCATGGGAATGCTGTTTGACACTCAATTTAAACCGTTTTGTACTCTGAGGACCTTCAGCGCTCATTGCGAGCCTTGTGCTGACCGCCTTCGCCGCTCATTGCGAGCCTCTCCTGTCGTGTAGTTTTGGTCCTCTGAGCACCTTCATCAGTCATGATAAAGAGATATATATATTTTTATGTATATGTAGTTAACTAATAATGAATTATTTATTGAATAAAATAATATACTTTAAGTATTTATAATTAATATATGCAGCCATCAATAGGCTGAAGAGCTAACAATCTGTTTGTATTTTCCGACAGCATAGAATATACATTTTGAGTGTTGATGTCCTGATGATAAAGTGAAATGAATGCTCCAAGTGTGCATTCTAAATAGGCTGCGTGCGCAAGGTAAAGCCATTGATTTATTGTGTAAAGCGGCATTGTATATTCGTAATGATATTAATGTGGTACGCGGGTCGTGAGCATTTTCCGGCTTTTGTAATAGTGTATTTTCTAGTTCGTTGGTTGAGGTGTAAAGTTCTACACGTTTGGCAGTGTTTTGCGCGGCCCAACGTGTCGTGTAGCCTCGTCTTAATTTTTTTGGGCGCCCATTATTTTTCTCGCTTATGCGATTTTCGAGTGGCGAAAGTCATCTAATTCGGCTTAAATTCACGTTCCACCTCACTCACAGATGTCCTGGCTGTTGCCCCGTGCTGTGTGTGATTTTTTTTGTAATTTTTTTTGGTGTATTTATTTTGTTTTTATTGATTTTTTGTGCTTGCAGTTCGTCTGTTAATCTCATATTTTTTGCTTTCTCCTAATCTTTTTTTTCTAAGTCCAGCGTTGCATATTTTTTTTTTCTTAGTCCCGCGTCTCATAATGTTTTTTTTTTCTAAGTCCCGCGTTTGTCAACCGCTTGCACGCCAAGGCGATCCCGCGTTTAGTAAGTGTTTTGTGGCTAAGTCCTGCATGTTTCATTGCCTCATCGTGTTTGTGGTGATAGTTGCAGTGCATTGTAGTGCCTTAACGGCTCGCCTCGTCTAAGTGATATGCGTTAATGGCTCGCCTCGCTTCGCGTCTCACAGTTTGACAACTATTATATAGGATAAGATGTCATTATCAGACTTTTCAATAATTATACTGACATATGCTATTCAATTGAGGCACAAGAATAAAACATTAAATAATGACTATACAATTTTTTATAATTGCTGGAATTTATAACATGCCAGAAGTGCATATCTTGTGACTTTCAAGCAAGTTTAAACATGTGTTGCTTAATCTTTCCCATGCAAAATCATCTAAAAATAGTTATTTGTAATAGTCAAAACATTCTCTTTAATGATATAGATTGAATAACATGTCCATGGCACTAATGATATCTATCTATCTATATATCTATCTATCTCTATATCTATCTAATATATTTGACATGATAGGATACCTAACTAAACCTATGAATGAGTAAATAGTTAATTTAGAGAAAAGAGTATTAAAGATATCAAAGAACTGGGAGCTGTCAAAAATAATTACACAGGTATTTAAAGTGATAATATGGGAAATTCTAACCAAATGAGTGAGTTTGTAGATTTAAAAAGAATTACATTATTTTATGGACTTGCAAGATTGAAAGGAATAGATGATGCTGACTACAGGTAGGTTAAGAACCTACTTTATCCCTGTGGAAACTTATTTTATAAAAGTGTGTTTATGACATTATAAATACATACATCTTCACTGGTTAATGAACATGAATTAAAACCAATAATATATCAGCATTTTATCTATAAGACCACTAACTATTATTTCCTTTGTTTAATAATATCTATTTAGCATAAACTATACATAAAACCTTGAATTATAGACATCACGAACATACAAATATTAAATTGATCATAATTTAAGTTTATACCAGTTCAATAACAATGCTATCAATTGCTTATTACTATTTGATAATATGCTTGTACTGTAAATGACATCATTCCAGAGATCATACTGGTAATTAATAGTTTTTACTGACAATAGTAATTTATTAGCCAATTTATTTTTTTAAAGTAATTTTGCTTGAGTTTAAAGCATAGTAGTAGCTTACTGGAAAATGTGTCCTCATATTCTCGAGGAAGTGCTACTGAAGATATAAATAAACAGCTTTCATTTTGCACGTAGCTGTTCATTGCATCAATGAAGATTAGAATTTTTACACAAATGAAAACAAACATGGAGGGAATTTACTTAAGGGTTGCGAGTGCAAACTTGAACGTAACAGCCTTGATGCAGCTCATTGCGATTTGAAGTGATCAGGGTGTGTTATGGGCATGTTAGAAGGGTATAACCTGCATTAATTGTGAAAACCCAACTTTTTCAAATTTACTAAATTCTTGCCTTTTACTACCCAAGATGCTGAATATCAACACTGTCTATATTTTATATTTAAAAAAAATAACATAGCCAATATGCCTACATTAATAAACATGGCTAGATGCTCTATATAGCAGTATATGTTGTATATAAATAGGTAAATATTAGTTTTATATTTTTATGAACCTGGCTAGGATCCCTATTAAACTAGCAACAAAAACCTATTCCTATGTATCCACATGGCATCTAATATTAAACCGGCACCATGGGGGTCCAAAAGGACCACTTTGGTAATCTAAACAACTGTTGCTAAAAGACTGTTGGTTTGCTTCTTTTTAGCTTGAAGATCCTTGATCCTCATCTGCGGCCGATGGAAAGGGGCACTGCTCGAAAAAAGAAAAAAACTTGAAACCAATGGAGCAGCTCCTTGGTTAAACGCCTAGCCCTGAACTTAGCAAAAGATTCAATAAAAATAATCAATAAAGCTTTCAAATATTATTTCCTTTATTTGTAATGCGGCAACATATTCCGTAGCACTGTACATGAGTAAGTTCAAGTCAAAACAATACTAACACAATAAAGAAAAAAAGAATGGAGAGCCCTGTCTTTCTACAAATGTACACAGAACTTTAACCAAAACTCATAGCAAGATTCGAAACCCGCAGACTTGCAATGTAAAGGGTATGGGAGAGATATAGAAGGATACGAGATGTGAAGTTTTACACTTGACTTTACAAGATCTGCTTCACTCAACCCCTTGTCCAGGTGGGTGAAGAGGATCTGCCAGGAGACTGTCTGGCTAGGAATCTTTACATTTTTCCTTTCCTCCAGTGGTCATTGCTGGAAAACCTAGACCAATGACAAAAAATAAATCACAGTCTCCTGGACAGATGCTTTTTCACTCCACACACCAGAAAACATAGTGAGAAGGGATTCTGGTAGTCTCTAAAGCACTTAAGTTAAAATGTAAGTTTAAAGGCTACAATGAGTTTATTGTCTTCAAATTCTGATTGTATTGCTAATCAGATACTAAATAAACAAATGGAACACAATTGTATTATCACTACTTAACAAATGCATGTTGTTGAAAAATGATCAATACAAACATCTGTTCATTATGTTACAACATTTATATTCAATGGTTAAGATATCAACTTAGATTTAGGACCATGGACTATTATTTACTTTATTTTTTAGTAATAAAAAAATATCATAAAATAAAAATACAGGTTTGAATCATAAACATCATAAACATATAAATCTGCTGAGTAAGGCTTAAATTGGTTGTCTTTTAAGTTTATACCAATTCAGTAGCCATTTTATAATTTGCTTAATACTATCCTTTAATATGCATCCACTCTAACTTACAGAATTCCACAGATCTAATAATTAATGGTGTTCCCTGCCAACATTAATTTATTAGCCAATTCATTTTATTGAAAGTGTTTTTGCTTGAATGTACAAGCGTAGGAGTAGATTACTGGAACAAGCCTACTCTGATATTCTGGATTTATGTCCTGTCAGTCAAAAAAGACTTTCCACAGTGAGGAAGTGCCTCTGAAGATATAAATAAATAACTTTCACTTTGCAAGCAGCTGTTGTTGGTAATTTTGTTGCACATTTAGACATAGATTTATATATATACTAGCGACTTGCCCGTCAAAAATGACAGGGGCAATAAAAAAGTGTTGAAATGCTGTTTGTCCCACAATGTGAGTGTACTGTGTGCCTCAACTATATAGACCCCTATAACACACTAATGAACGCATGTAATAACACTATAAGTGCCATGAGGTCCCTCATAAAACAAGGTGGAAGCACTACACTTTAACCCGGTCTCTTATGGGAGTCTATACAGACCCTCATAAGCCTCTATTTAACCCCATTAGTCCCATAAGGGTATTTCAAGACCCTCATGGGACAGTTAGAAGCCTAACATTAGCCCATAAGTGCTATGAGGGTTCTCCAGTAACCTCATGACACTAGTACAAACACTACACTGCACTAAACCCACCCCAATAAACTATTACATGTAAACTAACACCCCTCTACACTAACCTATTAACACCTACACTACCTACCTACACTACCTACCTACCCCCTAATAATCCCCCACCACTCTAATTACAAAAAAAAAAACAATGTCACAAAAAATACAAAATCTACATTACATAAAATAAAAAACCTAAGTCACAAAAAATTAAAAATCTACATTACATAAAATAAAAAAACCTAAGTCACAAAAAGTAAAAAAGAAACATTACAGAAAATTAAAAAAATATATTACAACCCCACCCCCACTACAGAAAAAAAAATTACACACCTGAAAAGGAAAGACATACACAATACATACAATTCAATACAATCCAAATAAAATAAAATAAAATACAATACCCCCTATCTATGTAACATACAATCAATCCGAATATACAATAAATCCTAACTATCTAAAATACATTCCCCTATCTAACATACAATAAATCCTATATAATATACAATACATCCTAACTATCTAAAATGCATACCCCTGTCTAACACACAATAAATACTATCTATCTAAAATACATACCCCTATCTAACATACAATAAATACTATATAATATACAATAAATCCTAACTATCTAAAATACATACCCCTATCTAACATACAATAAATGATATCTATCTAAAATACATCCCCCTATGTAACATACAATAAATACTCTATAAAATACAATAAATCCTAACTATCTAAATTACATTCCCCTATCTAACATACAATAAATCCTATATAATATACAATAAATCCGAACTAAACTAAAACACATACCCCTACCTAACATACAATAAATACTATCTATCTAAAATACATCCCCCTATGTAACATACAATAAATACTCTATAATATACAATAAATCCTAACTATCTAAAATACATTTCCCTATCTTACATACCTTAAATACTATCTATCTAAAATACATCCCCCTATCTAACATACAATAAATACTATATAATATACAATAAATCCTAACTATCTAAAATACATCCCCCTATGTAACATACAATAAATACTCTATAATATACAATAAATCCTATGTAAAATACATACCCCTATCTAACATACAATAAATGCTATCTTCATACACAAACCCTAATTCTAACCTAAAATAAAATAATTAAGACCACTTACCTTTGCAGATGTCCCTTCAGATCACCAACCTAGGGGGGAAAAAACAAAACAAATTAGTACAACACATTTACATACAATAAATAAACATTATAAATATTCTACTCACCTTTCCAGCATGTCCCCGTCCTTCTTCTTTTCTTCTCTGGCACGGCCCCTGTTAAAAAAAACATTACATTAGTTCAACATACATAAACATAAAAAAGTAAAAAACAAACATAATATACATTGTACTTACCTCTCCGTGATATCCCCACGGACCTCCCCGACGCTAATGAGCCTCCTAGAGCCCTTTCTGGAAGATAATAGGCAAATTACTTTAGTACAACATACATATTAACATAAAATAAAATATACATAATATACATTGTACTTACCTCCGCGCGATCTCCCCGGCCTCCTCCTTTTCTGCCCCGGCTGGGCCCTGGAACAATCTGTGCTCTAAAAAAAATGAGCTAATGAGCCTCCTACAGAGTTTTCCAGAAGAAAATTGTCAATGGCGGCTTCTGAGTGGCTGAAATTCTGTCTATCAAATCCAGCCAATCAGAAGGCGCTAATGTGTGAGCCAATCAGAATGGGATACACCTCAAAATCCTACTCTGATTGGATAATGCACCTGTCAATCTTTATTTTAACTACTTTTTTTCTGTGGGGGGGGGGGGGTTGTAATGTATTTTTTTCATTTTCTGTAATGTTCCTTTTATTATTTTTTGTGACTTAGGTTTTTAAAAAAAATTTGTAATGTAGATTTTTTTTGTGTGACTTTTTTTGTTTTTTTTATTTTCTATAACTAGAGTGGTGGGGGGTTTATTAGGTGGTAGGTAGGTAATGTAGGTAGGTGGTGTAGGTGTTAATAGGTTAGTGTTGAGGGTGGTTAGTTTAGATTTAATGGTTTATTGGGGTGGGTTAATTAATTGCTTATGGGGGACTGTATTGACCCCCATGAGTGACAGGGTTAATTAGGGGTTTATGGGTGTCTGCATTGACCCCCATGAGTAATGCGGTTAATTAAGTGCTTATGGGGGTCTGTATTGACCCCCATGAGTGACAGGGATAATTAAGTGCTTATGGAGGACTGTATAGACCTCCATGAGTTATACGATTAATTAAGGCTTATGGGGGTCTGTATTGACCCCCATGAGTGACTGGGTTAATTAAGTGCCTATGTGGGTCTGTATTAGCCCCCATGTGTGACAGGGTTAAATAAGTGCTTATGGGGATCTGTATTGACCCCCGTGCATGACAGGGTAAATTAAGGGTTTATGCGGGTTTGGATTGACCCCCATGAGTGACCGGGTTAATTATGTGCTTATGGGGGTCTGTATTGACCCCCATGAGTGACAGGGTTAATTAGGGATTTATGGGGTCTGTATTGACTCCTATGATTGAAGGGGTTAATTAAGTGCTTATGGGGGTCTGTATTGACCCCCATGTGTGACAGGGTTAATTAATGTATTATGGGGGTCTGTATTGACCCCCATGAGTGCCAGGGTTATTTATTGGCTTCTGGGGCTCTGTTTTGACCCCCATGCCCTTTTCATTACCAACTTCCTCAATCTACTGGCTCTCACTGAAACCTGGCTCTCATCCTCAGACACTGTCTCCCCTGCAGCACTCTTGCATGGTGGTTTCCACCTCAGTCACACACCTAGACCTGGGAACAAACAAGGTGGTGGTGTGGGTGTATTACTTTTTTTTTTCTGTACATATAACCTGTCCCATCCCTCCAATTTTCATCTTTTGAAGCTCATACTATCCGCCTCTTCTCTCCTATCTCTCTACGTGTTGCTGTAATCTATCGCCCCCCAGGTTTTCCCTCTCAATTTCTCGATCACTTTTCCGCCTGGCTCCCACACTTTCTTTCCTCTAACATTCCCACACTGATACTTAGTGACTTCAACATTGCCATTGACATCCCCCCTCCCCAGCAGCCGCCAAACTACTTGAACTCACCTCTTCCCTCGGCCTCTCACAACTTTCTTCAACTCACTATGGGGGACACTCTCTTGACCTTATTTTCACCAATATTAACCATACCTCGAACATAGTCATCCACCCTCTCCCTCTATCTGACCATCACCTCCTTACCTTCAACCTCACCACATCTTCCTCCCATCACTCTTCTTCAACCCCAGCCACAATAACCCACAGAAACCTGCTAGAACTTGACCCTACACAGCTCTCCACTGTGCTCCAACCTCTTCTCAGCACTGTCACTAACCTCAACTGCCCTGACACTTCCACTTCACACTACAACTCTACTCTCTCTTCCACCCTTGACACCCTTGCCCCCATAACTACATGCAGACACCCTCAATCTCATCCAGTGCTCTCGCACTGCTGAACGACTATAGAGGAGATCACGCTGCACAGCAGATTTCCTTCACTACAAGTTTATGCTACGTTCTTACTCCTCTGCCCTCAACCTGGCCAAACAGCGTTACTTCACATCACTAGTATCAACTCTGTTCTACAACCCCAAATGTCTGTTTGCCACTTTCAATACTCTCCTCTGTCCACCACCTCCCCCCATCCCTTCTTGTCTCACGGCTGAAGACTTTGCCAACCATTTTACACATAAAATTCAATCTATACGCAATGAACCCTCCTCTCATCATGGCTCACACACTTCACCCTCTCAACTAACCAACAACACCGAAACTACTCTTCTCCCCATTCCCACAGCCACTTTGAACTACTTTACCCCTGCAACAGAGGATGAAGTCTCCATCCTAATATCATCCTCTCACCTCACTAGCTGTCCTTTGGATCCTATTCCATATCAGCTCATCCCTCCCCTCACTACAACACTAATCCCAGCTCTCACACACATCTTCAACCTTTCCCTAAACAATGGCACGTTTTCCATCATCTCTAAAACATGTCATAATTACACCCACTCTCGAGAAACCCTCATCCGATTCTGACGTTGCATCTAACTAAAGCCCTATCTCTCTACTTCCCCAGGCTTCCAAACTGCTAGAGCGGCTAGTCTATAACCGCCTTACCAGTTTCATCTCCTCTAACTCTCTTCTGGATACCTTCCAATCTGGCTTTTGGCCCCAACACTCCACTAAGACAGCCCTCATAATGACCTGCTCACCGCCAAGTCTAAAGGCCACTTTTCCATTTTGCTTTTTCTGGATCTCTCTGCCGCCTTTGCCACAGTTGACCATCTGCTTCTACACCACATTCTCTCCTCCCTTGGCATTCGAGACACTGCTCTCTTGTGGTTCTCATAATACCTCCAAGAACGATAATTTAGTGTCTCCTTCTCTAGCACATCTTCTTCTCCTCTCCCCCTGTCTATTGGCGTACCCCAAGGATCGGTCCTAGGGCCCCTCCTCTTCTCCATCTATACATCCTCACTCGGCACCCTAATAAACTCTTTTGGGTTCCAGTACCATCTCTATGCAGATGACACCCAAATCTACCTCTCCGCACCAGATCTATCCCCCTCTCTTCTAGCACACGTCTTTAAAACAGATTGAAGACGGCCTCAAGATGAGTGCCCTATGTGCTCATCGCTAGGCTTGCAGCACTTTGCTGCAATGAGTGCTCATTCCAGCTCTCCCAATAGTGCCTTTTCAGGGTCCCTCTAAGGATCCTCTGTCCAGTCAGAGATGTAATTTGCCCCATTAATTACACTCCACCGATGGAGGATGGAAAGAGATTGATGATGCCAAAGGCCAGCAATGCCAAAGCCAGTAACACTACCTAAGCCAGTAACACTTTTTACCTAAGCCAGTAACACTTTTTACTTAAGCCAGTAACACTTTATCTAAGCCAATAACACTTTACCTAAGCCAGTAACACTTAGCCGAAGCCCATTACTCGCAGGACCTCCAAAAAATGAGAAATAATGTTCAAAATAAGTTAAAAACCTCACACACAACTCAGGGGGACATCCAGGGAGGGATAATTGTCGTTTTTAGGAGATAGAAAAGAATGGCTGCCAAAAAAAACTTACATTTTCTCAAACAGGATGAAAACAAGGCCGAACCCAGTAACTCTTAGCCGAAGCCAGTAACTATTAACCTAAGCCAGTAACACTTAAGCCAAGCCATTAACACTTAAACCAAGCCAGTAACTTTTGTTCATATTATGGGATGATACCGTTGTCAAAAATTAAAGATAGAACACCATTACTGGTTTCGTAGGCTTGATAGTGTTAATGTAAATATTGTAACAAGAATGGATCAAAATAAAGCATCAGCATCACGTGATGTAATCTTTCCTTGCAGAGTCACCATGGGCCTAGTCATCACATTATAATATGATAACCACTATCGAATGGCTTTATATGAAGGCTGTATAAGTTCAATCTTCATTTAGACCGTTAAGATTTTGAGACTAAACATAGTAGATCCATTTACTTTACTTTTGTAAAAGGAGTCTATCCAGATCTCCTCTATGTGAACTTAGTTTCACGCTATCAATAACCTAAAAACATATAGAGCATGTGCCCTTATTATGACATGTTAGAAAATGTCTAGCCACTGATGTATTAAGTTATTTACTAAAGGACCACAGAAGTCGCCATATGTACTCTGTACAATTAAAAAATATATTTATTTATATATGTGTATATATCTGTCATACTGTATCTGTGTTAATAACTACATGAGTTAATAAAAAAAAAAATTAGAACCAATTACTTACTAATCTAAACATTTTATGAAACTAACTTTCCACTAGATCAACACAACTTGCTTTAAAAACTATATGGAAAAGCTAAACTAACTTATTTTTTAACTATATTTATTCATAACTTGGTGATGTACAAATTATTACCTCAGTGCATAACACTAAATTTGTCTAGAGAGAGATTCCTATGAGGAATGTATTAATTATCTTTATTATATCCATAGATAAAAAAACGCAGATAATAAAAAATTATAAAACACTTTTAAAAACAACAAAGATGACTCATAGTTTAGATCATACAATATGCAAATTTTAGACATGGAACACTGTTCTTATAATGATAGAGAGCTTAAAATGCTTTTGAATAGTTATCCACTAAAAGCAAATAGGTGCTGGATATATTCTTGTAAAATCTTCAGATACTAGTAAAACCATGTGCGGATCTATCACAGGTGCAATCGGTGCATTGCACCGAGGCCCTTGGTCTGTGAGGGGCTCTGGGCTGTCTCCACCCAGGGCCCCCTCAGCAGCCCCCCTCCCACAGTCCCATTCAGTCCCATCCAGTCCCATTCTCTTACCTGTACACAGAGCTCCATGAGACGGTATCCACTAGTCAGAGGCTGGATATCCTTCCCATGTCGGCGCTTCATGCTAGAGGGGAAGGGAACTCCCTGCAATATGAAGCAGCGGCAGGGGAACGATATCCAGCCTCTGACTAAGGGGAACTGGCAAATGGAGCTCAGTGTACAATTAAGAGGATGGGACTGAATGGGGCTGCTGGGGTATGGGATGGAGCTGTTGGAGGGGTTGTGGGGCTGCTGCGGGCTGAATGGGGCTGCTGTGGGGTGAATGGTGCTGCTGGGGGTGAATGGTGTTGCTGGGGAGGGTGGTTTTGGGGTTGCTGGGGGGTTGGGGGCTGCATAGTGCTGTTGGGGATGAATGGGGCAGCTGGGGTGTGAATTGTGTTGCTGGAGAGGATGGTTGTGGGGCTGAGGGGGGGCTGAATAGTTCTACTGGAGGTAAATGTTGCTGCTGGGGACTGAATAGTGCTGCTGGGTGTGAATGGTGTTGCTGGGAAGGGTGGTTGTGGGGCTGTTGGGAGTGGGGGCTGAATAGTGCTGCTGGTGGTGAATGGTGCTGCTGGTCGGTGAATGGTGTTGCTGGGGGAATTGTGAGGCTAAATGGTGCTGCTGGGGGAGTGAACAGTGCTGCTGGGGGGTTGCAAGGGTCCAGAAGAGGGACATGTTAACATAAAATATTTTTTACAAGAAAACTTATCTTAAATATATATATATATATATATATATATATTTATATATATATATATATATATATATATATATATATACTGTCTATATATGGCACTGAGTAAAATGCCTTTATTTATTTAATCGTTGTTATAATTAATGTATCATTATACTAGCTCTGATATATTACAAGGATCCTAACCACAAATACAAAGATGACAGTCAGAAACAGTGTGCTGCCGCCAGAGAGCAAGCAGCAAACAACGTTAGCTAGACTTTAGATATTTGGAACATTGCTATTTTACAGAGGCTTCTTAATATCCACTATGGTCAGCACTAAGATACATTAGTACTATTGTGCCTGCAAAAACTGTTACACCAGTAATGCCAAGATCTCTGCAACTTCAGAACTAGCAGAAGTGCTAAAGGTGTTTCAGAGACAGAAGTGTTAAAGGTGCTTTATTTGTATTTGAGATCAAGATCTCTGTACTGTATATATCATTACAGGGATACATTAGCATAAACAGTGCTTGCCAAAATACAAAAAAAAACTGTGCTTGCTAAAAACGTTTTTTTTTAATTATTAATAATAAGATCTCTGTATTCATCAGACTACTAGCGACTTTCCCGTCAAAAATGACGGGGCAATAAAATTGTAAGCCATGGCAATGCTGTTTGAAACACAATGTAAAGCTTTTTCTACTCTGAGGACCTTCAGCGTTCATTGTAAGCCTCGCGCTGAGGGCCTTTGGCGCTCATAGCAAGCCACTCAATTTGAAGCTATGGCAATGCTGTTTGACACACAATGTATATCTTTTTATTCTCTGTGGACCTACGGCGTTCATTGCAAGCCTCGCGCTGAGCACCTTCGGCGCTCATATCAATCCGCTTGTCTCGTTTACTTTTGTTCCTTTGAGCGCCTTGTGCTCTCCTGACAAACCCAGATATATATGTAAATTTTTTGGAATAATTATTAAGTAATTATGATAGTTAATAAAATAATATACTTTACCTATTTGTAATTGATATATGCAGTAATGAATAGCCTGAAGATCTAAGTATCTATTTGTATTTTCCTGAAGCATATAATGTACATTTGGCCTATTGGTGCTGTGAGGAAAAAAAGTGTCATCAATGTCCCAGCTGTGCATGGAAATATGGTGGGTGCGCAAGAGCAAACCATTGCTTTAGTTGCGTAAATCTCTATTTGAGATTCGTAGTGTTAGTGTTGTAAAATGGCATTGGTTGTCTATGTTCTACGCGGGTGTGGACCATTTTCCGTGCTGGCTAAGTGTGTATTTTAGTACCTTGTATGTCCCTGGCAAAAGTCGTACGTGTCTGGTGGTGTTTTGCGCATTTCGGGGTCGTGTAGCCTCATTTTCATTTTTTTCGGCCATCATTTTTTTCCTCGCTTAGGCGATTTAAAATTTAGTCATTAAATTGTAGTTTAATTAGCGTGCAACCTTAGTGGCAGATGTCCTGGCTGTCCCCCAGGCTCTGTGTTGTTTTTGTAAATGTTTTTGTTGTATTTTGAATTGTTTTGTGTTGTATTTGAATATACGCATTTTTGTCCGTTAACCTCGTATTTTTGCGACCTTGTATTATTTTTCCCTAAGTTCCGCGGGTCGTAATTAAAAGTCGTACGTCCTTGTCAGTGGTTTATGAGCTTTGGGGTCGTTGAGCCTCATTTTCATTTCTTTTCGCCTCCATTTTTTTTCTTGCTTGCTTGCTCATTCCTTGCTCATTGCAGCCGACGTTGGAGCCTCCATCCCCGCAAATGCGCCCCCTCGCTTTGCGAGGGTCTGCATTTGCAGCCCGAACTGCATCCCTCGCTTTGCAAAGCGTGACGCCAATTCGCAGTTTGACAACTATTATACAATATGTGATATTAGCACAACAGTGCCTTTAAAAGGTGTTTGATGAATATCCGTGGTTAAGATACTTGCAATATATTAGAGCTGGGTGTTTCAGAGACAGCAGAAGTGTTAAAGGTGCTCTATTTGTATTTGAGACCAAGATCTCTGTATATATCAGAGTCATTACAGGGATACATTAACACAAACAGTACTTGCCAATATAAAATATAAAAAACTTTTGCTTGCAAAAAAACATTATTATTACTAACTAATAATAAGATCTCTGCATTTACCAGAGCATTTTAGCACAACAGTGCCTGCAAAATGTGTTTGAGGCTAAGATCCTTGTAATATATCAGAGCTAGTATAATGACATATTAAGTATAACAGCGCTTAAATAAATAAAGGCATTTTACTAGTATCTGAGGTTAAGATCTCAGTATTTTAAAAAAGTGATTTTAAATGCAGCGGGGGCCTAATCGGTGCCGATCGGAGACCCCCGCTGCAAGGGGTTAATGTGTGAGGGCTGCGGGGGTCCCTATGGAACTTTCAGAAATTTTGCAGTACGTAGAATTTAAGTAGAAGCCTCTTATTTACGAGGCTGGATTTTAATGAGGCTGTTTGTTCCAAAGGCAGCTGCACTACTGACTGAGATATTTCACCACCTTTGCTGCTAGAATGATTAAGTAGTTACAATGAGTAAATCACAGCATGATTCAATCACTGAAAGGTTCTGCACTTTAATCTAACTAATTAATAATTGTTCCGCTTGGTGCAGAGCTCATTACTCATTCTGACACAGTTAACTCACTGAAAAAACACTTTTTCCCTATGCTTTTTCACCCTCTATCTAATGGTGCAGATCAAATATACATATACACATAAGGGTTTTTGTTGTCCTTTAATAGCATAAATGTGCTCTAAGATACTTCTTTTTAATTGGCAGATGGTTTTACCAACGTAAACTTTACTACATGGACATTCAAGGATGTAGACCAATTCCATAGAACTGCAGTTGTAAAAATCCCTAATAGTAAATACTTTTCTTGTTTGTGGATGTTCAAACTGTTTCCTTGGTTTTATAAAGCTACATAGTTTGCAACTGTCACATCTGTAGATACCATATACAGGTTTCAAACACCTTTCAACTGCTCTATAGGATTGATAGAAACTGTGCGTTAAAATGATAGCAAATTTGCTGCCCATGTACTATGTAAAAGATGCTGCTGCTGGTAAAACCTGATTAAGTGATTGATCCCCTGTCAGTAGATGACAGTGTTTGTCCAAAATTGCTCTGACACTGACTTATAAAGCATCAAATGTATTTGTCTTCATTGTTACTTTTGGTTTAATTCATGGATGCTGACCTATCCATTAAAAGTGCTCTCTGTTAAGCCTCCTTTAGAACATTGCATAACGCTTAGCTTTAAATCATGCTCTCAAGATGTCTGCTTGTTCTTTGAAGTCTTGATCAGAGCTACAGTTTTGTCTAATTCTTCAATATTGGCCTTCAGGAATGCCCCTTTCAAATGTAATGGATGTTGACTAGACCAATTAAGCAAGAATTTAGTGGCAGTAGACTTACGATGTACTGAGGTGTGAATATTTCCTGCCATATCTTTATGTATCTTCAAGTTCAAGAAATCCTTTTCATCAATGGTACTGTATACTGTATGTGAATTTCAAACCAAGAAGTTTATTGTTGAGAATATACATAAATGACTCAAATTCAGATTTATTGCCTACCAAAAAGATAAGTATGTTATCTATGTAGCGATGCCAATATAAAAAATCTTATTTGTAAAGTCAAGCGTTGTGTTGTCAAAGACATAGAGAGACTCACATGCAGTGCCCATAGTATTACCTTTTATCTGGTGGAACCATTGCTTATTAAAAATGAAGTAATTCCTAGTCAATATAGACCTAAAGAGCATTAGAATGAAATTATTGCATCTCTCCTTGTCTCTCCCTTTCATGTTGAGGAAATACTCTGTAACCTTAATTCCTGATTCATATGGTATACTGCTGTAGAGTTGCCCAACGTCTGTGCTCGCTAGTAATGTATTTTTAGGCACGCTTAGATGATCAAAATGTCTTATGCTGTCAGTAAGTATCTGTAAGGTAAGATGGTAATGGTAAAAACATCAAATGTGACAATGGTCAGATATTTGGGAAGCACAAAATTAGGATTTTGTGTAGTGATTAGCTCTTCATCTCTATCTTTAGTTAGGATGGTCCTAAACTCATTAAGATACTCTATGGTGAGGTCTCTACTGAAAACCTCATATGTGGATGTATTATTAAGAATCCTATAGCACATTTTAAGATAATCATTTTTATCCATTAGGACTATATTTCCTCCATTATTAACTGGCTTAATAATTAAAGAGGTATTGTTCTTTAGTTCTTCTAAAGCTAAGATTTCTTTTCGACTGAGATAACATTTAGATATAACATGGTTGTCCCACATCTTTTCTAGATCTTTAGTCACCTGTTAGACAAATACCTCTATATTGGAGTAATTCTTGAAATTCATTGTAAATTTACTTGGATTCCTCCAATTCTTTGTGAGGATTGGATTATCTTTAGCCATTGAGAATTGTTAATTCTCAATCAGGAAATCAATGAGACTCTTAACCACACCAAAGTTTTCCTTTGCAACACCCAAGCCTGCAAGGTCCTCTCCCTCTTTGCCAGTATAACATTTGTGCAAGACAAGCTTCCTGGCAAATAAATTAACAACCTTAATTAACATCCTTGAGTAGAGATGGAAGACAACCATCATAAATTCTATATTTTTGAAGCAGATTTCTTGCGTCTCTAGCCAAGAGTTATAAAATGTATATTTTATAGAAACAGGTGCTCGAAAATTGTAATTGTAATTTTAAATTTAGAACTGTATGATTGCCGTACTCTCATTGCAAACTTTTAATATATTCCTCATTTACTTCTCTATCTCTCCATTATTTATTTATTTTTTAATCATCTAATGAAAATAATGGAGTGGAGTGGCTAATATCTAGGTTTTAATGTTAATTAATTGCCACACTTGATGGCATACAATATTAATTATAAAATATTTAACGTATATGAGTATCTTATAAACTTAATACGATATAGAATGATAATGCAAGGATATTATATTACAGAAAAACAGTAGATAAAATCTGTGAATTGAGAAAATCTTTCCCCTTTGTTTTCCTTGTATTGATTACTGTTAGGAAGAGTCTAAATGTACCGTTCATATTATACTGCTTTATATATATAGGTTTGACTCTGTGGAATTCTACTCCTTTATGATTTTTTAAATCTTCTTATCTTCGAAATGTGCAATAATAATGTGTGTGTTAAGACTACTACAAAATTAAATAATTAGTGCAATTTTCATGTAACGTTTTACCGATAATAAAGCAACTAATACTGTTTTCTGCTTCTATGTCAGGATTCCTATTACTATAGTGAATAGACCCAATTAGTTACTAGAATTTACTAGGAAAATTGAAAGCCTTATTAAATTACGCTTCGGCCAATTGAATAGAACTCTATTTAAGCACATAGCATATTTTTTTTACAGAAGTTTTTAATTAGACCTTGCTTTTGGATAGAAGTTCACTAACTAAAAACTTCTGTAAAAAAATATGCTATGTGCTTAAATAGAGCCCTATTCTATTGGCTGAATCACAAGTTAATAAATATGTTAGATATTATGGCCCTTATTAAATTAACCCTCATAGTTCTCTCGGTCCTCGCAAAAGGCAGTTTTTTGCTGTTTGCGAGGACAGATTCCCCAATACGTCCCTCGCAGCCTGCTTTCCAAGATGACTCCGAAAAATGACAGAGAATAAGCTTCAAAAGAGCTACAAAGTAACACGCAGCCATAAATCTATGAGGTGAACCTCGCACCTCGGAAGAATCACTACGGGCACACAAAAGTGCCAGCAAAGGATCCTAAACCACATACGTGCTGCCTCAGAGCAGCCCAAGACAGCAGTATGATGCTCCCCCCTGCTCCCTATCGGGACCCCTGCAGCCCCCCCCCCACATTAACCCCTTGCAGCGGGGGCCCCCGATCGGCATAGATCAGGCCCCCATTGCATTTAAACTTTTAAATTCGATGTCGCGGCTCCTTAAAGGGCTCGCGGCACACTATTAGCCAATCCCAGCCACGGCACCTAAAATTACCGCCCTCTATGCTGGGGGTCCCCATCGGGACCCCCAAAGTGTCCCCACATTAACCCCTTGCTGCAGGGGTCCACAGGGACCCCGCAGCCCCCCCCCCCTTAACCCCTTGCAGCGGGGTCCCCGATCGGCACCGATTGTGAGCCCCCTGCATTTAAAACTTTTAAATTCCCCACCGCGGCTCCTTAAAGGGCCCTTGGCACACTATAAGCCAATCCCGGCCGCGGCACCTACAATTAACCCCCCTCTATGCTGGGGGTCCCCATCTGGACCCCCAAAGTGTTTCCACATTAACCCCTTGCTGCAGGGGTCCATAGGGAAACCCGCAGCCCCACCACATTAACCCCTTGCAGTGGGGGTCCCCAATTGGCACCGATCGTGACCCAGCTGCATTTAAAATTGTAAATATCCTGCCTCGCAGGTCCTTAAAGGACCGTAAAGGTCCTGAAAGGACCCGCACTAAAAAATATTAACCCCAGGCATCTAAAATTAACCCCATAACTCATTGGGCTCTAAACAGACCCCCATAAGCCGTTAATTAACCCTTTCACTCATGGTGGTCAATACAGACCCCCATAAGCCCTTAATTTACCCTGTCACTCGTGGGGGTCAATACAGACCCCCATAAGCCTTAATTAACCCTGTCACTCATGGGGCTCTCTATAGAGCCCCATAAGCACTTAATTAACTCTGTCACTCATGGGGTCAATACAGACCCCCAAAGGCCTTAATTAACCCTGTCACTCATGGGGCTCTATACAGAGCCCCCTGAGCACTTAATTAACCCTTTCACTCATGGGGGTCAATACAGACCCCCATAAGCCTCTAGTTAACCCAATCAGTCCCACGAGGGTCTATGAAGACCCTCATAAGACAATTAGAAGCATATTATTAACCCCATAAGTGCCATAAGGGTCCTCCAGGACCCTCATGACACTAAGTACAAACACTACACTACACTTTTCCCCCAATAAACCACTTAATCTAAACTAACCCCCCCTACCCTATCCTATTAACCCTTACCTACCTAACACTACCTACCTAACCCCCTATTAAACCCCCCACCCTACTAATTACATGAAATAAAAAAATCACAACCCCCCCTGCCACTACATAAAATAAAAAAAACTAAAGTACATACATTTAAAAAAGCATCACAAACCTCCAGCCCCTACATAAAATAAAAAAACCTAAGGTTCATAAAATAAAAAAGCATCACAACCCCCCCCCCCCCCACCACTACATAAAATAAAAAATCCTAAGGTACATAAAATAAAAAAAAGCATCACCCCCCCCCCCCGGCACTACATAAAATAAAAAAATAATTACACACCTGTAAAGGAAAAGACATACACAAATACACATAACAGTCATAAATACACTATCTATACCTAACCCCCAATCTAAACACCCCCCCATCTATACAATACCCCCAATCTAAACACCACCCTATCTATACAATACCCCCAATCTTAAAACTGCCCTATCTATACCTAACCCCCAATCTAAACACCCCCTATCTATACCTAACCCCCAATCTAAATATCCCCTATCTATACCTAACCCCCAATCTCAACATCCCCTATTTATACCTAACCCCCAATCTAAACACCCTCCCTATCTATACCTAACCCCCAATCTAAACATCCCCCTATATATACCTAACCCCCTAAATCTAAGCTGAAATAAAATAAATAAAACCACTTAGCTCTGCAGATGTCCCTTCTGCTTGCATTCCCTAGGAAAAAAAGAAACATCAGATTATTCAAACAATAAGCATTACATATAATAAATAAATATTACAAATACAGTATTAAACTTTCTAGCATGTCCCTGTCCATCTTCATCTGTTCTCCGGCTCTGCCCCTGGAAAAAATATACATACCATTAGTATAAAACATACACAACATCACAAAATATCAAACACGAAAAAAAAAAAATATTTTTACATTAGACATTGAAAACGTACCTGTCTCCGATGTTCCCAGCCTTCTTCTCTTCTGCCCCGGCTGGGCCCTTGCTGAATCCGCATTCTATACCATTAGTATAAAACATACACAACATCACAAAATATCAAACACGAAAAAAAAAAAAATATTTTTACATTAGACATTGAAAACGTACCTGTCTCCGATGTTCCCAGCCTTCTTCTCTTCTGCCCCGGCTGGGCCCTTGCTGAATCCGCATTCTATAAAAAAAAAAAAAAAAAATCCTATGGCGGTTGGTATTGACTCCCATGAGTGACAAGGTTAATTAAGGGCTTATGGGGGCCTATATTGACCCCCATGAGTGACAGGGTTAATTAAGGGCTTATGGGGGTCTGTATAGAGCACCATGAGTTATTGGGTTAATTTAATTGCTCATGGGGCTCTGTATAGAGCCCCATGAGTTATAGGGTTCATTTAAGTGCTCATGGGGCTCTGTATAGAGACCCATGAGTTAAAGGGTTACTTAAGGCTTATGGGGGTCTGTATTGACCCCCATGAGTGACAGGGTTAATTAAGGGCTTATGACGGTCTGTATTCCCCCCCATGAGTGATAGGGTTAATTAAGGGCTTATGGCGGTCTTTATTGACCCCCATGAGTGACAGGAATAATTAAGGGCTTATGGTGGTCTGTATTAACCCCCATGAGTGACAGGCTTAATTAAGGGCTTATGGTGGTCTTTATTGACCCCCATGAGTGACAGGGTTAATTAAGGCTTATGGGGGTCTGTATTGACCCCCATGAGTGACAGGGTTAATTAATGGCGTATGGTGGTCTGTATTGACCTTCATGAGTGACAGGATTAATTAAGGGCGTATGGGGGGCTGTATTGACCCCCATGAGTGACAGGGTTAATTAAGGGCTTATGGGGGTCTGTATTGACCCCCTTGAGTGACAGGATTAATTAAGGGCTTATGGGGGTCTTTATTGACCCCCATGAGTGACAGGGTTAATTAATGGCTTATGGTGGTCTGTATTGACCTTCATGAGTGACTGGGTTAATTAAGGCTTATGGAGGTCTGTTTAGAGCCCCATGAGTTATTGGGTTAATTTTAAATGCAGCAGGGTCACGATCCGTGCCGATCGGGGACCCCCGATGCAAGGGGTTAATGTGGGGGGGGTTCGGGGGTCCCTATGGACCCCTGCAGCAAGGGGTTAATGTGGGGACACTTTGAGGGTACAGATGGGGACCCCCAGCATAGAGGGGGGTTAATTTTAGGTGATGCAGCAGGGATTGGCTAATAGTGTGCTGCGGGCACTGAAAGGAACCGCGGCAGGGAATTTAAATTTTTAAATGCAGCCTTATCTATGCCGATCGGGGACCCCACTGCAAGGGGCTAATGTGGGGGGGCTGCTGGGGTCCCTATAGACCCCTGCAGCAAGTGGTTAATGCGGGTCACCTTGGGGGTCTCGATGGGGACCCCCAGCATAGAGGGGGGGAATATTAGGTGCCGGGGGGGTAGTTGGAGTACCCACCACGGCAGGGCTTATGTGTGGGACTGCCACGGAGATCCCGTTCAGGAACCCTGCAGCAATTGATGATCATCTCGCAGGCTGTCACTCCTCATGTAGATTTTCTCCATGTTGATACGGATGGCCCTGCTGCGTAGCTCACACAACAGGGCTAATTTAATAGAGTTTCACCTTTTATACATTTGCAGCCTGCAGGGTTTAAGTAGAAGCCTTGTATCCACGAGGCTGGAATTTAATAAGGCTGTTTATAAATAGCTATACAAGACATCACAGCTATTAATTATTATCATTTTAGATTCAATATATACTGTAGCATTTAATCTACTATACTATTGTATTTGCTGTGTTTGATCATTGAATTTAATTATATGTCAATTCTAACTGTGCTTTGTAATCCTTATCTTAAGACCAATCATGTGAGTCTGTGAATTTATTAAATTATTTATATTTTTAGTGCTAGTGTCTATTTAATTTAATATATATAAATGAACTGCTATAAATTATCAGCCATTATATTTAATGAAATAATATGTTTCAAGATTATTTATAAGTTTTTTAGACAGTTACAAATTATTCTACTACTTAATTATTTCTAAGGCCCTCATTCTATTATCGGCCGTAGGAGAGGCGGGGCCGCAAGGACCGGCCGCAGGCTATTTGCCTATTCTATTCCCTTCCGGCCGGGGACTCCGGCAGGCTTGCGGCCGGCGCCTTGTTATCTCTTGTGGCCGCACGCGCCGGAGGAAAGCCTTTGATCTGAAACGGCCGCAAGAGTTTCGGCCGCAAGCAAATCCCGGTTGCTATTCAATTGCTCCGGGAAACCCTCTCTGCAAGGCTAAAACCGAGCCGCAGCTTACTTGCAGCAAAAAGGTCCCGCAGGCACACAATTAAGCACATAATAAAGCCATAATAAAGCCATCCTGCACTCTGAGGAGACTATAAAGTGATTGTAGGTGTTAGCATTCATAGCACAACATTCCCCTACACTCAAATCCGTAAATAATTTTTATTTTAATTTATGTCAAATATCCGTGGAAAAAGTCCAGAGGGCTTGGAGCACCTCAGACCCGACCACGCTGCGGCAGGAAAATAAACAGTTAATGAAATCTCGGATTTGGGCTGATGTGCAAGCTTGAGAGGGGGTTGCTATTAATCCTCATGTCCCACATTATGATGCCTAGCATTTACAGAGCTTTACAGTGCCGTCTTGAATTTATTTTTGCTTTTAAAGATTTCTGAGCTTACGGCCGGTTGCAAGATATGCGTCCGGCCGTAAGGGGATATCCTTGTGGCGCCGTCTATTTGAATTGCAAGGTAACGGGAGCCCCGCAAGGAATCGCAGCTTTGCGGTCGATTTACGGACGATAATAGAATGAGGGCCTAAGTGTATATAGCGCAATGCAATTGATAATAAAGTGACTAGTGCAGACATAGCATTTAATATATCTATTAGAAAGAGTCAATACTCGTCTCTAATGCCACCACTCTTCAATATTTATCTAATACAGAAATTAATTATGTGGCTTTCTGACAGATTCTTGTAGTTAAGTCTACATTTCTCAATGTTGGATATAATTCAGGTTCCACTGTTAGTCCCCACTGTTTAAGTAAAGTTACTCCCTCCAATGCTGAATGTATTACATATCTTTGTCCATTGTCCAACACAATCAATTTAACGGGGTATGCCCATCTATACTCTAAGTTTACTTTTCTTAGGGTTTTTGTAACATCTTTAAATTGTTTCCTTTTAATAAGGGTATCGCTGGACAAAAATCTATAATTTTCTCATATGGTGCCTCAAATGTTATTTTTTCCCTTGCTGTCTTTAAAATAGCTTCTTCATAGGAGGGAAAATGCAGCCTAACAAGGATATCTCTTGTTATCTCTTTTGATATATTTCTTGGAAGAGAAATTCTATATAATTTTTAAAATTTTCCTTCTACAATATCTTCTGTTGTCAAGATTGTTTTAAAGAATTTTGCAATATATGAGTGCACCTCGGTGCTGGAGATCTTCGCAGGGATACCCCTTATTCTCAAGTTGTTTTGTCTATTGTAGTCTTCCAGACTATTTTGTTTCCTTTTCAGTGTTATGATTTCGGTTTCTAGTTGTGTCGTTTTAGTTAATAAGATTTGGTTATCTAACCATAATTCTTCAAGTTGATTTTTCAAGAGATTAATTTCATTAGTGTTAATTTTGATTCCCTACATTAATTGTTCTCTTATGTTATTCTGAAATTCTATGATAATAATTTCATATATGCTGTGGTTATTATCTTTTGGGAATCTACACCCAACTGATCAGAGGTGCACTACTTTATTGCCTCTACAACATCAATTTCATTTTGCAGTGAGGAGGAAGAGGACAGGGTAGGACCAGACAGCTCTGATTTATCTACATCTATCATTCTTCTTCCTTTTTGGGGAGAAGAAGCTAGTGTCCGGTTTTACTCCGGTCCTTTTATTTCTTTTGGAGTTTTTTTTTCCGTTGAGTTGCTCATCTTAAGTTGTTCTTTTCTCTTTCTCTATTTCCTAACCACTGTCGCTTTCTTTCTCTGATCTACTGTTCCTCTCCTCTACAGCTGTCTCTTCTCTCCCTGGCCTCCTCCCTCCTAAACTTCTTATTATCCAAAAACATGACTTACATAAGGACATCATTTCAAACAAAATATACAGCTCTGGAAAAAGTTGGACCATAGAGTTGACATACAATCTAGATTATAGGATTTATCTCATTGCCCTTCTAGAATTACATTTATGTGTTGTATAGTTAAAAATTTACAACAATATTTGTGAGTATAACAGTTTGCAAAAAAAGTTTGATTAGATCGACCACATCCATATATAAGACCCTATAAGATAGTTTAAGCTCTTGTATAAAACTTTAGTTCTAAGTCAGGTGATTTATAAAGGACACAATATAATTGCCAAATTGGTAATTCATTTATACTGTAGACTTTATAATAGTTGTCTCCTGAGGTCCACTAGGGGTATTTTATCGCCTCAAATAATTCATACATTTTACTACAAACTGGGAGATGGAATCAGAGATTAGCCACTACTTTTGCCTACCACCTCCCTTCCTTACTCCTTAGCAAACTCTCTTATAGTCTCACTTGAGCATAGTTGTTCTGGTTATAGTAAAAATAGCGCAATACTACTACGCCCTTCTACAATTGAATATGAATACTTTTAAATGAAGTTTCGCTCAACCTGCAGAATCACAACCAGAACAGGTCTGCTAGTCACTAGAGCCTTCAAGGGCATACAGCATGCATCCACAATTTGCACTATATCACCTCGGTTTTCCTGAATGGCATCTCTGGCGTCATCACATCTGAGGGGAACTCCCGGTTTATTCACCTGCTGCAGTGTCTATACACAGCGGGAAGCTCAGCATCTATTGAAGCCAGCAATTCTCTCTGAGCTTTCTCGCTAGCTCCGTGGTCTTGAATGGTCCCCACAGATGCTTCTGCCTCCTAGACACTTCTCGACAGTAACCAGCAGCAAGTCTCCTGGATCTGGTTCTCCCAGTCGATGTCATGCTTGAGTTGGTACCGCCATTGGTTCTTCAAATGACATCTGAGCAGTGTTGTATACGCAACCACTCAATGAGTTGTCCTCTTGCTCTTGCCATCCCTGAGACAGTAGCAAGCACCAAAGCCACCACCACAGTCCTCCTCCGCCACAGAGGCTCTCCAAGTAGCGTACAGGTAGGGTGTGCTCACATACTAAGCTGTCTCGCCTCTAGCTGTCCCGCTCTCACTTGCAAGAACATCAGTCTAATCCTACCAACACTCAAAAACTAGTTCAAGGAGATGATCTTTTGCAGTGAGGATGCTAAACGCATCAACTCTCACTGGGGTAGCCTCTGCTCATGCTGCACTGGATGCTGCCCCGCTTCTCTGTTGTAGTTTGTGGGCCTCTGGTTATAAGGGCTTATGAAGGGAATGAGGTTGCTTTCGGCAGCACTATGGAGATTTCAAATTATTTTCAGATTCCAGTTTATTTCAGATACGCTATGGAGCACATCTCTCCTTAGCAGACCTCGTGGCTAGCCAACTTAGCCTCGCAGCCACTCTCACTTCCTGGGTGTGGCTACCATGATTATTCGTTCTTCTCCAATAAATACAAAACATATTCTAGACTGCATTACTTTCTTTTAAATTAGAGCACTTTAAATAAAACTCAGAAAGTGGAAATCATTCCTATTTCATGGTCTGACCATGCTCTGATACTGTTATATCTTAAAACTGAACGCTTAAGCAACATACATCGATGCAACCCTCTTTAAATCAAATGAAAATAAAAAGAAATAAACAGCAGAGATAGATTTTTTTTAAATCAATATAAAGTCAGTTGAGTCACATATATTGAAATGGAAGACACATAAAGAGTATATAAGAGGCATTTTACATGCCTGGTCAATTAAGAGATCTAGCCAAAGAGGCCAGATGAAAAGACAATTGTATATGAAGCTTACAGATCTACAAAATGTAAATAAAATCTCACCAACACCAAATTTGATCTGTGAAATAGCTGATATTCAAGCCCAAATAAGAAAAATCCAACAAAACCAAGTTGATAGTTTAATCTGGCTGTATCAGCAGAAAAACTACCACCAAATAATCCTGGAAAAATGTTGGCTAATCAAATCAAAAACAAACATGAAAATGTGAGAATAGAAAAAATTCAAGACGACCAAGGTAAACAAGTAAGCAATCCAAAAGAAATAGGAGCAATCTTTGTTAAATATTACAAATCATTATATAAATTAGAAGATAATTTAGGATTTCAAAAACCCTCTATGAAACAAATTCAAGCTTTTCTAAACCAGATACAATATCCGAAAATATCAGATCAAAAATCACAGAAAGGGAAATCCAGTAGGGAAAGTCACTAGGTCCTGACGGCTTCCCTAACATCTATTATAGGACACTAGCGACTTGCCCGTCAAAAAATTACGGTCAATAAAAATTAAATGTTGTGAAATTTGTTTGCAACACAAAATGAGTCAGCTACATTTGTCCCTTTTTTTTTTCTAAAAATAAAAACATTAATTTTTTTAACTTTTCATTTTTTTAACTATCAAATTATATTTCACCAACATGAAAGTTTGTAACATGCAACTTGTATATTAAACATTCGTTCAACATTTTGTTAACAATACTAACACTTTTCAATACATATTTATCACTGAGTAACTGTGGACTATATTAACTTGAAGTAAGTAAATTGTTTTAACAACAACATGCTTTTTATCATTTGTAACATTTTTGTTAAACTCTTGTTAAACTAAATTAGCATTGAATCCAGAGGAAGGCAAACAATAAAAAACCCCTATTGAAACTTGTCCAATTGTATCCAAGAGGGAAAAAAATTAATTCTTTCCTGACCCCATTAACTGGCGATCGGATTTCTCCCTGAATTAATACTTTGTCTTTAAGTAATAAATTTCCAATTATTATGAAATGCTTCAACTTTATACTAACAATACATGTTTGACTATACCACATATATATTTAACAAACTTTTTTACAAATTCAAAAAACACATATTTAACATCTGAAATTGTAACATCAAACAATAACATTTAACTCTTGTAAATCCTGAAAAATTCAGTTAATTGTTTTGTGGGGCCAATCATGTTAATATGAAACTTTGAACCCATTCCAATCTGTTTAAGGATATTTTACTGTTGTTTTTGTTGTTATTATTTTTATTTTTTCAGTTTGTCCATTCTGCAAATATCACATAGATTTTCATAAGTGAAATAGTGGTCCCCTATTTAAAGAGTCCCAGAGTACTTTAATTTTGTCATGGAAGTCAAACCACTGTTCTGTATGTTTTTTTGTCCATTGTTTAGCTGTTTTACTTGAAATATTGTTTTTGTGCAATCATATTGAGTACCATAAAATGTTGACATTAAAATGAAACCATTGTCCTCTATCTTTCCAACACCTCATAGTAGACAATGTTTTTGGTGTAAACACATCCATCGTCCAATAAATGACCTTGATTTTCGTTTTCTTCAACATGCACTTTAATTTCTTTTGGATTAGTGCACCTTGAAAAAGCCACATAGAGTTGTCCATGTGCAAAAACTGGTTCCTTTAAAAAAAATCCCAACCGACTTAAAAGTTTGTTCTTGGGATTTATTGATGGTCATGGCAAATGCCATGATAACTGGAAATTGTCTCCTTTGAAGGACAAAAGGCAAACCACTCTCACTTGGAGCTAAATCAATTCTTGGTATAAACACTCGTTCACCTTTATGGGTACTAGTTATAAATAATTTCTGCATGTAAAAAATGATCTTTTAACTCATGCACAATTAATCTTGTCCCATTACAAAGTCCTTTTTTTGGATTCATATTTCGCAATAACATGACAATTGCGCCTTTTTTCAATTGTAAAATATGTGGGGGCATTCCAGATGGTGTTAATGAATTAATAAATTCGATGCTAAAATTCGATTCACTGTCTTTATCATCTGACAGAATAGAACCTGCACTGTAATAATTCTTTTGTGGTGCATTGATGTATTTTAAAATTTTGTTATTTACATTCAAGGCATCGATTATTTTTTGATGTTAATATCACTTTGTTTGCAATGTCTAAGTAATCCTCATTATTAAGAGTGTTTAGAAATATGGCTGATATGAGTGATTCATTGCAAACCATTTCTGATGGAATTTCAATGGTATCATTTGGTAAATGCTGTATTTCTGGATGTTTTCCTTCTCCGATTTTAATGAGCCAGTCATTGAATTCATTTTGGCCTTCAGATCTCATATTTAATTCTAATTTGAGATGTGTAAATATTTTCCACAGTTTACTGGTCTTGATACATGTTTCAATGATCTCCGTTCTATTTCCGTGTGGCACAACAGGTAATGTTTGCCTAAATTCTCCTCCTAACAGCATCACCTTTCCACCAAATGGCAACTTATTATCCATCACTTCTTTTAAAAATCTGTCAATATATTGCAATGCATGACATGACATCACTGTTGCTTCGTCTATGATAATTAGTTTAGTTAGTTTAATTTTTTTTGCTTGTAAGGAATTCAATCGAATCTCTGACACTGATGTTTCCAAAATGGGAACTGGCAGCTTAAATCCACTATGCACAGTTCTCCCACCATCTAACAAAAGTGCAGCAATTCCAGTTGTTGCAAAAGGCATAGCTATCTGACCCTGTGATCGAATATAACTCATCAAACAATTGTACAGATAAGTTGTTCCTGATCCACCTGGGCCGTCTAGATAGAAATACCAGTCTTTGACCATTTCATCATCTGTAGCATTTGTGATGGCATAAAATGCTTCTAACTGTAAAGTATTTAAATTTGCCAGTTTTTCTTGGGTTTTTTTGTTTTTGAAGCTCAGTGTCATAATCATCAAAATTGATGTCATCTATAAGTCCTGGATCTGGTAAATTAAAACTTGCACAATTTAATCCATGAGCCAACAATATTTCTTGTATTTCCATCAATGTTTTTAACAGAGCTATTGGTTCTCTGTAACGTTTCAAGAAATCTTCTGACATGTTTAATTTAAATGTTTCCCACAAAGTGAAAGCATCAGGTACATTGCAAAATATGCAAATGAATGCAAATTGTTGTCTCATTTGCTTAGGCATTTGACATAGTGCTGCTTCTTACAGACACCTCTCCCATTCTGTATCATCAGCTATGAAATTTTGATGTCTTGCAGCTAATAGGAATGTATCATAAACTATGTAATTCACTGTACGTAAATGCTCAAAACTCTGTGCACCGGGAACATGTAGCAGAAGTAATCTTAAGCTGAAACGTTCAATGTCCCTTGGACTGACGGTATAAATGCGTGGTATAATTTTATGTGCATCTCTTCTTCGTTGTCGCCATAGACCATTTACAAATACATAGTGATATGGTATCTCTATGTATAAAAATTGTCTGGCCTGCGTATCCTTTAATTTAAACCATGCAGTGAGTGTGGTATCTCTGTCTTCACTTTGATATAATGCAGTTCTTTCCTTTCCTGCAGTAAAGCAAACCAACTGACTTTGAGGCAAAAGTAGAGCTAAACGATAGATAGCATGTGACCGATCATGCATCTCAGATTTCAAAAAGCGCCACATTGCTTCAGGAGCACTCACATACCGAGCATCTAAATAATTTGATAGTTCATCATGTAAAATTGGATTTTAATTTTCATTTGCAGCACCTTGTACAACAACAGTAGCTGCATCATATCCTTTGCATATATATTTATACACATACTTAATTGATTTAATCGAAGTGCAAGCTTCCACATTGATGTGTGCATTGTACTTGATGAGCAAATGTGGATTGTATAGAATGACAAATCTATTATCAACCTTTTGGCCACGGATAATAGCTGTTTGTCCTTGTGTTCTTTTATACAAAGGATATCCATCACAATTTGCATAAGTTTGCATTTGAAATTGTTTTGGAAATTCTTTAGTACATTTTTTATTTTCCATACATGGTGAATTAGGATTTATCTCTCCACATGGGCCATGAATCATTCTATGTGTAACACTCTCCCAAAGTTTTGTATATTTTTCTTGGTCTGGCAATTGTGCGGAAATTACTGAATCCACTCTCTCTGCAGTGTTCAACTTATCTTTTTCCAGCAGTATTAAAAGTATGTGAGCATGTGGCAATCCTCTTTTTTGAAATTCAATGGTGTAAACAAAAGCCACACATTGTCCAAATAAGTGTGCTTTAGTGATATCATGTATTAATGAATTGAGTTTGATTTTGAATACTCTTGTCACTAAATCTGGTCGGTCAGAAGTAGTTTGTCCCAGATTCAAATTTTCCTTGATCTCTGGCCATTGTGGATTACATGTGAATGTAATAAATAAATCTGGTTTTCCAGATTTTGTAACAATAGCCATGGCATCATAATACCTTTTTCGCATATTGCGAGGAGATCCTTGGAAAGTGGATGGCAAAATAATTGCTCTTCCAGCTGGGATGTCTCTGTTGGAAGCTAAATCTGCCACATAATCCATTAATCCACAATACTGTTCTACTCGTAATTTATTTTGTTGATATTTAATGAAATTTAGATTATTGGCTTCAACTTGTAAATATGTTGAGTGAGTTTGCCTCCATGTAAAATTGGATTAAAACAATCACGGATAGCAGTTTGTGCCACTTTATATTCCAGCATGGAAATATTAGATCTAATACGAAGTTTAGTATTGGGATAACTTTCCAATTGTAATTTTGGTTCCCATCCAGGTTCCCCATTTGGAAAGAAAATGGGATATGTCATTGGATCTAAATTACAGCTTAATATATTGATGTTGATAAATGGTTGTTCTTCATTGCGTGGATATATTCTAATATCCCGCTGAAAAGGTGGTTCACTATCTTCATTTCTAAACACCATGGCAACCTCATTTACTGTAGGTAAATTATATCTTCTTTGATCAGGGTTGCAATCTCTTTTTAACACCATATTTACTCTTGGTGTAGGCAATTGATGTCTTTCAGCATGTTCCTGTTGTTCTTTTTCAAGCTGTGCTAATTGTTTGTATGCTTGACTATATGGTTTTTTTTGCATAATTTTATCCAGCTGTTCAAAGACTATGCACAAACACTGTCTATTTTCTGGAAGTGTCATTCTTTGTTCCACAGCTTCCATCGTATCTAAGACATATAACTGTGCAAATTTCCTTTGCTCTCCTTCTTGTGGGTGTAAATGTGAAGTTCGGTGGTATATTTGACCTTGAACTCTGAAACAGTAAGAACCATGTCCTGGTACATTTTCTGCTAATGTTGCACCCATTGAAGCAAATGAAATTGCACTGTTATAAGACCTTATGTTTTGTTTGAAATTATTATAATTTGGAAATGTTGGATCACACATAATGCATTCTAAATAATATGGAAATGGGTGTCTTAGTGGAAGTTTCACCTTTCCTTTCTGACAGCAACTTAATGAAATTTCCATCAGCAGGTCTTTCCTTTATAAAATGATAGGCCCACAAAACTGACAAACCACATGAAGTAACCCACAATAATGAGTATCTACTTGTACTGCAGTAGTAAACACATTGTCATGCATTTCTTCAACATATATATCAGACCCACTTTCTATATGTACATTGTTTTCTTGTGTGTCTACATTTAAGTCATTCTGCAAAATAGAATCATTGGACAATGGTTCACAGAGATGTTTTTGTTTACTTTTACGTTTCTTGGAAGCCCCAACACACTCACTTGCGGCTTTCTTACTCATCTTTCTTTTATTTAAAAGTCTCTGTCGATCTTCTTCTTGCAAGCGTTGGGAAGTTTCCGGTGTCTGAGCATCTCTCCACCTTTGCTTCCTTTCCCTTGCCAATCTTCTTTTGCGTTCAATTTTGTCTTCTCCATTCTCCGCCATTTTAATCTGTAATTGTAAATAGAGATGTAATTATTGTTTGTTCTTTGTTTTGTATACATTTTTTTTCCTTTTTGTACTGTTCCATTAAAGTAGATGAATAAACTAATCAAGCATTTTAAAATGTTGCACTTTAGACTGAAATAACTGAAACCATTTTTCAAAGTATTTTATTGACATATATTAAATAGGAAAGAGCTGCACATATCTATATTTATATTATTATCCTTCAATTCCATTCCTTCTTGATTGAATTCACAGCATGCCATCAAATTCTTTGTTTTGCAAGTGTTGTAAGTGTTTTTTTTTTAAATATTATTATTAATTAGTATTGTCTTTTCAACTTTTTTCAAGTTATGACTAAATATCATACGTTAATGACTCAATAAGTACTCTCCATTTTCACCCAATATAATATAGCCTTTTTCTATGCATCACTACAAAATAAAAAAATTTACCTGTGAGGATGATGTTGATGTTGTTCAAAGGCTGCAAACGTCACGCTGTGTGTTTATTCCCTTGCAGATCCAAAGAAACTGTAAAATCAAATTGAGAATATTTTTAATCTTTTGCTTCATCGATATCATTAAATGAACATCAACAGACATATATTTGGCTACATTAAAAACCTAAAATCATATTTTTTAATATCTTGCTGTAGTAATATAATTCAAATTCTGTACTTGTCAAAATTATCCTTATGATGTTCAATGTGTCCGAACGTCACTATCTCTGTTCATTCAGCTACAGTTCACTGCAATTATACAAAATAGTAAAATTAATGTATAATATGTTGCTTCATCTGTATCAATCAATGAGGCTTAACATACATATTTTTGCATAGATTAAAAACATGAAATAAATATATCAATCAATCAGCATGAACACACATATGTAAGCATAGATTAAAAACATACAATCAATATTACTGTTAGTCTTTAAATAAGACTCAGTTAATCTATATTAATCTTAAATTAATGTCTGACTAAATATAACGTCAAGACGTAAGCATGAGTCTATTCCCTTTTTTTTTGTTTGAGGGGTATTTTAAAATGAGTATGTTACAACTGAATTATTAAAATAATGTACATTACTAATGAAATAAGAATCAATTAATGTTCATTAATATTAAAGTAATGTGTGACTAAATCTAACATCAAGATGTAAGCATGAGTATATAGCCTTTTTTTTTTTTTTTTGGTTTATTTTATACTAAATATATAAGAACTGAATTATTCAAATAATGTACATTAATAATTAATTAATCAACGTGTTCCTTTTTTATGCACATTCTTAAACGTTAACTTTTTTTGATATTAATGATTAGTAATGATTAATTAATTAAATAAAGTACATTATGAATGTAATTTACAATTCTTTCACACAGGTAATCACGATATTTAACAAATTAATTATTAAATTAATGTACATTAATAATTAATGAATCAATGTGTTGCTTTTTTATTCACATTCTTAAACGTTAAAATGTTTTGATATTAATGATTAATTAATTAATTAATTAATTAATGTACATTATGAATGTTATTAACAATTGTTTCACACAGGTAAGCACAATATTATTTTTCTATTAATTAAATTTAATATTTTTTATTTATTAAATACCAATTTACTAATTAATAATTATAAATGATATTTACCGTTTTTAATGTAATATTGCTGAAGCAGTATCCTGAAGAGCTAACAATCTCTTGAGATTTTCTGGCATCAGAAAACTTCCAGTCAGACTGTCATCACCTGAGGAGAAAGTGTCAGTTATGTGTCAAGTGTGCCCTATATAGAGGCTTTGTGCGCAAGACAAATGCATTGTTTTAGGCGGGAAATCCGCTGTTCTGCGAGACAAATGCATTGTTTTAGGCGGGAAATCTGATGTGGCACGAGACAAAGGCGGGAAATCTGTGTTAATGCGTAATTCTGTACTTGCGTTTCGTAAAATGTACTCGCTACTGTCTTTTTTTACTCATTGTGCGGTTATTGCCCATCCTTTGTCTCGTTGTTTTTCGAGCACATACGTCTGTGGCTGTGTTTTACGCAGTTCGAAGTAGTATAGCCTCGTTTTCATTTTTTTCGGGGGCCATTTTTTTCTCGCTTAGCCGATTTTCGATCTTTGTAACTCGTCTAAATCGATGTAAATTGGAGTTCCAACTCACTCCCAGAGGTCCTGCCTGGTTCCCCATGCTGTAAGTGACCTTTTTTTATTTTTTAGTGTGTATTTAGTGTTTTTTTAATTGACAGAATTACATAAAGTTATCTATTTATATAGTAAAATGTCCTATTATAAATTGAATATTTTGAAGTCTGGATCTTTCTCCATTAACATTCAGAGGATTGAAAGAGAAAATTTGAGAAATAATTTTCCTATGACTGGAAATCAAACGTATTGACTCACGTAGGGATAAAATTCTCACCAAACTAAATTATTTGGTTAAAAACAACTTTAATAAAATAGAGAAGGATATTAATTCAACAATCATAAATTGGAATAAACTCAACCTTTCTTGGCTGGGACGTATAACCGCAATAAAAATGACGATCATACCAAAAATTTCATATTTTTTAAGATGCTTAACCTTGAAAATTCCAAATAGCATATTAATTAGACTTTAGAATAAAATCAATCAATATATATATAAGAATAAAAGACCACGTGTAAAAAAAAAAATATTTCAATGAAAACATTTTCCAAAGGTGGCATTGTTACTCCTAACATAGTTGACTACTCAAAAGCTATAAGATTATCACACATTCTAAAATATAAAAATAAAGATGTCCCTAGATGTATAATGATAGAGAGAGAATTAGCCAGTAAGAATGCTTGGGAATTTATAATTTGGGAAAAGAAACAAAATAAAAAAATGGATAAATTGCCACTGATACCAAAAGCTTTAATCAAACAGTGGTTTAAAATCAACGACAATTTGTCTTTAATTCACTTTCCGTCACCTGCTACAACTATAGGGAAGCTTACTAAAGAACTTCTACCCTTTCTGAAATGTGACTGGTGTAAATTAGGAATCAGAAGTCTAGAGGACATTTATCTGAATGGAGAACTCAAATCTTTCCCATATATTTTGGAAGAAAAGAAAATCCAAAAAGATAAATGGTTGTTGTTTAATATGCTGCATTCAGCAATCTTGGAATCTGATTACTTAATACCAATAAAGAACATACAATTTCAAATATAATGAAAAGTATGAAATCACTAGATAAAACCATAAAAGGGAATGGTATACTTAAATGGGAACAAAAATGCCATAAAAAATGGAAACATAAAAGATCTTTTCACAATATGGAAAAATATATAAAATGTACCATCTTTAGAGAAGTACAATTTAAAATTATTCAAAGGTACATCACCCCTCAAAAAGTAGCAAAAATAGCCCCAACTGTTAATAAACATACATGCTGGAGATGTAACTTGGAAGAAGCCAAATGCATATGTGGTGGTCTTGCCGAGCAATTCACGTTTACTGGTCTATATGTATATCTCAATTATTGAAAATTATAAAACAAGAAATAAAGCTTGATTTTGAACTGATTTCTAAGTTGTCATGAGAGTTTTCTTAGAATACTTGATTTTTTCTTGCTTTGGATCAGGACTTTGGTCTGGATCTTGGGCCTCGCTCGCTGCCTAAAAAACTGTTGATCAATGTCTGATTAAATCTAGATCTAGTGGTAGGCCGCCCCCCTTCCATCATATCAAATGCTGATCTAGAATGAAATTCCTTTGATGTGGGTAAATCGGAGGCGTCCTTTAGGTCTAAGAGTTTATACTCTGATGAGCTGATGTCTGAGGATCTAGTATGGAGGATAAATATAGTGATTTGAAACATTCTACCTATATGGTAGTCACCCTGGTCTCTGGAAAACATATCTTTTTTCCTAACTATAAGTTACTAGAATATTGCCCTTCAAAAAATTATGGGAATCAAATTGTAAGTGAGCTAATGCTGTTTGGTGTATGGCAATGAACTAAATAATACATTAATAAAGGAATATACTTTACCTATTTTGAAGTAATAAATGCAGGAAGCATTATGCTGAAGAGCGGACAATCTGTTTTCATGTTGCTGCAGCATACAATGTGTGTTTTGAGTGCTGTGGAGCTGCTGTGTAAGTGTGAGCAATGTGTGCAGTGTGTAGTGTAAATAGTGTGCGTGCGAGAGTAAAAACCGCTAGGGTAGCTCTTTAATTCCGCATTATGTAAGTTAGTGTTGTAAAATGGCGCCTAATGTGTGGTACGTGGCTGTTGGTGATTTAGCGTCCTTGTTCTTGGACCTCGTCCGGCTTTTTCGGAAAATCTGTATGTGTTTGGTGGTGTTTTGCGTGTTTAGGGTCCTGTAGCCTCGTTTTCGTTTTTTTCGGCGGCCACTTTATCTCTCGCTTAGGTGATTTTCGGTTGTCTAAACTCTTGAATTTGGACTTAAATGGAGGTGTAACTTCACTTGTAGATGTCCTGGGTGCCCCCTCTTGCTGTGGGTAAGCTTTTTAGTTGTTTGCTGTGTGTATTTATTGTATTTTGAATGTTTTGAGGTTCAAGCGGGTCGGCCGTTAAAGTCGTAATTTTGCAAGTCCCGTGTCTCGTATTTGTGTGTCGTAAGTCCGTAAATGTTGCAAGGTCTGCAGTTGCTGGCAAGGAGCGCCTTTGGCACTCCATGCCAGCAACTGAGGCCCTCGCTTCGCGAGGGCCGCAGTTGCTGCGGGCTAGCTACGCGAGGGCCGCAGCGTTAGCAACAACTTTTGACAACCCGCAGTTATGACAACAATACATGTGATAAGTTCTGTTAGGGCATTGCTGGTGTATTTATAATGTATGCATCACTTTATAGTACATATTAGGTGGATTCCAGGTATTATATCTCTCTGTTACCTTTTACCAGATGTCACTGAATCTGCTTTCCTCCCCTTAATAAAACATGTTGTGGTCAACACCTGCTCATTGTAAATGGTAGATAAACATACATAATAGTGTTGCCACTTTAGTCTTCATGCTTGATTGGTGGTTATCTCAGAGAATAGGTCATCACCTTGTTCCTCTTATTCTCCCAATAGGCCAATGGGATCTCGCTGAAATCATGTAAGCGCAGGTTGGGCCTCATCAGTGAGGTATAGCTGATATCTCCCTAAGGCACAGTGAGCAAGGGGTCCACATCTGGAGTACCCTATCAACCTTAGGGAGACTAATCTCTAAGGGTCATTTGAATAGACACAATACCAAAATGGAGGTGATCACCTTAATAGGTTAGTTCTATGGACATGATAACCCACTCTGACAGCAACCTCGTTTGGCTCACTTATGCCCTTCACAGGGAGAAATATGCTGTAGTATATCAGTTTGTTCTCACTCACTAGAGTGGTCCAGCCCCAAAATACCAGGCAATTCTGGGGTTTGCTGTTTCTTCTGTTCAAGTAGAATTGCCTGGTATTTCAGGACTGGCTCATTCTTCTAGACCAGACTGGTATACTTCAGGATATTTCTCCCTGTGAAGGGCATAAGTGAGCTAAAAGAGGTTGCTCTCTAAATAGGTAACCAGACCTGTTAAAGATTGCTTGTTCTCGATGGGCACCTCTACTTTTTTGTTTACTTAGTTAATTTATAGCATTATTTTTTTTCCTACATAGATTCTTCTTAATTAATTATTCCATCTCTTGGTGAACAATTCATATAAATAGCTAATGTAAAGCTTCTAAATAGCTGATGTAAAGCTTCTAAGTAAAATCCTACCCTGAACATCAGAAACGGCAAGCCCCAAATGTATGTTGTAGCCTCTCTTGGGCTTCGTCAGTGAGGTGTAGCTGAACTCCCTAAGTCACATTGAGCAAGGGGTCCACATATGGAGCCCTCTATAACCCTTAGGGAGAATAAGCTCTAAGGGTCATTTGAATAAAATAAAAACCCAACAAAATAGAGATGTTCAATCAGGGAACAAACTAACCTAAATTGGTTGACTCTATAGAAATAATAACCCACTCTGAGAGCAACCTATTTAGCTCACCTTCACAGGGAGAAACACAAAAAGCACAACAAAAAGTGAAGAATATAAGAAAGTTAGGCTATTTGGAAGAAATACAATTCACTATAAACAGGAACATAAAGGATCTGTATAGTTTGCTAAAAACTGTAGATAATTATAAAGTATGTAACAAAATAACAACATTATTTACAATGCAAGACATGAACCTAAAGTCAGAAGAGAAAATAGTATTTTTAGATTATTCTGTTTGTGTCATGGGAAATTCCATTTTAGACTGTTAGACCTCCATCCAATGGCTCCCATAAGAAAATAATCGAATTAAGCTATCACATCACATCGCACACATAAATCTAACCTCCAAGAAACACCATGCAAGTGCTTGAAATGTGTTTAAATGCCTAAACCCTGAGTACCTGTCCCAGAAATATTTTAAAAAATTGCTATCACATCGCTCCTGTAAGAATATCCAATCTCGCTAGTCTCTCTGAGTGTTCTCGCTAGAGTGCCCAAAAATATTATTTGGGTACTTTCAACCTCCAGTAAAGGCAAACAAATGACCCAGAGAAGGTTTGATGCATCCAATGTGACTATGTGAGGTAGCTAATATCTCAATTGTGTTGGATTTGCTTAACTCCAACACAATTAATGGGTTAATACTGTTGCCTCCTATGAGCCAGGAGATCCTTTTCCCGTCAATATCTGCTACACTCTAGGAGCTTGAGTATCCCTGGGATTCCCCCTCAATACCTGCAACCCCTTATGAGCCTGGTTATGCCCCAGGATTCATTCATCAAAAGTATAAACATGGGGGTCCTTATGGACAAATATTGTCCAGTCACAATGGGGGTAGTGGGCATTGAGGGATATCCCAGATCATATGGGGTTGCAGGTATTGAGAGGGGCATACCTAGCCCATAGGGGTTGCTCTGATTGGCCACCCAGAACTCCAGCTGCTTGAGTACAAAGTTCAATAATCCCCACACTCAGGAAGTTGGATGAGGTTTTGCACCAAGCTCACTTCCCCAATAAAGACACACTTACAAAATATGTGTCCCCAATAGGCCATAATCCTTTTTGGCAAAACACACTTGGTTTTACAACTCTGGGTTGCCCAGTTGATTAAATTAACAAAACGCAACTCATAAACTTCAATAAATGACGAGCCACTGGGGACATGGGAAAACCTGCTGGACATCTGGAGGGGCCCATACATCAGATACTGAGTATCTGTACACCTGATCTGATCAGATACGCCCTTGTGAGGCCAGGGTCAATGGCCCAATCGGCATGGATGGTTCTCAGACCGGGGGGGGGGGGGGGGGCAGAGTAGGAGGGGTGACATAACTGATGGACAGTCTTTCTCACATGAAAGGACTGGGTTGTGTAGAAATGTGCTATGAATCAATAAAGAGTGGTGAGTTTAAAATTACATAATCTGAGGTGTGTGTTTCATTCTGAGTGATATAATAATCCTTAATTCTGAGATTATTGCTGCTGGATCTGCACTGGACCCTGTTACAGCCCGTAACATCTGCTGGGTGGTTACTGGTTCCTGTGGATTGCTGGACACAGTAGCAGTAAGCTGGGTTGGTTCAGTCCCTTCTATCATGGATTCACAAATAACCGGACGATCCTACTGGGAAGGCTTGAACTCGGTTCTTATCAAGCTCATCTGAAGTAGTAGGTTGTCACAATTTGATGACAGGAGGTGGGAATCCCTGTAGGAAAAATAACAGGCTGTTCGTGTTCCAGAATATGTCCACTGACCATCTTAAAAAAACTACTCAGGGAAAGAGGCTTTACTTGGACAGTGGGAACCACCAAGGCTGACATGATAGAGGAATTGCAGCAGGATGATCAATTCCAACAAGTTGAGAAAAGTATGGGAGGACGTTTCAGGGCCTGACTAAGGAACCATTTCCAGAGGTGGGCTCACTGCAGAGAAGGAGGATGAGATGTTTTGGGGAGATTCCAGAGGTGGAGGTCTGACATGCTAGAGATAACCAAGAAACAGGCGGTGGCCCTCTGGACTCAGGTAAGCGGCGATGTGCAGTTTAAGAACTATGACTGAGCTAGTTCTTAATAATTTTGGTAGTAAAGTTAAATATGTGTTTTACAGTCCAGAATACATGTACTATGATATTTGATTTGTAACAATGATTTAGGTAAATGTGAGGTATAAAAAAATGCAGCCTTTTTAATCCCTTAGTAGTCAAAAAAGTAGAAACAAATGAAAAAGCACTGTTTGGATCAGTTTATCTTTTGTGCAAAGTTTTATGGTCCATAGAAAATCGTTTAGTCCGTCCATTTGGTAGCTAAAGTCTTGGTTCCCTCTATGCATCTTGAATGGTTGGTATTAATGTAATGGTGTTAGTGTTAATGTTACCAAGGCGATATGGTAACAAAAAGAGGAAAGAAAAGGACAACTCAATAATTCAGAGTTAACTCTAAAATGTCTCAGATTATTAGAGAGTAGTATGAAAGCAGTTATTTACAGACCAATAATATATATATATTGAGAAGACATTTGTCATAGTTAAAATCAAATCTGTATTACTTTTTATAAAAAGCAGCAATGCTGACTAAAAAATTAAGATAATTGGACCAAGTGTTATACATAGAGTTAGTTCAATGTGGAAACAATCAAGTGTAAGTGTGTATATGTTTTAAAGGTGGGGAAACCCTTGTACAGGTACAGATCTACCTTTTTGGAGACCCTGGGCAGTGAAATGGAGGAGCCCTTGCGAGCACACACATATTTTTCCATTTTCTGTGCATGTATATTGCTATCTGGCTCTGTGAGCAAATCACAGACATTTCCCCATAACAGCCATTTTTACAACATATACACACTGAGCTATTACTTGCATATTAAATGCATTTGATGGTGGGTCATATTATTTATATTTTTCTATGGGAGGGCAGCGAGCACATGCTACACAAACACATATCAGGATCACTTGTATCACACATAAAAACTAAGAGCCTCATTCAATTGAGAAATTGTAAGTTACTGTAGGCCATAAGACAGGCCATAAGTTAATTTGCTATTCAATTGGTGTTTATTTGCAAGCCACAAACAGCCTACGTGTTACGGGCTTTAAATCCTTGTAGCTGTTAAATCCGGAAATTCCAACCCATTGAAGCCTTTGATCTTTAACGTCCGCAAGAGTTCCAATCACTAAAATCGCAAATCACTATTCAATTGCTACAATCCCTCAAGACCGCGAACGCAGTCAAGCACGCAAACGGCAAATGTAGGCCCAAATCTTACTGGTTCAAAATAGGACCCGCGAAAGGTTTACAGACTAGTTTGTAACACTGCAAAACACAATAAAAACACAACAATGGACTTTAAAATATGGGCAGTGAAATTGAAGGCATTAGAATTACTTGCACAACAAATCCCAATTATCAACTAGTTTGATAATATGAAAAGTCATGCTGCAAGATGCTGAAAGCTATTAAACACACACAACCTCATTAAATTGCAAAACAAATGCATGTAAATGGCCATATTAACCCTTTCTCACTCACAGAGGCTCTAATGTGGACCCTAAAATTGCAAAGATCATCTAATATGCATCTCACTCATCACAACTACATAGGCAAAACAAATAGTGGTCAAATTACACCACCATATCACATATATCAAGTACCAGGGAAACATTTTAGAATGGGTTTTTCAGTCCCTTAGTTGTGTCGACTCTCTGTGACCCTATGGATTGCAGCAAATATAGCTATGTCTCTGCCTGTGCTTTTCCACAAGGTTTGCATGCCAAAGATACTGGAGTGGGTTGCCAGTTCTTTCTCTAGTGGACTGTGATTTGTCTGACATCTCTGCTATGACCCACCCACCTACAGTGGCCCTACATGGTATAGCTCACAGCTTTATTTAGGTACACCCTTTAACCACCACCAGTTAGCAATCCAGAAGGGGACCAGGGGAACATACACCACACTAATCTACTCTAAACCATCAGGAAGGGCCACAAAAACACATGGAGGCTGTGAAGAGGCACGTGGCGCAACAGCCAATTCATAAAAGGATATATTAAGGAAGAAGGAATAGTATGGGAGTTTTTTACCAAGGCTACAATACAAATGTTTATCTTATTATCAATATTTCACTAAACAAATAAAGGCCTAACTCTGGAAGAATGTAATTGAAACATTTTATTCAAGAAAAGAGAAAGAAAAGACACCCTTTTTTCATCCAGAAAACTCCACTATTTACTAAATAAGATACATAAACCAATCATATTAAGACTTATAATTTGTATTGATGTTCTGGAATTTTTTTTAAAACATAATTAAAATTCCTGTGACACAATACGCTTTTTTCTGAACGAAATGTTTTAATTTATAATGTTGAATCTGCTTGTATTTATAATTTTGATTCCAATTTATATATAATTGTCTTTACTGTGTCATTTTCCTCAATATCTTAGTGTTTATTACATATAGTTCTAGCTTGAAATTTCCCCAATAAATATTGGATTACCTCTGTCACTTTTAGGGAGGAAAAACACAGCTAAAACGGTGACGTTTAAAGTGCTTGTGCAAAATACTAATTATAAATAAAAGTGATGATAAAATTATATACGTTTCTACAATTGTATTGGATTGCAAAATATTAAATTTACCTCCATCAGGGATAATTTCCTGGAAAGTCCCACGCCATTGCTGGAGGCCATGTGCCAAGATATATACCCATTATCATTTGGTGACATCCCATTAAGTGTTTTTCTATCAATCAATTCACATTATCGCCTGTCATATTGTTATCACACCTTTTGGGGTAATGTTGATACTTCACAGTATCACTAATTGGACTTTGTTTGTGTATTAACCCCTTATTATGATATATGATATATATTATTATATAATATCTTATTCTGCTGTGTAGTGTGTGGGACTGACCAATCTGTGACCAATTCTTAGCAATGGGTGTTAACATGCTTATGAGACATGGTCAGATTAGCCTGGTACACAACACACACACGCAGTCCTTCAGAGTCTGTATCCACATATGCTGCAGTGTGCACACTCATAGGTGTACTCTCTTTTGGATGTAAAAACAATCTTGATCTACAGCTATACCTAATTTAACACTGTAGATAGGTTCCAAGCAGTAGGAGTGTTAAGTGAAAAAGCCTGAATGGTGCAGTTTAACATGGGGAAGATGGGGAAAGGGGAACTCATGGCAATAAATACACAATTGCAATTGATATTTAAACTGCTTTGTTTTATATGAACTGTGAACACACAGCAAACATAACACTAACACAAACTGAATTGGCAACTGCTATTCAGAATCAGTTTTAATTGCAGGTATTAGACAAGCATTTAATTGATAACAATTATGATAATAATATGTTTGCTTCTTGGATGTACACGGTTATTTCTGCCCCATATATCTGTAGTCATTACCAAAAAGTTTACAGTGATATTGTATGTCAGTTATCTATGTGTGTGTGGTTCATGTGTGTGCATATCAGGGTGTGATGGTATATATGATACTCACATTGCAGGGTTTCCTGAAAGCCAGAGTCGCTCCTGAAAGTCACTCATTCTCTCCAACACTCTCTATCTCTCTCTCTAGCACCCTCTATCTATCTCTCAGTCTAACTCTCTCTTTGTCTATCTGTCTTTCTGTCTATCTATATCTGGCTCCAAAACCCACCAATGTCTAGACCTGTGTATTGACTTTCTCAGTTACAGCACAGTCAGGGAGTTACGGATTTCGGGGCCTTTTAAACCCGTTTCCGCTGCATTGATAGGCGTTCTACAATTCCTATTGGTTAATTGACCTGTGATGGGATTGCAAATTACAGATTTGCTTGATTTTGCCGCGCATCATTGGATTGGATACTCACAAGCTATACATATTAAACCAGGGTTTAAGTTCTTGAAGCTTCAGGCCGTAACGTGTGCCCTTGTTCAATTGAATAGCACTGGATTTGAATAAGACTGCTAGTTCTCAACAGGCCCACAGACATACAGTCCATATACAGCAAGATGCGGCCTTCAAATTGAATGAGGCTCTAAGTAATTATGAGAGTTAAAGGGCAACTGCACAATGAAAACAGAAATTGTTTGAAAAAGTTGAGTATTTTATTTTAACCATGAAAAATGTCCTATTTTCTCAATACATAATATTAAATTATAAATAACTGTTTTTGTACTACTCATCTCAGAAATTTTAAAGTTATCTCTGAATTATCGAGTTATTATTTTCTTTGTTTTTGTTCTGATTATACTAGCAACTCTATGTTTTCTCTATTTTTGCTACATATAATTGATATTCTTAGTATCCTATATAATACAGTCTGTGGTAGTCTGTGATTCAACTTGTACAAAGAGACAAGGTAATAGCAAAGTACTTAAATGTCTCTATATGTTTCATATCCCGGGGCAGCTGGGGCAAATGGGCAAGAGCCCCCCAAAAATTATCCACCACTTTAATATTGTAATTTACATTTATGTAAAGAATAAACTTTAATTATATCTGTATATCAGCTTTCAAGTCTTCTTTCATATGATTTTGTTAAAAATATGCATATATTTGTGTGCCTTCCCCCTTGCCTGGTGTCTTTCGCTAGTGCTGCAGTTTACAGTGTGAGTATTGTGCTGTAACACTCATCCTAGGTGAATCTACTTTCACTATGCTTGTAATTGTATCAATTTTCCTGAGTGGCAGCTACAGCATCAACCAATCAGAATGAAGCAGCTGCATATTGTGGTTAGTGACAATCACTTGAAAGCCCACAAGCCACTTAGGAATGCTGTGGGAGCTAGGTGGCAGCTCCCACAGCCATACAGGAGGCCTCTCTCTCTCTCACTGCCTCCTGTTTATTCTTTCCATCTCTTCCTTCCTTCTCTCTATTCCCATTACCTCCTCCACCTCAGGACTCATCACAGGGGTCCTGCAGCCCCAGGGCCCACTTTCCCCTACTCTCCCTCCTCTGTGTCTCTTTCCCCCTCTCTCACCCCTGTGTCTCTTTCCCCTCTCCCTCCCCTTTGTCTCTTTCCCCCTCTCCCAACCCTCCTGTGTCTCTTTTGCCCCTCTCCCACCTCTGTGCCACTCCCCCTTCCTCATGCAGGCCTCCTCATCAATGAGGGAGAGAGATAGGGTGGGAGAATAAAGATAGGGAGGGAGAGAGAGATAGGGAAGGGGAGGACGATATTATTTATATGTTGTGTTTATTTATTTATTAATTTTAATGTTTATTTTTCTTCCTAGGGGTGCCGGACGCTGGACCTGCGCCAATGAAGGATGGGCCCTTATGCTAGGGATGAAGGGAAACCGTCATCACATTTTAGGCAAAGTAAGTGGGCTTATTTTCCCTATTGTAGATTTAGGAAAGGGGTTGTTTCAGGTGTAATTAGAGGGTTTTAGTGTGTGTAATGTATGTTTTATTAAACTGTAATATAGACTTTTTTATTTGATATAATGTCTTTTTTATTTTGTGTAATTCTAGTTTTTTTTATTTTCAGCAAATTATGTTTATTGTTTTTTTTTTTTTTAGTAAATTATGTTTTTTATTTTGTGTAATGTAGGTTTTTTATTTTCTGTAATGTATTTTTTTTCAGTAATTTAGGACTTATTTTTTTGTAATTAATGGTGTAATAGGATTTTTGTTAGGGTGTTGGGTTGGTAGTGTATGGGTTAATAGTGTAGAGGGGGGGTTAATAGGTTAGAGGGGGTTAATAGTGTAGTTTTTAGACTTGGTGTCATGAGAGTCCTGGAGGAGGGTCCTGGGTCCTGGAGTATTATTCTAGGGGTTAATAGTGTCCTATAAGGGTCTATATAGACCCCTATTGGGATAATGGGATTAATTATTGTCTCATAACGGTCTGTATAGACCCTTATGGGATTGAGGTGTTAATTAGAGGCTCATGGGGTTCTGTATAGACCTCCATGAGTGATGGTGTTAATTTTAGATGCCTGGGGGGGTACTTATAGTATTTTATTGGTTGCAATATATAGGGGTCACACTGTAGTAAAGGGGAGGAGTCTATACTATGGGGTAAAGTCAATGTAAGGGGATGGGCCAGATCTCTGCCTTCTGCCCCCCCCCCCCCCCAACTTGGAAGGTCACCAGCCACCACTGGTCATATCCTGTGCTAACATAACACATTTTTGAGGGAGGTATCCAAAATTATGTTCAGAGGGCAGATATGTGATGATCCATTTCCATTTTTCACCTGCAGAGATCTCAGACAAGAATATTTTTTTCACAAATCATGCTGATCAAGAAAACATTTTTTTCAAAATATGTAAACAAAATGATTATAATATTCTATTCAGGAAAATACTATTTAAAACTTGAAGTTAATTTTTTAATTGTTTTTTTTTTCCCAGCTCTTCTTGCAATTCAATAGTCACAAATTGAAAATATTTGACATATCTGTACTTGGGGTTTCATGTATAGACAGTATGAAATGTCAAAAACAATCAAATATATAGCTTTAAGACCTTCCCATCAATGGCACCCATCAGAGCAACAATCAGAGCTGAAGTAATCTTTTAAGTGGATATATTTCCAAAAATATAATGATGTTCCTTTTGTCTTGCAACATATATATATTTTTAAGTTTACTCAATAACAGTTTTGACACAACAAAATATACCCTTACTTTCCAGGCACGTTAAATAAGTTTTTTTTTTCATATTTACTAGCAGAGATGACAAATAGGTAGGCTATAACCTGCAGGTGTGTGTGGGAGAGGTTCACTTGGAGGGAAACTTTTTTTGGGTAAGAATGGGAACAGGTGAACACCAATGAAACTGAAACTAGTTCAAATAATTTCTAGGAACAGAGAAAAGGATTATCCCTCTAAAAAATTAGCATCAAATACATCAATTTAACACCTGTACACTTCCTTTTGTGAACCATATAAATTTGTACAGAAGCAATTCATGTAGAAGACACAAATTAGCAGCTGTGAGGACCTTAAGGTAAGTCTACATATTTGTGTTTTATGATATCTAATACTAAATGTCATATTTATTAATTCTGTAAAGCTTTTGACTATTTTGTTTTCTATTTTAAACCATACAAGTTAATATTTACACTTTTATTGGTAATACTGAGAAGATAAAATAAGACATTAAATGCCTTCATTCCCAGACAGCCCATTTAGGCTGAACACCATTTAGTAGGGTGGAAGAATATGACATATATGAACCTTCTGAACCACTAGAGGTCTATAGACTAAAGTGGGTGTATTCTTTCTAGTGAGAAAAAATCTGTTACTTACGTTATTCCTCAGAGCTTTTGAATAAAAATGTTTAAGATCCTCCTGTATATTCTGTAAAATAATGAGTGAACTGGGGAGAATTTTCACACCTGACAGACTTCTTTCACAACAGTTCATCTGACCATTGACCAGTCTTATATATTTTTTCGAAGTTGTTGTTACCCTGGGGAAGAAAATAGCCAAAAATAAATGAAAATGATCAAATTCTTTAAATTTTATTTTTTACAAACTGAGTTGTATGCTGTGAATCCAGAAATTATACTTAGTTTCTAACACTGATATAAACTGTATGATTCCCTTTAAAAAAAAAATGCTTATTTCAAGGACAAAACCTTTGTTCTGAAATATTTGCATGTTACCAATAGATTATTTCACCTTGTTCTGTTAACAGTATAACTAACTAGAACCAATTATCTCTTCCCAAGGAAAATACATTGTTTTTTTACCTCAAGGGCTAGAGATACAGACTGAGAACATGAAGAGTTATCTTGTGAGTGCTGCCTCAATTTTTGTGATGTTTATGAACAATGTTGATTCCCTACCACTTGTATGCGAGGGGTCTCCAAGCACAGAGGATTTAAGACGATCCTTCTCAACCATACGTTCTTTGGTTGTAAGTATGCTTCAACTGTTATATTTTGTAGTCTAATACAATATCATGAAAAGTGCTTGGTCATATATTTTGTAGTCTAATACAATATCATGAAAAGTGCTTGGTCAAACGGCAGTAAATATCTTGATTTCTTTTTTAGCAATCACAAGATAAGCAGATTAGTCTTCGGATTATGGAGTCATTGTGTCTACAAGAAATCCCAGTAAGTAGGTAAAAATACCTAATGTTTATGAAATCAGTTTGACCTTTTTAAAATGCAAGTCAGACAATAACAAATATGGCATTTTCTTTTTTGTTTCTACTCAGAAAGCTCACCCTTAATGGCAACTCTGGATATATTCCAGTCAATCTTAAATTCCCTCACTGTATTTGTCCCTACTACTTATGCTGAAAGGTTATTCCATTTATATACTACCATTTCTGTAAAGAAGAACTTCAAAATGATTTCCGTATCTTCTTCCCTCCGACTTTAAATCCTGTTCTGTTAATGTTATTTATTTGACGACAAAGTGCTTCCCTCAATAGATAAATAATCCATTACTATGTTTAAAGGTTTTTATTGTGTCAGCCTTCTCTTCTTCTATACATTGCATTGTCATGAAGTCTTGCTATATACTTTTTGTTCATAAGGCTGAGCGCCATTTTAATCATTCTCATTTGAAATGTTTTTAGTTCTTTCTTGTTGAAGTAAAGAACCTATTTTCTACCTTCCTTTCAAGCAGATAGAATAGCCTAATACATTCAGAATGCAGAGAGATGTAGCATTTTAAAAATGAATATACTGAAGGGTTTACTTAATGTGTAGTTTATTGAAGAATCAGAATATTTCCACTATAAATAGATTGAGTTCCCATAGGGACTTCCTCCTGGACCATTTAATTCACCCATATCCATCAGTTTAAAAATCCAACCATCTTTGGCACTTGCCCTTGTCCTACATATCAAAAAGCAACAGGTGATTATTCCAAGCATATTTCAATTACTCATCCTATGTACTATATATATATCTCTTTCTCTTCTCCAGAGGTTACTATTACTCTTCAAAGCAATTTCTTAAACACAATCAGCAGTGTTAATAAGCAGACTATTTTATGTGTTCTTTTATGGGTTATTTTGAAAAGGTATGATTAACTTTTAAATAAACAGAACAGAAAATATTTGATTTGCATATAACTTATTTTTAACCTGGCTCAACTAAATTTTGCTTAACTCTACTTGTTCCAACTTATTCTTGCTTAACCTCACTTATCCTATTAACCAAACTGATAACTTTGTTTGATAAATATACCCATTAATGTTTGTTCTGTTTATAGCCATCCGACAGATGCTGCTTTCTGCAGAACATATTGCATCACTACATGAACAAGGTCTTCAATAACTATGTTCCCCGGGATGTGAAGCATCGTAACAGCATCAGTCACATTGCAAACTCTTTCCTTGTTCTCAGTGAAGAGTTGAAACCATGTGTAAGTGCCTTGCTTATCTGGTCGGAAGAATAGGGGCATGCATTACATAATTTTAAATAACAGGTTTTATTCGACTTGCATCAACATAAAATAAAGGTATAGTAGTCAGTTTAGCCAAGAGTAAATACTGGAATGTGTAATAATTTACTGACAATTTGAACTCAGCCCTAAAACATATTTTTCTCATAACATTAATTAGATTTAAACACTTAAAACATTTTAATACAAACATGTAAAGAATAAACAAATGGGTGTTTCTCAGCTTGCAAATTTTTTTCAAAATAAAGCATACTTTTCACAGTGAGAATATAAAGCACTGATTTTCATAGTTAGAGACTTATAGACTGTGATAATTACACTCCAAAGAGATTAGCAGTTAAAATACCAGTATCAAATATGATTTAAAAAATGCTCTGAAAATAAATCAGTTGCAGTTGATCCTAAGAAAAGGCGTTGTACTTATCAATAGCCCAAATGAACCAGAGACATTAAAGCATATTTATCAGATGGGGATAAGCAGGGATAAGGGAGTTTAAACAATAAATATATCAAGTGATGATCAAATATAACTATTTGTGACTACCTCCTAAACAAAACATGCAACAATGGGGATGCTTCACTACATTTTCTTATCTCAACTTGAGAAATATACCACACTGAGATTAACAGTAGCAGTAACAATATATTTTAAAAACCTAACCTATGTGGGCTATCTGTGATAAGGTTCCAGCTTTGGATTTGGTGACTTTCTTTCATTGGAAATAAAGCTCTCAAACTAAAACATGCACTCCAATGACTAATATATGGCATTTGTGTTTATGAGAAACCATAATATTATGCATTTTATTTTTTTAATTACGGTAAGACAAATCTAGTTTTATATTCTGATAGTTCTGTGTCAATTACAGTAAAGTAAAAGTGACAAATGCCTTCTGAAGTTAGGGTAATATAATGATAGTAGTATGTAACAAATTGTTGAAGAAATCATGATAATTATCTTGATCATTTATACAGTATACAGATAGTGGGGGTTTCTTCTTGCAAAATTACTAGAAAATGAATATTGCCACTTGTTATACTATGCTATTTCTCTCTTAAGTTTGTTTTCTGTCAGTGCATTTGTTTTCCTGTAAGTCACTTTAATTTCACCTTCTTTCGTGGTGCACTTTATTCATTCATTTATTTGGAGCTCTCACATCTTATCCTCTCTTGGAAAAAAAAATCATTTTTGTTAATTATTTATTTACCTTGCAAAATACTGTATTTTCAATTGTACCAGAAATATAATTTTCACACTTTAATGTATTTTAGACACCTAGGTCATAATTCAATTTATTGCTTAATTGGAAATATCTAAAGAGTTGGTATAAGCATTTTCTAGTTAAAGTTCACCATTAACTAGTCCGAACGATACATGTGCAAATAACAGCAAAAAAGTACTTTAACAAGAAAAAATAATGTAAAAACGTAAGCCTCAATTCAATTAAGCTATTGTAGTTTACAGGAGCCCGTAATGTAGCCGTAAACTAATTTTCGACTCAAATGGCCTTGCATAATTGATCTGGATTACACTCTGAAATGCTACTTATGACTGCATGGTTTATGCTTTAAGTTGCGGGCTTGTTCAACAGAATCGCTTTGTAGTTGTAGCAAATCTCAATTGAATGAGGCTCATAGTTCCCCTCCATCATGGTCAATGCTACACTCTACACCCACCTCCCTCATTATCACCTGGACAATATTATGCAGGCAACTGCAGATTGAAATAAATATGCAGGCCAGATACCATAGAGCATGCTCTGTAGGCAAAGATTGGTTATGACTGTAATACCAATCTCTAGTTAAACTGGCCTGCATAATTAATTCAGTCTGTGTTGACTGTAATTGTGTACTATTGTCCAGACAATAAGGGAGGCAGGGGGGAGTGTATCAGTGATCATGACACAGGGGAACTATGAGCCCTATTTTATTAGAAGTACGCAAATGCCTCAAACCCATAATTTTGGCTGCGGGTGTTTTTTTCTCTAAATGTTTAGATGTATATTCTATTGACTCAAGCTCGCAATTCCCCTCCTTAAGCCTTAACTCATAAACATTGCCTTTGTAAATAGGATTGATGTGACAATATTTAAGCAAGCCATTAATTTACTTCTTACAGCCAATAGAAAACGAGACCGTCATCATGACGTCAATAAATCATGGAAGTTACACATAATCTGCAATCGGAGGCTACAAATTATTGAAAGCCATAAAGTAATATCTGTTGATCTGGCTCTGAATCAAGCAATCTAGAACTTTTTTTAATGCATGAGATCATCTGTTTTAGTTCATGTGAGTTTCATGATATGTATTAACCCCTTTAGTCCCGGGATCGATATTACTCAGAAATAACATGTAAAAACTTTTTTTAATTGCATATTTATGGGATTGAGACTGTTGCACAATTAATTCTAATGTGTTTATATACCTTCCCATGCTTTAAAGTACAGTATTGTGTATTTAATCGCTGCTACAGCTATAATAAGTGTTTGAAAAAGCCCTTGTGAGTCCTATTTAGTACTCATAATATTTTTGACAGAAACATACTTTTTTCAACTTGTAATCAGAATGTGAGTAGCTAATAGAATATGTGGCAATAATAAGAACAATTTTAAGGGTGTATAAATTACGAATTGGGAAATAGAATAGGGCCCTATGTTTTTAAACTATTTTTATTTTCTAACTTTTTTCTTTGCTGCTGTTTACACATGCATTTTTAGCTTTAATTAATGGTGAACTAAAAATATACTTAACTTGGAAAAGCATTACACTGACCCATTAAATTCAAAATTCCACGAACAAACAATTGTTTCAATGCTTGTTGTGACTAAAACCTACTTAACCCACACTTTCATGTGACCTATTAACATTTCAGTGGCATCAATACTATCATTAAAAAGATAACATGTTACAAATGTTCAAATGTATAACCACATTTCTAACCCTTAACATGTATATTTATACATATATGTTTATTTTTTTCTTTATGTTTATACAATACATATCAATCATATGAATATCAGAAGTTTTTGCTTTGTGCTTATCCTGCATTTAGTGATTTCCCCATGAAACTAATTTGGACTTATTTGTGAAAAAGCTTGAAAATTCTGGCCAATAAAATTTAACAAAAATCAGTCAAAGAATATATGTGAAATTTGAAAATGCTTATCTACTCAAACTGAATAAGTTCTTTGAATGGAAAGTACATGTATACAAAACCATAAACTCCCTCTCAACTCCAGTACTGAGTGCTATATAGAGTATAATGTATATTTCTACAGACAGCTTTTAGAAATGGCACATTTTCCTCATTTTGATTAATTCTTTTTTTCTGTAGCAATCCAGAAAATTGTGCAGCTGTTCAGACAAGACATCTGAGAAACTACATATAATTGAACAGAATTTTAATAAGGTGAGGAGAAACTAATGTTGGTTACCTTTTAAGACATGAGACTATTATTTCTAAATAAACATAATTCCTTTCATATTTACTATACAATATCCAGACATTAGTCTCTTATCAGCACTGGATGCAATATTTGAATCAGTTCAAGTAGCTAGGTCCTGCAGAAGAATATTTAAATATGGAAAATTGCATCAGCATTGGCCTATTGATCCACTAGTTCTTTGAATTCATATACTTGCATTTGCCATTGAGATATACTGACCGAAAATTATTTTTAATGTCAGAATATAAATTGAACTCTTTCTAGTCTAAAAATATGTTCAAATTTTGTTTTGATGTTTTGATAGTTAATTACGATACTGTGACAATTTTTCTTATTTTCATATGAAGTAAATAAGAGAAGCTAATGCCTCTGCAGTTATGTTTATGTTCTTAATGATATTTATCTGTACAAGACAATGTGTATGATAAATCTTTCTCCTTTATGTTTCCAGTTGGATTCTATCAGTGCTGCACTAAAAGCACTTGGAGAACTAGATCACTTGTTAGACTGGATGGAAAATATGTACTGAATATATCATTGATTTACATGCCATGATAGGTCCCACTGCTGAGGAGGTGAAGATTCGTAGTGAATTTGGTCATTGGTTACACAGAGATGATAGAAGACTGCTAAATACTGTAAACATGATCATACAACAGCTCCTTTACATGCTACAACCATATTTCATTTTATGTCCTTTATACGATATAAAAATAATATTAATGTAATAGATCATATAAATATATGCTTCTATATATATACTTCTCTATGGGTAGGTTTCTTGACTCATGCACATCCATCCTATGCTATGTGGGAACCTGCCATCATGAAAAGATATTGATCGTCATACAATATTTTTCAGCATTGCTTTATTTTGCGATACATTGAATAATACTTTCCAGGAGTACATTCTCTCCAGCGGGTATGAATAGAATTAATTCAATCACATGTTATTGGTGTTATAACACTACAAAACTGTACATTTAAATGGTAGCCACTATGTGGCTTATTGACAGTTCCCTCTTTAGTTTGTTAATGTAGAGTTATTAGGCTAAATCATGAGGCATATACTCATTATACATTATGGAATATGATGTCTATTGCTTTGTATATATGATGAAACATTATCTTTCTTTCAAAGATTAAAGTGCATCTGCTAAACTAACTATATGCTCAATTAAAGATTTTTCTTGAAAGTATTACACTTTTTCAAATTAATTATAATTTATAGCCAGTACAGTTTCTCAAAATGATTTCATTGGAATAGGAAATAATATTATAGGATTTGCTTTTTGCTAACAAATCAGAGTCCTCATCACGCATATGAGAGATGGCTGCCCTTTTGTGCACTGAATAAAAGTAATTTTAATTTCTATAACCATATTTTAAAATAACTGCCTTTCACATGTTTTCTGACATTCTTAAACTATCGCAAAATAAATTTGCAAATGCGACAGAATTCTCAGTAAAATGTATCAGACCCAGTACAAAATAAATTTTGATTATTTTCCATAGACATTTGAAAATAAATTGGTTCCTTTCACATTTTTATATTTGCATTGTTTTAAGTTATTAAAGGTTATCAAGTGTTTATGTGGATATATTAATAAAAATAAAAACCCATTGACAAATATTTCTTAGTGTTTTCAATTTTTTGCAATTTACTGGTTTTCTATAATATTGTGAAATTATTTACTGCATGTAACTTGTCTGTATTTTGCTGCATATCTACATGACACACACTTGTTACGACCAGACTCTTGGAGTCAAGGGGGGCCCTTTTGGACCCCACTTTCACCAGCCATGCCTGGTCAAAAGCACTCTCAGATATGGCTGAATTCAATTGGGCCTGCACAATGTCATATGGGACTAATACAATGGATCTCTGTTATGCCCAGGGGGACGACTGGACTTAAGAACTGTTTAAGTGTTATGGGCACCAACTGGCATTGGATAATACATTTAGATGCTTGTTTTGTAACTGGCAAATATAAGTTAAAAAAAGAGTTTAAAAACAATTAATTATGTTATGTATGTAGGTGTTAAGTCTTTGTTCAGTTTATATTCACTTGTTAGAGGATTCCCAGATTATGTATATGCTAGGTCTTCTGTCATGGCCAGCACATAAAGGGTTAAAATGTCAACTGAGTTCCAGGGAAAAAAAACAGTAGCTGTCATGTGAGGTGTCTGATATTAAACTCTGCTCTGTTGGACAATGCATAATCATGGTGTATGTGTCATTCCAGAGGGGAATGCTTTTATTTCTTTTTTACCAAGCTTGCTTGTATCCTGTGTTCCTGCTGGTCCTATCTAAAGGTACCAATATCTGCTCCTGTGTATATGTATCCTGATGACTGCTGTTCCAGGGCTCACTAAGCTGGCTGGATGCTGAGATATCCAATCCATCACAATCCAATGGGTGTTCCTGTAAACTGGAAGCAGAATGGTTTGGGGTGTACCTGGTCCCCTCACCCTCCCCTTCTGTGCATTTATTCATTGGTTGTTCAAGTTGATTAAAAAGAATCAGAGCAAAACATTTTGGTACAAATGAGGTGCATAGGAACAAAATGTATCAGTAATTTGGTGTGTAATTGCATACCAGATCATGTACTTTTATATAGTGAACAAATGGTATAGGAGGCAGAGCTGAGATAACTGTATACATGGTGATTGAGTTTGCTTATGCTTGCTGTTTTCTTCTGCCAAAAATATGTGGGAAAAAAAGGTAAAAAAAAAAACTTTCCTCTGTAGCTTTAAGGGTACGGACCATATCTGACTCTGAGTACATTTATTTTTGACATCAGAAAAATAAAAGGGAAAGTTTTCATAGAATTGTAGGTTAGTGGAGGATTGTGTTCCCGTAATGTAATTTGATAAAAATAAAATTCTTTATTTGTCAAATATATGAGTGGAAGTATTTTTGTGACCAAAGTTTGTACATTCGATCAGATCAGATACTTGTTGTTTTCAAAACTATTTCCTTGACATTGTAGTGGCTTCAATCTGAAAACAATCAGCCACATTAAATTCCCTGAATGTTGAAAACCATAGCCGTAACGTAGCCCGCAAGACTTACTGCTATTAAATTGGCCTCTTAAAGCAAATGACTTGCAGGTTAGGTGCGAAAAAACCCTACGGGAAGTGGAAATTTGAACTGCTCGCTCACAAATCCTTTGTTCTCTCAAGTCTGTAACCACTACGTTCCAATTTCACTATTAAATTGCAACTAATCCACTAGCGTTCAACTCCGTAACCCGTAAATCGAACCAAGAAGCCAACGGGTGCTAGAGAGGACCCGCAAGGGGATTAAAGTCCTAACCGTAACACTGTAAAGGCAAATAAAAACACACTACTGTACTTATAATGAAAGGGAAAGTGATGTTAGGTATTAAAATAATAACACAACATTCTCAGGTTCGCAAATCTTAAATGTAAAATAGTTTTATTTCTGTTTAATTTCCTTGTTATAATACATATAACTCGCATGGACTTGAATATCATATTTACGGCTTTATGAATATTGCATTGTTTCTAGAATGCCGATCCGATCGTACCCAGTAATTGAAACCCGTAGGGCTTTGAAATCTAACTCACATTTTTCGGTGACGCAATACTGACGATTTATTTTGCCATTGACTCCGTCTAAACCCGTAACTACGGGTTTGACTAGTAGATCGTGTGCACAGCCGCAAACCGACAGTACTAGAATGGTTTATGGGCTTTCTTCTCCGGCCTGTAACTCGCGCCATGGTCTAATTTAATAGCTCTGTAACTCGGCCAAATGTCAAGCCCACAGCCATTGTGGGTCTCACATTGATGCTACAGGCTTCAAATTTAATATGGCTGAATGTGTTCTTTCATTTTTTTTGTTATTTGCCCTGAAGTGTTATTTTCTTTCTAAAATTATATGTTCCATGCTTGCTAAGATTTTTGTCTTGTTTTATTCTTGCCTGAAATAATAGCATTTTTGTTTGTTTTATTTATCCCAAAGAAATCATTTTGGGCTGTTGTGGTATTTATAGTAAATGATATTTGAAATAGTCAATTTAACTTATTGTCCGAGTATAACGTCAATTCATAGGCAAATATCGCTTTTAAACAAAAAAGCATTTATTATCAATAACACAATCGAATTCTAAAGTAATAAAGATAAAAAAAAGATAAAAATATGATTCACAGATGTCAATAACCCAATTAAGTCTATTGCAATATTAATACGATAAAATGTCAATAAAACAAGAAAAACCTTCTAACTTCTTTATCAACAAAATCTTCTAGGGTAATAGAAAATAACAATAAATTACTATTAATCAATATTTCTTATTTTAGCTGTTTATAATAAACAGGAAAATCAATCTTATTAATATAGTAAATCACAATAATATTGTTGGCAGAATATATAATATACCCCAGTAGACCTATATAACAATAATGGGGTGATGCTATAATAATAACCATATATTGAATAACAAAAATACTATTGGAACAAAGGAAAATATATCACAATTTGAATAATACCTACAGTAGATATATTGGTGGCTTTTGTGATACAATTGATTTAGTGGAATAAATAAGATCAATTTATCTATTATATCACAGAAGTTTGAAATTAAGTCTATACATTACCAGATACCAGTATCAACCCAATTCAACGTAGAGTCAGCCTGGATAATCCCAAATCGATTATTATATGAAAATGAAATATATCAGGAATCAAAAATATGTCCTTTCTTTCTTAATATCTTGCATGTGTGTGTGTCAGCCTCTCTCCTCTTTGTGTGTCCCTCTATCTTTTTTTTTCTTCCTTCTTCCTTCCCTCTTTTTTCTTGTCTTGGGCCTAGGCCTATTTTAAATAGCCATTCTTATTTAGATTTCACGTTTATCACACCCTGGAATTATTTCTTTCACTATTGTGTTAAGTGGGGATACATGAATATCAAAGGCACAGTCAAACAAATATTGTCAGTACCAGAGCCCAAATGGTGAATTCTCGTCTCCAATTGAGGTGTTACTATTTCAAGACATTTGAGGATCAAAAGAATATAGTATGAATACTAATGACTAGCCTTTTGGTAGTTTCACTGTTTACATTCTCGTTACAATGTAGACATTTAGTAAATCACAGAAAAATGGAATATGTGTATACATTTAAAAACTCAAAATAAAAGGATGATGTGCAATACAGGTATAACATAACACATAGATATGAAAAGTTTCAGATATTTCCTATCCGATGATATCAAACACCGTTATGTTTGAGGAATTTCTATATGTGTATTAATTAAAATATTAAGAGGATATATTTAATCAGAAATATATAATTAAAATGGTATATATATATATAAGGAGTATACTCATTTATATATTTAATAGGTAAAAACCCTGACAAATCCCCCTTTCTGGAATAATGTCTCCCCATTCGGTAGGTGACATTATTACAGTAGCAATATGTGTAATTAAATAGATAAATATTCGGTTGTCTAAACATATTTCTTTACCTATGCATCATTTCTATTGGGGTACATTTTCTGACCTCATTGCTTACATGTACCAATTATATGGATGATCCAGAGGAAGGCAAACATAAAACCCAATTGTCTTAATTGGGAAAAATTAATTCCTTCCTGACCCCAAATATTGGCGATCGGATTTCTCCCTGGATCAAAACTCCCTCCATGATTAAGCAGGATAACCCTGAATGTCCTTTTATTTAAAAGAGATGTAGTCCTGATTGATCATCTACCATTATCTTCCTGATAATCACTTCAATGGTTATGATTCGGCAATTTAATAGATTACCAGACCTAATTTTATTGCTCTGAATACATTGTAATGGTTGGTGTGCCGTTTCCACTATTATTTTCTCACCTTGTATGAAATTTCAAAAATGTTGTATTGCCCATACTGTAGCAAATAGAGCCTTCTCACAATCATTAAATTTTACCTCTACAGGTGATAGTGTTTTACTCGCACAAGAGATAATCTTGTTATGTTGGTCATATTTCTGATATAACACAGCACTTAAACAATTATCAGTATAACCGGTCTCTAAGAAGAAGGGCTTATCTCGTTCTGGATAAGCTAGGCAAGGGGCCTGACTTAGTTTCTGTTTTAACTCATTTACAGCTTGGTTCTGAATCTCACCCCATTTCAATGGCTCGCCTTTCTTTAGCAATTGTATGAGGGGTCTTGTTATTTCGGCATAATTCTCAATAAATTTACGAGAATAATTGGTGATACCCAGGAATGATCTTAATTCTTTTGTAGTTGTAGGCATTTTAGTTTTAAGTAGGGCCTCTACCTTCTTTTTCTGTGGATTTACACCATCAGGAGTTATCTCATGACCTAAAAAGTTAACTTTAGTGCGGCACCACTAAGCCTTTTGGAGAGATATTTTAACTCCTGCGTGCTTTAATTGGTCCAAAACATGTTCAATTTCTGTGATATGTTTATCAAATTCACAACTTTTAATCAAGATGTCATCTACATAGGTTAATGTCCCTCGCTCTTGAGCATCAGGCATTGCCTTGGGCAAGAAGATAGCAAACTCATTCCCTGAATTTATAAATCCAAATGTAGTTCTAGTCCATGTAAATTGTTGATTACCAAATGTAAACGCTAATTTATGTTGGTCCACTTCATTGACTTTAATAGTCCAATAACCTTGGGCACAATCAAGTGTCGTAAATAATTTAGACCCTTGGACTTGTGCTAAACACTGGTCTATATATGGGACAGGCCAAGCCGACATATGGACTCTCTTATTTAATTGCCTTAAATCAGCGCATAAGCGCCATGTCCCATTTGGCTTCAAAATACCTAGAACAGGATTATTATAAGAACTATGTACAGGACGTATAATTCCCCTTGATTCTAGATTCTTTATAATATCGGCTAATGATTCATAAGAGGCGAGGGGTAGTCTATATTGCTTAACAAATATAGGTGGCATACTGGGATCAGTTTTGATTTTAGTGACATGTAGATCTGTCAGGCCACAATCATATGAGTCTTTAGAAAATACACCTTGGTAATTCATAAGCACTTTTCTTAATTTTTGGCGTTCAGTATCATTAGAGCACCCATCGGCTAAAATTATCTGTTCTTCAACTTTTTCTTTAAACCCAGGGAATACCTCAGGTTGTCTAATTTCATAGGCTTTCTCTAGTTGTGTAGATAGGTCACTGGTAATGGAGTTTATCTGTGTCTTATCGACCAAATTCTCTTCATACTCTTGTTCATCTATATTTTGATTAAAAATTAGCTCGCCATCTGTTATTTCACACTGTCCTTCCATGGAACTGAAGGGATAAATAGATTGAACAGTAAATAATCCTTCTGGTTGAGTATCGAAACATTGGTCAATCATTTTATCATCATTCATATATTCCTCTGGTATCAAACCAATAACTGAATTGGTAAATTCAAAGGGGAAATATTCTGCATCAATGGCCATTCCTACTATAGATCCCTTCTCCATATGTATTGGATGGGAAGCTATGTTATTTACTAGGATGACAAAAGGTAATTGTGTCACAGCAATTAAAGGAGTGTGGGTGGTGTTAAGGCCTTTTTGTTGGGTTTGATAGCTAAGATTAACATAAGCATCTTTGCCTTGAATCATCTGCCCTCTTTTTACTTGCAAGGGTAGAGGGAATTGGGCTACTCCTTCTGGTATAGTGACAGTTCGTTCCATCTGTATGGTTATTGCATAAGGCATCTGTTGGGCATATTTCAAGGCTTCTGAGTCATTACGGAAGTCTAATGGTGACTCATTCAACCGAGACCATAGAACGTTATGGATTAAATCAATTTGAAAAGCAAACTGATGTAACAAATCATTACCAATATATATTGGATATTGGGAATCCTCTATCACCTGGAACAAGTGCACAACCTTTTTATCTCCTATCGAAAGGGGGATTAAACATCTTGCTATAATAGGAGGGGTTGAGGTTTTATGATCTATTTTATATATGTATTGGTCATATGGTTGGGAATTACGAATTAATCTTGGATTCTTTATTCGTTTTAATAGACTTTCATTAATGTAACTATGTTCATGGGTTAAGGCTATTTTGGCTTGTTTAGGATATCTCATACCTATAATATTTATGGGGATACCTAAACCCTTATCTCTTATTTCTATGTTAGCCATAATTTTGGAATGTCTAGTTATTTCAAAAGGTTTAGAGGTTTTCCTATTTAGTGAAATAGTTAGGACATTTCCTTCTACATGAGTGTTATCTATGTGGGCCTGATTAATTTGGATCACATTTTCATAATTTATTAGTTCTTCAGAAATGTCATGGCATTGTATTATCGTCATTTCAGGTGTTTGATTATTTTGAAAATGAATTTCCACCGAATTTTCTTTTGTTTCTATTACATGACAATTTCTCGGCATATTGGATTGTTTAACCTTTTCATAGTTTATGGGAAAGCTAACTTGTGACCATATTACTCCATCTATACAGTCTATTATTGGACTTAATTGCCTCAGTAGATCTGTCCCAATTAAAAATTGAGACTCAGGAACATCTACCACTATCACTGGATGTTTTATCTGTTTATTTCCTATTTTAATACTCAACCATACACTACCTTTGGTCTTTATGGTAATTACATCAAAATTCTTTACAATTCCGATGAATGATTTTAGAATAGTTTTCTTATTACATCTACGTTCTATTCCTTGATACATATCTTGGGAAAGAACAGTTACTTGGGAGCCTGTGTCTATTAACCCTTTAATGTCCATGGAGTCTACATCTTGTAAGCTAACAGGGATATAGTATCTTCCCTGACATTCCTCCATCTCACATAGGAAATGGGAATGTTTTAACATATCTGACTTCTTCCATTGTTCGTTCTTATTTAGAGAGTCAGACTGGGGGGTATTATTTAACCAATTTATGGTAATTTCGGGGGGGTTATTGGTCAGGTTAGGTATATCTTCAATTTTACCTGTATTATATTGTTCAATATCTTGACTAATTATTAACCCTTTTTCAATGATTTGTTGCTTGATGATTTGTTGTCAGTGATGCATCCTGTAAACAAAAAGGTTTAACCTGTATATTGTTCATACCGCTCCCTCTGACTTCATTGATACCTTCTTGCTCTGTGGGAGTTCCTGTGTACAAAGAACACTTAGGGACAGAAGGAAGAAATATCTTATTATCATTTGTTTCAGGATTATCCATCACAGTTTTGCAAACGCCATTCAGTCACTGGTTTTGTTTTTCAGAATTTTGTCCCCTTTGGACAGGCTGGGCTCTCAGTGTTTGATTTCCCGGCATATTCATTCCTGCCATGAGGGCAGTCATTTGCTGGGTCAGTAATTTAACTTGTTCCTCTAGGTTAGAGTTTTGTTCTACATTTTGGTTTCGGTTATACCTATTCGTAACTCTTTGGCTTTCTGAATTTTCTGAAGTACTGGGCCTTGGAGAGCTCAATCTTCTTTCTACATTGGGGTTTTTAGGTTGCCACCAATAATCTCTAATAGGATTATTTCCTTTCAAATTTGGGCTTACATAAAAAAAGTTATTATTTCTATTTTGGGGCCTTTCAGGGGTAACATTTATAGGTCTAGGTTTGGGTGGTATGTATTTTGGTTTATTTTGACTTTTAACCACATCAGCATAGGATTTAGTATTTGTTTCGAAAGGTAGTTCTGGTTGGATAGAGATTTCTGCTATTTTATGGATTTGGCCCTTTTCTTTACGTTTAAAACTATTTTCCTCATCCTGTTGAATCTCATATATCTTGGAACATTCGTTAGAGTCATCATAATCTCTGATTATATTTCTTTTCATAAATGATGGTAAGGCATGAAAATATATCCTCTTGAACTCTGCGGATTCTATATCTGCTCTTTTATCTGTCTGCTGATATGCATGTTTTAATGTGACTAAAAATTATTTTGGAGATTCGTCAGGCTGGCATTTGAGATTGTGTAAGGCTCTTAAAGCTGCTTGGGGGTTACGAAATTCAGAAAAGTACCTCCTCACCTCTGCTCTGTATTGATCCCAATCAGTTATATCGCTATCTTGAAGGGAAGTAAAGAATGATGTATATGAATTATCAAATGACCAAGGGAGATATGATATCTTTGCATGAGATCCCTGTACATTTAATTCAAGCATGGTTCTCTCCACAGTATCTAGGTGATCCTCAATGGATAATTTAGATCCTTTAGCGTAGGGCTTTACCAATTTTCTGATAGCCTGCGCTGTCTCATGGAAAGATAATTTCTTATTTGTGGGGGCCTCCTCAACATGAATTGCCTCATCTCTATGCCTGTCCGGAGCCCTTATAGCTGCCTTTTTATGAGTATCCCTTGAAGGGGATGAATCAAACTCCTCATCAAAATGTCTAGAATGCCTGGCAATCGTTATGTCTGGTACATGACTTTGGGCCTTATCTAGATCTGCTTTTAACCTGCCAATATCCTGCTGGTAATTTTTTATCTCCTTTTGGGCATTATCAAGTAAATTTTGAATCTTTCTAGCTTCCTGGTAATTTTCAGCTTCTCTTATTGTTCTCTTAGTTATTTCTTTAGTAAGGGTGGTAAGTTTATCTTCTAAACTTGATTTTTCTCTTTTTAACTCCTCACAGTCTTGTAAGTATTTTTGAGACAGTCCCTCAGCCTGATCTACTTTTTGAGCTAAATGATCACATTGCCCAGACAACGCTTCAATTTGGCCAGTTTTTCTATCTCTGTCTTCAGATAAGTCATCCCATTTTATTTGAAAATCCCCTAATTTCCTCATTCATTTATCACACATTGATGGGTATTCACACAGAGGATACACATTGCTTATTAAACTTTTGATCAATGTTTCACATCCCATTGCATCTAGTTTCAATATCTCATCCAATGACAACACCCCTGTCCTTTCTGAACTGGATCGGCCTTTTGCCATTTTGTTTTTTATTTTAATAAACGCTGTTGTATCAAAAAGTTTTAAATTGATAAATATCAATTCACTTATCTATAAAGACTTTATCTCAAGCAGTGCCTCCAAATTATGTCATGGTATTTATAGTAAATGATATTTGAAATAGTCAATTTAACTTATTGTCCGAGTATAACGTCAATTCATAGGCAAATATCGCTTTTAAACAAAACAGCGTTTATTATCAATAACACAATCAAATTCTAAAGTAATAAAGAGTTCTAAACAGTACTGTATGATTCACAGATGTCAATAACCCAATTAAGTCTATTGCAATATTAATACGATAAAATGTCAATAAAACAAGAAAAACCTTCTAACTTCTTTATCAACAAAATCTTCTAGGGAAATAGAAAATAACAATAAATTACTATTAATCAATATTTCTTATTTTAGCTGTTTATAATAAACACGAAAATCAATCTTATTAATATAGTAAATCATAATAATATTGTTGGCAGAATATATAATATACCCCAGTAGACCTATATAACAATAATGGGGTGATGCTATAATAATAACAACCATATATTGAATAACAAAAATACTATTAGAACAAAGGAAAATATATCACAATTTGAATAATACCTACAGTAGATATATTGGTGGCTTTTGTGATACAATTGATTTAGTGGAATAAATAAGATCAATTTATCTATTATACCACTGAAGTTTGAAATTAAGTCTATATATTACCAGATACCAGTATCAACCCAATTCAACGTAGATTCAGCCTGGATAATCCCAAATCGATTATTATATGAAAATGAAATATATCAGGAATCAAAAATATGTCCTTTCTTTCTTAATGTCTTGCATGTGTGTGAGTCAGCCTCTCTCCTCTTTGTGTGTCCCTCTATCTTTTTTTTTCTTCCTTCTTCCTTCCCTCTTTTTTCTTGTCTTGGGCCTAGGCCTATTTTAAATAGCCATTCTTATTTAGATTTCACGTTTATCACACCCTGGAATTATTTCTTTCACTATTGTGTTAAGTGGGGATACATGAATATCAAAGGCACAGTCAAACAAATATTGTCAGTACCAGAGCCCAAATGGTGAATTCTCGTCTCCAATTGAGGTGTTACTATTTCAAGACATTTGAGGATCAAAAGAATATAGTATGAATACTAATGACTAGCCTTTTGGTAGTTTCACTGTTTACATTCTCGTTACAATGTAGACATTTAGTGAAGCACAGAAAAATGGAATATGTGTATAAATTTAAAAACTCAAAATAAAAGGATGCAATACAGGTATAACATAACACATAGATATGAAAAGTTTCAGATATTTCCTATCCGATGATATCAAACACCGTTAGGTTTGAGGAATTTCTATATGTGCATTAATTAAAATATTAAGAGGATATATTTAATCAGAAATATATAATTAAAATGGTATATATATATATATATATATATATATATAAGGAGTATACTCATTTATATATTTAATAGGTAAAAACCCTGACAGGACACAGAATCTCAGTGAGAGTTTTAAAGTCGCTCTGTAGCTAATTCTAATTGTATAAAGTAGCAAAGTAAAGAGGAATAGATTTGAAGATTTGCAACCTCATTTTCTCTCTCATTAAAAGAAGGTTTTATGACTGTTTATGTTTCATTTCATGGTACTAAGTTTAGTTAATAATGATGAGATGAATGACAGATTGCAAAGTTTGTTCAGCGAGAATATAAGAAATACAGGAAGGGAAATTAGATGAAGTATTTGATAAGCAAGTTGATCAGCTATTTCAAAGAACTATACATGATTATAATAAGTATATTTTAATACCAGTACACATTTTCTATGCATAGATCATCCACTTTAACTGACAGATAGTTTGATATGTTGTTTCCTTTTTATTATGTATAATGTAGTCTGGAGCCTGATCAACTTTAGATTTTAGATATTCATTAAAAAGTGTTTAATCTAGATGCAATTCTTACTTGTGTTAAATATTATTAAGGTCAGTATTTCAGAGAATTTAGTTAGAATTAAATATAGTGTTTGCTAAGAATTGGTTCAAAGAAAAACAAACAAAAATATTTTAGAAAATTAAAGTGAAATCAGAAATGTTGCACATTGTTAAGATTAAATATAATGAAGATATTAAATAATGTGTCAATTTTGTTAAGTTCAGTGAAGCAAAATAATGTAACAATTCTGAGTAAAGGGTTTAAAATTATGCTAGATATTACCCAAAATATTCTACCCATAAACTAATTTCTCAGGATATTTTTTGCCTCTCCTGAAAGACCTATCAAGGTCATTTAAGCATAGTGTAAAAAATAGAATTTAGTTTAATTAGGATAGTGAGGTTTAGGGACTTATCTCTCACTTGAAGGACATGTTAAACAAGTGTTATTTTTCACTATATGTAATTCTGATCCTTTTTCTTTACAGTTTTACATTTAGTAACTAGGAGCCTCATGAAAATCAGGTGCTCTAACTTAAGGAATTTGCAGAAAACGGCTGCAGGAGATTTTCTGGCGCAATTTACAACAGTATGCTGAACATTTGGGTCCCCATTCAATTGGCAAAATGTGAGATCCGATGGCCCACAAGTGAGGTCATAGGCAAACCTGCTATTCAATTGGAGTTTTTTTGCGGGCTCGCATCTGGTTACGAGTTACGGCCTTGCGAAAATGGAGGTCATCAAAATTGTGACTGACAGCCTCCAGAAGCCTTTGATCTGCCACTTTTGCAGGGCTACATTTGCAAATCCCCATTTAATTGCCCAATTCCCCCAAGCTCATAAATGTATCCTAACTCGTAAATCGCAAATGAAGGACAAAGTCCTAAATGTGCTAGAGAGGACCCGCAAGGGCTTTGGAAGCCCTTACGTATGCTCCCTCAAATGTCCCCACTGATCCTAACACCCCTCCCCCTACACTCCTAAATGAAACCCCCATGATGCAGGGGTCCCAATCAAGAGCCCCCAGGGACCCCACATTAACCCCATGATGCAGGGTCCTGATTGGGACCACTGCAGGGATCCCACATTAACCCCTTGCTGCAGGGGTCCCGATCGTGACCACCACAGCATTTAAACATTTTAAATTCCCCTCCATGTGTCCTTAAAGGACCCACGGCATACAAATTGTTAACCCCATGCTGCGGAGGTACTGTAAGTACCCCCCATGGCACCTAACATTAACGCCCCCTATGCTGCGGGGTCCCCACAGGAGTGTATCGCATTATGATTGGCTGACAGCAAAAGCTCCTTCGGGCTGATATAAATATCAATCAGATTGTAGCCAATCAGAAAGTGCAGATACTTGGAGCCAATCAGAATGGGATATAGTGGTGTATCCCATTTTTATTGGCTCACACATTTGCACCTTCTGATTGGCTGCAATCTGATTAGCCAATCAGATCTGATATTAGCCAATCAGAAAGTGCAAATGCTTTCAGCCAATCAGAATGGGATGCACCCCTGTATTCCATTCTGAATGGCTGAAATATGATAGACAGTGATTTCAGCCAATCAGAAATCGCCATTTCTATTTTTTAAGCGGAGCATATGTGGGAACCTCCATTTGCTTCATGGAGATCCTCAAGGGAGGAACTCCTTTAGTTTTTTCTTTTTTTAGAAAGTCAGGATTTTTTTCAGAGGGGCCTTGTCTGTAAGGAAGAACTGACTTTATTATATTACATGTTGTATGTATTTGTGTATTATATGTAATGTTACTTTTTTTTTAGGTGTGACTGGACCTGTTGTCAGTTTTGGAGGGCCCTGTCTGGGATGAAGACCTGAAGACTAGGGCATCCCTGGATGTCACTGGAGAGGCATTTTGGCCAGATCAGTGGTCTATTTAACCATTTTCTCTTTTTAGTAAGGCTGGTTTATTTTCTTTGTAATCTAGATTTTTTTAATTTGATGTAATCTAGTTCTTTTATTTTATGTAATGTAGTTTTATTATTCTGTGTAATACAGTTTATTATTTTGTGTTTTTCTTAGAGGGGGGTTAATAGGATAAGGGTTTACTGGGTACATGTAGGGATAACTAGATCCAGTTAGGAATAAATAGGTACAGTTAGGGTTAAATAGGTACAGTTCAGGTTAAATAGGACTAGATAGGGATACCTGGGGCTAGATAGGGTTAAGTGGTTAGTGGGGTTTTTTTTAGTTAGAGGGGGTTTATAACTTAGAGGGTGTTAACTAGTTAGAGAGGGGTTAATTAGTTAGAGGGAGGTTATTACATAGAGGAGGGGTAATTAGTTAAAAAGGGGGTTAATTAGTTAAAGCAGGGTTTATTACATAGAGGGGAGTTCATTTAGATGTATTAGTTTATTGGGCTGGCTAGTAGTGTAGTGTAGGGTAGTGCTTAGACTTAGTGTCATGAGGGTCCTGGAGGACCCTCATGGCATTTATAAAGTTGATGTTAGGGTTAATTATTGTCCCATAAGGGTCTATATAGACCCTTATGAGAATGATGGAGTTAACTGGAGGCTCATGGGGGTCTTTATAGAGCTTCATGAGTGATAGGGTTAATTATTATAGTGGCACAGGTCCTTGAGGACTTTTCAGGACCTGCGGTGGGAATTTAATATTTTTAAATGATGCAGGGGTCGCGATTGGAAACCCTGCAGCATGGGTTAATGTAGGGCCCTATCCCATCGCAATGGACACCCCTCAGCATAGGGGGGGGTTAATGTCAGGTGGTGCATGCGAAACGAGGCGGGCAGTTTAGGCATTGAAGCATTCCGAGTTCACAGGACTTAGGCAATGAGCGCCAAAGATGCTCATTGCCCTGCTTGCCTCGAGATGTGAGCAGTTGAGGCATTGAAGCATGCATTGAGCACTTAAGCAGTCATGCAGCACTTAGGCTGCAATGAGCGCCAAAGTTGCTCATTGCAGCCAGCGGTGCCGTAACACATGCAAGCGCAGGGAAAAAATATGACACCAGAAAAGAGCCGACCAGCCAAAATCGAAAAACACGAAAAACAAGAAAAATATTGAAAAAAATAAAATAAAAACACATTCACACACAGCACAGAAGGAGAGCCAAGAAGCCTGGGAGGCTTACGATGAGCGCTGAAGGTGCTCAGAGAAGCAAAAGCCTCACATTGGGTGGAAACAGCATTGCCTGGCTTACAATTCAATTGCCATCATTTTTGACGTGCAAGTCTCTAGTTAAATCAGAATAAGTATTGTTTTATTTTTTTATTATTTACATTTTTGTATAAAAGCCCTACCTTGTCGGCCAGTTTTTTTGTTATTTTTTGACCGGTACATTTTTTTTGTATGTCCATGATAGGTTTATCCTAATATTACTGCACTTGAGGAATATTAAAGCAGATTGGTATTTCTCACTGTCAAAATGGTTATAATATATGCATATTGTCTGTCTCATGTTTTATCCCCAGATGAATGCTGAAGAAAGCCTATATTACTGACAAAACTATTGCAATGTGTTGCCTGATGATGAGGGCGTAAAATAAACAGATGCTCATAATAATACCTGTAGCTGTCAAAATACACAGAGTGACTGCTTGTACTCATTACGTCAAAACCAAGGAATATCTAAGGGTTTTTAAGAAATAACTTGGTGCCCCCTGAGGAGAGTGGACGTCTCACTAACTGATGTGTCCGTGTCTTGGAAACAAGCACTATGTACATTTGATTATATGCTCAAAAACAGGGCCCTCCATTCTTTAAGGTGTTAAGTTTGTTTTTTGCCATGTACTAGCCCCCTGTCCAGCGCTACGGAATATGTTGGCGCGATATAAATAAAGATAATAATAATGGGAGGGAAGATAAGAGATTGAGTAAATTATGAATTGAAATTTCAGAGCCTCCTGAGTATAAATGAGTGCAATATAAAAAGTATAAGAGAAACGAAAATGAGACCATAAAAATATATAACCTTTCAAATAAGAATTTAAAACAAAATTAAATTAGAGTTCTTAGAAGAGGCTTTGCTTTTGCACCAGACTTAGAACCTGACCTCCTTGAGATATTTATAGACACTACTTAATTTATAAGGAACCTTACTCTTAGGCGACATTTTGCTAAATTAGAAAAAGAGTCAATTCTTAACAGCAATAATCACAACCAAAATGATTGTGAGGCCCTTTTGGATCTGAATGATCTAGCAACAAGTGGCAATATACTAGATTAAGATAATTAAATCAGATAATGATGTACTTTCCCTCCAAAGGGATTTACATAAAATTGAGTAATGGGCAATTAAATGGCAGATGAGATTTAATATGAATAAATGTAAAGTTATGCATCTGGGATGGAAAAATAGCCATGCAATGTATAATCTTAATGGAGCAAATATAGGGGTATCAGATATTGAAAGGGATTTGGGAGTGCATGTGGACAACCACCTAGGTAACAGTGCTCAAAGCCAAGCAGCAGCTGCAAAGGCAAATAAAATATTAGCATGTATTAAGAAGGGTATAGAAGCAAGGGAAGCAAAAATAATTCTGCCACTATACAAATCTCTAGTATGCCCTCATTTGGACTATGGAGTACAATTTTGGGCACCACTTCATAAAAAGGACATTTTAGAGCTGGAAAGTGTACAGAGAAGGGCAACAAAACTAATAAGTGGAATGGTGATCTAACTTATGAAGAAAGACTAACCAAATTAAGCTTATTTTCTCTAGAAAAAAGGCATTTAAGAGGAGATATGATTACCTAATACAAATTCATCCAGGGTCATTATAAAGATTTGTGAAGGGAGCTTTTTGTGCTAAGAGGTTTTCAACTGACAAGAGGACATCCCTTAAGGTTAGAAGTAAAAAGATTCCACCTTAAAGAAAGAAAAGGGTTCTTCACAGTAAGAGTGGTTAATCTGTGGAATTCCCTACCAGCCTATTGCAGCCTAAGTGCTGCGTGGCTGCTTCGCCTCGCTTCAGAAGGCTCGCATGTGTGACGCCGCTGCTGACTGCAATGAGCACCTTCGGCTGCTTCGCAAGGTTCACATCTGTGACTGCGCCGCTGGCAGCAATAAGCACCTTGGGGGCTCATTGCAGCCTAAGTGCTGCGCCTGCTTTGCGTTGCTTCACGAGGCTTGCTTCACGAGGCTTGCTTTGCGAGGAAACAACTTCGTGACCAACATCGCAAACGTTACATACACTGCCAACTATATATGTGACTGTATACTGTATGTATTCTGTCACAGCGGTTCGCTGGTGGGGGGTGTATCCCGGCCCGGTGGTGGAAAAGGGGGCGTCCCTACCCTAGGAGCGTGTGCAGATTGAGGAGTTGGGCCCCTAAGCACATGCCATGAAGCCATGGACCGGGCTCCTCCTCCTTCCCAGGTATTTACGATATTGATATGTTTATCAATAAATTGGCAGTGGTCAGTTGTACCTCCACACAGGTGTCACTTATGTTTTTACAATATACAAGTCTTTATTTTGGGGTAGGCACTTATAGACCGTGCCGTGTCATAATAAAAGGGAAGTACCGTTTCTAGATGTTGTGCTGATGGGAATAGACAATCAGATCACTACCAAACTATACACAAAGCCAACTGATATGAATGGCTACCTGCATGCCGCTAACAGTCCTGATCCCAGGTGGACCAAAAATATACCTTTTGGACAATTCCAAAGAGTCAGAAGGAATTGTAGTAGTATTACACATTACGATAGGGAAAATGAGATCCTAAAAGTCAGGTATTTACATTTCGCAAATAGGAGGCAACAGAGACTGCTTTACGTGAGTACAAGGAAATCAACACGACTTGCAAAAGAGTAAGATTAAACCTATTTTTTTTATTTATTAATGGGAAAGAATTAGTATATGAAGGAAGCTATAGGAACATTACAATGTGAAACAAGCTGTCTGATAAATACTGACCAGGTAAAGGCAGATGATCTAAATAAGTTATTTTCTTCTGTATACACAAGGGAGGTACCAGTGGTTGGGCCACTGCAACAAAATGGGGCTATACTACCTTCACCAAATAATGAACACAGATAGAAATCCAAAAGAGTTTGGAAAAAAGAAATGGGTCCAGATTGAATACACCCAAAGGTACTGAGGGAACTGGGTTCTTTAATAGCCAAAACTTATATCTAATTTTTCAAGACTCAATCGCCACAGGCTTGCTACCGCATGACTGAAGAAGAGCAAGTGAGATACCTATATTTAAGAAGACAGCAAGAGCAAATCCAGAGAATTATAGATTGGTTAGCCTCATCACTTATGTCTAACAAGATAATAAGTAGGAGTCAACATGGATTTATGAGGGATAGGACATGTCAAGTAAGAAGTTGGATCAAGGCAACTAAGTGAATGTAATCTTTTTGGATTTTAGAATGGCTTTTGAAACACTGCCACATGGAATACTAATGTGCAAACTAAGAGATGCAGTAATTGCATATGCAAAGATAAGTAATATATTTGTATGTATTGAGAAAGGTATAGAAGCCAGGGAAGCAAATAGACAGCCTTATTAAATTGCGATTCAGCCAATTCTAAAGGGCTCTATATAAGCATAGAGCATATATTTTTACAGAAGTTTTTAGTTAGTGAAGACCTTGCTTTTGGATAGACGTTCACTAACTAAAAACATCCGTAAAAAAAATATGCAGGGAAGAGAAGGGCAAAAAAACTAATAAGGGGAATTGAGGGGCTAGGTTATGAAGAAAGACTAATCAAATTAAACTTATTTTCATTAGAAAAAAGGCGTCTTATATAAATACAACAAGGGTCAATACAAATCTTTCTCAAGAGATTTTCCACTCATACAGGTCTTAGCAAGCAACGCGAGTGCCCGCCAAGCATTTAGTGGCAAAGCAAATTTTGATAAATTGTATAACTCTCCAAGATGAAAACCACCTCAAGGCATAACTGGAAATATTATCCAATATTTCTCTGAACTGTGTGCACATAAATAAAGTTTTTTTTTCAAACTGAGGAAGCTTCTAAGAAAGTAGTGAAAGGCGTCTTTGCATTTTTGCGTCTTGCATTTTTATAACATTTTGCTTTTTTTTTCTTTGGTTTATCAATGATTTTTAACCATATGTGGAATCAATACATATTTATATTTTTCCCTAACAAATGTATACATAGTATTCTTGGTGGTTGTGCTGGTGTATTTCCAGAATGTGCATACTAACATACACTGGTTGTATATATCTAGCACACATGATTTCATAAAACATTTTTTGCAAGTCGAACTTACAAGAGTCTCCAATGGAATAAGTAATTCTGGAATAATTACCCATATGCGTTTGAAATACCTCATAAGCAGTTGAGGTTGCAAAAGGTAAAAGTCACATTTTGATGTCTATATGATATGATCCTGATGAATAGAAGTGACGTGCACTAGGCTTTGTGCTCTGTCTCGTACTCTATCCCTCTTCACTGAATTTGGAAAGTACTCCAAAAGCCATGGTGGAGTAAAGTTCATTAGCTCTTGTACTTTTACTTTTATTGTTCCTAACACCACTATAACTATTCAACCAACAGTAAAACTGGAGTCTTTATTGACACCTCAGAAAAAACAACGCCGGATTACAAACACATACAGGAGTTGAAAAGTACTCCTACCAATCATAGGCTGAACAGGGAACACAACAAATAGCTACAACAATAGTTTCACTTCTAGCCATAAACATGTGTGGAGTATTCCTATTCCTCCACTGATACCACAGTCACTTTACTTCTGGCCATCAATATAGGGGACATATTTCTATTTCTCCACTGCTGCCACAGTGACATAACTTCTAGCCTTACACATGAAGGAAATCTTTGTATTCCTTCACTACTTTTACTTCAGACATTGTTATTTGAAATAGGGTGGAAATATAGTACTCTGAACCCCAGTACAGACACCAATATATCCCCCTAGACCAGGGTTACTCTCTCAATAGACAAAAGTAAGTGGACCAATGAAGCATGGATAGGAACAAATAATTGTTTAACAATATAAAAAACGTATATAAAAATATAAAAAATAAACTAGCTAGTATAAAAATGCACACGTTTCGACACTCCTAGGTGTCTAATTAGCAGTCCAAACATGTTTTGGCCGTGTACAGGCCTTTCTCAATGGTAATATGCAAACCATATATAGTACCCATTGGTCGCCACTATGGGGTATATTTATATAACTGAATGTAGGTGCTTACCTACTTCTTTCAGCTTTTTGGTGCCAATTCACGCAACACAACCCAGTTGCTGTCAAATCGGAAACCAGAAGTCCTATACGACTCCCAGTATGCCTATCGCTGTACGGTGCTGCGTCACTAGCGGTTTCGTGTAAACAATAGCTGGTGTCTTACATTGCTGCATCATGACCAACTTGAGGATCAAAAGTATTATATTGTACAGAGCGTCCTCGTAACTAAGCAACACAGTGTTTCTTCCTAATACCCACACTCTGAATCGGCAGAGAGGGGACAGTCATGATGCAGTCAATGACATCCAAATCTCTCTCTCTCTCTCTCTCTCTCTCTCTCTCTCTCTCTCTCTCTCTATATATATATATATATATATATATAGATATATATATATATAAAAATAGAAAATAAAATTGAATAATCAAATGGATGTTCATATAATTAAATAAGATAGGGTCAGGAGGAGAAAGCATCTACATGTAAATCCTAATAAAGGTGCATTAGGTGTAGAAGGAGCCATAATACTTGATGAATGCACCTATCAATGGGTATAATAATAACTATAATAATAATAATAATAATAATAATAATAGTAATAATAATAATAATAATACTGGTAACCATAATGTGCATTATAATATATACTATATAACATATATACTATGTAATAATTGTAATAATAATAATAATAATAATAATAATAATAATAATAATAATAATACTTATAATGTATTCAATAAAATATTCAATAAAAAATGTTCAATAAAAACTATGATTCTTATGTTATAAACACCAGTAAGAACCATTCTGTAGGTATATCTAAACACGTAATACCTGACATGTCCCCATAAACATGCCTGAATAAATAAGGATATACAATAAGCGTGAAGCTGATCCAGAAGCTGCACCCCAGCTAACTAATACCAACTCACACCTATCGTGGACTCAGCTACGGAATGAAACCATATAATTAAAATACATTCTACTATCTACCATGTAGCTATAGGTCTAGTCTTCCAAAAAGGCTGCAAGGTCGATATCGCGGTATAGACCATCCGGTTCCAAAGTATGAACTTTGTGTATCAAGAAAGTTTCCCTACGTCTCAGGTACAAGGTATGGTTCAATTTCCTGATTGTAGATGGTATATGATCAATGGCTTGGATGGTAATTCCCTCCCTATTTTAATTGTGTTCCTGTATAACATGAGCGGAAAAGCCATTGGTTAGAACACCCTTATCAATATTATAAGGATGTTCATAAAACCGTCTCTTGAGCATCCTGCTAGTACGTCCAGTGCATTGTTTATCACAAGACCATGTGATAACATATATTACCAAATCTTTTTTTGCACGTAGTAAAATGTTTGATTTTTAAATCCTGTCCCAGACTCTTAGATGTAATAATATATTTCTTTTTAGTTTTTATATGTTTGCAGGTGCCACAGTTCCTCTTATTACATTTATAACAACCTTTAAATGTGCCCATCCACTTCTCTTGCAATGGGTCCACCCTCTTCCTTAATGCGCTTGGAGCCAAGATCTGTTTGAGGGTCCGGTTCCTTTTGAATGTAACAACTGTTTTTTTTCAGGGAGTATGTCACGGAGAACATTGTCCTCTTGCAGTATACCTCTTCATTTCCAACTCCCTCAATTTACTGGCTATCACGGAAATCTGGCTCACACCATCTGACTCTGCCTCCCCTGCCACACTCTCTTATGGTGGTCTACACTTCAGCCACACTCCTAGACCTGGGAACAAACAAGGTGGAGGTGTGGGCATACTGCTATCTTCTCGCTGCACTTTTCACTGCATACCCCCTGTTCCCTCCCTTCTATTCTCATCTTTTGAAGTCCACACTATCCGCATCTTCTCTCCCATCCCTCTGCTAGTAGCTGTGATCTATCGCCCGCCAGGATCACCCACTCAATTTTTGGACAACTTTGCCGCCTGGCTCCCTCACTTTCTCTCCCCCAATATACCTTCACTCATTCTTGGCGATTTCAACATAGCCACTGACACAACCACCTCCCCAAAAAATGCAAAATTACTTGCACTTACCTCTTCCCTTGGCCTCTCACAATGGACAGATTCCGCAACTCACAGTGGTGGACACTCCATTGACCTTATCTCTATCCCTATCTCCAACCTTGACATCTCCTCATTTCCCCTATCTGACCACCACCTGCTAACTTGCAACCTCACCTCATCTTCTGCTCACCACCCTTCTTCAAATCCTGCCACCAGAACACACAGAAACCTGCAAGCACTCAACCCACAACAATTTTCAAATGTACTAAAACCCCTTCTCAGCCCCCTCGCCACCCTTGCCTGCCTAGTACAACGCTACTCTAACCTCCACCCTTGACTCTCTTGCCCCCATAATCACAAGCAAACGCCCTCGCTCTCATCCACAACCATGGCACACTGCACAAACACGCTATCTACAGAGATGCTCACGCACTGCAGAACGACTATGGAGGAAATCTTACACTTCAGCAGACTTTCTCCACTACAAGTTTATCTTGCGCTCCTACTTGTCTGCCCTCAATCTTGCCAAACAACACTACTTCTCATCACTAATATCAAACCTGTCCTCCAACCCTAAACATTTATTTGCTACATTCAACACCCTCCTTTGCCCAGCCCCACATCCTGCCCCTTCCTGTCTAACTGCGAATGACTTTGCCAGCCACTTTAAAACTAAAATTGAAACTATCCGAAATGAGCTCTCCTCCCAGCATACCCTTACCCTTCCCCAATCCCTCCTCCACTATGGATTCCTTTGACCCTGTAACCGAGGATGAAGTATCTACGTTATTATTAACCTCTCACCTTACAACATGTTCACATGATCCTATTCCTTCACAGCTAATCCCTCCCCTATCCACCGCACTTATCCCAGCTCTCACACATCTATTCAACCTCTCCCTAAACACTGGCAGGTTTCCATCCTCATTAAAACACGCCATAATTACACCCATTCTCAAGAAGCCCTCATCTGACCCAGCTTCTGCCTCCAACTACCGCGCTATCTCCCTACTTCCCCTGGCTTCTAAACTGCTTGAGCGGCTTGTTTACAATCGCCTCACTCAATTTATTTCTTCCAATTCCTTTCTTGACCCCTTCCAGTCTGGTTTCCGTGCCCAACACTCAGCAGAAACAGCTCTCACAAAAGTCACCAATGACTTGCTAACTGCCAAATCAAAAGGTCACTTCTCAATTCTAATTCTCCTGGATCTCTCTGCTGCCAGTTGACCACCCTCTTCTAATCCAAACTCTCCACTCATTTGGCATCCAGGGCACAGCTCTTTCATGGTTCACATCCTATCTAAAAGATCGTACATTTAGCGTCTCCTTCTCTGGCACCTCTTCTTCACCTCTCCCTCTGTCTGTTGGCGTTCCCCAAGGTTCTGTCCTAAGCCCCCTCCTCTTCTCCATATACACCTCCTCCCTTGGCACCCTCATAAAATCCTTTGGATTTCAGTATCATCTCTATGCAGATGATACTCAAATCTACCTCTCTGCACCCGATCTAATCCCCTCTCTTCTAGCTCATGTTTCCAACAGCCTCTCTAGCATATCCTCCTGGATATCTACCCGTCAACTCAAACTCAACATGTCTAAGACTGAACTCCTAATCTTTCCACCCTCTACTACAGCTTCCACTCCTCAAATATCTCTCACTGTTGGCAACACCATCATCACTCCCACCTCCCAGGCCCCTTGTCTTGGGGTTCTACTGGATCCCGCCCTCTCTTTTATTCCTTACATCCAATCAATAACAAAATCTTGTCAGTTTCACCTAAAAACATCTCCAAAATTCATCATTATCTTACACAAGACACAGCTAAAATTCTAATACACTCTCTCATCATATCTCGACTACTGCAATTCACTCCTTGCTGGCCTACCCATCTCTCGTCTGTCTCCCCTCCAATCCATAATGAACGCCTCCGCTAGACTCATCTTCAATACCAAACGATCAGTGTCTGCAGCTCCTCTCTGTCAATCACTCCACTGGCTTCCCATAGCTTCCCGAATCACATTTAAAATCTAGACCCTAACACATAAAGCCCTCAACAACAGTGCACCCCCTTATATCTCTGCTCTTGTTTCAAAATACTCTCCCAACCGCCCCCTTCGTTCTGCTAACGACCTTCTTCTTTCCTTCTCTCTCATCACCTCCTCTCACTCCTGTCTTCAATACTTTTCTCGTGCTGCCCCAACTATTTGGAACTCCTTGCCTCGCTCCATTAGATTATCTTCCTGCCCCAAAACCTTAAAAAAATTACTAAAAACACACCTATTTAAAAAATCATATCACCTTCAGCCTTTATAATTATAAGTGAGGCTCACTTAATCTGGATGGTTATAACCTATTTAGGAAAGATAGAGGCAATGGTAAACGAGGAGGAGGGATTTGTATGTATGTTAAGCCAGAATTTAAGCCTATAGTCAGAGAAGATATTTATGGTGGACCTAGTGATAAAACTCAATGTTTGTGGGTAGAGTTAAATAGCGGAGCAGCAAATTTCAAAAGAATATTAGTAGGAGTATGCTATAAACCCCCAAATATAGCTGAAAGTGAGGAAATACAATTATTGTTACAGATTGAAAATGCAGCTAGGCATGGTCAAGTTCTAATAATGGGAGATTTTAATTACCCTGAAATAAACTGGATAAATGAGACCAGTAGTTCATCTAAGGGGAGCAGGTTCTTGAGTACACTCAGGGATCATTATCTGGCCCAGGTTGTACAAGAGCCTACTTTAAATGAAGCTATCTTAGATTTACTCATCACAAATAATATTGATATAGTATCTAATGTTGGAATAGAGCAACCTTTGGGAAACAGTAATCACAATACAGTCTCGTTTGAGATTGAATTAAAAAAACAAAATTTTAAGGGGCCAACAAAAACTCTTAATTTTAAAAGGGCAGATTTTAACGGTCTAAGGGCAGCAATACAAAGTATAGACTGGGACAGAGAACTGGCAGGTAAAAACACTGACCACAAGTGGACAACATTTAAATCCTTACTAAATATACATACACATCGGCATATACTGTGTGGGAATAAAAGTAAAAGGAGTAAATCCCATCCAATGTGGCTAAACAATGATTTAAAGATCAAGATACGGAGTAAAAAACAGGCATTTCAATTATACAAACAAGAGGGGACAGAGACTGCTTTACAGGAATACAAGGAAATCAACAAGGCTTGCAAAAGGGCGATTAGACTGGCTAAAAAAGAAAATGAAAAATTAATTGCAAAAGAGAGTAAGACTAACCCTAAAATATTTTTTAAGTATATTAATAGGAAGAAGGCGAGGAAGGAAGCTATAGGCACATTACAATGTGACACAGGCCGTCTGATAATTAGTGACCAAGAAAAGGCAGATGAGCTAAATAGGTTCTTTTCTTCAGTATACACAAGGGAGGTACCAGTGGTTGGGACACGTCAACATAATGGGGCTACACTATCTTTGCCAAATAATTGGTTAACACAGGAAGTAATCCAAAAGAGGTTGAAAAAATAAATGTTAATAAAGCCCCGAGTCCTGATGGAATACATCCAAGGGTACTAAGGGAACTGGGTTCTGTAATAGCCAAATCATTATATTTAATTTTTCAAGATTCACTCAACACAGGGTCTCTACCAGATGACTGGAGAAAAGCTGATGTGATACCTATATTTAAAAAGGGAGCAAGAGCAAATGCGGGGAATTATAGACCAGTGAGCCTCACTTCTGTAGTGGGGAAGCTTTTAGAAGGGTTAATAAGGGATAATATACAATAATATGTCTATTTGAACAGGATTATAAGTAGGAGTCAACATGGATTTATGAGATATAGGTCATGTCAAACAAATCGAATTAGTTTCTATGAGGAGGTTAGTAGGAACCTGGATCAAGGCAACTCAGTGGATGTAGTCTTTTTGGATTTTGCAAAGGCTTTTGATACAGTGCCACATGGGAGACTATTGTGCAAACTAAGAGATACAAGAGTTGCAGTAAATATCTGCTCAGGGATTGAGAGCTGGCTAAAAGACAGGAAGCAAAGGGTTGTTGCAAATGGAACATACTCCGATTGGACTAATGTGGTAAGTGGGGTTCCTCAGGGTTCAGTATTAGGTCCTCTCCTTTTTAACATATTTATTAATGACTTAGAGGTAGGATTGGAGTGTGGTGTCTCCATTTTCGCTGATGACACGAAGTTGTGCAAGGTAATTAAATCAGACAGTGATGTGCTTTCCCTTCAAAGGGATTTACATAAAATTGAGGAATGGGCATCTAAATGGCAGATGAAATTTAATACGAATAAATGTAAAGTTATGCATCTGAGAAGGAACAATAGCCATGCAATTTATAATCTTCATGGAGCAAATCTAGGTGTATCAGATATTGAAAGGGATTTGGGAGTGCTTGTGGACAACCACCTAGGTAACAGTGCTTAAAGCCAAGCAGCAGCTGCAAAGGCAAATAAAATATTAGCATGTATTAAGCAGGGTAAAGAAGCCAGGGAAGCAATTATAATTCTGCCACTATACAAATCTGTAGTACGCCCTCATTTGGAATATGGAGTACAATTTTGGGCACCACTTCATAAAAAGGACATTTTAGAGCTGGAAAAGGTACAGAGGAGGGCAACAAAACTAATAAGGGGAACGGAGGGGCTAAGTTATGAAGAAAGACTAACCAAATTAAACTTATTTTCTCTAGAAAAAAGGCATCTAAGAGGGGATATGATTACCTTATATAAATACATCCAGGGTCAGTATAAAGATTTGTCAAGGGAGCTTTTTGTGCCAAGAGGTTTTCAACTGACAAGAGGACATCCCTTGAGGTTAGAAGTAAAAAGATTCCACCTTAAAGAAAGAAAAGGGTTCTTCACAGTAAGGGTGGTTAATCTGTGAAATTCTCTACCAGAGGAGGGGGTGACAGCGGATTCGATAGATAACTTTAAAAGGGGACAGGATTTATTTCTAATTAAAAAGGGAATTCAGGGTTATCATGGATAATAAGAGAGGCAGTATTGATCCAGGGAGAAGTCCGTTCACTGGTGTCTGGGATCAGGAGGGAATTGATTTTTTTTTTTATATACAGCTAATTAATTAATAGTTAATCCGCATATTGCAGACCAAAGGAGATTTTAAAAGGTTGAACTTGATGGACTGAAAGTCTTTTTTCAACCTTAAATACTATGTAACTATGTAACTATGTAACTGCACACTCCACAGCTTAAAAAACACTCCCACCCACACTCTACAGTACAACACACAGACCCCTCCAATTGACTAAACAAATTGCATTCACGTTGCCATTTTGTATTTGTCACCCTCTTGTATCACACCTAAACCCTTAGGCCCTCATTCAATTGCATTTTGGCCAATTGAATAGGGCTCTAAATAAGCACATAACATATTTTTTTGAAAGAAGTTTTTAGTTAGTATCATCTATTCAAAAGCAAGGTTTTCACTAACTAAAAACTTCTTTCAAAAATATATGTTATGTGCTTATTTAGAGCCCTATTCAATTGGCCAAATTGCAATTGAATGAGGGCCTTAGATTGTAAGTTTGCGAGTTTTCAATTGTGTATCCGTGTCTTGGAAACAAGCACTATGTGTATTTGATTATATGCTCAAAAACAGGGCCCTCCATTCTTTATAAGGTGTTAAGTTTGTTTTTTGCCTTGTACAATACCACTGTACAGCGCTACGGAATATGTTGGCGCAATATAAATAAAGATAATATGAATAAATAATAATAAGTATGTGCCAATGTTTTCTTAAAATCCGAACAATTTCGCCTGACGCTTGATTGTATTTAGTTAGAAATCGGCGACATTGATTCCCTCCTGCCTTGGGTCGTTCCCTAGTTGTATTAATTTGTAAGAGATCTTCTTATTGTTTCTCCTTTGCGTGGTTGTATGCTTCCTGAATCGTACATTCATCATAATCTTTTGCCCTAAATTTACTTATTAGTTTCTGACTGATTTTTCGTAGTCCACCATCTCTGTAAAGTTACGTGGAACTCGCTAGAATTGTCCGAAGGGAATATTCTTGATCCAGTTCTTCTTGTGACCACTCTTCGCATGCAAGTACGAGTCACTATCAGTAGGTTCCGAGTACAAGCTGGAGGAGATGCAACCATAGTCTCCTATAAGGATCACATCTAAGAAGGGAATAGCTCTATTCATGGTAAACTTAAGGTTCATGGCTAGTAATGTCACAAACATAAAATTTTCGGTTCGCGAACCGCGAAAAGCTGCAAATGTTCGCGAACCGGCAAACCCGGCGAACCGCCATAGACTTCAATGGGCAGGCGGATTTTAAAACCCACAGGGACTCTTTCTGGCCACAATAGTGATGGGAAAGTTGTTTCAACGGGACTAACACCTGCACTGTGGCATGCCGGAGGGGGATCCATGGCAAAACTCCCACGGAAAATTACATAGTTGATGCAGAGTCTGGTTTTAAGCCATAAAGGGCATAAATTACCTAACATTCCTAAATTGTTTGGAATAACGTGCTTTAAAACATCAGGTATGATGTTGTATCGATCAGGTAGTGTAAGGGTTAGGCCCGCTTTACAGTGACAGACCAAACTCCCCTTTTAAAGCACCGCAAACAACCGCAAACAGTCCATTTGCACAACCGCAAACTCCCCATTTGCACAAGGTTGGATACCAAGCTAGTCATGTCCCGTTCCTTGTCCTCACTGATGTCATTAAAGGTCTCTTCCTCCACCCAGCCACCAAGGGTCCCCGAAAGGTGACAACAAGCCCCCTGGGACGCCTGCTGTGTTTGGTCTTCCACCTCCTCAAAGCCACCATCCTCCTCTGACTCCTCTTCTTCAGACTCCTCTCACTGCGTTGCCTCTCTCTGCATTATTATAAGGTGTGTTAAGTAGTACTACTCTTATCAGTTTAATACCTGTTACAGCACATATCAGGGGGCTTGTATAAGGCCTGGATTTTTAGAACCAGGAGATGGAAAAAGATGCTTTGTTGGTCGTATCACTTCAATTTTGGGGCACGGCACGTGCAATCAAAGGTGCCACCAGATAGGAGTGGCGTGTTTGTAAGTACTACTCTTATCAGTTTAATACCTGTTACGTCACCTATCAGGGGGCGTGTATAAGGCCTGGATTTATAGAACCAGGAGATGGAAAAAGATGCTTTGTTGGTCGTATCACTTCAAATTTGGGGCACGGCACGTGCAATCAAAGGTGCCACCAGATAGGAGTGGCGTGTTTGTAAGTACTACTCTTATCAGTTTAATACTTGTTATGTCACCTATCAGTGGGCGTGTATAAGGCCTGGATTTTTAGAACCGGGAGATGGAAAAAGATGCTTTGTTGGTCGTATCACTTCAATTTTGGGGCACGGCACGTGCAATCAAAGGTGCCACAAGATAGGAGTGGCGTGTTTGTAAGTACTACTCTTATCAGTTTAATACTTGTTACATCACCTATCAGGGAGCGTGTATAAGGCCTGGATTTATAGAACCAGGAGATGGAAAAAGATGCTTTGTTGGTCGTTTCACTTCAATTTTGGGGCATGGCACGTGCAATCAAAGGTGCCACCAGATAGGAGTGGCGTCTTTGTAAGTACTACTCTTATCAGTTTAATACTTGTTACAGCACCTAGCAGGGGGCGTGTATAAGGCCTGCATTTTTAGAACCAGGAGATGGAAAAAGATGCTTTGTTGGTCGTATCACTTCAATTTTGGGGCACGGCACGTGCAATCAAAGGTGCCACCAGATAGGAGTGGCGTGTTTGTAAGTACTACTCTTATCAGTTTAATACTTGTTACGTCACCTATCAGGGGGCGTGTATAAGGCCTGGATTTTTAAAACCAGGAGATGGAAAAAGATGCTTTGTTGGTCGTATCACTTCAATTTTGGGGCACGGCACGTGCAATCAAAGGTGCCACCAGATAGGAGTGGCGTGTTTGTAAGTACTACTCTTAACAGTTTAATACTTATTACGTCACCTATCAGGGGGCGTGTATAAGGCCTGGATTTTTAAAACCGTGAGATGGAAAAAGATGCTTTGTTGGTCGTATTACTTCAATTTTGGGGCACGGCATGTACAATCAAAGGTGCCACCAGATAGGAGTGGTGTGTTTGTAAGTACTACTCTTATCAGTTTAATACTTGTTACGTCACCTATCAGGGGGCGTGTATTAGGCCTGGATTTTTAAAACCGGGAGATGGAAAAAGATGCTTTGCTGGTCGTATCACTTAAATTTTGGGGCACGGCACGTGCAATCAAAGGTGCCACAAGATAGGAGTGGCATGTTTGTAAGTACTACTCTTATCAGTTTAATACTTGTTACGTCACCTATCAGGGGGCATGTATAAGGCCTGGATTTTTAGAACCAGGAGATGGAAAAAGATGCTTTGTTGGTCGTATCACTTCAATTTTGGGGCACGGCATGTACAATCACAGGTGCCACCAGATAGGAGTGGCGTGTTTGTAAGTACTACTCTTATCAGTTTAATACTTGTTACGTCACCTATCAGGGGGCGTGTATAAGGCCAGGATTTTTAGAACCGGGAGATGGAAAAAGATGCTTTGTTGGTCGTATCACTTCAATTTTGGGGCACTTTGTGACATTAGCTTCTTACAGGCACCTGACTATGGGCAGATGAGTAGGAACTGCTCAAGGCGAGAGACGCAGTGGCGGATGGTTGAGAGGGGGCAAGGAGGACAGCAGTGGTTGATGTGGCTGATGATGCTGGACCAGGAGGAGGATGGCGGCTTTGAGTTTGTGTGCTGCTTGTACTCATGTGTTGGTCTGGAGTCACCCAAACATTAGGTCTCAACCTGTAGAGGATAAGGGAACCAGGCTACTCTAGACCTCATTCATCATTACCGGTTTTGACAGATTGGTACTATGCGTCCAAGCTACTGTGACAACAGATATGAGTGGCACTGTGCACTTGCAGAAGTTGGCAGAGTAGAAGCTGTAGGTCTGACACACACGCTTGCAGACAACTAACTGCTATGCAATCTATCACAGTAGAAAAAATGTTTTTTGTTTTAAATGTACACTACTGTTACACCAGATATGAGTGGTGTGTTAAGTAGTACTACTCCTATCAGTTAAATCCCTGTTATGTGCCTTTTTTGGGGGTTTGGTTGTTGAAGGCACAGTGCAGCACCAGAGGCCAGAAAAATTAGGCATGTACACATGCCTGAAAAATTAGGTATTGTTGATCTTGCAGTGAGCAGAGAAGAAGGTAGGCCTGATTCAACTCCCCAGCCCCGCATACTCACACTCAGAGATTAAGGGGGGGACCTGAGAAGGCCTTGGGCCGGAGATATAAAGGAGGGCCATCCCAAATAAGTACACAAGCGGGGACAAAGGTAGTGAAGGGGACATAGAGGCCCATGGACTGACGGTCGCCATCTTGGCAGGAAAAGGGCCCAGCAATTAAGCCAAACTGACCCAGCACAGGCAGCTACTTGAGTCAAACGCTGTACAATTACACCTTAATAAAGCTGAAACATGCAGCAGCAGGGATTCTAAGCAGCCACACGGGGACAAGGAGGCTAACAGCCCCCACAGTCTCTGCACCACTCTTTTTAACAGATAACCCAAGGGGCTAACCAGGGACCTTGCCCACAAAAAAAAAGCTGAATTTTATTGGAGGAATTATTAGTGTCTTTACCCCCCAAGAGAGGACATAATATACGGTATCTTTATACTACCTGATGGCCAAGCCTCCTTTAGCCCCAATGCTATCCAAGAAACATTTCAAAACTTCTATCAGACCATATATTCATCCCAATCCCGATGCAGTGGATCTGACATAGAGTCCTTCCTACTACAGCAAGAAGTCCACAAAATATCTGTACCTCAATTGGACAGCTTGAACCTAGACGTATCCCAAGAGGAAGTTAAATCTACAATCCAAGATCTTAAATTTGGCAAGTCCCCAGGGCCAGACGGTTTTACTCATCTGTCCTATAAGAAATTTGAGCCTTTGCTTACCCCCGCACCTAACATCTTTGTTTAACGCTATACTAAATGGAGAACCTATGCCCCCTTAATTGAATCAGGCCAACCTCATAGTCTTTCCAAAAGAGGGTAGGGACCCTTTAGAGGTTAAAAATTATCGCCCCATACCCCTGATAAATGTGGATGTCAAGATCCTAGCTAAAATCATGGCTAAACGAATATTTAACTTTTTACTGGACTAAATACACAAGGACCAAACGGGGTTCATTCCTTTCAGAGAGGCAGGAGATAATGTTAGGAAGGTTCTGAACGCCCAGTTCTTGGCTCAACGCTATAACAACCCAGTTTTCCTTCTAGCCCTAGACATAGAGAAGGCTTTTGATACAGTGGAATGGCCATATATGTACAAAATGCTAGATAAGTTTGGATTTGAGGGATGCTTTCTCAACCTGCTCAGAAGGTACTACGACTCACCAGTAGCTAACTTAAATATACCAGGGGACCATAAGGCCAAAATCCAAGTACAGAGAGGGACCAGGCAGGGATGCCCACTCTCCCCACTGCTCTTGCCATTGAACCCCTAGCGCAGGCAATCAGAACCAACCATGCCATTCAGGGGGTTCAAGTAGGACACCATCAGTTTAAGTGTTCACTTTTCACGGACGATATGCTTTGCACCCTGACCAAGCCCCTTCTCTCTATACCAGCACTCATGTCCACTATAAAAGACTTCAGCTAAATCTCGGGCCTCCAATCCTTGCAAAAGGATATTTCTCTTTCAATGGAATCCTGCTTACTGGGGATAAACATAAAAAAAACTTCTCTCAATCCTAGAACAAGCTATTTCAATTAATGGCTTTAGCATTCAAAATACACATAGCTACCCGGGCCCGGATGGATTTACAAATCTCTATTACCAAACTTTTATAGACTTGTTATTACCCCACTTAGCCACACTTTTCGATCAAATTTTAGAAGGCTCTCCCATGCCACAAGAACTAAACCATGCAAATATGATATGTTTCCCGAAAGAACGACGAGACCCATTTGTACTTAAAAATTACTGCCCCATATCACTCCTAAACGGGGATATAAAAATTTTGGCCAAATTAATGGCAAACAGGATTTCGCAATTTCTCCCCTCCATAATCCATAAAGACCAAACAGGGTTTATCCCCCATAGAAAAACGGGCGACAATATCAGACGGACACAAAATTTAATCTCATGGTCATCCCAACATCAAATACCCACATGCCTTTTGGCGTTAGATATAGAAAAGGCCTTTGATACTTTGGAATGGCCTTATTTAAAAGCAGTATTACAGAAATTTGGGTTTGCAGGCAAATTTATGAACTTGATAGATACATACTACAAATCCCTGTTAGCCAGATTAAAACTCCCGGGAGATCGCTTAAAACACATAAAGATTCAAATGGGAAAAAACAAATTTTTAGATTTATTTGGAATCATAAAGCCCCGAGGATCTCAAAAAATAATATGTATAGACCAAAAGGGAAAGGGGGCCTATCGTGCCCGAATCTCAACCTGTATTACAAGGCAGCGCAGCTGGCTTTCATTCCTCTGGCGCATTCTCCCACATATCAGCCGCTCTGGGTATTTATGGAAAATGTAAGCATGTCACCTTATACATGTGATACAGTAATATGGATTCCAGGCCTGTATACTTTTTTGAGAAACTTGAAAAACCCGTTGATTAAGCACTCATTAAAAATATGGACGGAGATGAACTGGACACAAAAACTGGACACTCGGGTATCAGATCTTACCCCTATCGTACCCAATCCCCACTTTAAGATACATCTTCCGGAAAGCTCTCTCAGTTGGTGGAAGTCTCAGAACCTACCAAGGGTTGGTCCATGGTGGCATGATGACAAAATAATGACCTTTGAGCGAGTAAGAGATAGATACAATTTACCCCTAACTGAACACTATAATTTTTGCAGGATACATCATTTTATATATACGATAAGTGGTAGGGGAACCCCCCAAAGAAACACCTGGCTACTCAAAAAATGTAGGGATTCCCCCTTTCAGCCTGGTATTATTAGCCTCATGTATGAACTATTTAATGAAAACTCATGGGCAAACAAACCAGACTATACCAAAGCCTGGGAGAGGGATTTGGGCACCGAGTTGGCAGACAGCACATGGGATAAAAGTTGGCGAGGCTTAAGTAGGGGATCTTTAAATTATAGTCTGCTTGAGACTTCAATAAAGGTCCTACACCGGACATATATTATTCCTTTTAAGCTAAATAAATGGGATCCAAAACGGAGCAGCTCATGTTTTAGGAACAGTGGTAATGAGGCTACATTTATTCATGTCTGTTGGGAGTGTGGGAGTGTTACCATGTCTTAGGTTTCTCTTAAAAATTGGAATCACAGTAAAAAAAAAGAAAATTTATTAACCATAAAAGTAAAAATAAGAAGGCCTAGTCAGCTAATTTTAACAAAATGTCTTCATTGTAAATATGTATTTTTGCACAACTGTTGTGTTATGCAAGACTGTTCAATATGCTTTCTTTTTCATTACATGCCGTACGCCTTCTGACATAAACATTTAAATTAAAAAATTTGGTATTGTGGCAGCCGCTGCTGTTGCAGCGGCCAGAAAAATTGACCTTTGTTCCCCAGGCAGAAAATGCCATAAAACATTACGTCTTCTTGAACCCTAGTTGGTGGCAGATAAGTCACGCAAGTCATCCGGCATTCACAGATAACATACAGCAGCGTGTGGACCAGTTTTAGCCGAAGGCAGCTCATCTCATCAGGCCTTTTTCAGTCGAATGTATCGCCCAGTGTCAGTCCCTTCGGTATCCATCCCTCATTCATCTTTATAAAGGTGAGACAATCTAGACTTTTTTGCCCTAGGCGACTTCTCTTCTCGGTGACAAAACCTCCTGCTGCACTGAAGGTCCTTTCTGACAGGACACTTGAAGCGGGGCAGGCCAGAAGTTCAATTGCAAATTGGGATAGCTCAGGCCACAGGTCTAGCCTGCATACCCAGTAGTCAAGGGGTTCATCGCTCCTCAGAGTGTCGATATCTGCAGTTAAGGGGAGGTAGTCTGTTACCTGTCGGTCTAGTCGTTCTCTGAGGGTGGATCCCGAAGGGCTGTTGCGATGCGTAGGACTGAAAAAGGTCCGCATGTCCTCCATCGACAACACGTCTTTTAAACGTCCTGTCCTTGCCGCCGTGGTCGTGGGAGGAGGATTACTTTCACCTCTTCCCCTGTTATATTGCCCTTGTGCTGTGGCATCACCCTTATATGCTGTGTAAAGCATACTTGTTAATTTGTTTTGGACCTGCTGCATCCTTTCTGGCTTGCGGTAATTTGGTAACAAATCAGGCACTTTCTGCTTATACCGGGGGTCTAGTAGCGTGCACACCCAGTACAGGTTGTTCCCCTTCAGCCTTTTTATACGAGGGTCCTGCGACAGGCACGACAGCATGAAAGACCCCATTTGCACAAGGTTGGATGCCGAGCTACCCATGTCCCGTTCCTCATCCTCAGTGATCTCACTGAAGATATGTTCCCCCCATCTACGTACAACACCACGGGTACCAGATAGGTGACAACGAGCACCCTGGGATGCCTGTTGTGATTGGTCTTCCTCCTCCCCCTCAAAGCCACATTCCTCATTTGACTCCTCTTCCTCACAATCCTCTTCCAGCGTTGCCGCAGGTCCAGCAAGCGATGCTGATAAGGCTGTTTCTGGTGGTGATGGTGACCACAACTCTTCCTCTTCCTCGTCTCGCTCGTCTACGGCCTGATCCAGCACTCTTCGCAGTGCACGCTCCAGGAAGAAAACAAATGGTATGACGTCGCTGATGGTGCCTTCGGTGCGACTGACAAGGTTTGTCACCTCCTCAAAAGGACGCATGAGCCTACAGGCATTGCCCATGAGCGTCCAGTAACGTGGCAAAAAAATCCCCAGCTCTGCAGAGGCTGTCCTAGCACCCCGGTCATACAAATACTCGTTCTTGTTGGAGCAGGCGGTCGAACATTAGGAGTGTTGAATTCCAACGTGTGGGGCTGTCACAAATCAAGCGCCTCACTGGCATGTTGTTTCGCCGCTGAATTTCTGAAAAGTGCGCCATGGCCATGTAGGAATGCCTGAAATGGCCACACACCTTTCTGGCCTGCTTCAGGACGTCCTGTAAGCCTGGATACTTATGGACAAAGCGTTGTACGATCAGATTACACACATGTGCCATGCACGGCACATGCATCAACTTGCCCAAATTTAATGCCGCCAACAAATTTCTTCCGTTGTCACAAACCACTTTGCCAATCTCCAGTTGGTGCGGTGTCAGCCATTGATCCCCCTGTGTGTTCAGGGCGGACAGGAGTGCTGGCCCGGTGTGACTCTCTGCTTTCAGGCAAGTCAACCCCAAGACGGCATGACACTGCCGTATCCGGGATGTGGAATAGTATCTGGGGAGCTGGGGGGGGAGTGCCGTTGATGTGGAGCAAGACATAGCAGCAGCAGAAGAGGACTCAGCTGAGGAGGTTATGGAAGAGGATGGAGTAGGAGGAGTAGAAGAGGTGGCATCAGGCCTGCCTGCAAGTCGTGGCGGTGTCACAAACTCCTTTGTAGAGCCACGCATTCCATGCTTGTCAGGCATCAGCAGGTTTACCCGGTGTAGGTGATATACCTGCCCTGACCATGCTTTGCAGACCAGGTATCAGTGGTCAGATGGACCCTTGCCCCAACACTGTGTGCCAGTGATGCCATTACTTCCTTTTGCACAATCGAGTACAGGTTGGGAAATGCCTTTTGGGCAAAGAAATTTCGGCGGGGTACCTTCCACTGCGGTATCCCAATCGCTAAAATTTTTTTGAACGCCTCAGACTCCACCAGCTTGTATGGTAAAAGCTGGCGGGCTAAGAGTTCAGACAAGCCAGCTGTCAGACGCCGGGCAAGGGGGTGACTTTGTGGCATTGGCTTCTTACGCTCAAACATGCCCAAAAAAGTAGACAACTAGTAAACAAGATTATATTGGTTGCACTGTGCACACACAGTATAAGCTGTGATCCTGACACACACACTGGCTAGCGGTCAGGCAAATGAACTTAGATTTAACAAAATAAAAGTTTTGGTTTTTTAAAAGTAGACAACTAGTAAACAAGATTGTATTGGTTGCACTGTGCACACACAGTATAAGCTGTGATCCTGACACACACACTGGCTAGCGGTCAGGCAAATGAACTTAGATTGGCGTTCAGGCAAATGAACTTAGATTTAATAAAATAAAATTATTGTTTTTTTAAATGTGGACTGCTGGTACCCCAACTAGATTGGATTGGTTGAACTTGGCACAGTGTGTATTAAAATTATGAGAAACATGTTCTGTAAACTAAATAAAAATCATTTTAGGAGATTGAGAGAAAAAGAAACCGGATGGGGGATACCGAGCAGAGCACACCATCTACAGCCCACTGGGAGACAAAATCATCCTTTCCCAAGTGGACAAAGCCAGGTGGTACTCTGCCCGGATACGGGAGCGCACCAGCACCCGGAGCATGGCCTGAGGTGACAAGGGAACTCCCCCTATCAAACACTGCTTCCTGGACTTATATATAGCCACTTTGGCTAATGCCAGGAGCAGGTTGACGAGGAGGTCCCTGGCCTTATTGCCCCGGGACACTGGGCGCCCAAAAATAAAAATGTGAGTGGAGAAATGCAGCCAGAACTGCAGGAGGAGTGACAAGAGGGGCTGCAGTCTGGCGCAACTAAAATAAATATGATACACGGACTCTCCCTTGCCACAGAATGGACAAGTGGAGGGAGAGTCTGTGAATTTAGCTAAGTACTCTCCCGTGCTCAGTGCACCATGGAGCACTCTCTAACTCAAGTCCCCGGTGGGTCGTGGAACTAAATAAGAATAAAGTTCCCTCCACCGGGGCCTCTTGCCCTCGTCAGCTGGTAGGACCCGCCTCCAGATGGTATCGGGACGGGTCACGAGGGCAAGGAAGTGCACTGTATGGAGCACAAGAGAATATAAGCTCTTCCTCGGCATGCCGCGAAAGCATGCAGAGGGTATGTCCCTCAACTTCGAGAGGTTGGGGACAGGAGGAGCCTGAGGGGAAACACGGGGCTTGTGTCCAATGCAAACAGCTGGAGTAGGGGTGTTGAAAGGTGCATGTGGCACTCCGGCCTGCATAGCCCCGCGAAGGAAGGTGCGCGAGTCGGGTGAGATGGCATCCCTAATCTCCTGGAGCAAGCGCCCTGAGACTTTGGGCGTCACATATCCCAAACGGAGTGCAAGCTCCCCTCCCTGTCCACCCTCCACCAAAGGCAGACTTGCCACCCCTGCAGAGACCCAATGCCTTCCCATCCAGAGGAAATCTAACAAATTCCTCTGGATATTGGTGACAAACTCGGGGGTCGGACTCAGACAAATCAGCCGGTGCCAGATCTGAGAAGCCACCAGCTGATTCACCACTAGAGTCCGCCCCCTAAGGGAAAGCATTTTTGCTAGACCCCTCCATCGTCCCAGACGAGAGAGGACACTGCCCTCTAACTCCCTCCAGTTGTCTGGGACGGAAGCGTCCGCAGCGGACAGGTAGACCCCCAGATATTTAATGACATCTGCCTCCCACGTGATGTCACGAAACGTGGGAGGCAAAGAGTCTACCTGTAAATTACCCTCTAAAAGGCCTGTGCATTTGGACCAGTTGATCTGAGCGGAGGAGGCAGCTGAATATACCTCCTGGCACTGTTTTGCCAGCTCAAGATCAACTGGATCCTGGGCCACGAGGAGCACATCGTCAGCATAAGCTGAAAGGACAATCCACATGTCTGGATCTTTTAGCACCAGCCCTGTGAGCCTTTTCCTCAGTAGGCAGAGGAAAGGCTCGATGGCCAGTGCATATAACTGTCCAGACAAGGGACATCCTTGACGCACCCCTCGTCCAAATACCAAAGGTGCTGTTAGGGACCAATTGATTTTAAGTAAACACTCTGCAGAGGCGTACAGCATTCTTATAAAGCCCACAAACTGTGGGCCAAAGCCGTACGCTTGCAGAGTGGCTATGAGGTAACCATGGTCCACCCTGTCAAATGCCTTCTCTTGATCTAAAGAGAGAAAGGCGAGTGACAGACCAGTCCTGCGAGAATAATGCAATAGATCCTGGACCAGAAAGATACTATCAAAGATAGTCCGGCCCGGGATCGCATAGGACTGGTCAGGGTGAACCAATTCTGCCAGCACAGACCCAAGTCTAAGCGAGATGGCTTTAGCTACAATCTTGTAGTCCGTGCTGAGCAGAGAGACCGGTCGCCAGTTCTTAATAAGCCGGAGATCCCCCTTTTTGGGCAGCAGGGCATGTACTGCCCTGCGACAAGACAGGGGCATCTCCCCGGTCTCCAGGGCTTCCCCAAGGACCAGATGGAAATCAACTCCCAGAGTCTCCCAGAAAAATTGGAAAAACTCTACAGTCAGTCCGTCCAGTCCTGGAGACTTCTCACAGGACATAGCACGGAGGGCTTCATAGAGCTCTTGAAAAGATAGTGGTATATCAAGCCGCTCTCTTACACCCTCACTGACTGTGGGGAGCCCCTCCCAGAGCACCCTGCAGGCGTCTGGAGAAATGGGATCCGGAGAGTAAAGATCTTTATAAAAGTTCTGGGCTCTATCCCGGATACTCTCCGGATCTGTAAGGGGGGCACCGTCTTCATCTAGAAGACAGGTGATGTGCCTACTGTTACCCCCCTTTTTCTCCAGTGAGTAGAAGAGGCGTGAGCCGCGGTCTAGATCTTTGAGAAAACCTAAGCGGCTGCGCACGTATGCCCACTTGGCCTGGTGTCGTTCCAGGTCACAGAGGACACTCTTCCTCTCTACATACTCGCTCTGCAGGGATTGGTCCCTACAAGTGAACAGCCTCTGCTCCAGATGGAGTACCTCCCCCCGGAGTGACTCCAACTCAGCTTCGCGCTGCCCACTCGCACCCTTGGTATATTCCTGACACAGAAGTCGCAAATGAACTTTGCCCACGTCCCACCACAGTTTTAACGTGGCAAAGTCCCCCTTGCAACCCCTCCAGTCCAAAACTCCCGGATCAATGTCACGAGCCCCTGGTCCTTCAACAAAGCATTGTTGAAGTGCCAATAGGCGGCTCGTGGCGCTGTTGGAGTTAGCGCCACCATCACAGACACACAGTTGTGGTCTGTGAACGGAGCCAGCCTAATGGCACAAGAACCGACTCGTGACATATAGTGACTAGATATATATAGTCTGTCGATCCGGGAGTGGGACACCAGACCGGCTCTCACCCTGACGTAGGTGAAACCGTCTGATGCCCCTGGGTTCTGCTCTCGCCAGATGTCCTCCAGGGAGAAGCGGGCGATGATCTCCCGCAGGGCTGACGCAGAAGGCGGGTACGGCTCTGGACTATTCCGGTCCAGAGCGTCGAGGGTGCAGTTGAAATCACCCCCCGAGTACCAAACACTCATCTGCGTCAACCGTCTCCAAAAACTGGGACAGTCTGGCGAGGAACCTCACTCTCTCGGGCCCTCCAGCAGGGGCATATATATTAACTAGGTTAATGATGCTACCCTGCTCTCGGACCCGGAGGTGGATTAGACGGCCTGGGATAACAGCTTTCACAAGCAGCAGCTCTGGCTGAAAAGACTCTGAGAACAGGGTCACCACTCCACATGACGCCGATGTGAAGTGGCTGAAGAAGACCCTGCCTCTCCACTCCAGTTGCCACGAGGCCTCAGCCTCTGGAGTGGTGTGAGTTTCCTGCAGGAAGCTCACAGAGTACCCTCCCTGATATAAATAGGAGAGTACCTGGAACCTGCGGAAACTGTCTTGACAGCCATTGGTATTTAGCGTGCTGATGTGCAAAGCCATTACTGCGTGTCAGGAATTGTGCGTTCCTCAGACCCTTGAGACTGCTGATAGGACACGCACATTTTATAGAATTTCCGGACGCGGAGATGCTCCGCAGTCCCAGAATTCTTGGCCCTAGTGCTGACCACTAGATATTGCTGGAGAGAGTGGAGAATAAACGACATATTCTTCCACCTCTCCAAGGCCAGCCGCACCTTCCTTTTCTTTTGTCCATGAAGGGTGCTCTCAAGGAATAGATCTATTTCCTTGACAGGGATAACCCACCCAGAATCTGATGTTCCTTCTAGTGGGTCACCCCTGGGCTCCTCTTGGCTGAGGGCTTTTACTCCATCCTCCCCGGCTGGAGTCAGTTTCCTCAGCTTTATTCTCAGGGACCCCCTCTTAGATGATACAGAAGGAGTCCCTTTAGCACCCTTCAAGGTAAATAATGGACCCTTGGATTGCTGCTGCACCCCTGTAGCTTCAGGAGTGCATTCAGGGGTAGCTGGCTGGACAGCAGTGGCTGGCATAGGCTTCCTTAATGGAAGCCTTGGAGGCTTTATATGCCTCCTCTGCCAGTTCCACCGCTGCTTGCTCAGCTTGGATGGCACCGATGTTAGGGTCAGTGGACGGCTGAGGAGGGTAGACAGGCTCTCCCATGATGTTAACAGGAAAACCTGTTTTATCACCCTCCCCCATTTCCACTTCCCCTTGTGCCACATCCCCCCTGACAGACAAATCCATGGGGTCCTGAATGGGGGTCATGCCTATATTCCCCCCCTCCAGTAGTGACTCGGCCTGGGGCTCTAACAAAGCCCGAGGTACGTCACTAGAGAGTGACACTGGAGGAGGAGACTGACTGGTGCCCTTGAAGCTCAGCACCTCAGGGACACTGACTACCCATTCAGCAGGGGCTTTGTTGGGACCCCCCTCAAAGGCCAGAGGCAGAACCTGATCTTTCTTGTCTACCCCTGCCTCACTTGGGAGACCCTCTTGCCCCTGCTTTTCCTCCAGACCCTTTTCCACATTAACCCCTATAGGGTCTGGAGAGAGAGATGTGTGGTCTGGCACCGGCTGGCTGAGCTTAATAACCGGGCCAGACAATGTCACCGGATGAGATGTTTTGTTCCTCTTCTTGCTTTTAGAGGGAGGTGCTCCACTATAGAGCACTTCCCACTTATCAGCAACCTCCCTGTTGGTTTTATGCTTCCTCTTCCTGGGGACGTCACTCCTGGATGAGGAGCTGCTACTAGCTGCCTCCCCTGCAGAGGGCTTATTATCCCTCTGCTTACACTGTGCCCCCACACTAACTGATGTAATTATGGTGGGGGCAGATTGGGACTTGGGAGATTCAGCTGTGACACTGGGAGGACCGGTGACATTCTTCCCCTTTTTCCCCGTGTCTGTAGTCTTGCTGGAGACCACAGACACAGATGGCTTTTTTGGGGAAGAAGGGGGTTTGGAGGCCGTGGTGGTGGCTTGAGGAAAGGCCTCCTTGCCTTAGCTCTGTGGGGGGGCTATGACCCTTGAGGTCCCCGCTGTTATGGGCTCAGCGGGGATGGGTGCTGTACTGACGGAGGTGCCATTTGCTGGGGCTGGGGCATGATGCTTTACATTAGGACAATTCCTACGTGTATGCCCCAACCCCTTGCAATGATAGCACTGCACCTCCGTAGTGCTGTAAAAAATCCTGTAGAGCACCCCCTCAAATGGAACCCCAAAAGACCCCTCTATGTTTTCTGCGCCCTGAGGCAGGCACATTTGTACCTGCCTCTTGAAAGAGAGCACATGACGAAGTGCTCTCTCTCTGCACCCCAGGGGAATTTTAATAAATGGTGTTTTTACTTCCCCTAGGGTTAGCAGGTGGGGGCGCAGGAGGGAGTCTGGTAGGAAGGGGGGCACATTAGAGAGTGTTACTTTTGTGCCCAACCCTTCCAGGGGTTCTATTGGGACATATAATCCCCCCACTGTGATGCCTCTCTGTATAAGAATGTGTGCAGCAGCCAGAGTACGGGTAAAGAAAACTGCTTTCCCGTACATTTTGCTGGCTGCTACTATAACAGAGGGGCTGATGACATTAGCTGCAGCACGCAGATAGATATCAATGCTGTAGACCCCAGACATCTTACATTTAACCCCATGCTTCCTGGTGATCTGCCCCTCAGCCCCAGCGGTGGTATTACTGGGGCCAGCAGAAACCACCTGTGACCAGGTATTAGCCACAGGGGTAGGTCTGCTGGCAGAACCACCAGGAGCTGGGGCTGCCTTATCTGCCTGGGGCCTATGCTGTGCAGTGCTGCAGCTAGGATTTTCAGGGGCCATTATTCCCCCTTTTGACCCCTGAGGCTTCTTAATGGTCTTATCCCTCATGTTTAGACCCTTTTTTTTTTAGTTTATTTGTTTTATTTATTTTTATTTTTTGTTTTATGATTTTCTACTGTTTTCTTTTTTTTAAAATATAAAAGTGTGAAAAAGAAACAAAAAGACAAAACTAAGGGAGACAAAAACTAAGGGAGAGAGAGAGATGATGTTTGGCAGTGGAAGGGTTAATGGCCTGTTGCAAGGTGTTCTAATTGCAACAACACAGAGAACACAGAGGCTTTTTAACCCCTCTGTGTCTCTGTGTCAGATGTTAAAAAAAGCCTTTTAAACAAAACTTCAAATTGTTTTCCCCCCCACTGCCTACAAAGATGTTACTTGTCTTCTCTCCCCCAAAACATAAAACCCAACACCAAACAAACAAAACTTTAACAAAACCTGAAAAACTTTTTAAAGAAAAAAAGTCAAAGTAACAAAGCTCAAGGAGTGAAGGTGTAGTGCTAAGGGAGGGGTGTGGCAAAGTATCCAGGAGACAGCTCACTCTCCTGGGATAGAGAGCTGAGCCTGACTCCCAGAAAACTAAAACTTAAAATTAAACTAAGAAAAACACCACAAAAACTCCCAAAAAAAGAACAACACCGTGCACAAAGTGCTTATAAACAGAAAGGTGTTAAAATAAAACTTGTATTTGAGGGACTAAGACCCTAAAAAGCCTTTTGTTTGGAGCTCAAGCATGCACACAACATGATCTCTGGCACAGTGTATTTTAAAATATGAGAAAACATTTTCTGTAAACTAATAAAAATCATATTAGGAGGTTGAAAGAAAAAGAAACCGAATGGGGGGATACCGAGCAGAGCACACCATCTACAGCCCACTGGGAGACAAACTCATCCATTCCCCCAGTAGGACAAAGCCAGGTGGTACTCTGCCCGGATACGGGAGCGCACCAGCACCCGGAACATGGCCTCAGGTGACAAGGGAACCCCCCCTATCAAACACTGCTTCCTGGACTTATATATAGCCAACTTGGCTAATGCCAGGAGCAGGTTGACGAGGAGGTCCCTGGCCTTATTGCCCCGGGACACTGGGCGCCCAAAAATAAAAATGTGAGGGGAGAAATGCAGCCAGAACTGCAGGAGGAGGCCCCTCAAGAGTGACAAGAGGGGCTGCAGTCTGGCGCAACTAAAATAAACATGATACACGGACTCTCCCTTGCCACAGAATGGACAAGTGGAGGGAGAGTCCGTGAATTTAGCTAAGTACTCTCCCGTGCTCAGTGCACCATGGAGCACTCTCCAACTCAAGTCCCCGGTGGGTCGTGGAACTAAATCAGAATAAAGTTCCCTCCACCGGGGCCTCTTGCCCTCGTCAGCTGGTAGGACCCGCCTCCAGATGGTATCGGGACGGGTCACGAGGGCAAGGAAGTGCACTGTATGGAGCACGAGAGAATATAAGCTCTTCCTCGGCATGCCGCGAAAGCATGCAGAGGGTATGTCCCTCAACCTCGAGAGGTTGGGGACAGGAGGAGCCTGAGGGGAAACACGGGGCTTGTGTCCAATGCAAACAGCCGGAGAAGGGGTGTTGAAAGGTGCATGTGGCACTCCGGCCTGCAAAGCCCCGCGAAGGAAGGTGCGCGAGTCGGGGGAGATGGCATCTCTAATCTCCTGGAGCAAGCGCCCTGAGACTTTGGGCGTCACATATCCCAAACGGAGCGCAAGCTCCTGGGGTGACACCCAATCAGAACGCCCGTATTCCAGGAGATCCCCGACTCGGGTCATCCGTGCATGACTAAGGCGGCGGATGATACTGGGGGACTGTAACATTGGAGCCCCCACTGCTGCATTAAATAGCAGGGGCTCTGTGAATATTTCATCCCCCAAAGGCACGCCCTGCCTGGTCACGGAGACCATGCTCCAGGCCTTGAGGGTTTCCTGGTAGTATGCCGGCAACACAGAGAGGTCTCTCCCAAACCCCTCGGGCCTGATCAGAAATAATTGCCGGTCATACCCCAGGTTGCGCAACTGGCGATAAAAGCTGGATGCCAGTGCGCACCACTGCGGAGAGGGATCTGCATATAGGTATCTCTGCAGGTACTGAAGGCGGAAGGTGGACAACTGGGAGCACACACAAACTACTCCCTGTCCACCCTCCACCAAAGGCAGACTTGCCACCCCTGCAGAGACCCAATGCCTTCCCATCCAGAGGAAATCTAACAAATTCCTCTGGATATTGGTGACAAACTCGGGGGTCGGACTCAGACAAATCAGCCGGTGCCAGATCTGAGAAGCCACCAGCTGATTCACCACTAGAGTCCGCCCCCTAAGGGAAAGCATTTTTGCTAGACCCCTCCATCGTCCCAGACGAGAGAGGACACTGCCCTCTAACTCCCTCCAGTTGTCTGGGACGGAAGCGTCCGCAGCGGACAGGTAGACCCCCAGATATTTAATGACATCTGCCTCCCACGTGATGTCACGAAACGTGGGAGGCAAAGAGTCCACCTGTAAATTACCCTCTAAAAGGCCTGTGCATTTGGACCAGTTGATCTGAGCGGAGGAGGCAGCTGAATATACCTCCTGGCACTGTTTTGCCAGCTCAAGATCAACTGGATCCTGGGCCACGAGGAGCACATCGTCAGCATAAGCTGAAAGGACAATCCGCATGTCTGGATCTTTTAGCACCAGCCCTGTGAGCCTTTTCCTCAGTAGGCAGAGGAAAGGCTCAATGGCCAGTGCATATAACTGTCCAGACAAGGGACATCCTTGACGCACCCCTCGTCCAAATACCAAAGGTGCTGTTAGGGACCAATTGATTTTAAGTAAACACTCTGCAGAGGCGTACAGCGTTCTTATAAAGCCCACAAACTGTGGGCCAAAGCCGTACGCTTGCAGAGTGGCTATGAGGTAACCATGGTCCACCCTGTCAAACGCCTTCTCTTGATCTAAAGAGAGAAAGGCGAGTGACAGACCAGTCCTGCGAGAATAATGCAATAGATCCCGGACCAGAAAGATACTATCAAAGATAGTCCGGCCCGGGATCGCATAGGACTGGTCAGGGTGAACCAATTCTGCCAGCACAGACCCAAGTCTAAGCGAGATGGCTTTAGCTACAATCTTGTAGTCCGTGCTGAGCAGAGAGACCGGTCGCCAGTTCTTAATAAGCCGGAGATCCCCCTTTTTGGGCAGCAGGGCAAGTACTGCCCTGCGACAAGACAGGGGCATCTCCCCGGTCTCCAGGGCTTCCCCAAGGACCAGATGGAAATCAGGTCCCAGAGTCTCCCAGAAAAATTGGAAAAACTCTACAGTCAGTCCGTCCAGTCCTGGAGACTTCTCACAGGACATGGCACGGAGGGCTTCAGAGAGCTCTTGAAAAGATAGTGGTATATCAAGCCGCTCTCTTACACCCTCACTGACTGTGGGGAGCCCCTCCCATAGCACCCTGCAGGCGTCTGGAGAAATGGGATCCGGAGAGTAAAGATCTTTATAAAAGTTCCGGGCTCTATCCCGGATACTCTCCGGATCTGTAAGGGGGGCACCGTCTTCATCTAGAAGACAGGTGATGTGCCTACTGTTACCCCCCTTTTTCTCCAGTGAGTAGAAGAGGCGCGAGCCGCGGTCTAGATCTTTGAGAAAACCTAAGCGGCTGCGCACGTATGCCCCCTTGGCCTGGTGTCGTTCCAGGTCACAGAGGACACCCTTCCTCTCTACATACTCGCTCTGCAGGGATTGGTCCCTACAAGTGAACAGCCTCTGCTCCAGATGGAGTACCTCCCCCCGGAGTGACTCCAACTCAGCTTCGCGCTGCCCACTCGCACCCTTGGTATATTCCTGACACAGAAGTCGCAAATGAACCTTGCCCACGTCCCACCACAGTTTTAACGTGGCAAAGTCCCCCTTGCAACCCCTCCAGTCCGTCCAAAACTCCCGGATCAATGTCACGAGCCCCTGGTCCTTCAACAAAGCATTGTTGAAGTGCCAATAGGCGGCTCGTGGCGCTGTTGGCGTTAGCGCCACTGTCACAGACACACAGTTGTGGTCTGTGAACGGAGCCAGCCTAATGGCACAAGAACCGACTCGTGACATATAGTGACTAGATATATATAGTCTGTCGATCCGGGAGTGGGACACCAGACCGGCTCTCACCCTGACGTAGGTGAAACCGTCTGATGCCCCTGGGTTCTGCTCTCGCCAGATGTCCTCCAGGGAGAAGCGGGCGATGATCTCCCGCAGGGCTGACGCAGAAGGCGGGTACGGCTCTGGACTATTCCGGTCCAGAGCGTCGAGGGTGCAGTTGAAATCACCCCCGAGTACCAAACACTCATCTGCGTCAACCGTCTCCAAAAACTGGGACAGTCTGGCGAGGAACCTCACTCTCTCGAGCCCTCCAGCAGGGGCATATATATTAACTAGGTTAATGATGCTACCCTGCTCTCGGACCCGGAGGTGGATTAGACGGCCTGGGATAACAGCTTTCACAAGCAGCAGCTCTGGCTGAAAAGACTCTGAGAACAGGGTCACCACTCCACATGACGCCGATGTGAAGTGGCTGAAGAAGACCCTGCCTCTCCACTCCAGTTGCCACGAGGCCTCAGCCTCTGGAGTGGTGTGAGTTTCCTGCAGGAAGCTCACAGAGTACCCTCCCTGATATAAATAGGAGAGTACCTGGAACCTGCGGAAACTGTCTTGACAGCCATTGGTATTTAGCGTGCTGATGTGCAAAGCCATTACTGCGTGTCAGGAATTGTGCGTTCCTCAGACCCTTGAGACTGCTGATAGGACACGCACATTTTATAGAATTTCCGGACGCGGAGATGCTCCGCAGTCCCAGAATTCTTGGCCCTAGTGCTGACCACTAGATATTGCTGGAGAGAGTGGAGAATAAACGACATATTCTTCCACCTCTCCAAGGCCAGCCGCACCTTCCTTTTCTTTTGTCCATGAAGGGTGCTCTCAAGGAATAGATCTATTTCCTTGACAGGGATAACCCACCCAGAATCTGATGTTCCTTCTAGTGGGTCACCCCTGGGCTCCTCTTGGCTGAGGGCTTTTACTCCATCCTCCCCGGCTGGAGTCAGTTTCCTCAGCTTTATTCTCAGGGACCCCCTCTTAGATGATACAGAAGGAGTCCCTTTAGCACCCTTCAAGGTAAATAATGGACCCTTGGATTGCTGCTGCACCCCTGTAGCTTCAGGAGTGCATTCAGGGGTAGCTGGCTGGACAGCAGTGGCTGGCATGGCTTCCTTAATGGAAGCCTTGGAGGCTTTATATGCCTCCTCTGCCAGTTCCACCGCTGCTTGCTCAGCTTGGATGGCACCGATGTTAGGGTCAGTGGACGGCTGAGGAGGGTAGACAGGCTCTCCCATGATGTTAACAGGAAAACCTGTTTTATCACCCTCCCCCATTTCCACTTCCCCTTGTGCCACATCCCCCCTGACAGACAAATCCATGGGGTCCTGAATGGGGGTCATGCCTATATTCCCCCCCTCCAGTAGTGACTCGGCCTGGGGCTCTAACAAAGCCCGAGGTACGTCACTAGAGAGTGACACTGGAGGAGGAGACTGACTGGTGCCCTTGAAGCTCAGCACCTCAGGGACACTGACTACCCATTCAGCAGGGGCTTTGTTGGGTCCCCCCTCAAAGGCCAGAGGCAGAACCTGATCTTTCTTGTCTACCCCTGCCTCACTTGGGAGACCCTCTTGCCCCTGCTTTTCCTCCAGACCCTTTTCCACATTAACCCCTATAGGGTCTGGAGAGAGAGATGTGTGGTCTGGCACCGGCTGGCTGAGCTTAATAACCGGGCCAGACAATGTCACCGGATGAGGAGGAGATGTTTTGTTCCTCTTCTTGCTTTTAGAGGGAGGTGCTCCACTATAGAGCACTTCCCACTTATCAGCAACCTCCCTGTTGGTTTTATGCTTCCTCTTCCTGGGGACGTCACTCCTGGAAGAGGAGCTGCCACTAGCTGCCTCCCCTGCAGAGGGCTTATTATCCCTCTGCTTACACTGTGCCCCCACACTAACTGATGTAATTATGGTGGGGGCAGATTGGGACTTGGGAGATGCAGCTGTGACACTGGGAGGACCGGTGACATTCTTCCCCTTTTTCCCCGTGTCTGGAGTCTTGCTGGAGACCACAGACACAGATGGCTTTTTTGGGGAAGAAGGGGGTTTGGAGGCCGTGGTGGTGGCTTGAGGAACGGCCTCCTTGCCTGAGCTCTGTGGGGGGGCTATGACCCTTGAGGTCCCCGCTGTTATGGGCTCAGCGGGGATGGGTGCCGTACTGACGGAGGTGCCATTTGCTGGGGCTGGGGCATGATGCTTTACATTAGGACAATTCCTACGTGTATGCCCCAACCCTTTGCAATGATAGCACTGCACCTCCGTAGTGCTGTAAAAAATCCTGTACAGCACCCCCTCAAATGGAACCCCAAAAGACCCCTCTATGTTTTCTGCGCCCTGAGGCAGGCACATTTGTACCTGCCTCTTGAAAGAGAGCACATGACGAAGTGCTCTCTCTCTGCACCCCAGGGGAATTTTTATAAATGGTGTTTTTACTTCCCCTAGGGTTAGCAGGTGGGGGCGCAGGAGGGAGTCTGGTAGGAAGGGGGGCACATTAGAGAGTGTTACTTTTGTGCCCAACCCTTCCAGGGGTTCTATTGGGACATATAATCCCCCCACTGTGATGCCTCTCTGTATAAGAATGTGTGCAGCAGCCAGAGTACGGGTAAAAAAAACTGCTTTCCCGTACATTTTGCTGGCTGCTACTATAACAGAGGGGCTGATGACATTAGCTGCAGCACGCAGATAGATATCAATGCTGTAGACCCCAGACATCTGACATTTAACCCCATGCTTCCTGGTGATCTGCCCCTCAGCCCCAGCGGTGGTATTACTGGGGCCAGCAGAAACCACCTGTGACCAGGTATTAGCCACAGGGGTAGGTCTGCTGGCAGAACCACCAGGAGCTGGGGCTGCCTTATCTGCCTGGGGCCTATGCTGTGCAGTGCTGCAGCTAGGATTTTCAGGGGCCATTATTCCCCCTTTTGACCCCTGAGGCTTCTTAATGGTCTTATCCCTCATGTTTAGACCCTTTTTTTTTTAGTTTATTTGTTTTATTTATTTTTATTTTTTGTTTTATGATTTTTTACTGTTTTTTTTTTTTTTAAATATAAAAGTGTGAAAAAGAAACAAAAAGACAAAACTAAGGGAGACAAAACTAAGGGAGAGAGAGAGATGATGTTTGGCAGTGGAAGGGTTAATGGCCTGTTGCAAGGTGTTCTAATTGCAACAACACAGAGAACACAGAGGCTTTTTAACCCCTCTGTGTCTCTGTGTCAGATGTTAAAAAATGCCTTTTGAACAAAACTTCTAATTGTTTTCCCCCCCACTGCCTACAAAGATGTTACTTGTCTTCTCTCCCCCAAAACATAAAACCCAACACCAAACAAACAAAACTTTAACAAAACCTGAAAAACTTTAAAAAAAAAAGTCAAAGTAAAAAAAAAAAAGCTCCAGGAGCTGCAGGTGAAGTGCTAAGGGAGGGGTGTGGCAAAGTATCCAGGAGACAGCTCACTCTCCTGGGATAGAGAGTTGAGCCTGACCCCCAGAAAACTAAAACTTAAATTAAACTAAGAAAATACCACAAAAACTCCCAAAAATGAACAACACCGTGCACAAAGTGCTTATAAACAGAAAGGTGTTAAAATAAAACTTGTATTTGAGGGACTAAGACCCTAAAAAGCCTTTTGTTTAGAGCTCAAGCATGCACACAACATGCTCTCTGAGAACTTTTTAAATGTGGACTGTTGGTACCCCAACTAGACTGGATTAGTAGAACTTGGCACAGTACTTGTAAGCAGGACACACACTATGGGTAGCGTTCAAGCAAATGAACTTTGATTGGCGGTCAGGCAAATGCACTTACATTTAAGAAAATAAAAAAGTTTGGGTTTTTTAAAAGTGGACTGTTGGTACCCCAACTAGACTGGATTGGTTGAACTTGGCACAGTACTTGTAAGCAGGACACACACTATGGGTAGCGGTCAAGCAAATGAACTTTGATTGACGGTCAGGCAATAGCACTTAGATTTAAGAAAATAAAAAAAGTTTGGTTTTTTAAAAGTAGACAACTAGTAAACAATATTATATTGTATGCGTTGTGCACACACAGTATAAGCTGTGAGCCTGACACACACACTTGCAAGCAGGGGCTAGCAGGGAGACAGGCAAATGAAATTAGATTACACAGAAAAAAAACAAAGAAAAAAAATGATGTTATAGCCCTAAAAGGGATTTTTGGGGTGCTGTGTTTACAGCAGAGATCTGATGAGTCCTTCAGCACTGCACTGGACACTGAATAAACTTGCCTAGCTATGGTTTTCCCTATTGATGCAGCATCACCTACACTGTACCTCCTCTCTGTAAGACTGCAAGTTAGTTATGACTCCAAAATGGCTGCTGTCCATGAGGTAGAAGGCTCTGGAAGGGAGTGTATGCTGCTGATTGGCTGGAATGTGTCTGCTGACTGTGACATGCAGGGTCAAAGTTTGCTCAATGATAAAGTATAGGGGTGGGTCGAATCTCGCATATGTTCGCTGTTCGCAGCAAACGCGAACATGCTATGTTCGCCGGGAACAGTCCGCCGGCTAACTATTCGTGACATCTCTATTCATGGTATTAGCATTAACATATTTATGAAACCTCTCCTTATCATTTTCATACTTGGACTTCCAAATGATGATCATGTCATCTATAAAGCGATGCCAACTGATAATATTTATCTTGAAAGGATGGTCACTCCACATGTACAAATCTTCCCATAAGCCCATATAAATATTGGCAAAGCTGGGTGGGAATCCTGTACCCATTGCTGTTCCGGTACGTTGGAGGTAATGTTTGTTCTCAAAAATAAAACAATTTTTACTCAATATAAACTGAATGGCATCTAAAATAAATTCTCTCTGACTTACTTCAATATTAGCATATGAGTTGAAGAATGTTTTCACTGCAGCAATCTCTAGATCTTGAGGTATTGCCGTGTACAGTGTAGAAACATCCAAAAATATCCAACAGTAATCTTGGTTCCATTGCAGAGAAGACACAATCTCCAAAAGGTGTGGAGTATCTCAAATGTAAGATTTCAGATTACAAGCTATAGGTTTTAAAAGGTAGTCTACATATTCGGACAACCTTTCTGTAAGTGATCCGATTCGGATACTATAGGTTTACCCGGAGGATTCACCAAGTCCTTATGGATCTTGGGCATATGATAAAAACAATGCTACTTTGGAATAACCAATGGTTAGAAATTCTTGTTCTTTCTGGTTCAGAATCCCTTTTTCCTTTGCGTCTTCCATCGTCTTCTAATATATCCATAGGAATTCCTTTGTGGGGTCTTTCTGGAGGGGTAAGTACATGTGCTTGTCTCCTATTAATCTCAATGCTTCTCCCACGTAAATATCCCTGTCTTGGATTATCCCTCCTCCACCTTTATCTGCTTGTCGGATCATTACCTCCTGATCTTCTTGTAGCTCCCTTAGGGCTATTTTCTCTTTATAGTTGGGATTGGAAGTCTTCTTAATGTGTTTTTTAGAACACATATCTGAAAATTATTTAAGAACCACTGCTTTAAAGAATGTTAAATACATCCCTTAGGACTGTAAGGGGTAAAATACAGATCTAGGATTCAACCCCGAATGTTTAACACTGGAGTTATCTGAGTCCTTGTATAAATCTTCCAGGGTCTTCCATGTGATGTCCTCTAAAATAAGTGAATATTCTGGGCCAATCTCTTCCTGGAGTTTTCACATATTTCACAGAAGGTCGATCTCTTTATCTTCTAATGTTTCGACTGTCTGGATCATTTAATCTGTTATTAGTGTATTCTTTTTATTCTGATATTCTTTAGCATTCTTTTGCAAAATGTCATTTCAGTGTTACATTTCTGATTAATATACTGGTATCAATAAATAGTTCAAAAGTGTTGGGCTCTGCTTGCGGTGCAAATGATAGCCCCTTCTCCAATACTCTCAATTCGAATGGGTTCAATTTCTTCTTAGAGATATTGAAGATCTTGAGGGTATTTTGTTGATCTCTCTTATTCTTTTTAAACTGTATCCATCTTCCTCCTCTACATCCCCTTCTCATCCTCTTTTCAATCCTCTCTGTTCTTTTGGGCGCAGCACATCTGAGGATGTCTCTCATGTCAGTGACGTGTTGGTCATAGTTAATTTCTGATCTTGGAATACAAAATCATTTCATGATGTATAGTGATGATTCTGTGCCTGTTGTATATAATTGTATTTAGGAATAAAGTATTTTTGTCTCGCTTCATGTCTTCTACCTCATCACCTAATTTATTGGGACACCTGGTTACTGTATTAGGGACGTTCTTAAAATTAATATTCTCCATCCCCTTTGTATCAATATCATAGTTTTTTTGCCACCTTTTTCTATTTGTAGTCAGATTATATTTATTGTACTGAAAATCTTGCTTAATTCTTCCTTCTATTCCAGGAGCTGATGACCCATTCGGTCCAACTCACTTATAGCCTTCTCGAACTGTGTTTTTTAGCATATATTTATGTCCGGATGTGAAGAGCTGTCTCGGGATCTAAAATCCTTTGGACAAATAGAAAGTCTGTTTTGTCTTGTATAAATGTATCTTTTTTCCTTTTGCTACTTCATGCTCAAATTAATTCATTCTTGCAGATATTATCTGCATCAATCTTACAATATCTGCCTCAATCTTTTGATACATCGCCTCTGTCGTGAAGGGCTGTAACATTACAGTCTCCTCCGTCTTAGTATGAATTTTTGCCAGATTTTTCTGTCTGAATATCACTAGAAGTTCCACAAGTTTTTTTTAAGAATTAAAAAGAGTTGTTTCCCACTCTTTAGCCAATTCTGTATCAGTAATATCAAACAACCTTTTTTTTCTGGATTCTTAAACCCCTTGGTACAATGTTATGTTTAAGATAATTCTTAAGGCTCACAAGATCGTACCAATTACTGATCTCTTGTTTGTTATATTTCTCAAATTCCCATGGAGTATACTATGTTCTGAATTTATTGTCTCTCGTTCCTCCTTAGGAACCTTATCTCCCCCATTTTCCTCAAATAAATGTGTCTTCCTATTTAGCCTATTGCCATAGGAACTGTACATATAATCACTACTCATTGTTACCTATTGAGAGGCTGCCTCTCAGAAACACAAGCAAGACTTGTAGATGACTAAATCAAACAATACTAATGGATCAGTTTATGCTACAGCTAGAAAAAACAAATCCAACTAAGGCGCCAAACTCAGACTGTGAGGGACAAAGAACAAAATATCCCTTGTGATACCACTTGAAAGGATCTAAACGCTAACCAAAAATATATCTGTATCAAATAGACCTAACACCACATTCCCTTTTAAGAAAAGTACAGTAGTGTGGTAATATTTGCATTTAAAGTGCTATGAGTTGGACTTTACCCTCCTTACTGGTCCTCTGTAGCACTCGTTGGCTTATTGGCTCCATTTGCGAGTTCCTAGTTTGAATGCCAGTGATTTTGAGGCAATTTAATAGCTCAATTGGAACGTAGCAGTTACAGGCTTGAAAGAACAAAGGATTTGCGGCCGCGATGTTCCACGTTCCATGTCCCGTAGGCTTTTTTCGACCTTGCTGTGTCTTAACCCGCAAGTCGTCTGCGGGTTGCTTTAAGAAGCTAATTTAATAGCCTTTAAAGTCTTGCGAGCTACGCTATGAGCTATGATTTTAAATTATATAACAAAAGAAAGAAAAGACACTCTTTTTTTCCATAGATAACTCCACTATAGATTAAATAGAAACAAGGAATGGAATAATTAATTTTTTTAACTTTTTATTCATATGTGCATTTAAAAAAAAATTAAGACATAATTTAAAGAGATAGACTCATAAGCCCTCATTCAATTGCAATTCGGCCAATTGAATAGGGCTCTAAATAAGCACATAACATATATTTTTTAAAGAAGTTTTTAGTTAGTAAGCATGTATCCAAAAGCAAGGTTTTCACTAACTAAAAACTTCTTCAAAAAAATATACTATGTGCTTATTTAGAACCCTATTCAATTGGACAAATCGCAATTGAATGAGGGCCATAGTAAGCTACTTCCTGAGTTTTTTATATAATAAATCTATCAGTGCTCTTAAATAAAAGACGTTAATCTTGTTATAGTTTTTATAAGCTTATAATATGTTCAAACTGTTAGTTAGTTTATTCAGATATTAAATATCTCCATGTATGTTTCCATAGGGGGGAAATAAAAACGTAGTCCAGAATTATAATAATAAAGTGCCTGTGCAATTGCAAATAGTGAAAAAATGTGTTGTGCAGTAGATGCTATAAATAAATTAATATATAAAAAGCTAATATTAAGAAAGGGGATGATCCCTGACTATCTTTTATGGTGAAACTGGGGGCCTGCCACTTACTCATTATTAAGTGCTGCTAGCTATGCTGGTATAGTGAATTTAAATACTATCTGTGTGGTAGTAATGGGGGCCCACCATTTACCCCTTAATCCTATAAATAACAAACTAACTACTCTGTACTTAGTTGATTTTCACCACCAAGTATGCTGAATCTAATAATTAATAAATTATAAATAAGAACAGGAATTGTTCAAATGGCTAAGTGGATGTAGTTTAAGCTATTGTTGTAAACCATAAATGGCCTCAAAAGGATAAAATACAATAGACAAGATATATGAGCTCTTCACACCCAAAATATATATGATAAATAGGAGAGGTATGGAACTGTCCATGTATACGCATAAATACGTGGGTACTATTGTATATGGATAATTCCCAATAATATCCTATTGGATATAGTAATAGCTTCCCTCATATGGCAAATAAATTGCTTAATCCTTGAGGAGCTATAACCTATTTTAATAGCTAAAACCAATTTTTGTTTAAAACAACAAAAAAGAAAAAGATAAGTGCAAATGCCTACAGGTAGGGAACACAAATAAAGAAAAAGAGTAAGCCAAATAACAAATATATGGATGTTATTGGTCAATACTTAGGAGGGAGTGTATAAATCTATATTATATTGGTAAAGGTCCATGAAAAAACATTGCCAGTGTTCTCCATGTTTATTCACCACATCTTCATTAATGCACAACATGCAATTCTAAATGGTGATATTCCTAAATACCATAAATAAATACAATGGGTTATATACAAATTTGAGTTAACCATTTAAACACTCTCTCAGTTCAATATACCAAACCTAAGTACTTGCACTTATCTTTTAGAAGTAGTCCCGACGGCTCGTTTCGCCCTTCTCAGGGCTTACTCATGGGTTAATGAACTTCATTTCCATGGTGCTTATATAGCACCTGCTATCCACTAATTGCCGATATTGAAGCCACCTCATTGGTCCGTTGAACAGCGTGGTGACGTTGTGCGTATTGCTACATCACCACGTTGTCCGCGTTTTACCAGTCATTTGCGTTTTTTGCCATCCAAGGTTGTTATTCAGTTGCGTGATGACGTCACTACGACGCTGTCATGAATCAGCCAGTGGCCATACTGGGTTTGGACAAAGTGCATGGCTCCTGCTGTGGAAGAAAAGATTTGGGGCCCACTTGTTATGGATATATTAATGTGTTGTGGTCTAGGGGATAGAGTGTTATAAGTTTGTCCCTTGGCATATTCCCATCCCTTCCATGTTTGGGCTTATTGTGGTGGGTGTCATGTGGGGGAGCTGGTGGGATGTGTTGGTTGTGTGTGGGTGGAACATTGGGTGTTGTATTTGTAAATATGAATGTGTGTTATTATATTAGTATGTTATTATATTGTAGAGGGGAAGCCCATTGAATACAGCCAAAACCTCCTTTGTTCCCAAAGGCCTGTTAATCCCATTAGATAAGTGTCCAGCAGAGAACTAACAATGGGAAGCTCACAGCTGGAGAGCAGACAGGCAGGCACCCAGAAACAATGGGATGGCCTGAAGGCTTCTCGGCCTTCGTGGTATGGGCACGGGAGAGCCGGGGTGCTTTCCCCTGGAGATTCAGAGCCCCAGATGAGTTAGTTGGCCCCGCCTAGTGGGTGGAACTGGGGAGGAGTCTCATGGTTCCCACGTAGGGACCCTGCCTGGTTCGCCAGAGGCAGTTGGGGGCTGGCTAGGAGTGGCCCCTTCCTGGTGATTGTGCATGCCTGTTTGGAGGATGTTGTTTTCCAAATAAGGTGGTTCATAATTTTCATCAAGACTTTGTGTGCAGGTGTATTATTGACCCAGGGGCATATGCTGGTAGAGGAGATCGTTCTGACTCCCTTCCAGGTTTTTCCCAGGCACACTACCAAAAGCTGGGACTTATGCTCTTGCATCCGCAAAGAAGGTCCATTGGTCTGAGTCAAATCTTAGGTCTAAAACCTACAGGAGATAAGAGGACTAGGATCCTCTATACTCCATCATCATTGTAGGTTGTGACAGTCGCCACGCGCATTGCATCCTTGGGAAATAACGCTACTGCATATTTATTGATGCCTAGTTGTGCAATAGATGTCTCTTTTAAGGAGAATCGTTCCAATAAATTAATACTGGCTACAACTATAGAAATGTTTAAACTTGAAAGGAGAATATAAAACATTATTGGACCAACTTCTAAAAGATAAGTGCAAGTACTTAGGTTTGGTATATTGAACTGAGAGAGTGTTTAAATGGTTAACTCAAATTTGTATATAACCCATTGTATTTATTTATGGTATTTAGGAATATCACCATTTAGAATTGCATGTTGTGCATTAATGAAGATGTGGTGAATAAACATGGAGAACACTGGCAATGTTTTTTCATGGACCTTTACCAATATAATATAGATTTATACACTCCCTCCTAAGTATTGACCAATAACATCCATATATTTGTTATTTGGTTTACTCTTTTTCTTTATTTGTGTTCCCTACCTGTAGGTATTTGCACTTATCTTTTTCTTTTTTGTTGTTTTATACAACAATTGGTTTTAGCTATTAAAATAGGTTATAGCTCCCCAAGGATTAAGCAATTTAATTGCCATATGGGGGAAGCTATTACTATATGCAATAGGATATTATTGGGAATTATCCATATACAATAGTATCCACGTATTTATGCGTATACATGGACAGTTCCATACCTCTCCAATTTATCATATGTATTTTGGGTGTGAAGAGCTCATATATCTTGTCTATTGTATTTTATCCTTTCGAGGCCATTTATGGTTTACAACAATAGCTTAAACTACATCCACTTAGCCATTTGAACAATTCCTGTTCCTATTTATAATTTATTAATCAATACTAGAGTGTTAAGCACTCAGGAATTATTATATAGTGATCACATTTATAGAATCTAATAATTATCAAGATAACAAGGGCATCTAAAAGGCTGTTTAATCTAAACAGGCTACTATCACAATTGTGAACCATTCATTGGTAACACAGTTCAGACATCATTTTTGGACATAATATGAAATGTTTTAAATAATACCATCTTTTAACAACGTATATATAGTAATCTTATCTTAGTCAATAGTCCACAAAATTCAGATGGCAATGGATTGAGTGACGCCGGGTCCAGCTGTTCAGCGTGTCTCTGCCATGTAAATGAGAATCAGGAAGTGCAGGCTGTGTCTACGGTGGCCTATGTTTCCATAGGGGGGAAATAAAAACGTAGTCCAGAATTATAATAATAAAGTGCCTGTGCAATTGCAAATAGTGAAACAATGTGCTGGGCAGTAGATGCTATAAATAAATTAATATATAAAAAGCTAATATCAAGAAAGGGGATTTTACGCATAGCACAAATTTAATGGGGCTGTAAGACGGCAGTGGCACAGATGCAGCAAGATTGGACAGCTGAATGGAAAAACTTTGACGACCCTCGTTTTTTTTTGTTCTCTATATTTGTTGTGGTATTTTTTTGAATGTGTTGTTGGTTTTTACGAGCACTGTTGGCTTTTTAATTGGATTATTTGTAGATATTTTTTTCTAATTTAATTTACAGTACTTCATAGTAGACAATGTTTTTTTGTAAAAATTTGGCCATCATCTAATAAATTACCCTGACTTTGGTTGCATTCAATATAAACAAAAGTGCTGCAATTCCAGTTGTTGCAAATGGCATTGCTATCTGACCCTGTGCTCGAATGTAGCTCATCAAACAATTGTACAGATAAGTTTTTCCTAATCCACCAGGGCCGTCTAGATAGAAATAACGATCTTTGACCATTTCATCATCTGTAGCATTTGTGATGGCATTAAATGCTTATAATTGTAAAGTATTTAAAGTTGCCAGTTTTTCTTCTGTTTATTTGTTTTTGTAGATCAGTGTCATAATCATCAAAGTTGATGCCATCTATAAGTCCTGGATCAGGCAAATTAAAACTTGCAAAATGTAATCCATGAGCAAGCAATATTTCTTGAATTTCCATTAAAGTTTTTAAGAGTGCTGTTGGCTCAAGAAGTCTTCGGACATATTTAATTTAAATGTTTCCCACAAAGTAAATGCATCAGGTACATTGCAAAAGATGCAAATGAACGCAAATTGTTCTCTCATTTGCTTTGGCATTTGACATAGTGCTGCTTCTTCCAGACATCTCTCCCATTCTGTTACATCAGCTATGAAGTTTTGATGTCTTGCAGCTAATAGGAAAGTTTCATAAACAAAGTCATTCACTGTGCGTAAATGTTCAAAACTGTGTGCACCGGGAACATGTAAAAGAAGTAATCTTAAACTGAAACGTTCAATGTCTCTTGCACTGACGGTATAAATTTGTGGTATAATTGTATGCGTATCTCTTCTTTGTTGTCGCCATAGACCATTTACAAATACATAGTTATATGGGATCTCAATGTAAAAAAATGTCTGGCCTGTGTATCCTGGCAGTTTAATTTAAACAATGCAGTAAGAGGTGTATCTCTGTGTTCACTTTGAGCTAAGGCAGTTCTTTCATTGCCTGCAGTAAAGCAAATAAACTGACTTTGTGGCAAATGTACAGCTAAACGATATACAGCATTTGACCGATCATGCATCTCAAATTTCAGAAGCCGCCACATTGCTTCAGGAGCACGGACATAGCGAGCATCTAAATAATTTGAAAGTTCGTCATGTAAAATTGGATTTTACTTTTCGTTTGCGGCACCTTGCACAACAACAGTTGCTGCATCATATCCTTTGTATATATATATTTATACACATATTTGATGGATTTAATAGAAGTGCAAGTTTCCACATTTATGTGTGCATTGTACTTCATGTGAAAATGTGGATTGTATGGAACGACAAATAAATTATCAACCTTTTGTCCACGGATAATAGTTTGTTTGTCCTTGTCTTCTTTTATACAAAGGGTATCCATCACAATTATCATAAATTTGCATTTGAAATTGTTTAGGAAATTCTTTTGTACATTTTTTATTTTCCATACATGGTGAATTAGGATTCATATCTCCACATGGCCCATGAATCATTCTGTGTGTAACAATCTCAAAAAGTTTTGAATATTTTTCTGGATCTGGCAATTAAGCATTAATGACTGAATCCACTCTCTCTGCAGTATTCAACTTATCTTTCTCCTGCAGGATTAAAAGTATGTGAGCATGTGGCAGTCCTCTTTTTTAAAATTCAATAGTATAAACAAAAGCCACACATTTCCCAAATAACTGTGCTTTAGTTATATCACGTATTAATGAATTGAGTTTGATTTTGAATACTCTTGCCACTAAAAATGGTCAGTCAGAAGTAGTTTGTCCCAGATTCAAATTTTCCTTGATCTCTGGCCATTGTGGATTACATGTGAAAGTAATGAATAAATCTGGTTTGCCAAATTTTGGGACAATAGCCATGGAATCATTATATCTTTCTCGCATATTGTGAGGAGATCCTTGGAAAGTGGATGGCAAAATAATTGCTCTTCCAGCAGGAATGTCTCTGATGGTAGCAAATTCAGTGACATAATCCATCAATCCACAATACTGTTCTACTCAAAGCTTATTTTGTTGAAATTTTATGAAATTTAGATTATTTGCTTCGACTGAATAATCCATTGTTGTGTGAGTTTACCCCCACATAAAATTGGATTAAAAGAATCTCGAATAGCAGTTTGTGCCACTTTATGTTCCAGCATAGAAATATTGCATCTAACACGAACTTTACTATTCGGATAACTTTGCAATTGTAATTTTGGTTCCCATCCAGGTTCACCATTTGGAAAGAAAATGGGATATGTCATTGGATCTAAATTACAACTTAATATATTTATGTTTATAAAAGGTTGTTCTTCATAGCGTGGATATATTCTAATATCCCGCTGAAAAGGTTGTTCACCACCTTCATTTTTAAAAAACCATGGCAACCTCATTTACTGTTGGTAAATTATACCGTCTTTGATCAGTGTTGCAATCTCTTTTTAACACCATATTTACTCTTGGCATTGTCAGTTGATGTCTTTGAGCATGTTCCTGTTGTTCTTTTTCAACCTGTGAGACTATGCGCAAACACTGTTTATTTTCTGGAAGCGTCATTGTATGTAAGACGTATAACTGTGCAAATTAGGGAGCTTGCTTTGTAACATTTGCAATATTACAAATACAATAAATATTAATAAAAAAATAAAAAAAGAAGAAATGCTACATATTTACGATTTTGGCTTTCTGCTATGTACTTCTGAGCTTGATACAATTTAATCTTTCTGTAACTGTTGCAATTTTGAAGCCTTCAGATTTACAGCCTCATGCTTTGTAACTAAGCATGATTTACCATTTTGTATTTCTGCCATGCACTTGCTTTTAATCACTCTGCAACTGTTGCAGTTTTCAAGGCTGTAATTTTGTGAGCGTTACACACAAACTTTCAGTACCACACATTAGAGATGTCGCGAACAGTTTGCCCGCGGACTATTCGCGCCGATTTTGGCATTTTCGCGTTCGCATCAGACGGCGAACACATGCACTTTTGGGTTCACTTCCTATTCTTTATCATTGAGGAAACTTTGACCCTGCACCTCACAGTCAGCAGACACATTCCAGCCAATCAGCAGCATACAGTCCCTTCCAGGGCCTTCCATCTGAAGGACAGCATATATTTTAGAATCATTCTGAAGCTGCATTCGTTGTGAGAGGACGTATAGTGTAGCTGCCGGAGATTTAATAGGGAAATAGATAGCCAGGCTGTGTATTTAGCTTCCACTACAATTAATCTAATTTCAGTTGCCTGCCTGTGTCAGGCTCGCAGCTTATATTGTGCTCAGTGAAATAAAACAACACTTTTTGACTGTAATAGATTGAATATCAATTGCCTGCCTACAGGCGTGTGTGTGAAGCCTATTGCATCTACTCTGCCAACTTTTGCCAGTGAACTCATATCTGGTGGCACCTTAGATTGCACGCGCAGTGCCCCAAATTTGAAGTAGGAGGTCCGACCAAGCATCTTTTTCCATCTCCCTGTTCCAAAAATCAATGCCATATACACGTCCCCTAATAGTGGACGTAACAGGGATTTAAACCGATAGGAATAGTACTACTTAACAGTACAAAACCTTATAATAACGCAGACAGAGGCAACGCAGGAGAGAGGAGTCTGAAGAAGAGGAGTCAGAGGAGGAAGGTGGCTTTGAGGAGGTGGAAGACCAAACACAGCAGGCGTCCCAGGGGGCTTGTTGTCACCTTTCGGGGGGCCCTTGGTGGCTGAGTGGAGGAAGAGACCTTCAATGACATCAGTGAGGACAAGGAGTATCCAACCTTGTGCAAATGGGGAGTTTGCGGTTGTGCAAAGGGACTGTTTGCGGTTGTTTGCAGTGCATTAAAGGGGAGATTGGTCTAGTTACTGTGAAAGGGGTGTAACCCTTACACTACCTGATCGATACAACATCATACCTGATGTTTTAAAGCATGTATTTCCAAACAATTAGGAATGTTAGGTGATATATGCCCCTTTTTGGGCCTTAAAACCAAACTCTGCATCAACTATGTAATTTTCCGTGGGAGTTTTGCCATGGATCCCCCTCCGGCATGCCACAGTCCAGGTGTTAGTCCCCTTGAAACAACTTTCCCATCACTATTGTGGCCAGAAAGAGTCCCTGCGGGTTTTGAAATTCGCCTGCCCATTGAAATCTATGGCGGTTCGCCCATTCGCAAACATTTGATTGAAGTTCGCGTCCGATGTTCGCGAACCGAAAATTTGATGTTCGCGACATCACTACCACACATATATATGTTACCCATCATAAAATACGGTATAATATTACATGTGTCTCTTTCCCCCTCCCTTCCCTGTGTATCTTTCCCACCCTCTCTCTCCCCTATTGCTCTTCCCCCCTCTCCCTCCCCTGTGTCTTTTTTCTGCCCTCTCCATCCCCTGTTTTTCTTCCCCACTCCCTCCACTGTGTCTGGATTGGTTTTGGTGTTTCCTTTCACTTGGGCCTCCTTTGACTTTTGTTTAAATGTCTGTTCCTGGGTAAAGTTGGATTTTTCAAATACCATGAGTGTTTTCCACTCTGGTATTAGTATACCATATCACAAAATTGTTATATAGCAAAGTATGGGAAAAATACATATGTTTTTACAATTTATTAAGTACTTGTACCTCACAAAGACGATTAAAAAATTAAAACCAAGGATAAGAAGGGTGAACGAAAAACAATGCCTTTCATATGGCCTAAAGAACCCAAATCAGTAGGATAATCAATATCTCATATGTTATATTTTATCAATTTTTAAGGATTCTAAAGTGCTACTGTTCTATTATGCGCCTAAAACACTATTAACATAGATAAATGTCTGTATAAAGTGTATATAGTTTCTCTTTTCTCTCCCTATGTATAACCCATAGCTGCCAATTCTAGCCTGAATGCTTCTAGTTCATGAGCATTCTTAATACTAGAAAGTGGCTATATCACACGACATATGATTGTCAAAGCTCTATGACTAATCTAAAAGAATAGCTCTAATGTTTTTATGCTGTGCTTATTCGTGTGGGATAGAGCAAAATCCTCTAGGGGGTCTTATTTGGAGATCGCATTGGAAGGGCGCGAAGAACCGAGCACCATGCTTCTATATGCGTGCCACTGTGCACAGCATAAGACTCTCCGCGTAAGACTGGCGCGTTTCGACGTCACAGAGGACGTCATTCTCAAAGGGTAAACAGGGGAGTGGTGTCTGTGCGAGGTTTTTCTACATTGCGGTTGCTAAGGCAACCATGAGCATTGGGAAGTGTTATAGATGCAGATTGGGAGATAAAGGGGCAAATTATGGAGAATAATATAGTAAACTTGTGACTTAAATAGAACAAAGGCAGAGCTTGAAACAGGTAGAAATGATGGTATATTTATTAGATATATAAAAAAGAACTACCAAGTGAGAAATAACCTAATATGAACAAAGAATTCATAAAATGATGGAAGTAATATATTATGTGCTCTAAGTGACTATTTATTCAAAATAATTTATTACAAAAAAAGGTAAATTATAATCATTATGTGAACTAATAATTATGAGAGATGGACCTACATTTAAATAAAATAAAATAAAATAAAGGTCTTGTAAAATGTGGACTCATAGGTGATCTAAGTATCTAAGGCTCAGTGTTACAGTGAAGTAACTATGAAATTCCTTATTTGTATGGTTAAGAAAATTGTACCTGTATCAGATGCAATTACATTAAAAGTGCACAAATAAAAGTGACAAGTGTAAACAATAATAACAGGCTACTACTATAATCCCCAAGTAAGATAAATATGGATAACCAGTTCACCTAGGTGACTCATAGTTATTCCACTGTGGATCTAATAAAAGAAGTGGGCATTACCCTAAAAATAAAAGTCTATAGAGAAAAAAAAAACAAATATATATAGTGTGATACTTATATATATAGTGATATATACTTATATATATAGGGCCTCATTCAATTATTGGCCGTAAAACGGCCGCAAAGCTGCGATTCCTTGCGGCCGTCTTACGGCCCCGTGTAGAGCTACTTTTACCTTGCAATTCAATTATACGTCGCCGCAAGGATATCCCCATCCGGCCGGATCATGCAAACGGCCGGAAGCTTTTTCCCAGCGCCCGTAAATCTTGTTTTCCGGCCGCAAAGTCCTAAAACTGAAAATGCAAATATAAAATCGAGAATGCACTGTAAAGCTACGTAAATGCTAGGCATCATAATGGGGGACACGAGGATTAATAGCAACACCCTCTCAAGCTTGCACATCAGCCCAAATCAGATATATTATTTACGGATTACTTTACGTCCCGTAGTGGGTTGGGTTGTCAGTTCCTCCTCTAATGGATTGGGATTTGTCTGATCTCTCTGCTATGACCTGCCCACCTACAGTAGCTCACAGCTTCATTCAGGTACACAAGCTACTTCACCACCACCACCACCACCACTTAGCAAGCCTCACCCATGTAAATTGATAAATAGCAGAACAGTTTGGAAGTTCACCAAATGGGAATAACTAGACACCTGGCACATGGCTCCCACCAGGATGGGCGTAGCAGAGATTATGCCTGATGGCGGTGAGTTTGCTGTCGATCCCAGAGCTTGCGGCCCTTCCTGATGGGTCAGAGTAGATATGTGTTGTGTATGTTCCCCTGGTCCCCTTCAGCATTGCTAAGTGGTGTGAAGGGGCTTGTGTACCTGAATGAAGCTGGGAGCTACTGTGGGTGGGCAGGTCATAGCAGAGAGATCAGACAAATCCCAATCCACTAGAGGAGGAACTGACAACCCACTCCAATCTCTTTGGCCTTGAAACGTTGGAGAACAGCACAGGCAGAGACCTAGCTGAATGTGCTGCAGTCCATAGGGTCACGGAGAGTCGGACACAACTGAAGAACTTAACCACATATAATGAAATATTCCCCTGGTACTTGATATATGCCAAGTGGCGGTCTGATTTGGCCACTATTTGTATTCTCTAATGTAGATGTGATGAGCGAGATGTATATGCAATTAGATAGAGATTTAAGGGATCCCAATAGAGCTCATGTGCGTGGCAAAGGGTTCATATGACCTGACTCATGTTATTACTATTGATATTGAATTGGGTAGTGTGGGCTTTAATCATATTATGCAAGTTGCTGCCATGGTTTGTCAGATTGGCATGTGCCTGACCATTACAACATATGATAACCAAAGGATATTTAGGCAATGCATGTTCATTATTGGGCAAACTAACTGTATTCACACTTATGCTAACTGATGTGGGTGAAGGAGTTTGTGTACTTCAATGAAGATGTGAGCTATCCCTACATAGGGCCAGTGTAGGGGGGTACGTCTTATCAGAGAGGTCAGACTAATCCCAATCAACTAGAGAAGGAACTGGAAAAGCACTCCAGTGTCACCTGTCCTATTCATTGTAGGCCCTCAGGGGAATGTTCCTACTCCACAGTATCGCTAAATCAGACTTGTCATGGGTATTAACCCCTCTTATTAGTAGTAGATATGATATTTGGAATCAGATGATATCTAAAGCTATTCTGACTCCTCGACAGTTTTACATGTATTGATCTATTGCATGTTAACTATGGCTCATCAGTTTACATTTATAGGAATGTGACACTAATGTAATGCATGTGGATTTCACAGAACCAAACATATTCATAACACGTGGACGCAGTCAGAAAGGTCTAACCAAGCTTTATTTTTTACACAGACCACAATCAGCAGTGGTCAAGATTGTGCATTCACATAACAGTATAACAAAGCTTTATTTGATAGACAGACCACAATCAGCAGTGGTCAAGATTGTGCATTCACATAACAGTATAACAAAGCTTTATTTGATATACAGACCACAATCAGCAGTGGTCAAGATTGTGCATTCACATAACAGTATAACAAAGCTTTAATTGATAGACAGACCACAATCAGCAGTGGTCAAAACTGCATTAATATCATGGGTGTGGTGTGGGCTGGTCCTTGAAGAGCAAGAGGCTGAAAAAAAAGGGGAAACCTACAGGGGTCAATCTAATAGTCTAGAATAAGCATGATGCATAGCACCTACCAGGGTCACATGCTGCAACCGGAACCAGAAATCTCTCCATTTAACTGGAGAAACCATTTATGTGCATAGCACATCATCAATGAAACAGATGATTCAACCTTTGGACTGTGTAATCCAATCCAAAAATATGGGCAAATAGCCATTATTATGGAGAGGACACAAAGGTCAGCAGCCAGATTCACTGTTTCTTACATCAGATCCAAAGATCTGTTCTCAGACTGCTATTGAGGTCAGGATCACATGCGTCACTAGTGCATATATTAATGCTGGCTGTTATTAACATGCCATTGTGAGACTTTGCAAGTCCACCGCCATAGCGGTATTAGTCTACATTTAAGCTACCAACAATCATGTTGGAGATATCTGGCTATATGATAGCTGTAAGATTGTGGGAGCTACATGTTAAGGGGGCTGCCATTGAAGGCATGCCTACCTGAGAGGCACTGGGAAAACCCTCCACCTCATAATTCCTCCACAATGCTTGCAGATGTAGGAGATGCCTTCATGGACCTAAAAAAAAAGAAGAAAAAAAAAGACAAAACCTAACAAATAAGGCCTGAAACATCATAGGGCCTGCAGCATCTCTTCTCAACAGCACTCCTTAGTAACAATGTATTGGTCACACTACTAATTAACAGCCTCATTAAATTGCTATGTAACAAATTGAATAGGGCTCTATATAAGCACACAGCATCTTTTTGAAAGCAAGTTTTTAGTTAGGGAACTTTTATGCAAAAGCCAGGTCTTCACTAACTAAAAACTTCTGTAAAACAAATATCCTATGTGCTTATATAGAGCCCTATTCAATTGCCCAAATCACATTTTAATGAGGCCCTTTGTGTTCTGTTTAACCTGTGACCAATTGATGGTCACTGAAGAGTGCTGTTGAGAAGGCTAAAACATGTCTGCAGACCCTATGGGCGTCATTCAATTGCGATATGGCCGATTGAAAAGGGCTCTATATAAGCACAGAGCATATATTTAGTTACAGACGTTTGTAGTTAGTGAAGACCTTGCTTTTGGAGAGAAGTTCACTAACTACAAACATCTGTAGAAAATATGCTCTGTGCTCAAATTGATCCCTTAGCAATCGGCCACATTGCAATTGAATAAGGCCCTATGTCCTCCTCCGCTTGGGCCCAGGACCCACATCACCTGTGCCCATCCTCCCTCTCCCCTCTGGTGGTGATGGTGGGGGGGGGGGGGGCGGGGGGGGAGGACTAGTGCCAGGCAGCGGTGGTCTGGGCGGTGGCGGACACATGGGAGGAGAGGAGGGGCCAGGCTGCTCTTGGCTGGGGGATTTGGAGATCCCCGTTGATGTTGGGCTGGGGACCATCGCCTGTCTGAGCAGCCTGACCTGAAGGTGTTCGCTGGTCATGTGGTGCCTCCTCACCTCCCTGGACAGCCTGGCCAGGCTGTGGGTCATATGTGACCGGAGGGCAGAGATGCTGGCATCCATCCGGAGCTGGTTGGCCTCGATCCTCTGGGTGCTGGCCAGCAGCTCCTTCAGGACGGCCAGCGTCTCCACCTGCACAGCCAGGCTCTGCGGCGACGACACCGCTGGGTGGGCGTGGTAAGGTGATGCGGGGAGGTCCACAGCTGGAGCCTGTGGTGAATGTGCCCGGTGGTGACCAGGCCAGCACACTTTGTGGGGAAGGAGGTGCTGTCCCTTGGGCGGATGAGGGCCCCAGAGCAAGCCTTTCGAGGATGGGCATAGGCCCAGTGCTTGTGGCAGGTGACCCCGCAAGGTCAATGACCAGCCCATCCTCTGACCCAGAGCCCTCTGATCTTCCTTCCTCCTCCCCCTGTGCTGGAGGATCCTGGTACGGGGCTGATGGCCCCGCCTCCTCTCCCTGGTCAAAGGACCCAGAGCTCCTCCTGGATGCTGAGAGATAGAGAAGAAAGGTAAATGTCATTAGTATGTTGATTAGCGCATTGATGTGTTCATTTCTAATTATCTGACATCTAGCCTTGAATATGGATGGTTCTCTGATTAGCTATCTTATACTAGCTGTTATCTATTCTTAGGTTTCTGTTCTGGATGGTTCTCGGCTCACAAACATCTATCAGTATTACGGCTGCTGTTTGTAAACTGCATGGCTGAACGGGCACATCAATACATGGACTCTCTATTACAGGGGTGTCCAAACTCTTTCCTGGATTGGAAGATATCCTTTCTGTGCACAAGTGAGTCAATCAGGATGACTGAAGAAGCGATTGACTCACCTGTGCGCAGCAGGGTTATCAAATCACAGCCATGTGTGTGGTCCCACCAGGACCGAGTTTGGACACACCTGCTCTATTGCTTGATTACTGTTGTGGTGACCAGGAATGACAGTGATTTGTCAGCTTCATGAATTAATGATGCATCCATCTATCCATTGTTAATTTCATGGAGCTGACATGTCAGTATCATGTCCATGTGTAGTGTGGGTGATGCACATGTGGTGGCATGTTGCTGTATGTCATCTTTCACCCTGCCCATGGAGGCTGGGTCCTGCTGCTCCACCGGGCCTGATGCTCCAGCTGCATCGGAGGGTGCAAGCATGGCCCTTGCAATACCTTCATGGGCAAGGTACTTGACCCTCCGCCCCTCGGCCTCCTGCACCATCTTCTTCCTCACCACGGCCCTGATGTCGTCGAACCGATGCTTTATGGACCGCAGACTCCGTCCACGGCCCGCCACACCGTTCACCAGATCCACCACCAGGATGGGCGTAGCAGAGATTATGCCTGATGGCGGTGAGTTTGCTGTCGATCCCAGAGCTTGCGGCCCTTCCTGATGGGTCAGAGTAGATATGTGTTGTGTATGTTCCCCTGGTCCCCTTCAGCATTGCTAAGTGGTGTGAAGGGGCTTGTGTACCTGAATGAAGCTGGGAGCTACTGTGGGTGGGCAGGTCATAGCAGAGAGATCAGACAAATCCCAATCCACTAGAGGAGGAACTGACAACCCACTCCAATCTCTTTGGCCTTGAAACGTTGGAGAACAGCACAGGCAGAGACCTAGCTGAATGTGCTGCAGTCCATAGGGTCACGGAGAGTCGGACACAACTGAAGAACTTAACCACATATAATGAAATATTCCCTGGTACTTGATATATGCCAAGTGGCGGTCTGATTTGGCCACTATTTGTATTCTCTAATGTAGATGTGATGAGCGAGATGTATATGCAATTAGATAGAGATTTAAGGGATCCCAATAGAGCTCATGTGCGTGGCAAAGGGTTCATATGACCTGACTCATGTTTTACTCTTGATATTGAATTGGGTAGTGTGGCTTTAATCATATTATGCAAGTTGCTGCATGGTTTGTCAGATTGGCATGTGCATGACCATTACAACATATGATAACCAAAGGATATTTAGGCAATGCATGTTCATTATTGGGCAACTAACTGTATTCACACATATGCTAACTGATGTGGGTGAAGGAGTTTGTGTACTTCAATGAAGCTGTGAGCTATCCTACATAGGGCCAGTGTAGGGGGGTACGTCTTATCAGAGAGGTCAGACTAATCCCAATCAACTAGAGAAGGAACTGGAAAAGCACTCCAGTGTCACCTGTCCTATTCATTGTAGGCCCTCAGGGGAATGTTCCTACTCCACAGTATCGCTAATCAGACTTGTCATGGGTATTAACCCTATATTAGTAGTAGATATGATATTTGGAATCAGATGATATCTAAAGCTATTCTGACTCCTCGACAGTTTTACATGTATTGATCTATTGCATGTTAACTATGGCTCATCAGTTTACATTTATAGGAATGTGACACTAATGTAATGCATGTGGATTTCACAGAACCAAACATATTCATAACACGTGGACGCAGTCAGAAAGGTCTAACCAAGCTTTATTTTTTTACACAGACCACAATCAGCAGTGGTCAAGATTGTGCATTCACATAACAGTATAACAAAGCTTTATTTGATAGACAGACCACAATCAGCAGTGGTCAAGATTGTGCATTCACATAACAGTATAACAAAGCTTTATTTGATATACAGACCACAATCAGCAGTGGTCAAGATTGTGCATTCACATAACAGTATAACCAAGCTTTAATTGATTAGACAGACCACAATCAGCAGTGGTCAAAACTGCATTAATATCATGGGTGTGGTGTGGGCCTGGTCCTTGAAGAGCTAAGAGGCTGAAAAAAAAGGGGAAACCTACAGGGGTCAATCTAATAGTCTAGAATAAGCATGATCGCATAGCACCTACCAGGGGTCACATGCTGCAACCGGAACCAGAAATCTCTCCATTTAACTGGAGAAACCATTTATGTGCAATAGCACATCAATCAATGAAACAGATGATCTCAACCTTTGGACTGTGTAATCCAATCCAAAAATATGGGCAAATAGCCATTATTATGGAGAGGACACAAAGGTCAGCAGCCAGATTCACTGTTTCTTACATCAGATCCAAAGATCTGTTCTCAGACTGCTATTGAGGTCAGGATCACATGCGTCACTAGTCATATATTAATGCTGGCTGTTATTAAACAATGCCATTGTGAGACTTGTGCAAGTCCACCTGGCCATATCTGGTAATTAGTCTACATTTAAGCTACCAACCAATCATGTTGGAGATATCTGGCCTATATGATAGCTGTAAGATTGTGGAGCTACATGTAAGGGGGCTGCCCATTGAAGGCATGCCTACCTGAGCGGCACTGGAAAAACCTCTCCAACCTCATAATTCCTCCACCAATGCTTGCAGATGTAGGAGATGCCTTCATGGACACTAAAAAAAAAAGAAGAAAAATAAAGACAAAACACTAACAAATAAGGCCCCTGAAACAACATCATAGGGCCTGCATGCACTCTTCTCAACACAGCACTCACTTAGTAACAATGTATGGTACACACTACTAATTAACAGACCTCCATTAAATCGCCTATTAACAAAATTGAATAGGGCTCTATATAAGCACACAGCATCTTTTTGCAAAGCAAGTTTTTAGTTAGGGAACTTTTATGCAAAAGCCAGGTCTTCACTAACTAAAAACTTCTGTAAAAACAAATATCCTATGTGCTTATAATAGAGCCCTATTCAATTGCCCAAATCACATTTTAATGAGGCCCTTTGTGTTCTGTTTAACCTGTGACCCAATTGGATGGTCACTGAAGAGTGCTGTTGAGTAGGCTAAAAATCATGTCTGCAGACCCCTATGGGCGTCATTCAATTGCGATATGGCCCGATTGAAAAGGGCTCTATATAAGCACAGAGCATATATTTAGTTACAGACGTTTGTAGTTAGTGAAGACCTTGCCTTTTGGAGAGAAGTTCACTAACTACCAAAACATCCTGTAGAAAATATGCTCTGTGCTCAAATTGATCCCTTAGCAATCGGCCACATTGCAATTGAATAAGGCCCTATGTCCTCCTCCGCTTGGACCCGGAACCCCCACATCACCTGTGCCCATCCTCCCTCTCCCCTCTGGTGGTGATGGTGGGGGGGGGGGGGGGGGGCGGGAGGGGGAGGACTAGTGCCAGGCAGCGGTGGTCTGGGCGGTAGGCGGACACTTGGGAGGAGAGGAGGGGCCAGGCTGCTCTTGGCTGGGGATTTGGAGATCCCCCGTTGATGTTGGGCTGGGGACCATCGCCCTGTCGGAAGCAGCCTGACCTGAAGGTGTTCGCTGGTCATGTGGTGCCTCCTCACCTCCCCAGGACAGCCTGGCCAGGCTGTGTGGTCATATGTGACCGGAGGGCAGAGATGCTGGCATCCATCGGAGCTGGTTGGCCTCGATCCTCTGGGTGCTGGCAGCAGCTCCTTCAGGACGGCCAGCGTCTCCACCTGCACAGCCAGGCTCTGCGGCGACGAGACACCGCTGGGTGGGGCGTGGTAAGGTGATGCGGGGAGGTCCACAGCTGGCAGCCTGTGGTGAATGTGCCCCGTGGTGGTGACCAGGCCAGCACACTTTGTGGGGAAGGAGGTGCTGTCCCTTGGGCGGATGAGGGCCCCAGAGCAAGCCTTTCGAGGATGGGCATAGGCCCAGTGCTTGTGGCAGGTGACCCGCAATGGTCAATGACCAGCCCAATCCTCTGACCCAGAGCCCCTCTGTTCTTCCCTTCCTTCCTCCCCCCTGTGCTGGAGGATCCCTGGTAAGGGGCTGATGGCCCCAGCCCTCCCCTCTCCCTGGTCAAAGGACCCCAGAGCTCCCTCCTGGATGCTGAGAGATAGAGAAGAAAGGTAAATGTCATTAGTACTGTTGATTAGCGACATTGATGTGTTCATTTCTAATTATCTGACATCTAGCCTTGAATATGGATGGTTCTCTGATTAGCTATCTTATACTAGCTGTTATCTATTCTTAGGTTTCTGTTCTGGATGGTTCTCGGCTCACAACTCTATCTGTATTACGGCTGCTGTCTGTAACTGCATAGGCTGAACGGGCACATCAATACATGGACTCTCTATTACAGGGGTGTCCAAACTCTTTCCTGGATTGGAAGATTATCCTTTCTGTGCACACAGTGAGTCAATCAGGATGAATGAAGAAGCGATTGACTCACCTCGTGCGCAGCAGGGTTATCAAATCCAGCCATGTGTGTGGCCCACCAGGACCGAGTTTGGACACACCTGCTCTATTGCTTGATTACTGTTGTGGTGACCAGGAATGACAGTGATTTTGTCAGCTTCATGAATTTTATGATGCATCCATCTATCCATTGTTATTTCATGGAGCTGACATGTCAAGTATCTTGTCCATGTGTAGTGTGGGTGATGCACATGTGGTGGCATGTAGCTGTATGTACATATTCACCTGCCATGGAGGCTGGGTCCTGCTGCTCCCACCGGGCCTGGATGCTCCAGCTGCATCGGAGGGTGCAAGCATGGCACCCTTGACAACTACCTTCATGGCAAGGTACTTGACCCTCCGCCCCTCGGCCCTCCTGCACCATCTTCTTCCTCACCACGGCCCTGATGTCGTCGAACCGATGCTTTATGGACCGCAGAACTCCGTCCACGGCCCCGCCAACACGTTCACCAGATCCCACCCACCTGCTGCCAAGCTATTAGCACGGGGCCCAGCCTGACTTCCCTACCCCCCGAGGTGATGACGGGGCGGGCACGGATGGCCTCCAGGAGGACCCTGTTCTCCTCCCGGCTATAATTGTGGGCCCTGGACCTGCCGCCAGCCTCTTGCTCTTCAGACTGGGGATGGGGACCCTTTCCACTCTCCTCCTCCCTCCTCCTCCTCCTCCTTCCTCCTCCTACTCTCCTCTCCTCCCTCCTTCCTCTACTCTCCTCCCTCCTTCCTCTCCTCTCCTCCCTCCCTCCTCCTCTCCTCCCTCCTTCCTCTACTCTCCTCCCTTCTCCCTCCTCCTCTCCTCTCCTCCTTCCTCTACTCTCTCCCTCCTTCCTCTACTCTCCTCCCTTCTCCCTCCTCCTCTCCTCTCCTCCTCCTTCCTCTCCTCTCCTCCCTCCTTCCTCCTTCCCTCCTCTCCTCTCTCCTTCTCCTCCTCTCCTCCCTCCTTCTCCTCCTCTCCTCCCTCTCCTCTCCTCCTCCTTCCTCCTCCTTCCTCCTCTCTCTCCTCCTCCTCTCTCCCCTCCTCTCCTCCCTCCTCCTCCTCTCCTCCCTCCTCCTCCTCTCCTCCCTCCTCCTCCTCTCCTCCCTTCCTCCTCCTTCCTCCCTTAATACCTCCTCCTCCACTACCTCCCCTCACTCAACTATTACCTCCTCCCTCACTCCTCCCCTCCCTCCTTCCCCACCCTCCACGCCCCCGGGACTCCCTGCCACTCCTCCACCCTCTGCTCCTCTCCCTCCATCACCACCTGAAAAGAAAAGAAAAAATGTTTTAGTGGGTTTGCCTGCTCCACGCTCGTCCCCCATTCTGATCGCCTCGAACACTATTTCTGCTTGGATATCAATGTTGTAACTAACTGCAGTAATCAACCTTAAGTGGACAGAGCCTGTGACAGCAGTAAGGGGGGTGTACAGCACCTCTCACTCTGGACCTGAGAGGCGCTGATGAAACACGCTAGATCAATACTTTCCTAAACAATGTGGAAGGGTCAGTTACAGTTTGCATATATACAAGGCATGCGGCTATTTACTGTGTGCTTCTATCATGTGTGGGGAGTGGCCCATGTCTGAGGCCACTAATATCCTATCTGCATTATACTCTCTGGGCGTGGTTACCTATCCTGAAGCCATCTTCTGTACCAGAGGTAGTAGGCAACTACATGGTCCTGCTGTTCTAGGCTGAAAAAAAGTTCTTGTCAAGCCCCATTGAAGAAGCAGTTTGGAACACCTATGTGTATTGCAAATATGTGTAGAAATCTCACTCAAACTCAATCTCCAACTCAATCAAACTCCAACTCAATCTCCAACTCAATCAAACTCCAACTCAAACTCAAACTCAATCAAACTCCAACTCAAAATCAAACTCAATCAAACTCAAACTCAAAATCAAACTCAATCAAACTCAAACTCAAAATCAAACTCAATCAAACTCAAACTCAAAATCAAACTCAATCAAGCTCAAACTCAAACTCAATCAAACTCAAAATCAAAATCAAACTCAATCAAACTCAATCAAACTCAAACTCAAAATCAAACTCAATCAAACTCAAACTCAAAATCAAACTCAATCAAACTCAAACTCAAAATCAAACTCAATCAAGCTCAAACTCAAACTCAATCAAACTCAAAATCAAAATCAAACTCAATCAAACTCAATCAAACTCAAACTCAAACTCAAACTCAAAATCAAACTCAATCAAACTCAAACTCAAAATCAAACTCAATCAAACTCAAACTCAAACTCAAAATCAAACTCAATCAAACTCAAACTCAAAATCAAACTCAATCAAACTCAAACTCAAAATCAATCTAAATCAAACTCAAACTCAAAATCAAACTCAATCAAGCTCAAACTCAAACTCAATCAAATCAAAATCACAATCAAACTCAATCAAACTCAATCAAACTCAATCAAACTCAAACTCAAATCAAACTCAATCAAACTCAAACTCAAAATCAAACTCAATCAAACTCAAACTCAAACTCAAAATCAAACACAATCAAACTCAAAATCAAACTCAATCAAACTCAAAATCAAACTCAATCAAACTCAAACTCAAAATCAAACACAATCAAACTCAAACTCAAAATCAAACTCAATCAAACTCAAACTCAAAATCAAACTCAATCAAGCTCAAACTCAAACTCAATCAAACTCAAAATCAAAATCAAACTCAATCAAACTCAATCAAACTCAATCAAACTCAAACTCAAAATCAAACTCAATCAAACTCAAACTCAAAATCAAACTCAATCAAACTCAAACTCAAACTCAAAATCAAACTCAATCAAACTCAAAATCAAACTCAATCAAACTCAAAATCAAACTCAATCAAACTCAATCAAACTCAAACTCAAAATCAAAATCAAACTCAATCAAACTCAAACTCAAAATCAAACTCAATCAGACTCAAACTCAAACTCAAAATCAAACTCAATCAAACTCAAACTCAAAATCAAACTCAATCAAACTCAAAATCAAACTCAATCAAACTCAAACTCAAACTCAATCAAACTCAAACTCAAAATCAAACTCAATCAAAACTCAATCAAACTCAAAATCAAACTCAATCAAACTCAAACTCAAAATCAAACTTAATCAAACTCAAACTCAAATCAAACTCAATCAAACTCAATCAAACTCAAACTCAAAATCAAACTCAATCAAACTCAAACTCAAAATCAAACTTAATCAAACTAAAACTCAAAATCAAACTCAATCAAACTCAAACTCAAAATCAAACTCAATCAAACTCATACTCAAAATCAAACTCAATCAAACTCAAAATCAAACTCAATCAAACTCAAACACAAAATCAAACTCAATCAAACTCAAACTCAAAATCAAACTCAATCAAACTCAAACTCAATCTCTCTCTCTCTCTCTCTCTCTCTCTATATATATATATATATATATATAAATATATATATATATACTCAATCAAACTCAATCAAACTCAAACTCAAACTCAAAATCAAACTCAATCAAACTCAAACTCAAAATCAAACTCAATCAAACAAACTCAAACTCAAAATCAAACTTAATCAAACTCAAACTCAAAATAAAACTCAATCAAACTCAAACTCAAAATCAAACTCAATCAAACTCAAACTCAAAATCAAACTCAATCAAACTCAAACTCAAAATCAAACTCAATCAAACTCAAACTCAATCTCTCTCTCTCTCTCTCTATATATATATATATATATATATAGAGAGAGAGAGAGAGAGAGAGATTGAGATAGAGAGAGAGAGAGATCCAGATATAATACGAAACAGAAAAATATAAATAACTTACCTCCCTCCACAAAACTAGTCTCCCCACAACCAAAAACTCTCCAAACCCATAGGCCAAAAGCAAAAAAAACACAATTGTACTTCTCGCCAGTGTATTCAGTAAATATAGAAATTGGCAAAAGATACAAATAAAAGACAGCTTGATAGGATGAAAAGCATGTACAATGCAACTTACCTCCCTCCAAACCCCTAAGGGCCGGATCAAAGATCCCTAATCCTCCAAACACCTATAAACAAGCAAAGAACTCAATTTTACTTCTCGCCAGTGTATTCAGTAAATATAGAAATTGGCAAAACATACAAATAAAAGACAGCTTGATAGGATGAAAAGAATGTACAATGCAACTTACCTCCCTCCAAACTCCTACGTGCCGGATATAACCACAAAAACTCTACAAAATCCTCCAAACACCTATAAACAAGCAAAAAACACAATTGTACCTCTCGCCAGTGTATTCAGTAAATATAGAAATTGGCAAAACATACAAATAAAAGACAGCTTGATAGAATGAAAAGCATGTACAATGCAACTTACCTCCCTCCAAACTCCTACGTGCCGGATATAACCACAAAAACTATCCAAAATCCTCCAAACACCTATAAACAAGCAAAAAACACAATTGTACTTCTTTACATCGGCATCCGTAAATGTAGTAACGGATTCATGTAAAAAGAACTTAAACCCCGACTTTATAATAAAGCAACTTACCTACTCTCAACCAACAAGCTCCTGGAACCGCGTGCTACCTCGTCAGAAATCGCAACACAGTCGAGGCGTGGGCACGTGTCATTCCTATTTATTCACTCCCACTGTCAATCAAATGGTCTATCCCGTAAGTGATTGGCTGTGCGACCTGCGGCGCGATGCGTGATTCCGCTATTGGATGGTTCGTGCCAGGCGAGGCTAGTCCGTCCCCCTTCCAGCTTGCGTGCGCGCCTAAACGTCACGGCCTTCCTACATTCTGAAGGCCGCGATTCGCGCCTGGCTAGATTTAATTTACGGCCGCATCCGTTGAAGTCCACACGATGCACTTACGGCATTGTAATGAAACCGGGCTGAAAGGGCCCTAAAAGTGTAAAGGAAGCAATAAAAGGCATTCGAATTACTGTAAAAACAATCCCCAATGATCAAATATGTTAATAAAAGAGATCTTTTTATTGTCATGTACATCCTCAATATAGCGGCCAAATTAACCCTTTAGCACTCAGAAAGGCTAGAATGTGTCCCCTAAACATATCAACATTATCTGATTTACATCTCTTTTATCACATCTACATTTTTGAACACAAATATTGTATATATTTCCACGCCACATTACATAGATCATGGAGCATGTGCCCAAATTCAAATGTGGGCCAGAATATTAGGGGTCACTAATTAAAATGGCAAAACAAATCCATAATCAGGGAACTTCATGACATGATGAAGCTTAGATACACCAGTGAGCTTTTCCATTTGTGAAATCCACCCGGATAATCACATCTGGGGTAATTAGTAAGCTATATAACCACATCATCATCCATGAACTAGCAAGTCTGAACCATCATGGATAGCAGCAACCTGAGTGCAGCGTATAAGTATGTGAGGAGAGCGCAGCGTCGGAGGAATGGATATTTGTTTCGAATGTTTCAGAGTGGAAACCGGGCTGTCAGGCGTGCGACTGTGGAGTGGCTGAGGCGTGACAGAGAGGGGCGGCTGGGAGTGAATGTGGGTGAGCGTGCTGATGCATTCCATGGTGGTCCGGAACCAAGCCAGGCAAGTGGCTCATCACAGGATATGCCTAGGGTCATGGTGGGGGGTCAGTTAGGGGAGAGAGCTCCAGTGGCACAGGGACAGGGGGATATGAGGGCACCTGCAGACAGGGAGGAGGACCTTGATGTGGGTGATCAGCTGATGGGGGGGCCAGATGAGAGACCCCTAGAGGGTGTGGCACATGAAGTGGGGGCTCCTTCACAGCCAGACCCACAGGGGGGGTAGCAGGCCCAGGAGCCTGCCAGGAGGATTCGTGCACCCAGGGTGTACAGGGAGAGAGTCACATTAGAGGGGTTAACTGACGTGGAAGTGTATGAGCGTTTTAGGCCTAACCCCGTGCCAGCCTGGAGGAGCTCTATGCGGTCCTGAGGGAGGACATGGAGCCTTCCTCACGGACCAATAGAGCCATCCCAGGCATGACACGGATGTTAGCCGCCATACACATCCTATCATCTGGTAGTTTTCAGAACACTGCTAGCATAGTAGGAGGAATGTCTCAAGCAAGCCTTTCAAGGTGCCTGAGCACATTCCTCCATGCTATCGTTCCGAAAACTGCCAGATACATCAGTTTTCCCCACACTGGGGAAGAGATCTTGAAGGTGAAAGCAGATTTCTTTCGAATGGGAGGTATCCCCAATGTGCTCGGTGCTATAGATTGTACACATGTAGCATTGATACCTCCTAGAGAGCAAGAAGCGCTGTTCCGAAATCGCAAACACTATCATTCCATCAATGTACAGGCTGTTTGTGATGCAGACATGCGCATACAAAATGTGGTTGCAGGCTTCCCGGGAAGTACTCATGATGCCCATATCCTGCATCAGTCATCCACCCATCTTTATTTTGAGTCTGGAGAAGCTCCACCTGGGTGGCTACTGGGTGAGTACCCATAAAGGATCCCCTAAAATATACATCATGTTCCACTGTAATGCTATTCCATTGTTGCGTGAAAAATGCGCAACGACGCATGCGCCAACAGACAAAATAGAGTCCCTCAATAGCGCGCACAACATCTACGCGCAGGAGTGTAGATAAGGATTTAAGGGTGGACTTAGGGGTTTTAGGCTTAGGGGTCTTTGGGCTAAGGCTTTGGATTATGAGTGTAAGTGTTAGGCATGGGCTCTCAGTTGTTTGGGTTAGGGGGTTTTGGCCCATTAGTCAATAGATTCTACAACTTGCGCTCTTTGATGGACGCACATTTTGGCACACAATTTCCAACAGTGCGCTACTGTCGCCGGCTTCTGGCAGCGCCGTATTGTCCGCGCTCATTTGCCGTGCGCCATAAAGAAGGTGTGCCAACTGAGCCATTGCATCGTAGCTTGTTGCTGTGCCTAACCCGATGTGACGTGGTCATAGGAGTATGAAGTTCCAAGCCAGAGATCCCTAAACTAACGTCACATTAATCATTGCGTATATTTACAGATGCTTTAACGAGCAGCACAAACTCCCATTCATATCTACATCTCCCATTTTTGTTGCCTTCAGGTGATGCAGGATATAGGTGTTTCCCGTGGTTGTTGACCCCTGTGAACAATCCACGCACAGAGGGGGAGGAGAGGTACAATGCGGCCCATGCCAGAACCCGGAATTTAATAGAGCGCACCTTTGGACTCCTGAAGATGCGCTTCAGATGTTTACATTCCACTGGCGGGGCGCTACAGTATACACCAGGGAAGGTTTGTCACATCATCATGGCCTGCTGTATTCTGCACAATATAGCAGTACAGGCAAACTGTCTGGAGAACATTGATGATGCTCTGCTTGAACCGGCGGAGCGTCCAGTACCTCCCGCTGGTGGGGATAATGTTCAGGGGTCACAACTACGTGCCCACGTCATTCGTGAGTACTTCCCATGTAAGTCTGAACCTAATTACAACCAACTATAATGTACATGGCTTATGGTTACTAATACATCTCGTTTCTCCTTCCCCATTGTCTTCCAGAATATCCAACAGTCCACAGTAGAGGATAGCTTTGTGATGTAACATATGTCTCGTGACGCATTCTTCATACTGGATCAAATACAGCCTGCTCTGATATCCGTTAATGGTAAGTATGCGAACATTCCCATACACATCATATATATTGATATCTGCCAACCTCAAGAAGTGTGACTCATCTCATCATATTGCCATTACAGAACTGTTGCCGTGTGTCAACACATTGTTTACCCACACAGACATGGGAAACAACCTTGCCAGCAACAGAACATCAGCTACATCAATGGCGTCTACATTGTAAGTGAGTATTTGCGGGAAACATGTGCATGTATGCATGAGAGGAAATGACTAATAACTCCATTAATGTAGGCCTAACTTTCGTTTTCCCCAAGACATCCCCTATGTATTGCTGAAGCGGTCCGAAATGTTTATCGGACCATGCAGACGTGTCCTGGGGGAACAGATCTCTTCGTTGAATACTCCACTTGATCTATCCAAGGTAGAGAACCACATGTGGATGTCCGAACATGTATCAATGTGTGATAGTTGTGATCTTCCCTTTCTATTACAGGCTGCACTGGTCTCTCTCTCTCTCTCTCTCTCTCTCTCTCTCTCTCCTCATCCCACCCACCCCTGTTTACCCTTAATTTATTGAGTCACACAAGTCTTCTGCTAACTATCCCAATTAACCCTTTCCACTATGTTTTCTCTTGTCTTTTTCCTCACATCCCCTGCCTTTTCCTCAGACTCTTCTTTACTTCTCCCCTTTTTGTCTGCATCATTTTTCATTTCAACTCTCATGTTCTCTCTCTCCTTTTATTCGCCCATCAGCTAATCTTACTGAAGCTGTGGTTAAACTATGTGTCTTCTGACTGTCCCATCTGCAGATTACATTATCTGTCCACATGGGGCAGGTACCTTATTACATAATAGTGCATCGCACTTTACATCTGATCCCTTTCCTCTCCGACTAATGCATATCTTTCTACTTGACACAACCTCCTTCCTATGTATCTCTGACTTACTTATTAACCTTGCTATTCCTTATCTACTCTTCCCCATGTCCATTACCTTTAACTTGGAAGTGGTGATTTTTGAATCTTGTGTGGGCCTTTGGGAACAAATCATTTATCAACAGACTTTACGCTCCAAACAGGGCCCTCCATTTTCTTGCGTTGGCAATATTACATACTGTATATTTTCTGGTTCTTCTCCCCTGTACAGCGTTACGGAATATGTTTGCACAATACAAATAAATGAGAATTAGACTAATCCTAATATTCCCACATCAGGACAAATTAGTCTGGGCCATCATTATCATCGGACAGATGGTTAGCTTGTACGAGATCCCAATGCCTAACATGTGTGCCGACATACCTACATCTGTTGGTGGCTGCTCATATGGCATATGTAAGGTTTCCACTAATATATTATTTGTGTGTTTGTATTCCAGATCCCGGTCAGAACAAGGCATGACGATAAACATCCTGACATTCCGTGGCCATGTCAATGTCCTCATGTATGTGCATGTGTCCGTTTCATTGCTTTGTTGGATCCAGTTTGATATCTGATGACCTTGACTGAATAGCCGATATGTGTCACAAGACAATTTCAATATACAATGCAGATGTGATGTGACATCTGTCAGCTGATGTTCCTGGTATATCCACAGCATGTGTATGCTCATATAGTCTATCTCGATTCATAGGTACCTATTGGTTTAGACATTCTATCCTCTCCTCTACTTGGACTGTTGTGAAGCCTGCAGCACCAACCCTTCAAGATCTTTTCTTCAGTGCTGATGTGCCCCTCCTCTGCATATGGGGAAGAGTAAATCCAGGCTTGGGACTTAACAGTTAAGGAGGTTACGTTAATCTTCAGTTATGCATATTCAACAACAGTGAGTATAGATGCTCAATCAGAGAACAAACTATCCTTGATATTGCCTGGTTTGTTGTGAGTTCTCTGCAATAAGTAACATCTGACTGATATGGTCCTGGTCAGGTCACCATCTTTTTGACCAAGGTTATCTATGTGCTGCTTATTGTTGCGTGAGAACTGACGTTATGGGCTCATAGCATTCACTGATTGAGCACTTATACTTCTGATGTGGCATCAGAGTGTCCGTTTAACACACAAGCATACATTTTGCTCTCCCCATATGTATATCACCTTATGCTGGATTATTATGGTGTTTCCTTATTGACTGTTATATATATGTCGTAACAATAATGAGATCTATTATATTGCCTAATGTTGGTTGATACACTGTACATCCCCTGATCATCTATATCAATGTAATTTTCCCTGCCTGCATTCTGCTCTCATATCCCTATTTCCCTGTGTTACTTGGATTTTGTATCCTACCCCCCTCCACCATGATCCTTTGCATACCTGTGTTGATTAGTCAACCTGTGGCTTTGTGGCAAGCTTGCCTTGTTAATTTCTGTAAATATTAAATCTGATTTATCCGAGATGTTGTTTGTGTCTGCCTCGTCAATGTTGATACCATAGCATTTCCGGAACATCAATAAAAGGACCTTCAGACTCCACATCTGTGCTCTGCACCATCAGTTAGGGGTGTCAATAGAATTCTCACAGTGTGTTTGCATTACTGATTTCAACCATGAGGGAAGGTTGGAATTAACAATCTATATGACGCAGAAACAGACAAATGAGACAGGTGTCCGTAAGTGGCTCACATCCTAATAGTGAACATACAGGGCCTCATTCAATAGCGATTTTGCCAATTGAATGGGGCTCAAAATAAGCACAGAACATATATTGTGTCAAAAAGATTTTAGTTAGTGAAAACCTTGGTTTTGGATAGATGTTTACTAACTAAAACATTTTTCATAGAATATATGTTATGTGCTTATTTCAAGCCCTATTCAATTGGCCAAATTGCAATTAAATGAGGGCCACAGTATCTAACATAATTGAGTACACCCGTCACATTGTTGTTAATATTTTAGTATATCTTTTCATGTGACAACACTGAAGAAATGACACTCTGCTACAATGTAAAGTAAGTTTGCTGATTCATCAATAACTCAATACACAGCCATTAATGTCTAAACCATTGGCAACAAAAGTGAGTACACCCCTAATTTTAAATGTCCAAATTGACACGAAATGTCAATTATGTGTGGCCACCATTATTTGCCAGAACTGCATTAACCCTCATGGCCAGGGAGTTCACCCGAGCTTCCCAGGTTGCCACTGGAGTCCTCTTCCACTCATTAATGATACATCAGAGCTGGTTGATGCTAGAGACCTTGCACTCCCCCACCGTCAGTTTGAGGATGCCCCACAGATGCTCAATATGGTTTTGGTCTGTCGACAAGCTTGGCCAGTCCATCACCTTTACCTTCTTTAGCAAGGCAGTGTCGTCTTGGCGGTGTGTTTAGGGTCGTTATGTTATGTTGCCCTGCGGCCCAGTCTCCCAAGGGAGGGGATCATGTTCTGCTTCAGTATGTCACAGTACATGTTTTCATTCATGGTTCCCTCAATGAACTGTAGCTCCCCAGTGCCAGAGATAAATGGATAAGTCACAACGAACACAAAAACATTGATATGAGATGAACCCATCATTTTGAACCAAAACAGTGATGCAGAGAGAGGGGAGGCAGCATCTGACATCATTAGGTAAATGCATATAGGGGGAATCCACACAACATATTAGCGAAAACATATATACACATGCATATATGTTTGGTCTGGGCCTGCATGCATGCTGCCAGCACTGAGGAGCTACAGTTCTTTGAGGGAACCCATGAATGCCAACATGTACTGTGACAAACTGAGAAAGAGCATGATCCCTCCCATAGGAGAACGGGCCGCAGGGCAGTATTCCAACATGATAACGACCACAAACACACCTCCAAGCTGACCACTGCCTGGTTAAAGAAGCTGAAGGTCAAAAGTTGATGAACTGGCCAAGTAGGTCACCAGACCTAAACCCTATTGAGCATCTGTGGGGTACTCCTCAAATGGAAGGTGTGGAGTGTAACGGAACCCATCACTGTTTTACCCTGTTTTATGGTTATGGTTAAAATATGATCATACTGTTATACTGTATGTATGTTGGTTTCTGCTCTGCAAAATCTTAGCCCAGACTATTGCAGACCTTGGCATAATAGATAATCCTAGTACAGAGACTCATCATAGGATAAGGAAGTCTATTGTATAAAGTGTTTTCATTATCAGACATAACTAAGAAGGGTGATCTAAGCAATGTCTAATTGTATCAAAGTAGCCAGTTAGTCTCCGGGAGGTGTGACCCACCTGTTGTCCCTCTATGTGTATTGTGTGGCCAACTATGGGGGATGTGTGTATTGCCTGTGGGAAGAGATGTGTATATATATATTTCTGCCCAACAAAATAAAGTCAGTATTCATATGACTCCCAATTGAGTGTAGGCAAATATTGGAGGTTGGGAATGGTGAGACTGTAGTGCTTCTTGGATATTGTACCGTATACCAGCGGAGATATTGGACTGCGTGTTCCGACTCCGTTACAGGGAGTGCAAGGTCTCTAACATCCACCAGCTCCATGATATCATCATGAAGGAGTGGAAGAGGACTCCAGTGGCAACCTGTGAAACTCTGGGGAACTCCATCCCCATGAGGGTTAAGTCAGTGCAGGAAAATAATGGTGGCCACACAAAATAATCGCCAATTTCACTTAGGGGTGGACTCACTTTTGATATTTACCCTGAATTAATCTATCCATGTGTCAGAAACACGAATATCATGCATCACCGTTACTGTAATCAAACTCATGAATATTACCTCCACCCTCAGCTGCACTAGTGGCTGTTACCCCAACCCTACATTAACACAGGGCTGGTATATTGAAAGGAAGATGTATGTACTAATCCAATAACGTTGGTGTGTAGCATTCATGTGGTGTTTACCAATCATGGTACAGTACAAACAAAAACAAACAATGATAATGTGAGCATAATGTTTAATCTTATGCTTAAAAAAAATTTCAAAAAAAAACGGGAGGCAGAAAATCTGGAACATCAAGAAATTGGAACCTAAAGAGATAAAAACAAGACATCAATTAGAACAATATACACATTGACTGCAACACCGCAACGTCAATACATCTTGGACATCAATTGCTTCTATATGCAACATGAACATGTTCTCACCTATTTCCGCTTCCGCTTGTGTGTTTCCTGGCTCTCCTGGCCTTTGGAAAATGTTCCCCTAGGCCGGCACCGACCTCTTCGAGGCTCTTCCGGCCTGGATGCTGGGGACAGGGTCTGTGATGTTGAAGGGGGTGAGTTTGAAGGGGTAGCCCGGTCTGGGGGCTGGCCTTCTCGGGCCATTTCAGGCCTTCGGGCGTACTCCTCCATTAGAAGGTTATGCCGCCTCACCTCTTGGAACATTCTTTCATTTTGCCGTGTCATCTCCTGAAACACCCGTTCATTATGGCGTCTCCTCTCCTCGAAGTTCCGGTCGTTGTTGCGTCTCCGTTCCTCAAGCTTCCTGGCATCGTGGCATCTCATCTCCAGCATGAACTGTTGATTTTGCTCACGCTCATGCTGGAGATGAGCCAGGAAATCCTGGCACTGGGCCGCTGACAGCGCCGGACTAACTGGCAGCGACCCAGACCACTGTGTCCTCTAGGTGGAGGCATTGCTAACTGGTGTGTCCTGCCTCACCGGAGTCGCCTGCTGGTCCTGCGGGGCCTGTGGGGCCGGAGTGGCTGGCTGGGCCTGCTGGTCCTGCGGGGCCTATGGGGCCAGAGTGGCAGGCTGGGCCTGCTGGTCCTGTTGGGCCTGTAGGGCCAGAGTGGCTGGATGGGCGTGCGTGGCCTGTGGGGCCTATGGTGCCTGTGGGGCCAGAGTGTCTGGCTGGGCCTGCTGGTCCTGCGGGGCCTGTGGGGCCAGAGTGGATGGATGGGCCTGCGGGGCCTGTGGGGCCTGTGGGGCCAGAGTGGATGGATGGGCCTGCTGGTCCTGCGGGGCCTGTGGGGCCAGAGTGGATGGATGGGCCTGCGGGGCCTTTGGGGCCTGTGGGGCCAGAGTGGATGGATGGGCCTGCGGGGCCTGTGGGGCCTGTGGGGCCAGAGTGGCTGTATGGGCCTGCGGGCCTGTGGGGCCTGTGGGGCCAGAGTGGCTGTATGGGCCTGCGGGGCCTGTGGGGCCTGTGGGGCCAGAGTGGCTGGATGGGCCTGGGGGGCCTGTGGGTCCTGTTGGGCCAGAGTGGCTGGATGGGCCTGCGGGGCCTGTGGGGCCTGTGGGGCCAGAGTGGCTGGATGGGCCTGCTGGGCCTGCGGGGCCTCTTGGGCCGGAGTGGCCAGAGTGGCCTGCTGGTCCTGCGGGGGCCATATGCCCTGCCGGGGGCCCATGCTCCAGGGCACCATTGATTGTGGATCCATACTGTGGGCCCAACCGGAATGGGACCACATTGGGTGGCCCCACATTTGTCCAGCCCACATTGGCTGGGAGCCAGGCGGTGCCATTATCCTGGCTGGAGGCAATTGATGGCACCTTGTGGATGGCCCAGGTGGACTTTCATACGAGGGCCCTGCTACAGGTGAGGTTGCTGCAGGTGGTCCTGCATCTTCACAAGGTGCAGGAACCTGCGGAGGCAGGGGACGCCTGGATGGTACTGAAATGAGACAAGATTTTGATTTGAGTATTGTTGTTTCCATATCTCTGAGATCAGAGTGACTTGTAATTGGCTGTGAATGTTTGACGCTAATCAAAATTGATCTGCATCATTAGTATTGTGGATCCTGGCTGCGATCTTTCCTGTTATGTGACAGCGACTGCTGGCAGCAGCAGTTGGACCAAGGGGCTGATAGATGGCGCTGCCGCTGTTATATACATCATTTTCAACTTACACAGAAGCCCAAAAGCACTAGCCCTCACACTTATCCGAACCCCTTACCTTAACAACACCATAACCCACTAAATATGCATGATTATATAATCTCCAGGAAAATGCTGTGACATGTAGAGGCTACTCACTGCTGCTACCAGCAGTCACGGTCAGATAACAGGAAAGGGCCCATGGCTCATATGACTATATGTAATGCTGGTGCGGTGTGCCAACTGCAGTTAATTAGGACACGTGCTCATCTGAATCTGTTGGCCAGTGTGTGAGACAGACCAATCTGTGACCAATCCTCAGCAATGTGAGTTAACATGTTAATGTAACATGGTCCAGATTATGCTGTTACACGACACAAACTTGCAGTCCATCAGAGTCTGTATCCGCATATGCTGCAGTGTGCACATCCATACATGTACTCTCATGGGGATGTACCAGCTAGACCGGACCTATCCTGTTGTATGTGCGCATCTCTGGAAGTGCACCGCCAACGACTCTAGCTACGCCAGCCCAGCAGGCCAGGTAAGTGGTTATGGGTTTCAGGTTCTGGCTACAGTTAGGGGGTATGGGTTAGAGTTAGAAAGTGGGGTTTAGGGGGTTAGGGTTAGAGGGTTAGGGGCTTTGGGTGTACCAACTATTTTTGACGGCTACATGGGGACGCAAGCGCAGCCTGCTCTCCATGCCCTTCGCTGCCTTCTCCCTCCATCTCTCCTCCTCTCTCTCTCTCTTTCTCTGACAAAACCTCCAACTCCAAGACCTGTGTGTCCACTTGCACAGCATACAACACAGTCACAGATTTACGAATTTCACTCCCTTTTAAACTATTTGTGCCCTTGATTGTCATCTTCCTATTGGTTAATTGATTTCAGGTTTGATTTCAGGATTACGGGCTTGAGACTTGGCCTTAGCTTCTTAGTGAAGCACGTACGGGTTTGGCGGATGATTGCCCTCCAAGCCTGTAGCTCGTTATTCAAACCCGTGCAGGCTTGCATGATAGATTAAGTTAAATATCTTTATTTGCGCATTTGAGAGTAGGGGAATGTTGAGCTATTAATTCTGAAACCAAATATCACTTTCACTTTTAATAAAAGTACAGAATGGCTTTTCGATGCTAGGACTTGTAAGTTAGCCCTTTACGACCCGTAGGTCTATTTTACCCATTTCCGGACTTGACGGAGGCTAATCCCGCAGCCTTTGCGGGTCTGAGGTGCTCCAAGCCCTCGGGACTTTGTCCACGGATATTTGACAAGAATTTTAAAATACAAAAATTACGCATTTGAGTATAGGGGAATGTTGTGCTATTTTTGCTAACACCTACAATCACTTTATAGTCTCCTCAGAGTGCAGGGTGGCTTTATTTGGGCTTTATTATGTGCTTAATTGGTGCTAGCGGGACCTGTTTGCTGCAAGTAAGCTGCGGCTCGCTTTTAGCCTTGCAGAGAGGTTTCCCGTAGCAATTGAATAGCAACCAGGGCTTTCTTGTGGCCGAAACTCTTGCGGCCATTTTAGATCAAAGGCTTTCCTCCGGCGCGGGCGTCCGCAAGGGATAACAAGGCGCCGACCGCAAGCCTGCCGGAGCCCCCGGCCAGAAGGGAATAGAATAGCCAAATAGCTTGCGGCCAGTCCTTGCGGCCCCGCAACGGCTGCGGCCGCTAATAGAATGAGGCCCATAGTATATATAGTGATACTTAGATAGATTCTCACTTGAATAACCCTTTACCATATATATTCCATTCGGGATTTTACCCCAAGTTTTTAAATATATACCATGACTAACAAGATTTTTTTTACTTGAATGTTTCTTCATCCAATATTTCAAATTTAATAATTTTATCAAAGCTTTTAAATGAAGGCAGTAAAGTTGAAACCCTCATTAAGACCATGAGGAGAAAGGGCCTTCAATTTGTACATCCAACAGGCTTCGCATTGAAGGAGTTTGCGGTCAGTGTCTCCCTGTCTTTGATTCATGGTGACTTTATCAATGGCAAAAAAATGATAAAACTTTACTTAGATTTTTATGATAGAGTCTAACATGCCGTGCAATAGGGGTATCAAGCATATGCTTTATACTTAATACATGTTCCCCTATCCTACGTCGTAGCTGGCGGACAGTTTTACCAACATAGATCTTCTTACACATGCATACTGCTACACCTGAGGAGCAGCAGTTGAAGAAATCTCTGATCTCATATTTGATATTTGTTGTTGGATTCTCAAATTTTTTTGTGGGTATGATGTAACGACAATATTTGCATCTACCACATCTAAAACAGTGTAATGATATAGGAATCACAAGGTTTTGGAGACCAGCAGCCTAGGTCAGCAATGATCCAATTCAGCAACTTGTAGGTGAAACAGGAACAAGCTTTATTGAAGGGAACAGGAACCACAATAATCTGGCAAGGTACATAGACAGGAAGTGCCTTATATAGGCCAAGGACCAGACACCTGACCAGACACAGCTGAAGAGACTAGTCACTGATACTATTGCTAGCAGAGTCAAGGTTTATCAGATCTCAAGGAAATTCACAAAGGCAGGCTGGCGCAGTGGTAGGGAAGAGGTTCAGCAGCCTGGGGACCAGGGTTCAAAACCCAGCAGAGTCAATTCCTCGCAAACAGCCTGATGGAGGTTTAAGCCACATAGTGTTCTGTCCTTTTTCTTTAAAGGTACTATGTACCAAAATGTCTTTAGGATTTTTGCCTCCACGGTATGTGACTGAGATACCAGGTGTTACTATATCTGTGACGTCTTCATCACCTTTTAAGAGGTGCCAATGTTTAGCAAGTGACTCTTTCACAATTTGAGAATCATATCCAAAGGTCATGATGCAGTGGATAGGATTGGAATCTTGTAAGATGTTTTTTGGACGATTTTTTCCATGTAGCAGATCAGTTCTATTGCAATTCCAATCATAATTAAATGTTTTTTTAAGGCAATTCTTAGAAAAACCTCTTTCTTTGAATCTTTTTCTCAGTTTATTTGCCTCTATTTTGAACTCCTCGTCTGTGCTGCAATTCCTTCTAATACGAAGGTATTGGCCTTTTGGTATTCCTCTCTTAAGAGGTTTGAAATGTTGGCTTTCCCACTTCAATAATGTATTAGTGGCAGTGTCCTTTCTATATGTGGTGGTGTATATTTTGCCACTCTCATCTTTATTGATCATTAAATCAAGGAATCTTATGTGTAAATCTGAGGCCTAGTGAATTGGTGTTAAGCTTCACCATAAATTCTTCAAACTTACTTTTTGTACCTGTCCATACCAACAGAATATCATCTATGTAGCGCCTCCACACTAGTATCAAATCAGTATATTCAGAGAGAGAATCATTAAAGATTAGTTTTTCTTCCCACCACCCCAAAAGTAAGTTGGCATAACTTGGGGCACATGTAGTACCCATGGCTGGTTATTTAGCTTGATGGTACCATTTCCCATTATAGGTAAAATAATTATGTTTAAGGACATATTCTAGTAAGGCTAGAAGGAATTCATAAAATGTTTGAAAATTTGTGCCTTTACTTTGTAAAAATAACTTTGTTGCTTCAATACCCTCCTTATGAGGTATACTGCTATATAGGGCTTCTACATCCACAGTTGTCTCTTTCCTCCTCCCTTCCCTGTGTATCTTTCCCACCCTCTCTCTCCCCTATTGCTCTTCCCCCCTTTCCCTCCCCTGTGTCTCTTTCCCGCCCTCTCCATCCCCTGTTTTTCTTCACCACTCCCTCCACTGTGTCTGGATTGGTTTTGGTGTTTCCTTTCACTTGGGCATCCTTTGACTTTTGTTTAAATGTCTGTTCATCTTGGTCCATAGTAAAACTGGAATAAAGGTTTGATTTAGTACCAGAGGCTCTACTTTTCCCAGCTATCATTACAACTGGTTATAATGTAAATCACATATAATAGTTGTCAAACTATGAATCATCGACCGCGGGGCTTAGAAAAAAAATACAAACACATCACACAGAGCATGGGGCAACAGCCAGGACATCTGTCAGTGAGCTGGAACGCAAATTTAACTCGATTTAGACGATTTTCGCCACTCGAAAATCGTCTAAACGAGGAAAAAAATGGCCACCGAAAACAAGGCTACACGACCGCGAAGTGCGTAAAACATAGCCGGACACGTAGCAGTTTGACAAGGCACGTATGAGGTACTACAACGGACTGTTACTAAAGCCTGAAAATCCTTCCAATGCGCGTAACACATACAATATCGCTGCCATTTTACAACAATCTACACAATAACGCAGCAGAAATAGCGTCCTACCTGCCTAAACTAACTGTTCTGGGTCGCTAATGCAGCCTATGTATAGGGCACACTTGCCACACTGCTGACACTTTCTCCTCAGGTGATGACAGTCTGACTGGACATTTTCTGCTGCCGGAAAATCCAAAGAGATTGTTAGCTCTTCAGGAAATTGATTGCTGGATATTTATTATAAATAGGTAAAGTATATTAATTAATTTATTATTTATTAATAAAAAAAAATATAATAATATTTTTATTTAACTCTTTATAATGATATAATATATATAATATATATAATACTTTTTACTCTTTATAATATATTTAGTATTTGATTAATTACTAATGTCCATTCATTAATTAATAATGAATTATTAATAATAAGAAAGTTCATAAAAAAATATGTATATTTATCACTGGACTTACATTTTGGGGTTGATGCTCAACTATTAATGTTCATGTATTACTTTCTTAATCATTAAGATTCATAATGTTCACTAATTAATTATTAATTAGTCATAATAACAAATTTAATTAAAAAAATATTTAAAAAGATGGATATTTCATAGTGGACTTACATTTCGTGGTTGCTGCTTAACTATTAATGTTCATTAATTACTTCATTGATCATTCATAGAACAAATTTAGGCAAAAATGCATGAAAACATATGTACATTTTGCACTGCAATTACATTTCACTTTTGCTGCTTCATTATTACATTGCTGTTATATTTATGTTTTCCCCCTTCATTATTACTGCAATTGTTTTTGTGTGTTGATGCTTAATTATTAATGTTCATGATTAATTATTTAATTAGTCATTTATTTTAAAGATTTCTAAATTAAATGTGCTAAAATGCATCCCAAAATAGGTAGATTTTACAGTGTCATCATTGCTGCTCATTGTCTCAAAGGAATAGGATCCTCAAACCTCTTACATATTTACATCACTTTCTTATATTTTATAGTGCATTTACTTATATTTTGCATCTATGCCAATTAAAATCATACAAACATTAACAAGGCCTTTTTTTTCACAGTTTGATAAACTGGCCACCTGACTACACAGAGGGGCGTTTGCAGCATTTTATCTGCAATCAGATCACATTCACAGGTATATCATTTTTAAATATTACAATTTTTTTTTTACTAAATGCATGTATGACAAGGACAACAAGTAGTTTCAATAATTCATACATTCATTCAAACAAAATATTACATCTTTTGACAGATTTCTCACGTCTCCACTTGAGTCGCCTCTGCACTAATTAACATTACAGAACATCGAATTGACAGGTATATGATTTTGTGATGACATTCTTTACAAATATAGCATTAAGTATTGATTTGTGTTGAGCAATGATATTTAATACATTCATTCAAACAAAAAATTAGATATGATTTTTCCATCTTTTGACAGATTTCTCACGTCTCCACCTGCCTCAACACAGGAGTCGCCTCTGCAGCATTTTACATTCTAGAACATCTACTTCACAGGTATATGATTTCGTGATGACATTCTTTACACATATATGATTAAGTATTTTTTAGAGCCCATGGATGACAGATATTGCTTAATTAATTTACGTAATTTATTTAAAAAATATTGAATAATTAGAAGGAAAAAAAGGCATACATATATACTTAGCTATTTTATTCATGTGTATTCTTTCATTCATTATTCATTATGTTACTGCTCATTGTCAGGGATAGGACCTTAGAAGCAGTTAAATATTTAATTTCATGTTTTATATTAGGTCACTTTTTAACATTTTAAAATGCATTTAACATATATTTATGATTAGGATTTACGTTTGCTATGCATGCCAATTAAAATGCATATTTACAAAATCTTTATATGTCATTTTACAGATCAATCATCTCTGCACCTCCCTGAACATACAAAGTGACGTCTGCAGTATTTCAGTTGATATCACATCTAATTGACAGGTATCATTCTTGATGACATTATTTATAAAAACAGAATTAACACCCTTATTACATTGCAAGTTGCCCTTTGAAATAGAGCACAATATAACCACATAGCATATTTTGGAACACAAATACTTACTTACTGAAGACCTTGCTTTTGGATAGAAGATAACTAACTACAAACTTACATAACCAAAATATGTTATGTAGTTATATAGAGCACTATTCAATTCGTTAAAATGCAATTTAATAAGTCTCTAACTGTTTTTTCATCAACATTATTCACAGGTTGTCATTCATTAAAAAATACATATATGAAAACACATTTATGTTTACATGAATGAGAATTACACTTCAGATGTTTATTCATGTCAATCTATAGTTTGCTAATACCTCTTTTGCGTAGCTCTTCTTTAGGAACACATGATTACCTGTTTATGTTTTTGCATTCATGATACAGAGAGACACACAGAGAGAGAGAAAGACAGACACAGAGAGAGAGAGACAGACAGAGAGAGACAGAGCAGACAGAGAGACAGACACAGAGAGACACAGAGAGACACAGAGAGACAGACAGAGACAGACAGACAGAGAGAGACACACACAGAGACACACACACAGAGAGACAGGCACAGAGAGACACCTACAGACACACACACACACACCACACACAGAGAGAGCACACACACCACACACACACAGAGAGACACACACACACACAGAGACACACACAGAGACACACACACAAACACAGACACACACACACAGAGACACAGACTCACACACACAGAGAGAGACATGCAGCCAGACACACGCAGCCAGACACACGCAGCCAGACACACCCAGCATGCCACACGCATTCAGACACACGCAGCCAGAGACATGCAGCCAGACACTCAGAGACACAGACACCCAGAGACACAGACACCCAGAGACACAGACACACACAGAGAGACAGACAGACACACATGGACACCCAGAGAGACAGACACTCAGAGAGACAGACACACACAGACACCCAGAGAGACAGACACCCAGAGAGACAGATAGAGACAGATTACCATTAATTTTTTGAGAAATATATGACAGGTTAAAAAATATGTATAATAAAACTAATGAAATTCTTACAACTCTATTTCAATAACAGATTACAATGGCGGACAATGCAGAAGATAAGAAAGAATATAAAAGAAGAATGGCAAGGGAAAGGAAGCAGAGATGGAGAGATGCACAGACCCCTGAGACTTCACAACGTTTAAGAGATGAAGATCGACAGTGATTTCTAAATAAAAGAAAAATGGATAAAAAACAACAAAATGAGTCTGCTGGAGATTCAAAGAAAAGAAAAAGTAAACAAAAAAATGTCTGTAAAACATTCTCTAAATGTACTTATGTTGCCTCCTGACACCAATGTTGATATAGAAAGTTCAACTGAGATCTATATTGAGGAAGGTCATGATAGTCCTTTATTTAGAGCACTAACAGTAGACACTCATTATTGTGGATTAATGAATGTGGTTTGTCAGTTTTGTGGGGCCTATCATTTTCTGAAAGAATGACCAACTGATGGAGAGTTTATTAGTTGCTGTCAGAAAGGAAAGGTAAGACTTCCAGAAAGACACACATTTCCAGAATATTTAAAAAGTATCATGAGTGATTCTACATTTCCAAATTACACCAATTTTAAGAAAAACATTCAGTCTTATAACAGTGCAATTTCATTTGCTTCAATGGGTGCAACATTAGCCGAAAATGTCCCAGGACATGGTCCTTACTGTTTTAAAGTCCAAGGACAAATATACCACGGGACTTTACATTTACACCCAGAATCAGGAGAACAATGGAAATTTGCACAGTTATATGTCCTTGATACAATGGAAGCTTTAGAACAATGAATGATGCTTCCTGAAAATAAACAATGCTTACCGGTCTTTGAACAGCTTGATAACATTATGGCCAACAACCCATATAGTAAAGCATACAAAAAATTAGCTGAGGTTGAAAAAAAATAACTGGCACACGCGCAAAGACATCAATTGCCAATGACAAGAGTAAATATGGTTCTCAAAAGAGATGGCCATACTGATCAAAGACGGTATAATTTACCAACAGCAAACGAGGTTGCCATAGTATTTAAAAATGATGATGGGGAACCACCATTTGAGTGGGATATTAGAATATATCCACGCAATCAAGAACAACCTTTTATAAACATCAATATTTTAAGCAGTAATTTGGATCCTATGACATATCCCATTTTCTTTCCAAATGGGGAGCCAGGGTGGCAACGAAAATTACAGTTGCAAAGTTATCCCAATAGTAAAGTTTGTTTTAGAAACAATATTTCCATGCTGGAATATAAAGTGGCACAAACTGCTGTCCGGGATCATTATAATCCTATTTTATGTGGGGGTAAATTAACACAACAATGGATTATTGATTCCTATCTACAAGTCAAAGCAAATAATCTAAATGTTGTCAAATTGCAAAAAAACAAGCTTCGAGTAGAACAATATTGAGGATTGATGGATTATGTTGCTGAATTGGCTGCAAACAGAGACATTCCTGCTGGACGAGCAATGATTTTGCCATCCTCTTTCCAAGGATCTCCTCACAATATGCGAGAAAGATACAAGGATGTCATGGCTATTGTCACTAAATTTGGCAAACCAGATTTATTCATTACATTTACATGTAATCCACAATGGCCAGAGATCAAAGAAAATTGACTGCTTGGACAAACTACTTCTGACCGACCAGATTTGGTGGCAAGAGTATTCAAAATAAAACTCAATTCATGAATTCATGATATAACTAAAGCAGACTTATTTGGAAAATGTGTGGCTTTTGTTTATACCATTGAATTTAAAAAAAAGAGGCTTGCCACATACACATATACTTTTAATCTTGCAAGAAAAAGATAAATTGAATACGGCAGACAGAGTGAATTCATTAATTACTGCTGAACTGCCACAGCCAGAGAAACATTCAAAACTTTATGAGATTGTAACTCATAGAATGATACATGGTCCATGTGGAGAGATCAATCCAAATTCACCATGTATGAAAAATAAAAAATGCATAAAAGAGTTTCCAAAACAATTTTAAATGCAGATTTATGTTGATTGTGATGTATACCCTTTGTATAAAAGAAGAGAAGGACAAACAGCTATTATCCGTGGCCAAAAGGTCGATAATAGATATGTGGTTCCAAACAATCCACATTTGCTGATGAAGTACAATGCACATATTAATGTGGAAGCTTGCGCTTCTGTCAAATCCATCAAATATGTTTATAAATATATATATAAAGGATATGATGCAGCAACTGTTGTTGTGCTAGGTGCACAAAATGAAAAAGACAATCCCATTTTAGATAATGAACTTTCCTCTTATTTAGATGCTCGCTATGTAAGTGCTCCTGAAGCAATGTGGCGTCTTCTCAAATTTGAGATGCATGATCGGTCACATGCTGTGTATAGATTAGCTGTCCATTTGCCACAAAGTCAATTTGTTTGCTTCACTGCAGGCAATGAAACAAATGCTGAACAAAGAGCAACAACACTTACTGCTTGGTTTCAATTAAATTGTCAGGACACTCAGGCCAGACAATTTTTATACATTGACATTCCAAATCACTATGTATTCATAAATGGTGAATGGAGACAGCGAAAGAAACATAATTATAACATTATCCCAAGAATATATACCGTCAGTCTACAAGACATTGAACGTTTCAGTTTAAGATTACTCCTTTTACATGTTCCTGGTGCACAAAGTGATGAACATTTACGCACAATCAATAACATATTTTATGAGACTTTCCAGTTAGCTGCAAGACATCAAAACTTTCTGGCAGATGATAAAGAATGCGAGAGATGTCTTGAGGAAGCAGCACTATGTCAAATGCCAAAGCAAATGAGAGAAGAATTTGCTTTCATTTGTATCTTTTGCAATGTACCAGATGCATTAACTTTGTGGGAAACATTTAAATTACTTATGTGTGAAGATTTCTTGAAACGTTACAATGAGACCATTTCACAATTGAAAGCATTAATGGAAAAACAGGGAATCTTTCTTTGTCATGGATTAAATTGTGCCAATTTTTATCTGCCGGATCCAGGAATTATAGATGAAATTAACTTTGATGAGTATGACACTGACATTGAATACCAAAAAACTCAAGAAAAAAAATGGAACTTTAAATGCATTGCAATTGGAAGCATTTAACGCCACCACAAATGCAGTAGAAGATGACATGCTCAAAGAGCGTTATTTCTATCTGGATGGCCCTGGTGGATCAGGAAAAACGTATCTATATAATTTGTTGAGGAGTTGCATTCGAGCCCAGGGTCAAATAGCACTGCCATTTTGCAACCACTGGTGCACTTTTGTTAGAAGGTGGTAGAACTGTGCATAGTGGATTTAAACTGCCAGTTCCCATTCTGGAAACATCAGTTTTGAATATTCGAATGAATTCATTACAAGCCAAAAAATTGCACAAGAGTAAATTAATTATAATAGATGAGGCAACTATGATGTCATGTCATGCCCGGCAATGTATTGATCGATTATTAAAAGAAGTTATGGCTAATGATTTGCCATTTGGTGGAAAGGTGATGTTGTTAGGAGGAGATTTCAGGCAAACATTACCTGTGGTGCCACATGGCAATCGTACTGACATAGTCGAAATGTGTATTAAAAGAAGTAAGCTGTGGAAAATATTTACACACCTGAGATTAGAAGTAAATATGAGATCTGAAGGGCGAAATCATTTCTATGATTGTCTCATTAACAAGAAGAGAAGGAAAACAGCCAAAAATAACTAATTTACCTGGTAATTTACAATTTTCACTAATGATTTAAAAAGAATCACTCATTTGGACAATCTTCTTCAATATCATCAATAGCGAGGATTACTCAGACATTGCAAGCAAAGTCATATTGACATCCTTGAATCTAAACAACAAAATATTAAAATGAATCAATGCACCCCAAAATAACTATTACAGTGCAGATTCTGTTCTGGCTGATGACAAAGATAGTGAAGCAAACTTTACTATGGAATTTATTAATTCTTTATCTCCCTCTGGAATGCCACCACGTGTTTTGCAACTTAAAAAAGGGGCAATTGTCATGCTATTGAGAAATATGATTACCAAAAAAAGGACTTTGTAATGGGACCAGATTAATTGTGAAGGATTTAAAGGATCATTTTATACACACAGAAATTTTGAGTGGTACCCATAAAGGCGAACCAGTTCTTATACCGAGAATTGATTTGGCTCCAAGTGAGAGTGGTTTGCCTTTTGTCCTTCAAAGGAGACAATTTCCCATTATCATGGCATTTGCCATGACCATTAATAAATCCCAAGGACAAACTTTTAAGTCTGTGGGTATTTTTTTGAAGGAACCTGTGTTTGCACATGGTCCACTATATGTTGCATTTTCAAGATGCAATAATCCAAAGGAAATTAAAGCACATGTTGAAGAAAACCCAAGTCAGGGTGATTTATTGGAAGATGGATGCGTTTTTACAAAACACATTGTGTACTATGAGGTGCTGTGGTTTCATTTCAACAAAAACATTTTATGTTATTCTGACTGATTTTAGAGGACCACTATTTCAATAAGAAACTCTATACAATGGCAAAAAAACATAGAGAACAGTGGTTTTACTTCCAGGACAAAATGTAAGCTCTCTTGGACTCCCAGGGGACCACTATTTCACTTAGGAAACTCTATGTGCCATTTGCACAAAGTACAACAAGAACAAAAACAATGAACTAAAAAATTCAAACAACAGTAAACAGTGGTTATACAGATTGGAACGTGTTAGAAGTTACCTTTTTACATGACAAAACAATTAGGTGGCATTTTCTTTAACTTGAAGGTTAAATGTTATTGTTTTATGTTACTATTTCACATGTTAATATTGTATTTTAAAAGTTGTGGAAAGTTGGTTCAATGTATATTGTATAAAGTCAAGGATTTATGTTATTACAAGTTTCATCATTTGGTAATACATTGAACTGTATAATTTAAATAGAGGGTATTGATTCAGGGAGTAATCCAACCACCAGTTAATGGGGTCAGGAAGGAATAATTTGTTTTCCCCTCTTTCACAATTGGCCAAGTTTCAATGGGGGGGTTTATTGTTTGCCTTCTTCTGGATTCAATGCCAATTTACTTTAACAAGTGTTTAAAAAAAAAAAAAATGTTACAAAGCATCTCATTGTTCAAAATAGTTATTTACAGAAAGTTTACATAGTTGTCTGTTATTCATGGATAATAATCAATTCAAAATGTTAGTATTGTTAAAAAAAAGGTTCAAGATTGTTTAGAATACAAGTTGCATGTTACAAACTTTTATGTTATGGTTTACAATATGTATTCATGAAAACTTTACACATTGTTATATTGTTATTCCATGTATGACAATTAAAAGAGTTAATATTGAAAAAAAAAAATCTATATCTGTTTGTCAAATACAAGTTGAAAGTTAAAAAATTAAAAAGTTTTATTAAAAATGTTGCATTTCTTTGTACTCATATTGTGTGGCAAACACATTGGGCCTCATTCTATTACCGGCCGTAAATCGGGCCAGATATGTTAAAAATGTTGTACCAGTGTTGGCAAAAACGGTTTTTATACAGATAACTCTTGGGAAATGCTATATGTTAACTGAACATTTGAGTACAACCAAATGATAGCACTCAAGGCTGGAAATGGGGGCCCATTATCAACCCTAATAGTACAAGATGGGCTATTCCCCTTGTGTGACCCAAGTAAAGCCACTAAAATTTTAATGCTGTGAAAACACAATGGGCCTCATTCTATTAAGGGCCGTAGGAGATGCGAGGCCGCAAGGACCGGCCGCAAGCTATTCGGCTATTCTATTCCTTTCTGGCCGGGGATTCCGTCAGGCTTGCGGCTGGCGCCTTGCTATCCCTTGCGGCCGCACCCGCCGGAGGAAAGCCTTTGATCTTAAACGGCCGCAAGAGTTTCGGCCGTAAGAAAGCCCCGGTTGCTATTCAATTGCTACGGGAACCCTCTCTGCAAAGCTAAAACCGAGCCACAGCTTACTTGCAGAAAAAAGGTCCCGCAGGCACACAATTATGCACATAATAAAGCCATAATAAAGACATCCTGCACTCTTATAAGACTATAAAGTGATTGTAGGTGTTAGCATTAATAGCACAACATTCCCCTACACTCAAATCCGTAAATATATATATTTTTAATTTATGTCACATATCCATGTAAAAAGTCCAGAGGGCTTGGAGCACCTCAGACCCGCCCACGCTGCGGCCGGAAAATAAACAGTTAATGTAATCTTGTGTGACCCAAGTAAAGCCACCCATTATGACTCACACATGGAATTTCAGAAATATCATCTATAGGCTTTAAAATGTGTAAACTTTAATATTAATGTTTAAATATAATTTATTTGTACAATATTAAAAAATATTTACAACATGATACTTCCATCAATCAAATTTTACAGCAAATAAATGCTCATAGGATGCTCATAGGATAAGGTGTCCATATACTCGTAGAGTTCACGAATGAGGTCATCTGTTGTCTTTTTTGGGGTCTACTTGAAGCTCTTCCTCAGGTATTCCTTCTTAGTACTCATTTATCAGAGTATCAAGGTCATCCTCTTTGGGCAACACAGGTTCTGATGTTCTGATTATTGTGTGGCACTGCGCTATAGCCTCTGTGGAAGTGGGACTGACAAGCTCAGGAGCAGAGGGTCCAACACTAAAAGGAAACAGGTGAAAATAATAGTAAAATGATCATGGCATTAAATAATTATATATAGGAGTGTAAGTGTGTATGCAGGTTTTTGTAGCTGAGAGTGCTGCACTGTGCACTAGAGGAACATATGTCTTTTGCAATAACAGCACAAAAACAGTTTGAGTTGATTAGTTTAAGGTATATTTTGCAGAAACGAGAACTGCTTTCTTTAAGTCTTATTATTATTATATATTGCTTTGTCTGAATTTGCCATTTACCTTTCTTTCAGGCGCTTTGGGGCAAGAACCTGTATAGGAGAGAGAGATAAGAGTGAGGCTGCAGCTGTAAGTCTACACCTTATGAAGCCAGGATGTGCCTAGTGCACAGAATCCAAAGCATGTAATGATGGTGACTGTTGATAGTCATACGCAAGACAAATTAGATGTAGTAAGCAATGAAGTGCTGGCAATCTCTTGGATAAAGTAAATGTTCCTATGTTATTGGATGGGAATATATACTAAGATTTGACAGCTCCAAAAGTCATCCAACATTTCTCCACTTTGCATGGTAGGTATTCTGTCGCTTAGGTAAACCGACATAAGAGCAGGTATATTCGTAAAGCATTTCTGCACAAGTGGATACAACTAAAATGTTTAGACTTGTTACAAACATTTGAAGTTTTCTACAGTAGTTCTTTATATTATATATTATGCCAAAATAAAGAAGAACATGTGGGATATCTACTTACAGAAGATGTATCATTAGAAATGTGCACATTCACTGAGGAAGATACTGCAGAAACGAGAGGTCTCATGTCAGCCACTGCCTGGGTCTCTTGTGATTTGCGTTTAAATGCATTTTTGGAAGGGGTGCTGTTATTCACTGCACCTGGCTCCATGTTTCCTGTAACTGGAGACTACAAGTTATTTGCTTGTCCTATATATCACCCAAATCATTTTTTATTTTCCCTCTGTGTTCTATTTTTATGGATTGTTCAACATTCTCACAGATCATCACTTACAAGATATCCCAGAATAATGTCCTGCACAAACCTTTCATTGTCTTCTTTTGTGTGTACACCGTGGATCCTTCAGTTCTTTTTGAGGCTCTTGCTTCTTGGACCTCCAGGTAGACTGCATGGTAATCTTTCATGTCAGACTCTGCCTTCATGACAATTTGTACTGTCGGTGTCACCCTCTCCTGCTTCTTCTCTGGTAAAAACATATGAGGTACTGAGACTGGAGGGACAGCAGACAGCTTGAAACAATCCTGCAGCATGAAATAGTACACAAAAACTTTATCTATGCAAAAATAGAAAAGAAATGAATCAGGGTACCTGCAAAATATGGCTCATTGAAGAAAAAAAGCTGAATTTCCAAATGTAATATTTACCTTTGAAAAACTAAATCTGATAATCTTCAATGTTTTAAAAGGCCAAAAGGGATTTAACGTGTTAGCAACAATATACAGTCTCAGGCAGCTCCATCACTGTCATGCCATATCTGTATTGTCAAATAGTAGTGAACATTTGAAATATTAGCTAGCTCATTAAATGCAATTTGTATAATGCAACTAAATTGGTTTAGTTTCACTATGCCAGTCAAGTATAACCGACAAGACACATAAACACTGGAGCTCTTTACAATTGCCTATTATATGTATTTTCTTAATAACAGTTTTATCTTTTTAAGTTTTCTAAAAGCATTTTCCACAGAGTATATAAATATGGGATAATGGTCTTTTACAACTGTTTGTTCTCACCTGGGAAGAGGTCCTGATGCTGACTTGAGAATTGGGTGAGTTTTGTTCTGTTGGTGCTTTATCTGGTTTGGTCTCAGATTTAACTTCAAAAACATAATATATTGGAGATCTGGTCAGTCAGATTCACAAACAATCTAAAATGTAATTACACGTACAAATAGTCATATTGTGTATGGTACTATAATGATAAATGGAGCAGGGATAATGTAAAAGGCATGTAGTAAAATAATTGTGAGCTCACCACACTAATCTGAAGATGCCATAAATGTATTACCTCTCGGTTTGGAGTTTAGAACGACTCTCTTGTGGTCGATTTGAACTTGGGGCTGGGTCATAGTCTCCTCATTTTGGGTTTTCTAAGAGCTTTTTCCTGACGGATTTCTTCTAAAGTTTTTATATGCACTTTATCCAAGGGCTTTGCATAGTATTTTGCCTTATACATGGTGATATTTGGATATGTGGCTTGCTGGAATCAGCTTCCAGTCTCACATTCAATCTCCTGCAAATGTGAGACTCTGGTGTATATTTACTATTTAATTGCAATTAAGTGAATATTGCTGAAGATTCCTACATGGAGATGTTAGAGCTCTGATAACTGTTTCTGTTCTACTCTACTCTACTCTGCTCCGCACTGTACTGCTCTGCACTGTACTGTACAGACCTCTTCAAATCAGCAAACAATATGAAACTAAATGGCAACAGGCAGAGGGTTCTCTTATCACTATGACATCCTGCAGTGACATCATAATGCACACCTGACAGTATAGCACTTATGATAAGTCTGATTAGCAATAAGAACACTGAAGTGTAGATTCTATTCTTTAGGATTGTGTTTTCTACATAGTCAGATATTGCTAATTTAATAAATGCCAGTGGGCATTTCTTTCACTTTCTAGTCCCTGTTCTTCTGTAAGCAAAACTGTATTTTGATCCTGTATCAATGATAGAAAAAATGTTTTTTTTTTTTTTTATCTCCAAAAATATTTGTTATTCTTTTCACAAAAACAAAAAGATAAATAAATTCAATCGATGATAACATCATAAAACATGAATCTTTGAATTTACAAACAAATAATGAAAATAAGAAAGGAAATTTAAACAACACCACACTTACCATACATTCATACCTCATTCAAACACATTCCTACTTTGAACCCCTAGAATTAAATAACAAATGGGCAAATGGGACATAGAGAGCCAAAAAGAGGGGGAAAAAAACAAAACAAAGGAAAAGGAAAAGGCTAAAATTTTCCGTAAATGAGAAAAGAAAAGAAGCAACACTCCAATTATACAGGATGACCCTCACACCCTTTAACAGAATCCCAGATTTTCCATTTCATTATGTAATTACACAAAAAATTAGAAAGAGCAAAATTGTTTCCCAAATCTCATGCACCATCGATCGCTGATAAGATTTCTTTTCAGCTTGCAATATTTTTGGATTTCCAGCGGGAGATAATTGATCTTTTAATTGACATAAATATTAATATAATAAAAGCTTTCTTCTCCGTATTCAATGAGTCTGGAAGAATGTGAAATAGACTACACTGAAGTAGAAAAGAGAGTTTAATCTTTAAGATGTTCTCAATAAATTTTAAACTATCACTCCATAAAGGTTTAATTAATGGGCACGCCCACAGTGTATGGAGAAAATCACCATACATTCCACAATGCCTCCAACACATACTGTCCGCGAGTTATGAGAAAACCGATATATGTTTTATGGCACCATATACCACCTGTTTACTATTTTAATATGGAGTTCCCTATCCGGAGGGTATTTAACAAACCTATTAGTCAGATACAAAGAAGATTCCCATATCTCCCAAGGAAAGGAGACACATAGGTCCCTTTCCCAGTTTTCCATACCATGGCCCTCATTCAATTGCGATTTGGCCAATTGAATAGGGCTCTAAATAAGCACATAGCATATTTTTTTTAACAAAGTTTTTAGTTAGTAAGCATCTATCCAAAAGCAAGGATTTCACTAACTAAAAACTTCTTTAAAAAAAATATGTTATGTGCTTATTTAGAACCCTATTCAATTGGCCAAATTGCAATTGAATGAGGGCCCATATGTTTTGTTGGGCGCCGGGGGCCTCCTCGGAATATTATGACATTTGGCTAATAAATAAAAACTATTTTGAGATTTAATTAGTTGTTCCAAGGCCGTTAAACCACCCTGAATATTGCTTAATGGAAGACATGGGGACAAAAGCATTGAGAGTTGTTTAACCCTTAGCCAACTGTTCAAAGGAAGCCCATGGCTAATCAATAATTAATTTGAAGAAAGCAAACGGCCCGCAAAGAGTAGATCTTTTATATATAATACCACTTGATCGGACTCAGAGCTCAAATAAGGCTTTCGAAAAGTTGTTAATAAATCTCCACGTATTGTAAATGTTCTTAACTAGCTAAGAACCACCTTCAAAACCATTACAACCAGTGTTGCTCAAAAAAAAAAAAGAAGTTTGAGGTCACAACAAGGCATCAAAGCTTTCTCAATTTGGTACCAGACATGGGACCCACTTGGATTCAACCATTTTAATGCGTGTGCCAACATATTAACATCAAGGTAAGGTTGCAACAAGGGATAGGACAATCCTCCCTGAGGGAATTCTATAGCTAGGGTTGATCTATTAAGTCTGATATGTTTTGAGGAGTGGATAAACTTATCGATGATGGTTTAAAATGTTTTGACCCAGTATAAGGAAATTCTAACATGTATACAACTTGCCAGATAATTGAATCTAGGCAAGAGGGCCATTTTAATAATAGCAATTTTGCCACTAAAAGATGCTTTAACTCCCTTACATCCATTTAGGATGTCTAACCAATTTAAAAAAAGAATTTTATAGTTGATTATGGTCATATTCTTATGGTTGTCAACAAATGTGATTCCCAAATGCATAAAATAATTAGAATCCCATTTAAATGGATAGGCATTCTTCAAATAACCTTTACAATTTGCAGATAGGTTTATCGATAAAGTATCAGATTTTTGCAAATTTAATTTATAGTTTGAAATAAAGCTATACTACTTAAATAATAACATAAGGGATTTCAATGATTCCCTTGGAGATGTAATCGAGAGCACTATGTCATCAGTAAAAAGGTAAATTTTGTGTTCTGTCTGCCCAACCAAATGCCTCGGATATCTAAAGAAGTTCTTATAACAACTGCCAACGGCTCTATCAACAAAGCAAATAGGATGGGAGTGAGAGAGCACCCCTGGCTAGTTCCATTTGATATTCCAAAAGTGCGAGAATAGTAACCAAAACTCGATACTAACGCAGATGGAGCCTTATATAATGCCCCTATCGCGTGGGATCCAAAGTGTCCCAAACCAAACTTGCTTAATGTATGGTTCATATAATACCACCCTACCTTGTCAAATGCTTTTTCAGCATCTAATGAAAGGAATAGGGTGGAAGAATTTACCGATTTTGAAAAGCAAATCAGATTAGACAATTTCCTAACATTGTCCGAACCGCAACGCTCAGGAATAAAATCCAACTAGTCAATTTCTATCAATTTGTGAATAACTTTTTGAAGCCTTGTAGACAAAATTTTAGAATACAACTTAAAATCTACATTTAATAATGATATAGGTCTGTAACTAGAGCAAAGGTGCGGATCCTGTTTTGGTTTGGGAATCATAATTATGCTAGCATTAACCATTTCTGGAGGAATAACCCCATCTGTTTTGATTTCATTAAATAAATCCATAAGATGGAAACATAATTTTGCAGAAAAAGTTTTAAAGAAGAAATTAGAAAAACCATCAGGACCCGGAGTAGAATAAGGTTTTAGCTGAATAATTGCTTCCTTAATTTCGTTTATAGATATAGGGGTATTCAATTCATCTAGCTCTGCTAGGGATATCACGGGAAGATATAGTTGATCCAAAAAAGTATGAATTTGTAGAGTTGAAGGTTTACAGAAAGCTTTATCTTTAGATAAGTTATAAAGGTTTTCATAGTAGTTCGCAAACAAGTTAGCAATCTCGTTAGGACACGAAATAGGGTGACCATTACTCAAAATATAATCAATTCGTCTACCCAGGGATTTCTGTTTGATCTTATTCGCCAGCAATTTACTTGTTTTTTTTATCTTGGTGATAAGAAACTTGTTGCATACGCCAAATCATCCTATCTGACAGAAACTGGTTGATTTTATTAATTTTATTCTAAATCTTTTTAATTTCCACTAAAGTTGAATCACTGGGATCCTTTTTGTTCATACATTCCAGTTTGTTCAAACTAATATAGAGCACTCTAAGGGGCTCTCCTCTTTGTTTAATTACTTGGGTCGTTAGTTTTATTAGTACACCTCTAATGAAGGCCTTGTAGGAATTCCACAAGACCCCCTTAGAGGAAACCGAGCCATCATTTAATTAAAAAAATTTGGTCGACTCTTCATTGAGAAGCTGTATCCTGGATTCTTCTTTAATTAGATTGTCATCCAGTTTCCATCGGGGATGGTTGGTTTTATATAAATTAAAATTAAGTTCCATCGAGATACAGGTGTGGTCTGAATGTACAATTGAACCAATAGCAATCTTAATAATTTTGTTCAGGGTATTAATATCAACCAAAAACAGATAAATTCGAGAGTATACCTTGTGAACATTAGAATAAAAAGTATAATCTGATTGACCTGGGTTGAACACACGCCATGCATCATATAAGTTATTACTGTTAAACCAATTTGATAATTTGGATGCAGTGTTTTGAATTCTATGTGAATTTTTACAAGCTTTTTGAGATTTTCTATCTTTTTCAAAGTTAGGTATCACATTAAAGTCTCCTGCCACAATCAATGAACCAAAAATAAACTTTTTAATGGAATTCCAAGAGCCTTTAAAAAATTGCAACTGGTTATTGTTAGGGGCATATAAATTAACCAAAGTGACTCTGTGGTCATGGGGATCAGAGATAGAAAATTCCTCTACTGGGAACAAATTATTATTAAACAGAATTGCCACTCCTCGTGATTTTTTCTTATAAGTAGAAGTATATTTCAACCCAAAAAATGTATTATTCAAATATGGGATTTTGGAATGAGCCCAGTGAGTCTCCTGCAATATCTTACAATATTACAAAATCTAAACAACGTGTTTCTCTTGCTAGGAGAATTTAGGCCGTTTACATTAAAACTCAAAATTCTTAATGACATGAGAAAAAATAATAAATGAATATAATGGAATCCATTTTGCCGCAAATGTGGTCGCATAGTGATCAATCAAATTAATCTCAAACATACCAAACCTACCACTCCACCACACAAACACACATCTAGAGTGCCGAACAGAATATTGGTAGACTAACAATGCAAGGCTAAACACTATTGTTAGAGAAATGGAAGGCCTACCATAATAGGAGGCATCTGCCTTTGTGGGATTATTTGGAAAGGTAAATCAGCAACAGAGCTGGTATTCAAAAAATTTGAAAAGTTACGTGAGAGAAGTGAGTTCTAACCTATCATACAAAAGTGAATACAATACTAACATCACCTTGTTGGTACTACATATTGTGATATATATATAAGAAAAAGAAAAAAGAAGAACATGATATATAAGAGAGAAAGGGGAAAAAAAACTTTCAGTACAGTGCCAGAATATCTAGAATTAATATAAGTGTTCTTGCTTAGTGAAGATAGTTATAATTCCTAATAAATAGTGAAAACTAATCTAACTATAAGTACGTTTATACAGCTAAATATATATGTGTATAATGAGAAAAAAAAGGAGAAAACATACACGCATATTACTGAACAATCAATTATACCAAAAAAAAAGGAAAGCAAAAAAGAAAAGAAAAACCCAGAACCTCAAAAGAGGAAAAACCTAAAAATGTTTAAAAAAATTGAAACAATATCATAAGGGCAAATTAGTATTAATGTGCCAGCTTAACAAGAGAGAAGACCCCTCTTTGCGGAGTTGATTTTGTGCCACATCAAGTATCTTTGGACTAACAAGCCTGTTGGAAAAGTCCATTTGTAAACAAGACCCTCTTTCCTAAGAGATTGCGTTATCTGAGCAAAATCACATCTTCTACTTAGTGTTGCTGGAGAAAGGTTGGCGAAAATTCTGATATGTTCATATGGAATATCAAATGTTTTCATTTTAGAACTGGCCTTGACGATCTCCTCTTTAGAGGGAAAAAAATGTAGTTTGGCCAGTACATCTCTAGATCCCTTGTTTTGTTGGTGTGGAGGAAGAGGAATGCGATAAACAGCATCAAATTTATGTTGCAGCTTGGCAAAAGAGGGAACCAAAGAAACAAAAAAGTTAGAGACATAGGGCCCTATTAAATTCTCCCTCGTAGTTCTCTCGGTGCTCGCAAAAGGCAGTTTTCCTGCTGTTTGCGAGAACCGAATCTCTCGCAGCCTGCTTTACGATATGACTGCGAGAAAATGGCCGAGAATAGGCTCCGAGAGAGCTACGTAGCCTTAAATCTATGCACGAGTCTCGCATATCGTAAGAATCCCTACGTGGACAAAAAGTCCACGCAAGGGATCCGAAAGCCTCTACGTGCTGCCTCGGAACAGCCCGAGACAGCAGTGTGAGGCTCCCCCCTGCACCCTATACACATCCCCATGCTGCAGGGGTCTCTACCAGGACCCCTGCAGCACCCCCACATTAACCCCTTGCAGCGGGGGTCCCCGATCTGCATAGATCAGGCCCCCCGCTGCATTTAAAACTTTTAAATTCCCCGCCGCGGCTCCTTAAAGTGGCCGCGGCACACTATTACCCAATCCCGGCCGCGGCACTTAAAATTAACGCCCCTCTATGCTGGGGGTCCCCATCGGGACCCCCGAAGTGTCCCCACATAAACCCATTGCAGGGGGGGGCCCCGATCTGCATAGATCAGGCCCCCCGCTGCATTTAAAACTTTTAAATTCCCCGCCGCGGCTCCTTAAAGGGACCGCGGCAAACTATTACCCAATCCCGGCCGCGGCACTTAAAATTAACCCCCCTCTATGCTGGGGGTCCCCATCGGGACCCCCGAAGTGTCACCACATAAACCCCCTGCAGCGGGGGGCCCCGATCGGCACCGATCGTGACCCTGCTGCAATTCAATTTTAAATTTCCCGCCTCGCGGGTCCTCAAAGGACCGTAAAGGTCCTGAAAGGACTCGCACTAAAAATATTAACCCCAGGCAACTATAATTACCCCATTAACTCATGATGGTCAATAAAGACCACCATAAGGCTCTATTTAACCCATTAACTCATGGTGGTCAATACAGACCACCATAAGGCCTAAATTAACCCATTAACTCATGATGGTCAATACAGACCACCATAAGGCTCTAACTCATGGTGGTCAATACAGACCACCATAGGGCCTAAATTAACCCATTAACTCATGGTGGTCAATATAGACCACCATAAGGCCTAAATTAACCCATTAACTCATGATGGTCAATACAGACCACCATAAGGCTCTAACTCATGGTGGTCAATACAGACCACCATAGGGCCTAAATTAACCCATTAACTCATGGTGGTCAATATAGACCACCATAAGGCCTAAATTAACCCATTAACTCATGATGGTCAATACAGACCACCATAAGGCTCTATTTAACCCATTAACTCATGGTGGTCAATACAGACCACCATAAGGCCTAAATTAACCCATTAACTCATGGTGGTCAATACAGACCACCATAAGGCTCTATTTAACCCCATCAGTCCCATAAGGGTATATTATTACCATTATGGGCCTGTTACAACCCAACATTAACCACATAAGTGCCATGATGGTCCTCAAGGACCATCATGACACTAACTACAAACACTACACTATAACCCCCAATAAACCATTTAATCTAAACTAACCCCCCTCTACACTAATCTATTAACACTTACACTACCTACCTACACTACCTACCCCCTAATAAACCTCCCCAACACTCTAATTACAAAAAACAAAAAACCTACAGCACAGAAAACAAAAAACAGTACAAAAAACAAAAAAACCTACAGTACAGAAAAAAAAAACAATTACAACCCCACCCCCCACTACAGAAAACAAAAAAATACATTACAACCCCACCCCCACTACAGAAAATAAAAAAATTACACACCTGAAAAGGAAAGACAGATAAACACAATACAATACATACATATAATACATTACATACATTACATACAATACATGACATTACATATAATATATTACATATAATATATTACTTATAATATATTACATATAATACATTACATACATTACATACAATACATGACATTACATATAATATATTACATATAATATATTACATATAATATATTACATATAATACATTACATACATTACATACAATACATGACATTACATATAATATATTAAATATAATATATTACATATAATATATTACATATAATACATTACATACATTACATACAATACATGACATTACATATAATATATTACATATAATATATTACATATAATACATTACATACATTACATACAATACATGACATTACATATAATATATTAAATATAATATATTACATATAATATATTACATATAATACATTACATACATTACATACAATACATGACATTACATACATTAAATATAATATATTACATATAATATATTACATATAATATATTACATATAGTCCAAATCAAATACCCCCTATCTATCTAACATACAATCTATTTAATTTAAAATAAATCCTAACTATATCAAATACATCCCCCTATCTATCTAATATACAAAAAATCCTAACTACATACACAGACCCTTATTCTAAAATAAAATAAAATAATTACAGTCCTAACTACATACACAGACCCTAATTCTAAGCTAAAATCAATAAATTAAGACCACTTACCTTTAAGATGTTGCTTCAGATCACTAACCTATGGGTCAAACAAAAAATAAAAATTAGTACAAAACATTAACATCAAATAAATAAACATTCTATACATTCTAAATATTCAACTCACCTTTACAGCATGTCCAGTCACTGTTTAGCTCTTCCGGCGCGGCCCTGTTAAAAAAAAACACAATACATGAATACAATATATAAACAATAAATAAAATACACAAATAAACATCTAAATATACATTTAACTTACCTCCCCGCGATGTCCCCGGCCTTCTCTCCTTCAGCCCCGGCTGGGCCGCGGAACCATCCGCGCTCTAAAAAAAAAAAAGAAAAAAAACTAACGGAGGTCTGCACTGGCAGACCTCCCCGACGCTAATGAACCTCCCGGAGTCGTTTCCGGGAGGAAATTTGCATTGGCGACTTGTGATTGGCTGAAAAAGCTGTCAGCCAATCAAAAGTCGTCAATGTAGGAGCCAATCAGGATGCGCGGATGTCTTCTACCAATCACTCCGTGGGGGTGTATCCCATAGTGATTGGCTGAAGGCATCTGAGCGTTGTGATTGGTTCCCAGAAAGATAGACAAGTGTTTTAGCCAATCAGGGTGGGATATTGGGATGTATCCCATCCTGATTGGCTCACACATTGACGACTTTTGATTGGCTGAAATTGATAGACAGCTTTTCCAGCCAATCACAAACCGCCAATGCCAATTTCCTCCCGGAAACGACTCCGGGAGGTTCATTAGCGTCGGGGAGGTCTGTCAGTGCAGACCTCCGTTCGTTTTTTTTCTTTTTTTTTTTTAGAGCGCGGATGGTTCCGCGGCCCAGCCGGGGCTGAAGGAGAGAAGGTCGGGGACATCGCGGGGAGGTAAGTTAAATGTATATTTAGATGTTTATTTGTGTATTTTATTTATTGTTTATATATTGTATTCATGTATTCATGTATTGTGTTTTTTTTTTAACAGGGCCGCGCCGGAAGAGCTAAACAGTGACTGGACATGCTGTAAAGGTGAGTTGAATATTTAGAATGTATAGAATGTTTATTTATTTGATGTTAATGTTTTGTACTAATTTTTATTTTTTGTTTGACCCATAGGTTAGTGATCTGAAGCAACATCTTAAAGGTAAGTGGTCTTAATTTATTGATTTTAGCTTAGAATTAGGGTCTGTGTATGTAGTTAGGACTGTAATTATTTTATTTTAGTTTAGAATAAGGGTCTGTGTATGTAGTTAGGATTTTTTGTATATTAGATAGATAGGGGGATGTATTTGATATAGTTAGGATTTATTTTAAATTAAATAGATTGTATGTTAGATAGATAGGGGGTATTTGATTTGGACTATATGTCATATATTATATGTAATATATTATATGTAATATATTATATTTAATATATTATATGTAATGTCATGTATTGTATGTAATGTATGTAATGTATTATATGTAATATATTATATGTAATATATTATATGTAATGTCATGTATTGTATGTAATGTATGTAATGTATTATATGTATGTATTGTATTGTGTTTATCTGTCTTTCCTTTTCAGGTGTGTAATTTTTTTATTTTCTGTAGTGGGGGGTGGGGTTGTAATGTATTTTTTTGTTTTCTGTAGTGGGGGGTGGGGTTGTAATTGTTTTTTATTTCTGTACTGTAGGTTTTTTGTTTTTTGTACTGTAGGTTTTTTGTTTTCTGTACTGTAGGTTTTTTGTTTTTTGTAATTAGAGTGTTGGGGAGGTTTATTAGGGGGTAGGTAGTGTAGGTAGGTAGTGTAAGTGTTAATAGATTAGTGTAGAGGGGGGTTAGTTTAGATTAAATGGTTTATTGGGGGTTATAGTGTAGTGTTTGTAGTTAGTGTCATGATGGTCCTTGAGGACCATCATGGCACTTATGTGGTTAATGTTGGGTTGTAACAGGCCCATAATGGTAATAATATACCCTTATGGGACTGATGGGGTTAAATAGAGCCTTATGGTGGTCTGTATTGACCATCATGAGTTAATGGGTTAATTTAGGCCTTATGGTGGTCTGGATTGACCATCATGAGTTAATGGGTTAATTTAGGCCTTATGGTGGTCTGGATTGACCATCATGAGTTAATGGGTTAATTTAGGCCTTATGGTGGTCTGGATTGACCATCATGAGTTAATGGGTTAATTTAGGCCTTATGGTGGTCTGGATTGACCATCATGAGTTAATGGGGTAATTATAGTTGCCTGGGGTTAATATTTTTAGTGCGAGTCCTTTCAGGACCTTTACGGTCCTTTGAGGACCCGCGAGGCGGGAAATTTAAAATTGAATTGCAGCAGGGTCACGATCGGTGCCGATCGGGGCCCCCCGCTGCAGGGGGTTTATATGGGGACACTTCGGGGGTCCCGATGGGGACCCCCAGCATAGAGGGGGGTTAATTTTAAGTCCCGCGGCCAGGATTGGGTAATAGTGTGCCGCTGCCCCTTTAAGGAGCCGCGGCGGGGAATTTAAAAGTTTGAAATGCAGCGGGGGGCCTGATCTATGCAGATCGGGGACCCCCGCTGCAAGGGGTTAATGTGTGGGGGCTGCGGGGGTTCCTATGGACCCCTGCAGCAAGGTGTTCATGTGAGGACACTTCGGGGGTCCCGACAGGGACCCCCGCATTGAGGGGGGGTTAATTTTAGGTGCCGGGGGGGGTATTCGGAGTACCCCCACGGCAGGGCTAATGTGGGGGACTGCCGCGGAGGTCCCTTTTAGGACCCCCGCAGCAATTGATGAGGAGTGGGAGCCTGCGATATCATCTCGCAGGCTGTCACTCCTCATGTACATTTACGCAGTGTAGATACGTACGGCCCTGCTGCGTAGCTCATACGTTGCTCGCAGCAGGGCTTATTTAATAGCATTGTAAGTTAGAGAAACTTTGCAGTACGTAGGGCTTAAGTAGAAGCCTCTTATTTACGAGGCTGGAATTTAATAGGGCCCATAATCTGGTAACTAAGAATTCTTAATTGATTCTGGAATAGCCCTTTATCGTAAATTAGAGCGTCTCGATAAGTTTTCTAACTTGATAACTTGATTATTTTGCTCTTTAACTTTTTCTTCCATTTTACCATACTGAGTAAGCAGGGACTTGTGATCCAGAGTCAGGTTGTCCAGCTTAAGTTCTAAATCAAGGGTTTTGAGGTTAACATCTCTTATTGCTTTAGCATTGTCCATAATTTGCTGTATAATGTCAGCTAGTAAATTCACTTGAAAATCATGTAAAATGTTCCTCATTTTTAATGGGGTAAGGTTTTCATCATCTTAGATTTCAGAGTCTTTGCTGGACATACTTTCTGAGAGTTTTGAGGTATTATGGGAGAGTTTGTCTGCTTGCAAGGGAAAATCTGCAAAGGAAGGTGACTGAATCTTCTCCTTATGTTTAGGAGAGAAAAATGTGTCCGCTTTGGAGGGTTGACTGACCTCTCTTGTCCTCAGATTTGCCTTTACTCGGCATGGTTGATCTAGGTGACTGCCCTTTTTTGGGGTATAATCCACGACACAAATACGAATACAAGGAGTTTTCTATAGAACACTTTGCTAGGATTCACACTAGCCAATCAAATCAACAGTTCAGGCAATAGTGCCGCTGCAATTGTGAACCCATAGACAGGCTGCAATGTCGCACCACCTCAAGCAGAGAAGAGGGTAATACCTCATAGCAGTACTTAATTACCGTATTGGTCCGAATATAAGCCGCACCCGCATATATGCCGCACCTGTAAAATGCAAGGGAAAAATAAAAAAAAAAGATAGTACTCACATATAAGCCGCACCCTTAAAATTGGAGAGAAAAAGACAAAAGTCAAGTAGATTTAGGGAATAAATAGTGATTTTATTTTAACATATACTGTACCATATACGGTATCCAGTATTTGGAAAACATTATAACTGTAACTCTTTAGGCAGGTTGTCAATATTATGGTAACATCAACAGAAAGTTCAGGAAACATGAAACATAAGGTAACAAGGAAACTTTTTACTATTCACAGTCATCACTGGTGTCACTACTGATTTCGTCACCAGTATTTGCTTCATCACTGTCACTGTTATCTTCATTCTCCTCCCATAGCAAGCTGTCCTCGCCACCATCCAATGCATTGGACACGCAGCATTTTTTGAACCCCCTGATGATGGAGTTAGAAGAAATACTTGACCATGAATTTATAAACCATTGGCACAGGGGTGTCACTGACGACTTCTTAATCTTGCCAGATGGTGTAAGAGCATGATCCCCTTCCCGAAGCCAATCTGAATATTGCTTGCGTAGGTTGTCTTTGAACGGCTTGTTGACAATGACATCAAGCACTTGTAGCTTTGAAGTCATGCCACCAGGTATAACAACAAGGTCTGTCTTCTGTGCAGCAACTTTAGTCTTCACTTCAGGAGTGAGATGACCCTTAAAAGCATCCAAAACCAGCATGGATCTCTTAGTGAGCAGTGCTCCAGGTCGGCAGTTCCAAACTACAGACAACCAGTCGACCATCAGTTCAGTTGTCATCCAGCCTTTTTCCTGGCAATGAATCACTAGGCCATCAGGAATGCTTTCTTTCGGTTCAGAATAACATAGGGGGGTAACTTTCCTCCGTCAGCAGTGACAGCTAACATCGCCGTTATTCTGAGTTTTTCATTGCCAGTTGTTCTTAAAATGACACTTTTTGCCCCTTTCTGGTTTACTATTGTATTGCTTGGCATGTCAAACAATACGGGGGTCTCGTCAGCATTGCCCATCTGGTCTAATGGGTATGAGTGACGCTGCCGCAAATGGATGACATACCGCTGGAAGCTAGTTAGTTTCTCCTCAAAATCTGCCGGCAGTTTCTGTGCCAATGAAGTGCTTCGTCGAAGAGCGAGACCCTTTCTCCGCATAAAACGACGGCACCAACCAATGCTTGCACGAAATTCCCTCTTATTTATTTTTAAGGTCTTTGCAAGTTCTATGGCTTTCAGCTGGATTACTTCACGAGAAATTGACATCCCATCTTTTCTCATATCTTGAATGTAGGAATAAACCCCAGCTTCAAGTTCTGGATATTTGCCTTGTTTTGGTCCAAGGAAAGATTTTCTGGTGGAAACTGAATTTTTCAATTTCTCCTCTGAGGCAACCCAACATCGCACATTGGATTCATCCAAGCCATATTTTTTTCCAGCCTCTATGTTGCTTGTTGTCTTTGCATAATTAACAACTGCAATTTTGAAACTTGCATCATAACTACGCCTCACTCCTTGGCTTGTTGATGCTTTTCTCTCCAAGTGATCAGCCATTGCAAGAAACAGGCTTTCTAACATGTACTGTAACTTCTTTTGCAGGTTACAAGCCTTTCAGGATGCTAGAATCACTAAAATTGGTATTCAATTGCTACAATTTAGTCACATGCGAGCAAATCGACACCCTTAACGCACAAATCGGCATTGATCCCGAATATAAGCCGCACACGCGTAACTCAAAGCCGCACCCTTAACTCGCAAGCTCAAAAATCGGAAAAAAGTTGCGGCTTATATTCGGACCAATACGGTATACAGGGTAACCATGAAAAAACAAAGTAACCAAAAAGGGAGCTGCTTCTCCTTTGATAGGTCTAATAGACCACTGTGTCACTCCAACTCAATGTGAGGAAAAATTGATGGTTCAGAGTTAATTCCAGATTTATAGGAAAGCCAGTGGAAATAAAGTATGCTCAGTAAATGGATTATAGTAATCTTTACTTTTTCCCCTCTCCCCTTTTACTAGAGTCTCTCTGTATGTATATAGCTTGTTACCCCTGCATTGAACGAACTTGTATCTTCATATGTTCATAAATACCTCTCAGGTTGCTGTCCAACCAAAACTCTTGTGCTTGTGTGACACTCCGAGATACGGTTGCCACTGCATCGGGTGCACTAGAACCTCCTTCCCCCACCACTACGAAAGCTCTCAGGTTCCACTCGGATTAGACCTCCGTTATTGTGCCTGAAGCGCCGCAGCCGCCACACATGGTGACAGCACAGCCCGCTTGAGCCCAGGGAGTACAAGGAGGGACCCAGAGCACGCTGAAGCCGACACCCGGACCGCAGCAGAAATCTTCCCGCTCCAAGCACGGCCACGCTTAGGAAGACAGCACAACCAGCTCTCACAGGTGTGGCGTTACCCCCATCGGCCTAGAACCACCTCATGCAGTGTTACACTCCATTTCCGGTCACCAGGTAGGAAAAATGTTTAATTGAGAGGGAAATGCCAGAACACAAAGTCATGCTTTAAAGCATAAAATATTAATATGACAAAGAAATCGTAGGAATTGTGTCCCAGCAGAAGTGTTATGTAGAAGACATAGGGTAATTTTAATATAAAACAGTTTTGTGCATGAATCATGATTCATAGTATTCATTCATATAGAAAGGGGGCAAAGATGGATTGTGATGTGTATATGTATATGTTTATATTTCAGAATTGATAAATACAAAGCAGACCTTTTAAGCTCACTGTGTGTCTTGTATGCATGTTCCACATTATCTTGTGTTTGGAAAAAATCATTGCCACAGACCACATTTTACTCCGAAACATAGTCATGATACCAAAAAACAGAGTCCTCTGATAATTTTCTTATTATTAGAGTATATTTAGACAAAAAAAGGTGGGTCAGCAGCAAAAATATCCAAAATGGCTGCTACTGGCTGGCTGACTGGCAAGAAATATAAACAACACTAGAATATTGCCCGTCAAAAAATGAGGGGAATCAAATTGTAAGTGAGCTAATGCTGTTTGGTGTATGGTAATGAACTAAATAATACATTAATAAAGGAATATTCTTTACCTATTTTGAAGTAATAAATGCAGGAAGCATTATGCTGAAGAGCTGACAATATGTTTACATGTTGCTGCAGCATACAATGTGTGTTTTGAGTGCTGTGGAGCTGCTGTGTAAGTGTGAGCAATGTGTGCAATGTGTAGTGTAAATAGTGTGTGTGAGCCAAATCCATTAGTGTAGCTGTGTACTTCCGCATTCTGTAAGTTAGTGTTGTAAAATGGCGCCTAATGTGTGGTACGCGGCTGTTGGTGATTTAGCGTCCTTGTTCTTGGAGCTCGTTTGGCTTTTTTGAAAAAATCTGTAGGTGTTTGGTGGTGTTTTGCGTGTTTAGGGTCCTGTAGCCTTGTTTTCGTTTTTTTCGGCGGCCATTTTTTCTCTCGCTTAGTTGATTTTCGGGTGTCTAAACTCTTCAATTTGGACTTAAATGGAGGTGTAATTTCACTTGCAGAGGTCCTAAGTGCTCCCTCTTGCTGTGGGTAAGCTTTTTATGTGTTTGTTGTGTGTATTTATCGTGTTTTGAATGTATTGAGGTTCGCGCGGGTCGGCCATTAAAGTCGTAATTTTGCAAGGTTGTAATGTGTTTTTTTAAGTCCTGCGTCTCGTATTTCTGTGTTGTAAGTCCATAAATGTTGCGAGGTCCGCAGTTGCGGGGAAGGGGCACCTTCGCGAGGGCCGCATCGTTAGCAACAACTTTTGACAACTCGCAGTTATGACAACTATATATGTGATAGCTTTTTATAATCGTTTACATAAAGACAATGGGATAATCCATTCCCACCTTTTATAAACATGGTATAACCCACCAACAGCCAATAAAAGATTATTGATATTAGTAGACCAATAAGATATAACACATTTGATAAGCACACATTAAGCATGTCTTGGTACATCAGACTAGATGCGCAAAAAATACTTCCACTTGTTATCTCTGTGCATAGGTCAAGAGCTGGCCTTGTTGAGCTACTGAATACCTATTTTTTTGGCAAAATAATTGTATACTGTCTCTTGAGAACACTTTATTATGAAAAATAGGGACTTGTTTATACAGTGAATATAAAAAGTCTACATACCCCTGTTAAAATGTTAGGTTTCTGTGCTGTAAAAAAAAAGGAGACAAAGATAAATCATTTCAGACCTTTTTCCACCTTTAATGTGACCTATAAACCGTACAACTCAAAGGAAAAAAAACTGAACAATTTTAGGTGGAGGGAAGAAAAAAAAAAAGAAAAATAATGTGGTTGCAGAAGTCTGCACACCCTCTTATAACTGGGGATGTACTGTACGTTTAGAAGAAAAAAACAATGATTTTAAGTACAAACAGAATTAACTATTTTCATACCTCACAGCCTGTAATGGTCTGAGTACTGTTTCAGGGCTAAAGTTCACAAGTGTTACAAAAGTGATGAATGATATATATATATATATATATATATATATATATATATATATATATATATATATATATATATATATATAAATAAATTAAATAATGTAAGTATATTTGTATTTTTTCCACAACACTCCCCACTATGAGAATGAAAATTGTTATTAAAGGATAAATAAAAATATGAAAAGGTGCAAGCTTAATATAAATGTCACGCATATATCTAAACATAAAAAGATAATATTAGGAAGTAGAGGTACTATCTTCAGACTGGCTTTGAAAGAGACTCAAGGCCCCTAACAATTCAGTCAGATGATTTTCCAACAACATGGAAATAAGACATTACATCTCACAGAGTCATTTGCACCTTTTACCTTAAAAACTTCCTAACAAGAACATTGTAAAAGAAAATCTGAATTATTTATAGCAACAATAAAAAAACAATTCATATTAAAATGCAGTAATAGTTGATATATCCATGGAAAATTGGAAAACGTTTTTCAATAATGGAATCCATAACATAAAAGTCCGGATATTAAAATCTGTTGAATAAAAGCTTTATTAGCACTGGGAAATAAAGCCTCTTTCTCTTGGTGCATAACACCTATTTCACATATATTCAATAAAGAGATAGAGAAAACAAAAATAATAAAGTTTTATTTATATTCTTGGGAGACAATGTCGATTAAAAACATTTTAAAAACCAAGGGAATAGGAAATGATTCCTTAAAAACATTTAATATTGAATCGCTTATTTTTTAGCACTTAGGATAAGTAAGTTATTAATCTTTGAGGGATCAGTTCAGATGATCTTATTTCCTCTTATCTTATCTTAGTAAGTGCTTAGTTTATATTAGGTTTAGCTTCCAGACTTCCAAGCATATATCTCTCTTTATCAATATTAGAGATATAATATTTACATCCTGGGGTCCTGACACCTTAAATTTGTTGCAGATATGCACTTTACCTTGTCATTAGGTTATTTACATAGATAACATACTTGGTGTTGTCTTATAGTCAATGTGCCCTTAAAGTACCTATGTCAGTTATAAACTGTGTTTATCTATCTGGTACAGTTCATATAATAATTCCACATTGGAGGTTATTCTAATATAGAAGTTTTATAGGGAAAAAGGTCTTTAGCTAGATTTTCCCCACTTCCATTCCTCTGTGAGACAAGGCCCAATACATAAAGAGAGGAAAGAGAAAAGCAACAAGTATACAAACAAGACCAAATCGACATCAAGGCCCTTCACACTAGGAATAATCCCTAATAAATTGATACCAGAAAACCAATTACAAATAATGAACCTGTCAACGTTTGCACTAAATGATACACATAAGTCTGTCTTAGAGAAGGGTCTTTCATTTGTTCCCTCATCTAGAGTGGATCTTTTTACCAATATAAAAGACCTGAACCTAGAAAATTGGCCCTTTATAAATTTTACAAGATGAAACATATGAAGGAATACGTGGATTTAAATATTGATAGAGAAGATCAAGATATATTTATGGATATGATGGCATTAATAGAAGAAAATGAAAATGAGAATGGAACTATAACAGAACAGGGGGCACCAACAATATGGAAAAAATAGCAAATTCACTTCCCAAATTAATGACTACCCAAACATAAGTGTATGTGTACAACAGGTAACCAAAGAACTCGAAAAACTATATACACAGAAACAAAGATCAACTTATAATTTAAGTATGAAGGAAAATAGGGCTTTAAAGGAACTCCAAGACTGTAAAACTATACAAATAAAAACAGCAGACAAATGAGGGATTATTGTGATAATGACTAATGAGGATTACCAAAAAATGTGTGAAAGGATCTTAAAAGACAAATCAATTTATGAAATATTTAGAGGAGATCCTACCTGCACTTATAAAGAAGAACTCAAACTAATCCTTGATAAAGCTCTGATGGAAGGAATAATAAACAACAATACATATGACTATTTGTTACCAAAGAATCCAACCATCCCCACATTTTATGCACTTCCAAAAGTGCATAAAAGGGTATCTCCTATGCCTGGCAGACCAATTGTATCAGGGAACAATAATCTGTCTGAAAACATTAGTAAGTTCCTGGACTATCATCTTAGAAATTTAGTTACAGGCCTTCCCTCATATATTAAGATACTACAGATATACTAAGACAACTAGAAGACATAGTAGTACCTGCTGAAACATGGCTTGTAAGTATAGATGTAGAAGCCCTATATAGTTCCATACCCCATATACAGGGTATTGAGGCTGTGGATTTTTTTCTAAGAACGAAAGGAACGAAAGTTAAACAATTTAATGAATTCCTATTAACCCTATTAGAATTCATACTAACCAAAAATTACTTCATCTTTACTGATAAATGGATACACCAAATTAAGGACACAGCAATGGGGACATCATGTGTCCCTAATTATGCAAATCTCTTCTTAGGGTGGTGGGAAGAGAGATGTGTTTTTGAAGATTCTATGAATGATATTACGGATAACATATTAATGTGGAGACGGTTCATAGATGATATTATCATCTTTTGGACTGGAACCAAAGGAGAACTCTCCCTCTTCATAGACACTCTCAACAAGAACACCCTGGGACTAAAATTTACATATGAAATGAACCAAACTGAATTGGCCTTTCTGGACCTAAAAATAATAAAAGATGAAATGGGAAATATTTGTACCACAACATACAGAAAAGAAACAGCGTCTAACAGTTTACTAGAGTGGTCAAGTCACCATTATGGACCACAAAAAAGAGGTATACCGAAAGTATTTGATACTAAATATTCCTATAAGATAGAAAAATAAGATAGAAAAATAAATTAAGTTCGTCATCCCATATCTATATATGCCCCTCTCACTTGATGAGAGTTAAAGGGTAACCATAACAACTATTGCACTACAAATAGGAGGCCCCGTCGAGGCCTTCCCCTTCCCTTTGAAAAAGTCACGCCCACGTGACGATATGTGCGTCAGGGTTGCGTCTGACGTCAGATGCTAATACTGTGAATAGGCAGTGCTTCCAGCACAGCTCCGTAATTTAGGAGGTTACAGTCACCTTTTTTGTGCCCTAAATCTAGTACACAGGAGAGCCTGGTACTATATAGGAGGATCCTGCTAAGTGGCAAACGCATTCAATGAATTCAAAATCATCAGATTATAAACAAGTGATATAAATGCGATACCCGGAAATGGGGGTCACAAGAAACGCCACATACATAACAGAGGAATGGAAGTAGGGAGAATCTAGCTAAAGACCTTTTTCCCTATAAAACTTCTATATTAGAATAACCTCCAATGTGGAATTATTATATGAACTGTACCAGATAGATAAACACAGTTTAAATAACTGACATAGGTACTTTAAGGTCACATTGACTATAAGACAACACCAAGTATGTTATCTATGTAAATAACCTAATTACAAGGTAAAGTGCATATCTGCAACAAATGTAAGGTGTCAGGACCCCAGGTTGTAAATATAATATCTCTAATATTGATAAAGAGAGATATATGCTTGGAAGTCTGGAAGCTAAACCTAATATAAACTAAGCACATACTAAGATAAGATAAGAGGAAATAAGATCATCTGAACTGATCCCTCAAAGATTAATAACTTACTTATCCTAAGTGCTAAACAATAAGGCATTCAATATTAAATGTTTTTAAGGAATCATTTCCTATTCCCTTGGTTTTTAAAGAGTTTTTAATCGACGTTGTCTCCTAAGAATATAAATAAAACTTTATTATTTTTGTTTTCTGTAGCTCTTTATTGAATATATGAATAAAAGCTTTACATTAAATCCACAAAAATAAATGAGCATCTGTTTGACGAAATCCATATAACAAGGAAAGAGTCCAATGGGGTGGATGAAAACATCCACATTCGCTGTTATATGTTACCAAGAGATAGTCCAGATTGCAATAGATATAAAAGTCCAGATATGTAAAACACAATGGTTAATGCAGACAAAAATAGCCTCACTTAATTTTTTAACTGATTACCAATAACTAGGCCATAGAACCAATTTCCCTTTATACTTATTGTCTTATGAGGCATTTAGATGATAGATGTAATTTAATAACCAATAAAACTGATATTATTAATAACCCAAAGTGTATGCATGATAAAGTTTTCTTTCCATAATTACTATTCCTTATCAGATGTTAGTACATACTAGATCCTAGCATGTTGATAGAACAATGTGCAAAAATGTTAGAATCCAAAAAACAGTAAAATGGAAGACAGGTATAGGAAAAAGTAGAAAAGTAAACATGAAAACACAAAGAAAACATATGCCCAGACAAACTTTATACAGGTCCAGTCTTACATATCACACTTAGCCAGGGCCCTCTTTGTCCATATGGTAAACAGGCGGGTCAGTTGCTTCTGGATGGTGAGATTCATTGGCCAAAGCAATAGGCCATCAGGTGCAGATATATTCAGGCACAGGACAAGTAGTATGTGATTTTCTCACAGATCTTTACATCTTTTCTCTTTGCCAGCAGATATATGTATTAGCGTATGGTCATGTCAATGAACAAGAGTTTGACCTTTCCCTTTTTCTTGGGTGCAGGCAACATTTTTGTCTGGGCTTTATCTGAATCAGCAAACTCTGTATCTGTTTCTTCATCTGTTATTATCTGTTGTCATCAGGATAGGCCCTTTGAAAAGACTTTCTCTTATCATATATCAGAGCATGCTTGTCTTTTCTTTGCATTTTCAGGCACGCATTCACTGTCATCTTCCTCTGGGGTAGGCAAGTGTGACAAAAATCCAAACATACAAGATCTATTATACAAGAAACTTCCATAAATTTTCATTTTTTCATCCGCCATTTTTTTTGTCGCTTAGTCGATTTTCAAGTGCCGAAACTGCTTAAATGCGACTTAAATTGGTGTGCAACATCACTCCCAGACGTCCTGGCTGTCCCCAATGCTGTGTATGATGTTTGTTTATCTTGTATTTTGTTGTTGTTGTGCTTTTCGTGTTTTTCGATGTTTGCGGTTCAGCCGTAAACTTAATATTTTTGCGACCTCGTATTATTTTTTGTAAGTCCCGTGGGTTGTAATTGTTGTCTGTAAAATGTGTATGTCCTTGGCTGTGTTTTGCGCTCCTCGGGGTCGTGTAGCCTTGTTTTAACTTTTTTCTGCCGCCATTTTTTCTCACTTGGCATATTTTCAAGAGCCAAAACTCCTTAAATTCGACTTTAGTTCACGTGCATCCACACTCCCAAACATCCTGGCTATCCCCCGTGCTGTGTGTGCAGTTTTTTTAATGTTTTGTTTTTATTTTTCAGTGTTTTTGTTGTTTTTGGATAAGTCCCACTGGTAGTATTTTTTTTTCAAAGTCCTGCGGCTCTTTTTTTTTTTTCAAAGTCCTCTTTTCTGGGTACTTTTTTACAGAGATAGAGGCGCCGTAGAGTCTCCAGCTCCGCAAATGTGAACACTTGCTTGCAAAGCGGGACGACAAATTGCAGCTTGACAATTATATTTTGTGATAATTAGAGTGGATCTACTCTTATTTGTATACTAGAGATTTGCCCGTCAAAAATGATTTACAGTTTTATGGCTGGTTATGCTGTTTGCCACACAATGTGAGGCTCTGTTCCCTTTGAGCACCTTCAGCACTCATCATGAGACCCATAAACTATGAGGGCGAAGAGGCTCGCAATGAGCGCTTTCATGCAACCCACCACGATGCACTGAGCGCCTTCGGTGCTTTTCGCTAAGTCCCGCATGCCTGGCATTGTTCGGCTCAGTGTTACTGGCTACGGTTAAGTGTTACTAGCTTCTATCTCCGGAAAAATGGCAAATAGGGCTCAAAATAGCTTGCAACCTCAATCACAGGCTCCCTGGCTGTACCCTGAGTTGTGTGTGAGGTTTTTCATTTATTTTGTACATTATGTTTGGGTTTTTGGTGGTCTTTCGAGTTATAGGCTTTGGCTAAGTGTTACTGGCCTAGGTTAAGTTTCATTGGCTTTGTTTAAGTGTGACTGGCTTAGGTTAAGTGTTACTGGCTTCTGTAAAGTGGTACTGGCTTAAGCTATGAGCGTCTTCAATCTCTTTCCATCCTTCATCGGTGGAGCGTAATGGGGCAAATGACATCTCTGATGGGACAGAGGTCCCTTAGAGGGACCCTGAAAAGGTGCTCATCTTGAGTCCGTCTTCAATCTAAGTCCTACCTAAGTCCTCCAAGCCTATGGAGCTCATTACAGCCTAAAAGTACTACTGACCACACGATGAGCGCCTTTGGCACTCTCCTTATCACTCTCTCCCTCTGTCTCTTCACATTTTTGGTTTGGCTCTGCCTAAGCAGCAAGTCAAAAAAGACGGTATAATATTACATGTGTCTCTTCCCCCCCTCCCTCCCCTATGTATCTTTCCCACCACCTCCCTCCCCTGTTGCACTTCCCCCCTCTCACTCCCCTGTGTCTCTTTCCCGCCCTCTCCATCACCTGTTTCTCTTCCCACTCCCTCCACATGGGTTTTTGTGTTTTAATTTTACTTTTGTTTAAATGTCTGTTCCTCTTGGTCCATAGTAAAACTGGAATAAAGGTTTGATTTAGTACCAGAGGCTCTACTTTTCCCAGCTATCGTTACAACCGGTCATAATGTAAATTTCATAATATTATTAATGTTGCCAGAACACTCTTATTGTAACTTGCTATAGATTATCTTTGGTATAGATTGTGGATATACCAGGTTTGTAGTTTTTAATTTTATTCAACTCCAGTAATACACCTACTCAGATTTTACTCAAGCCTATTAACTATAGTAATACACATACTCTGCTAACTTCAAAATAGAGTATCGGGTTCAATGTCAGGGTATAATGACATGAGATAAACTGTTTTATTTGTATTCACTCTCTCCTCACTCATCAGCTCTCACTTAGAGTACCCTCTTTAAATGGCATTCTTCTCACCTATCTCGCCCTTTTTAAATCCATTCTAAACTCAGCTGTAAGACTCATCTTCCTCACCACTACTACCCTTTATATGCTGCTCCTCTACAAATACCTACAAATGCCCCCCGCACCCAGCTCTCCTGCAGAATCAACTTCAGACTGCTAGTTTTCACCTACAAGGGTTTCTATGACACTGCACTCTATTTCCCACTCCCCACCGATACCATACACACATCTTTGCTTGATCTCTCCTCTCCTGCAGCTCATCCTTTGTTTGCAACTCTCTTACTAGACTCTCTCTAGACCTCCAAACATTTAAAAACATTCTAGAAATGCATATCCCCATCATACTAACAAATCCCATACTAGGCAATTTACCTTTCCGTACTATAATACCACAGCATTACCACCCATCTTATTACTATTGTTTCACAGTCCATCATATAACACATTGCTTCCATATTAAATGTATACTATGTAGAGATGTCGAGAATAGTTCGCCGGCGGACTGTTCCCGGCGAACATAGCATGTTCGCGTTCGCAGCGAACTGCGAACATATGCGATATTCGACCCGCCCCCTATACTTTATCATTGAGCAAACTTTGACCCTGCAACTCACAGTCAGCAGACACATTCCAGCCAATCAGCATCATACCCTGCCTTCCAGACCCTTCTAAATCATGGACAGCAGCCATTTTGGAATCATAACTAACTTGCAGTCTTACTGAGAGGAGGCTTAGTGTAGGTGATACTGCATCAATAGGGAAAACCATAGCTAGGCTGCTGTACACAGGGTGCAATACAGTCCTGAAGGACTATCTTGATCTCTGCTGCAAGGACACCCCTGTGTCTCTTCCCCCCATCATCCTCCTCTCACCTTAGCACCCAACCCTAACACCCCTCACACTTATCCATAACACCCATCAACCTAACACCTAACCCTAACACCCCTCACACTTATCCCTAAGACCTAACACCCCTCACACTTATTCCTAACATGCCTCACCCTAACACCACTCACACTTATCCCTAACACCCCTTACCCTAACCCTAACACCCCTCACACTTATCTCAAACACCTAACACTAACATCCCTCTCCCTAACACCTAACCCTAACACCCCTCACACTTATCCCTAACACCCCTCACCCTAACCCTAACACCCCTCACACTTATCCATAACACCTAACCCTAACATCTCTCACCCTAACACTTAACCCTAACACCCCTTACGCTTATCCCTAACACCCCTCACCCTAACACCTAACACCCCTCACCCTAACCCTAACACCCCTCACACTTATCCATAACACCCCTTACACTAACACCCCTCACACTTATCCCTAACACCCCTCACCCTAACACCTAACCCTAATACCCCCTTACACTTATCCCTAACAGCCCTTACCCTAACACCTAACCCTAACATCCCTTACCCTAACACCCATCACACTTTATCCCTAACACCCCTTACCCTAACCCTAACACCCCTCACACTTATCCATAACACCCATCAACCTAACACCTAACCCTTACATTCTCACACTTATCCCTAAGACCTAACACCCCTCACACTTATTCCTAACATGCCTCACCCTAACACCCCTTACACTTATCCCTAACACCCCTCACCCTAACACCCCTCACACTTAGCCCTAACACCCCTCACCCTAACACCTAACCCCCTCACCCTTATCCCTAACACCCCTTACCTTAACACCCCTCACACTTATCCCTGTGTCTCTTTCGACCTCCCTCATCAGGGGAGGATGATGAGGGAGGGGGTAAAGAGATACAGGGGAGGATGGTGAGGGAGGGGGTAAAGAGATACAGGGGAGGGTGATGAAGGGGGGAAAGTGACACAGGGGAAGATGATGAGGGAGGGGGAAAAGAGACACAGGGGAGGATGATGAGGGAGGGGGGAAAGAGACACAGGGGAGGATGATGATGGAGGGGGAAGAGACACAGGGGAGGATGATGAGGGAGGGGGTAAAGAGATACAGGGGAGGATGATGAGGGAGGTGGGAGGATGATGAAGGAGGGGGGATGAGACACAGGGGAGGGTGATGAGGAAGGGCGGAAAGAGACACAGGGGAGGATGATGAGGGAGGGGGTAAAGAGATACAGGGGAGGATGATGTTGGAGGGGGATGTTAGGTTATTTATGCCCTTTATGGATTAAAACCAGACTCTGCATCAACTATGTAATTTTCCATGGGAGTTTTGCCATGGATCCCCCTCCGGCATGCCACAGTCCAGGTGTTAGTCCCCTTAAAACAACTTTTCCATCACTATTGTGGCCAGAAAGAGTCCCTGTGGGTTTTAAAATCCGCCTGCCCATTGAAGTCTATGGCGGTTCGCCGGGTTCGCTGGTTCGCGAACATTTGCGGCGGTTCGCGTTCGCGATTCGCGAACCGAAAATTTTATATTTGCGACATCACTAATCCTATGTCCTCTGTGCATTTAATATGGGAGCATATCCCATCCACATATAAACCTCCTTACTGTTCCAATTTAACCTTGTGACCCTTCCTTGCCCCATTTACTCTAAATTGTGAGATTGTCAGAAGAGGGCACTCATATTATTATTATTATTATTATTATCATCGTTTTTTTGTAATGCGCCAACATATTCCGTACCGCTATACATAAGTTAAGTTATAGACTTCCATACAGGATGTCTGACCTCTAAATGTAATTATAAATATCCCCAAGTGTATATCGTTGTCTAAAATGTTGTAACAGTGTTGGCAAAAAAAGTTTTTATACAGATAACTATTGGGAAATCCTATCTGCCAATTGAACAGTTGACCACAACATCAAATGATAGCACTCACAGCTGGAAATAATGGCCCATTATCAATCCTGATAGTACAAGATGGGCTATTCACTTGTGTGACCCAAGTAGAACCACCCATATATTATGACTCACACATGGAATTTCAGAAATTTCATCTACAGGCTTTAAAATATGTAAACTTCAATATTAATTTTTAAATATCATTTATATGTACAATATTAAAAAAATATTTACAACATGTTACTTCCATCAATCAAAATTTACAGCAAATAAATGCTCTTAGGATAAGGTGTCCATATACTCGTAGAGTTTACGAATGAGGTCATCGGTTGTCTTGTTGGGGTCTACTTGAAGCTCTTCCTCAGGTATTCCTTCTAAGAACTTATTCATCAGAGTATAAAGGTCATCCTCTTTGGGCAACACAGGTTCTGATGTTCTGATTATTGTGTGGCACTGCGCTATAGCCTCTTTGGAAGTGGGACTGACAAGCTCAACACTAAAAGGAAACAGGTGAAAATAATAGTAAAATGATCATGGCATTAAATAATTATATATAGGAGTGTAAGTGTGTATGCAGGTTTTTGTAGCTAAAGTTGCTGCACTGTCCACTAGAAGAATACATGTCTTGTGAAATAACAGCACAAAAACAGTTTGAGATGCTTAGTTTGAGGTATATTTTGCATAAACCAGAACTTTCCTATTATGGAAATATAGACATCTCAAGCCACTTCAGCTACAATAATTAAACAAGCAGTTTGGAGTGTCAGCGTCTCTTTAAATTATGACATTAAATTGATGACATTAAAGCTGATTTTGCCATTTACCTTTCTTTCAAGCGCTTTGGTGCAAGAACCTGTATAGGAGAGAGAGATAAGAGTGAGGCCAGATGTAACCGCTGCAGTTGTAACTCTACACCTTATGAAGCCAGGATGTGCCTAGTGCATAGAATCCAAAGCATGTAATGATGGTGACTGTTGATAGTCATATGCAAGACGAATTAGATGTAGTAAGCAATGAAGTGCTGGCAATCTCTTGGATAAAGTATATGTTCCTATGTTATTGGATGGGAATATATACTAAGATTTGACAGCTCCAAAAGTCATCCAACATTTCTCCACTTTGCATGGTAGGTATTCTGTCGCTTAGGTACACCGACATAAGAGCAGGTATATTCGTAAAGCATTTCTGCACAAGTGGATACAACTAAAATGTTTAGACTTGTTACAAACATTTGAAGTTTTCTACAGTAGTTCTTTATATTATATATTATGCCAAAATAAAGAAGAACATGTGGGATATCTACTTACAGAAGATGTATCATTAGAAATGTGCACATTCACTGAGGAAGATACTGCAGAAACGAGAGGTCTCATGTCAGCCACTGCCTGGGGCTCTTGTGATTTGCGTTTAAATGCATTTTTGGTGGGGGTGCTGTTATTCACTGCACCTGGCTCCATGTTTCCTGTAACTGGAGACCACAAGTTATTTGCTTGTCCTATATATCACCCAAATCATTTTTTATTTTCCCTCTGTGTTCTATTTTTATGGATTGTTCAACATTCTCACAGATCATCACTTACAAGATATCCCAGAATAATGTCCTGCACAAACCTTTCATTGTCTTCTTTTGTGTGTACACCGTGGATCCTTCAGTTCTTTTTGAGGCTCTTGCTTCTTGGACCTCCAGGTAGACTGCATGGTTATCTTTCATGTCAGACTCTGCCTTCATGACAATTTGTACTGTCGTTGTCACCCTCTCCTGCTTCTTCTCTGGTAAAAACGTATGAGGTACTGAGACTGGAGGGACAGCAGGCAGCTTGAAACAATCCTGCAGCATGAAATAGTACACAAAAACTTTATCTATGCAAAAATAGAAAATAAAGGAATCAGGGTACCTGCAAAATATGGCTCATTGAAGGAAAAAAGCTGAATTTCCAAATGTAATATTCACCTTTGAAAAACTAAATCTGATAATCTTCAATGTTTTAAAAGGCCAAAAAGGATTTAACGTGTTAGCAACAATATACAGTCTCAGGCAGCTCCATCACTGTCATCCCATATCTGTATTGTCAAATAGTAGTGAACATTTGAAATATTAGCTAGCTCATTAAATGCAATTTGTATAATGCTAACTAAATTGGTTTCGTTTCACTATGCCAGTCACGTATAACCGACAAGACACATAAATACTGGAGCTCTTTACAATTGCCTATTATATGTATTTTCTTAATAACAGTTTTATCTTTTTAAGTTTTCTAAAAGCATTTTCCACAAAGTATATAAATATGGGACTATAATGGTCTTTTACAACTGTTTGTTCTCACCTGGGAAGAGGTCCTGATGCTGACTTGAGAATTGGGTGAGTTTTGTTCTGTTGGTGCTTTATCTGGTTTGGTCTCAGATTTAACTTCAAAAACATAATATATTGGAGATCTGGTCAGTCAGATTCACAAACAATCTAAAATGTGATTACACGTACAAATAGTCATATTGTGTATGGTACTTCAATGATAAATGGAGCAGGGATAATGTAAAAGTCATGTAGTAAAATAATTGGCGGCTCACCACACTAATCTGAAGATGACATAAATGTATTACCTCTCGGTTTGGAGTTTAGAACGACTCTCTTGTGGTCGATTGGAACTTGGGGCTGGGTCATAGTCTCCTCATTTTGGGTTTTCGTGGCCTGTTTTTGTCTAAGAGCTTTTTCCTGACGGATTTCTTCTAAAGTTTTTATATGCACTTTATCCAAGGGCTTTGCATAGTATTTTGCCTTATACATGGTGATATTTGGATATGTGGCTTGCTGGACTCAGCTTCCAGTCTCACATTCAATCTCCTGCAAATGTGAGACTCTGGTGTATATTTACTATTTAATTGCAATTAAGTGAATATTGCTGAAGATTCCTACATGGAGATGTTAGAGCTCTGATAACTGTTTCTGCTCTACTCTACTCTACTCTGCTCTGCACTGTACTGTACAGACCTCTTCAAATCAGCAAACAATATGAAACTAAATGGCAACAGGCAGAGGGTTCTCTTATCACTATGACATCCTGCAGTGACATCATAATGCACACCTGTCAGTATAGCACTTATGATAAGTCTGATTAACAATAAGAACACTGAGGTGTAGATTCTATTCTTTATGATGTGTTGTCTACATAGTCAGATATTGCTAGTTTAATAAATGCCAGTGGGCATTTCTTTCACTTTCTAGTGCCTGTTTTTCTGTTAGAAAAACTGTATTTTGATCCTTTATCAACGATAGGAAAAAAGTTTAATTGAGAGGGAAATGCCAGAACACAAAGTCATGCTTTAAAGCATAAAATATTAATATGACAAAGAGATCATAGGTACTTGGAATTGTGTCCCAGCAGAAGTGTTATGTAGAAGACAAAGGGTAATTTTAATGCAAAACAGTTTTGTGCATAAATCATGATTCATAGCATTAATTCATATACTGTAGAAACCGGGCAAAGATGGCGTGTGATGTGTATCTGTATATGTTTATATTTTAGAACTTGATAAATACAAAGCAGACCTTTTAAGCTCACTGTGTGTCTTGTATGCATGTTCCACATTATTTTGTGTTTGGGAATAATCATACCCACAGACCACATTCTACTCAGAAACCCAGTCATGATACCAAAAAACAGAGTCCTCGGATCATTTTCTTATTATTAGAGTTTATTTAGACAAAAAGGTGTGTCAGCAGCAAAAATATCCCAAATGGCTGCTACTGGCTGGCTGACTGGCCAGAAATATAAACAACATAGCTTTTTATAATCATTTACATTAAGACAATGGGATAATCCATTCCCACTAGTGATGTCGCAAACATCAAATTTTCGGTTTGCGGACCGCGGACGCAAATTCCATCAAATGTTCGCGAACGGACGAACATCGGCGAACCGCCATAGACTTCAATGGGCAGGCGAATTTCAAAACCCACAGGGACTCTTTCTGGCCACAATATTGATGGGAAAGTTGTTTCAAGGGGACTAACACCTGGACTGTGGCATGCTGGAGGGGGATCCATGGCAAAACTCCCACGGAAAATTACATAGTTGATGCAGAGTCTGGTTTTAAGCCATAAAGGGCATAAATCACCTAACATTCCTAAATTGTTTGGAATAACATGCTTTAAAACATCAGGTATGATGTTGTATTGATCAGGTAGTGTAAGGGTTACACCCGCTTCACAGTAACAGACCAATCTCCGATTAAGTGCACGGCAAACAACCGCAAACAGTCCCTTTGCACAACCGCAAACTTCCCATTTGCACATGGTTGGATACCAAGCTAGCCATGTCCCGTTCCTTGTCCTCACTGATGTCATTGAAGGTCTCTTCCTCCACCCAGCCACCAAGGGTCCCCGAAAGGTGACAACAAGCCCCCTGGGACGCCTGCTGTGTTAGGTCTTCCACCTCCTCAAAGCCACCTTCCTCCTCTGACTCCTCTTCTTCAGACTCCTCTTTCTGCGTTGCCTCGGTCTGCATTATTATAAGGTGTGTACTGTTAAGTAGTACTATTCCTATCGGTTTAATCCATGTTACGTCCACTATTAGGGGACGTGTATATGGCATGGATTTTTGGAAAAGGGAGATGGAAAAAGATGCTTGGTCGGTCCTCCCACTTCAAATTTGGGGCACTGCGCGTGCAATCTAAGGTGCCACCAGATAGGAGTGGTGTATTAAGTTGTACTAGTCATTCCTATCAGTTTAATACCTGTTACGTCACCTATCAGGGGACGTGTATATGGCATGGATTTTTGGAACAGGGAGATGGAAAAAGATGCTTGGTCGGTCCTCCCACTTCAAATTTGGGGCACTGCGCGTGCAATCTAAGGTGCCACCAGATAGGAGTGGTGTATTAAGTTGTACTATTCATTCCTATCAGTGTAATGTTACGTCACCTATCTTTCGTCCCAATATCACATATGTCTTCAACCGGCCTGTGTGTATTTAGAGAACCACACTTTAAGGCCCTTTACCTGGGACAAGGTGGCATGGCTATCAGAATTGCCTCAGAGCCTTAAAAACTCACCAAACCCCCTAATCAGACACTCACTATCATAATGGAAATGGGCCAAGAAACACACGGATTTGTTCCCTGGATCCACCCAAATGACCCCAATTCTTGACCACTCTCAGGCCCCCGAAAAACATGAGCACAACATCACAACACTGGTGGTGGTCACTGAAACTAGATAGACTGGGAGACTGGTTAGTAAAGGGCCAGATGCTCACCTATGAGGAACTGAGGGACAAGCATGAGCTACCGCTGTCAGAACATTACAATTACTGTAGGCTGAGGCATTTCACACACTCCCTGACCCAGAAACAGGGGTCACCGGTCTTAAATTGGTTCTCCAAAATTTGTAAAGATAAACCTTATAAAACATTTGTTACTGGTTGAAGCGACACTGGGGGAAGGATCGGAGTGGGGGAGCCCTGGAGACCCTTCAGAAGCAACCGGCGGCAAAATCATCCCAGGAAAGGAGAGGTCGCTTACTGAAGCCTGCCCTAGGGTAACCCAAGGGTGATTGCCCAGGTTAGATATTGAAAATAATAAGCTAATACTGCTGGAGGGATGATAGCTAATAGGACTTTGGTATTTCCTGCAGATATACTCTTTACTATTGTCTGTTTTACAATTTTTTAGGTATCTCTTAAATTGCAATCACAGTAAAAAATAAGAAAAATTATTAACCTAAAAAGTACAAATAAGAAGGAATAGCCAGCTAGCTTTCACAAAATGTTTTTATTGTAAATATGTATTTTTGCACAACTGTTATGCAAGACTGTTCAAAAATGCTTTATTTTTAATTTCATGCTGTACGCCTTCTAAAATAAAATAATTTAAATGCAAAAATTAGGTATTGTTGCAGCGACCAGAAAAATTGATGTTAGTTTGCCAGGCAGAAAGTGCCCTAAAACATTGCGTCTTGAACCCTAGTTGGTGGCGGATAAGTCACGCAAGTCATCCGGCGTTCAGGGATAAAATACAGCAGCATGTGGACCATTATTAGCTCAAGGCAGCTCATTTATCAGGCCTTTTTGAATAGAATGTATCGCCCACTGTCAGTCCCTTTGGGATCCATCCCTCTTTCATCTTAATAAAGGTGAGGTTATCTAGACTTTTTTGACCTAGGCGACTTCTCTTATCAGTGACAAAACCTCCTGCTGCACTGAAGGTCCTTTCTGACAGGACACTTGAAGCGGGGCAGGACAGAAGTTCTATGGCAAATTGCGATAGCTCAGGCCACAGGGCAAGCGTGCACACCCAGTAGTCAAGGGGTTCATCGCTCCTCATAGTGTCGATATCTGTAGTTATGGCAAGGTAGTCTGTTACCTGACGGTCGAGTCGTTCTCTGAGGGTGGACCCCGAAGGGCTGTGGCAATGCATAGGACTTAAAAAGCAACACGTCTGTAAAGCATCCTCTCCTTGCAGGCGTGGTCGTGGGAGGAGGAGGATTATGTTCACCTCTTCCGCTGTTAGATTGCCGTTGTGCTGTGACATCACCCTTAAACGCTGTGTAAAGCATACTTTTTAATTTATTTTGGAAGTGCTGCATCCTTTCCGACTTGTGGTAATTCTGTAACATTTCAGGTACTTTCTGCTTATACCGGGGGTCTAGTAGCGTGGACACCCAGTACAGGTCGTTCTCTTTCATCCTTTTTATACGAGGGTCCCTCAACAGGCACGACAGCATGAAAGACCCCATTTGCACAAGGTTGGATGCCGAGCTGGTAATGTCCCGTTCCTCGTCCTCAGTGATCTCACTGAAGGTATGTTCTTCCCCCCAGCCACGTACAACACCACGGGTACCAGATAGGTGACAACGAGCACCCTGGGATGCCTGTTGTGGTTGGTCTTCCTCCTCCTCCTCAAAGCCACATTCCTCCTCTGACTCCCCTTCCTCACAATCCTCTTCCAGCGTTGCCGCAGGTCCAGCAAGCGATGCTAATAAGACTGTTTCTGGTGTTGATGGTGACCACAACTCTTCCTCTTCCTCTTCAAGCTCATCTACAGCCTGATCCAGCACTCTTCGCAGGGCACGCTCTAGGAAGAAAACAAATGATATGATGTCACTGATGGTGCCCTGGGTGCGACTGACCAGGTTTTTCACCTCCTCAAAAGGACGCATAAGCCTACAGGCATTGCGCATGAGCGTCCAGAGGCTGTCCTAGCACCCCGGTCATACAAATACTCGTTAACGGCCTTTTCTTGTTGGAGCAGGCGGTCGAACATTAGGAGTGTTGAATTCCAATGTGTCGGGCTGTCTAAAATCAAGCGCCTCGCTGGCATGTTGTTTCGATGCTGGATATTTGTAAAATGCGCCAGGCCGTGTAGGAACGCCTGAAATGGGCACACACCTTCCTGGCCTGCTTCAGGACGTCCTGTAAGCCTGGGTGCTTATGCACAAAGCGTTGTACAATCAGATTACACCCATGTGCCATGCACGGCACATGTGTCAACTTGCCCAAATTCAATGCCGCCAGCAAATTTCTTCCGTTGTCACAAACCACTTTGCCGATCTCCAGTTGGTGCGGAGTCAGCCACTGATCCACCTGTGCGTTCAGGTCGGACAGGAGTGCTGGTCCGGTGTGACTCTCTGCTTTCAGGGAAGTCAACCCCAAGACGGCGTGACACTGCCGTATCCGGGATGTGGAATAGTACCTGTGAAGCTGGGGGGGTGCCGTTGATGTGGAGCAAGACATAGCAGCAACAGAAGAGGACTTAGGCGAGGAAGTTATGGAAGAGGATGGAGTAGGAGGAGTAGAGGAGGTGGCAGCAGGCCTGCCTGCAAGTCGTGTCGGTGTCACCAACTCCTCTGCAGAGCCACGTATTCCATGCTTGGCAGCCGTCACCAGGTTTATCCAATGTGCAGTGTAGGTGATATACCTGCCCTGACCATGCTTTGCAGACCAGGTATCCGTGGTCAGATGGACCCTTGCCCCAACACTGTGTGCCAGAGATGCCATTACTTCCTTTTGCACAATCGAGTACAGGTTAGGGATTGCCTTTTGTGCAAAGAAATTTCGGCCGGGTACCTTCCACTGCGGTGTCCCAATAGCTACAAATTTTTTGAACGCCTCAGACTCCACCAGCTTGTATGGTAAAAGCTGGCGGTCTAAGAGTTCAGACAAGCCAGCTGTCAGTTGCCGGGCAAGGGGGTGAATTTGTGACATTGGCTTCTTACGCTCAAACATGTCCTTGACAGACACCTAACTGTGGGCAGATGAGCAGGGACTGCTCAGGGCGAGACACGGAGTGGCGGATGGTTGAGAGGGGGCAAGCAGGGCAGCAGTGGTTGACGTGGCTGAAGATGCTGGACCAGGAGGAGGATGGCGGCTTTTACTTTGTGTGCTGCTTGTACTCATGTGTTGATCCCATAGGCGTTTGTGATGTGACATCATGTGCCTTCGCAAAGAAGTTGTACCTAGGTGGGTGTTGGACTTCCCACGACTCAGTTTCTTTTCGCACAGGTTGCAAATGGCATCGCTGTTGTCACAGGCAGACACACAAAAAAATTGCCACACTGCTGAGCTCTGCAATGACGGCATTCTGGTGGTGGCAACAGCATGCGTTGACTGGCGTGTTGTCTGGCTGACCCCAGGTGCCGATGCATGCTGTCTGACTGTGCCACTAGCTACTTTCGACGACCTCCCGATGCTTCCAACTTGTCTCCTCCTCCTCTGTCTCCCCATCTGAACTTTCCTCCTGTTCTTCTTCTCTTATAGCGGGCACCCACGTGACATCCATGGACGCATCGTCATCATCAACCGCTTCACTTGTATCTGACAACTCAACAAAGGAAGCAGCATTGGGTGCAACATCATCATCATCATCAGACCGTACGTCCATGTGTGTAATGCTGCCTGACTGGGACATATCCCTGTTATCTACATCCTCTGGCACTAATGTTTGTGCATCACTCATTTCTTCCAACAGATGTGTAAATAACTCTGCTGACGGATCAAGTGAAGCGGCTGTGGTGCTATAGTGTTGGTGGTGGCGGCAGGCGGGCGAGTGGTAACTGGAGAGGTGCCCTAAGCTAAGCTGGAGGATGGTTCGTCTAGGTTCCGAGTTGAAGCTGTAGAAGATTGGGTGTCCTGTGTTAGCCAGTCAACCATGTCCTCAGAACTTTTCAAGTTCAGGGTACGTTGCCTCTGAAAACTGGTAATTATTCTAGGGCCAAAGGGAATCACAGCACCACGACCACGACGGCCCCTGCGGGGTGGCCTGCCTCTGCCTGTCTTTTTTTTTCCGATTAGTGGTACTATGCGTGCAAGCTACTGTGACACCAGATATGAGTGTCACTGTGCACTGGCAACAGTTGGCAGAGTAGATGCAATAGGCTTCACACACACGCCTGTAGGCAGGCAACTGATATTCAATCGATTACAGTCAAAAAAGGGTTCTTTTATTTCACTGTACACTAGGTTGCACCAGATATGAGTGTCACTGTGCACTGGCAAAAGTTGGCAGAGTAGATGCAATAGGCTTTACACACACGCCTGTAGGCAGGCAACTGATATTCAATCGATTACAGAAAAAAAAGGGTTCTTTTATTTCACTGTACACTACGGTTGCACCAGATATGAGTGTCACTGTGCACTGGCAAAATTTGGCAGAGTAGATGCAATAGGCTTCACACACACGCCTGTAGGCAGGCAACTGATATTCAATAGATTACAGTCAAAAAAGGGTTGTTTTATGTCACTATACACTACGGTTGCACCAGATATGAGTGTCACTGTGCACTGGCAAAAGTTGGCAGAGTAGATGCAATAGGCCTCACACACACGCCTGTAGGCAGGCAACTGATATTCAATCGATTACAGTAAAAAAAGTGTTGTTTTATGTCACTGTACACTACGGTTGCACTAGATATGAGTATCACTGTGCACTGGCAAAAGTTGGCAGAGTAGATGCAATAGGCCTCACACACACGCCTGTAGGCAGGCAACTGATATTCAATCGATTACAGAAAAAAAAGGGTTCTTTTATTTCACTGTACACTACGGTTGCACTAGATATGAGTGTCAATGTGCACTGGCAAAAGTTGGCAGAGTAGATGCAATAGGCTTCACACACACGCCTGTAGGCAGGCAACTGATATTCAATCGATTACAGTCAAAAAAGGGTTGTTTTATGTCACTGTACACTACGGTTGCACTAGATATGAGTGTCACTGTGCACTGGCAAAAGTTGGCAATAGGATTTGCCTTAATAAGATGCAATAGGCCTCACACACATGCTAGCAGGCAGGCATATGCAATTTGATTACACAGAAAAAAATAATAAAATAAAATAAATGTAGTTCTAGCCCTAAAAAGGGCTTTTTGGGTTGCTGTCCTTGCAGCAGATATCAAATGAGTCCTTCAGGTGTGTAGTGAAAGCTAAATACACAGCCTGGCTATCTATTTCCCTATTAAATCAGCAGCAGGTAGAATATATGTCCTCTCTCAACGAATGTAGCTTCAGAATGATTCTAAAATGGAGGCTGTCCTTCAGATGGAAGGCCCTGGAAGTGAGTGTATGCTGCTGATTGGCTGGAATGTGTCTGCTGACTGTAAGGTGCAGGGTCAAAGTTTCCTCAATGATAAAGAATAGGGGGCGGACCGAAAAGCGCATGTGTTCGCCGTTCGATGCAAACGCGCACATGCGTAAATCCGCGCGATTAGTTCTCCGGCGAACTGTTCGGGACATTACTAATTCCCACCTTTTAAAAACATGGTATAACCCACCAACAACCAATAAAAGATTATTGATATCAGTAGACCAATAAGATAGCTAAAAAAGAAAAAGTTTGGTGGCTCTAGGTGTAACTTTTATAATGACCTGTTCATAGGGTGCCTCTAAGGGTAAATAACATATACTGTATTGGATAACTTGTAGAGACAGAAAGTACCCTTAAATAGTTCACACCTACTAATCCCAAATTTGTATAGACTTAAATATAGAATAAAACTTAACTTTTAATAACTGCTATTAAAAACTTTTTAATATTTAGACGCAGCAAAATAGAACAGTACTAGTATAGATATTATTTATAAGGTGCATTATTATATTAAGTGCCATCAGGAAATGCAAATATAGCAATAGAAGTGCCAATATAGCAATAATAAAAGATTATTGATATTAGTAGACCAATAAGATATAACACATTTGATAAGCACACATCAAGCATGTCTTGGTACATCAGACTAGATGCGCAAAAAATACTTCCACTTGTTATCTCTGTGCATAGGTCAAGAGCTGGCCTTGTTGAGCCATTGAAATACCTATTTTTTAGGCTAAATAATTGTTTACTGTCTCTTGAGAACACTTTATTATGAGAAATAGGGACTTGATTATATGTATAGAAAAAAAAATCAATGATTTTAAGTACAAGCAGAAATAACTATTTTCATACCTCACGACCTGTAATGGACTGAGTACTGTTTCAGGGCTAAAGTTCACAAGTGTTACAAAAGTGATGAATATATATATATATTGTGACAGAGCAGGACTTTGGCTACCGGTTGCTCCTGTGATTTTCCCGTAAACCACTGAGTCCTGATATACTTTTATCTTTGCTTCTCGGTCTGCAGGTAAAACAATAACTTTCCACAAAGAGGGGTGGTACCTTTAAGTTCAGTCTCTCGCTGTCAACTGCAAATGGATCCTCTGCAGGTCCTCTACTTTTAAAGAAAACAGTCTCTCAGATTCTTCCTGCAAGTTCGTTGCTAGTTGGCATCTGTTGGTTTGTGCCAAGTCACTCTGGGAGTATTCAGGCCTCTTCTGCAGTTCGAGAGCCTGGGACTGGAGTTGCCTTACTTCCTCCTCTTCACGCTTGGCTTTCCTTTGCTCTTTTAGTCCTTCTGTTAAACATTCATTCTTTTCCAGAAGTTTATCTGCAGTTTTCTCAACCCTTCTTCTGGTCTTCTCCATCTTCTGAGTGTTGACTTCTGTCTCTCTCTCAAGCTCTTTCACCTCACTCAGGAACTCCTTTGAGACAACACAATGGGGGTTAGTGTCGGACTCTGATATCAACTGACATCCTGCTATTGCTCGTGGTAATTCTCGGAAAAGCACTGTGACACCTTGAGCTTGTTGGGCTCCCTTTCGCAACACTTTCTGTAGGGTCTCCGATTCTCCCTCTTTTGATGCTTCAACCTCACTGTCATCTCCTGGGTCATCCTGACTCTTCCCACTCCCCTTCACAGCCATCTCCATCACTCTGCAATTGGTCCTGGATCAGCAGTTCACAAGGATAGAAAACCTATCTCTCTCTCTTCCAGGAGCTCCAATTGTCTGGCTGATTATTCTCACCAAGAGGTGTTCGATTCATATGGCCATCTTGCTTTTGTTCTGGTACATAGTCCTTTGTAAACTCCAGAAGCATGTCTTCTCTCAGGGTAGCTCCTAGCCCTTTGACTCATTTTTTTCACTGTTCACAGCATGTATCCTCTGCTCCACTGTGCTTTCAATCCTGAAAGGTCTGCGACTCTCTATCTCTGTCAGGACTAATCTCTCAAACTTTTGATCTTGCTGGAACGTCTCTATCTGTACAGCAACTTCAGGCTTACGCTCAACCCATAGGCCAGTACACATCTTAGAAGCCTTTAAACTTTTCTGTTTCTTAAGAAAGCTTGTGTTTTCAGCATCCTCAGCTTTCACCAATAATTCATCTTCTTTTAACTGCTTCTCTTCATCTTTGCTCTGTTTTCCTGCTTGCGTTGCCTCCCTTCAGCTGTATTTTCTCTCTTTTAACTTGTAAATCCAGTTCTCTCTGCTGACACTGAATTTCTGGCTGTATATCCAGCGGAAGAACTTCCTCACTCTTTTTCTTCAGGTCCTCCCTGGATCTCTCTGGCAGCTCCACCACCCTTTCTTCATCCTGTTTCTCATGTACAAGCTCCTTCACTATGCTATGCATATGAACTTTCTTTGGACATAGCTCTGTGTTCAACACAGCGTCTGGTGTATATCGATCCTGAAGATCATGGTTGGTCTCTTCTGGACACGCATCACCTTGTTCCAACCGTATCTCCATATCAGACAGATCGTTCATCCTCTGCTCTTGTGGACTATGCATCATCATCTTCTTCGCTATGAGAGCTTTTTTACTCTGTGCCTCTTGTAGTTGAAAGTGTAGATCATCTACTTGGCTTTGCCACGTTTGTCTTTCCTGCTCCCAGTAGAGACGCTCCTCCTTTATCATGCATTCTGTCCTCTTTTGGGCATCTTGCGATTTCTTTGCTTTCTCCTCAGACTACTCTGGTGCCTCTCTCTTACAGAAGTCACTCATCTTCTGAGGTAAATGTTTAGGAAGTAAATTTTGCTTTATCTGTTCGCCACTGGGTAGCAGCTTCTTCATATCTTTCTCAATTGTGTTATACTTGGGCAGACTCTTCATCTGCTCCCAAATAGACATCTGTGTCCTCTTCCTAGAGGACACTCTGTTGTCATCACGCGCAGTCTTCCTTCTCCATTCAGGAATATAATCTGGTATCATCCTGATACCCTTCATTTTCATAGCAACTTGCCTTCATTCCATTGTAGGCTTTTCCAGTCTCCCTAGGATAGGGTTCATCTGTACGTCTTGCTTTATAGGTTTCTCATCTTGGCTCTCCTTGTCCATAGCACTTTGTTTTACTGCAACCTGAGACAAAATGCTCCCGGGATACTTTACATTTCCTTTAGGATCTATCTCCATATAATGCTTCTCAGGTCCTCTCAGGGATGAGAGTTTGTTTTTCATCCTCTGAATCTTCAGACTCTTTTTGTCCTTATCTTTCCCTTTGATAAGGTTTCCAGTTTCTTCATCATTTTCAGGACACTCTTCCTTAGTAAGAACACTGGCTATATTCATCCATTTGATCTCTCCTTTCTTTGGGTCAGAGATCTTTCTTTCTCTAGTACTTTCCACCTCAGGAACTTTCACCAAGGACAGGCGACTGTATCTGTTTAGGTTTCTTATGGAGGCCTCTACATTGCTCTTACCCATAAGGTTGGTACATCGGGTTTGATTAAGATCAGCATGTTTCTTACCGAGGACGGTTTTGCACTCAGTCAGTGACAACACTTTATCCTTTTTCCTTTGACCTTTGCTTATGTTTGTAACTGCATTTATCTCACTAGTCTCGTGCGCCATCTCAGCAGTCACTTTCGGTTTCTCTGCCATTTCATTTGCAGCTCCTGCCAGATCACTTGCTTTCTCTGCCGTCTCTGTGGTGCTCTCTGCGGTGCACTCTCCTTCTAGGTCAGGTTTGGCTTGCCTTCCCTTAACAGGGAAACTGTATTTTAAACTTGGATAGACAAGTATGTCTCTTGGGTAGCGATAAGCCTGTCTGTCAAAAAAATCCCAGGGTTGCGCTCTCTGTACCTGGACACCCCGGTTAACTCCAACGCGGCCAAGGATTTCCACTTTCAGGTCATCGTAGTTCATCGCCTTTTCTTCAACCATGTGTAGGTAAGCTTTACCTGTCAAATACGGGGCGAGGAGTCTCACACAGTACTTTTTGTGCCACGCCTCCCTTATGGCCGTCCTTTAAAAAATGGTGAGGTATATTAACACATCATCAGCCTCATTCAGTTTTAGGAGAAGTTCATCAGCTCTAACTCTTGCTGCATCTTCCATTTGTTTCTCCAGGATAGCTTGTTTCTGAGCTAACTGGATAGCCCCTTTTTCTGTTGCTCTCTTGTTGAGCAACTACAGCCTCTGTCAGAGCAACTTCAACAGCCCATGCCTGGTTCATTTTCTTTAAGAAGCAATCTGAATTAATGCTTTTCCTTGAGACTGAAGCCACAGTGTTACTTTCAGCAATCAATGGTTGTACTTTCTGTATTTCTCTCAGCTGGACTCTTCCATTTGTCTCTGCCATTTCTCTGTGACCTCTCTTAATCTTGCAGAAGCCTCTCCAAAACCTTTATCTTCCTCTTTTGCAGCTTGAACGTTGTCCTCTGCAATAATTTCTTTCTTCTCTGACTGGCTCTGACCAAACTTTCTGCCTGCTGCATGTTCATTACTCGCTATGCTGCAGCGGCATCTAATAAGGCTTCCTCTCCAGAGCCGCAGGCTGTCCTCTTAAACTCAGACACTTTGAACCCCCCCCCCCCCCTCTGACACCAGTGTGACAAGGCCGGCCTTTGGCTATCGGTTGCTCCTGTGATTTTCCCATAAACCACTGAGTCCTGATATACTTTTATCTTTGCTTTAATAAAGTGTTTCAAAACCAACAATAGCTTAACTTCAGCATAAAAGAAACATCTACACAAACAAGCTTGCTTATTTTAAAGAACACCCTGACTAGCCCTGAGACCGCTTCTCGGTCTGCAGGTAAAACAAAAACTTTTCACAAAGAGGGGTGGTACCTTTAAGTTCAGTCTCTCTCTGTCAACTGCAAATGGATCCTCTACAGGTCCTCTACTTTTAAAGAAAACAGTCTCTCAGGTAAGTAATGTTGCAGTCACACAGACTGATCCTCTTACTGGCAACTTCCTGTGCTGCTCTGTAAATCATGCCAGGTCCTGTTCAGGAGCTCTGTGTTTTTCTCCTCTCAGGGGACGCTGAAACAATCAGTGTCTCTTCTTAAGCTGATGGCTGTAGTCCCCTGGCAATCTAACTTACTCACAAGTGTCTCTATGTACTTTAACAGTCTTCCCTGCTGCCTTACTTCACAGCTTATCTCAGCTCAGCTCTCAGGATCCACGCTTCCTGTCTCACATCACCACTTCTCACATAGACTGCAGCTCCACACACTGCTCACAGCCCTTAGGCCAGAGCCTAATTAGCCACACCCTCTTCTCTGAGTGTGTGTGTCTTTTAAAAAGGCTTTTTTACACGTGCAGCTCCAAATAGCCCAGCTCCAGTGGATTAACTCCAAGTTACTCCTTAAATTCGACTTTAATTTGTCTGTGTACAGCTCAAGCTGATTGCTTGTCAAACGCTGTGCCTAAATTAGCGTTGCTCTGTTGAAATCTCTGAGAATGGTAAGCCAGACCCTCCCATCGTCCTTCATTGATGTGGTGATGGTTATGAAGTGGTGTGGCTGTCTAACTCCCGCTGTAGCCAACTCTAACCTCCTATTAAAAATCCTGCCCATGGGAATGATCATGCAGGCAAAGTTCAATTTCCCAAGGGTTGACTGCAACCTTCCCAGTGAAACCTTCTTCGCACCCGTAAGGGCCCTCAATTCTTCCTCCAGATCTATCACTTTTTCCACTGGTAGGCTGCATTCCATCTTTTCAGAATTGATCCGGATCCCTAGGAAAGGCAATGCCATTGTTGAGACCTCAGTTCTTTTTGTGAGCCAATGGGACACCAAACTCCTGACACAAAATCACGAAAGTCTCCATGATGAAACCGCATGTAAATATTAGACCCCATGTGGAGTCAATATCCTGTGTCTGTCTGACACTCCCTATTATTTTTGTGTTATATATAACCCCTCTGTGTCTAATCCCTATAAATATTGTTGACTTTCCAAAAATAAATCAGTTCACTGCTGAGACATATAGAAATGGTGTGTTCTCCTATTTGCTACTGGTGACTGGGACACCCTGCAATTAAGTTGTCCTGCTCACTACCACAGGAAGGTTAGTGAGACTCCTGGAAGTGCTGATTCCTGATGGAGAGAACCTGACTGATACAGAAGCCAGATAGCAGGGTGCTGGTGCCGAGATTTCCAAGAACCCAACAGTTCTTGTGAGTAATTAACCTGTAGTCTATTGCAGATGGCCCTGGGCAGTAATAGCCCCTACCCCTGGATCGTCACAACTGGTTGGCAGTGGTGTCATCTTGATGCTTTAACCAGCAGCTGAAGGATGACTATGGTGATCTATGTAAGATTAAAGTGCAGTTTTTTGGCGGCTTAGTGGGGATAAAGAAACCTATCAGCAATTTATCCAGAACTACAAGGGAGACCGTTACTGGTTTGATGGCATGTTTGGCCACATGGATACCTGCAGGTTGGAGGTGATCCAGGAGAAAAGGATGTTGTGATAGCATTAATAAGTGAGCATCATATTATAATTAATTAAGTGAAATGGATATTCGATCACCAATATGAGGAAGCGATGATGGCAACAGCTTGCCACAGAATGCGATTGGGGAACAGCTTTTCTGAATCAGCAGGTAGCTTCCCTGGGGCTTCAGCAGGGTGAGGAGCTAGCAGAGCAGCTTGAGGACCTGCAGTGGATGGAGCTTGACTTGGAATGTCAGCATGAGGACCTGATGCTTCCGGCTACTGTATCACAAAGGCCCTCATACTAAAAGCTTGGACTGGTGGAAGGGCTCCCGGAATTTCAGGGCACTGGAAAATCCTATTGGCACAACACCAAAAGGACCTGGAAAGAGACCCAGGGACAGAAGAAGAAAGTTTGTATAAACCGTTGGTCCATAAAGAAATGGATTTTGGAAAAAGTGAATGAGGAACTGCTTGAGGAGGTGGGCCCAGTTGCGACATGGCTCAAGTATTTGAATTTACCCCATGCTTTCCCAGCTGAGCTAGTAGAGGATACACTGCCAGAGAAAATGGACTGTTGGCTACACCCCTATAAGGTAGAGAAAGGAAACCAGAAGATATCTGGACAGAAGATACCCACTACAGAACAGTAGAGATCAGAGGGACTGCTGGGAACTCACCAGGATAGGGAGGTTGGGAGAACAGTCCAGACCCTGGTAGATGCAAGACCGGGGAGCAGTGTTAAGCAGCACCAGCCACTGGGAGGTGGCCAACAACCAGAGAAGTTCCAGGCGCTAACCAAGGGAGGGGAGCTGGAGACTGAACAGTTGGCAGAGAAGGGTGCAAGCCCTGAGAGTCTGCACAACTTCCCATGCATGGACCGTTACCTGTCCTGAACCATAGACTGCTGATGTCTGATGGTCAGAATCAGGTGGAGATGCCGATGGCTGACAGTCATGGAGAGTGTGATGCCAGATCGGGGCATGAGGCTATCAGAAGAGGGGGTGTCCCCTGAGACCCTGAAACTCTTCCCCAGCATGGATCAGGTGGATCCAAATAAGTGTGGGAGTTCAGGTGAGGGCACTGGCCCTGAGACCCTGAGGAAAGAGCAAGTTGAGGCTGTACTCCCAAGCCCTGCAGACAGGGATCACTTCAGTCCAGGTAGCCCTAGAGTTAAAGGAAATTGGCAAGCAGCCTTTGGTACCAGAGGACCTGACACACCCTAGCTGCAGAGGAGATTCCAACCTTAACAGACCTTGAGGATATTCACTAAGGAGCTATCAACCCCAGTGAAGTCTGCTACCCTGGTTGAGCATCAGCCAGGAAAGGGTCTCCATCCAGAGACCCTAATCTTGATTTCTGCTCTGTTTTTCTCCAACCCTGCCTTGACAACTGACCTTAATGAGATTGTGCCAGTGGGGTAGTGCTATTTCCCCTGACCTGAGCTGCTCCCTAGAAGGGATACCCCAGAGTCACTAACTGTCTGTGGCCAAGGGGGAAGCAGTATGCCCCTGGATGAGATCCTAGTTACCCAGACCTTGGATGTGTCCCCAAGAATGGTGCCTGCAATTTGGGGTGGGTTATTGAAGGAAAATGAGCTGGGGTTGGACTGTGTTGCTACCTTGAGCCCTGAGGATTGGTATCCGAGATGTTTTGATGATTTCATGATTTGCACAGTACACTATAAATGTACATTGTATTTTACATATTACATGCTTGATGTTCATTATTCTTATCAAACATCTCCTTCAATTGTTTCAAGATCTACAAACAAGAACACCAGCTTCACCACTGCTTCTTATAACAAGGAGTCCTTGTGAAGAATCACTTGTATCAGCAGTGGGCAAACAAGGAGTTGTGCAAGTTGTGGAAAATGAGATGGTGGATATGGGTAACCACATAGTCATGCTCATTGTATATTCCATCATCATGTACTATTCTCTGTGTGCATGGCTTGGACAAATAGGTTTGCTCATCAACCTGAGGAATTAGATTTTAGCTGAGGTACAAGCCAGCTGACAAATTTAAAAGATGGACATTGTCATAAATGCACTGTTGTGTATGCCTCGATACAGGCCATTACTTTTTATGTTAAAAAAATATTTTGTTGGTTTTGAATTTAATATATTATGTACTGGACCAAATTTACATATCTGGCATACCTAGATACAAACTCCACAGCCGTCCACATGTACATCCTTGTTTCCCTACCAACATCTTCCTCTACCAGCAATTGTCCATAACTAATTGTAATATATATATACTAGCGACTTGCCCGTCAAAAAATGACAGTCAATAAAAGAAAGTGTTGAAATGCTGTTTGTCACACAATGTGAGTGTACTGTGTGCCTCCACTATATAGACCCCTCTAACACACTATTGAACGCATGTAATAACACTATAAGTGCCATGAGGGTCATCCAGGACCCTCATGACCCAAAGTGTAAGCATTACACCATTTTAACCAAGTCACTTATGGGGGTCTATCCAGACCCTCATAAGCCTCTATTTAACCCCATCAGTCCCATAAGGGTATATTATGACCATTATGGGCCTGTTACAACCCAACATTAACCACATAAGTGCCATGACGGTCCTCAAGGACCATCATGACACTAAGTATAAACACTAAACTGCACTATACCCCCCAATATAACATTAAATATCAACTAAACACCCTCTACACTAACCTATTAACACCTACACTACCTACCTACCTACCTACCCCTAATAACCGCCTCCCCACCACTGTAATTACAGAAATCAAAAAAACTAAAGTCATCAAAAATCTAAAATCTACATTCATAAAATAAAAAAACCTAAATCACCAAAAATAAATGTACATTACAGAAGAAAAAAAAACCTAAGTCACAAAAAATAAAAAAAGGAACATTACAGAAAATAAAAAAATACATTACAACCCCCCCCCCTTCCCACTACAGAAAAAAAAAATTACACACCTGAAATGGAAATACATACAATACATACAATATAATACATACAATATAATACAATACAATACAAATACATACAATACATACACTATGATACAATACAGTACACCCGTATCTAATATATATCCCCCTATCCAATATACATCCCCCTATCTAATATACAATACTATCTATCTAATATACATCCCCCTATCTATCTTATATACAATCAATACTATCTATGTACTATACATCCCCCAATCTATCTAATATACAGTACATGCTATCTCTATAGAGCAACCCTAATTCTAAGCTACAATAAAATAATTAAGACCACTTACCTTTGAGATGTTTCTACAGATCACCAACCTAGGGTAAAAAAGATTTAAAAAATGTATGCAACACGTTTACATAAAATAACTAAACATTCTAAATATTCTAATTATTCTACTCACCTTTCCAGCATGTCACGTTCATCTTTGCTTCTGCGGCGCGGCCCCTGTTAAAAAAAAACATTACATTAGCACACATACATAAACATGAAACCAAGTAAAATACAGTAAATACAATCTACATTGTACTTACCTCCCCGTGATGTCTCCGGCCTCCTCGTGTTCTGCCCCGGAAGCATCCGACGCTAATGAGCTTCCTACGAAGTGTTCCAGAATAAAATTGGCAATGGCGGCTTCTGATTGGCTGAAAGCGCTGTCTATCAAATTTAGCCAATGAGAAGACGCCAATTGTGAACCAATGAGAAAGGGATACACCCCAAAATCCCACGCTGATTGGATAACGCACCTGTCAATCTTTTTTTGCACCAATCCGAAGGCTTTATTGCCATCAGTGAATCACAATGGGATACACCCCCACGTACTGATTGGTGAAGACATCTGCGCCTTCCCATTGGCTGTAATACTGATTGACATTGACAATAGCCAATGAGAAGGCGCAAATGCCTTCACCAATCAGTACGTGGGGGTGTATTCCATTGTGATTGGCTATTGTCAGTGCAACCAATCAGAATGAGCAGATGCCTCCAGCCAATCACCCTGTGGGGGTGTATTCCATTGTGATTGGCTGAAGGAATCTGCACCTTGTGATTGGTTTAAATAAAGATTGACAGGTGCAGTATCCAATCAGAGTGGGATTTTAGGGTGTATCCCTTTCTGATTGGCTCACACATTGGAGCCTCCTGATTGGGTGAATTTGATAGACAGCGATTTCAACCAATCAGAAGGCGCCATTGCCTATTTTCTTTCGGAAAAGTCTCCCGGAGCCTCATTAGCGTCGGGGATGTCCGTGAGTGCGGATGTGAGTATTTTTTTTTTTTTTTTACAGGGCGTGGCAAAAGGAGAGAAGGAGGCCGGAGAGATTGCGGGGAGGTAAGTACAATGTTATTATGTTTATTTTATTTTGTTTTTATGTTTATGTATGTGTATTAATATTATGTTTTTTTAACAGGAGAAGAAGGACGGGACATGCCGGAAAGGTGAGTAGGATATTTAGAATGTTTAGAATGTTTATTTATGTACTGTAAATGTGTTGCACTAATTTGTATTTGTTTTTTCCCTGGGTGGCTGATCTGAATGGACATCTGCAAAGGTATATGGTCTAAATTATTTTATTTTAGAATTAGATTATTTTATATATAGATAGCATTTATTGTATGTTAGCTAGGGGTATGTGTTTTATATAAATAGCATAGCATGTATTGTATATTAGATTGTGGTATTTATTTAGATAGATTGGGGGATGTATATTAGATAGATAGGATGTATATTAGATTGTGGTATGTATTTAGATAGATTGGGGGATGTATATTAGATAGATAGGATATATATTAGATTATGGTATTTATTTAGATAGATTGGGGATGTATATTAGATAAATAGGATGTATAGTATATTAGATAGGGGTGTATTGTATTGTATTTCATTGTATTGTATTATATTGTATGTATTGTATGCATTTGTATTGTATTGTACAATGTCAGGTTTCTGTGCTGTAAAAAAATGAGACAAAGATAAATCATTTCAGAATTTTTCCACCTTAAATGTGACCTATAAACTGTACAATTCAATTGACAAATAAACTGAAATCTTTTAGGTGGAGGGAAAAAAAAAAAAAAAAGTAATGTGGTTGCATAAGTCTGCACACCCTCTTATAACTGGGGATGTAGCTGTGTTCAGAATTAAGCAATCACATTCCAAATCTTGTTAAATAGGAGTCAGCATACACCTGGCATCATTTAAAGTGCCTCTGATTAACCCCAAATAAAGTTCAGCTGTTCTAGTTGGTCTTTCCTGAAATTTTCTTAGTCGCATCCCACAAAAAAAGCCATAGTCCACAGAGAGCTTCCAATGCATCAGAGGGATCTCATTGTTAAAAGGTATCAGTCAGGAGAAGGGTACAAAAGAATTTCCAAGGCATTAGATATACTATGGAACACAGTGAAGACAGTCATCATCAAGTGGAGAAAATATGGTACAACAGTGACATTACATCAAATGTGTGTTCCAAGTAATTCTGGATCCTATAAGTCTATGTCCAGTGTACTAAAGAACACCTAAGACTCTATTTTGGAATTTGTAGCAACTAGTTACTAGAAAAAAACACAATAAACTTTATTAAAGAAAAAAGGGTGAATGAAAAATATATACAATGAGTGTAATAAAAGATATACTTAAGTATATCAAACAGCAGGCTTATGTAAATGGGGAGGGGGGGGTACAGTCTAATGAGTAAACCCCAAAGTAATAATATGGGTATTCACAAATGGTAATATAATATAGAGGTCAGCACCTGTCTATTTGAGAGGACAGATGGCGGCCAACAGTTGCTCCAGTTACTAAAACAAGTGGATCTCTATGTTTCCCATGTGAGATAAGAGTGACACAGCACTCCCCATCCCATAAGCTGAAGTAAGTTCAAAAATAGGGAACATAGAAAATATCCACTATCAAAAATTAGTGTAATGATCCTGATAACACAGCACAATGCTGTAATCAAGAGAAACCCTCCCTTTTAGTTAAGGGTTAGGTGGATTTCACACATGGTCTGCTGCACCAAAAATTACTTCAAAACAGAAAACGAGAGATTTAACTCATTACCTTGTAATGGTGCAGACATCAACATATGTACATACCAATGGGGATAGACTGTCCCCTATAGCCTGCTGTTAAGGTCCCAACGTACGTTTCCCCGTTTTTGTTGTTACGGATTCATCAGGGGATATGTGATACCTATGAAAAGCGGGTTTTTAAAGGGATCCCGCGATTTGCGTGACGCGATGACGTCACCGAGTTCACGTTCACGCCGTGACGTCATCGCGCTCCCGCGATCGCGTAATCTCGCGAGATTTGCGGAAAAAGTCCCGCGAAAGGGCTGAAAATGCTATCTTTCTGAGTAATAGTGCCTCTACAGGCAGATACCTGTATATAATTTTTGTTATTGCCTTATAAGTCTCAAAATGGGCTATTAATTTGAAAGGCTGTGTTTTAACCTTGTTGTAAGATACCAAAATAAAATATAAGGATGCCCTAAAAAAAGAGATGGGAAATGAAATAAATGAACTGAGGATAATTCTCATTTAATGCCCACACGGACCCCAAAGGGGTTGAATCCTCCAAAGGAATGATGCTACTGACTGTATAAGTAATATAGGAGATTTAATGAACTATTATAGTGGTGATAGATAGACCCCTAATAGGAAAACCTGACCTAAGAAAAATATAGAATTGGAATAGATCACTTAATAAGGAAGGAAGAGGCTAGCTTATTGTTGTCCCTTAGTATGTGCTAGGAACCTAACACTCTAGTTCCTAAGTATCTAGAAGAGTATAGACTGTCTAATAACGACAAAACATTAGGATATACTGGATGCTAATGCTAGACTCAGAATAGCTATCGAATTTTAAATAAAGTGAAAAAATAATAAACCTAAACTGAGTAAGAAAGGGAAGTAGATGTTATGAAAAGGGGGGGACTAGCTATAACCCAGTGGTAAAGAAGGTTCGGAGAATAGAAGGGGCTGATGCTAAATGAAAGGGGTGAAAGTAAAGCCTTCATTGAGGCCATGTGGAGATAGTGTTTTGAGGTGAAAGATCCACCAGGCTTCTCGCTGTAGTAATTTAATTTCCATGTTGCCTCTTCTGGGAGAGATGTTGATTTTTTCTATACCCATGAATTTCAGAACCATTATATTTCCATCGTGGATAGTATTTACATGTCTAGCTACTGTCACGTCCTGCTTGTTCGTTATGCTGTTGACATGTTCAAGGACTCTGCGGCGTAGCTGACGTGTGGTTTTTCCTACATATTGAAGGCCACACCGACATGAAATAAGATAAACCACCGAGGTGGTTTTGCAATTGATATGATCACGGACCAAAAATTCTTTTTGGCTATGGAAACTGGTAAACTTATTTGTAGTACTTATGTGCACACACGCTTTACACTTTCCGCAGGGCTTGGATCCAGATGTCCGTGTTTGTAGCCAGGCACAGCCTGAGTTTTTCTTTGCCTCAAAGTGGCTGTGGACTAATTTATCCCTGAGGCTAGGTGCCCGTCGGTAGGTAATTGATGCAGTGTCTGGTAGCCTAGACCTTAGTTCCTTATCGCCCAGGAGGATATGCCAGTGATTTTGTAATATTGAGCAGATATTACCTCCAAATTTATTGAACGTCCCAATAATTCTTACAGGTTGTTGCTCATTTGATCCTGACAAGGAAGAGTTGTACAGTAGGTCCGTTTGTGAACGTTGTTTTGCTTTTGCATAAGCTTTTTTCAAAACGTTGTGAGAATACCCTCTTTGTTTGAAACGGTTATAGAGATCTTTAGCTTGATTTTCGAAATCCATCAGTGTTGTGCAATTCCGGCGTATTCTCAAATATTGCCCAAACGGAATACTTCGAATCAAATGTCGGGGATGGTGACTGGACGCTAGTAAAAGGCTATTTGACGCCGTTTCTTTTCGATGTGTTCTCGTTGTTATGGAGTTGTTCTCTGTTTTCAGAATTAGTAGATCCAGAAATTCGATCTTATTGGTGTTAATAATATATGTTAATTTAAGACCTATGGAATTCACATTGAGTATAGAAATGAACTCCATCAATCTGGATCTACTTCCGTTCCAGGTCATAAATACGTCATCAATATAGCGAATCCAGAGGCCGACCTGGTCCGAATATTTGGCCAGTTCTTCTCCGAAGACAATGGTTTCTTCCCATAAGCCAAGATGTAAATTGGCATATGAGGGGGCACACGGTGTGCCCATGGCAGTCCCCTTGATTTGGATATAAAAGCTATTATTGTACATAAAGTAATTCTTTGATAGTACAAATTCTAATAGCTTTAAGACAAAATCACTGTGTTTTGAATGTTGAAGTCCCCGGGTTTCTAAGAATTTCTTTGCTGCTTGGACACCTACTGTATGCGGAATTGAGGTATATAGGCCTTCAACATCCAAGCAGACTAATATGGATTCATCATCTAGGCGTAAATTGTGTAACCTTTTTAACACACTTTTTGTGTCTTGAGCGTGCGATGCCAAACTTTCCACAAAAGGTCTTAGAATTTGATCAATGTAGGTGCTAATATGTTCAGACAAGCTGTTTACACCTGATACTATTGGACGTCCTGGAGGAGTATTAAGATTTTTATGAACCTTTGGCAATGAGTAAAAAGTAGGGATGGTCGGATGTTTATTAAACAGATAGTTGTACTCATGTCTTGAAATTACGTTGTTCCAAAGGCCCTCCATCAGTATTACATTAAGCTCCTTTTTAAACGTCGCTGTCGGATCAGATGTTAATTTTTGGTATGTACTCTTGTCATTTAGTAAACGTAGATTTTCACGATGGTAGTCGGTTTGTCTCAAAATGACCGTATTCCCTCCTTTGTCTGAGGGTTTGATTACTATCTGATCATTCTTCTGAAGTTTTATTAATGCTTGTGATTCTGTTGCTGTTAGGTTAGTTTCCATAGTATGGTTCTTTGCTAGGATTTCAAGATCTTTGGTTACTAGTTTCACAAAAACTTGAACTTCGGGGGAAATGCTGAAATTTGGTGTAAATCGACTTATAGATTTTAAGTTGGTATAGGGTCCTTCACCTGGAGAAGGGGGGGTATCCAGATCTGCTTCCCAGGCTAGCATCATCTTCCTTAGCACTTCGTCTTCTGAGATGCTCAATTTTAAAGGGTCCAATTCTGCGTCAATTTTCTTCTTGTGATGTTTAATGAGTACCAGTTTACGGGCAAAGAGATGGATATCTTTAACCCATTCAAAGAGGTTGAAATTGTTAGTGGGGGAAAAAGATAGTCCCCTATTGAGTAGCATAACATCTCCTTCGGTTAATTTCAGATCCGAAAGATTAATGACTTGATTGTCAAAGTTCATGTCCCTTACTTGTATCTTGGTGTCGCTCTCTGGTTGCGATCCCGTAACCGTCTTGGTTCGGGATATTGTTGGCGTGGATCTAAAAAAGAGGAAGACGGGCTTGATGATGTTGTGGACCCTTCGACCTTACGTCCCCGGTATTTTCTCGTACCTCTATTGGAATAGCGGTTACGGCCTTCATCCAGATATTCGGTATCTGAAGTATCATATTCTGATGACGATTGTGGTTCAGCCTGTGCCGTTTTCTGTCGTTGAGAGTGACGATATACCTGTTTATTGGTTAGATCTTTAAAGTCCCTCATATATTTGCGATGTTTACGTTGTTTAAGTATGTTCTTAAACTTGTCAATTTCATTCTGAAGTTTTTGTTCATAATCCTTAAATCGATCCATAATTCGAAATGTTTCTATATCCACTAAGTGTAATGCTAGTTCCACTTTAGTGGCCTCTAGAATTTTCATAGGTATCACATATCCCCTGATGAATCCGTAACAACAAAAACGGGGAAACGTACGTTGGGACCTTAACAGCAGGCTATAGGGGACAGTCTATCCCCATTGGTATGTACATATGTTGATGTCTGCACCATTACAAGGTAATGAGTTAAATCTCTCGTTTTCTGTTTTGAAGTAATTTTTGGTGCAGCAGACCATGTGTGAAATCCACCTAACCCTTAACTAAAAGGGAGGGTTTCTCTTGATTACAGCATTGTGCTGTGTTATCAGGATCATTACACTAATTTTTGATAGTGGATATTTTCTATGTTCCCTATTTTTGAACTTACTTCAGCTTATGGGATGGGGAGTGCTGTGTCACTCTTATCTCACATGGGAAACATAGAGATCCACTTGTTTTAGTAACTGGAGCAACTGTTGGCCGCCATCTGTCCTCTCAAATAGACAGGTGCTGACCTCTATATTATATTACCATTTGTGAATACCCATATTATTACTTTGGGGTTTACTCATTAGACTGTACCCCCCCTCCCCATTTACATAAGCCTGCTGTTTGATATACTTAAGTATATCTTTTATTACACTCATTGTATATATTTTTCATTCACCCTTTTTTCTTTAATAAAGTTTATTGTGTTTTTTTCTAGTAACTAGTTGCTACAAATTCCAAAATAGAGTCTTAGGTGTTCTTTAGTACACTGGACATAGACTTATAGGATCCAGAATTACTTGGAACACACATTTGATATTATTATATACTCTATTCCACTTAGAGATTTGTCCTTATTCTTTTCTTAAGTAACAGTGACATTACCAAGAACTGGAGCTCCCTCCAAGATTTATGAAAAGACGAGAAGAAAACTGGTCTGGGAGGCTACCAAGAGGCCTACAGCAACATTGAAGGCGCTGCGGGAATATCTGGCAAGTACTGGCTGTGTGGTACATGTGACAACAATCTCCCGTATTCTTCATATGTCTGGACTATGGGGTAGAGTGGCAAGACGAAAGCCTTTTCTTACGAAGAAAAACATCCGAGCCAAGCTACATTTTGCAAAAACACATCTGAAGTCTCCCAAAAGCATGTGGGAAAAGGTGTTATGGTCTGATGAAACCAAGGTTGAACTTTTTGGCCATAATTCCAAAATATATGTTTGGCGCAAAAACAACACTGCACATCACCAAAAGAACACCATACCTACAGTGAAGCATGGGGGTGGCAGCATCATGCTGTGGGTCTTTTTTTCTTCAGCTAAAACTGGAGCCTTAGTTAAGATAGAGAGAATTATGAACAGTTCCAAATACCAGTCAATATTGGCACAAAACCTTCAGGCTTCTGCTAAAAAGCTGAACATGAAGAGGAACTTCATCTTTCACCATGACAACGACCCAAAGCATAGATCCAAATTAACAAAGGAATGGCTTCACCAGAAGAAAATAAAGTTTTGGAATGGCCCAGCCAGAGCCCAGACCTGAATACGATTGAAAATCTGTGGGGTGATCTGAAGAGGGCTGTGCACAGGAGATGCCCTCGCAATCTGACAGATTTGGAGTGTTTTTGCAAAGAAGAGTGGGCAAATCTTGCCAAGTCAAAATGGGCTGTATTAAAATTAAAAGGTGCTTCAACAAAGTATTAGTTTAAGGGTGTGCATACTTATGCAACCATATTATTTTATTTTTATATTTTTTCTTCCCTCTACCTAAAAGATTTCAGTTTGTTTTTCAATTGAGTTGTACAGTTTATAGGTCACATTAAAGGCGGTAAAAGCTCTGAAATGATTTATCTTTGTCTAATTCTTTCACAGCACAGAAACCTGACATTTTAACAGGGGTGTGTAGACTTTTTATATCCACTGTATTTCCTTTTCAGGTGTGCAATTTTTTTTATGTAGTGGGGGGGGGGGGGGTATTGTAATGTGTTTTTTTATTTTCTGTAATGTTCCTTTTTTTATTTTTTGTGACTTAGGTTTTTTTATTTTCTGTTATGTAGATTTTTTATTTTTTGTGACTTAGGTTTTTTATTTTATGTAACGTAGATTTTTTATTTTTTGTGACTTTAGGCTTTTTTATTTTCTGTAATTAGAGTGGTGGGGGTTATTAGGGGGTAGGTAGGTAGTGTAGGTAGTGTAGTTGTTAATAGGTTAGTGTAGAGGCTATTTAGTTGATATTTAATGTTTTATTGGGGGGGTATAGTGCAGTGTAGTGTTTTTTTCTTAGTGTCATGATGGTCCTTGAGGACCGTCATGGCACTTATGTGGTTAATGTTGGGTTGTAACAGGCCCATAATGGTCTAAATATACACTTATGGGACTTATGGGGTTAAATAGAGGATAATGAGGTTCTGTATGGACCCCCATGAGGGAGAGGGTTAATTAAGGGCTTATGGGGGCTGTATTGACCCCCATGAGTGAGGGGGTTAATGAAGTGCTTATGGAGGTCTGTATTGACCCCCATGAGTGACAGGGTTAATGAAGGGTTTATGGGGGTTTGTATTGACCCCCATGAGTGACAGGGTTAATGAATGGCTTATGGGGGTCTATATTGACCCCCATGAGTGACAGGGTTAATAAGGGGTTTATGGGGGTCTGTATTGACCCCCATGAGTGAAGGGGTTAATTAAGTGCTTATGGGGGTCTGTATTGACACCCATGAGTGACAGGGTTACTGAATGACTTATGGGGGTCTATATTGACCCCCATGAGTGACAGGGTGATAGTGTATATTTGTTTTCTTATATAATGGGTCCTTTAAGGACCTTTGCAGTCCTTTAAGGACCCGTAAGGCAGGAATTTAGAATCTTCATTGCAGCAGGGGTCCCCGATCGCGTGCGAGCGGGACCCCCACTGCGATGGTTAATGTGGGGTTAATGCTTATCTCGGATCCCGTGGGGTTAATGCAGGTTTCCGAGCTTATCTCGGATCCCTTCTTGGGTAAGTTGCACGTGGCTGGGCTTTGAGCCTCGTTTTCGTTTTTTTCGCCGGCCATTTTTTCTCTCGCTTAGGTTATTTCCGTGTGTCTGAACTCTGGAATTTGGACTTAAATGGAGGTGTAACTTCACTTTCAGTGGTCCTGGATGCCCCCCCCCCCCTTGCTATGGGTAAGCTTTGTATGTATTTTTTGTGAGTATTTGGTGTGTTTTGACTGTTTTTAGGTGCGCACGGTTCGGCCGTTATGATCATATTTTTCGTGCGTGTGGGTGTTTGTTACGTTAAGGTTGGTTACGAGGACGTTTTTTTTTCTAAGTCGTGCGTGTGTGTGTGTTTTTAACCGCGTGTTTGGCGCTTTTGAGCCTCCACCTCCGCAAATGGGGAAGCTAGAAAATAAAGCACACCGGTGCAAAAAAAACAAGATTGCTTCCACCTCAAGAAACAATTTTGAGCCTTTTGGAAAAGAACAATGTTACTATTGCATGCTATTGAAAATAAATACAAGAACTATATTAATTTAAATGAGCAACATTTCCATATTTTTTGCAAGCTAAGGGCCCTATTAAATTATCCCTCGTAGTTCTCTCGGTGCTCGCAAAAGGCAATTTTTCTGCTGTTTGCGAGTACCGAATCTCTCGCAGCCTGCTTTGCGATATGACTACGAAAAATGGCTGAGAATAGGCTCCAAGAGAGCTACGTAGTCACACGCAGCCTTAAATCTTTGCATTATTATCGCATTTTGTAAGAATCCCTACGGGCACAAAAAGTGCCCGCATGGGATCCTAAAGCGTCTACGTGCTGCCTTGGAGCAGCCCGAGACAGCAGTGTGAGGCTTCCCCCTGCTCCCTATACACATCCCCATGCTGCATGGGTCTCTATCGGTACCCCTGCAGCACCCCCACATTAAGCCCTTGCAGCGGGGGGCCCCGATCGGCACCAATCAGGCCCCCGCTGCATTTAAAAGTTTTAAATTCCCCGCCGCAGCTCCTTAAAGGGGCCGAGGCACACTAATTGCCAATCCCGGCCGCGGCACCTACAATTAACCCCCCTCTATGCTGGGGCTTTTTTATTTTCTGTAATTAGAGTGGTGGGGGTTATTAGGGGGTAGGTAGGTAGTGTAGGTAGTGTAGTTGTTAATAGGTTAGTGTAGAGGCTATTTAGTTGATATTTAATGTTTTATTGGGGGGGTATAGTGCAGTGTAGTGTTTATACTTAGTGTCATGATGGTCCTTGAGGACCGTCATGGCACTTATGTGGTTAATGTTGGGTTGTAACAGGCCCATAATGGTCTAAATATACACTTATGGGACTTATGGGGTTAAATAGAGGATAATGAGGTTCTGTATGGACCCCCATGAGGGAGAGGGTTAATTAAGGGCTTATGGGGGCTGTATTGACCCCCATGAGTGAGGGGGTTAATGAAGTGCTTATGGAGGTCTGTATTGACCCCCATGAGTGACAGGGTTAATGAAGGGTTTATGGGGGTTTGTATTGACCCCCATGAGTGACAGGGTTAATGAATGGCTTATGGGGGTCTATATTTACCCCCATGAGTGACAGGGGTAATGAAGTGTTTATGGGGGTCTGTATTGACCCCCATGAGTGACAGAGTTAATGAAGGGCTTATGGGGGTCTATATTGACCCCCATGAGTGACAGGGTTAATAAGGGGTTTATGGGGGTCTGTATTGACCCCCATGAGTGAAGGGGTTAATTAAGTGCTTATGGGGGTCTGTATTGACACCCATGAGTGACAGGGTTACTGAATGACTTATGGGGGTCTATATTGACCCCCATGAGTGACAGGGTGATAGTGTATATTTGTTTTCTTATATAATGGGTCCTTTAAGGACCTTTGCAGTCCTTTAAGGACCCGTAAGGCAGGAATTTAGAATTTTCATTGCAGCAGGGGTCCCCGATCGCGTGCGAGCGGGACCCCCACTGCGATGGTTAATGTGGGGTTAATGCTTATCTCGGATCCCGTGGGGTTAATGCAGGTTTCCGAGCTTATCTCGGATCCCTTCTTGGGTAAGTTGCACGTGGCTGGGCTTTGAGCCTCGTTTTCGTTTTTTTCGCCGGCCATTTTTTCTCTCGCTTAGGTTATTTCCGTGTGTCTGAACTCTGGAATTTGGACTTAAATGGAGGTGTAACTTCACTTTCAGTGGTCCTGGATGCCCCCCCCCTTGCTATGGGTAAGCTTTTTATGTATTTTTTGTGAGTATTTGGTGTGTTTTGACTGTTTTTAGGTGCGCACGGTTCGGCCGTTATGATCATATTTTTCGTGCGTGTGGGTGTTTGTTACGTTAAGGTTGGTTACGGGGACGTTTTTTTTTAGCAACATTTCCATATTTTTTGCAAGCTAAGGGCCCTATTAAATTATCCCTCGTAGTTCTCTCGGTGCTCGCAAAAGGCAATTTTTCTGCTGTTTGCGAGTACCGAATCTCTCGCAGCCTGCTTTGCGATATGACTACGAAAAATGGCTGAGAATAGGCTCCAAGAGAGCTACGTAGTCACACGCAGCCTTAAATCTTTGCATTATTATCGCATTTTGTAAGAATCCCTACGGGCACAAAAAGTGCCCGCATGGGATCCTAAAGCGTCTACGTGCTGCCTTGGAGCAGCCCGAGACAGCAGTGTGAGGCTTCCCCCTGCTCCCTATACACATCCCCATGCTGCATGGGTCTCTATCGGTACCCCTGCAGCACCCCCACATTAACCCCTTGCAGCGGGGGTCCCCGATCGGCACCAATCAGGCCCCCGCTGCATTTAAAAGTTTTAAATTCCCCGCCGCAGCTCCTTAAAGGGGCCGAGGCACACTAATTGCCAATCCCGGCCGCGGCACCTACAATTAACCCCCCTCTATGCTGGGGGTCCCCATCGGGACCCCCTAAGTGTCCCCATATAAACCCCTTGCTGCAGGGGTCCCTAAGGACCCCCGCAGCCCTCCCACATTAACCCCCTGCAGCGGGGGTCCCCGATCGGCACCGATCGTGACCCTGCTGCATTTCAATTTTAAATTTCCCGCCTCCCGGGTCCTTAAAGGACCGTAAAGGTCCTGAAAGGACTCGCACTAAAAATATTAACCCCAGGCAACTATAATTAACCCTATAACTCATGAAGGTCAATACAGACCCGCATAAGGCCTTAATTAACCCTATAACTCATGGTGGTCAATAGAGACCCCCATAAGGCCTTAATTAGCCCCGTCACTCATGAAGGTCAGTACAGACCCCCATAAGCACTTAATTAACCCCGTCACTCATGAAGGTCAATACAGACCCCCATAAGGCCTTAATTAACTCTATAACTCATGGTGGTCAATACAGACCCCCATAAGGCCTTAATTAACCCTATAACTCATGGTGGTCAATACAGACCCCCCATAAGGCCTTAATTAACCCTGTCACTCATGAAGGTCAGTACAGACCCCCCTAAGCACTTAATTAACCCAGTCACTCATGAAGGTCAATACAGACCCCCCATAAGGCCTTAATTAACCCTATAACTCATGGTGGTCAATACAGACCCCCATAAGGCCTTAATTAACCCTGTCACTCATGAAGGTCAATACTGACCCCCATAAGCCTCTATTTAACCCCATCAGTCCCATAAGGTTATATTTTGACCATTATGGGCCTGTTACAACCCAACATTAACCACATAAGTGCCATGACGGTCCTCAAGGACCATCATGACACTAACTACAAACACTACACTATAATCCTCAATAAACCATTTAATCTAAACTAACCCCCCTCTCTACTCTAATCTATTAACACTTACACTACCTACCTACACTACCTACCCCCTAATAAACCTCCCCACCACTCTAATTACAAAAAATAAAAAACCTACCTTAAAAAAAAATAAAAAAACCTACCTTACAGAAAAAAAACTACAGTACAGAAAAAAAAACTACAGTACAGAAAAAAAAACAAATACATTACAACCCCCCCCCCCCCCACTACAGAAAATAAAAAAATTACACACCTGAAAAGGAAAGATAGATATACACAATACAATACATACATACATATAATACATTACATACATTACATTACATATATTACATATAATACATTACATTACATAAATTACATATAATATATTACATATAATATATTACATATAATACATTACATACAATACATTAAATTGCATTACATATATTACATATAATATATTACATATAATATATTACATATAATACATTACATACAATACATTACATTACATATATTACATATAATATATTACATATAATACATTACATTACATATATTACATATAATATATTACATATAATACATTACATTACATAAATTACATATAATATATTACATATAATATATTACATATAATACATTACATACAATACATTACATTGCATTACATATATTACATATAATATATTACATATAATATATTACATATAATACATTACATACAATACATTACATATAATATATTACATATAATATATTACATATAATACATTACATGACATATATTACATATAATATATTACATATAATACATTACATTACATATATTACATATAATATATTACATATAATATATTACATATAATACAAATCAAATACCCCCTATCTATCTAACATACAATCTATTTAATATAAAATAAATCCTAACTATATCAAATACATCCCCCTATCTATCTAATATACAATAAATCCTAACTACATACACAGACCCTAATTCTAAGCTAAAATAAAATAATTAAGACCACTTACCTTTAAGATGTTGCTTCAGATCACTAACCTAGGGGTAAAACAAAACAAAATAATTAGTACAAAACATAAACATGAAATAAATAAACATTATATACATTCTAAATATTCGACTCACCTTTCCAGCATGTCCCGTCATTGTTCAGCTCTTACGGCGCGGCCCTGTTAAAAAAACACAATACATTTATACATTAATACAATATACAAACAAGAAATAAAATAAACATATAAACATCTAAATATATATTTAACTTACCTCCCCGCGATGTCCCCGGCCTGCTCCCTTTCAGCCCCGGCTCGGCCCCGGAACCATCCGCGCACTAAAAAAAAAATTGTGATTGGCTGAAAAAGCTGTCTAGCAATTTCAGCCAATCAGAAGTCGTCAATATGTGAGCCAAGCAGTGTTGATACGTTGCTCGCAGCAGGGCTAATGTAATAGCATTGTAAGTTAGAGAAACTTTGCAGTACGTAGGGCTTAAGTAGAAGCCTCTTATTTACGAGGCTGGAATTTAATAGGGACCTAAATGTTTAATGCTGTAAAACATTTTTTTTCGTTAAATTTTAATTTTATTAAAAGCTGTGTATAATCATTATATTAAATGTTGATTTCTAGTGTTCTATCTATCTATCTATCTATCTATCTATCTGTCTGTCTGTCTGTCTATCTATCTATGTCTCACATAATTGTAATCATATGGACATATGGACATGCCTTTTCTTGGCTTTGAAAGAGTTTTGTGTTCTACTCGTTGTGATTGGCTTCTGTTGCTAAAAAGATCCCCAGAATTGGTAACATTTAAATAACTGGAGTGAGCTGATGTTAAGCCACACTTTTAATTATACTGCATAAACCCTAGCTGTCTTTTTTAGCTGCAAAAAATGACTATAGACCAATTCTTACAGTGTCAATTTGTATATACAGCTATACATTGCATTTATCAGGTTGTCCACAAGCTGGCAGCAGAACTCCAGTCTAAGGCCGCTATTAAATTGCAACGATTTTAGAAACAAAAGTTACTGCTATTAAATTGGCCTTTCAACTACACGCAAACGATCTGCGGATTAAAGGCAAAAAAAACCTACAGGGCGTGAAAATCGTAAATCGATATTAAATTGCTACGAATCCCCAAGGACGCACTGGTGTTCAAACCTGTAAACGGCAAATGGAGTAAGAAATATCACGTCCTCCAAATAGGACCTGCAAAGGGGTTTACAGACAAGTTCTTAACACTGTGAAAGACAATAAAAACACACCACTGGACTTTAAAATATGGACAAAGCAATGAAAGGCAAAACAATCCATTGCACAAAATACAAAAAAGGCATGTAAAATGTGTTTGTTTGTTTTTTTTTTCATATGTTGGGATGGTCATGCATATGCCAATATGAAAATCCTTGCTACAACATGCATAAACCAATTAAAGACACACTACCTGATTAAATTGCAACACAAAGACATGAAACTGCGTACCATATTAACCATCTCTCACTCACAGAGGCTCTTATGTGGATCCAGAAATATACAAATAATGCATATACATCTCGCTCAACACATCTACATTGGGAAAATAAATAGTGGCCAAATTACACCACCACATGACATATGTCAAGTGCCAGGGGAACATTTTATCATTTGTTGTTCAGCCCTTCACTCATATCCGACTCTCTGTGACCCTATGAACTGCAGAACATTTAGCTAGGTCTCTGTCTGTGCTGTTCCACAAGGTTTCCATGCCAAAGATACTGGAGTGGGTTGACAGTTCCTCTCTGATATGACCTGCCCACCTAGAGTGATATTAGTAATAGTATTATTATTATCATCATATGTATTAACCTATTTGTCATGTCCCGGTCCTTAATTAATGTTGTTTCCAAAATAGATGATTGGAATCTGGAAAACATAAAGAGGAGGTGTTAGAACAATCAAAAGCTGTTATTATAGCACAGTGTTTTGCTCTGGACACTACAATAAACCAATTAACATGAATGTCATCTACAAGCAGTGATAACCATACTGATTATGTCCTGTACAATCAGCACTCCCAAAATATGTTGAGGCTATGTAAAACACCAAGGCATGCTTCACAATCTTTTAGCAATAAGTACTATCACTATCTACATGCAATTGTTGTGCCATGCTGATATCACATCTCACTGATATATGGGTGGTACCAAGGCCAGATAGATTACACTGTTCACATTACCCCTAAACGCATACACATTGATCCTGATGTAAAACAAATGTAATATACCATTTTGTTTGTGGATGACATGAAATACATGAATCCGCTTCCATAATGTCAACGGGATTACATGCAACAAAAATGCATGTATAACTACTGGTTTGAATTAACTGATCCTCATGGTACTGTGCAACTCTACAGCCGGGACTCTATTCATTGTAATTAAAACTCACATCAGTCATGTTTATCAGTGAAGTGATATGTAGTCATATATTGCATTTCAGATCTAACTGCAGTGGTGAAAGACACTGATTGAATACCTTTTAGGAACTGGGTTAAGTGTTCACTCACATGATGCACTGCTTGAAGATAAAGAACATGGCTTCATGGTCATGAGATTTGACTATTCACAACTACAGAGACAAGAACAAGATATCAATCATAACAATATTCTGATTAACTACAACACCTCATCTCAACATCAATTCCCATTGAACATCAATTGGTGAAATATTAAACATAATCAGACATGTACACACTCTGTAGCCAGGCAATAGTATGTCAACATCTATACCAATCAGTATTCAGTGAGGATTGATCATGAAGAGGACTTTGGGGATGGTCCTAACAGCTCCTCTTAAGCAGCACTGGGCCCTCACCTTTCGTGCCCGCACACCTTCTCCCTCTTCCACGTCTAGGTGGTGTTTGAGCATGGGGTGCCACTACTTTGGGTGGCTGGGGATCAGCTTGAGCTGGTGGTGAGGTCTGAGAGGAGGAGGCCGCCATCTCTGGTTGCAGTTGTGAAACCGAAGGCTGGAGAGTTATGAGCTAGCCAACTGCCAACTGGATTAGTTACTGCCTGTCCCTATTCGCCTGTTCTGCATATCTCTCCATCCTTTGGGTGTGCCTTCTCACCTCAGAATGGAGTGATCTGTTGCTCGCAAGGAGGACATTTTTGAGCTGAACCTGCCTTCAGAGCAATCTGAGCTTCTTAGTCCTTTGTTTGTTCCATCTCATGTCCTCCCCATTAAATAGTGCCATGATTTCCCTCAAAGCCAAGGGTGGTGGTGTTGACTGCATTGGGCCCGATGTTGATGGCATTAGGGTCGATGTTGATGGCACTGGGCTAATGACATTGGGGCCTGAGGTGATGGCAGGAGGGCAAGAAGTGTCGGCAGGAGGAGCGGAGGTATCTGCAGGAGGGCTGGAGGTGTCGGCAGGAGGGCATGAGGTGACTGCAGGAGGGCCGGAGGTGACTGCAGGAGGGTCGGACATGTCAGCAGCAGGGCCAGAGGTGTCGGCAGGAGGGCCTCAGGTGATTGCAGGAGGACCCAAGGTGACGACAGGAGGGCCTGAGGTGCCGACAGAAGGGCCTGATGTGTTGGCAGAAGGGCCGGTTTGTTAGACCATGTTGGAGGACCCCATTGTGTGGGAGGCCATGTTAATGGACCCCATTGTATGGGAGTGGTTGTGCCCTGCCATGGCTGCAATGGTGTTGTAGCAGATGGCAATTAGTGGCTGTGATGATGGCTGGGGCAAGGACAACGTCATCAGATTTGGTGTGGTTGTTTGTTGGCTCCATGACATGCCTGGTGGAGGGAGCTGGAACAGCTGTGCCTGGCTACATGATGCGTTTGAGGGCCCAGGTAGTGAATCCCACTTCTGAGATGAGGGTGATCATCTGGATTGGGAAGGGCCAGCTTCTATGGATTGTCCCGGGCCCTCTCGAATGTTTTGCCCTTCTTCGTCAACCACTTCCAGGGTGTAGGAGACAGAATAATTCTAGTGGGATACAGCTCATTGTATACACCAGCCATTAAAAAGCTTAATTATACATACATACAAACATATTAAAATCTATGGGTATATTTGTCTACCCACCCCCCCTCACCAGTTCATACACCCATGTGTGTGGAGTTCATGTGTGCATATGAGGGTGTGATGGTGTTTATGATACTCACATTGCATGGTACTTGGCACACCCATGTACACCTATCCTGGAAGGCCCACTACTGCCGCTGGCTCAATCCACTCCTTCGGGGGGGCGGGGGGATAGATGTGCTGTGGCCTACCGCTATGTATAGCTATGTGTACGTATTAATCAATGTGTGTGAATTATGTGATATCTGTAATTATGTGTGTTGTAAATTAAGGGTTAATTGATCTTAGTGGTCAAAATAACAAAAAAATCACAAAACAGCTCCTTCTCTCTCTCCAAAGTTCAGACACCCACCAATGCCTAGACCTGTGTGTTCACTTGCTCAGCTAGAGCAAAGTCAATGATTTACATTTATTGCACACTTTAAAACCCCTTTCTGCAGTGTTAATTGCTGTTCCCCGCTTTCTATTGGCTCTGAAGCCTGCGTTACACTCCCTTGATTACGGGTCTGGATTGAAAATGCGGCCCACATCTATTCCAGCCCCCTAACAGCTTGCAGCCGTGGGAAGGGTTTACGGGTTTGCAGCTCCAGCCAGTTGGTTGCGGTCTTGTACAAATGAATCGCTCTGTAACTCAGCCGAATTTCAAGAGCGCCAATATATGGACTGTACCATGGCCGCTGCAGGAATTTTTATAAACATCACATGTTACTATATATTAAGGGATTATTTGGGTTCTTTACTGTGCAAATGTTGAGAGATTAGTGTGAGAATGAAACATAAAACATGGCTCCCACATACTGATGGTGATTAATTTTTAGTTTCTGCAAAATCAGTCCTTAGACATGTACATACATTGAAAATGTGTACCTGAGTTTGACTTGAGGAGGGAAGCAACATGATGCCCATAGTAAAATGCTTTATAATGATATTCCAATAATTAAAACATTTCATATAATATGTCATTTAAAATATCACCAGTACACAAACCCTTACCAAGCATGCAAAATTAGGCAATGCTCAAAAATCAGGAGCCTTCCGTAATGAACTTCGCCTGCAGCATTAAATATTCTCTAGTCTGTCTATCCTATAAATTATTAATTGGGGACAAAGATCTCAATCAGGTGAATGTCAACAAAAAAATGAAAATGCCTGGCCACCCTAGGGAAGAATAACATTAAAAGTACTTTGAGTTTTTTATGATTCAACCAACTAGGCATGCTCTTCCTGTTAACCACCCCATAATGTGCATGTTTTAGGAGTCAATTATCTAGAAAATTTAGATTTTTTTTTAATGTCTTCATATTTATAGGTAGAATATTTATTTATACCATAATAAGGATATTTGCGGTGTCCCTTTAATGATAATGGTCATTTTGGATTAGTCAAATGAATTTTTTCATATTAGGGAGCCATAATAAGGACTTACGAGGAACAACACAGTTTGACAAGGAAAATCTCTTCCTCAATACATATTCACTAATCTCCATTACAAGCTCAACACTATGGGCCTCATTCTATTAGCGGCCGCAGCCGTTGCGGGGACGCAAGGACCGGCCGCAAGCTATTCGGCTATTCTATTCCCTTACGGCCGGATGCTCCGGCAGGCTTGCGGCCGGTGCCTTGCTATCTCTTGCGGCCGCTCGCGCCGGAGGAAAGCCTTTGATCTAAAACGGCCGCAAGAGTTTTGCAATTCAATTGCTCCGGGAAACCTCTCTGCAAGGCTAAAAACGAGCCGCTGTTTACTTGCAGGAAAGAGGTCTCGCTAGCACCAATTAAGCACATAAAATAGCTCAAATAAAGCCATCCTGCACTTTGAGAAGACTATAAAGGGATTTTAGGTGTTAGAAAAAATAGCACATAATTATCCTGTACTCAAATCCGTAAAATATTTTATTTTTAATATCCGTAAAATATCCATGTAAAAAGTCCAGAGTGCTTGGAGCACCTCAGACACACCCACGCCGCAGCCGGAAAATAAACAGTTAATTTGAACTCGGGTTTGGGCAGATGTGCAAGCTTGAGAGTGGGTTCCTTTTAATCCTCATGTCCCCCAATATGATCCCTAGCATTTACAGAGCTGTACAGTGCAGGCTTGAATTTATTTTTGAGTTTTTATATTTCACAGCTTACGGCCGGTTCCAAGATATGCGGCAGGCCGTAAGATGAGATCCTTGCGGGGCCGTATAATAGAATCGCGAGTTAACTGAACCCCCGCAAGGAATCGCAGCCTTACGGCCGATTTACGGCCGATAATAGAATAAGGCCCTAAGTATACACCAAACTTTTTTGCTACACTTCTTTCAGTATACCAAAAAAAAACACTCTGCTTTTTAATCAGAATAACATAAGCATCATCTTTCTTTGAAACATCATGATTTTCATAATAATATATTGCAGGAAAATAACTCATTTACACATATCAAAGATAGATCAACTTTCCTGCAACACTCCTGAGAAACCAAGCACCATGACTACTTTAAACTCAGTATATATCATGCAACAACTATTGCTCAATACTTTCACTTTTTAATGTTATGTACCCACAAGAACCTTTATAACTCACCATATCAACAAAGCCATCCTTCATTCAAAAAACAAGATAAACCAATCACAATCACTGCCATAGCACCATCGCTAACTGCATAAATGGCATATATCATACATTATTATTATTATCTATTATCTTTTATTTGTATCGCGCCAGCATATTCCGTAGTGCTGTACAGGGGATAAGAACAGGGGAAATACAAGTTTAACAAATTCAAAAGTTGAAGGGCCCTGTTTTGAGCTTAGAATCTTAGCAGAAAGTGCTTTATCCCAAAGCACCCTACAAGACTGGAAACTCACTACTTACAATCTAAAGGGAATTAAAGGGCAGAGAACTGGGGAAGAGTAACAAATAAAGAATAGCAAGGGTCAGGAAGTCAGTGAAAGATAGAAAGAGTTTTATTTTGGAGGGAGAGGGGAGGGATCTGAGGTGAAAGACTAGTATGTTGGCTGACCCCTAGTGTTGAGATGATATATCTGCAAGTAGGAAGTCAGGTGTTTTCCATGGCTTTATAAATTTAATCTGAGTTGGGGTGGGTAGGTGAGGGCGAGGGAGGAACAGCAATATTCTGATAATCTCACAGATGTAGCAGGCCTTGAAGCAGAGTGAATTTGCACTGAAAGAAATAGAAAGAATGAAATGGATTGGAGGCCATCAGTACAGGAAGATAGGGGAGTTAGAGAGGAATGGGAGAGGAATGGGAGAGAGACCTTTAGAATGATGGTATGTGAGGAGGGGGAGGAGAGTTGAGGTAATTATGCCAGCCATAAATTCATCTATAGCATCATTCCTTTATAATCTACACATCAAAGATCCAGTATAAAGCATTATTTTTCCTTCAAAATTCCATATACACAACACAATGTGCAATATCATGTCTTCAGGATGTAGTCGTCTTCTTGCAATACATCACTCTTGCAAGACTTTGTTTTCTCCAATTACCATCACTCATTTAACCTTTGTATTCACAAAGCTCAATCACTCCTTTTTACATTGTACATGTAAAGGAGAGTTGGGTTACAGGGTAAATACAGGTAGCAAGGTCCGGAACTACCGCCAGTAGAAAGCACAAGGGCCATTCAGTGCATTCTAATTTTTTAAATATATTTTTTGTATTTTCCCCTCTGGGCCCCTTGCACCTCCCCCCACTCCCCTCCCCCCAGGGGAATGCAATGATGCATTGTCTCTCTGAAGCTTTCAGTGAGCTTGGCCTGGGCCTATGCTTGTCCATAAGCACTGTACTTCCGGTGTAGACGGGCCTTGTTACTAAGCACTTAGCTAAATTCCATTGTCGGTGGGTTTTGTTTTTCAAAAAGAGTCAGAGGTTCTTATCTGAGAACAAACAATACTTAAGTAGGTTTGTTCTATAGGTCTGGTCACCTACTCAGAGACCAGCCTCTTTTAGCTCACTTGTGCCCTTCAAAGGGAGAAATTTGCTGTAGTATATTAGTCTGGTCTCATTCAATACAGTGATCCAGCCTGAAATACCAGGCAAATCTAGCCTGAAGAGTAGAAACGGCAAACCACAGACGTAAGTTTTGGCCTCTTTGTGTCTCATCAGTGAGGTGCGGCTGTTCTCAGATGAGCACCTCTGAATCTTTTTGTTGGGATTTGTTGTTATAGACATTGCTGGCAGTTTACATGATAAAGATGGAGGATGTGCTGTAGCTGGGGAAGAGTAAGAGACAGAGATCGGTGAGAAGATCCTGTGTTTTTCTGTTTGTGTCTGTCTATGTAAGAGTCTGTCAGGCTCAGTATTTATGAATCAGTCTGTCTATGTGCCAGTCTATCTCAGGGTGTATCTGTGTGCCAGTCTGACAATTTGTATTTGTGTTTGTCTATGTGCCAAACTGTCAGTCCGTCTGTATAAATGTCTGTCTCAGTGTCTATGTGTTGGTCGGTCTGGGAGTTGGTCCATCTGTGTGTCTGTCTATGTGTCATTCTTTGTGTGCCAGTATGTCTGTCTATGTGTCAGTCTGTGAGTGTGCCTGTCTGTCTCAGTGTTTGTTTATGTTTCAGTCTGCCTGTGTGTCAGTCAGTCTGTCTCAGTTTCTATGTGCAAGGCTGTCTGTCATGGTGCCAGTCTATGGGGCAAGCTATTAATTTGTTTGTATGAAACTCTGTCTCAGTACCTGTCTGTGTGCCACTCTGTGTATGTGCCAGTCTATCTATCTCAGGATGTGTCTTTGTCTTGAGTCTTAATTTCTTTTTGCACTGGGGCCCTTCATTCACTAGCTCTGTCACTGACAGTGAAGTTGCTTCATCACAGTTACAAAGTTAGAAGCAGTGGGGATAGAAAAAGAGGTAGGCCAGTTTAGAAGTTGATAAGCTGAAACGGATTTACAAAATAAAACAAAGACGATGGAGATGTCCTTTCAAGATTGACATTACCAGGGCAGATTGTCCTTTCTAACATCTTTGAAAACTGAGTTTGCATACAGAATTAGTCAGTTTCAGACATGTATTGTCTGTTATAACGAACCTAACATTAGCAGAACAATTTGCTAGATCCCAGGTGGTTTGGTCCAGCAGGCAGCCTCCAGATCAGACTGATAAATTATTGAGAGAGGTTGGCAATAACATGGAGGTTTTGGTGCATGTTGGTACCAAGGACAGTCAGTGGAAGATGGAGTTTCTTAAAATATTTACAGGTCTAGGATGAAAGTTTTGGTCCATTATTATTGTTGATTAAAACAAGACAATTGCTTTATCAAACTGTTGAAGTTTATTGATTTTTGAATATTGCAAATAGAGATAGTGATAAATAAAATTTCACAACAATATAAAGTTAACAAGTATCTTTTCTCTTGACCGTAAGGAAATAGACAACTAATTATACAGCACTTATTGAACTGATGAGAGAAATTGCAACTTTTTATTTTTTGTATCACGTGAATCTTCTATCTTGATAGACTGTAAAAATAGTAAAAGAAAGTGAGGTTATTGTTTAAATACAAAATAAGCATTAACCTAAGTAGTAGGGTCAAGTTTTTGGATGTGAGGCCTGTTTAAGGCTAACAAGGTAAAGAAAAACAGCACATGTTTGTGAAGAATGTAACTAGAAAAAAATAGCAGCAGTGTAAGTCATGAACATATTTTTTAGAGTAAAGGTCTCACTAAACTACATGAATATATAACAGCTCTGGGGCTCACCTGATATAACCATTGCATACCAACAACAGGTCAAATCTTAATTATACCCCTTGCTTGAGCACTGATGCGATACTCATAGTAATCATCTCCTGATAGTGATACTACATGACTGTAGTTGTGAAACATTCTCCTAAACCATACGTGAGCTGAGATTAGATTAGCACATAACAATATTATTTCAGAAGAGGTTAGTTTGTACCACATGCACTGCCCAACTCACTAAGCAACTCACTATTTGACATCTCTTACATATACTAAATCAAGCTTCAATGTTTTTGTTCTCAAATACTTAATTAAAAGAAATCAGGTTTGTTGCAGAACTTTCCAATCCCCAAATGTTTCATTCATATAGACATACACACTTACCTCTCTTGACATGGCACAGGAACACAGAAGCAGAGATTACAAGTATCAGGCCAGCCACAATTCTAATTATTTTCAGTGCCAGATAGGAATGGGGCAACAAGGCTTCTAACAGAGAAAACATAAATATGACATTTAAAAAGTCTCCTTTAAAAAGTAGTTTAGTTTTTTATGTTTTGATTTCAAGATAAGATGTGTCAGATTTAAATATCAATATCTTTCATTCATCCTGTTCCTCAGCACCAGACAAATATATACAACTAGCGACTTGCCCGTCAAAAAATGACGGCAATAAGATTGTAAGGTAGGTCATGTTGTTTGTGTGTGACATTAATTTTGTTGGTGTTCCAAGATCCTTTGGCACTCATTGCTAGGGTCTTGGTTATTTGTGTGCTATGAGCAGCGTTGTGTTTTTTTTTCTATGCCAATGAATAATTATTAAAATAAGAAATGAATATACTTTACCTATTGTGAAGTAATATATGCAAGAAGCATTGTGTTGAAGAGCTGGCAATCCGGTGCTGCAGCATAAGTGCTGTGGAGCTGCTGTGTAAGTGTCATGAATGTGTGCAGTGTGTAGTGTAAATAGTGTTCGCGCGCGACCCAAATCCGTTAGGGTAGCTGTGTACTTCCGTATTGTGTAAGTTAGTGTTGTAAAATGGCGCCTAATGTGTGGTACGCGGCTGTGGCCGATTTTGCGTCCTTGTTTGCGGATGTCGTCCGACTTTTTCTCAAAATACGTATGTGTTTGGTGGTGTTTTGTGTGTTTAGGGTGCTTTAGCCTCGTTTCCATTTTTTCTCTCGCTTAGGTGATTTTCGGTTGTCTAAACTTTGTAATTTTGACTTAATTCGAGGTGTAACTTCACTTGCAGAGCCCCCTTGCTCTGGGTAAGCTTTTTATGTGTTTGTTGTGTGTATTTATTGTGTTTCTAATGTTTTTCAGGTCGCGCGAGTTGCGTCCTTCTCCGATCTCGTAAATTTTGCGAGGTCCGCAGTTGCTGGCAAGGAGCGACTTCGGAGCTCCTTGCCAGCAACTGCGGCCCTCGCTTCGAGCCCGCAGCGTTAGCAACGACCCGCATGCTCACAACTATATATGTGATGGAAAAAGAATAAAAATAAAAAGAGACTGATATATACATTAAAGCCTGAGTGACAATGCAACCATTAGTTAACAGTTGGGCAGAGCACCAATAATATTTTGGCTATAACTGTATAAATTTCAGACTGGCAAATAGATTTTTCTTTGAAAAATATAAAAAAAGTACTATTCAACCAATTTTAAATTAGATGAAGTCAAAACATGAATTTCACAAGCTAGCACCATGAAGATTATATGGAGTGATTTCATAAAGATAACTATTTATTCAATGGTTATATGCCAAATTTCCATTTATTATTTCCTTTTGCTAAACTCATGAAAAATTGGTAAGTGCTAAAGTGTAACTATTGGCTAATAGGATGAGTGACCTTTGTGTGTTCATATTTGGGACAAAAGATATAATTAAATCCACTTGGGAAGCTTTATTAAAGGGAATTTCCAACTAAACATAAGTTGCTATTATATGAAAGAATACAATTAAAGCAGTTCAAATGTTAGCGTAAAACATTTTTTTTAAACTGATATATTATAGATGTTATCTTGTTTTTGTATATAAACTCTCTGATACATGTTATTAATATATTATCAGTTATCAAACATGTATTAAGATTTTAATTGTATATCATCCTTAAGGACACTCATTGTACCTAAACCTAACCCCTAAATCCTACCATAGGGGTTATTATGATCCGTACATTAACTCTATTGTCGGCTAATATTTTTTGATCACACCTTCACCTTATATACTATTTGTGTGGATTTCATTTGGTTATATATGTGTCAATCAAATTTCAGTTTATTTTAGTTGCCACAGAGGTCTTTAAAGGACCTCCATGGCATAGGGGTTAACTTTAGGTGCCATAGGAGTCCTTTAACGACTTTGGCAAGGGGTTAACCATTAGTTGACATGTGAGTCTATATAGACCCCCATGATTATAGTTAGATGGTGGTGACCGCTATTGTCAAGCTATTGTCACACAATGACACCAACTGGACCAGCAACTGGATCTCAGGGAAGGTGATCAGCACATGGAAACTGCTGCAGGGTATCTCCATGAGAGGATTAAAGGTCTTGGTGATAAAAATATCCCCCTAGTATAATATACAGTACCGGCACACATATTCAGACAACAGGCAAAGAGCCTTATTCAGGGACTTGGTAGCACATCTATAGGTACTTGAACACATTAACAGTACCTACATCAACTACAAACTAAGCATTGAGCACCTTCAACCATATGTATCCTCCTTACAACAATAGCATACATCATTCATTACCCAGGAGTAAACATTTTGCAAGTTTGAATTTCCCTCAGCCACATAGCTGTTGTCCAATGATATTATTGTTTATTGTCTATGGACAAACTAAATTGGGTTTTAGTCAGTGCCATTTGGTTTAACTCTTCCTGGGACAGGACAGGAGCACGAGGGCCAGGGGAGGTAGACACATGGATAGTGATATCAGCAACTCTGAGCATATTTCAATTCTTAAAGCTTTTTTTTTTATGGAAGGGTATGAATTGTACAGTGACAGCATATTTTTCATTGAGATAGAAATATATATTTTTTATGTATACTTTGTCACATCTATACACTCTAAATTAATTTATCAATAGCCTTTTCTTTGTTGAGCAGCAAATGCACCTTGCATTCTGTGTACATAAAACAACTACCATGCTGTATATAGAGTAATATGATAGCTTGCTGCCATTGTAATAGAAATACAAATCAACCAACAATGTCCAACTTACAAACATAAAAAAATCTAAAGTATAATTACATCAAAAATATAGTGAGCAAATGTGCTTTTGCTGAAGGTTAAGCATATGCACTTTACACTACCTTTGCTACCAAGCGACTTCACAAGAACCACAGACAGTTGAAGAAGGTAAAAAAACATGGATAATGTTATATCAGTCGGAACGGAAATGGAAAATAGTTCCGCACCCAGTGAAATTGAGTCTGAAGGCGGGGAATTTGGTGCCAAAGGTGCCAGGTAAGACCTTTTATAACATCTACCAATTTTAAAATTTTTTAAAACAAGAAAAGCTGATATATTATTTTTGCAGGAGTGTGGATTTGAAAAAAAAGATGTGAATACAGTGATATAGAAAAAGACTGGGAAAACGGATCACAAGTGTGGTCCGGAGGTAATCAAAATAAATGTACAGGAATTGGTATTTTATTTAAAAGTAATAATTTCACAATTGAAAAATATGAGGAAGTAATACCTGGGCGTCTTTTAATTATTTTTGTTCAATTTTATCATTTGAAATTTAAGGCCCTCATTCAATTGCACTTTGGCCAATTGAATAGGGCCCTGAATAAGCACATAGCATATTTTTTTAAAGACGTTTTTAGTTAGTGAAGACCTTGCTTTTGGATAGATTCTTACTAACTAAAAACTTCTTTCAAAAAAATATGCTATGTGCTTATTTAGGGCCCTATTCAATTGGCCAAAGTGCAATTGAATGAGGGCCTAAGTGTATAAATGTTTATGCCCACAGGAAAAAAAAGAGAGAACTGAGTTTTTAAAAATCCTTAATCTATTTTTAGGTGGAGATTATAACTGCGTATGGCCTGGTGAATGCAGAGGAAGTGAAAGTACTGAAACAAGAACAGATAGATCTGCAAGTATTTTAAAAGGAATGGTAGAGGATGATAGCTTGCAGGATGGATGGAGAGTGTCAGAAGGTATGAATGAAGGCTTTACATGGAGCAATGTTTTATCCAAATCTCAAATAGATTATTTGTTTTTTATCAAAGGATTTTAATATTTTAAATAGTAAATTAATTTGATGAAAATATTTTTTTGGACCATAATTTATTAACATGAGAATGCGAAATGTCAGAAAATAATAGATAAAAAAACACTTATTGGAAGCTAAATTCGTCATTTTTAGAAGAAGAAGAAATTAGAGAAGATTTTAAAAAACAATATATACAATGGAATAATTTTAGAGATGAAGAAGATATTATTTTATGGTGGGATACGATTAAACAAGAAAAAATAAAACACTATTTTATAAAAGTTGGACAAAAAAAAAGAGAAGACTATAGAATATTACAATTTCGCCTTCAGGCACTATACAAAGCCTGAAGTCAGGGCTTTGAGGTTGCGGAGGGTTTATCAAGAAAAAGAAGAAATAAAAACGTTTTTAAAAGAAAAAGGCAAACAAATCATTTTTAATTCTAGAGTAAAAGTTTTGGAAGAAGATGAAAAGTGTTCCCGTTATTTATTTTCTTTTAAAGTAAGAAATAAGAAAGACATCATTGAAAATATAGAAGGAGAAACAAATAAAAAAAATGACCAAGTAGTTTTTAATTTTTATTCTGACTTATTTTCTTTTAAAAAAACAGATACATTTTTAGAGGAATACTTTTTAGATAAAATAGAATCTTCTTTTAACATGATAAAAAAAAAAATTAGAAAACAATTTTGATAGCACTGAGATTTTAAATACAATTAAAAGTTTTTTTTAAAAGAGAAAATGCCCGTAAATGATGGAATACCTTTTGAATTTTTTTTACTTTTTGGGATGTTTTAGAAAAAGATTTTCTAAATTATATTGAGGAACTTTCCACTACCAATATTTTAGTGGTAGTTTTAATTTTTACAAAAGGGGGGAAAGAAAATATAAAACATTGGAGACCTATTGCTCTTCTAAATTGTGATTATAACATTTTTACAAAATTATTAGCATCTCGTTTAAAATTTGTAATTTCCAAAATCATAGACCGTTCCCCAGTATGTGGTATCCCTACTAGAACTATTACCCAAAATTGTAATGCAATTAAATACATGATTTGTTATAGTTTAGAAAGAGTACAAGATTTGGCATTAATTAATTTTGACTTTGAAAAAGCCTTTGATAGGAGATCACATTTATTTAAATATTTTTATTTCAGGTTTTAAAAAGAATTGGTGTGGCAGAGAGAGTGTTGAAGCAAATTAAAAGTGTGTATGATGGATGTATGAGTTTTGTTAGTGTGAATGGGTTTATGACTGAGTGGATCAGTATAAATACTTGCTTGAAACAAGGTTGTCCACTCTCCCCAATTTTATTTATATGTTGTATAGAACCTTTTTTAAATGAAAGTAATACAAGGAATTCCAGTGCAATTTGCTGGTGGTAAACAAGCCAAAGTTTTCTCATATATGGATGATACAACAGTAGTGTGTAGGGATTCTGTTTCCATAAAAAGAGCAGTGAGAGTAGCTGAATGGTTTTGTGGAGCATCTGGTTTGAAGTTGAATACTGAAAAAAGTGAATGCATGTTGTATGGAAAGTGGAAAAGTATTTTAGATATCACTATACCAATACAAAGAGATAAAATAAAAATGTTAGGTATTTATTTCACAAAAGACATGATAAATGACATAAATGGGGGTAATATGTAGATTTTTTAATGGGGCTTTATAAAGTTAACATTAGAAGGAAAAAATGTAATTATAAAGCTCCTATTTTATTTGCTCCTATTTTGTGGCTAAAATGTATTATTAAAGAGTGTTTTTTATGGGGTTCCAAAATGGAGAGATTTAAAGGGATAAAATTGGGTAAATGACATGCTAATGGAGGCAAAAATGTTATTGATTTAAAAAATGGTTTTGTTTTACATTTCTTGCTTTTAATATCAAAATGGCTCTCAGTACTGATGATTGTATAGCTAGTTATTTTACAAAATATTCTATTGTTTTTTTTATTTCATAAATATGGGTGGATGGGCCTTTAAATAAACCTTATGCTTTTAGCCCTCCAAAACATTATGTTATTTTAGAAAAAATAATAAGAAAATATAATTTACAAAACTTTAGTGTGGAAATTTTAAAGAATCATAAGAATATTTTTTAAAACTTTAGATTAAATGAAACGGTTTTATTGGTGGCAAATTTTAATAGTGATGTCTCAAAACAAATTGGGTATAATGCATCTAATTATTTATTGAGTAATAGCCAGAAAGATCTGGCTTGGGCAGTTGCATACTTGGAACAGGTTATTATAATTTTATTTTTTCCTTAAAAATTTGTCTCTTTTACCTTTTTATGATTTTTTATTCGTTTTATCCTTTTTTATCCTTTTCTTACAGAAGGGATAGGATAGGGTTTTTAACATCAAAATATGGGATAGAAAGAAACATGGGAAAAGAAAGAGAAAATATAGGAGTTTTTTACTAGGGTTTTATAGGGAAAGATAGATGTAAAAATTTTTTTTTACCTACTTTGACTTGGTAAATTTCCTTTTTCTTGTTTTAACATACCATGATGATGTATAAATGATAAAATCTTGACCTGGTAATATTGTGAAAAAATAAGGTAATCAATGACTGAATGGTATGAAAAATAAGAGGAAAATGAAACAGCTGTACATGGATAGGATTCCCAGCTTGTGTATAATCCAACATTGGCTTTGCATAAAAGCTGTGTAATACAGCAGGCATAAGCTTAAAGGAAGCCATGTTTAAAATGGACTATGGATTGAAGAGCAAGGCAATTATGGGCACATTTGCATGTCCCTGCTCAGCTTCCCAGAATGCAGCGTAATAACTGTTTTTCTGGGAATTCTGAGCTGAAAACAGTTATTTTAACTTGTTTTAGACATTCAAATGTGAACGCAGATGTACTATATATTTACTATATATATATATAAAGAGTGAGGTAGCCGTCAATGTCCAGTAAACCAGTTGAATAATCAGAGTATTGCAGTGAATAGTGATACCCTTTTTATTGGACAAACATATTCATAATATAGCAATATATTATGAATGCGTTTGTCCAATAAAAAAGGTGTCACTATTCAATGCAATACTCTGATTATTCAACTATATATATATATATATATATATATATATATATATATATATATATATATGTGTGTTTATTACTTTACATATAAAAGATATCAGATTTTTGCTATTGATAGTGCTCTACACCTACAGTATATTGCACACATTTACACATGTTTTATCCATATATCATAGTGATACAGAAAGTAGTCACAGGTCTTGTGTAACCTATAATAATATTTCCTTGTTAGTGATGACACAGAGGCTGCATAGGCTCCCTGGGTCAGCCCGCAGCGTCGAGTGACCCAGCGGAGCCTGTAAGGCTGCATCAGCCAATCGGAAGCATCGAGGGAGGGACTTCCGCTGCATTCGAGCGCTGGGAATCAGTTCAGCGGGGTCACTGAGTAAAATCTCTCCCTCCCACCCTAATTTGGTTGTATGTAAAAAGTTGTTATTGTTATAAAAAAAAAAAAAAAGAGAAAGTAATGATAATAATTATATATAAAAAAAAAAAAAAAAAAAGAGCGTTATTGGAGAAGTGGCATTTATGATGTACAGTTGTATTGTTGGCTAGGCGGGAGGTGAGTTGCCCGGCCCACTGGCCTAAGTGGGCATGGCCCTACCTCACAGGGCATGCTTAATATAAGCATTGGGGCTTTGGGCAGGGCCCAAGGCAGGAGGTCACTGTCCATGGCCGGGCTCCTCCCCCTGGATGTTAATATGTTACTATGTATAATATATAAAGGTTTTTAAGTTATGTTAAAATGGTTAATTTATCATAAAGCTGTGTTTCTCCAAAAAAATCAGTAGTGGTGTCAATCATTTTACACAAGCCTAAATGGATCATGCTTTGGTCATGTAGTCTGTATGACATGCATGCACCAGACATGTATTATTAAAGCATAAGTGAATGCTCTTGGCCAATCAAATTTTTATTTTGTGTCTTTTAAAAAAACATACAGGTAAGAATCTATTTATTAACTGCACAAGTACTGAAAATATATCGTTTCGAAAGTATTGTCTTTAAACTGCAAAGGTATCTGTATAAGTGAATATGTGCAATAGAGACAAGAAAAGCAAACACCAGTAACTAGCACATGGTTTTGAGACATGGCAAGTCCACATTAGTTTGCATCTTATGGTGCAAACTTAGCAAACATGTACTGTAACAGGTTACTACACCATTGGTTATATGTATACCCCAGCAAAGCCCTACTATTTACAGGCAGTGGGCATGGCTGATTCCCTCACTGCATTGAATGATAAGCAATACCGCAAAGTATGTGATTTATATACATTTTGCCGTAAAAACAAACAGAAACAGATACAAAAACACAGACGTCCTCACAGAGACCTTCAGAGCAACACTCCCATGTGCTAATTTCTTGAACCAGAAGCAGCAAGCATGTCCAGACGCGGCAAGGGAGGCAAAGGCCTAGGAAAAGGTTGTGCCAAGCGGAACAGGAAGGTGCTCCGTGATAACATCCAGGGCATCACCATGCCCGCTATCCGCCACTTGGCTTGCAGAGACGGAGTCAAGAGAATCTCTGGCCTCATTTAGGATACCTGCGGGGTGCTCAAGGTCTTCCAGGAGAATGTCACTTGTGAAGCCGTCACTAACACCAAGCACGCCAAGAGAAAGACCGTCACCGCCATGGACGTGGTCTATGCCCTGAAATACCAGGGACGCACTCTCTACGGCTTCGTGGGTTAAAGCAAAGCCACCTCGCTTCACACCGCCACTAGTTTTACTTCAGGTTTCTTCAGGGAGAACAAGAGAGTGATCTTTAACTTTTAATTTTCAGCTACTTATTTTCCAAAATGACTGGGTTCTATAAACAACTGTAGATGTGCAGTATATCAGTATGAATCAGGCACAGAAACTACCGTAGCTCACTGATTCTCTGGGTCAGGCTGCAGGCAGGTTAGAGGACGGTGCAGCTTTGCAGAAGGAGGCAGGAGGGCTGAGGGAGGAGCCAGCTGCATCCGCTGAAAGCACAGAGTCTCTACTTTGATGTGAATACTACTCCCACTTGTCGCTCACTTGTGAGGAAAGGAAGGTTGTCAGCAACATTTGCACATTTCTCTAGTAGTGGAGCACCTGCCCACTGGGGGTTGGGGGTGGTTACAAGATTATTACAATCTCTGCAGAGTCCTCCCCCCAACAGGTAGTTCGGCAGCAGAGGGAAGCAATGTTTTCTTATATAAACCTCCCTCTTTTATCTGAAAGTGAGGCACCCTCTTAAGAGGTGCGCCTGTAGGCTGGTGCCTAGCTAGCATATTGGGAGATCCGGCCCTGCACACTTATCACATCTGATATGGCTTAAAAATGATTTAAGGATCAAGATAGTAAAGATCAAGATAGTAAAAAAACAGGAATTTAAATTATACAAACAAGAGGGCACAGAGACTGCTTTTACGTGAGTACAAGAATGGAGCAAGAACAAATCCAGAGAATTACAGACCAGTGAGCCTCACTTCTGTAGTGGGAACATTTTAGAAGGGTTATTAAGGGATAGTATCCAAGAGTATGTCTATTTGAACAGGATTATAAGTAGGAGTCAACATGAATCTAATTAGTTTCTATGAGGAGGTTAGTAGGAACTTAGATCAACGCAACTCAGTGGATGGAATCTTTTTGGAGTTTGCAAACGCTTCTGATACAGTGCCACATGGAAGACTATTGTACAAACTAAGGGATACAGTTATTGCAGTAAATATCTGCTCATGGATTGATAACTTGCTAAAAGACCAGAAGTAAAGGGTTGTTGTAAATGGAACATACTCGTATTGGACTAATGTAAGAAGAATTCTCAGAGTTCGGTATTAGGTCCTCTCCTTTTTAACATATTTATTAATGACTTAGAAGAAGTACTGGAAAGTATTTTTACGGATGACACTAAGTTGTGCAAGGTAATTAAATCAGAAAATTATGTACTTTTCCTCTAAAGGGACTTGCATAAATTGGAGAAATAGGTAGCATAATATCAGATGTAATACAAATAAATGTAAAGTTATGCATTTGGGGAGAGAAAATAGCCATGCAATGTATTAATGGAGCAAATCTAGGGGTATCAGATATTGAAAGGGATTTGGAAATACTTGTAGACAACCACCTAGGTAACAGTGCTCAATGCCAAGCAGCAGCTGCAAATTCAAGTAAAATATTAGAATGTATCAAGAAGGGTATAGAAGGAAGGAAGCAAATATAATTCTGCCACTATACAAATCCCTAGTACACCCTCATTTGGAATAGGGAGTACAATTGTGGGCACCAGTTAATAAAGAGGACATGTTAGAGCTGTAAAAAGTACAGAGAAGGGCAACAAAACTAATAAGGAGAATGGAGAGGCTAAGTTAAGAAGAAAGACTAAACAAATTAAACTTATTTTCTCTAGAAAAAAAGGTGTCTAAGATGGGATAGGTTTGGTTAGGATTCAGTATTTTCATCGCTGCAACCTGGGTTCAATTCCAGTCAGGGAACAAAGAGGTCACATGCAGGGTTGGGCCTGATCAGTACATGGATGGGAGACAACCTAGGAATACCAGGAGCTTTATGCTGTGGCTCACTGGAGGAGGAACTGACAACTCACTTCAGTATCTCTGCCACGAATACCAAGTGGATCAGCTCGGTCCATGAGGTCATGGAGGGTCGGACTTGACTGAACAATGTAAACATACACACAAGGGGATATTATTTCCTTATAGAAATATATCCAAGGTCAATACAAGGTTTTGTCAAGTGAACGTTTTGTGCCAAGAGGTTTTCAACTGACAAGAGGACATCCTTTGAGAAGTAAAAATATTCCACCTTAAAGAAAGAAAAGGGTTCTTCACAGTAAAGGTGGTTAATCAGTGGAATTCTCTACAAAAGGAGGTGGTGACTGCAAATTCGCCAGATAACTTTAAAAAGGGATTGGATGTATTTTTTAATAAAAAGGGCATTCAGGGCTATCTTGGATAACTAGAGAAGCAGTATTGATCCAGGGAGGAACCAAAGTTGTCAGTATCTGGGATCAGCAAGGAATTTTACTTTTTCCCTCTTTTGAGACAATCGGCAATGTTTCAAATGTTTTGTTTGATCAATTAACTATGAAACTGCAGTACAAATAATAATGAATTTTCAAGGAATATTCATTGTACGATTTTATGCTATTTAAGAATAACCTAAAATAAAACTTGATTTAAATTACAGTTCAATGAAAACTAAAGAGATGTGTGACATTTTTTACATAGGAACACATGGATTAATAGTGTAATAAATATAGCACACACTAGACTCCTCACTTAACACCAATGATAAGATATCAATATCTATTAGAAAATAGATCATAGGAGTCATCCTCTGAGAAGCTTAAAGTATGAAATAAAAGTATATGGCCCAGCCCCCACAAACACCCATATCTATCTATCTATCTGTTTCAAGCAGTGGCTTAGTATACAGCACCTACAGATATAAACTAATGAGGAAGCCAGTGGAGTGTGCAGGAGACTTTGCCACTATTTGAAAAAGAATGGAGAACAAAGAGTTAACATGTTTGGAAATCTGCAACTATCAGTGTAGGTTTTTCTCGCAAAAATATCCACAATATTTTGGACTATAATAAATTGGGCAAATGTTTATATTGATCTTTAGTAGTCAAACTTTATGAAACCATGACAAATGCAGTGCCCTGGATCTTTCCCTTTATGATTGTGCCGGCAATGGCAGCAGCAGTTGCAGCAAGAAGTTGCTAGATGGCGCTGCCAATATTTTGCAGCGTTGCTGATATTTTAGAGAAGTTGAAACCTTCGAAGGATGCCCTAACCCTTAAACTAGCCTTAACACTAACCCTCACCCTAACAGTTTACCTAACCATAACACTATGATATTGGCACTGAAATATTGGCAGCACCATCTAGCAGTTGGTCGCCGCCACTGCTACTGCCCTTCTGGCAGTGTGGTGGTGAATTTAAAAAATGAAAGTCATATTATAATTGAATTGTTTTGGTGACAGTGTAAAAAAAGAAGTGTTCAGGTATTTAAATTAAATAGTCATGTTTAATGACTTTCATAAAGGAATTGGTGCAACAAAATAACTGTGAAAAAATATCAATGTGTGAAAATGCTGCTGTTCTTACTCTTTATTACAAACTAAAATATTGCCCGTCAAAAAATGACGGCAATGAAATTGTAAGTGAGCTAATGCTGTTTGGTGTATGGTAATCAAATAAATAATACATTACAAAATGAATATACTTTACCTATTTGGAAGTAATATAAGAAGAAAGCATTGTGTTGAAGAGCTGACAATCTGTTTTGATGTTGCCGCACCATCTAATGTGTGTTTTGAGTGTTGTGGAGCTGCTGTGTAAGTGTCAGCAATGTGTGTAGTGTGTAGTGTAAATAGTGTGCGTGCACGAGGAAAATCCGTTAGGGTACCTGTGTAAGTTAGTGTTGTAAAATGGCGCCTAATGTGTGTATTATGTGGCTGATTTTGCATCCTTGTTCTTGTACCTCGTAGGGCTTTTTTGAAAAATCTGTATGTGTTTCCTGGTGTTTTGCATGTTTAGGGTCCTTTAGCCTCGTTTGCGTTTTGTTCGGCAGCACATTTTTCTCTCACTAAAGGGATTTTCGGTTGTCTAAACTCTTTCATTTCTACCTAAATTGACATGTAACTTCACTTTTAAAGGTGCTCGGTGCCCCCTCTTGCTGTGGGTAAGCTTTGTATGTGTTTGTTGTGTGTATTATGTTTTCGTGTGCGCGGGTTTCGCGAGGGCCACATTGGTAGCAACAACTTTTGTCAACCCGCACTGTTGACAACTATATATGTGACTAGTAACTTACCTGTCATAAATGACTGTATCATATGGTATCTTCAATTGTCTGTGCTGTTTCTTTCTGTGCCCTCTCTCTCTCTCTGTGACCTCTGTCTACCCTCTATCTCTCTTTATGAGCTCCTTCTCTCTCTCTGTTTGCTCTTTCTCTCTCTGTGCCCACTGTCTCTCTCTGTTTCCTCTTTCTCTTTCTGTGCATTCTCTTTCTGTGCCCCCTGTCTCTCTCTGTGCCCTCTCTCACTGTACCCACTGTCCCTCTCTGTGCCCTCTTTCTCTCTGTGCCCTCTCTCAGTGTCATCTGTCTCTCTCTCTCTGTGCCCTTTGTCTCTCTATCCTCGTTGTCTGTGTGGCCTCTCACTGTCTGTGCACCCTCCATCTCTCTGTCTGTGCACTGTCTTTCTGTCTGTGCACCCTGTCTCTCTGTGTGTGCCCTCTCCCTCTCTGTGCCCTCTCTCTCTCTGCACCCTGTTTCTCTCTGTGGGTCCTGTCTCTGTGCAACGTGCCTCTCTCTGTGCCCTCTCTCTTTGTGCCTTCTCTCTGTGTCCTCTGTCTCTCTCTGTGCGTCCTCGCTGTCTGTGTACCCTGTCACTGTCTGTGCGCCCTCTCTCTCTCTGCGCTTCCTCTCTGTGCTTTCTCTGTCTCTCTGTCTAACTGTGCCCTTTCTCTGTACCCTCTGTCTTTCTGTGTGCCCTCTGTTTCTCTCTGTCGCCCTCTTTCGCTCTCTGTGCCCTCTCTCTTTCTGTGTCCTTTGCATTTGTTTCTCTTTCTTTTTCTGTGCACTCTCAGTGCCCTTTGTCTCTCTCTGTGCCCTCTCTCACTGTACCCACTGTCTCTCTCTGTGCTCTTTCTCTCTGTGCCCTCTCACTGTGCATTCTGTCTCTCTCTCTCTGTGCCTTTTGTCTCTATCTCTGTGCACTCTCACTGTGCACTCCGTCTCTCTGCCCTTTGTCTCTCTCTCTGTGCCCTTTGTATCTCTCTGTTTGCCTTATGTACCCTCTCTGTCTCTCTCTATACACTCACACTCTTCCTCTATCTCTCCCGCCGCAGGTGTTATGCACGACTTAGGAATTATATATTAAATATAGTGGATTATATATTGTGACATACCTCTGCTGTACCGTAATACATTATACACTTTAGAAGATCACTGTAGAGTGGGGGGAAACTTCTTGTTTGTGTGTGCAAATTAAAAACTTTAACAGCTATGTAATCCTTAAACATAAACTATTTGTCTTACCTTATATACCTGATATACTGCTATTATCTGAAGGGCTCCATGTTTGCATTTTACTCACTTCTTACTGGCTTGAAGACTATCAGCCCTATTAAATTTCCCGAATGTGTAAACCCGTAGCCAATAAAGGAGCCCACTAGACTTACGGCTATTAAACTGGCCTCTTACAGCTACCCACAAACGATCTGCGTGTTACTTACGGAAAAACCCTACGGGCTGTCGAAACCGGGACTTAGTTGCTGCAAATCCTTTGATCTGTCAAGCCGGTAAATGTTGTGTCTGCAAATCAATATTAAATTGCTACAGATCTAGTGGCCTTCAAACCCATAACCCGTAAATGGAGCCAAAAAGCCAACGGGTACTAGAGAGGACCCGCAAGGGGGTTAAAGTTCTATGAGTAGCCATGTAAATGCAAAAATCAACACACATACTGTATATAAAATTAAAGGGAAAGTGATGTTAGGTATGAAAATGAATAGCACAACATTCTGAAGCTCGCAAATCTGCAATATAAATTTTTTTTTTAAATGTTTAATTTTCGTGTTATATAGATCTCGGCAATCAATGTGTTAATATATATAATGGAACTCGCATGGACTAGAATATCATATTTACGGCTTTATCAATATTGCATTATTTCTGGAATGCGGGTCCGATCGTACACTTAATTGAAACCTGTAAGGTTTTTCAATGACATAATTATGACGATCTTTTTTACCATTGGCTCTGTCTAAACCCATAACTACGGGTTTGACTGATTGATCATGTTCACAGCCGCACATGCAACGTACGCAAGAATGGTTTACAGGCTTGTGTCTCCGGCACGTTGGTCACGGCATGGTTGAATGTAAAAGCTCTGTAACTCTGACGAATTTTAAGCCTGCAGGCTTGGAATTTTATGTGGCTGTGAATCTTCTAATTTTTCTTATATTTTCAGCAGTTGAGAAAACGAGGAAAGAGAGAGATGTGTTAATTCATTGGTGGCTTTAGATAAGAGTTCAGAACAGAATTCTTTACCCCTCCCTTCTATAGCCTCAGTAGTGGCAGTTTGTAAGAATAAGTACAAGACTTGCTTGCCCTGCTCAATAACCACCCCCTCTGCCTTGACAATGATTATCATGGCAACTTCCATGCACTAGCATAGACTATGAAATTATGATTTTATGCCCATGACTTACATAGTTGCCGTTGTAGTTGGTTTACTTCATGAAGACCTCTGAGTGCTTGTCTCCTTGGTTATATGCTTATAAGAGGGTATATCTTCCTTTGTGTGGCTGCTACATGTGACTATATACAGAATCTCACAAAAGTGAGTACACCCCTCACATTTCTGTAAATATTATTATATATTTTTATGTAACAACACTAAAGAAATGACACTCTGCAACAATGTAAAGTAGTAAGTGTAAATTTGCTGTCCCTTCAAAATAATTCAACACACAGCCATTAATGTCTAAACCGTTGGCAACAAAAGTGGAAATGTCCAAAATGGGGCCAAAGTGTCAATATTTTGTGTGGCAAATCTTATTTTCCAGCACAACCTTAACCCTCATGGGCATGGAGTTCACCACAGCTTCACAGGTTGCCACTGGAGTCCTCTTTCACTCCTTCACAATGACATCACGGAGCTGGTGGATGTTAGAGACCCACAGCTGCTCAATAGGGTTTAGGTCTGGTGACATTCTTGGCCAGTCCATCACCTTTACCTTCAGCTTCTTTAACAAGCAGTGGTGGTCAACTTGGAGGTGTGTTTGGGTTGTTATCATGTTGGAATTCTGACCTGCAGCCCAGTCTCCGAAAGGAGGAGTTCATGCTCTGCTTCAGGGTGTCATAGTACATGTTGGAATTCATGGTTCCCTCAATTAACTGTAGCTCCCCAGTGCCAGCAGCACTCATGCAGGCCTAGACCATGACACTCCCACCACCAAAAGTATACATCTATACTGAGGAAAGGTAGTTGAAATAATCCCTAAATGACAGATAAACGGATAAGGCACAAAGAACACATAAACACTGATATGAGATAAAAACACTCAGTTTGAATGTAAACATTGATGCAGAGAGTGTGGAGACAGCATCAGACATCATCAGGTAAATTCATATAGGTGGAATCAACACAACATATTATAGAAATCATATATACCCATATAGACATATGAGTATATATGTTTGGTCAGGGCCTGCATGAGTGCTGCCGGCAGTGGGCAACCATGAATTCCAACATGAACTCCTCCCTTCACAAACTGGGCCGCAGGGCAGTATTCTAACAGGAAAACGACCCCAAACACACCTCCAAGATGACCACTGACTTGCTAAAGAAGGGCCACCCACTGGACAGGAGGAAGAGGCATTGCAAGTGACCAGTGTGAGTCAAGATGGTGGGAGAGGATGACCACTGAGGAGATTGAGGCCCCCACAAAGGCTCAGTCCCTCTGATGATACCCCCAAGAAGCGGAGACTCAGCGGGACACCCAGAAGACATAGGCTGTGTGTTGCGGCGGGTCAGGAGCAGGAGGATGCGGCGGTGCAGTGGTCGGCGCGGAAGGATACGGGAGGAGCGGAGGCGGAGGAGTCAAGGCCTGGTCTACCTGAGAGAGGATGTCGGAGCAGAGCTGTAGTGGAGCAGGAAGCAGCTGGTCTGTGGGTCCGGAGTGAGAGGGGGTCAGATGTGAGCTTGCAGCAGGATCCAGCAGGCAGCGGAGATGGACCGGTCGTACAGTGCATATGGAGCTGCGCAGACCGGTAGTGGTGAGGAGGGGAGAGGAGGCCGGATAAGAAGTAATGCACAGGGCACCATGAGGGAGGCCAGGAAGAGAGTAGAGGAGGACTGGAGGCCTGTGAATAGGGTGCGCAGCAGAGGAAGGACAGTGCAAAGGGCAGCACATATGAGGCAGAGGGGGTTGATTGGCGCTACAGGAGCAAGGGACGTGCAGAGCAAGAGCAAGAAAAATGACCTGCAGAGAAAAGGTGGACAGGGAGGCTGTGGCAGAGGCAGTGGTAAGAAGAAACAGCACACAGCTAGGATGGGCAAAAGGGGTCAGAAGTTGCAGCGTGGAGTGGAAGGACAGATTGGCAGGGTGACAGGGGTACAGCTGGGAGACAGCGAAGATAAGAAGAAGAAGAGAGAAATAGCAGGGAGGAAGTGATTCGCAACATGAAGGCAGACAATAGCAGGCATGAGGATGGATCGGTACAGCAGTGGAGTGCTAGGAGTTGTAGTGTATGTCCCCCTTCTCTAATTTGTGATCCAGGAGAAGGCACATCTGACAGGATCGTGGTATGACCAGGTTTAGGTCTGACAGGTAGAACTGGGGGATCACCGGACAGGAGACAGCCGCAAATGGATGGCAGGGGTTTTCCAAGATCATCGCAGAAGTGGTCAGTGACACCAGTCGGCAAGAGAGTCGGCGGACAGGAGCTTGGCAGAACAAGCAGAGGTGGTAAGCATGGACATACAACATCTTCTTGTGATTACAGAGATAGGAGATTGCCAGAGAGATGGTTTTAGCAGGAGTAGTCGGTCAATGTCAGCGGGTCGCAGGAGCAAATGCACGCCCTCCCCTACTAGGAGGTCTCGGTCTTGAGGGAGGTCACCGCGGCGGCACAGAATTTATGGTGAGCATAGGAGGGGTGACAGAAGCAGGGAAATGGAGCCTTATCATTACAGAGGCGAAAGAGAGAAGCGCGGCGCCAAGGAGCTGGGACTGCCTTCCGGTAGATACAGGACGGTACAGGAAGAGCACAGAGCCCAAAGAAGAAGTTCTGCAAGCAGGATGGATTCATTGCCAACTCCATTCAGGAGGGTAAAGGAGGGAGACTACGGAGCACGAGAACAAGTTCACCAATCAGGAGTGATAGACTGCCACCTCCACCACAGAGGAGGAGCATCGAGATAGCATCATCAGCAGCAGGTGTTACAGCCCCCTCAGGGATTGCAGAAGGCAGGCAGAGTGGTAAATTGAATGAACATGCATCGGCTGACCACACAGTTTTCACGTCTAGCTTAAAAAAAATTGTTATCTAAGTTTGAGGGTAGGAAGAATTTGGGGCCTGGGGCAGCATGGGTGTGAGACAGGGCGAGGGTTGGGGACAGGTCATCCCAAGTACCGGGGAGGGTAGCTCAGTGGTAGAGGCTTTAGAGGGGGTCAGCAGGGTAGACGAGTAGGTAGCACAACCCAATAAGCCTCCAGGGGATGGAGAATTATTCATAAGAGTAGCAGATACTGCCATGAAGAAGTCGGCATTATGCTCTATTGGCCCTATTGGGGAACATGTATCTAAGGAGATTAAGGAGGAGATATGGAAGAGGGAGTTTGTGGAAATATTCTCATTACTGCCTTACTGATAATTTCATTGAAATAAAGCATGATGAAAAAAAGGATGACACAAAGAAGGAAGAGGAAGAGCGTAGGCGTAGGTACAGAAAAATTCCCCAAAATGTTTCCAGTTGGTTACAGGCCTATGGGATTTTTGCCAGCATAGATTGGGAGAAAGATCCAGTGTTTTGTTCCTCGTTGTTCTGCTATTTGGATGAAATTGAGGGCATTCACCGTACTTATGGGGGTTTAGCCTGGTGGGTTTATGATGACAGATTCAGGCAAAAGATTGCGGTATGCCCTAGTATGCAATGGGATGATAGGGACATGGGCAGTTGGCTTAAAATTGTTACCCCTTTACTGCCAGGCTGGTAGCGCTGGTAAGAAGGGCTGCTGCTTTGCTTTTAATGAGAGCTCTTGCAGTTGGGGGGCATCATGTAAGTTTAAACATGAGTGCTCTGAATGTGGGCTGTCCCACCCTCTTTTTTGTTGCTTTAGAAAGTCCAAAAGTCTAGGGAGCAGGCTCCAAAAGGGGAAGAGTCCTGTACTATTAGAAAAGATGCGGTCATGGCTAAACCTGTACTGCTAAGGTTCCTGGTAGGGGGGTTTACTCTTGTTTATTGGTTAATGGTTTTGAGTTGATTTAGTTTCTGATCCTGTCTGTTATTGAGGTAGGTTTGGATAGACCTCCCAATTTAAAATCTGCAAGGTTTGCTGTTATGGAGAAGCTTTTGGATTAGGTGAGCAAGGGTAGAATGGCTGGCCCGTTTGTGGGCTTGCCGTTAGATGGTTTAATGGGGTCACCTTTAAGGCTTGTGCCAAAGAAGAAGGCCGGGTCTGTTAGGCTTATACATAACTTATCGTACCCTAAGGGTGGCTTAGTGAATGATGGGATTGACAAGGATTTGTTGTCAGTTACTTACACTTCATTCTAGCAAGCGTTAAAGTTGGTAAGGAAAGCTGGGAGTAGGGCCTTGTTGGCAAAGGTGGACATCAAGTCTGCTTTTAGGTTATTGACGGTTCATCCTGAATCCCATCATTTACTGGGCTGTTTTAACTTAGGCAGTTACTTTGTTGATCTGTGTCTCCACATGGGATGCTCTATTTCATGTTCCTTTTTCGAAAAGTTTAGCTCTTACTTGCAGTGGGTTCTTGTTAGGCGAACTGGGTTGTCATCGGTAGTCCACTATTTAGATGACTTTTTAATTGGGGTCTCGGATGAGTCCATGGATTGTGGCCTAGGTAGGTTTCAAGAAATGGCGGCTGAATTTGAAATTCCCTTGGCCGAGGATAAGACCGAAGGCTCATGCCGTTCTTTACGTTTTCTGGGGAACCTTATTGACACTGTTAAGATGGAATGCAGGCTCCTTGATAGAAAAGTAGTTGATCTGAGGGAGGCATTGTTGGGAGTCTTGAGGGTTAAGAAAGTTACGTTGAGGATCATGCAATCACTCCTTGGTAAGCTTAATTTTGCTTGTATTATTCCAATAGGAAGAATATTCTCTAGGCGATTATCCTTGGCCATGTCAGGAGTTAGGCAGCCACATCATCACATTAGGATAACGGCAGAGCATAGAGAGGATGTGCGGATTTGGCATCTTTTCTGGAGGCACTTTAATGGGTGTACATTGGTAATTGGGTTCCTGTGTTTAATGAGAATGTGGAGTTATATACAGATGCAGCAGGGTCCATAGGTTGAGGCGCCTATTTCAAAGGAAAATTGTACTCTTAATAGCAACAAATATATACAGCCTTATTAAATTGCGATAGGGCTCTATTTAAGCACATAGCATATTTTTTTACAGAAGTTTTTAGTTAGTGAACTTCTATCCAAAAGCAAGGTCTCCACTAACTAAAAACTTCTGTAAAAAAATATGCCATGTGCTTAAATAGAGCCCTATTTAATTGGCTGAATCACAATTTTATAAAGCTGATAGACAGGGCTTCCTCTTTAACACGAGTCTGTAAATCAAGAACAGAACTGGACACATACAGTTAGTTCAATAACTCTGTGTGTGAGTGTCATTCATATAATGAGTTTTCTGTGGAAGACTGATGGCCACAAATTAATTAAAGGGGTCACTAGCACACTAACAGGCAGATGGTTTCCTCTTAAATATAATTAAAAAACTGTCTGTACATTGTACTAGCCATATTTCTCTACAGGAAATAATTCCTGAGTTATTGTCGGAGCGGCTAATTTAAGCTAATATCTGGCCCACAATGTTTAATAAAGATGATAACGGAACCTAACTGGTTTATAACATTGTGTTGTGTCGTACAGTCGTGTCTGACTCTCCGTGACCTCATGGACCTTAACACACCACGCACATCTTTATGTCCATGGTAATGCTTATCCATTAATGCTTATCTCTTGGTATTCATGGCAGAGATGCTGGAGTGGGTTGCCAGTTCCTTCTCCAGTGGGCCACAGCATACAGATCCTGGTATTGCCAGGTGGTCTACCATCTAAGTGGCCAGAGGATTGGTTTAGGAGTGGTTTGACAAGGAATTTTATATTTCTAGAATTATTCCCTATAGTGGTAGCAATGTTTTTGTGGAGTGACTGTTTGAGGGATAAACATGTAATATTCCACTGTGACAATGTAGGGGGGTCCAAGTGATTAATTTGATAACGGCCTGGGAACAAGTGGTTGAGAATGTTGTGGGATATGCAAATTTATTCCCTCCCCCAGAGATTTTACTGCTACACGTTGGGGTAAATGACTTAGGTGTTTTACCAATGAAGGAGTTGATCCGAATTATGAAAAGAGATATTTTGAGGCTGATGGAGTTATTTCTGGGGTTGATTATTATTTGGTCTCAGATTACACCTAGATTGAATATTCCACTGTGACAATGTAGGGGGGTCCAAGTGATTAATTTGATAATGGCCTGGGAACAAGTGGTTGAGAATGTTGTGGGATATGCAAGTTTATTCCCTCCCCCAGAGATTTTACTGCTACACGTTGGGGTAAATGACTTAGGTGTTTTACCAATGAAGGAGTTGATCCGAATTATGAAAAGAGATATTTTGAGGCTGATGGAGTTATTTCTGGGGTTGATTATTATTTGGTCTCAGATTACACCTAGATTGAATTGGATGGGGCTAGATGGAGGGTTAATAAGATAATGGCTTCATTTGTTAGGAGGTTTGGGGGGTTTTCAATCGGGCATAGAGATTTGGAGGTCCCAGAGGCGTTTGAATATTTTATCAAAGATGGGATGCACCTTAACGATGTGGGACTGCCATTGTTTAACTTTTCATTAAAGGAGGGTATTGTCCAGGCCATGGAGGGGTTTGGGGGTACTTAGACCTCTGGTCTTGCAGGTGGCGGGGGTGCTGCATTCGCCTTAGGTTTGAGCTCATTGGTTGGGAAGGTATCTGGTCCTGGTTGGACCCAGAGGTCCATTGGGCATGGGGTTCCATTGGGCCTCTTGGAGGGTGAGCTCCTTCCGCGGGCGGGTATTCAGCTACCTCTGATTATTTGTTATATGTTACTAGCAACTTGCCCGGTAAAAAATGACGGTAATAAAATGTGAATCCTGGCAACACTGTTTGCCACACAATGGGAGCCTCACCCCCTCTACTTAACTGGCTTCGCGATGAGCGCCTTCAGCGCTCATTGCGAGTCTCTCCCCCGTGTACTTCCTCCCTTGTGTCACATTTCCCCCCTCCTCTCCCTCCCTTGTGTCTTCTTCCCCCCCTGTGTTTTTACCCCTTCTCCCCCTGTGTCTTTCCCCTATTCCCCTGTGTCTCTTTCCCCACCTCTCTCTCCCTTCCCTGTGTCTCTTGCCCCCCTCTCCCTCCCCTGTGTCTCTTGCCCCCTCTCCCTGCCCTGTGTCTCTTGGCCTTCTCCCTCCCCTGTGTCTCTTTTCCCCCCCTGTGTCTCTTTCCCCATGTCTCTTCCCCCTCCCTCGTGCCTGTTCCCCCCCATTTCCCTCCCCTTTGTCTCTCCCTCCCCTGTGTGTCTACCCCCTCCTCTCCCACCCCTATGTGTCTCCCCCCTCCCCTTTGTCTCCCCCCCCCTCCTCTCCCTCCCTTTGTGTGTCACCCCCTCCTCCTCTGTGTCTCTTTCCCCTCCTCTCACTCCTTTTTGTCTCTCCCCCTCTAATTCCCCATGTATCTCTCCCCCTCCTCTGCCATCCCTATGTGTCTTCCCCTTCCCGTTTGTATCTTCCCCCCTCTTCTCCCTCCCCTGTGTATCTCTCCTCCTCCTCTGTGTCTCTTCCCCCTCCTCTCACTCCTTTTTGTCTATACCCCTCTCACTCCCCTGTGTCTCCCTCCCCCCTCACCTCACTCCTCTGTGTCTCTCCCCACCCCTCTCATTCCTTTGTGGCTCTCCCCCTCCTCTCCCTCCCTTATGTGTCTCTCCCCCATCTTCTCACTCCTTTGTGTCTCCTCCTCTACTACCCCTGTGTTTCCCCCTCCCCTGTGACTCTTCCCCCATCCTCTCCCTCCCCTGTGTCTCTCCCCCATCTTCTCACTCCTTTGTGTCTCTCCCCCTCCTCTCACTCCTTTGTGTCTCTCTCCCCTCATCTCACTCCCCTGTGTCTCTTCCCCCCTCCTCTCACTCCTGTGTCTCTTCCCCCTCCTCTCATTCCCCTGTGTCGCTTCCCCCCTCCTCTCACTCCCATGTGTCTCTCCCCCATCACTCCCATGTGTGTCTACCCCATCCTCTCCCACCCCTGTGTGTCTCCCCCTCCCCTGTGTCTCTCCCCCCTCATCTTCCTTCCCTGTGTCTCTCCCCCCTCACTCCTTTGTGTCTCTCCTCCCATCCTCCGCTCACTCCCCTGTGTCTCTCCCCCTCCTCTGTGTCTCTCCCACCTCTCATTCCGCTGTGTCTCTCCCCCCTCCTCTGTGTCTCTACCCCTCCTCTCACTCCCCTGTGTCTCTCCCCCCTCCTCTCACTCCCCTATGTCTCCCCCCTCCACTGTGTCACTCCCCCTGTCATTCCCCTGTGTCTCGCCCCCCCTCTGTGTCTCTCCCCCTCTGTGTCTATCCCCCCTCTCATTCCCCTGTGTCTCTCCTTCCTCTCATACCCCTGTGTCTCTCCCCCCTCCTTTCACTCCGTTGCCCCCCCCCTTCTCTCCTCTGTGTCTCACCCCCTCTCATTCCCCTGTGTCTTTCCCCCTCCCCTGTGTGTCTACCCCCATTCTCTCCCACCCCTGTGTGTCTCTCCCCCCCGTGTCTCTTCCCCCTCATCTCCCTTCCCTGTGTCTCTCCCCCTCACTCCTTTGTGTCTCTCCCCCCTCCTCTCACTCCCCTGTGTCTCTCCCCCCCTTCTCTCACTCCCCTGTGTCTCTCCTCCCCTCCTCCTCTCTCTCCCCCGTGTCTCTGCCCCCTCCTCTGTGTCTCTCACCCTTCTCATTCCACTGTGACTCTCCCCCCTCCCCTGTGCCTCTCCCCTTTCCTCTCACTCCTTTGTGTCTCTCTTCCCCTCCTCCTCTCACTCCCCTGTGTCTCCCCCCCTCCTCTGTGTCTCACCCCTCTCATTCCCCTGTGTCTTTCCCCCCTCCTCTGTGTGTCTCCCCCTCCCCTGTGTGTCTACCCCATCCTCTCCCACCCCTGTGTGTCTCCCCTCCCCTGTGTCTCTTCCCCCCTCATCTCCCTTCCCTCTGTCTCTCCCCCTTCACTCCTTTGTGTCTCTCCCCCTCCTCTCACTCCCCTGTGTCTCTCCCCCCCTCCTCTCACTCCCCTGTGTCTCTCCTCCCCTCCTCCTCTCTCTCCCCTGTGTCTCTGCCCCCTCCTCTGTGTCTCTCCCCTCTCCTCTCACTCCTCTGTGTCTCTCTTCCCCTCCTCCTCTCACTCCCCTGTGTCTCTCCCCCCTCCTCTGTGTCTCTCCCCCTCGCATTCCCCTGTATCTCTCCCACCCTCCTCTGTGTCTCTACCCCCTCCTCTCCCTGCCCTGTGTTTATCCCCACTCATGTCCCTGCCCTGTGTCTCTCCCCCCTCTATTAAGGGTTTGGTGGGTGGGGAATGTAGGGCGTTTATAAATACTAGTGTGTTCCCGCCTGTTAGCCAGAGTGTGCTGTGGGACAACTTGTTCCCACCCACCCTCCCTGAAGTTAGGTATTTGTCACTGATAAGGTGGGGGTGCTGCATTCGCCTTAGGTTGGAGCTCATGGTTGGGAAGGTATCTGGTCCTGGTTGGTCCCAGAGGTTCATTGGGCACAGGGTTCCATTGGGCCTCTGGGAAGGTGAGCGCCTTCCGCGGGCAGGTGTTCAGGTACCTCTGATTATTTTTTTATGTTATCATATGTTGTGATAATAATAAAGCTGTGGCCTGGTTATACCCCAATCAGTGTTTATTTGGGTGTTGGGTGTTAATGGTCCTAGAGCTTACCTAGTAACATATGCTTAGGTCACATGTTGAAGCTACCTTAATCCCCTCTGCATTCTTCTGCAGCACAGATTAAATCTCAACTAACATACTGTATAACCAAGTCAAGATTTATCAGTTTTACATGAATCCTGTACTTGAACTTCTTTAATTGTACTTTTAATAGCAACAAATATATAGTCAGGACTTCCTCTTTAATACAAGTCTGTAAATTAAGAACAGAACTGGACACATACAGTTAGTTCAATAACTCTGTGTGTGAGTGTCATTCATATAATGTGTTTTCTATGTAGACTGCTGGCAACAAATTTATTAAAGGGGCCACTTGTACACTAACAGGCAGATGGTTTAATCTTAAATATAATTAAAAAGCTGTCTGTACATTGTATTAGCCATATTTCTCTACAGGAAATAATTCCTGAGTTATTGTCAGAGCAGCTAATTTGAGCTAATATCTGGCCCACAATGTTTGATAAAGATGATATGGGAACCTAACTGCATTATAACATTGTGTTGTGTCGTACAGTAGTGTCTGACTCTCTGGGACCTCATGGACCTTAACACACCACACACATCTTTATGTCCATGGTAATGCTTATCCACTTGGTATTCATAGCAGAGATGCTGAATTGGGTTGCCAGTCCCTTCTCTAGTGGGCCACAGCATACAGCTCCTGGTACTCCTAGGTGGTCTACCATCCAAGTACTGACCAGGTCCAATCCTGCTTGGCTTCAGGGTGATGTGACTTCTTGGCTCCCTGACTGGAATTAAACCCAGGTTGCAGTGTTGAAAGCACCAAAGCCTAACCACTGGACTACCAAGGAACCCATTATATACTTAGGAAGCATTATTTTGCCACCACAGAGACACACAAACAAACTGTAAATCTTAGATAGCACATATTCAGAAGCCATTCATATACATAAGAATACCACAGAAATATGTTTATTATCTCAGTAAAGATCCTCTTTAAAATTAAGTGACTAGTAAAACCACTGGCGTATGAAGGGGGGTTAGATTGGCGGACCACCCGGGCGTCATCTCCTTGGGGGCAGCACTAGCTGCTGCGAGAATGCCGCTCAGTTGCTGCTGTTACCGGCCCCACGCGCATGAGTGTCTGTGTGCGTGCATGTGTCTGCGAGTGAGTGTCTCACAGACTCACAGCCCTATTAAATTCCTCCAACGTATAAAGCCATAGCCCGTAACGGAGCCAGCAAGACTTACGGCTGTAAAACTCGGAACTTAGTTGCCGAAAAGCCTTTGATCTGTCAAGCCCATAACTGTTACGTTCGTAAATCACTTTTAAATTGCTATGAGTCCACTGGCGTTCAAAATCATAACCCGCAAATGTAGCTATAAAGCCAACGGGTACTAGAGAGGACCCGAAAGGGGGTTAAAGTCCTATCCGTACCACTGTAAATGCAAATATATACACACTACTGTAGTTATAATGAAAGGGAAAGTGATGTTAGGTACTAGCACAACATTCTAAAGCTTGCAAATCTGCAATATAAAATACATTTTTTAATGTCTAATATCCGTGTTATATTGATCCCAGCAATTAGTGTGTTAATACATATAATGTAACTCGCATGGACTAGAATATCATATTAACTGATTTACTAATATACATTATTTCTGGAATGTGGGTCCGATCGTAACTCGTACTTGAAGTCCGTAAGGCTTTGAAATCCAACTCGCATTTTTCAGTGTCGTAATGATAACGATCTCTTTTACCATTGGCCCGTCTAAAGCCGTAACTACGGGTTTGACTAATTTATCATGTTCACGGCCACACATGCAACGTGCATATGAATGGTTTATGGTTTTGCGTCTCGAGCCAATTGGTCGCGGCATGGTTGAATGTAATAGCTCTGTAACTCTGCAGAGTTTCAAGCCTGCAGGCTTTGCATGTGTAAAGGTGCCGATATAGTCTTGGAATTTAATTTGGCTGTCAGAGTGCTTGATAAAGGTGTCAGAGGGACTCTAATTGCATGATAACCTTACAGGGCACACAAGCAGAAATGTAAATCCTAATTAGCACATAAAGGCAGCAATTTTGTGTTCAGGGGGCATTTAATTGCATATTATATCACAGGAATTAATGCCTTTAGAATTAAATTACTAGAACAATGTATAGCTAGTTTTTCATGCTCTTTAAGAATATCAACTTTATTTGGGGGTGACAGAGTTCCCAAATGTATTATATGGGCAATACATATAACTTGTACATACCAGCAGCAAGTATATTATATGTAGACTATTCATTGAAAAGGAACACTGTCTCAGTAAGCTTCATCTTAAAGAGCATACAAATTATGTATACATTGCACTAGTCTTGCTTCTCTACAGTAAGTCATTCCTGAAAAATACAAAGATTTTTTATAAGAGTGGGGGAGGGGATCTAATTGAATGGCAGCAATGGGGGTCATCTTTTGTTTAGCCACCACAGGGACAGATAAGGAGACTAAGATTCTGATTAGCACACATCAACTAATTTGTATGCAACACAAAAAAATACTGGATGTCTCTGTAATGATTTTATTTGAGAAAACAATGGCTAATACAACATACAGTCAGGTATTTCATGTTCTGTAAAAAACAGTTTGATTTGGCGTGACAGAATTCCTTTGTATATGTGTATTTCTATATTTCAGATACTTCTAGAACTGCTCCCTTTTATGATTCTGAATGTTAGAATGTATGGAAACTCTTTTCCCTCTCTTCCCCTCGTTTATACCCAGCTATATTTAAACATAATTCCATGGGCATATTTAGGTGGTATGCTGCCCTAGGCCATTCAGATTTGTCGGCTCCTCATGCCCCAGGTGAATCTCCTCCTTTCCTCTTTCAGTATCTCAAAAAAAAAATTTGTAGGGCCCCCTCATAGGGGATGTAAAAAATATTTTTCTCTGGGGCCTGCTGGGATGAAATCACTCAGTGCTCCTGCCTGTGCGAGGCTCCTCTGCCTGCAGCACAGCACTAGGGCGCACATGCTCCACTTTCCTGTAACATTCTCTACACATATATATACATATATAAATATTACCCGGCACCCACCTTTCTTAGCATCCATCCCTACATAGCACCCAGTCTTTGTCAGCAGCCATCCCCTCTCAGGATCCATCTCCGCACAACACCCAACCCCTCTCAGCATCCACCTCATATAGTACCCATCCCTATCTCCTTTTTTTCCTCCCTCACAGAATCCATCCCCCTGTACTTTGCTGCCACTTTGCAGTCCTTGTTCTCTTACCTTATTCCCTGATACACTTACTCAGCGTGCTGAACTTCTCCACACTGCCACCTGTTGGAGATTCAGTAAAAATGCTCTTTTTTACACAGGCACACACAAATTTCAGGCTGGGGTGTGTGGTCAAGGGGGTACAGGGGGATCACAGTGGGTCCTTGGCGGGTTTGAATTTCACAGCAGTGGGGCCCCGCAGAGTAGGGCACTGGTACTCTGTACCACCTGCACCACTGGTAAATCCACCCCTGCATGTAGAAATTTCTATGGGCCTCATTCTATTAGCGGCCGCAGCCGTTGCGGGGCCGCAAGGACCGGCCGCAAGCTATTCGGCTATTCTATTCCCTTACGGCCGGGGGCTCCGGCAGCCTTGCGGCCGGCGCCTTGCGGCCGCACGCGCCGGAGGAAAGCCTTTGATCTAAAACGGCCGCAAGAGTTTCGGCCGCAAGAAAGCCCCGGTTGCTATTCAATTGCTACGGGAAACCTCTCTGCAAGGCTAAAAGCGAGCCGCAGCTTACTTGCAGCAAACAGGTCCCGCTAGCACCAATTAAGCACATAATAAAGCCCAAATAAAGCCATCCTGCACTCTGATGAGACAATAAAGTGATTGTAGGTGTTAGCAAAAATAGCACAACATTCCCCTATACTCAAATCTGCAATTTTTGTATTTTCAAATTCTTGTCAAATATCCGTGGACAAAGTCCCGAGGGCTTGGAGCACCTCAGACCCGCAAAGGCTGCGGGATTAGCCTCCGTCAAGTCCGTAAATGGGTAAAATAGACCTACGGGTCGTAAAGGGCTAACTTACAAGTCGTAGCATAGAAAAGCCATCCTGTACTTTTATTAAAAGTGAAAGTGATGTTTGGTTTCAGAATTAATAGCTCAACATTCCCCTACTCTCAAATGTGCAAATAAAGATATTTAACTTCATCTATCATGCAAGCCCGCACGGGTTTGAATAACGAGCTACGGGCTTGGAGGGCACTCATCCGCCAAACCCGTACGTGCTTCACTAAGAAGCTACGGCCAAGTCTCAAGCCCGTAATCCTAAAATCAAACCTGAAATCAATTAACCAATAGGAAGATGACAATCAAGGGCACAAATAGTTTAAAAGGGAGTGAAATTCTGTAATCTGTGACTGTGTTGTATGCTGTGCAAGTGGACACACAGGTCTTGGAGTTGGAGGTTTTGTGAGAGCAAGAGAGATAGAGGAGGAGAGATGGAGGGAGAAGGCAGTGAAGGGAGAGGTCAGGGAGAGCAGGGCCCCCAGCCACAGGCTGGCCAGCAAGCTGCTGCTGCCCGCAAAAGGGCAGCAAACTTTACCATCCAGGAGATCGAAACACTGGTTAGAGGAGTGCAAGCCCGACACTCCATCCTAACCGGTGGGAGTGAAGTGAGGCCCAGGCAGAGGACAGATGCCTGGAAGGAGATTGCGGCTGAGGTCTCCTCGCTGGGGTATGCGAATCGTACCTGGCAGTCTGTCCAGCACCGGTTCCAAGACTGCCGCATCGATGTAAAAAAGAAGATGGCCGATGAGGCCAAAGCAGCACGTGGAACCGGTGGTGGGCCGCCACAAACCTTCACATACCCCGGTTGGGAGGCCACAGTCCGCGACATGATCCAGCCAGCGTCAGTCGTGGGCCTCCCTAGCCTGGTGGACTCCGGTCGGCCTGAAACCCTGCAATGTGAGTACCATGTACACCTTAACACCCTCATATGTACGCACATGTACCCCACACAGATAGATAACTGACGTTGAATTGCACTGTAAGATATCTGGTTGTGACTACAGATATATGAGGCTGCGAAAATCATGTAAATCCAGTGTAAAGAAATATACTTGTCAGAATTGTTATCAATGAAATATATGTCCAATACCTCCTCCCACAACTGATTATGATACCGTTTTGCAAATCTATTGATGTTACTGTTATGTTTGCTGTTGGTTCCCAGTGCATATAAAGCATACATGACAACTCTATTGCAATTGATTTTTTATTGTCATGAGTTCCCCTGTCACACTCTACTCCATGTTAAACTGGCCCATCCATAGCTGTTTGGCTTAACCCTCCTACTGCTTAGAATTCATGTACATTTTGAAACTAGGTATAACGGATGTATCCTGTTTTATGTGGGCATTTCAGTATGTGCTTGAAGAGTGCCGCCGCCGACTCTAGGGATGCGGCTGCGCTTGCGTCCCCATGTAGCCGTCAAAAATAGTTGGTACACCCAAAGCCCGTAACCCTCTAACCCTAACCCCCTAAACACCACTTTCTAACTCTAACCCATCCCCCCTAACTGTAGCCAGAACCTGAAACCCATAACCACTTACCTGGCCTGCTGGGCTGGCGTAGCTAGAGTCGTTGGTGGGGCACTTCCAGAGATGCGCACATATGCGCACATACAACAGGATAGGTCCGGTCTAGCTGGTACATCACCATGAGAGTACATGTATGGATGTGCACACTGCAGCATATGCGGATACAGACTCTGATGGACTGTAAGTTTGTGTTGTGTAACAGCATAATCTGGACCATGTTACATTAACATGTTAACTCACATTGCTGAGGATTGGTCACAGATTGGTCTGTCTCACACACTGGCCAACAGATTCAGATGAGCACGTGTTCTAATTAACTGCAGTTGGCACACCGCACCAGCATTACATATAGCCATGGGCCCTTTCCTGTTATCTGACCGTGACTGCTGGTAGCAGCAGTGAGCAGCCTCTACATGTCACAGCATTTTCCTGGAGATTATATAATCATGCAGATTTAGTGGGTTATGGTGTTGTTAAGGTAAGGGGTTCGGATAAGTGTGAGGGCTAGTGCTTTTGGGCTTCTGTGTAAGTTGAAAATGATGTATATAACAGTGGCAGCGCCATCTATCAGCCCCTTGGTCCAACTGCTGCTGCCAGTAGTCGGTGTCACATAACAGGAAAGATCCCAGCCAGGATCCACAATACTAATGATGCAAATCAATTTTGATTGGAGTCAAACATTCACAGCCAATTACAAGTCACTCTGATCTCAGAGATATGGAAACAACAATACTCAAATCAAAATCTTGTCTCATTTCAGTACCATCCAGGCGTCCCCTGCCTCCGCAGGTTCCTGCACCTTCTGAAGATGCAGGACCACCTGCGTCAACTTCCCCTGTAGCAGGGCCCTCCTATCAAAGTCCACCTGGGCCATCCACAAGGTGCCAGCAATTGCCTCCAGCCAGGATAATGGCACCGCCTGGCTCCCAGACAATGTGGGCTGGCCAAATGTGGGGCCACCCAATGTGGTCCCATTCCGGTTGTGCCCCCAATATGGCTTCACAAACAATGCTGCCCTGGAGCATGGGCCCCTGGCAGGGCATGTGGCCCCCGCAGGACCAGCAGGCCACTGTGGCCACTCCGGCCCAACAGGCCCCGCAGGCCCAGACAGCCGCTGTGGCCACTCAAGACCAACAGGCCCCGCAGGCCCAGACAGCCGCTGTGGCCACTCAAGACCAACAGGCCCCGCAGGCCCAGACAGCCGCTGCGGCCACTCAAGACCAACAGGCCCCGCAGGCCCAGACAGCCGCTGCGGCCACTCAAGACCAACAGGCCCCGCAGGCCCAGACAGCCGCTGTGGCCACTCAAGACCAACAGGCCCCGCAGGCCCAGACAGCCGCTGTGGCCACTCAAGACCAACAGGCCCCGCAGGCCCAGACAGCCGCTGTGGCCACTCAAGACCAACAGGCCCCGCAGGCCCAGACAGCCGCTGTGGCCACTCAAGACCAACAGGCCCCGCAGGCCCAGCCAGCCACTCCGGCCCCGCAGGCCCAGCAGGCGTCTCCCAGGCAGGACACACCAGTAAGCAGTGCCTCCACCCAGAGGACACAGTGGTCTGGGTTGCTGGCAGTTAGTCCTGCGCTGTCAGCGGCCCAGTGCCCGGATTTCCTGGCTCATCTCCAGCATGAGCGTGAGCAAAATCAACAGTTCATGCTGGAGATGAGACGCCATGATGCCAGGCAGCTCGAGGAGAGGAGAAGCAATAACGCCCAGGACTTCCAGGAGAGGAGACGCAACAATGCCCGGAACTTACAGGAGAGGAGACGCAACAATGCCCGGAACTTACAGGAGAGGAGACGCAACAATGCCCGGAACTTACAGGAGAGGAGATGCCATAATGACCAAGTCTTGGCTCAAATGACCCTGCAAAATCAGCGGATGTTCCAGGAGGCGAGGCGTCATAATCAGTTAATGGAGGAGTACGCCCGAAGGCCTGAAATGGCCCGAGAAGGCCAGCACCAAGACCGGGCTACTCCTTCAAACTCGCCTCCGTCAACATCCCACACCCTGTCCCCAGCATCCAGGCCGGAAGAGCCTCCAAACACCCGAAGAGGTCGGGGCCGGCCTAGAGGACCATCTTCCAAAGGCCAGGAGAGCCAGGAAAAACCCAAGCGAAAGCGGAAATAGGTGAGAACATGTTCATGTTGCATATAGAAGCAATTGATGTCCCAGATCTATTGACGTTGAGGTGTTGCAGTCAATGCGTATATTGTTCTAATTGATGTCTTGTTCTTATCTCTTTAGGTTCCATTTTATCGATGTCCATGGATTTCTGCCTCCCGTTTTTTTTTGTTGTAAATATTTGTGAAAGCAACATAAGATTAAACATTATGTATTGCTCACATTATCATTGTTTGTTTCGTTTGTACTGTACCATGATTGGTAAACACCACATGAATGCTACACACCAACGTTATTGGATTAGTACATACATCTTCCTTCAATATACCAGCCCTGTGTTAATGTAGGGTTGGGGTAACAGCCACTAGTGCAGCTGAGGGTGGAGGTAATATTCATGAGTTTGATTACAGTAACGGTGATGCATGATATTCATGTTCATGACACATGGATAGATTAATTCAGGGGAAATATCAAAAGTGAGTCCACCCCTAAGTGAAATTGGCGATTATTTTGTGTGGCCACCATTATTTTCCTGCACTGACTTAACCCTCATGGGGATGGAGTTCCCCAGAGTTTCACAGGTTGCCACTGGAGTCCTCTTACACTCCTTCATGATGATATCATGGAGCTGGTGGATGTTAGAGACCTTGCACTCCCTGTAATGGAGTTGGAACACGCAGTCCAATATCTCCGCTGGTATACGGTACAATATCCAAGAAGCACTACAGTCTCACCATTCCCAACCTGCAATATTTGCCCACACTCAATTGGGAGTCAAATGAATACGGACTTTATTTTGTTGCCCAGAAATATATATATATACACATCTCTTCCCACAGGCAATACACACATCCCCCATAGTTGGCCACACAATACACATTGAGGGACAACAGGTGGGTCACACCTCCCGGAGACTACCTGGCTACTTTGATACAATCAGACATTGCTTAGATCATCCTTCTTTGTTATGTCTGATAATGAAAACACTTTATACAATAGACTTCCTTATCCTATGATGAGTCTCTGTACTAGGATTATCTATTATGCCAAGGTCTGCAATAGTCTGGGCTAAGATTTTGCCGAGCAGAAACCAACATACATACAGTATAACAGTATGATCATATTTTAACCATAACCATAAAACAGGGTAAAACAGTGATGGGTTCCGTTACACTCCACATCTTCCATTTGAGGAGTTCCCCACAGATGCTCAATAGGGTTTAGGTCTGGTGACCTACTTGGCCAGTTAATCAACTATTGACCTTCAGCTTCTTTAGCCAGGCAGTGGTCGGCTTGGAGGTGTGTTTGTTGTCGTTAGCATGTTGTAATACTGCCCTGCGGCCTGTTCTCCTATCTGAGGGATCATGCTCTTTCTCAGTTTGTCACAGTACATGTTGGCATTCATGGGTTCCCTCAAAGAACTGTAGCTCCTCAGTGCTGGCAGCATGCATGCAGGCCCAGACCAAACATATATGCATGTGTATAGATGTTTTTGCTAATATGTTGTGTGGCTTCCCACTATATGCATTTACCTAATTATGTCAGATGCTGCCTCCCCTCTCTCTGCATCACTGTTTTGGTTCAAAATGATGGGTTCATCTCATATCAATGTTTTTGTGTTCGTTGTGACTTATCCATTTATCTCTGGCACTGGGGAGCTACAGTCCATTGAGGGAACCATGAATGAAAACATGTACTGTGACATACTGAAGCAGAACATGATCCCCTCCCTTGGGAGACTGGGCTGCAGGGCAACATAACATAACGACCCTAAACACACCGCTAAGACGACACTGCCTTGCTAAAGAAGGTAAAGGTGATGGACTGGCCAAGCTTGTCGACAGACCAAAACCATATTGAGCATCTGTGGGGCATCCTCAAACTGACGGTGGGGGAGTGCAAGGTCTCTAGCATCAACCAGCTCTGATGTATCATTAAGGAGTGGAAGAGGACTCCAGTGGCAACCTGGGAAGCTCGGGTGAACTCCCTGGCCATGAGGGTTAATGCAGTTCTGGCAAATAATGGTGGCCACACATAATTGACATTTCATGTCAATTTTGACATTTCAAATTAAGGGTGTACTCACTTTTGGTGACAATGGTTTACACATTAATGGCTGGGTATTGAGTTATTGATGGGTCCGAAAAATTACTTTACATTGTAGCAGAGTGTCATTTCTTCAGTGTTGTCACATGAAAGGATGTACTAAAATGTTAACAACAATGTGACGGGTGTACTCACTTATGTTAGATACTGTGGCCCTCATTTAATTGCAATTTGGCCAATTGAATAGGGCTTGAAATAAGCACATAACATATATTCTCTGAAAAATGGTTGAGTTAGTAAACATCTCTACCAAATCAAGGTTTTCACTAACTAAAATCTGTTTGACACAATATATGTTCTGTGCTTATTTTGAGCCCCATTCAATTGGCAAAATCGCAATTGAATGAGGCCCTGTATGTTCACTATTAGGATGTGAGCCACTTACAGAAACCTGTCTCATTTGTCTGTTTCTGCGTCAGATAGATTGTTAATACCAACCTTCCCTTATGTTTGAAATCAGTAATGCAAACACACTGTGAGAATTCTATTGACACCCCTAACTGATGGTGCAGAGCACAGATGTGGAGTCTGAAGGTCCTTTTATTGATGTTCCGGAAATGCTATGGTATCAACATTGACGAGGCAGACACAAACAACATCGCAGATAAATCATATTTAATATTTAACGAAATTAACAAGGCAAGCTTGCCACAAAGCCACAGGTTGACTAATCAACACAGGTATGCAAAGGATCATGGTGGAGGGGGGTAGGATACAAAATCCAAGTAACACAGGGAAATAGGGATATGAGAGCAGAATGCAGGCATGGAAAATTACATTGATATGGATGATCAGGGGATGTACAGTATATCAACCAACATTAGGCAATATAATAGATCTCATTATTGTTCCGACATATATATAACAGTCAATAAGGAAACACCATAATAATCCAGAATAAGGTGATATACATATGGGGAGAGCAAAATGTATGCTTGGGTGTTAAACGGACACTCTGATGCCACATCAGAAGTATAAGTGCTCAATCAGTGAATGCTATGAGCCCATAACGTCAGTTCTCACGCAACAATAAGCAGCACATAGATAACCTTGGTCAAAAAGATGGTGACCTGACCAGGACCATATCAGTCAGATGTTACTTATTGCAGAGAACTCACAACAAACAAGGCAATATCAGTGATAGTTTGTTCTCTGATTGAGCATCTATACTCACTGTTGTTGAATATGCATAACTGAAGATTAACGTAACCTCCTTAACTGTTAAGTCCCAAGCCTGGATTTACTCTTCCCCATATGCACAGGGAGGGTCACATCAGCACTGAAGAAAAGATCTTGAAGGGTTGGTGCTGCAGGCTTCACAACAGTCCAAGTAGAGGAGAGGATAGAATGTCTAAACCAATAGGTACCGGTGAATCGAGATAGACTATATGAGCATACACATGCTGTGGATATACCAGGAACATCAGCTGACAGATGTCACATCACATCTGCATTGTATAATGAAATTGTCTCGTGACACATATCGGCTATTCAGTCAAGGTCATCAGATATCAAACTGGATCCAACAAAGCAATGAAACGGACACATGCACATACATGAGGACATTGACATGGCCACGGAATGTCAGGATGTTTATCGTCATGCCTTTGTTTATCGTCATGCCTTGTTCTGACCGGGATCTGGAATACAAACACACAAATAATATATTAGTGGAAACCTTACATATGCCATATGAGCAGCCACCAACAGATGTAGGTATGTCGGCACACGTTAGGCATTGGGATCTCGTACAAGCTAACCATCTGTACGATGATAATGATGGCCCAGACTAATTTGTCCTGATGTGGGAATATTAGGATTAGTCGAATTCTCATTTATTTGTATTGTGCAAACATATTCCGTAACGCTGTACTGGGGAGAAGAACACAAAAATATACAGTATGTAATATTGACAACGCAAGAAAATGGAGGGCCCTGTTTGGAGCGTAAAGTCTGTTGATAAATGATTTGGTCACAAAGGCCCACACAAGATTAGAAAATCACCACTTCCAAGTTAAAGGTAATGGACATGGGGAAGAGTAGATAAGGAATAGCAAGGTTAATAAGTAAGTGAGAGATACATAGGAAGGAGGTTGTGTCAAGTAGAAAGATATGCATTAGTCGGAGAGGAAAGGGATCAGATGTAAAGTGCGATGCACTATTTTGTAATAAGGTATCTGCCCCATGTGGACAGATAATGTAATCTGCAGATGGGACAGTCAGGAGACACATAGTTTAACCACAGCTTGAGTAGGATTAGGTGATGGGCGAATAAAAGGAGAGAGGTGGGCATGAGAGTTGAAATGAAAATGATGCAGACAAAAAGGGGAGAAGTAAAGAAGAGTCTGAGGAAAAGGCAGGGGATGTGAGGAAGAAGACAAGAGAAAACATAGTGGAAAGGGTTAATTGGGATAGTTAGCAGAAGACTTGAGTGACTCAATAAATTAAGGGTAAACAGGGGTGGAGAGAGAGAGAGAGAGAGAGAGAGACACCAGTGCATCCTGTAATAGAAAGGGAAGATCACAACTATCACACATTGATACATGTTCGGACATCTACATGTGGTTCTCTACCTTGGATAGATCAAGTGGAGTATTCAACGAAGAGATCTGTTCCCCCAGGACACGTCTGCATGGTCCGATAAACATTTCGGACCGCTTCAGCAATACATAGGGGATGTCTTGGGGAAAAAGAAAGTTAGGCCTACATTAATGGAGTTATTAGTCATTTCCTCTCATGCATACATGCACATGTTTCCCGCAAATACTCACTTACAATGTAGACGCCATTGATGTAGCTGATGTTCTGTTGCTGGCAAGGTTGTTTCCCATGTCTGTGTGGGTAAACAATGTGTTGACACACGGCAACAGTTCTGTAATGGCAATATGATGAGATGAGTCACACAATCCATATGATATATTGCACAATGATTCCTAGTTAACACATCCTTGAGACTATTCCTGTTATCTGACTGAGAATGCTTTTAACCAGCATTCGCTGACAAAGAACAGGGGACATCCCCTCTTTGCATCACATGAGGTACATTTCTTATGGTTTACAGTATGCTGTTATGTTCATATATCCAGATTGCTAGGAATTGCATTGACCTCCATGGGATGTGGAATAGCATGATCAGACAATGTGAACATTACTGTTCTGGGCAGATGTTTTCAAATACGATTGTGAGGCCTATATCCATTGACATTGTGGAATACATCAGACCATCCTTTAGCTTAGCTTCTTGAGGTTGGCAGATATCAATATATATGATGTGTATGGGAATGTGCGCATACTTACCAGTAACGGATATCAGAGCAGGCTGTATTTGATCCAGTATGAATAATGCGTCACGAGACATATGTTACATCACAAAGCTATCCTCTACTGTGGACTGTTGGATATTCTGGAAGACAATGGGGAAGGAGAAAAGAGATGTATTAGTAACCATAAGCCATGTACATTTGAGTTGGTTGTAATTAGTTTCAGACTTACATGGGAAGTACTCACGAATGACGTGGGCACGTAGTTGTGACCCCTGAACGTTATCCCCACCATCGGGAGGTACTGGACGCTCTGCCGTTTCAAGCGGAGCATCATCAATGATCCCCAGACAGTTTGCCTGTACTGCTATATTGTGCAGAATACAGCAGGCCATGATGATGTGACGCTCTGCCGTTTCAAGCGGAGCATCATCAATGTTCCCCAGACAGTTTGCCTGTACTGCTATATTGTGCAGAATACAGCAGGCCATGATGATGTGACAAACCTTCCCTGGTGTATACTGTAGCGCCCCGCCAGTGGAATGTAAACATCTGAAGCGCATCTTCAGGAGTCCAAAGGTGCGCTCTATTACATTCCGGGTTCTGGCATGGGCCGCATTGTACCTCTCCTCCCCCTCTGTGCGTGGATTGTTCACAGGGGTCAACAACCACGGCAAACACCTATATCCTGCATCACCTGAAGGAAACAAAAATGGGAGATGTAGATATGAATGGGAGTTTGTGCTGCTCGTTAAAGCATCTGTAAATATACGCAATGATTAATGTGACGTTAGTTTAGGGATCTCTGGCTTGGAACTTCATACTCCTATGACCACGTCACATCGGGTTAGGCACAGCAACAAGCTACGATGCAATGGCTCAGTCGGCACACCTTCTTTATGGCGCAACAATGGAATAACATTACAGTGGAACATTATGTATATTTTAGGGGATCCTTTATGGGTACTCACCCAGTAGCCACCCAGGTGGAGCTTCTCCAGACTCAAAATAAAGAGGGGTGGATGACTCACGCAGGATATGGGCATCATGAGTACTTCCCGGGAAGCCGGAAACCACATTTTGTATGCGCATGCCTGCATCACAAACAGCCTGTACATTGATGGAATGATAGTGTTTGCGATTTCGGAACATGGCTTCTTGCTCTCTAGGAGGTATCAATGCTACATGTGTACAATCTATAGCACCGAGCACATTGGGGATACCTCCCATTCGAAAGAAATCTGCTTTCACCTTCAAGATCTCTTCCCCAGTGTGGGGAAAACTGATGTATCTGGCAGCTTTCGGAACGATAGCATGGAGGAATGTGCTCAGGCACCTTGAAAGGCTTGCTTGAGACATTCCTCCTACTATGCTAGCAGTGTTCTGAAAACTACCAGATGATAGGATGTGTATGGCGGCTAACATCCGTGTCATGCCTGGGATGGCTCTATTGGTCCGTGAGGAAGGCTCCATGTCCTCCCTCAGGACCGCATAGAGCTCCTCCAGGCTGGCACGGGTTAGCCTAAAACGCTCATACACTTCCACATCAGTTAACCCCTCTAATGTGACTCTGTCCCTGTACACCCTGGGTGCACGAAGCCTCCTGGCCGGCTCCTGGGCCTGCTCACCCCCCTGTGGGTCTGGCTGTGCAGGAGCCCCCACTTCATGTGCCACACCCTCTAGGGGTCTCTCATCTGGCACCCCCATCAGCTGATCACCCACATCAAGGTCCTCCTCCCTGTCTGCAGGTGCCCTCATATCCCCCTGTCCCTGTGCCACTGGAGCTCTCTCCCCTAACTGACCCCCCACCATGACCCTAGGCATGTCCTGTGATGAGCCACTTGCCTGGCTTGGTTCCGGACCACCATGGATTGCATCAGCACGCTCACCCACATTCACTCCCAGCCGCCCCTCTCTGTCACGCCTCAGCCACTCCACAGTCGCACGCCTGACATCCCGGTTTCCACTCTGCAACATTCGAAACAAATATCCATTCATACGACGCTGCGCTCTCCTCACATACCTATACGCTGTACTCATGTTGCTGCTATCCATGATGGTTCAGACTTGCTAATTCATGGATGATGGTGTGGTTATATAGCTTGCTAATTACCCCAGCTGTGATTATCCGGGTTGATTTCACAAATGGAAAAGCTCACTGGTGTATCTAAGCTTCATCATGTTATGAAGTTCCCTGATTATGGATTGGTTGAGCCATTTTAATTAGTAACCCCTAATATTCTGGCCCACATTTGATTTTGGGCCCATACTCCATGATCTATGTAATGTGGCGTGAAAATATATACAATATTTGTGTTCAAAAATCTAGATGTGATAAAAGAGATGTAAATCAGATAATGTTGATATGTTTAGGGGACACATTCTATTCTTTCTGAGTGCTAAAGGGTTAATTTGGCTGCCATTTTGAGGATGTACATGACACCACAAAAATCTCTTTTATTAACATATTTGATCATTGTGGATTGTTTTTACAGTAATTCGAATGCCTTTTATTGCTTCCTTTACACTTTTAGGGCCCTTTCAGCCCTGTTTCATTACAATGCCGTAAGTGCATCGTGTGGACTTCAACGGATGCGGCCGTAACTTAAATCTAGCCAGGCGTGAATCGCGGCCTTCCGAATGTAGGAAGGCCGTGACGTTTAGGCGCGCACGCAAGCTGGAAGGGGGACGGACTAGCCGCGCCCGGCACGAACTATCCAATAGCGGAATCACACATCGCGCCACAGGTCGCACAGCCAATCACTTACGGGATAGAGCATTTGATTGACAGTGGGAGTGAATAAATAGGAATGACACGCACCCACGCCTCGACTGTGTTGTGATTTCGGACGAAGTAGCACGCGGTTCCAGGAGCTAGGTGGTTGAGAGTAGGTAAGTTGCTTTATTATCAAGTCGCGGTTTAAGTTCTTTTTACGGGAATCCGTTACTACATTTACGGATGCCGATGTAAAGAAGTACAATTGTGTTTTTGGCTTGTTTATAGGTGTTTGGAGGTAGTTTGGAGAGTTTGGGAGTTTATATCCGGCCCATAGGAGTTTGGAGGGAGGTAAGTTGCATTGTACATGCTTTTCATCCTATCAAGCTGTCTTTTATTTGTATGTTTTGCCAATTTCTATATTTACTGAATACACTGGTGAGAGGTACAATTGTGTTTTTTGCTTCTTTATAGGTGTTTGGAGTATTTTTGGTTGTGTGGGAGTTTGGATCCGGCCCATAGGAGTTTGGAGGGAGGTAAGTTGCATTGTACATGCTTTTCATCCTATCAAGCTGTCTTTTATTTGTATGTTTTGCCAATTTCTATATTTACTGAATACACTGGCGAGAAGTAAAATTGATTTCTTTTCTTGTTTATAGGTGTTTGGAGGATTTGGGATCTTTGATCCTGCCCTTAGGGGTTTGGAGGGAGGGAGGTAAGTTGCATTGTACATGCTTTTCATCCTATCAAGCTGTCTTTTATTTGTATGTTTTGCCAATTTCTATATTTACTGAATGCACAGGCGAGAAGTACAATTGTGTTTTTTTTGCTGTTGGCCTATAGGTTTGGCGAGTTTGTTTTTGTGGGGAGAGGAGTTTTGTGGAGGGAGGTAAGTTATTTATATTTTTCTGTTTAATATTAGATCTGTCTCTCTCTCTCAAAATCTCTCTCTATCTCTCTCTATATATATATATATATATATATATATATATAGAGAGAGAGAGAGATTGATTATGAGTTTGATTATGAGTTTGATTATGAGTTTGATTATGAGTTTGATTATGAGTTTGATTCTGAGTTTGAGATTGAGTGTGATTGAGTTTGATTTTGAGTTTGATTTTGAGATTGAGTTTGAGATTGAGTTTGAGATTGAGATTGAGATTGAGTTTGAGATTGAGTTTGAGTTTGAGATTGAGATTGAGTTTGAGATTGAGTTTGAGATTGAGTTTGAGATTGAGATTGAGATTGAGATTGAGTTTGAGATTGAGTTTGAGATTGAGATTGAGATTGAGTTTGAGATTGAGTTTGAGATTGAGATTGAGATTGAGTTTGAGATTGAGATTGAGTTTGAGATTGAGTTTGAGATTGAGATTGAGATTGAGTTTGAGATTGAGTTTGAGATTGAGTTTGAGATTGAGTTTGAGATTGAGATTGAGTTTGAGATTGAGTTTGAGATTGAGATTGAGATTGAGTTTGAGATTGAGTTTGAGATTGAGTTTGAGTTTGAGATTGAGTTTGAGATTGAGTTTGAGATTGATATTGAGTTTGAGATTGAGATTGAGTTTGAGATTGAGTTTGAGATTGAGTTTGAGATTGAGTTTGAGATTGAGATTGAGTTTGAGATTGAGTTTGAGTTTGAGATTGAGATTGAGATTGAGTTTGAGATTGAGTTTGAGATTGAGATTGAGATTGAGTTTGAGATTGAGATTGAGATTGAGTTTGAGATTGAGATTGAGATTGAGATTGAGTTTGAGATTGAGATTGAGTTTGAGATTGAGATTGAGTTTGAGATTGAGTTTGAGATTGAGATTGAGATTGAGTTTGAGATTGAGATTGAGTTTGAGATTGAGTTTGAGATTGAGTTTGAGATTGAGTTTGAGATTGAGTTGTAGATTGAGTTTGAGTGAGATTTCTACACATATTTGCAATACACATAGGTGTTCCAAACTGCTTCTTCAATGGGGCTTGACAATAACTTTTTTTTAGCCTAGAACAGCAGGACCATGTAGTTCCTACTACCTCTGGTACAGAGGATGGCTTCAGGATAGGTACCATGCCCATGAATATGTGCAGAATATAATGCAGATAGGATATTAGTGGCCTCAGACATGGTCCACTCCCCACACATGATAGAAGCACACAGTAAATAGCCGCATGCCTTGTATATATGCAAACTGTAACTGACCCTTCCACATTGTTTATGAAAGTATTGATCTAGCGTGTTTCATCAGCGCCTCTCAGGTCCAGAGTGAGAGGTGCTGTACACCCCTCCCACTGCTGTCACAGGCTCTTTCCACTTAAGGTTGATTACTGCAGTTAGTTCCAACATTGATATCCAAGCAGAAATAGTGTTATAGGCGATCAGAATGGGGGACGAGCGTGGAGCAGGCAAACCCACTAAAACATTTCTTTCTTTCTCTTTCTTTTCAGGTGGTGATGGAGGGAGAGGAGCAGAGGGTGGAGGAGTGGCAGGGAGTCCCGGGGCGTGGAGGTGGGGAAGAGGAAGGGAGGAGTGAGGAGGAGGTACTAGTGGAGGAGGGGGAGGTAGTGGAGGAGGAGGTAGTGGAGGAGGAGGTAGTGGAGGAGGAGGGAGGAGAGGAGGAGGAAGGAGGAGGAGGAGGGAGGAGAGGAGGAGGGAGGAGAGGAGGAGAAGGAGGGAGGAGAGGAGGAGAAGGAGGGAGGAGAGGAGAGGAGGGAGAAGGGAGGAGAGTAGAGGAAGGAGGGAGGAGAGGAGGAGGGAGAAGGGAGGAGAGGAGAGGAGAGGAGGGAGAGAGGAGAGTAGAGGAAGGAGGGAGGAGAGGAGAGGAGGAGGAGGGAGAGAGGAGAGTAGAGGGAGGAGAGGAGAGGAGGAGGAGGGAGAGAGGAGAGTAGAGGAAGGAGGGAGGAGAGGAGAGGAGGAGGAGGGAGAGAGGAGAGGAGAGGAGGGAGGGAGGAGAGGAGAGGAGGAGGAGGAAGGAGGAGGAGGAGGGAGAGTGGAGAGGGTCCTCATCCCCAGGCAGAAGAGCAAGAGGCTGTCGGCAGGTCCAGGGCCCACAATTATAGCCGGGAGGAAAACAGGGTCCTCCTGGAGGCCATCCGTGCCCGCCCCGTCATCACCTCGGGGGGTAGGGAAGTAAAGGCTGGGCCCCGTGCTACTGCTTGGCAGCAGGTGGTGGATCTGGTCAACGGTGTGGCGGGCCGTGGACGGTGTCTGCGGTCCATTAAGCACCGGTTTGACGACATCAGGGCCGCGTGAGGAGGAAGATGGTGCAGGAGGCCGAGGGGCGGAGGGTCAAGTACCTTGCCCATGAAGGGATTGCAAGGGCCATGCTTGCACCCTCCGACGCAGCTGGAGCATCAGGCCCGGTGGAGCAGCAGGACCCAGCCTCCATGGCAGGTGAATATGACATACAGCAACATGCCAACACATGTGCATCACACACACTACACATGGCCATGACAATGACATGTCAGCTCCATGAAATAACAAGGGATAGATGCATCGTTAAATTCATGAAGCTGACAAATCACTGTCATTCATGGTCACCACAACAGTAATCAAGCAATAGAGCAGGTGTGTCCAAACGCGGTCCTGGTGGGCCACACACATGGCTGGATTTGATAACCCTGCTGCGCACAGGTGAGTCAATCGCTTCTTCATTCATCCTGATTGACTCACCAGTGCACAGAAAGGATATCTTCCAATCTGGGAAAGAGTTTGGACACCCCTGTAATACAGAGTCCATGTATTGGTGTGCCCGTTCAGCCTACGCAGTTACAGACAGCAGCCGTAATACAGATAGAGTTGTGAGCCGAGAACCATCCAGAACAGAAACCTAAGAATAGATAACAGCTAGTATAAGATAGCTAATCAGAGTAGCAAAGAGGAGAATCATCCATATTCAAGGCTAGATGTCAGATAATTAGAAATGAACACCTATCAATGAGCTAATCAACATACTAATGACATGTACCTTTCTTCTCTATCTCTCAGCATCCAGGAGGAGCTCTGGGTCCTGTGACCATAGCGAGGAGGCGGGGCCATCAGCCCCGTACCAGGATCCTCCAGCACAGGGGGAGGAGGAAAGGAGATCAGAGGGCTCGGAGTCAGAGGATGGGCTGGTCATTGACCTTGCGGGGTCACCTGCCCCAAGCCCTGGGCCTATGCCCATCCTCGAAAGGCTTGCTCTGGGGCCCTCATCCCCCCAAGGGACAGCACCTCCTTCCCCACAAAGTGTGCTGGCCTGGTCACCACCGGGCACATTCTCCCCACCGGCTCCAGCTGTGGACCTCCCCGCATCACCTCACCACGCCCACCCAGCGGTGTCGTCGCCGCAGAGCCAGGCTGTGCAGGTGGAGACACTGGCCGTCCTGAAGGAGCTGCTGGCCAGCAGCCAGAGGATTGAGGCCAACCAGCTCCGGATGGATGCCAGCATGTCTGCCCTAAGGTCACAGATGACCCACAGCCTGGCCAGGCTGTCCAGGGAGGTGAGGAGGCACCACATGACATCGGAGCACCTTCAGGTCAGGCTGCTCAGACATGCCATGGTCCCCAGCCCAGCATCAACGGGGATCTCACAATCCCCCAGCCAAGAGCAGCCTGGCCCCTCCTCTCCTCCCATGTGTCCGCCACCGCCCAGACCACCGCTGCCTGGCACCGCCCGCCCCCCCCCGCCCTCCCCCCCCACCATCACCACCAGAGGGGAGACGGAGGATGGGCACAGGTGATGTGGGTCCTGGGCCCAAGCGGAGGAGGACATAGGGTCTCATTCAATTGCAATGTGGCCGATTGCTAAGGGATCAATTTGAGCACAGAGCATATTTTCTACAGATGTTTGTAGTTAGTGAACTTCTCTCCAAAAGCAAGGTCTTCACTAACTACAAACGTCTGTAAATAAATATATGCTCTGTGCTTATATAGAGCCCTTTTCAATCGGCCATATCGCAATTGAATGACGCCCATAGGGTCTGCAGACATGTTTTCGCCTTCTCAACAGCACTCCTCAGTGACCATCAATTGGTCACAGGTTAAACACAACACAAAGGGCCTCATTAAAATGTGATTTGGGCAATTGAATAGGGCTCTATATAAGCATATAGCATATTGGTTTTACAGAAGTTTTTAGTTAGTGAAGACCTGGCTCTTGCATAGAAGTTCCCTAACTAAAAACTTGCTTTCAAAAAGATGCTGTGTGCTTATATAGAGCCCTATTCAATTTGTTACATAGCAATTTAATGAGGCTGTTAATTAGTAGTGTGACCAATACATTGTCACTAAGGAGTGCTGTTGAGAAGAGATGCTGCAGGCCCTATGATGTTTTCAGGCCTTATTTTTTAGGTTTTGTCTTTTTTTTTAATTTTAGGTCCATGAAGGCATCTCCTACATCTGCAAGCATTGTGGAGGAATTATGAGGTGGAGGGTTTTCCCAGTGCCTCTCAGGTAGACATGCCTTCAATGGCAGCCCCCTTAACATGTAGCTCCCACAATCTTAAAGCTATCATATAGCCACATATCTCCAACATGATTGTTGGTAGCTTAAATGTAGACTAATACCGCTATGGCGGTGGACTTGCAAAGTCTCACAATGGCATGTTAATAACAGCCAGCATTAATATATGCACTAGTGACGCATGTGATCCTGACCTCAATAGCAGTCTGAGAACAGATCTTTGGGTCTGATGTAAGAAACAGTGAATCTGGCTGCTGACCTTTGTGTCCTCTCCATAATAATGGCTATTTGCCCATATTTCTGATTATCCACAGACCTAGCTAATGGTTAGTAAAGCTTGCAGATGGGAATCAGGTGAGTTGGTATATTGGTACAGTATTTAGAACTGTACTGTACATACATCGTGATTCTAAATTGTTTTGGATCCTCCTCCGCATTTTTTGATTTGAACACTTCTTTCAGATCTTTGTTTGTTCAACACACTGTATGTGTGAAACTGGATTGGATTACACAGTCCAAAGGTTGAATCATCTGTTTAATTGAGCAGATCTAGTTACAAGTTGTATGTGCTATGCACATAAATGGTTTCTTCAGTTAAATGAAGAGATTTCTGGTTCCGGTTGCAGCATGTGACCCTGGTAGGTGCTATGCATCATGCTTATTCTAGACTATTAGATTGACCCCTGTAGGTTTCCCCTTTTTTCCAGCCTCTTGCTCTTCAAGGACCCGCCCACACCACACCCATGATATTAATGCAGTTTTGACCACTGCTGATTGTGGTCTGTGTATCAAATAAAGCTTTGTTATACTGTTATGTGAATGCACAATCTTGACCACTGCTGATTGTGGTCTGTGTATCAAATAAAGCTTTGTTATACTGTTATGTGAATGCACAATCTTGACCACTGCTGATTGTGGTCTGTGTAAAAAATAAAGCTTTGTTAGACCTTTCTGACTGCGTCCATGTGTTATGAATATGTTTGGTTCAGGGAAATCCACATGCATTACATTAGTGTCACATTCCTCTAAATGTAAACTGATGAGCCATAGTTAACATGCAATAGATCAATACATCTAAAACTGTTGAGGAGTCAGAATAGCTTGAGATATCATCTGATCCCAAATATCATATCTACTACTAATATAGGGTTAATACCCATGACAAGTCTGATGAGCGATACTGTGGAGTAGGAACATTCCCCTGAGGGCCTACAATGAATAGGACAGGTGACACTGGAGTGCTTTTCCAGTTCCTTCTCTAGTTGATTGGGATTAGTCTGACCTCTCTGATAAGACGTACCCCCCTACACTGGCCCGATGTAGGCTAGCTCACAGCTTCATTGAAGTACACAAACCCCTTCACCCACATCACTTAGCATATGTGTTAATACAGTTAGTTGCCCAATAATGAACATGCATTGGCTAAATATCCTTTGGTTATCATATGTTGTAATGGTCATGCACATGCCAATCTGACAAACCATGCTGCAACATGCATAATATGATTAAAGCCACACTACCCAATTCAATAGCAAGAGTAAAACATGAGTCAGGTCATATGAACCCTTTGCCACGCACATGAGCTCTATTGGGATCCCTTAAATCTCTATCTAATTGCATATACATCTAGCTCATCACATCTACATTAGAGAATACAAATAGTGGCCAAATCAGACCGCCACTTGGCATATATCAAGTACCAGGGGAATATTTCATTATATGTGGTTAAGTTCTTCAGTTGTGTCCGACTCTCCGTGACCCTATGGACTGCAGCACATTCAGCTAGGTCTCTGCCTTTGCTGTTCTCCAAAGTTTGAAGGCCAAAGAGATTGGAGTGGGTTGTCAGTTCCTTCTCAAGTGGATTGGACCTTGTCTGATCTCTCTGCTATGACCTGCCCACCTACAGTAGCTCCCAGCTTCATTCAGGTACACAAGCCCCTTCACACTACTTAGCAATGCTGAAGGGGACCAGGGTAACATGCACCACACATATCTACTCTGACCCATCAGGAAGGGCCGCAAGCTCTGGGATCGACAGCAAACTCACCGCCATCAGGCATAATCTCTGCTACGCCCATCCTGGTGGGAGCCATGTGCCAGGTGTCTAGTTATTCCCATTTGGTGAACCTCGAAACTGTTCTGCTATTTATCACTTTACATGGGTGAGGGTTGCTAAGTGGTGGTGGTGGTGGTGAAGCAGCTTGTGTACCTGAATGAAGCTGTGAGCTACTGTAGGTGGGCAGGTCATAGCAGAGAGATCAGACAAATCCCAATCCACTAGAGGAGGAACTGACAACCCACTCCAATCTCTTTGGCCTTCAAACTTTTGAGAACAGCACAGGCAGAGACCTAGCTGAATGTGCTGCAGTCCATAGGGTCACTGAGAGTCAGACACAACTGAAGAACTTAAGCACATATAATGAAATATTCCCCTGGTACTTGATATATGACAAGTGGCGGTCTGATTTGGCCACTATTTGTATTCTCTAATGTAGATGTGATGAGCGAGATGTGTATTCTATCGTTGATCAACCATATAGCGTGCATCGAATGTGCGCTGTCATCTACGCACCGACACATGCGCGCATCATCAACAGCAGGCCCGAGAGGAGGCTAGCGGATCTAATGATTAGGATTAGGCAGTGGGGTGTAAGGATTAGGATTAGGCTGTGGCTACAAGGGTTAGAAGGGTTTATGGCATTAGGTCATATCACTTGCGCCCTTTCATCGACGGCCAACAGTCCAAAATATTAGAACTGCGCAATGATGTGGGACCACTCATGTCAGCTGCATGTTGTCAAAACACATTTGCTGTGCGCGCCAATATTGGGGTGACATATTCTATTATGGGGCTGTTTTAGAGGCTATAATGGAACCTATATGTGTGCTGACCAATCAAACATATGAGGAATATTAAACTAATTTGAAGTCTTGTTAATTTGTAGGCTGTAATGCTTGGGCCTCCATTTTAGGGTTACAGCAGTTACATGCAGACTGCAAAAACCGTAACAAAATGGATACCTTTAACCTCCAAGCACGTACGGCCTTTAAAAACGAGCTGCGGGCTTGGAGGACAGCCCGCACGGGCTTGAATACGGAGCTACGGGCTTGGTCAGTGAAGTCCGTGGGACTTGTACGGATTTTAAAATAAAAGTACAATTTGGCGATGTGCAAGCTTGAGAATGTTTGGCTAGTAATCCTCATGCCCCCCCATTATGTTCCCCATCATTTACAGTGCTTTGCAGTGCTGGATTGAATATATATTGGCTATTACAATGCTTGGTTTGCGGCCCTCCATCTCCAAACCCGTACGGGTTTGAACAAGGACCAGCCCGCGGAACTACGGGACGTAAAGTAATCCGTGAATAATATATCTGATTTGGGCTGATGTGCAAGCTTGAGAGGGTGTTGCTATTAATCCTCGTGTCCCCCATTATGATGCCTAGCATTTACGGAGCTTTACAGTGCATTCTCGATTTTATATTTGCATTTTCAGTTTTCGGACTTTGCGGCCGGAAAACAAGATTTACGGGCGCTGTGAAAAAGCTTCCGGCCGTTTGCATGATATGCGGCCGGCCGGAAGGGGATATCCTTGCGGCGCCGTATAATTGAATTGCAAGGTAAAAGTAGCTCTACACGGGGCCGTAAGATGGCCGCAAGGAATCGCAGCTTTGCGGCCGTTTTACGGCCGATAATTGAATGAGGCCCCATGTATATATCTGCATTGTATCATCAGACAACCTGCTTCCCCTTGGAAATGTGCTGCCGTAGGCCTGGGCCTTCTGGTCCTAGGAAGAGACACATAGTAGCTTATTTCTTTCTTGTTGCATAGGCAGTCTCGGTTCTCTATCAGTCACCACAGAAAACATATAACTGGCACACAGAAATGTACATTAAGGTTTGTGTTTTCTCCAATTGTCCAGGTTAAAATCTTACCTGTTATGTGGAGGAATGTTCCATTTCCATGTCCTGATATCATCTCATTTTGCTGTAATGCAACTTGACAGACATACATTCCAGAGTCTGAGATCTTTACTCCGCGCAGCTCGATATTGGCTGATGTGTTATTGAGGAAATCGCTACGACTCACTCTGGAAATTCGGCCCATGAAATCAGGGTTGAAATCAGCAATCTCAGGTCCACTTAGATTACCTTTGTTCCATTTGTACCAGCCAACCAGGGTCCTATTTGTGGAGTTTATGTTGTAGTTACACTGTAAGGTGACTGTGTTTCCAGGAGCGGTGGTCATTGCAGGGATCTGGAATACCTGGATACTCAGTGAGAGAGACCCTGAGAGGTACAGAGAGAAGAGTGAAGAGGGGACATATGACTTCACCTAATAATGTGATTAATATTAGATGTAAAGTACAAATATGTTTAGAAATAGATAGAAGCAGTAGACATGAACACTTGCAATTTATCACAATAGGGCACAGCAGAATCTAATGGATTAAAAGGATTATATCACAAAAAAATTAGGACTGCTGTGGTGATATATAAAATATACAAGTTTAACTAATTAAATATACACAAAATGTAATGAGAATGGAAAAAAAAAATAAAAATAAAAAAAAATATATAAAGACAGTGTTTATTTTATTTATTTATTGCTTTGTAAAAGTATTTTAGTCATATTAAATCCAGTTATTCAGTACAAGAAGATTAATGAACCTATTATGGCATGCTAAAGCTAAGGATATACCCTTGTTAACTATCTCCTTGGACGCCAAAAAAGCGTTCGATAGGGTAAATTGGCTATATATTGAGGCAGTCTTAGAAAAATTTGGTTTAGAGGGATTTGGAAATAAAGCAATTACGTTACTTTATAGGAATTCTAGAGCGAAGGTGACGGGAATTAATTATGAAACTGAGAAATTTAATATTTATAAAGGGACGAGACAAGGGTGTCCCCTATCCCCATTAATATTTGTTTTGACCCTAGAACCGCTGGCAGAATTAATACGAACATCAGAAGCCATTGCTGGGTTAACAATCGGAGGAAATCAACATAAGGTATTAATGTTCGCTGATGACATGATACTTACTTTGACAGACCATGTCAGGTCCCTTCCTATAGTTTGGGACAAGATAGGGGAATTTAGTAAGGTTTCCTATTTTAAAATCAATGAGATGAAATTGGATACATTGATTTTTGGACTTGGAAAGAATGATAAGGACTATTTAAAAAAAAACATTTGCACTGAACTGGAATAGTAAGGGCATTTGCCATTTGGGGATACATTTTACAGCATCAATCAGGTCTATTTTGAAAAATAATATGGAGATAGTTTTTAAGCAGATCAGACAGGAGATTTCAGAATGGAAACATGAACAATTGTCCTGGTCTGGCAGAATTGCGTTGATAAAAATGGTGATTGTTCCTAAAATAACATATATATGGAGATGTATCCCACAAATGGCACCAATGTATTAATAATATGCAATGTTTTTTTAATAAATATATTAACAATAACAAGAAACCCTGGTTGAAAATAAATATTACAAAGAGATCGGTGGATAAGGGAGGAATAGCTACTCTCTCTCTACCAGATATACATAAGGCCATTATGATAAACCATTTAATAGGATGGAATATGGCATCTAAAATGTCAAAATGGCTTAAATTAGAAGAGGATCTTATGGGGGACCTTCAAGTGGAAATACTTTTATGGCTCCCTAAATTAGATATTAGAAAAATAGACCCTCTATTTGGGGGGATTCACTCTTTATTAAAATGTTGGTACAATAACAGGAATGTATGGGAACTATCTAAATATCCTAATCACCAGCTGCCCCAATTAGTTTACTCCACTATAATAATAAAAGTATAGTTCTCCAAAAATTAAAAAAGTGGGGATAACAAAATTATGTCAAATATTTGATAATAATATATGTCTATCCCACTCAAGCTTATTACAAAAATATCAGAATATAGATATTAATTGGCTTGAGTACATGTCCATTATAAACGAATTGAGATCTCAAGGTATCTGTCTGAATAAATTCAGAGATTATTCAATACTGGAACTTACTATAGTAAGAGGTCCAAGAACCCATACTATTTCTAAATGCAATAATATATTAAAAACCAGAGAAGAAAGTATGAAAACAAATAGAATGATTAAATGGGAACAAGATTTGGAATGTGTATGGACAAAATAAATCTGGTTTAGAGCATGCTCTTTAGTAAAAAAGACCACTTTATGTATCTCATATAGAGAACTATACTTTAAACTAATACAGAGGTGGCATATGGTACCCACGAATATGAATAGAATTAGTAAGATAAAGCCAGAAAAGTGTTGGCGAGGATGTGATGATAGGGGTTCCCATTTACATATTTGGTGGGAATGTCCACACATACAACAATATTGGAATATTTGTATAGAACAGATCGGAGCAATAACAAGTATAAAGATACCTATGAGTCCAGCAATATTGCTATTTCACATGTTTGAGAAAAAAAAATTACAACAGCAGAGATGGCTTATTTCCCATATATTATTAGTTAGTAAATGGTATATAGTTAAAAGGTGGAATTCTAAGGAAACCCCCAAATGGTCTGATATTGAGAGGACAGTAGATAGGGATAGGGAGATGGAAAAGGGAATGATACCATATAATAAGAAAGAAGAAAAAATAGCTAAAAAATGGTTAAAATGGGACAATAAAAAAAAAAATTACACCTCTGATCTCCTAGCTTGAATATCGTTATAAATATAGCCTATTTTTCCTATGCCGTATTCAATACATGGATTCCTTATATTAAGATTTTAGTAGAAAGTTAAATAGAGCAATTATCAATTGGTTGGAGTGGTAGAATGAATGTTTATGTATAAATTGGAAATTGTACTATTGCATATATATTATATGTATTGAATGTTGTGATTTTATGTGAAAGCATTTTTTTACCCAATGGGGTAACGAAATAAAATTATTTATATGGAAAAAAAAAATCCAGTTATTCAAATAATTTTATTTAAAACAAAAAAACTTTAATATGACCCATAAAATGTGATGTTGCAAAGATTAAAGTGCCAATGACAAGTGAAAGTCTAAGACCATGTACAAATCTAGTATATACTGCCATGTTTTATAAATTAACTTAGTTATCTCTCAAATTCCTAACAAGTACCGGTAAAGTGACATATACACTGACAGTGCCATAGTATGACAATGATAGTAGCAACAGGTCAGCAAGATGTTAGATATGGCTGTGTTTATGACACTTACTTAATAGTGAGGTTCTGCTACTGAACTATTGAGTTATTTGCCACTATTATGTGAAAAAATAAAATAAAATGTACACAAATCACATCTCAATAGCAAAAGATAGCAGGTGTTTTAATCAATCTGAATTAATTCCTAGTTTTATAATGTCACCTGTTTTGGTAATCTTAATCTTTATGCATTATAATAGGTTACACAAGCTATGTACTATCATTTCTCCCCAGCTCTCACCTTGCATGGCTCCCAGCATCAGCAGAAAACCCACAACGATCATCATATGACTGTCACTGAGGTAGAGATGTTAGCATGGTCACAGAACTCAGTGTCATCTTCCTCAGGAAGTGATACCACTGGCTAAAGTTAGACCGAGTGTTAATGAGTTTAAACCACATTCTAAAATCAGCATTGCTTAAAGAACCACTGTAGTCCAAATCTAATACACTTAAAGGAAAAAAAAATTACTGTAGGCACATAGTTGAGGATTATCCTTCTATCTAAGGACTAATCAAATTAGTACCCTATCAGAGACTAACACCAAGTCATCTACAGCCGTACATGCTACCAAGGGATCCCCTGTCAAGTAACCTAAAGTCACCTGAAGGCTGACTTTGCCAACAATGCCTCAAACCTTGTCCTCTGGGCCAAATGAGTAGCCTGGTAAAAGGAAAACTGATTGTCGATGACATTGTTCACTGAAGCACCTTTTGGTTAAGACAATGATGGATTGCCTGGATTTACCCTATCACTCCTAATAGGGAAATTCATAAAAAAGGTAAGGAGGATAAGTAAAGGGGCCAGCCATCCTCACGCAGCTTTGCTCTTCTGTATTTGAATTTTGTTTGTTTACAGCGACATTCTCATTGGCTTTTTTCGGGGCCTTTAGAACTAGAAACTAAAAACAGATTTAATATGGGTGGTATACTTGATGAGGATGTAAAGCATTTTTGGTTCCTCCTTGTCCATAAGGCTTAGAAGTACTTAGATTGATCAGAATGGTAAAGGAGTTTCTATTTTCTTATACCCACCAACACAATTGTATTGTCTGTGCAAGGTGACTAGGGATTACTTGGCTATAAGACCTGTAAAAATGGGTCATTGTTACTCCATTCAAATGGTTCCTCATTATCAATTTTATAATTTACATCAGTATTTGGGGTTTACAAAACTGGTTTTAAGGCTGGATAGGGGCAGATACGGAGCCAGCTAGGTTGGGTTTGGGTGTTGATTGTGGTAAAAGAAATGAGACATGGCCACATTTAACTATTCATTGAATCCTTGTGTTTGTGTTATTTAGCAAGCCCCTCCTCTCTCCTTGAATCATCTTGATCATAGGGCACTCTTAGATTTATTGGGCCAGAGGAAAGCACAGTTTAAAGATGGGATTTGCAAAAGACCAATGCATCTCATTTTAATTTTTCTCTTTAATACTAAAACTTATTTTTTTTATTTAGGTAAATAATTTCTCAAACTGTAATTGACCAAAAAAGAAAGACACTATTTCACACAAAGCATTAAATATATAAAACATTAAATATATAACATGCATTAACCAAATCACATGTAAATACAAAAAAGCGGTGCTATACTGTATATAGACAGGGGTGGAGATGAGCGACTAGGCGTTCATCACAAGGCCTGCGGGACTTAGCTGCAATGAGCGCTCATCGGCCAAGGCGCTCATTGCAGGGGTGGAGATGAGCACCGCAGGCGCTCATTGCGAGGCCCGTAGGACTTGCAAAAATTGCATATCTTGGAAAAATTGCAGGACCTCACAAAAATTAAGATTTTTACGGCCGAACCGCGGTAATCAAAAAACAAAAACAAAAAAAATATGCCTCTAATTAACCTTACACACTCACACACAGCACAGGGGGAGAGCTGGGGAGCCTGTGAGTGAGAATGCAAGTGAATTTGAGATATATTTGGTGTTTTTTAACTATCAAAAATTGCCTAAGTGAGAAAAAAATGGATGCTGAAAAAACGTCACACAACGAAAGCAAGGCCGAAGGACGTAAAACAAGCCCCAAGCTAGTAACATTTAACCCAAGGCAGTAACACTTAACAAAAGACAGTAACACTCGTCGCAAGGCCCCTAAACGACATGGGGGGGCAGGCTTGCAATGAGCGCCGAAGGTGCTTAAGTGCGAGGCCTATAAAGTACACAGAGGGAGAGGCTTGCAATGATGAGCGCCAAAGGTGATCATTGCAAAGCAGTAAAGTTGCGGCTCGCCGTAATTTTTTTGACGGGCAAGTCACTAGTATACTGTATATATATGTGTAACTTTTGTTTCTTTTCTCTGCAAACTTGAAACATTAACTGCCAAGCTAGAACTAGGTTCCACAATTTTTAAACGGCCGTATGACATAAGTTAATTTTTCTAAGCAACAATCACAATCTATCAATTTCTGGTCACATGGGTGGTAGAAGTATTATTTTTTATTTTACTTTTAATTCAGAGGTTCTCAAACTGTTGTCCATTCAGGTGGTCCATGATATAAATGGGATTTCAAAAATTGTATGAAACAAAATTGTAAGAAGCATGCAGAAAAATCATTCGGTAGTCCCTGGACACCATCAGTAGTAATTCAGTGGTACACCAATAGCCCCATTAAATTCCCCCAATGTTGAAAACCTCAGTGTGTAACTAACAGCCTTATTAAATTGCGATTCGGTAACTTTAAAAGGGCTCTATTTAAGCACACAGCATATTTTTTTTACAGAAGTTTTTAGTTAGTGAAGACCTTGCTTTTGGATAGAAGTCCACTAATTAAAAACTTCTGTAAAAAAATATGCTGTGTGCTTAAATAGAGCCCTTTTACACGTTCCGAATCTCAATTTAATAAGGCTGTAAGGCCGCAAGACTTGCGGCTATTAAATTGGCCCCGTAAAGCAACAGTAGGAAAAACCCTACGGGATGTGGTATTCTGTCAAGCCCGTAACTGCAACGTTCCAATTTAGTTATTTAATTGCAACGAATGGCGGGTTTACAGACAACTTCTAAACGCTGTAAAGGACAATATAAGTACACCAGTGCACTTTAAAATATAGGGAAAGTATGGAAAGGCATTACAATTACTTGAACAATAATCCTCAAATAAAAAAAGGCATTTAATAAATATTTATTTTTTATCATATGTTAGAATGGCCATGTACATGCCAACATGAAAAGCCATGTTGTAACATGCACAAAGCAATTAAAGACACACTACCTGATTAAATAGCAACACAAAACATGAAACTCATGCCATATTAAACCTTTCTCAATCACAGAGGCTCTAATGTGGCCCCATAAAAAATAAATATAATTGCATATACATCTCGCTCATCATATCTACATATGGGAACACAAATAGTGGCCATATATCACCACCACATCACGTATATCAAGTACACGGGCAACATTGTATTATTTGTTGTTCAGTCCTTCAGTCGTGTCTGACTCTCTGTGACCCTTTGGGCTGCAGCTCATTTAGCTACAGTAGGTCTCTTCCAGTGCTGTTGTACAAGGTTTGCATGCCAAAGATACTGGAGTGGGTTGTCAGTTCCTTCTCTAGTGGACTGCAATTTGTCTGACATCTCTGCTATCACCTACCCACCTACACTGGCCCTACATGGTATAGATCACAGCTTCATTCAGGTACACACGCCCCTTCACCACCACCACTTACCAATCCACACTAATGTAAATTGATGAATAGCAGAACATAATGGGATGTCACCAAAAGGGAATGGCTAGACATCTTGGCACATGGCCACCAGCAATGGCGTGGGACTTTTTAGGATGAGCGTTGCTGAGATTACCCCTGATGGAGATGAGTTGTCTGTTGATCCCAGTGCTTCTGCAAAGCCTCCATGTGTTTTGTAGCCCCTCTTGATGGGTTAGAGTAGATTAGTGTGGTATATCTTCCCCTGGTCACCTTCAGCACTGCTAAATGGTGGTGGTCAAGGGGCTTGAGTACCTGAATGAAGCTGTGAGCTATACCATGTAAGGTCACTCTAGGTGGGCACGTCATAGCAGAGAGGTCAGACAAATCCCAGTCCACTAGAGAAGGAACTGGCAACCCACTCCAGTGCCACCTGTCATATTCATTTTAGGTGCTCAGGGGAATGTTCATACTCCATAGTATCACTAATTGGACTTGGCCTGTGTATTAACCCTTTATTATTATAATATTTGATATTTAGTATTATATGATATCTAAGGCTATTATGACTATTATTCTTTTTATATTTATTGATCGATTACATTAATGTGACACTAATGTGATGCATGTGGATATCCCATAACCCCAACCATTGAAAACACACTGACACGGTTAGAATGGTATAACAAAGCTTTATTTTATACACTTACAAGACTGTGCATTAATATCATGGGTATACTGTGGGCGGGTCCATGTGATGGGAGGTAGCCATCTGCATACAAAATATCACCATCTCATAGGCCAAGATCCAAGACTCTATAGCCAGGCTAGATTAGGTTAACATTGTGACCAATAGATTGTCACTGAGGAGTCCTGTTGAGAAGGCACAAACATGTCAGCAGCCCCTATGTCTGTCTCCGCCTAGCCACAGGGCCCACATCCTCCGCAGCCGGCCGCCATCTTGCTACTGGTGGTGGTGGTGGGGGGCACTACAAGTGGCAGTGGTGGAGGCATGGTGGGAGGAGAGGAGGGGCCGGGCTGCGGGTGGCTGGGGGATGTCTCCAGGGTAGAGGAGGCGGGGCTGGGGACCAGTCCGATCCTTAGCAGTCCAGCCAGGTATGACTCCGTAATCAGGTGGTGCCTACTCTCCTCCCTATTGCGCCTTGCCAGGCTGCTCATGAGCACCGCATGATTGGCGGAGATGCGGGCCTTGATCCCCTGAATACAGTCCAATTGCTGGTGCATGATGGCCAGCATCCTCATCTGTGCAGCCTGGCTTGGTGGTGGTATGGATGGAGGTCCATGGGGCGTTGCTAGGTGAGGAGGTGGTGGTGATGGAGTTGGGAGGGTCTGGGGCCCGGCTGGAGTCTGGGGCGAACCTTGTGGTGGTGTGGGTGTGCCCGGTGGGGGTGGCGGCCAGGCCAGTGCACTACTGTGGGGGGAAGGAGGAGGTGGCTTGCAGTTGTTCTGGGCTCCATATGTCCAACTGGAGGGCCCTGGCGAAATTCTTAGTCTTTGGAGGAGAGGGGTGGTGGGGTCAAATCCCAGCGGGGTTGCCGGAGGTCTGGACGGTGACCCCATCACCCAAATTACCTCCTTCTCCAAGCCAGGGCCCTCAGCTTCTCCTCTTTTATCCTCTCCCTGTGCCGGTTCCTGCTGGGCGGGGGCTTGCTCCTCCTCATTCTGTTCAGATGGAGCCAACGCCACCGCCTCTGGCTCGCAACTTAACCCAGACCTCTTCCTGAATGCTGAAGAATAGAAAAGAAAGGTATATGTCATTAGTATGATGAATAATACATTGTTATGTGTTCATTCCTAACTATCTGACATCTAGGCTTGAACTGATTCTCCTAATTGCAACTCAGATTAACTATCATATGCTAGATATTATCTATTCTTTGTTTTATGGTGTTGATCATTTAGAAGCAAGGGAAGCAAATATAATTCTGCCACTATAAAAATCCCTAGTATGCCCTCATTTGTAATATAGAGTACAATTTTGGGCAACACTTCATAAAAAGGACATTTTAGAGCTGGAAAAAGTATAGAGAAGGACAACAAAAATATTAAGGGCAATGGAGGGTCTAAGCTCTCTAGAAAAAGAGTAGTTATGATTACCTTATATAAATAAATCCAGGGTCAATATAAGACTTTATCAATTGAACTTTTTGTGCCAATAGGTTTTCAGCTGACAAGAGGACATCTCTGTAGTTTAGAAGTAAAAAGATTTTACTGTAAAGAAATTAAATGGTTCTTCACAACTTTAAAAATGAATTAGATATATTTTTGAATAAAAAGGGCATTCAGGGTTATCCTGGAGAAGGAGTACTGTTTCCCCTTCGAGACAATTGGCAATGTGTCATTGTTTTTTTTCTTTTTGCCTTCCTCTTGATCAATAAAAAATCAATTAACAATCCACATTTTACAAAGGTCAGAGGAGATCTAAAAAGATAAAACTGGATAGACTTGTAGTATTTTTTCAACCTCAATTACTATGGGCTTTATGGTAATCCCTGAAAAATCATCTATGAGTGCCCTAATTGCAGAGTAAAACCTATATAGCTATGTTAATCCCCCTTTTCTAAAAGAGTGCGAGCAAACTGCTCAGGGTCACTGCTCCGAGTGAACTTCAAGACACAGCTGAAAAGCAATGCAAAAATCTCCATTTATTTTTGCCCTGACAATAAATTGTGTGTTACTCTGTGACACTCTAACACCAAATCCCTATGTTAATAAAACTTTTCTCATCACTCGCAAACTACAGCACTCTCCTAACTCAATAAAAGTGAAGAAATACTTACAGTACCAAAGACCACTCATAACGGCTTTAAAAGCCTTTGCTGTGAGCCACAGTAGCACTTAAAGAGACAGTACACTGTCTCTGCCCAGCCACCCCAGCCACTAAAACCCCAACTCCTGAAAGGGGGGGATTAGATACTTAATCAAAGGGAGTAGGTATTTCATTGGTGGGTATGTATTGAATTAGGGGGTTAGGTATTTAATTGGGGTAGTTATTTAGTTAGGGTTGAGTATGTATTTATTTAATTAAGTAGGGTAGGTATTTAATCGGGGTAGTAATTAGGTATAGTTAGGGTTAATGAGGTATAGATAGGGTTAAATGGGGTTAATGAGGTAGAGAGGGGTTAAATAGATAGCGGTGGGTAAATGAGGTAGAGGGGGGTTAAATAGATATAGAGGGGATTAATTAGGTAGAGGGGGGTTAATTTAGATTTATTATGTTATTGGGGGTATAATAGTGTAGTGCAGTGCTTAGACTACGTGCCATGAGGGTCCTGCATGGGTCCAGTGGGGGTACATGCGTGTTAACACCTTATATGCTGCGGCTCATTTAAAGACTCGCGCTGCAGGCGGGGGGTAAGGTTAGGTGCCAGGGAGTCTCAATTGGGACTTCCTGGCTTATAGGGGGGATTAATAGGTGTATAGAGGTCTGTATAGACCCTATGGTTATGTAGATGGGGTGACAGGGCAGTGAGCGGGGATAGGGGATGCCCGGGGATTCCTTCCAGTGGGGATTTAAATTGAGGGAATCCCCAGGGCATGACATTACGACTTTCTATTGGCTCCTATAACTGATTCTCATCCATAAAGCTTGGTTTGGGTGCCTCCCACACTAAAAACAAGACTCCCAATACCTCGGTGGTGTCAATAGGGGGAGCAGTTTAAGGCATCCTGCAGTGACAAAATGTATTGATTGGCACAATATTTATGTGCACCTCTCAGATGAGCACCTGTGTGCCTAGTGACACATCTGACCCTGCATACAACTTATCTACCTTCACTATTACTTTAACAAATATAAATGTGAAAAGAGAACTGGAAAAAAACTGAACCAAGAAAATAAATACAATCTTAAATGAACTAAATTATTGTTTTAATGATTTCATTTTCCAAACACTAGATGTCACTATCTATAAAAAAAATATATTTCTACCAATATAGGTATGATTACATACTCCACATGTATATTTTAGTCTTGAAAAAGTCATAATGACAGTTGAGAACTTTTGTTTTAATCTGTTTATATAACAACTCTACAACTACCATGCTGGGACAGCACTTTAGCCAAGAATTCAACTCATCTGTCGTCATTATTGATTTTTTTTTTCCTAGTGACATCTTTGAATTTTTTTTTTTTCAGTGTTAAAGGAATATTGCACAGAAATATATTTTTGGGAGAATGTACATAAACATTGAGGTGGACACTGTACTACATAATACTGTACATGTGGCAAACACTACTTTTTTTTGCAAAGCTACTTAAGATACTTTAAAACTATCACTATCAAAGATTGCTGATAAATTGCTGTGGTTTTCTTTGGACAGTATCCCATGCACAAAGCAGAGCACAAGTCATAGCAGGAACAGCAAACAGCATAAAAAATGGCATTTAGATGTAACTGGGAACTTTATTGTTGTATTATGCAAGGTTTCAAATATGCTGCGCTCACATGACCATTTCTCATTAATACATTTCATTCTATACACTAAATATGTATTATAATACAATCATTAAATTTATGATAAACACAGTTTCAAGATTAAAGGATCACCGTGGTCATTTATTTAAAATATACTATTTTTAAGAGCTACACTTGAAAATATGCAAAAATATATATTATCATTTATTATGATGCTCTGGTATTTACCATTTTGGTTTCTCCTCATCAACTTCCTGCGGTAGAAGTAGACTTTTGATTGCACAGAATGTTTCTGTCTACACAGTGGGAATATGCCAGAGACAGTGCAGTCTAATTTTTTTTATTTTTTATTTAATATTTTTTTTATATCTGTTGTGTAGTGGGCCCCCGACCTTAGCTCACCCTGGTCCCACTCAGCCACACAGCCCCTTTTTAGGAAAGATCTGGAAAGGGGTCATTGGTGGTTCAGATATAACTGCTATCTCTGCACCTACTGGCTCTTTTTCTTACCAATGCAGGGAATCCCGAATTACGTCATAATAGCAGTTTACAGCTAAACACTTACTGTTTCAATTGTTATATTTGTTATGACTCTCCAGTTGTGAATTTCTTGTACCACAATAGTTACGATGTCTATGACCACTGCATAGTCTACCATTGTTTACTTATTGCCAAGTAACATTGAGTTGCTATGTATCTGCAACTAAGCAACCAAAAATGTGCAAACAGCCGCTAATTTAAATGTTATACCCCTAAGGGTTATACAGGCCTCCTGGTCAATACAACCAGACTGCTGACAGCATCATAAACTACCTAGTAGAAATACATCTAATAAACAATATTATAACTACCTCTCTCCTTTAATGGGATTGCTGATAGTATCTTACTCTGATTCAAATAACAACTCCTAGATTAATATACATATACTTTTAACATATTTAAAAATTGGTATAACAACTGGTAGCTGATTCATATCCAAGTATTGATGTTGCCATAATTTTTAATAATTAGGGTCGCTGTGTAAAAAGACATAAACAGGACTTCTAATTCCAGATTCACAGACAGATATGTCGCCTGGTTGCTAAGTGATTTGTATCCCAATTTTGCATGGAAATGCGGCATATAAAATACATAGGCCACTATGTAAATAAGGTGCTATAAGTTAGGGCACTGCCATAAATTGGCTGTGGGAGCTTTTTTACCCCTAAATTACTACATTATGTATATAATTTGCTCCCTAAGATTAGAGCACTCCGCTCACATCTGTAAACCCTTGCCTTGTCAACAAAAGATATTAGTGTTGGAGGTACCAAAACCAAGCTCTACAGATTGGAAATGGCTCTAGGAGCAAATAGAAAGCCCCAACATCATGCCCTGGGGATTCCTTCCATTTAAATTCCTGTTGAAGGGAATTCACGGACATCCATTACCCCCACTCACTGTCCACTATATATATACTAGCGAATTGCCCTTCAAAAAAAGGCGGCAATAAAATTGTAAGGCAGGTAATGCTGTTTGGTGTATGCTAATGAACTAATTAATACATTAATAAATTATGAATATACTTTACCTATTTGGAAGCAATATGTGCAGGAAGCATTGTGCTGAAGAGCTGACAATCTGTTTTGATGTTCCTGCAGCATACAATGTAGATTTGCACTGTTGTGGAGCTGAGGTGTAAGTGTTAGCAATGTGTGCAGTGTGTAGTGTAAGTAGGCAGCTTGCGCGAGGGGAAGCCGTTAGTGTAGCTGGGTTCTTCCGTATTGTGTAACTTAGTGTTGTAAAATGGCGGCTAATGTGTATGTGCTACACGGCTGTGTATGATGTAGCGTCCTTGCTAATGGTGTATCTTGTACCTCGTACGGCTTTTTGGAAAATCCGTATGTGCTTGGTGGTGTTTTGCGTGTTTAGGGTCCTGTAGCCTCGTTTAGTTTTTTTTCGGTGGCCATTTTTTCTCTCGCTTAGGGGATTTTCGTGTGTCTAAACTGGGGAATTTGGACTTAAATTGAGGTGTAACTTCACTTGCAGAGGTCCTGGGTGCCCCCCATTGTTGTGGGTAAGGTTTTTATGTATTTGTTGTGTGTATTTATTGTGTTTTTAATGTTTTTATGTGCGCACGGTTTGGCCGTTAATGTCGTATTTTTGCGTGCTCGTAATGTTTTATTTTCTAGTTCCCGCGGCAAGTATTTTTGGATGGTAAGTCCGGAAATCCGGAAGTCCCGGCTGCGGCTCAATTCAGCCGACGTGTGAGCCTCTACCTCCCCAAATGCGGCCCCTCGCTTCGCGAAGGTCCGCATTTGTGGGGTGAAAGTCATGGGGGGTCGTAGGGATGAACGCCTACGGCGCTCATCACCAGCGCAAGGAGCATCTTTTGCGCTCCTTGCCAGCAACTGCGTCCCTCGCTTTGCAAGGGCTGCAGCGTTAGCAACAACTTTTGCCAACCCGCACTGCTGAAAACTATATATGTGATATATATATATATCAGTAAAAATATTTTTATACAGATCCCCATGAGCCCCTCATTAACCCTATAAGTCTCACAGTGGGGTATATAGATCCCCTATGGGACAAAAGTTCACCCCTCACATAATTCACCCCTTACATAAGTGCAATGAGAGTCCACCAGGACACTCCTGACACTAAGTAAAAACACTACACTTCACTAATCTACCCCCCATTAAACTAATAAATAAAAAGTAACCCCCCACTACCTAATTAACCCTTATTAACTAACTAATCTCTCCTAATTAACTAATTAACCCTTCCTAATTAAATACCTTACCCCGACTAATTACCTATCTAACCACCCCGCACTATTTACCGAAGTACCCCCTACTTTTGAAATAAACATTAACCCCACTATTAACATAAAATTAAAAAAACACTACTTACCAAAAAAAAAGCCAAATCACATAGAAAACTACATTACTTAAAAAAAAGACATATAAAATAAAAAAGATAATACATAAAAAAAAACTATTAAAATAAAAAATACCTGTAAAAAAAGGGTTAAGAATTCCACTTAAGAGCCCTGGCTATTAGGGGTTACTGGTATGTGGCAGGGGGTTCTGATCGAGACCCACTGCAGCATGGGGGTTCATTTTATGTGCCAAGTGGGTCCTTTATGTGTTGTGGCCAGGGTAGTATTGTCCTGTCTGTTTAAATACTGCTGCAGCAGCTAGCAAAGGCTTTTAAAGCCTTTACAAGTAGCCTGTGCTATCCGTAATCATTTCTTCATTTTTTTGTAGTTAGAGGTCTGCTCTAGTTTGCGAGTGTGGGGAAATGTTTTATTAGCATAGGGTTTAGGTGTCAGAGTATCACTGAGTAAATTGTAATTTAATTCAGTGCATAAAATCAATAAAGATTTTTGCATTGCTTTTGGCTTTGATGTGGAGTTCACTTGTAGCAAGTCACCCGTAGCAATTCTTTTGCAATGACTTGGGGATGGGGGAATAGCATAGCTAAGTAGGATTTACTGTGCTGTTAGGGCACTAGTAATTGTTTTTTCAGGGATTTACATAGGTCCCATAGTTTGTTTGTTGCCAAGTGACATAACGTTGTTCCTTGTCTGTAACTAAGCAATGGGAGTAAATAAAAGAGCTTTAAACAACAGTAGAACTGAACTAATAAATAAGAATACCCTAATGAAAAAGATAGATAACATCATAAGGTGCATCTAAACTTACGGTTCAGATTCAAAGGAGATTAAGGAAATGTTTGCCAAATATCAGCATTTATTATTGCATGATGAAGACATCAATACAAAAAATAATAATCTATTACATATAGGAGATGTCCAGATATACAGGATAAAATAACACATAGCTATTTCCAAGAAAAAAGTAGCTTGCAGAATTCTCATTGGGTTCGACTGCCAACAGGAAAGTGCCATTTTGGTCATTGTAAGGCCTGCAATAATAAAAGACCTACTAAACAATTTGTAGATCCGAACACCAATGCAATCTATCCTCTCAAGGATTTTTTTTAATTGCTCAGCCACAGAGGCCGTGTATGCCATTCAGTGTGTATGTAAAAAGCTCTATGTGGCGAAATGACACGTCAGTTCAGATGTAGAATCTTGGAGCATATTTACACAATAAATAAAGAAATTGACACTCCTGCCATGAGACATGTAAGATCTGCCCACGAAAGTAATGCAGCAGTTCTCAAATTCTGTGTTCTTGAAAAAGTTAGATTAGGACCCAGAAAATGGGGATTTAGACAAATTACTGTTACATCGGGAGTGTAGATGGAACTACCACCTGTACTCTCTTTCTCCTTGTGGTTTGAATGAGGGTTTCACATACAAACCACATACCTCTCTGACTCAATGATTCTACTTATTAACACGATCAATATGAATAATTAACAAAAGTTGAATGGGCACAAAGCAACTTAAGCTCTTTTATATTTAAAGTATTACAATCAACAATTATAAATTTTCAAAGTGAAACATTGAATGTATGAACCAAGTTATCAATGGTCGTCAGTTGCACTTTAAATAATGTCAATAGTACAGGTAATTCATGCACTATTCATGGGTATTATTCACTGTACTACAGAGGTAGTTGTTTCACTATTCTGCAATACTGAGTGCATTTATTTGTAACAGCTTGATATACAGTGGACTCTCCTTGGAACTCAATTTTTTTTTTAACTCGCTGACAAAAAATTACCTCGGAACTGAACACTTGCTTGGAACTCGACGTGCTCATGACACACTGTATCCTGTATTTCAGGAAGTAGAATAAAGTTAATTACTGTGGCGTAGTATAATTAGTGCCTACAAAAGCACAACAGCAGTCTGTGGGCCCTATTAAATTTGCCAATTTGTAGTTCCAGAAACCCGTAAAGGAGCCCGCAAAGGTTACTGCTATTAAATTGGCCTCTTTTAGCTACCCGCAAACGATCTGCAGGATACAGACTAAAAATCCATATGGGCTGTCAAAATCTGAACTTGACTCAGCTAAGCCTTTGATGTTTCAATCCAGTAAATTTTACAATCGCAAATCGCTGTTAAATTGCTACAAGTCCTGAAGCCCGCAATTATTTTCACACCCGTGAATGGAAAATGTAACCAAAAATCCTATGGGTGCTAGAGAGGACTCGCAAGGGGGTTAAACTTCTGTCCATAGAACTGTAAAATCAAATATAAACACTCTACTGTATTTTAAATTACAGGGAAAGTGATGAAAGGTATTACAATTAATAGCATAACATTCTCAGGCTCGCAAATCTGCAACAAAATTATTATTTTTTTTGTTTCATTTCCATGTTATATTGATCCCGGGAATCAATGTGTTAATACATATAATAGAACTCGCATTGTCTAGAATATTATATTTATTGACTTTTTCATATTGCATTATTTCTGCAGTGCGGGTCTGATTACAACTCGGACTTCAAAACTGTAAGTGATTGAAATTTAACCTCCATGTTTTAGTGATGTAATGACGATGGTCTCTTTTACTATAGGCTCCGTTAAAACCTACAACTACATTTTGGAATAATTTATCATGTTCATGCCTGGAAATGCTACATGCCGAAGCATGGTTTACGGATTTGGATTCCTGACATGTTTTTGCAACCTTTTCAAGAATCAAAGTGCAGCCTGTGTCTACAAGAACCAAAGTGTAGTCTGTGCCTATAAGAATCAAAGTGTAGACTGTGCTTATAAGAACCAAAGTGCAACCTGTGCCTATAAGGATCAAAGTATAGACTGTGTCTATAAGAACCAAAGTGTAGCTTCTCCTTTTCTACATTGCCACCATCCCATTCGGACCCTAAGTCCTCTCATTATAGTTAAAGTGAAGTTAAATTCTATGTTATTTGATTAATTATTGTTTTTTAATCATGTCTGTTTAGTTTTATGGTTTTGTATCAAAAAACAACACAATCACAACAAAATGTTTTTTTAAATTCCTGGGTCCCAAAGAGATTATTTCAGATTACATCGAACCCTATGGGGAATGCTACATTGGAACTTAAACTTTCAGGAACTCAACCTGCTGTTAAGAACGGATTAAGGTTGTGTTCCAAGATACCACTGTAGTTATTGTATTCATGTTAAACATGCCTGATATTTGCATGTATTATTTTATAAATAGATTTGTGATAATTCAAGGTATTCTTTTTTTACTTGGTCCATGGAGGCGTAATCAAATTATTGTTTTGCAAAGGCAGATCTAAACGTTTTTTTGTGGGACTGACACATTGATTCAAAATAGGATAGTTTGTAATTGAAGGCCTCCTGTGGAGAGATACAAGCAACCAGCTTACTAACCAATCATATATTATGCAACAGCTCTAAGTAATTAGGTTAATATGGCCATCTGATCTAGTTTTCCTAATTATGTTAACAGTAATTGTGATTAATGGCACCACTTCTGTGTTAATGTATTTAGTTACTGTCTAAAATCACCATAGTATTTTCCTATAAATATGCAGTACCCTATTCAATAAAGAGATCTTCTGGAAAATACATAGGTAGCAGAACTATGTTATTTCCCTGGATTCTGGGATGTCCAAGCTCTATTTGTGGCTGATCAGATGAAAAGCTACCAAAAAACTGCTGTCTGCTCCAACTGGTTAGGAACCCTGTGCATAGCCTGAGAGTTGACCCTGTATCCTGATAGGCTTGTTGCAGAGATGGTATACACACTTTCAAAACCTAGGACTGAGGTAGGTTAACCCAACACAAGGAGCTTAGCCGAGATAGAACTGAATTCCTCAGAGAGAGCTGGGCTGCAATCCTTGATCTCTCAGAAGTCTAATGAAATGGGAGGAGTTGTGGGAGAAAATGGAGGTCTTCATGAGAAAGAAGCAGAAAGTCCTGCAACATAGGAAAACAATTTGGGGGATGACCGAGAGGAGTGGATACAGGAATTACTGGAGATGGTGGTGCTGCAAGATATGAAACTGAAACAGAGGTATGCTGATCTGATGTTCTTGATATCAGTCTCAGAGCTACCTACTTTATTGTGGTAGTTTAATGTGGACATTCTGTTGTTGTCATTGTGGCTTTGGGACCAAGATAGCCAAGTACTGTAGGACACTACAAAACATGGTATTTAATCACTTAGAGGTGTCCCTGCTTTCAAATAAATTGAACAAATCTCCTCCAAAACACAAGAAGTTTCAGCTCTTTAACAGGGATCACTGAGGTGATAGAGTCCCCACAACAGAACCTGAACTCCAGATTAAGAGGTATTGTGGTTGGTATTAATCTTTCCCAAGAGATAATTGGAAGTGAGGAAGGTAGATTCTCAATCCAACAGACTGAGATTGTGCCAGAGAGTGACCTAGATGAGGCACCCCTGGATGAAAAGCATTCACCCTGTTTGGTAGCAAAACATTTATGGCAAGGAGCAACCAAGACCCCTGCATTTGCTCTGAAAATGAGAAGGAACTGAGCCCTTCCTGGCTTACCAATGCAGCACCAACTGACAGTGGCACAACTAGGACCTAATTCTTGCAGCTGCATCCAGACTGGGGAGGTGGGGCAGGGCACTGTCTCTCTGTGCTAAGGATTCACTGCCCTTTTTCTAGACCATATCAATGGAATCCTCCAATCAGAGAGAAAACATTTCCTACTGCACATGTCTGACAGTGCACCAATTGTGTGTGCTGGTCAAGTCTTTGAGCACAAATTACTTGTCTTTAAAAGACTGCCTAAGGTTTCTACAACTTTTCCGAAATTCCAAGAAATTATACTTCTAACCTTTGTGCCTGACCCTTTCAATGAAGTTGATAGTAACATCCTATACCTGGATGTGGACCATGGGTGATTTAAATATTTGGAACAATCAGAGTGTGATCTTTTTTTTAATTTCAACAGACTTTCCAATAGACCTCCATTCTGTAACTTCAGGGTATAATTCAGCACTTCTTCCAGAAGGTTTTCATCCTCAGCAACCGGATCAGGAACCCAAAGCATATCAATCCACCACCATTCACAGAAGGAAAATGACAACTTATTTGTTTCTTAGGCCAGGAGCAAATGTTTATTGCACACAAACCAGAGAGAAACCAGTTTTAAACAATAGTTTCTCTAGAGGATCAGTCTGTGGGGAAAATTTCCTTACACCCTTGAATGTCAGATCATGACAATAACTGTACATTAATGTCATGTCATAATTACTTTTACTACTCATAACATCAAATCCTTTAATTTAATGTAAATATTAACTAACTTTACCTTAATTATTCTTGATTTGATAATACAGTTGCTTCATATATTCAAATAAGTGGAAACAGGCTGGAGATATAGTTTTACATGAATATTTAGTGCAAACTAAAAAGTTAATTTGAGATCTCTCAGACTACTCTATATTAAAAAAGATTCACCTCCCTTTGAAAAAGTCATTTGTTAGGAGATCTAGCATATAATTAACAGAAGCACAAGCAAATGCTGCACTGTTTCAACGTTCAAGTCTTTTTATTTATTTACTAGCTGAGGAGCTCTAGCATACAGGCTAAAAGAAGCACATGCAAATGTTGTACTGTCTTACAGCCTTATTAAATTGCGATTCTGTACATTTAAAAGGGCTCTATTTAAGCACACAGCATATTTTTTTTACAGATGTTTGTAGTTAGTGAACTTCTATTCAAAAGCAAGGTCTTCACTAACTGAAAACTTTGGTAAAAAAATATATGCTGTGTGCTTAAATAGAGCCCTTTCAAAATTACAGAATCGCAATTTAATAAGGCTGTTAGTGTTCAGGCCATCTTATATGCTTTTAGCTTAATATAATAGGCGCCACGCCAATGTTACACCTATATATCCTAAATTAGAAGTCAGACTCTTTTCCACATCACTCTAACAACTTGAATGTGATAGAAACACTCAGATCACTTGCCAACAGAGCGCAATAGTTGCTAGATAGCTATAGCAGTGTTGTGTCAGAAATTGTGAGCACACTGTGGATGTTCATATATTGGTATTTAGTATCATACTTACTGTGGGCCTCATTCTATTGTTAAGTTTTTGAGAAACATGGCCGCAAGTGGTGATCTCAAGCTACGTTGCTATTCAATTTCCTTAAGTTTGCGTGTTCCGATCTTGTTATGTTCTACTAGTTATGATTCCTTGTGATTTCATCTATCACAGCTTACTTCCCTCAAAGCCTTTGATCTTTCGCTATTCAATTGCTCTGATTACCCTTCCGTCAAGCCCGTAAATGGCTAAACGCGAACCACAGCTTATTTGTACCAAGTAGGTGTCACAATGGGCTTGCTTACTAATCGTAGCCCTTAAAATCATAGCCCTTAAAAAAGCAATCCAGCACTGTAAATGATAGGGAACGCAATGGTTGACATTAGAATTAAAAGCACAACATTATCAAGCTCGCACATCGCCAAAATCAAATACTTTATTTCATTTTTATTTTCCATCAGAAGTCCTACGGGTTTCAACCTCCAAGCCCGTAGGACGTCAAAATCCAACCTCCATATTTCATTGATGTCCTACGGGCTTGAATAACGAGTTACGGGCTTAGAGGTCATTCAAGTCCGTAGGACTTTGGACGGAAATTTAACATGAAATAAAGTATTTGATTTTGGTGATGTGAAAGCTTGAGAATGTTGAATAGCAGCGTAAACGTAGGGCAACACAAGGGCGTAAATTGATTGCAGGAAATCGGCGATTTGCAATAGTGTTAAGGCCCCTAATTGAATGAGGCCCTGTGTTAGGTGACTTTGACATATAGTTGATGTAATACAATTAATGACACTTTAGATAATAAGACTGAATTCCAGCAAAGTATGCAGAGAGATCTATAAACAAGAGAGCCTGCAACTTCATTACCAATATATGCAACGTGTATTTTTGATATGTGGAATAAATAGTAAGGTGGATCTGTGAACCTCTAGTTGTAATATCTGTCACTGGGTTATGAAATAGGAGACTTTTGAAATATTGAAAGAAAAATACCTCAGTATCAGTGTGTGAATAATGGCATTAAAGAGACATACAATGAAGTGTTAACAAACAGCAATACAGTGCCTTGCAAAAGTATTCACCCCCCTTGGCATTTTTATGTTTTGTTGCCTCACAACCTGGAATTAATATGGATTGTTTGAGGGTTTGCATCATTTAATTTACAGAACATGCCCACAACTTTGAAGATGTTTTTTGTTTTTTTTATTGTGAAGCAAACAACAAATAGGACAAAATAACAGAAAAAGTCAATGTGCATAACTATCCACCCCCCCTAAAGTCAATACTTTGTAGAGACAACTTTTGCGGCAATCACAGCTCCAAGTCGTTTTGGATAAGTCTCTTTGAGCTTGCCACATCTTACCACTGGGATTTTTGCCCATTCCTCCTTGCAAAACTGCTCCAGCTCCTTCAAGTTGGATGGTTTGCCCTTGTGAACAGCAATCTTTAAGTCTGACCACATATTTTCTATTTGATTGAGGTCTGGGCTTTGACTAGGCCATTCCAACACATTTACATGTTTCCCCTTAAACACTTAGCAGTGTGTTTGGGGTCATTGTCCTGCTGGAAGGTGAACCTCCGTCCTAGCCTCAAATCACGCACAGAGTGGTACAGGTTTTGCTCAAGAATATCCCTGTATTTAGCACCATCCATCTTTCCCTCAACTTTGACAAGTTTCCCAGTCCCAGCTGCTGAAAAACATCCCCACAACATGATGCTGCCACCACCATGTTTCACCGTGGGGATGGTGTTCTCTGGGTGATGTGATGTGTTGGGTTTGCGCCAGACATAGCATTTTCTTTGATGGCCGAAAAGTTCAATTTTAGTCTCGTCAGACCAGAGCACCTTCCTCCATACATTCTGGGAGTCTCCCACATGCCTTTTCGCAAACTCAAAACTTGCCATTTTGTTTGTTGTAAAATTCTTATTAACAAAACATTGAACTTAAGGCTGTAATGTAACAAAATAGGTAAAAAGTCAAAAGGGTGAATACTTTCCCAAGGCACTGTATAGTGGTGAGATTGCCATTTTGGTTAACATCAAAAGAGAGGTCCTAGTATAAGAGACCATGTAACAAAAAACTACTAACTTCAAAAGTGAGGCCATAGAACAAGAAACTGTGTATAAACAAGCTATTTTGAAAAAGATAGTAAAATCTTACAGCATAATAGTCTTTTTTGGCCAATATCAAAGAGAGGTCCTAGAATAAGAGACCCTGTATTCCCTTTAAAGATTGTGGCCAAAGTGATACATATGCTATGAGCACTAGGAGTTATACACTTCTTAGTTTGTTTGCACAATAGTGCAATACACAGTCTAGTCCTTGTCTTTCTGGCCTGATGGCTATATCTATAGCATGTTTATATTTTGATCTATCAATACAATAAGAGTGTCATTGGAATTCATTAAAGTGAAATATCACGCATCAGATAGACCAATATATCCATGCCAAAATAATATTTTATTCTGATTTTAGGTATTTTAAGTGGTTTTAATTGAGCCTTGGTCCTTATATATTAATAAAAGAACAATTTATTTTCTATTAACCCCCTAGCTGTTGTTGTATTATAATTTCAGTGAGAATCACTAATGGAACTTGGTAGCTTGGTAGCTATTAGTTATCATTCTTTCAAGCAATTAAAAAAAAACAGCAGAACACGTATCATTTACCCAACCTATATACACACATTAGATCAACAGACAACATCAACCAATTCATTCACAAAAACGATAAGAGTCCACTTAAACTTGAACAATATCACATATATAGTTGTGAGCATACGAGCCGTTGCTCATGCTTGAGGGCTCGCTGCAGAGCGAGGGGCCTCATTTGCGGTGGTGGAGTATCCCACCTCGGCTGTGTTTGTCCGCAAATGCGGACCCTTGCGAAGGTGGAAGGTCCAACGTCGGCAACACACACACACATGCAAGACTTCTAACAAAAAAAAACTCAAAGGCGCCTCACACCCAGTTACACACACGCAAGACTTAACAAAAAAAAAACCTCAAAGGCGCCTCGCACGACTTAGAAAAGAAAAATGCATTGTACACGTAAAAGACAACTGCGTGCCTCGCAAAAAAAATACGGCTGCATCGCAAATAAATATGGCCGCAAAACAAGCCATTCCCAATACGCAAAACCGGCCGAAATGGCGCTCATGAAAACATCAGAAACACAAGAAATAAATACAACGAACACATAAAAAGCTTACTTACAGCAAGGGGGGGCATCCGGTACCTTGAAAAGTAAATTTACACGTCCATTTAAGTACAAAAAACGGGTTTAAACTGCCGAAAATCACCAAAGCAAGAGAAAAAATGGCCGCCGAACAAAATGAAAACGAGGCTTCAGACGTAACTATACTACAGTGACTCGCAAGACTGAAATACATACTATGCGGAACGTAACACACTGATATTAACCACCATTTTGAAAACTACTAAGCACAAAATGTCGCATGGAACGCAAATTGTAAGCTGGAACGCAAATAGCGCATGCGTATTGCGTTCTAACGGTTTCAGGCACTTGAAAGTTTATATATACTGCCAACTTTCCAGAAAATTCTACATTTCTACTCAGGTGATGAACGGAGTGACTTGATAGTTAACTGCTGCTGTTACTTGAGAAGAGAATTGTTTTCTAATTTCCTACTTTACATTGTGCAAATTACAACTGAGAGGTAAGCTATAATATATTACATTTTATTATCAAGACAGGACAAAAATTTTAAAAAAATTTAAGTATGAAAATGTGATTTATGTATAGTGACATGTGACATGCACATTTATGTGTATAGCCCCTGCAACAAACTGATCTTAAACCAAACTAATTAAACAACTATATTTAAATGACATTACCAAAAAAAAAATATGATTCATGTATAGTCATATGTGACACGCACAAATATGTGTATCATGTATAGTCACATGTCACACACACATTTATGTGTGTAGGCCCGAAAACAAACTCATGGTAATTGAAACTAATTACAGAAGTATATTTAAATGACATTAATGTATTGGAATTCCATTTATCACCTAAAGCTCAATCTTTCCTCTTTTTTTTACTATTCAAACAGACTCTGCATCATGACCCATGCATGATCCATTTAGGCTAGGGTGATAAATAAAAGACACGACGACTGAAATTGGGAGAACAACGGGCCACAGCTTTATTATAACAATTGTAAACAACAATACTTAACTTTATTTACATGAACTATTTTTACATTTTACAGGGGGAGGAGCCCGGCCACGGACAGTGACCTCACGCTTTGAGCCCTGCCCAAAGCCCCAATGCTTATCTTAAGCACGCCCGGTTAAGTAGGGGCAACGCCCACTTAGGCCAGTGGGCCGGGCAACTCACCTCCCGCCAAGCCCTAAATTATCAAAATACAACATTTTTTGCCACTTCTCCAAAATTCCTTAAATACAAAACATCATCTTTTTTTTTTTTTTTTTTTATTAAATTAAATATAATGATTACATCTTACATTTTTACAACCAAATTAACAGGGTGGGTGGGTGGGATTTCAGTCGGGAGATCGCCATGCTGTGAAACGGCGCGAAATGTGGACTACCGACAAGCCCCCGAAGCAGCTGATTGGCTGACAGGCCTCACAGGCTCCGCTGGGTCACGCGACGCTAAGTGCTGACCAAGGAAGCCTGTGCAGCCTCCGCGTCATACATGACCCATGCATGATCCATTTAGGCTGTAAGGTTCTTTGTTAAACCTGCTACTTCCCATTCCTCCGGCCACACCGCGGAGCTCTGCGTTGGTGGCGCCCTTCTTTTGGAGAAGCGCCCGCCCATTAAAGTCTGCGAGGAAAACTAACCAAACCCTTGCGTCATCCCGCATCACCCTGGAAACTTTTATGAAGTGGTGCAGTTTCGCAATACCTATAGTAGCGAGTGACATTCTTCTGCAGAATATCCTCCCCATGGGGATAATTCTACATCCGAAATTCAACTTTCCCAAGATAGATTGCAACCTTCGCAGTGACACCCTCCGTGCGCCTTGCAGCGCACTGAGCTCCGCTCGCATGTCCACCACCTTTTCCAAGGGAAGACTGCACTCCACTGTCGTGGAGTAGATCCGAATCCCTAGGAAAGTCAACTGATCCGTGGGGCCCTCCGTTTTGTTGTGGGCCAAGGGTACCCTGACATCTTGACAGATTCCTGTGAAAACCTCCTTCATGAAACGACAAGCGTCGTTCCCAGCTGGACCGACAAACAGGAAATCATCTAGGTAGCGCGTAATGCTCCTGTACCCGGCTTCCAGGCTCGTAACCCATTGTAAGAATTTGCTGAAACCCTCGAAGTAAGCACATGAGATTGAGCATCCCATTGGTAAACATAGGTCGACGAAATAGCTGCCGTCGATGAAACATCCTAGCAGCCGGTGGCTCGACGGGTGGACCGGCAGCAACCTGAATGCTGCTTCAATGTCCACGTTCGCCATGAGCGCCCCGGTGCCCGCCCGTCTTACCAGTTCGACCGCCCGGTCGAACGATTCATAAGACACAGTAGCCTGGTCTTTTGATATACTGTCGTTCACAGAACGGCATCTGGGATAGGAAAGGTGTTGTATTGACCTAAATTTACCCTTCTCCTTCTTGGTTACCACCCTAAGCAGAGATACGATCAAATCCTGAATAGGAGGGGATGCAAAAGGCCCCACCATCCTACCCAATTTTACCTCCTTAATAACTTTAGCTTGAACTACCCCTGTGAATTCCCTGGCTGATCGCAAGTTCGGGACCAAGAGCCCCTGAATATCAATGCCGCACAGAATACGGAACCCTTCCCGGAAACCTTCTTCCAGGAGGCGAGCGGCTTTGGCGTTGCTCACCAATTTACCGTAGCATTTTAACCACGGCAGCATGGCGGGGAGGCGTATGGGCGTCCTGCCCTTTTGCAGGAGCCTCTCCCCCTCTACTCCCCTCTTTTGCTCTACCACATCTGGCCAAGGGATGCTCTCCCCCACAGTTCGAACATGCGTGTTTGAACCTGCAGTTCGGGGCCCATCTACAGACCCCCTCATTATATGCGAAGCAGGTCTTGGGACTGGCTCCTGTGGTGTGGGTGGGGCCCTTTGCTTCACCGGCCCCGCTCCAAAAGGGCGGGGTGACTCTCATCGGTGTCATAATGTTCAACCAGTATGCCACCGCTTTGTCACTCCACACCATGGTTGGCCTTGAGGCCAAGTACTGGTGAAATTCCTCGTCGTACCGCCACCAGGCCGTGCCTCCATCGACTTTGTGGGCATTGCGAATTTCGTCTATGTAAACGAATAATCCTGAACTCTGTTCGGGGTGTCGTTCACACAATACGCAGGCCCAGCCATGTATCGAAAGTCCTAGGTAATTTACCAAAGGACCTTCGCCGATCATCTCCCTCCCTGAGGCCCCTCTCGGACATTTCCAGTTGTCTAGACATGGGGAGAAGGGAGAACAATTCTATGAACTCCCTCCTCCAGATCTTTTCCTTAACCTCCTGGGTAAGATGTGCACCTAAGTTGTCCAACGAGCACAATACTATCGGTCTCATGGCTGCGTCGGTAACCCCTGCGTTGGTACTGCCAGCTACTGCAACAGGAGCATTGGTACCTATTGCCTCGGCCGGAGCTGAACGCGCTGTCGCCACAATGGCATATGGCTGGGGCCACGCCCTCTTCACTAGCCCGCCTATCTAAGAACCCATCTCTTGCTCACTGACCGTAATGTTGTGCGCAGCTAAGAGGGTCATTAACGACCCAAAAAACCCAACCTTTGTGTGCGATGGTTCTCTATCACCCTTTTCTGCTGCGCAACTCAACATTGTGCGCTCACCTGCTTCCAGAAGCCTTGGAGTGGAAACAGCCAACGGAGTATCCCTGCGTCTCTCCTGACGCTCCGGGGACTCTGACCGTCTGGCCCTCCTCGGGCTCCTTCTCTCTGATCCAGTGCAGGCACAGCTGCACCGACATGATCTCCTGCTTCTTGATCTGGATTTCCTTCTGGGCCTGTGGGTGCTAGAGGAACAGTCACTAGCTCTCCGCGACCTGCATACCCGTGCCCATACCGTCCGCTCCTCCTCTGAGGAGTGGCCCTGGTCACATATGCCTGCGCGGCTTGAGTAAGCTAGCGCCGCCTCCTCTGTCGCCCCCCGTAGGAGTTCCTTTGAGACTTCATTAGGCGTTGTAACGTCTGGCTGTTGGGTCTTAGACCCCTGTTGCTGTGGCCTAACCGTCTCGCCCTCAGTCTCAATTTTGTTGTCTTAGTGGGGTGTGTGTGAATAGTCATGGACTGTACCTGCTTGTAGCCTTCCTAGCTCGAGTGGGGCACGCCGGCCTCGCCACTGCCGCTGTAACTGGCACGTCATCGATTATGACCATGCTGTCCTGGCTATTCATCTGAATGATCACTCTGTCCCTTCTCTCTCTCGTTGTCGCCATGTTCCGCTCACCGCCTAATGGGCGTCCCTGTAAAGTACCAGAAGCACTGTTATTACGGGAAATCCTAGGGACCGCCTGGTTGGCACCATGAGGGTCTGTAGGAGCTTTCTTAGGGCTACCAGCATTTTTCTTACCCCCTGCACCCCCTCTACGGGCTGTTAACGGGGTGTTTTTTCACCTTTGTCGCGGCCTAGGGCCTTTAGGCAAAATGACCGGTGGTGGCCGGAGTTCTAGGCCCTCACCTTAACCGCCCATGGACCTGCCGCTCACCTGTCTGAGGGGTATGGGGTCCTGGCCGCCCTGACCCGTAGCCCCCCCCCCTCTCTTGTGGCTCTGTTCACTGATGGACGGGGGTCTGCTAGCCCTACAGTGGTGGGACGGGAATAAGTTTCCCTGGCACCGCCAATATTGACTAGGCCACCAGCCACCGCAGGCTGATCCTGTTCAATGTGCTGCGGGCCAAGCGCCGAAGGCATGGGAGGTCCCAGCCTGCCCTGCACCCACCTGACCCCTTGGCTTAGGGCCCGGGTCCTAACTTCAGCCAGTAATGCCTCTAAGCCTTCTGGATCCATATTATAGCTAGCAGGGAGACACACAGGGGGAAAAACAACAGGCAGCAGCACCAGACACAGCACACACAGGCACACACACATAACAAGCAAAGCCAAAAAACACACAAAAACGGAGGGAAGAAAAAACACAAAACACACAAGTTTAGCCTCAATAGTATTGCCCCTTATGTGCTGGTAAGCTGGGGATCAAATCTCAGTATTAAACCTTCCTAATGTGATTCTATAGCTGCAGGACCTCAGACACCCGTCCGTTTCAGTTGGGAGACCGCGCTGCTGTGAAACGGCGCGAAACGCGGACTACCGACACGCCCCCGACGCAGCTGATTGGCTGACAGGCCTCACAGGCTCCGCTGGGTCACGCAACGCTACTTGCTGACCCAGGAAGCCTGTGCAGCCTCCGCGTCATACAACAGCGTCACTCAAGAATTTGCACCGTGTATTGTCAACCACAATCCCTTTTAAAGAACACCAAGAAAGAAGAGGTAAGATACAAAATTACATTACATGCTGAAAAAGACCATGCTTTGCTAAATCAAAAAGAAGAAATATAACATTAACCATTTCACTTTCTTTTTCAAACAGACACTACAAGAAGACCGGCGGATTAAGATTGTCAGGAGGGGACCCTCTGTCATTCGACACTTCAATCAAGGTAAAGTATAACAAGTACAAAAAAGAAACAAACTATATATGGTGAACTGGTGAACACAAAATAGGATAATGCTAAAAATATAGCCTGAATATAAAAAAAAAAAAAAACATTCATTTGCATTGTAGAACAATATTAAAGCATCATAAAAAATACAAATTAAGCAAATCAAGTATGCAACATATAGTAAAAACAAAATAGGATTTTACAAAACAAAACACTAACAAATAGCAAAGTAAATTAATATTCTTCTTTAATGTTTAACAACCTATAAGCTTTACAAAGAAGCCTAAATAAGCATACCAAAAGTGTTAGACACAAAACAGGATTGTACCAAAGATCACACAAATGGCAAAGTAAATTAATATTCTTCTTTACTGTTTAAGAACCTATAAGCCTTACAAAGAAGCCAAAATAAGCATACCAAAAGTGTTAGACACAAGACAGGATTGTACCAAAAATCACCCAAACACATAGCAAACTAAATGAATATTCTTCTTTAATGTTTAAGAACCTATAAGCCTTACAAAGAAGCCTAAATAAGCATGCTAAAAGTGGTAGACACAAAATAGGATTGTACCAAAAATCACACAAACACATAGCAAACTAAATTAATATTCTTCTTTAATGTTTAAGAACCTATAAGCCTTACAAAGAAGCCTAAATAAGCATACCAAAAGTGGTAGACACAAAAAAGGATTGTACCAAAAATCAAACAAACACATAGCAAACTAAATTAATATTCTTCTTTAATGTTTAAGAACCTATAAGCCTTACAAAGAAGCCTAAATAAGCATACCAAAAGTGGTAGACACAAAAAAGGATTGTACCAAAAATCACACAAACACATAGCAAACTAAATTAATATTCTTCTTTAATGTTTAAGAACCTATCAGCCTTACACAGAAGCCTAAATAAGCATACCAAAAGTGGGAGACACAAAACAGGATTGTACCAAAAATCACACAAACACATAGGAAAGTACATTAATATTCTTATTTTATGTTTAAGAACCTATAAGCCTTACACAGAAGCCTAAATAAGCATAACAAAAGTGGTGGACACAAATAGGATTGTATCAAAAATCAAACTAACAAACAGCAAAGTAAAATAATATTCTTATTTACTGTTTACCAACCGATAAGCCTTACAAAGAACTCTACATTTCTATAACAAAAGTGGTGGACACAAAATAGGATAATGCTAAAAACATTGCAATCATATCCAAAATAAGAAAAACATTAATAATTACAGTATAAAAAAAGAATAACTGGAATATACAAATACATTTAAATTATTTTGGAAAGGTTGCACAAAAAACAGCATAGCAGAAAAATTCACCATAACAGATACAATACACAAAAATAATGAAATTGTTTCTTTATTACAAATACATTCAAATCAAATAACATTTTCATTTTTCTTTTACAACAGATACTGAGTGAAGACCATCAGACGAGGACTTTCAACAGAGGACCAGACCATCGGATGAGGACTTTCAACAGAGGACTACACCATCGGACGAGGACTTTCAACAGAGGACCAGAAAATCGGACGTGGACTTTCAACAGAGGACCAGACCATCGGACGAAGACTTTCAACACAGGACCAACAAAGATTCTGCTTCAAATCACACTTCAACCAAGGTACAGTATAACAAGTAGAAAAAGATGTTTGCTCTGCATCGATGTCAACAAAAAAAAATAAAAAACAACCACTAGCTATAACTTTTAACAAAATATAACTAACACATTTCTCATCTATCTCTTATTTGTCTTTTATGGCCAATATTGTTTAACAGTAAATCCAAACTTCAATGTAGCCAGAACAAAAAAAAAATGCATAGTCCAAAAAAGGCTCAAAACAGAGACTAAAAATTTGTCATTCTAAATCTCCAGTCCTAGGCCTTCATTCAATTGCAATTTGGCCAATTGAATAGTGCTGTAAATACGCACATAACATATTTTTTTAAATAAGTTTTTAGTTACTGAAAACCTTGCTTTTGGATAGATGTTTACTAACTAAAAACTTCTTTAAAAAAATATGTTATTACATAGAAACAAACTGTTGATAAGAATTTTTTGTAAAAACAAACTTAACATCTCAAAATAAACTAATGATACATTTTTTTTTTTTTTACAGATTAACATGGCTGATAACAAGAGTAAACAAGAAAAGAAAAGACACCAAGATAGAGAACGACGACAGAGAGCAGACAGCCAGCAGACACCGGAGCAGAAGGAAATTCGACGAGAAAAAGAACGCAAAAGACTTGCAAGCAAAAGACTATCACCTGCACAAATTAAAGATACGCCAAAAAAAGCTACCAAGCAAATAAAGCATTTAGAACCTGTTCCTCAAACATCAGATGACATTTTACCTGAAAAAATAAAAGACATACCAAAAAAAGCCACGAAAAAAACAAAGCATTTAGAACCTGTTCCTGAAACATTACATGACATTTTACCTAACCAATACAACATATACCAAGAAAAGCCACGAAAAAAACAAAGCATTTAGAACCTGTTGTTGAAATATTAGATGACATTTTACCTGATGAATATGAAAGTCAAACTCCTATATGCTTTGCAAATTGTACTTTACTCAAGTCTTTAGCAGTAGAGGTTCATAGTTGTGGGGACATGACTACTCAATGTCAGTTTTGTAAGGCTTATTATTTTAAACAGGAGAGACCCAGAGATGGCCAATTTATTAGTTGCTGTCAAAAAGGCAAGTTCAAACTTCCAGAAAGGAAAGAATTTCCTATCTATTTACAAAATATTATGACTGAACCAACTTTTCCAAACTACAAAAAATACAAAAAGACAAACATAAGATCCTACAATAGTGCCATATCCTTTGCATCTATGGGGGCAACATTAGCTGCTAATGTACCAGGACATGGTCCTTACTGTTTTAAAGTCCAAGGCCAAATTTATCATTAGACTTCCCATTTACATCCAGAGGAAGGAGAGCAAAGAAAATTCGCTCAACTATATGTCCTAGATACAATGGAAGCTGTTGACCAACATATGCAGATGGAAGAAAATAAAAAATGCTTACCCAGTGTTTTTATAGAGCTAAATAACATTATGGACAATAACCCCTACAGTAAAGCTTATAAAAAAATTGGCAGAAGTAGAAAATGAACAACAACTTAATGCAGAAAGACATCAATTACCAATGCCAAAGGTTAATATGGATCTTAAAAGAGACAGACATACTGATAAACGTCGTTATAACTTGCCAACATCTAATGAGGTTGCAATGGTGTTTCAAAATGATGAAGGAGAACCACCATTTCAAAGAGATATTAGAATATATCCCAGAAATGAGGAGCAACCATTCATGAATATGAGTATCTTAAGTCCAAATTTAGATCCAATGACATATGCCATTTTTTTCCCACACGGAGAAGCAGGTTGGCAACCAAAATTAACACTTCCCAGTTACCCAAATGCAAAAGCCAGAATCCGAAATAATGTTTCTATGCTTGAATTTAAAGTAGCTCAAATTGCCATTCGAAATACATTTAATCCAATTTTATGTGGTGGAAAACTAACACAACAATGGATTATTGATTCCTATTTGCAAGTTGAGGCCAATAATTTAAACTTTATAAAATATCAACAAGATAAACTACGTGTAGAACAATATTCGGGACTAATGGACTATGTTGCTGACGTGGCTACAAGCAGAGGCATGACAGCTGGCAAAGCCATAATTTTACCATCTTCCTTTCAAGGATCTCCTCGAAATATGAGAGAAAGATACAATGATGCTATGGCTATTGTCACCAAATTTGGCAAACCCGATTTATTTCTTACATTTACATGTAATCCACAATGGCCAGAAATTACACAAAATTTACTTCTTGGACAAAGTGCTTCCGATAGACCAGATTTAGTAGCCAGAGTTTTTAAGATTAAATTAAATGAATTAATACGTGACATCACTATAAGTCAGTTATTTGGCAAATGTCTTGCTTATGTATATACCATTGAATTTCAAAAAAGAGGCCTTCCACATGCACATCTTCTGATAATACTTCAAGAAAAAGATAAATTAGATACTTCTGACAAAGTGGATGCAGTCATTGTTGCTGAACTACCAGATCCAGAACTATATGGTAGACTATATGAGATTGTTACTCATTGCATGATTCATGGACCCTGTGGTGAGCTTAATCCACAATCACCATGTATGGAAAATAATAAATGTTCCAAAGAATTTCCAAACGATTATAGTGACAAAACCTATGCCAATTGTGATGGCTATCCACTTTATAAAAGAAGAGAAGGAGATAGTGCCATTATTCGTGGAAAAAAAGTTGACAATTGATATGTAGTACCCTACAATCCACATTTACTCATGAAGTACAACGCCCACATCAACGTAGAAGCCTGCACTTCCATCAAATCCATTAAATATGTCTACAAATATATTTACAAAGGCTATGATGCAGCTACTGTAGTCGTCAAAAGTGCAGACAACCCGTAAAGTAGTGAGTTAGTACATGATGAACTTGCATTTCATGTAGATGCTCGCTATGTCAGTGCGCCAGAAGCTATGTGGCGGCTTTTAAAATTTGAAATGCATGATAGATCACATGCCGTATATAGATTAGCAGTACATTTGCCACAAAGACATTTAGTGTATTTTCATGCTGGAAATGAAATGAATGCATTGGCCCAAAGTGAAGATCGTCACACTACACTAACTGCATGGTTTGAATTAAATTCCACAGATTCACAAGCAACACAATTCTTATATATTGAAATTCCATATCACTATGTTTTTGTGAATGGATTATGGAGACCGAGAAAAAGCAGAGGCAATAAAAAAATCCCAAGAATTTACACAGTCAGTCCAAGAGATGTTGAACGTTTTTGCTTACGGATATTACTTTTAAATGTTCCTGGAGCACAAAGTTTTGAACACTTAAGAACTGTTAATGACATTGTATATGAATCCTTCCATTTAGCTGCAAGACATAGAAACTTACTAGCTGATGATACAGAATGGGAAAGATGTTTAGAAGAAGCAGCACAATGTCAAATGCCACGGCAGATGAGAGAACAATTTGCATTTATTTGTATCTTCTCAAATGCTCCAAATGTATTAGCTTTGTGGGAAACTTTAAAAAGTAATATGGCTGAAGACTTTATGCGACGATACAATGAACCCATTGCACATTTAAAAGCGTTAATGGATATCCAAGAAGTATTTTTAACTCATGGATTAAGTTGTGCAAGTTTTAATTTGCCTGATCCAGGTCTTAGAGATGACATAAACTTTGAAGACTATGACATTCAAGTACAAGTAGAGAGAACAGAAGAAAGACTTGCAACTTTAAATACGTTACAATTGCAAGCATTTAATGCCATTCACAATGCAATCGATGATGACATGGTGACAGAGCGTTATTTCTATCTTGATGGACCTGGCGGATCAGGAAAAACCTATCTATATAATTTATTAATGAGTTCGGTACGAGCACAAGGTCAAATAGCAATGACGTTTGCCACTACTGGAATTTCTGCACTTTTGTTAGAAGGTGGAAGAACTGTACATAGTGGCTTTAAACTGCCAGTGCCTATTTTAGAAACTTCTGTGTCAGATATTCGCATGACATCATTACAAGCAAAGAAATTGAAAAAATGTAAATTAATTATAATAGATGAGGCCACAATGATGTCATGCTATACCCTCCAATATATTGACCGTTTGCTTCGTGAAGTCATGAATAATACTTTTACCATTTGGTGGAAAGGTAATGTTAGGTGGCGATTTTAGACAAACATTACCTGTCGTTGTACATGGAAATGGAACTGACATTATCGAAGCCTGTATAAAGTCAAGCACACTATGGAAACATTTTACCCATCTTCAACTGCAACAAAATATGAGATCAGAAGGCCAAACTGATTTCAATGATTGGCTTATTAAAATTGGAGAAGGCAGAACAGAAAAAATACCACATTTACCTGATGACACAGTAGAGATCCCACCTCATATGATTTGTCACCAAGATATTATATCGGCTATATTTGAAGGTAGCTGTGAGGAATTGACTCTGCTGGGTTTTGAACCGTGGTCCCCAGGCTGCTATACCTCTTCCCTACCACTGCACCAGCCTGCCTTTTGTGAATTCCATTGAGACCTTATAAGCTTGACTCTGCTAGCAATTTTATCAGTACCTAAGTCTCTTCAGCTGTGTCTGGTCAGGTGTCTGGTTCTTGGCCTATATAAGGCACTTCCTGTCTCTGTATCCTTGCCAGATTATTGTTGGTTCCTGATCCCTTCAATAGAAGCTTGTTCCTGTTTAACTTACAAGTTGCTGAACCGGATTATTGCTGACCTTGGCTACTGGTCTCCACAACTTTGTGATTACTATATCATTACAGTAGCATTAATAACCAGGAATATTCAGAGCTTGCCAACCAAGTCAGACTAACGTGTAAAAATAAGGATGCATTAATCCTCAATAATGAAATCTTAAAAAAAAATTAATGCACCACAAAGAAATTATCACAGTGCTGATTCTGTACTTGCTGATGACAATGAAAGTCAGACTAACTTTTCTACTGAATTCATAAACTCACTAACTCCTTCTGGAGTGCCACCACATATTTTGCAGCTAAAGAAAGGTGCAATTGTCATGTTACTGCAAAATATGAACCCCAAAAAAGGCCTATTCAATGGGACAAGATTAATTGTTCAACAATTAAAGGACCATTTTATAGATGCTGAAATTTTAACTGGTACCCATAAAGGAGAGAGAGTTTTCATACCAAGAATAGTTTTAGCACCAAGTGAAAGTAGTCTCCCTTTCAATTTCCCATTATTATGGCATTTGCCATGACCATTAATAAATCACAAGGACAAACGTTCAAATCTGTCGGTATTTTCTTGGAAGAACCAGTATTTGCACATGGTCAATAGTACGTTGCGTTATCAAGGTGCAAAAATCCACAGGCTATTAAAGTTGACATTGAAAAGAATGAAAGTCAAGGTAAATTTATTAGAAGATGGACGTATTTTTACTAAAAACATTGTCTACTATGAAGTACTATAACTTTTCATTATATAAAGAAATAAAACACATGCAAAACAAATTTAAAAGCATTGAAAAATACAAAACAATAAACAATTCAGTCATAATTAATGAAGTACTGCTTATGGATGATTCCCCTCGCATTATTTTTACAAATTATGTTAAAATGTTCATTAACTATGTTACTGTTTCTAATGTTACAAGTTTGAAAACAATATTTTCAAGGTCATTACTTAGAATGATAAGAAAGTTCAAGTTTAAAAAAATATAATTTCAAGTTATTTACTTCAACATATTACAAAGTTCATGTTAAGAGCTCAACAACGTTTTTAGTCACAATGTAAATATTGTCTGTTATGCTAAGATTACTCCCTGGATTAATGTTTATCGCCAGTTCATGCGGTCAGGAAGGAATTAATTTAATTGGGTACGTTTAAAGGAGAGTTTTTACTGTTTGCCTTCCTCTGCATTCAATGTATATTGAAGTTAACAATTATTCAGATAAAAATTGCATGTTAAAAAACAATTACCTCAAGTTTACAATACTGATTACTTTAAAGTTCAACTGTTTTTACATTCAAATGTTAATACTTTTAATACAAAATTATGTTAATATATTCATTCACTATGTTACTGTTTATAATGTTCCAAGTTGGAAAAATGTTTTGTCAAGTTCCTTAGTTACACAGATAAGAAAGTTCAAGTTTAAAAAAATATTATGTCAAGTGTTTTATTTAAAGATATTACAGAGTTCATGTTAAAATTGGGTACATGTCAAGGAGGGTTTTTACTGTTTGTCTTACTCTGGATTAAATGTATATTGAAGTTAACAATTCTTCAGATAGAAATTGCATGTTTGTGAGGAATTGACTCTGCTGGGTTTTGAACGCTACTAAACCTCTTCCCTACCACTGCGCCAGCCTGCCTTTTGTGAATTTCATTGAGATCTGATATGCTTGACTCTGCTAGCAATAGTATCAGTACCAAAGTCTCTTCAGCTGTGTCTGGTCAGGTGTCTGGTCCTTGGCCTATATAAGGCACTTCCTGTCAAATGTACCTTGCCAGATTATTGTGTGGTTCCTGATCACTTCAATAAGGCTTATTCCTGTTTCACCTACAAATTGCTGAACTGGATTATTGCTGACCTTGGCTGCTGGTCTCCACAACCTTGTGATTCCATATCATTACAATGTTAAAAAAACATTACCTCAAGTTTACAATACTGATTAGTTTAAAGTTCAACTGTTTTTACATTCAACTGTTAATACTTTTCATACAAAATTATGTTAAAAAATGTATTCACTATGTTACTGTTTTTAATGTTCCAAGTTCCAAAAATGTTTTTTCAAGTTACAAAGTTACACAGATAATAACGTTCAAGTTTCTTACTTACATATATAACAAAGTTCATGTGAATATAGTGTACGTTTGAACAAGGGTTTTTACTGTTTGCTTTCCTCTGGATTCAATGTATATTGAAGTTAACAATTCTTCAGATACAAATTGCATGTTAAAAAACCATTACCAAAAGTTTACAATACTGATTAATTTAAAGCTCAACTCTTATTACTTTCAAATGTTAATACTTTGAATACAAAATGCTTTAAGACTTATTGTTTATCAAGAGAACATTTTACAAAACTAAACATGTTTAATATCACAATACTTACAAGTGTCAAATATGTATATTAATAACTAAACAACTTTCCAAACATACACATCTCATTGCCGTTTTTTGACGTGCAAGTCGCTAGTTTATTATATAAAAATTAGAGATGGGTTTTTATCCTTGGTCTCAATATCATTATAGGATGGCCACATAGTTATTTGTCCACCTCTGGAATCACAAAGAGTCGTAGTTCAGCACTCAGGAATGGAAAAAACCCCTGTGGAGGAAACCTCTGGGGAACCATGGCATGAAGGATTACCCTTCCCTCTGGGCTTTAAGAGGTTAACACAAACTTTAGATATCTAGTATACATTGATTCCTACCTCTGGACTCACGAAGAGTCATCCTTTAGCACTCCGGAAAGGAAAAAACCCCTGTGGAGGAAACCTCTGGGGAACCATGGCATGAGGGATTACCTTTCCCTCTGGGCATTAAGAGGTTAACACAAACTTTAGATATCTAGTATACATTGATTCCTACCTCTGGACTCACGAAGAGTCATCCTTCAGCACTCAGGAAAGGAAAAAACCCCTGTGGAGGAAACCTCTGGGGAACCATGGCATGAAGGATTGCTCTTCCCTGTGGGCATTAAGAGGCTAACACAAACTAAACTGAAGGTATTTTGTTTCAACTTTCTAGATCTCGGTAGTTCTGGGATGTTCCAAATAAAATATTGTGTCATCATGGCTATGGAACCCTTTGTCTAAAATACACTGTCAAATTTGAATAAACATTTTCCAAAAAAAGAAAATTATTATTACTTGCTTAAAAAGTACTACATTTTTGGGCTTAACCCTGAGATTGCCATAATGAAATACATTATTGTTTAGGTCAGAGGATTACTTGCCAGAATTCCCAAGACATTTAAGAATTACTATTCAGCTGTATTTACATATATGCCTTTTGGAAAGATTTTTTTTGTTAAGTCTGGGGTTGGAAAATGGCTAGCTATTTACATGTGTAGAGGAAGGCCAGGCTTGCAGATTCACGCTCAAGAGGGGACTTCAGGTAGATAAATATTATTATTATCATTTATTTGTAACGCGCCAACATATTCCATAGCAATAGACATTAAGACACCATTTTATGAATTGACTGGTCACCAGAAATACAGTAGCAAGCTGATGAGAAAATATTGAGTAATTTATTTATGGAACTACACTATCACCATGTTATTTCTTATAGGAGGTACGTCCTGTGTTGATTGGTTCGTGGGAGGAGGTGACAGTAATCACAGAGGGAATGTCAATGTATATTTATCTTCTGTGGAAAGGACCAGAAGATTAATTTTGATTATTATTATCATTTATTTGTAATGCAACAACATATTCTGTAGCGCTATACAGGATTACGTTCCAGGCAAAGACAATTACAATATTAAAAAGCTGCAAAGGATAGAGGGTCTTTGAGCTTAGAATCCAGGGTCCATAGTGCTTCCTCGAAGCACCATGCAAGATCAAAAACTCGCAAACTTACAAGTTATACGTTTGACTTCAGAGGTCATGAATGGACTTGATTCAGAATATAACATGAAAGTACCTACATAGCCAAGTAGTCTCTGTTATTATTAATATATTATTAATATATTTATATGGGACGTGCATGGTTTGAATTCTGGTTCAAAAAGAGAACATTTTATGACACATGGAGCATTGTAAGACCGAATGTTGTCTGTGAGTAAGCTATTACATATAGTTCAACCATCTGAAACATAAAATACATAATTAAGCACCCCAGGAGGAACTAGAAAAGACAAGGCCCTTGCCTTACATGAGTTTGTACAGTCTTTAGTTGAGCAAATGGGCAGGTTTATAAATACTAATCTCTGATGCCTTTACACTTACAAATTAATCTTACACAATTACCCAATTCTTCACTGCTACACCACTACCTTTACCTCATCAACAACGCACATGTGACCGGACATCAAGGACTTAACTATCATGTATTCCTGGACCAACAACACTACCCATATTACTGTATGTGTCACTAATGTGGTATTTGGCCCTGGAAAAAAATATATTGTTAATAAATATGTGTCAATATGACATCACATGTCTTGATCTATTCAGTTTGGATATATTGATGTCACTATACATTAAAAGCATCTGATATCATGGAGTATATGGTGTATGTAGTCAAGAAGCTTATGTCAGTGCTATAGGAAAAACTGCTTTTCACAAATCAGCCTATTGAACAATGGACATGTCATGTGGTGTTTAAAAATCTAATGTCAATTTGATGATAACATGTGTTACTGAAATTCTCATCAACATAATCTGCATTAAAGCCATATTTAATTTACAAGCAGGAATAATTAATGGGATAAAGTTCATGTAACCAAATTAGAAGACTTTCATTGGTTATTGATTTTGTAATATTGTTTTTCACAAAATAACATTATTGTGTCATACTTTGTTTTCTTGAAGCTTGTGTACACAGATCAGTTGTTCAATTGTACATGCATGTTGATTGTGTGCACTTAATATATTAAACATACAGTGTCAGACAGTACTGCTTGGAGATCTAATGTTGCATTAAAAATAGGGTAAGCCAACACCCTTTTATCTGCTCCCTAAAAATACCTCTTCACTGGCTGGTTTATTTCCCCCAATGCCAATGTCAATGGTTGCATTTAGTTACAGCTGGTGATATTTTAATATTGTGGGGCAGAAGTCTCCACCTACAGTACCCCCACAGACGTTTGCCTTCACTCTTGACCTATCCCTTCTTTAACCTCTTCTAATTTCATATATGTAAGAGAAAATGTATAGAACATTTTAAAAAATGTGATACTACATGCGACACACTCAATTCTAATTCTGCACTGACTATTGATAGTAATATATTTAAAGTAACAGGCTCTCTTCGTTGCACTTTTTTCTTCTGGACAGGCAGATAAGAGCCATATCTCTGCGGGTTCATTTAGTAGAATGTTATTTAACCTTCACACACATTTCCATACACATACAGAACTATGCCCCATCCACTCTATACAACTAGTTCTGAACCTTTTTGATCTCAGGACTGGCTACCTTCTAGTACTCATTAGGATCGGCTTTGAGATGCAAAATATTTAAAATAGGGTGATATTATGTGTGACATGCTAAAGTTTTAGTTTATTTTTACATTGATTTGCATAGAGTACATTTTAACTACAAATAAGTTCATCAATAATCTATCTATAACTATGACTAATGGCAATAGGATGTTTAAAGTGTTTGGCTCTCTTCATACCTGAGGACCAGTAGATATACAGCCCTATTAAATTCCCTCAACGTGTAAAACCATAGCCGTAACGTAGCCGCAAGACTTATGGCTATTAAATTGGCCCCGTAAAGCAAGCCGCTGACGAACTATGGGTTTAACTAATTGATGATGTTTACGGCCGCCCATGCAACGTGCGCAAGAATGGTTTACGGGCTTGGGCCGTAGTTTACGGGCTTGCATCTACGACCCGTAACTCACAACATGGTTCAATTTAATAGCTCTGTAACTCAGCCAAATTTCAAGCCCTCAGTCTTTGAGGGTGTGCCAATGCCGCTACGGGATTTGAATTGAATAGGGCTGTAAGTCTCCAGGACCAACAACGATCCTACAACCGGCTGTTGAGAACCACTCTTGCCATGATTCATGTTGCCATATAATAAATTGTATTTATACCCAAAAACAAAATGAACAAAATCTTCCTCTATTGAACTTTTGACCATACTATCCTCTAGTAGAGACTACAACACCACTAATATCACTATGTCTATAATGTCATGAGATAAATGTTTTTTTTTTTTAAACGACTAATAGATGGAGGCTCCAACGCGAAGCGAGAGGCCGCATTTGTGGAGGTGGAGGCTCTACGCCGCCTCACAAGCGGTTCCAAACAGCCACAGAAGCGGGACTAAAAACTAAAACACGCAATGAACAAATACGGACTTACACAAAAAAATACGAGCCACGGGACTTAGAAAAAAAAACATTACGAACTTACACAAAAAAATACTTGCAAAACTACAAACTTAGAGGCCGAACCGCGCACATCGAAAAACATTAAAAAAACACAAAATACAAACACAAATAAAAAAAAAACATTACACACAGCAAGGGGGACAGCCAGGACATCTGGGAGTTAGGTTGCACGCAAATTTAAGTCCAATTTTTCAGAGTTTAGACACTCAAAAATCCCTTAAGCAACAGAAAAAAAACGAAAATGAGGCTAGACTTTTACACAAACCCGTACGAGGTACAAAATACACTATTAGCAAGGACGCAAAATCATCCACACCCACGTACCACATACATAATCGCCACCATTTTACAACACTAGCTTACAGAATGCAGAACTACCCAGCTACACAAACCGTTTCCCCTCGCGCACGCAGCCTATTTACACTGCACACATTGCTGACACTTACACCTCAGCTCAACAACAGTGCAAATCTACATTGTCTGCTGCAGGAACATCAAAACATATTGTTAGCTCTTCAGCACATTGCTTGCTGCATACATTAATTACAAATAGGTAAAGTATATTAATTTAGCATTTCATTAATTAATTAATTATCATGAAAAAATACATATACAGAAAAAAAAAACACAGTATCACAATAAACAACAAAGGCCGTAACCGCGCGCCTCACAAGGAACGCCAAGGGTGCTCATAGGACACAAAGTACACCAGGGGAAAGCCTTGCAATAAGCGCCAAAAGGAGATCAGTGCGGACCTTACAATGAGCGCAAAAGCGCCTTTGATAACAAAAAATACACCAAACCAGAGGCTCGCAATGAGCGCCGAAGGTGCTCATTGCAAGCCACATGATAAACGCCAAAGGCGCTCAGTGTGAGGCTCGCAATGAGCGCTGAAGGATCTCAAACCATCAAAAAACTTAAAGTCTGTGGAAAACAGCATTACCTGCCTTACAATTTTATTGCCCCGTCATTTTTGACGGGCAAGTCACTAGTTATAACATATTTCTTACTCATAATGAAGCTAAACAATATGTGTTTTTACATAAACTAACAATGATATTTACATTGATTTATATGCTACACAAACAGTTGCTAGATTACATGCCATAAAAAATAGACAAATGTATTTCTTTCTCTTGTAATCATAAATTGATTTGCATTTAAATATGTCTTTATAGAAAAAGTTGAACATTTATTAGAAAAGATTTCTATCGTCATTGTTAGTATTGAACATATTATGAAGTGTAATACAATAACAATAATAATAATCACATCTAATAGTTGTCAAACTGTAATTTGTTGTCACGCTTGCGAGACTCGCAAAGTTAGATGAGCTTTTTGCGGCCCAGAGGTCTGCAATTGTGACCCTCGCAAAGCGAAGCAAGCCGTTGAGGCATTGAAGCCTTCCGAGCTTGCAGGACTTAGGCTTTGAGCGCCTTTCGGCTCTCAAAGCAAGGCGAGCAGTTGAGGCATTGAAGCACACAGGACTTAGGCTAAAATGAGCACTTAAGCAGCCGAAAGGGCTCATTGCAGCCATCGGCGTGGTCACACATGCAAGCTCGGGAACAAAAATACGATTTTAAATGCCAACTCGTGGAAATCGAAAAACACGAATAATAAATAAATAAAAACACATTCATACACATCACAGGGGGAGAGCCAGGAAGCCTGGGAGTGAGGTTGCAAGCGAGTTTGAGCCTTACTTGATGTGTTTCATCGCATGAAAATCGGCTAAGCAAAAAAAAAAAGTGGTGGACAAAAAACCAAAAAAATTCTGAAACTGGATGAAAACGAGGCTGAGCAAAGCCAGGCACACGGGCCTTAGAAAATACACGACGGCAAAGACAGTAACACTTACACCAACAATGCTAGGCATGCAGGCTTTAGAAAATACACAACGTCAAAGACACTAACACTTAGACCAACAACGCCAGGCATGCGGGACTTTGCACATAAATCAAACGCCAGTCTTAGCGCACCACACAAATATTCGGCAGACACACAGAAGACAAACACACAGGGAAGGGACAGGGGAAGATGCTGGAAAGAGACTTGGCATTCCCAAGCACAAAACTTGCAGGTTTATGAACCCTGCAATGAGCGCTCTGGGAGGAAAGGTTCGCAATGAGCGCCAAAGGTGCTCAGAGAAGCAAAAGACTCACATTGTCTTGTGCAAACAGCATTGCCTGGCATAAAATTTTATTGCCGTCATTTTTGACGGGCAATTTGCTAGTAATAATAATAATGATTATTAATAATATTCATTTATCAATAAAATATATAGCCATGGTAAGATTACATTCTTAAGATAACAATTTCTACATTTCTCCTCAGGTGATGAACAGTGTGACTGGACATTTCACTGGTGGCGTTACTTCTGAAGCAACTTCATTATCACTTTAGAAGTTTAAAATCTGCAAATTACAACAAATAGGTCAGCTTTAATACATTAATTAATAAAAAAATACATAAAAAAGAAAATTTGGTTTTAAAATATTGCCAACAACAACCGTATTCATGTATAGTACAATTTGAAACACAGATATATGTGTATGTGCCCTAAAATAAGGGACAAATTTAAAACAAATTTAAAAAATAACATAGCTTTTATTCATATCTATTTTAAAACATAATTTATGCTTTTACCAAAAAGATATACACACATATATATTTATGCTGCATTTCAGTATTTCACTTTTTTTCACATTTCCAACAGACTCTGCCTCAACAGTGTCACTGAACAATTTGCAGCACTGCACGGTTTCACACGGACTGTCAAATCTGCAGAATTTTACACACGACAAAGAAATAACAACAGGTAATATACAAAAATATGTTTGCTTCACAAAAATAATATGCTCATCCTAAAATAAAAAATATATAAAATACAACAAAAAACACATTCTCTGTCTCTTTTTCAACAGACACAGCCTGTAGACGGCCCCTGGAAGATTGGCAGCAGGGGACCCTGTCATTTATACACAACTAAGAATTCAGCAAAGGTATAGTATAACAAGGAAAAAAAAAAAAACTATCCTGTTTGCTGTGCGTCAATGTTAAAATGAAAAACAAAAAAAACACAGACGCCCCTAATGCCAATAACATTGACAGTGGAGTAAACAAAACAGGATAGCAGAACAAATATTGTTAACACATGCAAAATGCATATAATAGTTGTCAAACTACAAAATGTTGTCACGCTTTGCGAGCTCGCAGTTCAGGCCACAAATGCAGTCACAACCCTACGACCCTGAAATTACAATTTTATTGACCGTAATTTTTTGACGGGCAAATCGCTAGTAAAATAATATAGCAATGTTCAAAGTAAAATAATATCCTTTCAAATTCTCTGGAGCCTATTCTTCATTTTTTTTTTTATGTGAAACTGTGGCTCAGTAAATCAAGAATAAGTTGCATTAAGTGTCATACCTTATTGAATCTAAGACTATATTTGAAAGCATAATTAAGGGAAGAGTGGGACAATTTTAGCAGTGTGTAACAGGTCTATTTAAACTGTGTATTAATTAGTGTTTGGTTTGAATATTAATATCACTCTTCCCCAGTGAAGATCAGATAAATGCCACACCATGTCAAAATACAGGATTTACTTGTGATTTCTCCAAACAGTTAAGACCATATTGAGAAAGAAGAATGTTAAGAAGCAGAGGGAAATTATATATTAATCACATATAATAGTTGTCAAACTACGATTCGTCGTCACGCTTTGCGAGCTCACGAAGCGAGCTCGCAAGAACTGCATCCCTCGCAAAGCGAGGGATGCAGTTTGGCCCGCATATGCGGACCCTCGCGAAGCGAGGCGCCGCATTTGCGGAAGGTGGAGGCTCCAATGTTGTATCTGTTTGTCCGCAAATGCGGTCCCTCGCGAAGCGAGGGGCCGCATTTGCGGAGGTGGAGGCTCAAAGGCGCCTCACACGCGGTTACAAACACCCACACGCATGACTTACTTAAAAAAAAAAAACATTACGCCTCACACGAGGTTAAAAACACCCCCACGCACGACTCTGAAAAAAAAAACCATTACGACCTCGGAATCGACCTTAACGTCATAAACTCTCACACGCACGACTAAGGAAAAATACGACCTTAACGGCCGAACTGGGCGCAACGGAAAACAGTCAAAACACAATAAATACACACAAAAAGCACATAAAAAACTTACCCACAGCAATGGGGGGCCTCCAGGACCTCTGCAAGTGAAGTTACAACTACATTTAAGTCCAAATTCACTCGTTTAAACACACGAAAATCCCCTAAGCGAGAGAAAAAATGACCGCCGAAAAAAACGAAAACAAGGCTACAGGACCCTAAACACGCAAAACAGAGCCCAACACGTAGGACTTACACCAGCTAGTACAACAGAGTATCGCAAAATCATTCCGATGCGCGTAACACACATACAATATAGCCACCATTTTAAGACAATGTACACAATAACGTCTGAAATGGCGGATTTCCTGCCTAAAATAACGGCTTTGCCTCGCGCACAAAGCCTATATATAGAGCACAATTGCCACAGAGCTCACACTTTCTCCTCAGGTGATGACAGTCTGACTGGACGTTTTCGGCTGCCGGAAAATCCAAAGAGATTGTTAGCTCTTCAGGATATTGATTGCTGGATATTTCTTATTGATAGGTAAAGTATATAAATTAATTTATTAGTAATTAATAAATAAAAAAATAAAAAAGAAAGCAAAGAAAAAAAAACATTACTGCATTTTGCGATATCTGTACTTTAGCACGTTATTAATCATTAACCATTTGAAATATGTTTATTTATTGATTAATTAATTTTTAATGGACATTAATTTTATTAATTATTATAAAAAAATATATGTATATACATTACTGCATTTTGCAATACATGTACTTTAGCACGGTATTAATCATTAACCATTTCAAATATGTTTATTCATTTATTAATTAATTTTTTATGGACATTAATTGTATTAATTACTAATTATTAAAAAAAAATTGTTTATAACAAAAAAAGAATGTCACTGGAATTAGATTTTCACATTGATGCTCAACTATTAATGTTCATTTATTATTTTATTCATCATTATGATTATTAATAATGTTAATTAATTATTAATTAGTCATAATAACACATTTAGTAAAATAAAAAAAAATGTATAGTTGTTTTACATTTTGTGCTTGCTACTCAACTATTAATGTTCATTGATCATTCATACAAGAAATTTTAAGTAAAACATAAAAATATATCTCCCTTTTGCACTGAATTTAGATATTACTGTTGTTGATGATTCTTTAAGCTCGTTGTATTAAAGTTGTACGATCCTCAAACCGTTTACATATTTATATCACTTACATTTTACAGTGCATTGAATTCTACTTTGCAGCTATGCTAATTAAAACATAGCAAACATTAACAAGCCCTTTTTTCAATTTATTTTCTCACAGTTTGATTATCTGCCCACGTGTCTACACAGAGGGCTGTTTGCAGCATTTTATCTACAATTACATCACCTTCACAGGTATATCATTTTAAAATATTTATATTTACTTTACTGCATGCATGTATGAAAAGGACAACAAGTACTTTAAGTAATATCAATGATTCATGCATTTATGAAAAAAAATAACATGATTTTTACTTATTTTCACAGATTTGTGACATCGCCACCTGCCTATACAGGAGTCTGACATTACAGAATATTAAATTGACAGGTAAATGATTTTGTGATGACATTTGTTAACACAATATAATATGAACTATTGGTTTGCTTTGAGTAATGGTATTTCATACATTCATTCAATAAAAAAATTAATTATGATTTTTGCATATTTTTACAGATTTCTCACGTCTACACCTGCCTCAAAACAGGAGCATTTTCAATTATAGAACAGCTAATTTACAGGTATATCAGAAGGAAAAAAAAATTATAATAAAGATTTTATGTGTATTCCTGTTTTAATTCATCATTATGTTACTGCTCATTGACAGGGATAGCACCTTAGAAGCAGTTAAATATTTTATTTCATGTATTATATTAGGTCAATTGCTCTTTTGTGTAGCTCTTCTTTAGGAACACGATAACTGTTTCTGTTTTTCCATTCATGATATAGACACACCTACAGAGAGACACCCAGAGACACAGACACCGAGAGACACAGACACCCAGAGACACAGACACCCAGAGACCCAGACACCCAGAGACTCAGACACCCAGAGACACAGACACCCACCTGCAAACAACCAGAGAAATAGAATCCTATAAACACACGTACCTGCAAAGAACCAGAGAAATAGAATCCTATACACACCTGCAAAGACACACACCTGCAAACAATGAAAGAAATAGAATCCTATATACACACGCAGACACCCACCTGCAAACAACCAGAGAAATAGAATTCTATACACACACACAGACACCCACCTGCAAACAACTAGAGAAATAGAATCCAAGACACAAAGACACAGAAATACAGAAGCCCACACAGACACATAAACACACACACAGAGACATACACAGACCCACAGACATACAAACACACACCCAGAGAGATACACAGACCCACAGACACACAAACACACACCCAGAGAGATACACAGACATACAAACACACACCCAGAGAGATACACAGACCGACAGACATACAAACACCCACCCAGAGAGATATACAGACCCACAGACACACAAACACACACCCAGAGAGATACACATACCTACTGACACACAAACACACACCAAGAGAGATACACAGACACACAAACACACACCCAGAGAGATACACAAACCCACAGACATACAAACACACACCCAGAGAGATACATAGACCCACAGACATATAGGGAGAAACCCAGAGAGACACAAACCCACAGATATCCAGACACACACTCAGAGAGACATACACCCACAGACACACAGAGACACAGACACGCAGAGACACAGACACGCAGAGACACAGACACCCTCCTGTAACCAACGAAAGAAATAGAATCCTATACAGACACGCAGACACACAGACACCCAACTGCAAACAACAAGAGAAATATAATCCTATACACACAAAGACACACAGAAATCCAGAAGCCCACACAGACACACAAACAGACACCCAGAGATATACACAGACCCACAGACATACAAACACACACCCAGTGAAATACACAGACCCACAGACATACAAACACACACCCAGAGAGATACACAGACCCACAGACATACAAACACACACCCAGAGAGATCCACAGACATACAAACACACACCCAGAGAGATACACAGACCCACAGACATACAAACACACACCCAGAGAGATAAACAGACCCACAGACATACAAACACACACCCAGAGAGATACACAGACCCACAGACATACAAACACACACCCAGAGAGATACACAGACCCACAGACACACAAACACACACCCAGAGAGATACACAGACCCACAGACATACAAACACACCACCAGAGAGATACACACCCAGAATATACAGGGAGAAACCCAGAGAGACACAAACCCACAGATATCCAGACACACACCCAGAGAGACACACACCCACAGACACGCAGAGAAACAGACAGCCAGAGACACAGACACACACCCACAAACATCCAGGGACAAACCCAGAGAGTTTAAGAGAAGAAGATCGACAGAGACTTCTAAATAAAAGAAAAATGGCTAAAAAACAACAAAATGAGTCTGCTGGAGTTTCAAAGAAAAGAAAAAGTAAACAAAAAAATATCTGTAAAACTGTCTCAAATGAACCTATTTTGCCTGCTGATACCAATGTTGATGTACAAAGTTCAAATGAAATTTTTATTGATGAAGGTCATGATAGTCCTTTCTTTAGAGCACTAATAGTAGACACTCATTATTGTTGATGAGTTGCATTCGATAATGAATGTGGGTCAGTTTTGTGGGGCTTATCATTTTCAGAAAGAACAACGAACTGATGGAGAGTTTATTAGTTGCTGTCAGAAAGCAAAGGTAAGACTTCCAGAAAGACAGACATTCCCAGAATATTTAAAAAGTATCATGAGTGATCCTACATTTCCCAATTACACCAATTTCAAGAAAAATATTCGCTCTTATAACAGTGCAATTTCATTTGCTTCAATGGGTGCAACATTAGCCGAAAATATACCAGGACATTATTGTTTTAAAGTCCAAGGACAAATATACCACCGGACTTCACATTTACACCCAGAAACAGGAGAGCAAAGGAAATTTGCACAGTTATATGTACTCGATACAATGGAAGCTGTGAAACAACGAATGCTGCTTCCTGAAAATAGACAATGCTTACCCATAGTCTTTGAACAGCTTGATTACATTATGGCGAACAACCCTTATAGTCAAGCATACAAAAAATTAGCGGAGGTTGAAAAAGAACAACTAGCACATGCGCAAAGACATCAATTGCCAATGCCAAGAGTTAATATGGTTCTCAAAAGGGATCGCCATACTAATCAAAGACGCTATAATTTACCAACAGCAAATGAGGTTGCCATGGTATTTAAAAATGATGATGGGGAACCACCATTTGAGCGGGATATTAGAATATATCCACGCAATCAAGAACAACCTTTTATAAACATCAATATTTTAAGCAGTAATTTGGATCCTATGACATATCCCATTTTCTTTCCAAATGGGGAGCCAGGATGGGAACCAAAATTGCAGTTGCAAAGTTATCGAAATAGTAAACTTCGTATTAGAAACAATATCTCAATGCTGGAATATAAAGTGGCACAAACTGCTGTCCGGGATCATTATAATCCTATTTTATCTGGGGTTAAACTCACACAACAATGGATTGTTGATTCTTATCTACAATTTGAAGCAAATAATATAAATTTTGTCAAATTCCAACAAAAAAAGCTATGAGTTGAACAATATAGTGGATTGATGGATTATGTTGCTGAATTGGCTGCAAACAGAGACATTCCTGCTGGACGAGCAATGATTTTTCCATCCTCTTTCCAAGGATCTCCTTTCTCGCAATATGCGAGAAAGATACAATGATGCTATGGCTATTGTCACTAAATTTGGCAAACCAGATTTATTTATTACATTTACATGTAATCCACAATGGCCAGAGATCAAAGACAATTTTATGCTTGGACAAACTACTTCTGACCAACCAGATTTGGTTGCAAGAGTTTTCAAAATCAAACTTAATTCCTTAATTTATGATATCACTAAAGCAGACTTATTTGGAAAATGTGTGGCTTTTGTTTATACTATTGAATTTCAAAAAAGAGGCCTGCCACATGCACATATACTTTTAATCTTGCAAGAAAAAGATAAATTAAATACGGCACATAGAGTGGATTCAGTGATTAGTGCTGAACTGCCACATCCAGAAAAGCATTCAAGACTTTATAAGATTGTAACTCCTAGAATGATACATGGTCCATGTGGAGAGAGCAATTCAAACTCACCATGTATGGAAAATAAGAAATGCATAAAAGAGTTTCCAAAACAATTTCAAGTGCAGACTTATGTTAATTGTGATGGATACCCTTTGTATAAAAGAAGCAAAGGACAAACACCTATTATCCGTGGCCAAAAGGTCAATAATGGATAGGTGGTTCCATACAATCCACATTTGCTCATAAAGTACAATGCACATATCAATGTGGAAGCTTGCGCTTCCATCAAATCCATAAAATATGTGTATAAGTATATATATAAAGGATATGATGCAGCAACTGTTGTTGTGCAAGGTGCAGACAATGAAAAAGACAACCCCATTTTACATGACGAACTTTCTTCTTATTTAGATGCTCGCTATGTAAGTGCTCCTGAAGCAATGTGGCGTCTTCTCAAATTTGAGATGCATGATCGGTCACATGCTGTGTATCGATTAGCTGTCCATCTGCCACAAAGTCAATTTGTTTGCTTCACGGCCGGCAATGAAACAAATGCTTTAGCACAAAGTGAACATAGAGCAACAATGCTTACTGCTTGGTTTCAATTAAACTGTCAGGACACTGAGGCCAGACAATTTTTATACATTGGCATTCCAAATCACTATGTATTCGTAAATGGTGAATGGAGACAACGAAAGAAACATAATTAAAAAATTATACCAAGAATATATACCGTCAGTCCACAAGACATTGAACGTTTCAGTTTAAGATTACTGCTTTTACATGTTCCCGGTGCACAAAGTTATGAACATTTATGCACAGTCAATGACATAGTTTATGACACTTTCCAGTTAGCTGCAAGACATCAAAACTTTCTAGCAGATGATACAGAATGGGACAGATGTCTTGAGGAAGCAGCACTATGTCAAATGCCAAAGCAAATAAGAGAAGAATTTGCTTTTATTTGTATATTTTGCAATGTACCAGATGCCTTAACTTTGTGGGAAAAATTTAAATTACATACGTGTGAAGATTTCTTGCAACGTTATAATGAGACCATTGCAGAATTTAAAGCATTAATCGAAATACAGGAAATCTTTCTTTGTCATGGATTAAATTGTGCCAACTTTAATCTGCCTGATCCAGGATTTATAGATGAAATTAACTTTGATGAGTATGACACTGACATTGAATACCACAAAACACAAGAAAAAATTGGAACTTTAAATGCATTGTAATTGGAAGCATTTAATGCCATCACAAATGCAATGGAAGATGAAATGATCAAAGAGCGTTATTTCTATCTGGATGGTCCGGGTGGATCAGGAAAAACTTACCTATATAATTTGTTGATGAGTTGCATTCGAGCACAGTGTCAAATAGCACTGCCTTTTGCAACCACTGGAATTGCCCCACTTTTGTTAGAAGGTGGCAGAACTGTGCATAATCGATTTAAACTGCCAGTTCTCATTCTGGAAACATCAGTGTCAGATATTCGAATGAATTCATTACAAGCCAAAAAATTGCACAAGAGTAAATTAATTATAATAGATGAGGCAACTATGATGTCATGTCATGCCCTCCAATGTATTGATCGATTATTAAAAGAAGTTATGGCTAATGATTTGCCATTTGGTGGAAAGGTGATGTTGTTAGAAGGAGATTTCAGGCAAACATTAGAAGAAGTAAGCTGTGGAAAATATTTATACACCTAAGATTACAAGTAAATATGAGATCTGAAGGGCGAAATCAATTCAATGATTGGCTCATTAACATTGGAGAAGGAAAACAGCCAAAAATAACTAATTTACCTGGTGATGCAGTGCAAATTCCACCAGAAATTATTTAAACAGAACCACTAATTTCAACAATCTTCCTCAATACCATCAATAATGAGGATTACTCAGACATTGCAAGCAAAGTCATATTGACATCAAAAAATTACGATGCCTTAAATTTAAACAACGAAATATTAAAATTAATCAATGCTCCCCAAAAAAACTATTATAGTGCCGATTCTGTTCTGGTTGACGACAAAGAGAGTGAAACAAACTTTAGTATGGAATTCATTAATTCTTTAACTCCCTCTGGAATGCCACCACATGTTTTGCAACTTAAAAAAGGGGCAATTATCATGCTATTGAGAAATATGAATCCAAAAAAAGCACTTTGTAATGGGACCAGATTAATTGTGAAGGAATTCAAGGATCATTTTATACATGCAGAAATTGTGGTACCCATAAAGGCGAACCAGTTCTTATACCGGGAATTGATTTGGCTCCAAGTGAGAGTGGTTTGCCTTTTGTCCTTCAAAGGAGACAATTTCCCATTATCATGGCATTTGCCATGACCATCAATAAATCCCAAGGACAGACTTTTAAGTCTGTTGGTATTTTTTTGAAGGAACCTGTGTTTGCACATGGACAACTATATTAAAATACATGTTGAAGAAAACACAAGCCAAGGTGATTTATTGGAAGATGGATGTGTTTTTACAAAAAACATTGTGTACTATGAGGTGCTGTAAATATACAGTACAGTGCTTTCATTTTGACAAAAAATTTTGATGTTACTCCAACTGATTTTAAAGTAGCAATATTTTAAGAAGAAACTTAATACAAAAAAACATAGAGAACAGTGGTTTTACTTCCAGGACAAAATTAGAGGTCTCTGGGACTCTTTAAATAGAGGACCGCTATTTCCAATAGGAGACTCGATGTGCCATTTCAAAAAAGTACAGCAAGAAGAAACATAAAAGTATCAAAAACAACACAAAATAGTGGTTACACAGATTGGAAGGTCTTACAAGTTACCTTTTCAGATGATTGGCCCACAAAACAATTAGGTGCCATATATTTTAATTGGAAGCTTACATTCAAATGTTTTAAAGTAGTATTTAACATGTTAACATTGTCTTTTAAAAGTTATGGAAAGTTATTGAAAGCTATATTGTATAACATTGTCTTTTCAAAGTTCTGGAAAGTTACTTCAAGCTATATTGAATATAGTCAAACATTTATGTTACGACAAGTTTAAGCATTTGTTAATACATTCAACTGTAAATTTTAACATGGAGTATTGATTCAGGGAGCAATCCGATCGTAAGTTAATGGGGTCAGGAAGGAATTCATTTTTTCCCCTCTTTGATACAATTGGCCAAGTTTCAATGGGGTTTTTTATTTTTTGCCTTCCTCTGGATTCAATGCAAATTTAATTTAACATGAGTGTAAAAAAAAGGTTACAAAGCATGTTAGTGTACAATACTTACTTTTGGAAACTTTACATAGTTGTTTGTTATTTATAGATAAATATCAATTCAAAATGTTATTATTGTTTAAAATACAAGTTGCATGTTAAAAACTTTGTTATGGTTTACAATATTTATTCATGAAAAATTAAAACATTGTTATATTGTTATTACATGTATGACAAATAAAAAAGTTCATATTTACAAAAAATATATATATATACCTGTTGGTTAAATACAAGTTGAAAGTTAAAAAAATAAAAAAGTTTTATTCAAAATGTTCTATTTATTGGTACTTAATAAAACAAAAGGTTAAGAATGTCATAGACCAATATTGTGTGGCAAACAGTTTTCCCAGCATTAAAAATTCTATTGGCCGTCATTTTTTGACGGGCAAGTTGCTAGTTATATAATAAGCAATAATGGTTTATAAGAAGATATTATATGAGTATGAGATATTATGCAGTTGTCAAGAGGTATGAGCAAAGATGAAGCTGGTGAATATAGAGGAAAATAATTCTGGATTACAAGAGTGAAGCCTTTGTGGGTACATTTGCATGTCCCTGCCCAGGTTCTCAGAATGCAGTGTAATAACTGTATTCAGCGGAATTCTGAGCAGAAAACACGTTTTTTTTTACTTGTTTTAGATATTCAAATGTTAACACAAATTTACTTTTTATTTACTCTACTACTGTATGGTGGAGGGCTTCTATCGCTCTTTTGCCCACCATAAATAATAAGGAATTTTAGAAATGTTTGTACAAAAAGGAAATATGGTATTACAATGTGAAAAAGTACAGTTATCATGACCTCATCTCTCTACATCAGGAGGGAAAACACTTAATAACTCTTTTCCTTGACAATGAATGAGAGTTAACAAACACAAAACTTTTATAGGTGGAAGTATTAATATCCATAATGTATTAATACATTTGATAATGCAGTTGGTATTCATAATATTGTACATTGTAGGTAGATAATTGCAAGAAGTCATTTCCTGTAGAGATTACTGAGCATTCTGAGAATTTCCTGTATCTACTTGCTGCGTGTAATACTCTCTACTACCGATACCTCCCCTCTCATGCAGACCACACCTAGTGATTGCACTGGTAGGTAAAAAAAAGCCCAAAAAAGATCTCCACGCAATCATATAAACGTAATGGGTTGTACATCTTTAATAATTACCGAAAATAATACAGCAAGACACGTGGAGGAAGTCTAAATAATCTTTAAAGAGAGATCAAGAAAGCCAGAAGAACCTGTTCTCTCCCACTGAATCTCTGAAATACGTCACTAGACAGGAAGATACCACAGCTCAAATTCACTCTGTAGCCTTTCCATTACAATAGCAAAACCTACATGGATGTCCTTAAAGGGATTTTCACTCTTTCTAATTAGTAAAAGGTATTTTTGCAATCTTATATATTATGCTTGAGATACAAACAATTGATTTAATTACATTATTGTGAACACCTGTAAAAAACAAATACCCTGTCCAGACAAGGTAAATTATTGCTAAAAAAAATGTTGACATTTTAGTTTAAACTTCTCTTGTACCATTGCTACACTATATCAATTAGTACATGCATTTAGTACATAGCTGTCCAACTCTAATCCCTGAGAACCTATATTGTGCCAGATGTTCAGGATATCTTGCTTGAGTCAACTAATGTCTCCAAAAATGTTTATTTAATTGTTTGTGCTCACTCATCAAAATCCAAAAAATCTGTCCTGGCTCCAAACATCAGTACTAAATAAGACTAGTCTGCTTTGAAAGGATTGAATACTTAATTGAATTTAAATAAAACCATCAGTGTGATAAAATGGCATTAAAGAAAAGCTGGTGTCAAAATGATTTGAACCAAGATCTCTTCTTTTGTTGGGAACAAGACTTTGGGCAACAATCCCTCTAAGCTTCATATTAGTATGCACTGTTGTACCTTTTCTGCAAAACTAATTTTTTTAGGAATGGGAAGATATTATTTAGCTTAGTAATGATATAATATGTAATATATACTAGCGACTTGCCCGTCAAAAATTACGGCAATAAAATTTTAAGCCTGGCAATGCTGTTTGCCACACAATCTGAGCACCTTTGGGGCTCATCGTGAGCCCTGCGATGAGCGTCTTTGGCACTCATCACATGGCTCGCAATGAGCGCCTTCATCGCTCATTTTGAGCCTCTCCCCTTGTCTACTTTACGGGCCTCGCAATGAGTGCTCAAAAATGACAGCAATAACATTTGAAACCTGGCAATGGTGTTTGCCACCCATTGCAAGGCTCACCCCTCTAACCTGCCTGCCTCGGGATGAGCACCTTTGGCACTCATAGTGATTCCTAACCCCCCCCCACCTTACTGGCCTCGCGATGAGCACATTCAGAGCTCTTTGCGAGCCTCTCCCCCCCTCCACTTCCTCCCCTGTCTCTCCCCCCGTCTCTCCCCCCTCCGTGTCTCTTTCCGCCCCTCTCCTGTGTCTCTTTTTCCGGGTCTCTCCCCACCATGTGTCTCTTTCCCCCCCTATCCCTCCCCTTTGTCTCTTCCCCCCTCCACTACCTTCCCTGTGTCTCTTCCCCTCCTTCCTCTTTGTCTCTTTACTCCCTCCAATGTGTCTCTTTTCCTCTCCTCCCCTGTGTGTCTCTTTCCACCCCTCCTCCCCTGTATGTCTTCCCCCCTCTCCCTCCCCTGTGTCTCTTCCCCCCTCCTCTCCCTCTCCTGTGTCTCTTCCCGCCCCTCTCCCTCTCCTGTGTCTCTTCCCTTCCCTCTCCCTCCCCTGTGTTTTTTCCCCCCTCTCCCTCCCTTATGTCTCTTCCCCCTCTCCCTCCCCTGTGTCTCCCCCCTCCTCTCCCTCCTCTGTGTCTCTTCCCCCTCCTCTCCTTCTCCTGTGTCTCTTCCCCTTCCCCTCCTTCCTCTTTGTCTCTTTACTCCCTTCAATGTGTCTCTTTCCCCCCTCCTCCCCTATGTGTCTCTTTCCACCCCTCCTTCCCTGTGTGTCTTCCCCTCCTCCCCTTCCTCTGTGACTCTCCACCCTCCAATGTGTCTCTTTTCCTCTCCTCCCCTGTGTGTCTCTTTCCACCCCTCCTTCCCTGTATGTCTTCCCCCCTCTCCCTCCCCTGTGTCTCTTCCCCTCCTCCTCTCCCTCTCCTGTGTCTCTTCCCTCCCCTCTCCCTCTCCTGTGTCTCTTCCCTCCCCTCTCCCTCCCCTGTGTCTCTTCCCCCCTCTCCCTCCCTTTTGTTTCTTCCCCCTTTCCCTCCCCTGTGTCTCCCCCCTCCTCTCCCTCCTCTGTGTCTCTTCCCCCTCCTGTCACTCCCCTGTTTCTCTTCCCCCCTCCTCTCACTTCCCTGTGTCTTCCCTGTTCCTCCTGTGTCTCTCCCCCACCTTCCCTGTGTCTCTCCCCCCTCCTCCCCTGTGTCTCTCTCCCTCCTCCCCTGTGTGCCTCTCCCCCTCCTCTGTTTCTCTTCCTCCCTTCTCTCCCTGTCTCTCACTCCCTCCTTCCTCCAATGTCTCTCACCATCCGGGCTCGCACACGGCCGCCTGCTCGTACTCGTGCCCCCGCGGCAATGAGCATGCGCGATTGATGCTGCTCAATGCGCATGCACAGCATGAGGGGGTTAGAGTGCCTGAAGATGCGATTGTCAAACTGCAATTTGTCGCAAGCATGACGACAAATCGCAGTTTGACAATAATAATATATGATAGCAAGAAAATATAATCTAAAAACCCACAATATCTCATTAATGGCTGCTGCTAAACTCGTTCACACATAGATACTATTAATTATGCATCGGGGCATGCTCAAAGTCCTATTATGCTCTAGGACATGCTTCAAGTAATCTGGCTTGCATAATTAATTTTATCTATGACAAAGTGTTTGTATTTTTAGATTACATTTTCTAAAGTCTTTCTTTGCATCTGTTTGCACATGATTTTTTTTTATTATTTAATTGTAAACTAAACATAAACTTGGAATGAACTAAAGATGAAAAAGTGCTTGATCTTGAATATAAATATTCAACAACGTTTGGCATGTTTGACCATTTTTAAAGTCAGTTGCATTCCTAATTAAAAAAAATGTCAGTCAGTTTTTATTAGGAGTAGAGACATAACATAGTATACATCTCTATATTGTTATATAAGATCAAATCTTAGAAATGTTACAGTTCAATTATATAATATGAAAGTCACAAGCATTTTAACGTTACATTTCATTAGCTAGAAAATACAAGTCTTGGATAGATGTTAGGAGGATAAGGGGGAAAGGGCTGTATGATTATGTGAGTATTTTTTAATGTACCTGTGAGGAATTGACTCTGCTGGGTTTTGAACCCTGGTCCCCAGGCTGCTGGGCCTCTTCCCTACCACTGCACTATCCTGCCTTTGTGAAATTTCTGGAGATCTGATAACCTTGACTCTGCTAGCAATAGCATCAGTGACTAGTCTCTTCAGCTGTGTCTGGTCAGGTGTCTGGTCCTTGGCCTATATAAGGCACTTCCTGTTTATGTACCTTGCCAGATTATTGTGTGGTTCCTGATCACTTCAATAAAGCTTGTTCCTGTTTCACTTACAAGTTGCTGAACTGGATTATTGCTGACCTTGGCTGCTGGTCTCCACAACCTTGTGATTCCTATATCATTACAGTACCGCTTTAACATTCTAAATACTGACACAATCATACCGCCAGGCGGGTTAAAGAAGAATCAATCAGAAATAAGTCTATTCTGGCATCTACCAGATGTAGTTCAGCTAATAGGGAGAAAATGTGTTTTAGTTTATTTGAGAAGCATCCCTCTTGGCACACTTTCGATCTATCTAACTCAGGATTTAAGGTTAAGTTTAGGTCTCCTCCTAAAATTACCATACCCAATTCCTGTTCTAAATATTTTAAAAGCTCAATTAGATTGTTATTTGGGGCAGTTATTGGGGAATACAATGAAATAAGAGAAATGTTGGTATCTTAAAGTTTGTCAGTGAAGATAATGTAGTTACTATTGGGATCTACTTTTTTGTTTTCTACTGTAAAGGGGAAATCTTTATGGCGACTCCTGCTCTTTTAGAAGTTTGACTGGTAGCATAGAAGGTAGGGTAGTGCATACATTTGGGGATTTTGTTGTGAGCAAAATGTGTTTCCTGTAAAAAAGTACAGAGAGGTGGTGATTTTTATTATTATTTTTAAGTGAGAAACTCCTTGCACCTCTTGAAAGGTGAAATAAATCCTCCAACATTGTGTGTCAAAAAAATATATTCTGAACTAGTCATCTAATTGTTAGATATAGGTCAACTATAATTTTGAGCCACATTCCAAACAAAATGAGATGGAACGTGAGAGTCTTAGAGTAGGCCGGTACTCCAGAGCTAGGCCATCATGGAGAGAAGAGAATCGCCAAGTCAGGAAAAGACTGCTGCTGGGGTAAAAAGGGAGTGGAAAAGTTGATCTCAACATAAAATTAAAAAAAATCAACAGATATTTTCAACTGACAAGAGGACATCTTTTGAGATTAGAAGTAAATAGATTTACAGTAAGGGTGGTTAATCTGTGGAATTCTCTACCAAAGGAGGTGGTGACAGCAGATTTTAGAGATAACTTTAAAAAGGGATTGGATATATTTTTAAATAAAAAGGGCATTCAGGGTTAACCTGGATAATTAGAGAGGGAGTATTGATCCAGGAAGGATTTTTTTTATTTTTGTTCTCCCTTTTGAGTCAATTGGCAAAGTTTCACTAGGTTTTTTCTGTTTGCCTTCCTCTGGATCAATTAACAATTAACAATGAATCCTCATATTGCAGATCAGAGGATATCTGAAGTGGTTGAACTCTTTTTCAACCTCAATTACTATGTAACTATGTAACTATATGTATATAAGCACTACAATTCCTCATATTTAAATGTTTTGTGCATAAATTCTCCCCTATTTAGAGGAAAGCACTAAGAAGTGAGTATATTAAAAATGAATTGAAAATTTGGACTTTTTCTTTGTCATGGTATAGGCCCATACATTAAATTGGTTCATATATTTAATTAAGATTATGGAAACATTCCTCGTAGAGCTTTCACCTGCTATACAGAGTTAAGACAAAATTAAACTATTTTTTTTAAATTTAAGTATAGTGTATAATAGTGAACTAAAAGATCAAAATATAACATTACTTTGAGTAAATATAACTATAATAAATATACTATTAGTATAATACACATATTCTCTAAACCAACAAATAAAGGTAACTCTTTAATTTTATTTTTTAAAGCAGTATTTGTTATATATTTTTGCTTATCGTTTCTATTTATATGAGTTGTCTTTTAGTGAGAAGCATAATTTATTTACTGATATACAGTACATATTTATGTACAGTATTTGCACAGAGAATATCTAGGTATACTTATATACTTATATACACACAAATTGTGATGCAAGCTCAATCCAAGAGTAATACTTACTATGGGCCTCATTCAAATGCCATTCGGCCAATTGAATAGGGCTCTATATAAGCACATAGCATATTTTTTTACAGAAGTTTTTAGTTAGTGAAGACCTTGCCTTTGCATAGATGTTCATTAACTAAAAACTTCTGTACAAAAATATGCTATGTGCTTATATAGAGCCCTATTCAATTGGTCAATTTGCAATTGAATGAGGCCCATGGAAAGGGAAAGGTATTGGAATGAAAGTGAGAAACAGATATGTTAATATGTTAATATGGAGGAAAGAGATGGGCAAAGCAAAGCAAAAAAAATCAGTGGCACATTAGGTGAATGTGTGTGTTTAAAAATCAGGGGAACTCGAGAGAACAGCCACCAAAAAACATTATTTCTGATGCTCCTGTAAACATTTAAATTGAATAAAAAATAATAAAAACTCTGAAAAGCATCTCTGTTAACCAAAAACAAGGTGTTTTTTTATTTTATTCTCAAAAACCATGAAAAACTGGCTATACATTGTTTTAATATTTTTTTTTTGTAAAAGTAAATAATTTCTGAGAAATTAAGTGTTGTTTGAGCTTCATTAATATGAAAGTGAGCAGCTCCTAAATACTAATTAGCTACTTTCATGTGCTAACTAACAGCCTTATTAAATTGAGATTCGGACAATTGAATATGCTCTGTACAAGCACAGAGCATAATTTTTTTACAGAAGTTTTTAGTTAGTAAACTTCTATCAAAAAGCAAGATCTTCACTAACTAAAAACTTCTGCTTATATAGAGCCCTATTCAATTGGCCAAATCGCAAATGAATGAGGCCCTATGTATAGAAAAAAACTAGTACAATGTATAACCTGTTTTAAATGGTCTTTTGATGAAATTAACTTTCTTTTGGGGTGAAAGTGTCCATTTAAGGAGGGATTTAGCATTCACTTACTATGATCTTTTGTGTTAGACACAAACATGAGACATGTACACTGGAGTAAGGGCAGTCACTAAGTAGAAGTGTGGTGCCCACTAAGGTTTCAGCCCCTTAAGTATTAACTCATTTGTGCCATTATAGACAAGAAATCACATATACTTTAGCATATTTTACAGCCTCTCAGCTTTCATTATTAAAGTGATGCTAATCTCTACAGTGAGAAGGGACTCCACATATGGACCAAGCATTATGGAGATCCTAAAGCTTATTTGCATGAGCAAAACCAAGAGTGAGAAAGTGTCTTCTTGTTCATGGGTCTCTATTTGGAAAATACAGTTCCTTGCAAAAGTATTCACCCCCTTGACTTTTTACCTTTTATGTTACATTACTGTCTTAAGTTCAATGTTTTGTTAATCTGAATTTTATGTGATGGATCAGAACACAATAGTCTAAGTTGGTGAAGTGAAATGAGAAAATTGTATACATAAAACTATTTTTTAGAAATAGAAAACAGAAAATTGTCATGTTCATATGTATTCACCCTGTTTGTTATGAAGTCCATAAAAAGCTCTAGTGCAATTAATTACCTTCAAAAGTCACATAATTAGTGAATTGATGTGTGCAATCTAAGTGTCACATGATCTGTCATTACATATACACACCTTTTTTTAAAGGCCCCAGAGGCTGCAACACCTAAGCAAGAGGCACCACTAACCAAACACTGCCATGAAGACCAAAGAAACTCTCCAAACAAGTAAGGGACAATGTTGTTGAGAAGTACAAGTCAGGGTTAGGTTACAAAAAAATTCCAAATCTTTGATGATCCCCAGGAGCACCATCAAATCTATCATAACCAAATGAAAAGAACATGGCACAACAGCAAAATTTGCCAAGAGACGTCCGCCCGCCAAAACTCACGTACCGGGCAAGGAGGGCATTAATCAGAGAGGCAGCACAGAGACCTAAGGTAACCCTGGAGGAGCTGCAGAGTTCCACAGCAGAGACTGGAGTATCTGTACATAGGACGGCAATAATCCGTACGCTCCATAGAGTTGGTCTTTATGGCAGAGTGGCCAGAAGAAAGCAATTACTTTCAGCAAAAAACAAAATGGCATGTTTTGAGTTTGAGAAAAGGCATGTGGGAGACTCCCAAAATGTATGGAGAAAGGTGCTCTGGTCTGATGAGACTAAAATTGAACTTTTTGGCCATCAAAGAAAACGCTATGTCTGGCACAAACCCAACATATCACATCACCCTAAGAACAACATCTCCACAGTGAAACATGGTGGTGGCAGCATCATGCTGTGGGGATTGATGGATGGTGCTAAATACAGGGATATTATTGAGCAAAACCTGTACCACTCTGTGCATGATTTGAGGCTAGGACGGAGGTTCACCTTCCAGCAGGACAATGACCCCAAACACACTGCTAAAGCAAACTTGAGTGGTTTAAGGGGAAACATGTAAATGTGTTGGAATGGCCTAGTCAAAGCCCAGACCTAAATCCAATAGAAAATATGTGGTCAGACTTATAGATTGCTGTTCACAAGCGCAAACCATCCAACTTGAAGGAGATGGAGCAGTTTTGCAAAGAGGAATAGTCAAAAATCCCAGTGGTAAGATGTGGCAAGCTCATAGAGACTTATCCAAATCGACTTGGAGCTGTGATTGCCGCAAAAGGTGGCTCTACAAAGTATTGACTTTAGGGGGTGAATAGTTATGCACATTGACTTTTTCTGTTATTTTGTCCTATTTTTTGTTTGCTTCACAATATATATATATATATATATATATATATATATATAAAAAAAACATCTTCAAAGTTGTGGGCATGTTCTGTAAATTAAATGATGCAAATCCTCAAACAATCCATGTTAATTCCAGGTTGTGAGGCAACAAAACACGAAAAATGCTAAGGGGGTTGAATACTTTTGCAAGGCACTGTATAAGGACAAACAAATCATCACACTAACTAATAGTGTGCAGACAAAACAAGGCTCAATTTAAGACACTGTGGGCCTTTATTCAATTGCGATTTGGCCAATTGAATAGGACTCTATATAAGCACACAACATATTTTTTTACAGAAGTTTTTATTTAGTGAACTTCTATCCAAAAGCAATGTCTTCACTAACTACAAACGTCTGTAAAAAATATGCTATGTGCTTATATAGAGCCCTATTCAATTGGTCAAATTGCAATTGAATGAGGCCCAAACTCTTCAGCCTCTCAAGCAATATGCACACTTTTAAAGGATCGCTATAATTTGAGAGAAACCTAACGTTGAAAGCTGTGCCTATACAGATATGTTTAGAGAGAAGTTTAGTTTTGCAGCTTTTGTCCTGACAAATCTTATATTGGATAGTTAGTTTGGTTTCAGGTTAAGGGAGAAGATTAGCCTTCTGACAGTGGCTCCTCTGTTCAGTTTTATTGTCACATAGTTTGTCACAGAATGTTTCAATGGAACTGTTTAGAGATGTAAAGTGAATCAAAGGTTTCTCCCATTACTTCCAGGTGTCATATCTTGAAAAACAAGCAGATGTTTCCTACCTTTGAAGCCAAAGTGTAATGTAAAAGTTAGAAATGGTTGTATTTTATTTATTTTAAACTTTCTAAAAAAATAATTCCCATTATTAAGTCAAGGTATTCATAAGAATATTCAATAAATATGACACTTCAGTGGTCCTTTAATGGACCACTGCAGTTAAGAAAAAAAACACTTGTTTGTCAAGTATGTACCAGACTAACAATATTAGCAGTTGTGTAAGCCATGTAAGCTTCTCGTCATTTTTAGGTATATATTAATCTCCTTATTTTAGGATTTGTTTCCTTTGGCTGGAGAAAATGGCTCAGAATCCCTTGGACTGTAAAACAATCCAGTCAATCAATACTACAGGAAATAAAGCCAAACTGTTCCCTGGAAGTTATGATCATGAGGCTAAAGTTCAACAGCCTTATTAAATTGTGATTTGGCAAATTAATTAGGGCTCTATATACATGCCTTGCAAAAGTATCCCCCCCCCCCCCCCCCCCTTGGCATTTTTTGTGTTTTGTTGACTCACAACCTGGAATTAACATGGATTGTTTGAGAATTTACATCATTTAATTTAAGATGTTTTTTTGTTTGAAGCAAATAACAAATTGGGCAAAATAACAGAAAAAGTCAATGTGCATAACTATTCGCCCCCATAAAGTCAATACTTTGTAGAGCCACCTTTTGCGGCAATCACAGCTCCGAGTTGCTTTGGATAAGTCTCTATGAGCTCGCCACATCTTACCAGTGGGATTTCTGCCATCCTCCTTGCAAAACTGCTCCAGCTCCTTCAAGCTGGATGGTATGCCCTTGTGAACAGCAATATTTAAGTCTGACCACAGATTTCTCATGTATTGAGGTCTGGGCTTTGACAAACCATTTACATGTTTCCCCTTAAATCACTCAAGTGTTGCTTTAGCAGTGTGTTTGGGGTCATTGTCCTGCTGGAAGGTGAACCTCCATCCTAGCCTCAAATCACTCACAGAGTGGTACAGGTTTTGCTCAAGAATATCCCTGTATTTAGCACCATTCATCTTTCTCTCAACTCTGACCAGTTTTCCAGTCCTGGCTGCTGAAAAACATCCCCACAGCATGATGCTGCCACCACCATGTTTCACTGTGGGGATGGTGATGTGATGTGTTGGGTTTGCGCCAGACATAGCATTTTCTTAGATGGCCGAAATGTTCAATTTTAGTCTCATCAGACCAGAGCACCTTCCTCCATACATTTTGTGAGTCTCCCAAATGCCTTTTCTCAAACTCAAAACGTGCTATTTTGTTTTTTTGCGTACGGCTTATTGTCGTCCTATGTACAGATACTCCAGTCTCTGCTGTGGAACTCTGCAGCTCCTCCAGGGTTACCTTAGGTCAGGGGTCCTCAAACTTTTTAAACAGGGGGCCAGTTCACTGTCCCTCAGACACTGTTGGGGGCCGGACTATAGTTTGAAAAAATATGAAAAAGGTCCTATACAGTATATATATATCCCTCCGTTTTTTTCGTCCCTTCTCCCTCTTCCTTTTCCCTATAACCTCTCTTCTCTCTTTCTCCCTCTCTCTGCTTCTCTCGCACCCTTCTCCCTCTTCCCTCTCTCTCATTATCATCTCCCTACTCCCTCTTCCTCTCCCCTGTCTCTCCTTCACCCTTGCTCTCCCTCTTGCTACTTCTGCCTCTCTTTTCATTCTCTCTCCCTTGTCCCTTGTTCCTATCTTTCCTTTTCCCTTCTCTCTTTTTCCTCTCTCTACTTCTCTCTCTCCCTTCTCCCTCTCTCTACTACTCCCTTTCTCTTTTCCCTCTCCCTGCTCCCTCTTTCGAATTCTTCTCCATCTCCCTTCTTGCTCTCTCTCCTTCTCACTTTCTCCCTCTCCTTCTCCCCCTTTCCTTTTAACTTCTGTCATTCCCTTCTTCCTCTCCTCCCTTCTGTCTCTCTCCATTTCTCCCCCTTCTCCCTCTCCCGTCTCTCTCTCCTTCTCCCTTCTCTCTCTCTCTCCCGCTCTATCTTCCTTCATCTCTCTCTCCTTTCTCATCCCCCTCTCTCTCCTTTCATTATATCTACACCTCCCTCTCCCTTCTCTCTCACTCTCCCTCTTTCTACTCTCTCTCTCTCCTCTTCATCTTTATCTCTCCTCTCTCTCCCCCTCCCTATCTCCATTTCTCTCTCCATCCCTATCTTTACTTTCTCTCTGTCTCTGTCCATCTCCCTCCCTCCTCTCTCTCCTTTCTATCTTTTCCTTCCTCTCTCCCCCCATGTCTCTTTCCCTCACTGCCCATGTCTCTCTACCTCACGCCCCCTTGTCTGTCTTTCTATTCCTCACTCCCTTGTCTCTCTACCTCACTCCCCCTTGTCTGTCTTTCTATTCCTCACTCTCTTGTCTCTCTCCCTCACTCACTCCCCTTGACTATCTACCTCACTGCCCCTTGTCTGTCCGTCTGTCTCTCCCTCACCCCCCTTGTTTGTCTGTCTATCTCTCTCTCTCCCTCACTACCCTTGTCTCTCTACCTCACCCCCCCCTTGTATGTCTTCCTGTGTCTTTCTATTCCCCACTCCCCTAGTCTCTCTACCTCACCCCCCTTGTCTGTCTTTCTCTCTCTCTCACTCTCTCTCTCCCTCACTTCCCTTGCCTCTCTACATCATTCCCCTTTGCCTGTCTGTCTCTCTCCCTCCCTCACTCCCCTTGTCACTTTACCTCACTCCCCTTTGTCTTTCTCTCTATCCCTCACTCCCCTTGTCTCTCTACCTCACACCCCCCTTGTCTGTCTATCTCTCTCTCTCCCTCACTTCCATTGCCTCTCTACATCATTCCCCTTTGCCTGTCTGTCTCTCTCCCTCCCTCACTCTCCTTGTCTCTTTACCTCACTCCCCTTTGTCTTTCTCTCTATCCCTCACTCCCCTTGTCTCTCTACCTCACCCCCCCTTGTCTGTCTTTCTCTCTCTCTCTCTCCCTCACTTCCCTTGCCTCTCTACATCATTCCCCTTTGCCTGTCTGTCTCTCTCCTTCCCTCACTCCCCTTGTCTCTTTACCTCACTCCCCTTTGTCTTTCTCTCTATCCCTCACTCCCCTTGTCTCTCTACCTCACCCCCCCCCCCTTGTCTGTCTTTCTCTCTCTCTCTCTCTCCCTCACTTCCCTTGCCTCTCTACATCATTCCCCTTTGCCTGTCTGTCTCTCTCCCTCCCTCACTCCCCTTGTCTCTTAACCTCACTCCCCTTTGTCTTTCTCTCTATCCCTCACTCCCCTTGTCTCTCTACCTCACCCCCCCCCCCCTTGTCTGTCTTTCTCTCTCTCTCTCCCTCACTTCCCTTGCCTCTCTACATCATTCCCCTTTGCCTGTCTGTCTCTCTCCCTCCCTCACTCCCCTTGTCTCTTTACCTCACTCCCCTTTGTCTTTCTCTCTATCACTCACTCCCCTTGTCTCTCTACCTCACCCCCCCCCCTTGTCTGTCTTTCTCTCTCTCTCTCTCCCTCACTTCCCTTGCCTCTCTAAATCATTCTCCTTTGCCTGTCTGTCTCTCTCTTTCCATCACTCCCTTTGTCTATCTACCTCACTCCCCCTTGTCTGTCTGTCTGTCGCTCGATCACTCCCTCTTGTCTGTCTGTCTATCTCTCGCTCTCCCTCACTCCCCTTGTCTCTCTACTTCACTCCTCCTTGTCTCTCTCTCTCCCTCACTCCCCCTTGTCTGTCTTTCACTCTCCCTCCCTCACTCCGCTTGTATCTCTCCCTCACAGCCCCGTTGCCTTACCTTGCCTTCATGCTGCCGGTGTTTGGCTCCTCCCTCTGGCGGCTCCTCCCTGGGTCTGCCAAGTCAGATGACTAGGAGGTGTCAGCAGGGGCTGCAGCTGTGGAGACACAAAGAGACGTAGGGGTCTGGGGGAAGGGGCAGGTGGGGCCGGGTTCAGGACCCTGGCGGGCCGGGTGTAGCCTGCGGGCCATAGTTTGAGGACCCCTGCCTTAGGTCTTTGTGCTACCTCTCTGATTAATCCCCTCCTTACCCAGTCCGTGAGTTTTGTCGGGCAGCCGTCTCTTGGCAGGTTTGCTGTTGTGCCAGGTTTCTGCAAAGATTCTAAACTCAACACAGGGTCCACCATTTTTTTAAGGTTGTTAATGCTGTATTTTTCCTTGTTCTTTATTCCCTGTATTGCGCTACGGAATATGTTGGCGCGTTACAAATAAAAGTTAATAATAAAAAAATAATAAATAATTGTGCCATGTTCTTTCCATTTGGATATGATAGATTTAATGGTGCACCTGGGGATCATCAAAGATTTGGATATTTACCTAACCCTGACTTGTACTTCTCAACAACATTGTCCCATACTTATTTGGAGGGTTTTTGGTCTTCATGGCAGTGTTTGGTTAGTGGTGTCTCTTGCTTAGGTGTTGCAGCCTGTGGGGCCTTTCAAAAAAGGTGTGTATATGTAATAACAGATCATGTGACACTTAGATTGCACACAGGTGGACATCGTTTCACTAATTATGTGCCTTCTGAAGGTAATTGGTTGCACCAGAGCTTTTTATGGGCTTCATAACAAAGGGGGTGGATACATACGCACATGACAATTTTCTGTTTACTATTTCTAAAAAATATTTTTATGTATAATATGTTTCTCATTTCACTTCACCAACTTAGACCATTGTATTCTGATCCATCACATAAAATTCAAACAAAACAAAACATTAAACTTAAGGCTGTAATGTAACAAAATAGGTAAAAAGTCAAAGGGGGTGAATACTTTTGCAGGGCACTGTAAGCACATAGCATATTTTTTTCACAGACATTTTTAGTTAGTGAAGACCTTGCTTTTGGATAGAAGTTCACTAACTAAAAAATTCAGTAAAAAAAATATGCTCTGTGCTTATATAGAGCCCTTTTCAATTGGCCGAATCGCAATTTAATAAGGCTGCAAATATTTTAGTCATATCATGAGAAGAAAGGATTCCATAGTGAAGACTCTGATGCTGAGAAAGATTGAAGGCACATGAATAATGGGATGGAATAGACAGAGATGGATAGATAAGGTAAATGAAGCAAAGAACATGATTTAGAATCAGCTCAGGGGGGCAGTGGCTGCTGGTCGTGCCTGACATTCTTTGGTGCATAGGGTCAGAGAGAGTCAGACATGGATGATCAACTGAACAACAAAGACATAGACAAAATATATTTTTGTGAAAAATATGAATTTTTGAAGATCCTGTTCATTAGGAATCCTTTATCACATCCTGAGTGCTGGATGATGGGTGTGTGCGTTTATAGTTATCATTGGAGGCAGAAGTGAGGGAGAAGGGCATGGACAGAAGTCCAGAGACTTTGCTTCATAACTGTGTTAATTTTATTTTAAATTTGACTCCCTTTAGATATTACTATAGGTTACACGAGACTGTCTGTATATTAATTATGTTTATTTTGTTTTGCTAATAATATTAATCCATTCTAGTCATGCGTATCTGGTGAACTTGGTAATTCTGGCAAATTTTTCTGAAAAATTAAACTCTGGCCCCCAATGGGTGTGTAACATTAGTTTCTCTATAAGTTTTGAAAATGATTTCTGGTGAATTTAGTATTTCTGGCTCACCGGGATGTTGCCGAGATCTCAGACCACCACAAAATGTCTGTGCCAAACACCATTTCTTGACTTACAATTCTATTGCCGTCATTTTTTGATGGGCAATTCGCTAGTTTAAATATAAAATTAAAATATTTTAGCTTAAGAATTAGGCTCAGTAATAATGCTACTAAATGAACATTTGCATAGTACAGAGTAAGATGACAAAAATGAATTATGCAAATATTAACTGCGTTTAGAACTGTTTTACTGAATGAACTGAATGGACACAATTTCTTATGCTATGTTAAAGCAAGAAGACCAATTTTACAGTATTTGACTGCACAGGAAGATCTATCTAGGCAATGGGGATTTGGCATCAAGAAGTGGCAAAGCTTTAATCAGCATTTTTTTCTTTGGTTATTTTAACAAAATTATAAACTACTGTATATAGCGCTACATTTAAAAAAACGTACACTAACAGACACTGAAACAACATCAATATCCTGTGTAAGGTCATAAGTGTTAGACTCCAAACAGTTTTGGACTTGGCAAAACTCAGTAGTCACATTTACTTTACTCTCTTTGAATTGAATATGATAAGCTCTTAAAATATTTATACTGCTAGCTCCTATATATAGTATAATACATCTCTGTGATGCTTTCAGAGCCTGACTCCTAAATTGTTGTGGCTCCTCAGTTTTAGATATTATTTCCAACCATATATATAGGTTGTGTGGGAAGCACGTTCTTTCATACACATTTTTGGTACTTTACTAACTGTTGTACCATTTATTTGTACTTTACTAACAATTTTCTGCCTTTTATTCTGCTTTAGGGTCAATGACATTAGCCTTTTTAAAAGAAATGATAGTCTGTAAATTAACCAGCATTTACATTAAAATCCTTCTCATAAAATGCCAAACTCACAAATTAACAACAGGAGCTTAAAAAAAAATAGTAATTAGTGAAGGGATGCAATCTTATCTGATTGAAATTGACACCACATCTGTTCTTCCTCACAGACCCAGAAGCAGGCGCCTTGCATCAATAGAAGCAAGTGTTGCATTCCATAAATGTAAAAAGTTTTGTGACTTTTTCCCAGCAAAATTATCCTTTTCGACTCTGTTTCAATCATACATTTTTTCACTGTATAGTGGTCTATTAAACGTGGTACCATTTTTCCCATAAAGCTAGTAGTTAAGAGGAAGGGCAGGAGCTACCGCTGGTGCAGGCAGTGCAATGCAACAGGGCCCTTCTCAAATGGGGGTCCACTGCAGTCTATTATTTTAAGATTTTTTTTATTTCTGCTGATCCCTACTTTGGCACATACCTACAGCCGCCCTCTGTACCCCACTGGCCTCCTCTGGGCCCCTCTGTCTCACCGCTCACCCGTTTATGCCTTGAAACACCAGACTGCAGTGTTAACTGGATCCTCTGGGGAGGAGCCATCAGATGAGGTACATGGCTTGTTAGCAGGTGGGTGCTGTTTTATTTACTTTTTAAGTGCAACACTTTTTTGCTCATTGGTTCCAGCAAGCAATGTCTGGGGTCAAATGTTCTAAAGGATAACACTTATTCAGTACATATTCAGCCCTATCAAATTCTCCCAACGTGTAAAGCCCTAGCCCATAAAGGAGCCCGCAAGACTTACGGCTATTAAATTGGCGTCTTACAGCTACCAGCAAATGATCAGCTGGTTACAGGCGGAAAAACCCTACAGGATGTCAAAAGCATTTGATCTGTCAAGCCCGAAAATTGCTATTAAATTGCTACGAAACCACTGGCGTTCAAACCCGTAACCCGCAAATGGAGCCAAAAAGCCTACGGAGAGAACAAGAGAGGACCCGCAAGGAGGTTAAAGTCCTATCCGTAGCACTGTAAATGCAAATATAGACACAATACTGTATTTTAAAATAAAGGGAAAGTCATATTAGTCATAATTAATAGCACAACATTCTCAAGTTCGCAAATCTGCAATATAAAATACTTTTTTTCTGTTTAATTTCCAAGTTATATTGATCCCGCCAATCAATGTGTTAATACATATAATGGAACCAGCATGAACTTGAATATCATATTTACTGATTTATTAATATCGCATTATTTTGAGAATGTGGGTCCGATCGTAACTCGTAAATGAAACCCGTAAGCGTTTGAAATCAAACCTCCATTTTCAGTGACGTAATGTTGACGATCTCTTTTACCATTGGCTCCGTCTAAACCTGTAACTACAGATTGACTAATTGATCATGTTCACGGACGCACATATAATGTGCACAAGAATGGTTTACAGGTTTACGCCTCTGGTCGGTTGGTTGTGGCATGGTTGAATGTAATAGCTCTGTAACTCCAACACAATTCAAGCCTGCAGGCTTTGCGGGTATACCGGTGCTGCTACAGGCTTAGAATTTAATATGGCTCATTGTCTTGTATTTTACAGAACCCACCTAGACTGACACTACCATTATACCACGTTTTATTTAACACAGCTTATACCACTTTTTATTTAACACAGGTTGTAGATACATTTTATAGTGTTAAAGTTTGTTATTGTTAGGTAGTTATTGCTTCTTTGAGGTGTGACAATATTATATATAAACATGTATTATATATCATGTATGTATATATATATATATATATATATACAGTATCTCACAAAAGTGGGTACACCCCTCACATTTATGTAAATATTTTTTTATTTATTTTCATGTGACACTGCATGTCACCAGACCTAAACCCTATTGAGCATCTGTGGGGCATCCTCAAATGGAAGATGGGGGAGTACAAGGTCTCTAACATCCACCATGACGGTTAAGGCTGTGCTGGAAAATAATGGTGAGCACACAAAATATTGACACTTTGGGCCCAATTTGGACTTTTCCAATTAGGGGTGTACTCACTTTTGTTGCCAATGGTTTAGACATTAATGCATTTGTGTTGAGTTCTTTTGAGGGGACAGCAAGTTTACACTGTTATATAGGCTGTAAACTTACTACTTTACATTGTAGCAGATGTAGATATAATAAAATATTTACAAAAATGTGAGGGGTGTACTCACTTCTGTGAGATACTGTGTATATATATATATATATATATATATATATATATATATATATAAATATACTGTATACATCCAGTCAGATTAATATTCTGAATAACCAATGTGGGCATCACGGACAGCAGCTAGACAGCCTGGTAGCGAGTCAATAAGATTCTGGATGGTTGGGAAGAATATCTGGATCCATCCTACAGCTGCTGAAGAGACTGTGGAAGAGGATCCATACAGCATACATGGCAATTGAGGCGTTACCACAGGTGGGTTCAAATTGTTCTCAATTGGGTTCAAATCTGGGGTATTTGAAGGCCAGAGAAGTACTTTGTTGTGCTCCTCCAACCACTTTCTGATAATTTTAGCTATATGACATTTTGCATTGATCTCATTCACTCCAGGGAAGACTTGTCAACTTGTATGGGTGTACTTGATCTGCAAAGACTCTCAACCATTCAGTTGAGAGTGCCTTCCAGAGGTACTGTATGAGTGGACTCAGACAATGCCAAGAAAACATGCCCCAGACCATAACGCTGCCTCCACCAGCGAGTGTTATTTCAACAATGGTTTGTTTTCTGAGGTTTTCTCCTGACATGCCGACGTCTGTCCAGTCGATGTCTCCGAAAATGTGATTCATCAGAGAAGGCAACCCTTTGCCAATCAGAAGAGGTCCAATTTTGGTACTGTTCAAATTGAAGCCATTCCTGATGGAACAGTAGGAGGAGTCGGGCAAGTTGTGAGTTAAGACAGATTTGAGTGAAACTGTTGGGGATGTCCATTCAGGAATGGCAATGCCAGATAGAGCTGTTCCCTCTAACAGCCAGGAGAACAGTTTTACTGGAGTAGAGGGAGGGCAGATTAGGCAGAGCGACAGAAAGGTTTTGGTGGTAGGGGACTCTATTATTAGGAAGGAAGGAAGGGTGATTTGTCACCCAGATCCCAGTAATCGAACAGTTTGCTGTCTTCCGGGATCAGCATGTTGTGGATTGGGTAGATACATTATTGGGAGGGTCTGGAAAGGAACTAGTGGTGCATTAAGGAGGAGTTTGGGTTTTTAGAGCACTGAGCTGACTTCTCACTTGGGTACAATCTCTATAGCAGGGATGGATTGCACCTTAAAGAAGAGGGAGTTGGTGTGCTAGGGGGAAGGATGGTAGAATGACTGGGGGAGTTTTTAAACTAGTAGGTAGAGGGGAGGGACATGATAAAAGTAATGGGTGGAAAGTGTAGAGGGTGTAAGGGATGAATTAACAACTCATAGGGGAGGAGATGGGGGAGGAGTAGTATAGTCTATAGGGAGGTATTACTAAGCACCTCAAGTTACTTGCAGATCAGAGGAGATCTTAAAAGGTTGGACTTGATGGACTGAAAGTCTTTTTTCAACCTTAAATACTATTTAACTATGTAACTATGTAACTATGTAAGTAAAGTGGCAGGCACTTCAGAACTACAGACTCATAACATAAGGTGTATGCTTGCTAATGCCAGAAGCTTGCCAGGAAAAATGGGTGAGATAGAATTTTTAGCAGTTAATGAAAATTGGGATTTAATAGGTATGAGATGAATCTTATGGCTGGACTGTTAATCTGCATGTTATAACCTATTTAAGAAAGATAGGGATAAGGACAAAAGAGGAGGAGGGGTTTATCTGTATGATAAGCCTGAATATAAGCCTATATTGAGAGAAGATATTTATGGTGGAACTAGCGGTAATGTTCAATGTTTGTGGGTAGAGTTAAATAGCGGAGCAGCAAATTCTAAAAGAATATTGTTAGGAGTATGCTATAAACTGCAAAATATAATTGAAAGTGAGGAAATTAAATTATTGTTACAGATTGGAAATGCAGCTAAGCATGGGCAAGTTTTATTAATGGGAGATTGTAACTACCCTGAAATAAACTATAAGGAATGAGACTCGCAGTTCAGCTAAGTTGAGCAAGTACACTCAGAGATCATTATCTGGCCCGGGTTATACAAGAACCTACTAGAAATGAGTCTTTCTTGGATTTAGTCATCACAAATAATATTGACATATTATCAAATGTTGAAATCGGGGTACTCTTGGGAAACAGTGATCACAACACAGTCTCATTTCAGATTGAAGTAAAAAAACATTACTGTAAGGAGCCAACAAAAACTCTCAATTTTCAAAGGGTAAATTTTAACGGTCTAAGGGCAGCAATACAAAATATAGACTGGGACAAAGAACTGACATGTAAAATATTGAGCATAAATAAACAACATTCACATTCTTACTAAAAATCCGTACTTATCCCCATGTACGGTGAGTAAATCACATCCCATGTGGCTTAACAATGATTTAAAGATGAAGACACATTTCAATTCTACAAAAAGGAGGGAACAGATACTGCTTTATGTGAGTACAAAAGTTAATTCCAAGGGAGAATAAAACTAACCCTAAAATATTTTTCAAATATATTATTGGGAAGAAGGCCAGGAAGGAAGCTATAGGAACATTACAATGTGAAAAAGCCTGTCTCACAATTAGTGACCAGGAAAAGGCAGATGAGCTAAAAAGGTTATTTTCTTCTCTTTATACAAGGGAGGTACCAGTGGTTGGGACACCGCAACATAATGGGGCTACACTACCTTCACCAAATAACTGGTTAATGCATGAAGAAATCCAAAAGAGGTTGGAAAAAATAAGAATACAATATAGAATACATCCAAGGGTACTGAGGGAACTGGGCTCTCTAATAGCCAAACCATTATATCTAATTTTTCAAGATTCACTCAACACAGGGTCTCTAAAGGATGACTGGAGAAAAGCAGTGGTAATACCTATATCTAAAAAGGGCGCAAGAAAAAAATCCAGGAAATTAAAGAACTGTAAGCCTCACTTCTGTAGTGGGAAAGCTTTTAGAAGAGTTAATAAGGGACAGTATACAACAATATGTCTGTTTAAACAAGATTATAAGTAGGTGTCAACATGGGTTTATGAGGGATATGTCAAACAAACTCAATCAGTTTCTATGAAGAGGTTAGAAGGAACTTGAATTAAAGCAACTCTGTGTATGCAGTATTTTTGGATTTTGCAAAGGCTTTTGATATAGTGCCACATGGGAGACTATTGTGGAAACCAAGGGATATAGGAATTACTGTAAATATCTGCTCATGGATTTAGAGCTGGCTAAAAGACAGGAAGTAAAGTGTTGTAAATTAGATTTGACTAATGTGGTAAGTAGGGTTCATCAGGATTCAGTATTAGTTCCTTTCCTTTTAAACATATTTATTAATGGCTTAGAAGTAGGATTGAAAAGTATTGTCTCCATTTTTGCTGATGACACTAAGTTGTGCAAGGTATTTATATCAAATAATGATGTACTTTTCCTCCAAAGGGCATAAATTAGAGAAATGGTAGATGAAATGTAATACAAATAAATTTAAAGTTATGCATATGGGAAGGAAAAATTGCCATCCAATTTATAATCTTAATGGAGCAAATCTAGGGGTATCAGATATTGAAAGGGATATATGAGTGCTTGTGGACAACCACCTAGGTAACAGTGCTCTATGCCAAGCAGCAGCAGCAAAGACAAATAAAATATTAGCATGTATTAGGAAGGGTATAGTGGTAATGTAAGCAAATATAATTCTGCCATTATGCAAATACCTAGTACGCTTTCATTTGGAATATGGAATACAATTTTGGGTACCACTTAATAAAAAGGAGATTTTAGAGCTGGAAAATATACAGAGAATGGCAACAAAACTAATAAGGCCAGTGGAGGGGCTACTTTATGAAGAAAGACTAACTAAATTAACCTTATTTTCTCTCGAAAAAAGGCATCTAAGAGGGGATATGATTACCTTATATAAATACATCCAGGGTCAATACAAGGCTTTGTCAAGTGAACTTTTTGTGTCAAGAGGTTTTCAGCTGACAAAAGGCCATCCATTGAGGTTAGCAGTAAAAAGATTCCACCTTAAGAAAAGAAAATGATATATTATATTTATATATGTACACAGTATATAGTAAACAAGATATATACTAGATTATTGCCCGTCAAAAAATGACGGCAGTGAAATTGTAAGTGAGCTAATGCTGTTTGGCGTATAATAATAAAATAAATAATAGATGAATAAAGTAATATACTTTACCTATTTTGAAGTAATATATGCAGGAAGCATTGTGTTGAAGAGCTGGCAATCTGTTTTGATGTTGCTGCAGCATTAGTGGTGTGAAGCTGCTGTGTAAGCGTGATGAATGTGTGGAGTGTAATAGTGTGCGTGCGCGAGGCAAATCCGTTAGGGTAGCTGTGTACTTCCGCATTGTGTAAGCGATTGTTCTAAAATGGCAGCTAATGTGTGGTATGCGGCTGTGGCTGATTTAGCGTCCTTTGTTTTTTATGTCGTGCAACCTTTTGGGAATATCCGTAGCTGTTTGGTGGTGTTTTGCATGTTTATGGTGGTGTTTTGCGTGTTTAGAGTCCTTTAACATCGTTTTCGTTTTGTTCGGTTGCCAATTTTTCTCTCGCTTAGGTGATTTTCGGGTGTCTAAACTCTGAAATTTGTACTTAAATCAAGGTGTAACTTCACTTGCAGAGGTCCTGGGTGCCCCCCTTGCTGTGGGTAAGCTTTTTAGGTGTTTGTTGTTTGTATTTATTGTGTTTGTAATGTTTTTGGGGTGGCACGGGTTGCGTCCTTGTTTTTTAATCTCGTAGGTGGTTTTCAGCAAATACGTAGGTGTTTGGTGGTGTTTTGCGTCTTTAGACTGCTGTAGCCTCGTTTTCATTTTTTCCGGCGGACATTTTTTCTCTCGCTTAGAGAAATTTTCAGAGTCTAAACTCTTTTATTTTGAGTTAAATTGAGGTGTAACTTTAGTTTTCGAGGTCCTGGATGCTCCCTCTTCCTGTAAGTAAGCTTTTTATGTATTTGTTGTGTGTATTTTTTGTATTTTTCATGTTTTGATGTGCGCGTGTTGCGGCTGATTTTTGCGAGGTCGTATCGGGTCGTAACGTGTCTCGTATTTTCCTAGCGTAAGGACGTAAATTTTGTGAGGTGCGCTGTTGCTCACAACTATATATGTTTTATATATATATATATATATATATATATATAAATGTATATATATATATATATACCGTATATACTCGAGTAGAAGCCGACCCGAGTATAAGCCGAGGCACCTATTTTACCACAAAATACTGGGTAAAATGAGTGACTCGAGTATAAGCCGAGTGTGGGAAATGTGCTGCCCCCTGTGTCCCTCTTGTGCCCTTTGTGCCCCCCTCTTGTGTCCCCCTCTCTCTCCTGTGTCTCTTCTCCCCTCTCCCTTCCCTGTGTCTCTTCCAATCTCTCCCTTCCCTGTGTCTCTTCCCTCCTCCCTTATCACCCTCCTCAACCCCCCTCCTCATTCTCAACCTCCCTCCTCAACCCCACTCCTCATTCTCATCCTCCCTCCTCATCCTCAACCTCCCTCCTCAACCCCCTCCTTCCTCAACCCCCTTATCCTCAAACCCCCATCCTCAACCCTCCCTTCCTCAACCCCCCCTTCCTAAACCCCCCTCCTCATCCTCAACCTCCCTCCTCATCCTCAACCCCCTCCTCAACCTCCCTCCTCATCCTCAACCCCCTCCTCAACCTCCCTCCTCATCCTCAACCTCCCTCCTCAACCTCCCTCCTTATCCTCAACCTCCCTCCTCAAACCCCCTCCTGAACCCCCCTCCTCATCCTCCCTCCTCAACCTCCCTCCTCAACCCCCCATCCTCATCCTCCCTCCTCAACCCCTTATCCTCAACCCCCTCCTCAACCCCCCATCCTCAACCTCAACCCCCCTCTTAAACCCCTCCTCCTCATCCTCAACCTCCCTCCAAATCCTCCCTCCTCATCCTCAACCTCCCTCCTCATCCTCAACCTCTCTCCTCAAGCCCCCCAATCCTCATCCTCTCTCCTCAACCCCCCCTATCCTCAACCCCCTCCTCAACCCTCCTATCCTCAACCCCCTCCACAACCCCCCATCCTCATCCTCAACCCCCCATCCTCAAGCCCCTCCTCAACCTCCCTTCTCAACCTCAACCCCCCTCCTCAACCCCCCTCCTCAACCTAAACCCCCCTAAATACCTCCCCCTCTCCCCTCACCTACCTGCTTCCGGTACATGCTTATGGCGTGGCGCGCATGTGACGTCACGTCATTAGCATATACCGGGTGCCGGCACCCGGTATATGCCAATGACGCGGCGCGCATGTGACGTCACATGCGTGCCGGGTCAAGAAGGAGCGGAGGCTGGAGCAGAAGCAGGTAAGTGAGGGGAGAGGGGGAGGTATTTAGAGGGGGTTAGAATGAGGAGCAGGGGTTCGGTTGAGGACACCCTCCTCAACCCCCCCTCCTCATTCTCAACCTCCCTCCTCAACCCCACTCCTCATTCTCATCCTTCCTCCTCATCCTCCCTCCTCATCCTCAACCTCCCTCCTCAACCCCCCCATCCTCAACCCCCCATCCTCAACCCGCCCTTCTTCAACCCCCCCTTCCTCAACCCCCCTCCTCATCCTCAACCTCCCTCCTCATCCTCAACCCCCTCCTCATCCCCAACCTCCCTCCTCATCCTCAACCGCCTCCTCAACCTCCCTCCTCATCCTCAACCTCCCTCCTCAACCTCCCTCCTTATCCTCAACCTCCCTCCTCAAACCCCCTCCTCAACCCCCCTCCTCATCCCCCCTCCTCAACCTCCCTCCTCAACCCCCCCATCCTCATCCTCCCTCCTCAACCCCTTATCCTCAACCCCCTCCTCAACCCCCCATCCTCAACCTCAACCCACCTCCTAAACCCCTCCTCCTCATCCTCAACCTCCCTCCAAATCCTCCCTCCTCATCCTCAACCTCCCTCCTCATCCTCAACCCCCTCCTCAACCTCCCTCCTCATCCTCAACCTCCCTCCTCATCCTCCCTCCTCACCACCAAATCCTCAACCCCCCTCCTCAACCTCCCTACTCAACCCCCCTCCTCAACCCCCATCCTCATCCTCCCTCCTCAACCCCCCCATCCTCAACCCCCTCCTCAACCTCCCTCCTCATCCTCAACCTCTCTCCTCAACCCCCCCATCCTCAACCTCTCTACTCAACCCCCCCATCCTCAACCCCCTCCTCAACCCCCCTATTCTCAACCTCCCTATCCTCAACCCCCTCCACAACCCCCCATCCTCATCCACAACCCCCATCCTCATCCTCAACCCCCCATGCTCAACGTCCTCCTCAACCTCCCTTCTCAACCTCAACCTCCCTCCTCAACCTCCCTCCTCAACCCCCCTCCTCAACCTAAACCCCCCTAAATACCTCCCCCTCTCCCCTCACTTACCTGCTTCTGTGCCTCCGCTCCTTGACCCGGCACCCGGTATATGCTAATGGCGTAGCGCATGTGACGTCACGTCATTAGCATATTCCGGGTGCCGGCACCCGGTAAATGCCAATGACGCGGCGCGCATGTGACGTCACATGCGTGCCGGGTCAAGAAGGAGCGGACTCTGGAGCAGAAGCAGGTGGGGGAGAGGGGGAGGTATTTAGAGGGGGAGGTATTTAGGGGGGGTTAGAATGAGGAGCGGGGGTTAGGTTGAGGAGGGGGGTTGAGGAGGGAAAGAGACACGGAGGGTTAGAGAGACACGGAGGGGTAGAGAGACACAGGGGTATTAGAGACATGGGGGGTTAGAGACATGGGGGGTTAGAGACACACGTTGGGGGTTAGAGAGACACGGGGTAGAGAGTGACTCGAGTATAGGCCGAGGGGGCCCTTTTTAGCCTTAAAAAAAGGGCTTAAAAACTCGGTTTATACTCGAGTATATATATTATATATATTTATATTTATTTATATATAATCTTGGTACTGTGGGCCCAACACAACATTTTTTTGCACTGGGGCCTTCCATTCTTTAGCTCCACCACTGGTTTAGAGGTACAGGGGTCTTTCTTTTACAAGACAAACTGTTCATTCAAAAGGGCTTTATACATGTAAAATAATGAAATTTTAAAATAAAAGTGCATTTTCACATATTGTCCCTGGTCTTCTTACATTTAAAACGTCTCCCTTCGTTTTCATTCTGTGAACTTATTTGTCCTCATTAGTGATGTCCCGAACAGTTTGCCGGAGAACTATTCTCTGCAATTTTTGCATGTTCGCGTCCGCCGCGAACGGCAAACACATGCGCTTTTCGGTTCGCCCCTTATACTTTATCATTGAGGAAACTTTGAACATCATTTATTTTATTTTATAATTTTTTTGTGTAATCTAGGCCTGCCTGCCAGCGTGTGTGTGTGACAGGCTAACACCTAACAGCTTATATTGTGCTTATTTTCACTACTCATACCTGGTGGTGTAACATACATTGAAAACAACCATTTTTTTCCTGTACATTAATTTCAGTTGCCTGCCTGTGTCAGGCTCACAGCTTATATTGTGCTCAGTAACATAAAACAACACTTTTTTGACTGTAATAGATTGAATAGCAATTGCCTGCCTTCAGGCGTGTGTGTGAAGCCTATTGCATCTACTCTGCCAACTTTTGCCAGTGCAAAGTGACACTCATATCTGGTTGCACCTTAGATTGCACGCACAGTGCCCTAAATTCGAAGTGGGAGGACCGACCAAGCATCTTTTTCCATCTCCCGCTTCCAAAAATCCATGCTATATACACGTCCCCTGATAGTGGACGTAACAGGGATTAAACCGATAGGAATAGTACTACTTAACAGTACACGCCTTATAATAATGCAGACAGAGGCAACGCGTATAATCTTCCATGCTGTGCAGTGGAAGCCCCCAGACTGTGACCTGTGTATATTCTTCCATGCTGTGCAGTGGAAGCCCCCAGACTCTGACCTGTGTATAATCTTCCATGCTGTGCAGTGGAAGCCCCCAGACTCTGACCGGTGTATAATCTTCCATGCTGGGCAGTGGAAGCCCTCAGACTCTGACCTGTGTATAATCTTCCATGCTGTGCAGTGGAAGCTCCCAGACTCTGATCTGTGTATAATATTCCATGCTGGGCAGTGGAAGCCACCAGACTCTGACCTGTGTATAATCTTCCATGCTGGGCAGTGGAAGCCCCCAGACTCTGACCTGTGTATAATCTTCCATGCTGGGCAGTGGAAGCCCCCAGACTCTGAGAGTCTGAAGAAGAGGAGTCAGAGGAGGAAGGTGGCTTTGAGGAGATGGAAGACCAAACACAGCAGGCGTCCCAGGGGGCTTGTTGTCACCTTTCGGGGACCCTTGGTGGCTGGGTGGAGGAAGAGACCTTCAATGACATCAATGAGGACAAGGAACGGGACATGGCCAGCTTGGTATCCAACCTTGTGCAAATGGGGAGTTTGCGGTTCTGCAAAGGGACTGTTTGCGGTTGTTTGTGGTGCATTAAACGGGGAGATTGGTCTGTTACTGTGAAACGGATGTAACCCTTACACTACCTGATCGATACAACATCATACCTGATGTTTTAAAGCATGTTATTCCAAACAATTTAGGAATGTTAGGTGATTTATGCCCTTTATGGCCTAAAACCAGACTCTGCATCAACTATGTAATTTTCCTTGGGAGTTTTGCCATGGATCCCCCTCCGGCATGCCACAGTCCAGGTGTTAGTCCCCTTGAAACAACTTTCCCATCACTATTGTGGCCAGAAAGAGTCCCTGTGGGTTTTGAAATTCGCCTGCCCATTGAAGTCTATGGCGGTTCGCCGGGTTCGCCCGTTCTCGAACATTTGATGGAAGTTCGGGTCCGCTGTTTGCAAACCGAAAATGTGATGTTCGCGACATCACTAGTCCTCATGCCTATCTTATGATCCTTCAGCTTAGTCTTAGTCTTTCTCACATTACTTGTTTGGTGACAGACACATTGAGGTCACTGTACATCAGAGTTGGATTGGGTTTTCCATAGCCTAGGGAAATGCATATTTACAGATTGTAAATGAGAACCTATTAGGGCTTTGACTAGAGCCCTCTGTAAACAAATTCCCCATCATGTGATCAGAGAAAGACAGGTTATCAGCACCCAGACCCTTAAGGATTGTGGGACTATACCCAATAATGAGGAAGTTCCATTTAAACGCTAGTTACTCTCAAAGAGTACACACAGAAGTCATAATATATATTTTATAAAAGTTGTAACACTTACTATTTCTTGTTACATGAGCTGTGTAACACCATGTTTTATTCTACTTTATGTGTCCTTAATCCCACTAGCTATTATAATACATTGTAATCAAATACTAACAGAGAGACAGTAAACAATTACAATTGATTACATTAGTAGCATGGAACCCAGTAACGTTAATTAAAATGAATAATCTTTATTATATCCATATTAAAAATTGGTTAGCATTTATTCTAATTGTAAGGTATTTTAATATGGATACAATAAAGATTATTCATTTTAATTGAAGTAACTGGATTTTATGTTATTCATGTAAAAGCTTTTTTTTTTTTACTGTATCTTTAATACAAGATTAATGTACAATAAGTGATGTGAAGTGTTAAACATCACAACATAATGTAAGTATAAATGTATTAAAAAAAATGCTGTTTTCCTAATTACACCATTGTAGGTCAAACCTGACATTAAAACAAAACAGCCTTATTAAATTGCGATTTGGCCAATTGAATAGGGCTCTATATAAGCACATAGCATTTTTTTTTTACAGAAGTTTTTAGTTAGTGAATATCTATCCAAAAGCAAAGCCTTCCCTAACTAAAAATTTCTGTAAAAAAATATGCTATGTGCTTATATAGAGCCCTATTCAATTGGCTGAATTTAATAAGGCTATATACAAGGTTAGAGATAAGCTTATGGTGATATTGCTTTATCCATAGAAATGAAAGTTTAAGGAAATGTCACAATTGTATAGTCAAATTGGAAAATAATTTTATATAAATCATCAAGACTAAACTCTTATGACACTTTAATTAGTTTATACGTCTTGTAATCCTCAGTGATTCAAAGACCACTTAAAAAGCTCATAGACTGCCTGTGAGTTCATTTTTATCAAACTCTGATTTTGATAATTTAGCAACACTAGATTCCAACTACACACATGCAGTGTGTAAATATTGTAGTTTCGTCACTATCAAATGATGAAATACGCATATGTAAATACTTTCTTTTATTAGCTTAATGCAAAGGTCCTTACAAAATAAACACCACAAATATTGTGCAACAGAAACAAACTGGTAATATGAGAAAACAAATTTGTAATTTTTCAGTAGGTGTAATAGAAAGCCTTTATATGTCACAATGTGACTGCTGTGTATCCAACAATTAATTGTGTAGGGGGGTTTATCATTTATCATAATTATGTCATAGTTTAACAATTTTTTCAAAATAATAAATATTTAATCACAATCAACATTTTTATGTAATACAAGTTTTACATTTGTATTACTAATAGAAATTCCTTAACATATTCTTAAATAATTACATATTGCTAGAGAAATAAATATGACAAAACAGTATAAATTATGACATTAAAAAAATGACACGAATAAATAAACACTAAGGGCCTCATTCAAATGCAATTTGGCCAATTGAATAGGGAGCTTTATAAGCACATAGCGTATTTTTTTACAGAAGTTTTGAGTTTGTGAACTTCTATCCAAAAGCAAGGTCTTCATTAACTCAAAACTTTTGTAAAAAAATACGCTATGTGCTTATATAGAGCCCTATTGAATTGGCCAAATCACATTTGAATGAGGCCCTAAATTAGGAACAATATTGGTTAAATTTAAGAAACTGACTGTGATTAACACAAAATGTGATCAATTAGTTGCAGAAGGTTCAGGGAGTATTTTCCAGCCATCTCAACGTTTCTTCTCTTTCCTCTCTTCTTTTTTTTTCTTCTCTTGAAATGATGTTTCATCCAGTTGAACAAAGTATACAGATCCCCAGCAGCTTGACGTTAATCTCCAGTGTTTGCTTAGGACTCCTGAAGTGCAGGCATCTGTCTCAGCTGCTGTTTTATCAAGGCCTGTATGTGTGAGGATGCAATGTTCTGCAGTTAAGCTTATGTGTATAGCATTTTCACCTCCTTCTCATGTATTCTCCTGTTCTATATCACATTTTCCCTCTATAACATATAATAACTAGTATACATTATAACAATGTACAGGCAACATATAACCACACAACACTAATACGTAATCACAATGCAACAATGTCATGTGCCCTTGGCCATATCCATAATTAATTGTAATATTACAGTCACTAAACAATGTAGTCATGACAATGCCTTTTAATTAACACATACCCTCATCATTCTTCAGGACAAGGCAAGTCATTACAAATCCTGTCTACGACATAAAGTCTCAATTTTAACATTAATGTTTTTTTTTTCTAGTATCAAACCTTGTAGATGCTGTTTACATATGTATTAAACTTTTTCTCAAAGCTATAAGACATTTAAAAAAAAAAAATTTTTTTAAAGAATTCATCTAAAGCTAACGTAATATTACTGAACATTTCTATACTAGATGTTATTGATGGTTACTTTACCCCTTTGTTCACATTTTTCATTTTTGCCTGACTGACAAAATGGGATGGAAAGTGATGTTCATTTTACAACAGGATTACTTTGAGTGCCTCTTTGAGTTATATAGGTCTTGAAGTTATGCACTGACATATCTGTCAATATATGGACCTGTGCAGTTTGAAATGTAAACAGCTTCTGTATATCTAAGGATGATATTTCCTGGACTGTAAAACTATTTGTTAAGCTTAATATATGAAAATATGAAGCATCTTAATTTTAAAAAGTTATCATAAGCTAGTCAGAGTTTTAAAGCTATGTATATGTAAAGTTGAACCTCAGGACTTCTGTAGAACCCTGCATACAGTAGGAACTCTTCTGTTCCACCAAGCTATCTACAGACCCATTTGTTTCATATTTGTATTGCACTATACCTGTAACTCTATTTCTACTTACCTTAGAATTTATTTTATACTTTATACTGCAGTTATACAAACAGGTGTATAACTCACTTGCGAGTCTTATCTAGTACTCATATAATTTTTTGATACATTTGCCATTTACGGGTTTGAAGGTGCGGGATGGTTGAATCTTTGTAATTAAATATCGATTTTGCGTCCATAGCACTTTTAACTTTGTGGGCTTGAAAAATCAATGGAGAAGATAGGACAGAGTTACTTTTTTGACAAGCCTGCAGTGCTTTTGAGCCTGTAACTTGCAATTGGAATGCTAGTTGCTAAATGTAACCAATTGAATATCTGTTACATTTACGGGCTACATTACTGGTTTAATTAATTATGACTTGGCCAATTGAATGAGGCTCTAAACACTTATGACACTTTATATGTCCTATATTACCTTGTAATCCTAGGTGATTCAAAGACCACCTAAAAAGCTCATAATCTGCTTGTGGTCTATGAGTTCATTTTTATCAAACTCTGATTTTGGTAAGTGTTCAATGTAGCAACACTGGATGCCAACTACACACAACAAAACCAAAAAGGCTCACAAAGTAATTGAATGGCTGTTAGATGAGCAGTACACCACATCTTTTTAGTACTGCAATATTCTACATATGTATGCATATGTGTTTAATAATGCAGTTTCATCACTATCAAATGAAGAAATACGCACATGTAAATACATTCTTTTATTAGCTTAATTAAAATATACAAAATAAACACCAGAAATATTGTGCAACAGAGACAAACTGGTAATATCAGCAAACAATTTGTTACTCTGTCATTTTTACAGTAGGTGTAATAGAAAGCCTTTATATGTCACTATGTGACTGCTGTGTATCCAACAATCAATTGTGGAGGAGGTTTTTACCATATATTACAATTTATTAAAATAATAAATATTTAATCACAATCAACATTTTTATGTAATAAAGATTTACATTCAAGTTACAAATAGAAATTCCTTAAAATATTCTTAAATAATTACATATTACTAGAGTAATAAATATGACAAAACAGTATAAATTATGACATTAAAAAAATTACATGAATAAATAAACACTAATTTAGGAACAATATTGGTTAATTGTAAGAAACTGACTGTGATTAACACAAAATGTGATCAATTAGTTGCAGAAGGTTCAGGGAGTATTTTCCAGCCATCTCAACGTTTCTTCTCTTTCCTCAGCCTAGGAAATTATGTTTCATCCAGTTGAACAAAGTATACAGATCCCCAGCAGCTTTTACAACTGCAGCTTCAAGGGATACTTCAGACACCTGAAAAACCAAAATAGAAAGTTTATTATTATTTCATATTTGCAAACTGACCCTTTAGAACCAGGTGCTTTTCCTAAGATGTATTATCTTTTCAGTATATCAATATTTAATAAAGGCAAGTATCCCTGAGCAAGTTAAACAGTCTGCCAGATATAAATGATAAATTAAATACGGATTTTAGTAAAAAATAATTTTGATATAATTTTTTTATATTGAAACTTAGGCTTATATTTACTAAAGTCAAGACAGGCTGAAAATTTTAAAAAAAAGCATTTTAGATTAACAGTAAAAACAAAATATTTGCATACCTTGGAAAATTCTTTCTCAAAGTCCTCCATGATAGAATGGGACTGTGTTCCACATGGGCACCTCATGGTTGAATACTGAATAAAACAGTTATAGCATGAGATTACAAGTTAAGCATTTGTTACACTTCCATATCGATCAATATATGGCAATCTGATGTATACTTGTGGAGTTATTGAGTAATTTTATTAGAAAATGCAAGCACACAAAAACAAGTGGGAATAAATCATAGAACAAATATATTTTCTTTTTTTTTGGGTTATAATTTATATAGTTTTAGACTTAAAATGCATTGGGTATGCAAACATGTAAATAAACAATTATTGGTATGTGATAATACACAACTACATTAGCTTGAAATATAATTATTATTATTATAGTTCATTTATAAAGGGCCGACATATTCCTTAGCGCTGTACATAAGTTAAGTTGAGAAAAAGATAAATACAAATTAACTGATAGCAATGCAAGGAGGGCCCTGTCTTTGAGCTAGGAATCCAATGTCCATAAAATTAAATCATTCAGTGATAACATATCTATATAATTAATATAGAATGTATATAACATATGAAATGAGTGAATAAAGTCAGTTTCTTCCTCAAGGTAAATATGCAAGATAGAATAACTCTTATAGTGAAAATACTTACACAGTACTTGAGGTCTATCTTCAGGCCTAGCATAGAGTTGGCCAAGTGACTGATACTCCTGCTTATCTTTTTGGAGGTGAGTTTCAGGTTTGGGAAAACATTAGTCAAGTAGAAACGTCCTAACTTAAGCAGCACACAGCATCTCTCGGAAGCCTGAAATTATATTACATAAAACCAATTTGTACAAGAATATTACGATTAGTATACATATAAAGTACTCAGAATTTCATATATTTCACTTACCTCTATCGTGTCTAGCACATCTTTTTTCAATAGACTGTTGCCTGTGATTTTATCCTCACTGTGCTGCATGCAGAAAAATATAGTTAGGCATCTTACACTGGAATATCAACAATCACATTAAAAGTAAAGTATATGTATATGTATTTTGATTCTAATACACAAAAATGTGCCTTTGTGTAAGTGTTTCCCAAAACAAGCATTTGGTAAATAATGATTCTTACCAAAAATTCTTTGACTTCTGCAAAATGCTTTCTAAGTTCATGGATGTTTGCAGAATATGGGCACTGGCTCCTGCTGGCTTCTATACTTTGCATTTCCATCAGAAGAAACCCAATAAGACAAATCCAAAAACAGCAAGACAGAGCTTTCATGGTTACTAGAAGGAAAGATATATAATAATGTAGAATACAGTTTTGACTTTATCACTTTTAGGTAAATGGCAGCAGTTATTGATGGCTGGAAAGAAGCATACTTTTTGACATACAAATACAGTGTATTTACAGCATAATTTGTTAAGTAATATATTTTTATCGGAAAATAATAATAACACAATAATTATATTTTCTCACAAATAAAAAAAATAAACAAATAATATTATTAATGAAATACATTGTATATTCTTTCCAAAAAATGGAGATTCACAAAAAAGTAAGCAAAGAACTGTAGAATACAAAAATATACAAATTATCAGCAGACATGTAACAGAATTACAATAGGATTCAAGCACATGGAAATAGTCTCACCTCAAGTAGGTTTACTAAGAAGTAAATGCTTATAGATGATGTGCACCTGTTCTGGTTTTTGGCTGTTATATACATTTCCATCCTGCATAGCACCTCCTCCACCTGCAAGGCATGGATTTTCTAAATACTTATTTTTTAGGTCAGAAACCCCACTAAGCAACTATCTAAAATTATTTTATGTGACAGGAACATCTTCTTTACTTTCATTTAGCCATTCATCACAACTGTCGTTAATCTCAGTATCCTGGTCGGTTTCTTACTGGTTACAAGTTTGTTGGTCACTTATCATGGGTTCTGAAAAAATGAAGATAAGAAAGATATAGGTTTGATGGTAGATAAGAAATTAGTTAAGCCTCGGGATAGCCTGATGTTTTTCCCAGGCATGCTTAAAATCCACTTTAAGGATGTTCCACTTAATTAATCTTTATGTAAAGTTGTTCTTTCCCATATTACCCCTAAATTGTTTACCTTCCAACTTCAAATCATTTTCTCTTATTCTTGCTCTTTTTGTCCTAGACCTTTTCCTTGTGAACTTTATGAAATCCTTTGATATATTTGAAGGTTTTTGTTATATCAGCCCAGTTCCATCTGTCCTCTAAGCTATATACATTCAGGTGATTAGGACTTTCCTTGTAAGGTTTGCCTTTTAGACCATGAACCCTTTTAGTTGCCTTTCTTCTAAATTGTTTCTGGTAACCAATGGATATACAGTATATGTTATAGGGAATCAGCTGTGGGTTGCTAAATGAAATACAAGTGAGATGTGGTGATCTGTATTGGCCCATGGTGCATGAGAGGGTGCAGTATTGGTCATCTCCTATGGAAATGCCAATATAGTTTTCTGTAGAACAGAAAGTAAAGTAATATAAAGATGTTTAAAAAAGTGATATAATCTTTTAAACATTGTCCGTGCATGTCCTATAGATTAGCTTTGGGTTAAAATTATTTATTTCATGGGTGTAGGAACCTATACCCATGATTTCTTTACTTATTACATCAGTAAAAAGATTGTGGTGCACTAAACAGAGAGAACATAAAGGGGGAGGCTCCAGAAGGTGAGAATCAGTTACTCTAAGAGATTTATGCAAATAAAGTGTACATTTGATATGACAATTTGTTTGCAGAGATAACATTTATTAAGCAACCTAGTTAAAACAAATGCCTAAAGAGACCTTTAATATAAGTTGCACATTTCATCTTCAGAATGGCATAAAGTATAACTTGAGGATTAACAGGCTTGGTAAGCAAAACTGGCATCAGAATGTTTATATCTTGGCTCACATAGAGAAATGCTGTCCAACCTTTATAGTGTGGGTATTCAGTTTAATTTTTGGATAACAAGCTGGTGGACCACATCTAAAATGATCATTTAAACTATTTATACATTAAAATATTTACATTTACGTTTATTGTGATTCTGTAAAAAAAATGTTCTCTGTGTATGTATTTTCTAATGTTAATTAATTAATTAGTAAAGTGATAAATTTATATACTTTACCTATTTGTAATTAATATATGCAGGAAGCAATATGCTGAAGAGCTAACAATCTGTTTTGATGTTCCTGCAGCATATAATGTAGATTAGCACTGTTAGTGAGCTGAGGTGTAAGTGTCAGCAATGTGTGCAGTGTGTAGTGTAAATAGGCTGTGTGCGCGAGGTTAAACCGTTTGTTTATTTCCGCATTTTGTAATGTTAATGTTATTAGTTTGCAGTTAGTGTTGTAAAATGGCTGCGATTGTGTATGTGTTAGGCGGTTGTGGAGCATTTAGCGTACGTACTTCCTAATAGTGTATTTGGTAGGTCGTACGGGTCTGTGTAAAAGGCGTATGTGCTTGTCGGTGTTTTGCGTGCTTAGGGGTCGTGTAGCCTTGTTTTCTTTTTTTCCGGCGGCCATTTTTTCTCTTTCTTAGGGGATTTTCGAGTGGCGAAAATCTTTAAATTCTATTTAAATTGTCATGTAACCTCATTCCCAAACGTCCTGGCTGTCTTTCCTTGCTGTGTGTGTATTTTTTTTGTTTGTATTTATTGTGTTTTTCGTGTTTTTCGCTGTGTGTGTTGCGGCCGTTAAGTTTGTATTTTTTGTGGCTTGTATTGGTGTTGACCATTTAGCGTGCTTCCTAATAGTGTATTTAGTAGGTCATACGGGTCTGTGTAAAAGGCGTATGTGCTTGGCGGTGTTTTGCGTGCTTAGGGGTCGTGTAGCCTTGTTTTCGTTTTTTTTTTGTGGCCATTTTTTCTCTCGCTTAGGGGATTTTCGAGTGGTGAAAATCTAAAACTTCAATTTAAATTGGCGTGTAACCTCATTCCCAGACGTCCTGGTTGTCCCCCCTTGCTGTGTGTGTATTTTTTTTATGTTATTTTGCATTAAGTGTGTTTTTCGTGCATTAGGTGTGTTATGTTCGTATTTTTTGCTGCTCGTATATTTTTTTCCCCTCAGTGGTGGTTTTATTTTTTAATTTTTATAGGCGATTTTTTTAAAGTGCTAAGGGTCTCGCACTTTGAATTGTGTCCCTATGCTCCCTGCCTAAGTTGTACGGGGTCGTAGGGATGAGCGCCTACAGCGCTCATCTCCACCAGCGCAAGGAGCGCCTTCAGCGTTCCTTGCCTGGCCACAAGCAAGGCCTTCACTATGCGAGGCACGCGTTAGCGGCCCGCAACTGCGGCCTACCTTTTGCGAGGGCCGCAGTTGCTGCGGGCTCGCTATGCCAGCCAGCAATTTTAACGTTGAGTTACCAGCGGTTTTTAGCAAGCCCGCGCTGCTGAGAACTATATATGTGATGTCACAGTCACAGTGAACTTAGAACTGAGAACAGGAAGAATATCAAAATGATACAAAGCAACACATTTTTTTTTACTTTGACTATGAACATGCCTGAAGTAGTCATCTAGTGGTCCAGGAACATTTTAAGTGTTAGATCATCAAATGGAAAGTTTCACTGATTAAAAAACTTTAGTTTGACTGACAATGGTATTGGTAAACCCTGTACAACATGTTTTGAGGATTCAGAAGATTAATGACTGTAATATTGATACTTAAAGTGACACCGCTGAGTTTCCAAATATGATATAATGTAAGACTAGGTAATAACAAGAACCTTATCTATTCAATATTTTTTTTTAAACAGCATTTCCCACCATAAACTAAAAATGAATTTTGCTATTTTGAGTTGTCAGTCAACCTTTCTAATCTACCCACAAAATATATTATGAATAAGCCTCTGAGGTATTGGGCCTTTTGCTTCCGTACTGTTCAGAAGACAATGGACCAATGTCTCAGGGGCTTCAAAGTTATTAATGCCAATGATCTCTCATTAATAAAAAATGATTATCTCTTTTTGTGGGAGAATTTGTTTACAGTACGAAAATGCATTTTTTCTAAATAAGTCTTATTTATAAAAGTTCTTGTTTTTACATACAGTATAGTTTTCAAATATACCCACTTAGTCAATGGAAGAGTGTGTCCTGTGTTCCACATATATCAAATAGCATCAAATTATATTAAAACATTTTTTTAGTGATTTATTTTATTTATATACCTGATCTCCCCCATCCCCTGCCTGAAACTACCTGATCCCCCTCCCCAGCATGGTACCACCTGAACTCCCCCTCCCCTGCCTGACACCCAGCTCGGTATCTCTTGTTCCCCCCCAGCTTGGCCTCACCTTACCCTTACCAGGCTCCGCAATTCTGCTGCTGACTTTTCTTCTGAGGGGTGGAGGGAATCCCAAATGACGTAAAATCCGCCCAACTCAGAAGACGCTGAAAGGGGTAAATATTGTTTTTAATTATCCTGATGTTTCCTGCCCCCCTCCAGCTAAGCCCCTCTTGTTTCACCCCAGCCTGGCCCCCTTATCATATTCTAAAGCGTTTGACTGTGTGGATCACAACCAAATGTGGCAAGTTCTTAAAAAGATGGGAGTACCAGATAATTTCATCTGCCTCCTAAAGAATTTGTATGTGAATCAAGAAGGCATGGTCAGACCCGGACATGGGAAAACAGTATGGTTCAAGAATGGAAAAGATGTGTGACAAGGTTGTATATAGTCACATTATTTATTCAACTTATATGCAGAGTACATAATGTGTAAGGCCAGGCTGGGTGAATCCAAAGTTAGAATCAATATTGCTGTAAGCAATATCAACAACCTCAGATATGCAGATGATGCTACTCTGATGGCTGAAAGTGAGGAGGAACTAAAGGAAGTGAAAGCTATTGATGAGGGTAATAGAAGAGAATGTTACAGTGAACTTGAGGCCATGACTTTAGAAATACTTCCAAATATCTACAAAAAAGAAACATGTCAAAATGTGACAAAGAACCAAAGGAATTTATTTTCCGCTTTCACTCTCAACACACTTGAAGCACTTGTTTTACTTCTGATTACTGACAGACACACCGGTCTGGGTAGACATTGTATGAATGGAACTTCCAGCTACATATTTTGAGGTTTCAGAAATGTACTGACTACAGTGACTTCACTTAATATTTTGGACATGTACTCAATTTACGTCTTAGTTGCATCCACCCCCAATTTATTTATGGAGGGCAAAAGAGTGATAGAAGCCCTCCACTCTTACCAATTTACACATGAATTCCTTTTAGCATATGACTGCTGTTATAACACAGGGTTTATTACAGAGTAAAAGATGGATTTTGCACCAGTTAGGACACCTACCCACAGACATTCACTTTTTCTTGCATGTACCACTCAGTTTCGCAAAGTGCAGTGCAGTGCTGTATTTCTTGAGATTCTGAGAAAAAATATATTTTTAACTATTTCTAGATATCCAAATGTAAACACAAGTGTACTGTTTTTTTTACAAAATACCACAGCAACACTGATAATCATTTCATTACTTCAATCTCTTATTCAACAGCACTAGTGATTGCTAGTTACTTTATGGTTACAAAGTATTAATTTGTGAGCAACAAAAACAAATAATTCCCATAAATAAAAAATCTGGTGCAATCACTTGTATAACACTGTACTGTATATAGGTATTATAGAAAACCTCAGTAAATATAATTCATACAGTTTGCATATTATGACACCAATACAGTGTCTCAGGGTTATGCAAATAATATTTAAGGAGACTCATTAAGTACCCAAGGCTAAATGATTAGATAACTATTCTTTACTATAATACACAAGATCTGTCTTTACAAACAATAATTTGATTACACCTTCACAGACCAGGCCACACAGGTCACACCAGGTCACTCAACCTTGAATTTTCACAAAACTATTTATAAAAATGCATACAAATATCCAACATGTTTAACATGAATATAATCAATATAGCAAACTGTTACACACAAATATAATGCTCCCACTTTTACAGTTTAGTAACAACCAACTTGGTACCACCAGTACATTTAATTCATTATCATAGAGGCCCAGTGCAAAGAGAAGGTGTCACACAGCCCTGACTGGCACATGGCGTTTTGTAATGTATCTTACATACCGGTAAGTATTAATTATTAATTTGATTGAGGTAGATGAGTCTAGCAGAGACCTTCATTATAGAAATAGAGACAAGAACAGTTTATTACAGGAGTTGCAACTAGATATCATTACATTTTTGTAGTGTCTTGTATAAGAAAGTGGGCGTATTTTGGTATGTATTTAAGTGAAGATGGCGTGATTTGGTTATTGATTGTTTTTAGGAATGAAACAAAATGCAGAGTGCAATATAACCCCAAGACAGCATGTCTGGCAGGAAAGAGTGATGATGGCATTGTCAACAGCGAGGTATATTTTATTAATGGGAGCTGTAGTAAAAGGGTTAGGAGAGTCTTCCAGTTGTTAAGTTTGCTTTGACGGGTGAACATCCAGGAGGATGTGCTAGGTAGGCAGAAGGTCAATTGCTAGAAGACAGAGTGATATGTCTGGTGTTGAAATATAAATTTGGCATGTGCATATAGATGAAACTGAAATTCAAAAGAATGTATTAGGGTGCCAAGGGAGTTGTGTAGATAAAGAAGAGCAGGGGATCAAATACTTAAATATGGGGTAGGCCAACTGTAATTACTATTGGAAAATAAGAGGTGCTATAGAACAAAATGCTAAATATTTGATTTGATGTCAACCAGAAAAGACCTGAGTCACAGATGCCAAGGGGGTGGAGAGTTTGGTCAGTTGTATTGAAGGCAACAAAGATATTCAGGAGAAATAGGATGGAGATATTGCCCTTTGACTGGAAAAGCTCTGGTTAGTCCTGTCCCTGTTGAGTATAACAACAATTTCAGTACAAAAAGAAAAAGTATACACCTGTGTAATACAGACAAAATAGTATAGCTATATTACAAAAAATATTCTTCATTGTGTTATTTTGCATTAGGAGAAACAGTGAACCTTACTGTATTAGTCTGGCATTTTTATATGCTGATGTGCTACTGTTGGCACATAATATCATCATATCTGTGTTAGTTGTCATTGAGATGCAAGATGCTTGTCATGTGAGGTTAGCAAGAGGACAAGCCTTCCTGATTTCACTAAGTTTTCTTATTATTAACTAAAAATGTTTAGATAATGATAATGAACTACAGTTTGCATGGCATATTTAAGAAATAAATATGAGTTCTGTAGATACAGTGGGGGGAAAAAAGTATTTGATCCCCTGCTGATTTTGAACTTTTCTCCACTGACAAAGAATTTATCAGTCTATAATTTTAATGGTAGGTGTATTTTAACAGTGAGAGACAGAATAACCAAAAAACCCAAGAAAAACGCATGTAAAATAAGTTATAAATCGATTTGTAGGTCAATGAGGGAAATAAGTATTTGACCCCTTCGACTTAGTACTTGGTGGCAAAACACAGACGTTTCTTATAGTTGGCCACCAGGTTTGCACACATCTCAGGAGGGATTTTGTCCCACTCCTCTTTGCAGATCCTCTCCAAGTCATTAAGGTTTTGAGGCTGATGTTTGGCAACTCGAACCTTCAGCTCCCTCCACAGATTTTCTATGGGATTAAGGTCTGCCTAGGTCACTCTAGGATGTTAATGTGCTTCTTCTTGAGCCATTCCTTTGTTGCCTTGGCTCTGTGTTTTGGGTCATTGTCATGCTGGAATACCCATCCACGACCCATTTTCAATGCCCTAACTGAGGGAAGGAGGTTCTCACCCAAGATTTGATATTACATGACCCTGTCCATCGTCCCTCTGATGCGGTGCAGTTGTCCTGTCCCCTTAGAAGAAAAACACCCCAAAGCATAATGTTTCCACCTCCATGTTTGACGGTGGGGATGGTGTTCTTGGGTTTATAGGCAGCATTCCTCGTTCTCCAAACACGGCGTGTTGAGCTGATGCCAAAAAGCTTGCTTTTGATCTCATCTGAACACAACATTTTCACCCACTTTCTCCTCTGAATCATTCAGATGTTCATTGGCAAGCTTCAGACGGGCCTGTACATGTGCTTTCTTGAGCAGGGGGACCTTTGCGGGTGCTGCAGGATTTCAGTCCTTCACGGCGTAGTGTGTTACCAATTGTTTTCTTGGTGACTATGGTCCCAGCTTGAGATCATTAACAAGATCCTCCCGTGTAGTTCTGGGTTGATTCCTCACCATACTTATGATCATTGAAACTCCACGAGGTGAGATCTTGCATGGAGCAACAGACCGAGGGAGACTGGCAGTTATCTTGTGTTTCTTCCATTTGCGAGAAATCGCACCAACTGTTGTCACCTTCTCACCAAGCTGCTTGGCGATGGTCTTGTCGCCCATTCCAACCTTGTGTAGGTCTACAATCTTGTCCCTGACATCCTTGGACAGCCTCTTGTTCTTAGCCATGGTGGAGAGTTTGGAATCTGATTGATTGATTGCTTCTGTGGACAGGTGTCTTTTATACAGGTAACAAGCTGAGATTAGGAGCACTCCCATTAAGAGAGTGCTCCTAATCTCAGCTCGTTACCTGTATAAAAGACACCCGGGAGCCAGAAATCTTGCTGACTGATAGGGGATCAAATACTTATTTCCCTCACTGACCTGCAAATCAATTTATAATTAGAGATGTCGCGAATAGTTCGCCGGCGGACTGTTCCCGGCGAACATAGCATGTTCGCGTTCGCGGCGAACTGCGAACATATGCGATATTCGACCCGCCCCCAATACTTTATCATTGAGCAAACTTTGACCCTGAATGTCACAGTCAGCAGACACATTCCAGCCAATCAGCAGCATACACTCCCTTCCAGACCCTTTAACCTCATGGACAGCAGCCATTTTGGAATCAAAACTAACTTGCAGTCTTACTGAGAGGAGGCTGAGTGTAGGTGATACTGCATCAATAGGTGAAACCATAGCTAGGCAAGTTTATTCAGTGTCCAGTGCAGTGCTGAAGGACTCTTGTGCCTTATTATTATTATTAATATTACTACTGTATAATGTGTAGATGTACCAGCTGGGCATGCTCTTGTGCATTACTATTATTATTATTATTATTATTATTATTATTATTATTATTATTATTATTATATAATGTATAGATTTCCCGGCTGGGCATGCTCTTGTGCATTATTATTATTATTATTATTAGTAAAATACTAATAATAATCATAATAATGCACAAGAGCATGCCCAGCCAGTACATCTACACATTATATAGTAATAATAATAATAATACACAAGAGCATGCCCAGCCGGTACATCTACACATTATATAGTAATAATAATAATAATAATAATAATAATGTAGAAGAGCATGCCCAGCCGGTACATCTACACGTTATATAGTAATAATAATACTAATAATAATAATGCACAAGAGCATGCCCAGCCGGTACATATACACATTATATACTACTAATAATAATAATAATAATGCACAAGAGCATGCCCAGCCGGTACATCTACACATTATATAGTAATAATAATAAGAATAATAATAAAGCACAAGACCTCCCCTGTGTCTCCCCCCCACTCCCCCCATGTGTCTCTCCCCCCCCCCCTCTCCCCTGTGTCTCCCCCCCACTCCCTCCCATGTGTCTCTCTCCCCCCTCTCCCCTGTGTCTCTCCCACCCTTCCCTGTGTCTCTACCCCCCTCTCCCTTCTCCAGTGTTTCTTTCCCCCCTCTCCTGTGTCTTTCCCCCCTTCCCTCTTCCCTGTGTCACTCCCCCCTCCCCTGTGTCTCTACCCCCTCTCCCTTCCCGTGTTTCTTTCCCCCCTCCCATGTGTCTTTCCCCCCTTCCCTCTCCACTGTGTCTCTCACCCCTCCTCTGTGTCTCTTCCCCCTTCTCCCCTGTGTCTCACCCCCTCTCCCCTGTGTCTCTACCCCCCTCTCCCTTCCCCTGTGTTACTTCCCCCCTCCTCTGTGTCTTTACCCCCTTTCCTCTCCCCTGTGTCTCTACCCCCCACTCTCTCCTGTGTCTCTCCCCCCTCCCATGTGTCTCGTCCCCTTACCTCTCCCCTACCCTGTTTCTCTTCCGCCCTCTGCCCTGTGTCTTCCTTCCCCTCTCCACTGTGTCTTCCTCCCCCTCTCCCATCTCCTGTGTCTTCCTCTCCCTCTCCCCTGTGTTTCCTCCCCCTCTCCCCTCCCCTGTTAGCTTCTATACGCATACATACATACGATAAAAATCTGGGGGGGGGGGGGTTACCCCTTACCCACCCCCCCAGTTCCAACACCCATGTGTACTGTATAATATTGTATTGCATTATGTTATATTATATCACTAGTGACTTGCCTGGCACAAATGACGGGGCAATAAAGTTTGAAGCCATGGCAATGCTGTTTTCCACACAATGTGATGCTTTTTGTACTCTGATGACCGTTGGCGCTCATTGTGAGCCTCTTCCCTCGTGTCCTTCATGTTTCGTGCTTTGCAACGATCAATCTTCGGCGCTCATCGCAAAGACAGATATATAAGTACAGTGTTAAATATATAATTTTTTTTGTGCAGTGTAAATTAAAAAATGTATTCAGGTCTTAGAGCACAATAAAGTGATTTAGATTTGTAACTGCTTTGAGAGTGCTATCGCTGGCAGCCAATGAGCAGTAATCCAGATATATAACTGCAGAGTAAAAAGTAAAACATTTTAGTGTAGTGTAAAGTCTACATTTTTATTTTCCATTACTAATTAATACTTATTAAATGAATGCACGATAATAACTATTGTGAATGAAGAAATGTATTAGGAAGTGCGAAGCGTTAATGTATGTAAAGTAACAGCAGTGTAAAATATGCTATTAAGATATTTTTTTTAATAATAATGAATTAATTAATTACTAAAATACTTTACCTATTTGTAATTAATATATCCAGTGATCAATATCCTGAAGAGCTAACAATCAGTTTTGATTTTCCTGCAGCTTACAGTGTACATTTGGACTGTTGGTGACCTGAGGTGTAAGTGTCAGCAATGTGCGCAGTGCACGAGGGGAAACCGCTTGTATAGTCGTGTAACGCGCCATTTTAGATTTGTAATGTTATTCGTTGCAAGTTAGTGTTGTAAAATGGCGGCGATTGTGTATGTGTTACGCGGCTCGCCTACAGTTTCCATTATTTCTAATAGTGTATTTTGTACCTCGTCTGTTCCTAGGTAAAAGTCGTACATGGCTGGCGATGTTTTGCGTGGTTTGTGGTCGTGTAGCCTCGTTTTCATTTTTTCCGGACGCCATTTTTTTTGTCGCTTAGCCGATTTACAAGTGCCAACTGGGGAAGACGTTGCAGATATCACATATATAGTTGTGAGCAGGTAGGTTGTTGCTAACGCTGCGGGCTTGCGAAGCCAGGGCCACAGTTGCTGGCAAGGAGCGCCGAAGGCTCCCACGTCGGCTGCAATGAGCCGCAGGCGGGACTTACACCATCAAATTTACGGACTTACAATCCAAAAATACGGGACATTAACATTACGAGCTCACAAAAATACGACCTTAATGTCCGAACCGCGCGCACTTAAAAACATTAAAAACACAATAGATACACACAACAAACACATAAAAAGCTTACCCACAGCAAGGCGGGCACCGAGGACCTCTGCAAGTGAAGTTACACCTCCATTTAAGTCCAAATTCATGAGTTTAGACACCCGAAAATCACCCAAGTGATAGAAAAAATGGCTGTTGAAAAAAAGAAAACGAGGCTACAGGACCCTAAACACTCGAAACACATACGGATTTTCCTAAAAAGCCGTACGAGGTAAAGATACACTATTAACAAGGACGCTAAATCATCCACAACCGCGTACCACATACACATTCCCCGCCATTTTACAACACTAACTTACACAATGCAGAAGTACCCAGCTACCCTAATGGCTTCCCCTCGCGCACGCAGCCTATTTACACTACACACTGCGCACATTGCTGACACTTACACAGCAGCTACACAGCACTGAAAACCCACATTGTATGCTGCAGGAACATGAAAACAGATTGTCAGCTCTTCAGCACAATGCTTCCTGCATATATTACTTACAAATAGGTAAAGTATATTCATTTAGTAATTATTTCATTAGCATACAAAAATACATATACACAAAAAAAACATTATCACATTAAACATAAAAGCTATTCACTGCGTGCCTCACAACGAGCGCCAAAGCTGCTCATAGCACACAAAGCCTTGCAATAAGCGCAAAAAACACATCACCGCCGACCAAAGAATAACAGCAAAAGTGCCTATCAGAAAAAAAATACCACCAACAGCCTCACAATGACCGCCAACAAAATGAATGTCTCGTCCAAACACCATTACCTGCCTTACAATCTTATTGCCGCCATTTTTTGACGGGCAAGTCGCTAGTAAATATATAAAGATCAAGATAATAAAAGTATCAGGAAATGTAACACAAAGATGCACGCGCGTCTGAATAATACGACAAATACGGATTTTTGTCATAAATCATATGATCGCAGTATTGGGTCATAAACCCTAAACACTGGAATCTGTTACATACAATTTACTGATGATGTCATTAATGGGCTTCAAGGGGGGGGGTCTCTTTTCATACTTTTTGAGCGGTGCAAATCCAACATACGCAGAGTGGAAACGCCACATCTGTGGGACACACACAAAGGGGTTCACTTTGGGAGAAAAAACAAACAAATATGAAATATTTAATAATCATATTTTGATGTTACCAACAGATAAGGAAACGAAACTGAGGTTATTATATCTAATAGTAGCAAGCCTGGGAGTACTGGGAGTAATAATACTGCAGCAGGAGGTCAGGACTAATGTCACCTATAGACCCCCAGACAGATAAAGGTCAGTACTAATGTCCCTCTATAGACCCCCAGTCAGATAAAGGTCAGTACTAATGTCCCTCTATAGACCCCCAGTCAGATAAAGGTCATTACTAATGTCCCTCTATAGACACCCAGTCAGATAAAGGTCAGTACTAATGTCACCTATAGACCCCCAGTCATATAAAGGTCATTACTAATGTCCCTCTATAGACACCCAGTCAGATAAAGGTCAGTACTAATGTCCCTCTATAGACCCCCAGTCATATAAAGGTCAGTACTAATGTCACTCTATAGACCCCCAGTCAGATAAAGGTCATTACTAATGTCCCTCTATAGACACCCAGTCAGATAAAGGTCAGTACTAATGTCCCTCTATAGACCCCCAGTCATATAAAGGTCAGTACTAATGTCCCTCTATAGACCCCCAGTCATATAAAGGTCAGTACTAATGTCACTCTATAGACCCCCAGTCAGATAAAGGTCATTACTAATGTCCCTCTATAGACACCCAGTGAGATAAAGGTCAGTACTAATGTCCCTCTATAGACCCCCAGTCATATAAAGGTCAGTACTAATGTCACTCTATAGACCCCCAGTCAGATAAAGTTTTGAAATGTTTCTTGGATAGCATTGGGGCTAAAGGAGGTTTGGCCATCAGGTAGTCTAAAGATACCGTATATTATGTCCTCTCTTGGGGGGTAAAGACACTAATAATTCCTCCAATAATAATAATAACCTCCTGGTTAGCCCATTGGGTTATCTGTTAAAAAGAGTGGTGCAGAGACTGTCGGGGCTGTTAGCCTCTTTGTCCCCGTGTGGCCGTTTAGAATCCCTGCTGCTGCATGTTTCAGCTTTATTAAGGTGTAATTGTACAGCGTTTGACTCAAGTAGCTGCCTGTGCTGGGTCAGTTTGGCTTAATTGCTGGGCCCTTTTCCTGCCAAGATGGCGACCGTCAGTCCATGGGCCTCTATGTCCCCTTCACTACCTTTGTCCCCGCTTGTGTGCTTATTTGGGATGGCCCCCCTTTATATCTCCGGCCCTTGGCCTTGTAAGGGTCGCCCCCTCAATCTCTGAGTGTGGATATGCAGGGATGGGGCGTTGAATCAGGCCTACCTTCTTCTCTGCTCGCTGCAAGATCAACAATACCTAATTTTTCAGGCATGTGTACATGCCTAATTTTTCTGGCCTCTGGTGCTGCACTGTGGCTTCAACAACCAAACCCAAAAAAAAGGCACATAACAGGGATTAAACTGATAGGAGTAGTACTACTTAACACACCACTCATATGTGGTGTAACAGTAGTGTACATTTAAAACAAAAAAAAAATTGTACTGTAATAGATTGCATAGCAGTTAGTTGTCTGCAAGCGTGTGTGTCAGACCTACAGCGTCTACTCTACCAACTTCTGAAAGTGCACAGTGCCACTCATATCTGTTGTCACAGTAGCTTGCATGCATAGTACCGATCTGTCAAAACCTGTAATGATGAATGAGGTCTAGAGTAGTCTGGTTCCCTTATCCTCTACAGGTTGAGACCTAATGTTTGGGTGACTCCAGACCAACACATGAGTACAAGCAGCACACAAACTCAAAGCCGCCATCCTTCTCCTGGAGAAGCATCATAAGCCACATCAACCACTGCTGTCCTCCTTGCCCCCTCTCAACCATCCGCCACTCCGTCTCTCGCCTTGAGCAGTTCCTGCTCATCTGCCCATAGTCAGGTGCCTGTAAAGGACATGTTTGAGCGTAAGAAGCTAATGTCACAAAGTGGCCCAAAATTGAAGTGATACGACCAACAAAGCATCTTTTTCCATCTCCTGGTTCTAAAAATCCAGGCCTTATACACGCCCCCTGATAGGTGACGTAACAAGTATTAAACTGATAAGAGTAGTACCTACAAACACGTCACTCCTATCTGGTGGCACCTTTGACTGCACGTGCCGTGCCCCAAAATTGAAGTGATACGACCAACAAAGCATCTTTTTCCATCTCCTGGTTCTAAAAATCCAGGCCTTATACACGCCCCTTGATATGTGCTGTAACAGGTTTTAAACTGATAAGAGTAGTATTACTTAACACACCTTATAATAATGCAGAGAGAGGCAATGCAGTGAGAGGAGTCTGAAGAAGAGGAGTCAGAGGAGGAAGGTGGCTTTGAGGAGGTGGAAGACCAAACACAGCAGGCGTCCCAGGGGGCTTGTTGTCACCTTTTGGGGCCCCTTGGTGTTGTACGTGGCTGGGTGGAGGAAGAGACCTTCAATGACATCAGTGAGGACAAGGAACGGGACATGGCTAGCTTGGTATCCAACCTTGTGCAAATTAGGATGTTTGCGGTTGTGCAAATGGACTGTTTGTGGTTGTTTGCGGTGCGTTAAACGGGGAGTTTGGTCTGTCACTGTGAAGCGGGCCTAACCCTTACACTACCTGATCGATACAACATCATACCTGATGTTTTAAAGCACGTTATTCCAAACAATTTAGGAATGTTAGGTAATTTATGCCCTTTATGGCTTAAAACCAGACTCTGCATCAACTATGTAATTTTCCGTGGGAGTTTTGCCATGGATCCCCCTCCGGCATGCCACAGTCCAGGTGTTAGTCCCGTTGAAACAACTTTCCCATCACAATTGTGGCCAGAAAGAGTCCCTGTGGGTTTTAAAATTCGCCTTCCCATTGAAGTCTATGGCGGTTCGCCGATGTTCGCCGGTTCGCGAACATTTGCGGCGGTTTGCGTTCGCGGTTCGCGAACCGAAAATTTTAGGTTCGCGACATTACTATTTATAATGTTTTTAACTCTCACTGTTAAAATACACCTAATATTAAAATTATAGACTGATCCTTTCTTTGTCAGTGGACAAACATTTTAAAATTAGCAGAGGATCAAATACTGCCCCCCCCCCACTGTATATAGATCTATATATAAATATATTGATATAAAACAATCACTTAGTATACGGTGAGCACTAGAGTGAGAAAAGTTCTCACTATACAGCTTTAAAGCTATAAGGGAGCAATGTACTGTATATAATTGCTATTTTTGGATTGAAAGAGTGAGGTACACTGTATTCTCATTTGCATGCCCCCGCCTTCTAGCCATGCAACTGATCTTACTAATGTTTTAATTGTTTTCTATATATGTGAACATACAGTATATATATATATATATATATATATATATATATATATATATATATAATATACATAAGAAACAGAAAAATCTGGGGGCATATATATATATATATATATATATATATATATATATAAAATATACTCTATGCCCCCCCCCCCCCCCACACACATTTTTTTAAATTTCCTACTCCTTTGATTAGAGGTACTGTACAGTTCCTACACCCTTGATTAGATGTACTGTATTTCAAAATTCTGCCTAGCACTTCCTCTTACCTTTTAGGAATATTTTTTTCTTAATACCTTCTTACTTTTTATGCAATTGATAATCCCCGGTTATGAGTAAATTACTGAGCTCTTGCCTCACCTTTTTACATGACAAAAGCAACACTTTCTTTTATGCTGTAATAATTTCACAACTAAATTCATTCACCCTGATGATTTGCTGGTATAAAAGGTACATTAGATCAAATGTATATGTATTTAATACATATTTTCTGTTGATTAAAAATAGTCATTTGAAAATAAAATAGTTATAACACCTTTATTAGACTATTATTATTATTAAGAATACGGGAGGTTATTTATTATTATTTTTTATGTTTTTTTTAAATGTACAAATAAGTAGTAACTACAGGAGGAGCATATTAAAGAAAATACTCTTGTAGTGATAGAATTTCTGGTGGGTGGGGAAATATCCATAAAATGCTTCTATACTGATCACAACCCAATGAAAATATAAAATGTTGTTGTAGTACTTTTTTAATTTGTCAGAAAATATTTTTTTTTTATAATATTTTATAAGAGAAGCAAAGCAATCTGTTTAAATTCACTACTTTTACGTTCAGTTTTTCTAATTAGTAATTCAAAAATCGTGAATGTATGCAGGATAGTGAAGGGAGAGAGACAGAGGGGAAGAAGAGACAGATGAGACAGAGTGGGAGAAAAATAGAGTAGGGGGGAATGCATTGCAGGAGGTACAGAGGTAAAAGGGAGAAAAAGAGAAATATAGCTATGGAAGTTTAACACAGCATCCATTCAGCAAGAGCTTTATGATTTCTAATACTTTTTCAGGCAAATAACATCTGTAATATTTAAAACCTGTTTTTAAAAATTACAACACATTATGTATGGCCTCTCCACTCTAAAACCTCACCTCCATATTCAGTTTTATAGACTTAATCACTTACAGCGTTATTAAATTGCGATTCTGTAAATTTAAAAGGGCTCTATTTAAGCACACAGCATCTTTTATTTACAGAAGTTCTTAGTTAGTGAATACCTTGCTTTTGGATAGAAGTTCACTAACTAAAAACTTAAGGAAAAAAAATATGATGTGTGCTTAAATAGAGCCCTTTTGGATTTACCGAATCGCAATTTAATAAGGCTGTTAGTCTTAAGGAGATTTCCCTGTCTAAAGAAACTTCTTCCCATGAATTCACCCTGAAAATCCTCTCAATTTCAAATTGTATTCTCATCTTAAGCTTAATTATTCATTATCCTAGATTTTGTAATATATACAGTGAAAAAAACTTTACATTTATTGATTTATTAGGAATAATAAAGGAGTAAAAAAGACAATAAAAGAAAAACAATTAAAAACCTTAACCAAAATGACAATAAATACATAAATATTTTTTATTTGTTATTTAAAATAATTTATTACATTGTTTTAGGAATCCAAAAAGCAGGAAAAATAATGTTGCACAATGTAAACAATATAATACTTTGAGATATATAATCTATTATATATCCATTGATATAAATAAAATATTTGTAATTTTCTCTTATTGAGGTAAAAATATTACAACACATTTATAAGTTCAGTTTCCTTTCAAAATAAAAACTAGTATCTAGTCATGTACATCTAATCCATACAATACAGCAATACATCTTGGCATTCCATACATGTTGTCAAGGAAAGAATATGATGATGAAAAATATGGACGATAGAAAATATTGGAATTCTGACATACAATGTCTAACATTATTTTCATTGAATAAATCAGGGTCTGAAATGTCTATGAAAATGCATAATTTATATTACAAAACAATTAGATTCAGCACCAGAATATTACATACTCAAAGATATAACATGACTTATAAAACTATTTAAAATTATCCCATAGTATAGTTTTATTCTGTAAGTTAGAAATTAGTTACATAAATAAATAAAAATATAATTTTTGGCATCACAAGACTCATTTAGTGAAACAAATAAATATTGTAATAAATAATAGAAAATATATTTAAATATAATACAATAAAACAGTAACAAATAAATTAAAGATGTAATGTAATAAAAAAATAAGTTGCAGGTGTGTGGAAAAACCCAGCCACCATCCTGGCTTGTAATTCCATTCTCAGCCCCTGAAAGTCTTTTTCATCCAGTGGAAAAGTATATCGATTTCTCCTGCAGCTTTAACACTGGCAGCTTCTGTGGGTAACTGAACAAAACAACAGAAAAAAAGTAGATGTATTATTCATATGTTTCACACTTCTGTCTCTGTACCTTGTGATTTGTAATTAATTTATTCAACTTTTCTATAAATCATTATTTAAAAAAAATCATGAATTAAAAACAAAACCATTTTAAACCTCTAAGGAATAAGGATGAGTTCAGCTCATTTTAGTTTTCTGGAAACATTAGCATTTGAAAGCTTAAATGTTTAAAACAATTAACTTATTTATGAATAATTTAGGGTTTGTATTGTCTGTCAACAAGTTAAATTTGCTGATATTTAATTTGCTACTTAAAGGGTTAAATGCAAACACACAAACACTTATAAAAATTGGGGTAATACAAAACTACAAGTCTATGGCAACGCTATTATATTTGACCTTGCATTTATATTTATAAAGGTCAATACAATCTTGTGAATGTGATATTTTGATTTAACAAAGAAGACTGCATACCTTGTAAAATGATTCCTTAAAATCCTCCATCATTTTGTGTGTTCCCCACATGGGCACCTCAGAGTAGAATGCTGAATAATATAGAGAGGCAGAGTGTGAGAAAGACACAAATATGCATACAAATACACTATAGGCTAATTAAATCCATGCAATCTAAAATATATATATATATATATATATATATATATATATATATATATATATATATATATATATATATATATATTGTGACAAACCACTTCTTTTACAGGTAGGATTTTCACCGATCTTGCAGTAACCACAGCCCTTTAGGGTATACAAAGTCCAGGACACCTTCAGCTCAGTTTTCCTTTTTTATTCAGTTTGAAAGCAGGTACTTTAAATAATATCAAAACAAACAAAATCCCTTGCTCTTACTTGAGCTCTTACTAGACAGTACTTGCTATCTGCAATTGGGTGGCTTTCCCACTTACCAATTTCCCAAACAAAAGCAATGTCTTTGCAATAAGCGCAGCCTCTCCTAGCTGTCTTTTCCTCTCCCTTGGAGCAGGCTGCTCTCTTCTTTTAAAGGCCTGTCTGCTAATTGAGTAGCTACAGGTGAGTGCCAATTAGCTAACTCTTAAAAACCAGATCCAAGCTGTGGTCTGTTATACAGCAACTAGTGCTGTTGGAGCATTGGCCCCCCCTGCTCTCCAAATACTCCGCCCCAGGGACCCATACCATGTTTTGCAGAGCATCAGCTATGCCTATTGCAAACTGTAACATCTCTCCCTGGGGCATTTAACTGAGAAATCCTCTGGTTGCTGTCTAGCAAATCAGGTCTGATGTATCTCCCATCAACCACTATTCCACCTTTATGCTCACATATCCTCCCCCCCAGCTCATACCCAAGGGTTTGAGCGACCATGGAAATCAGGGAGTGTATCCTCGAAAGCCCATCAGCATTACCTTGTTGCAGACCAGCCCTGTGTTCCACAGTGAAATTAAAAGATTGCAAACTCAAAAACCATCTGGTTACTCTGGAGTTACTTTCCCTGTTCTGATACATCCACGTCAGCGGAGCATGGTCCGTTATCAATCGAAACCTTCTGCCTAGTAGGTAGTATTTAAGAGAGTCTAATGCCCACTTAATAGCAAGACACTCTTTTTCAACAATAGAGTAGTTCTTCTCATGTGGGTTTAACTTTCTGCTCAAAAAGAAAACAGGGTGTTCTTTACCCTGGTATTCCTGTGAAAGAACAGCCCCCAAGCCCACATCAGAAGCATCTGTCTGAACTATAAAATCCCTGGAAAAATCTGGGGTCACTAAGACAGGATGGCTACAGATAGCTTCCTTCAGACTCTTAAAAGCCTTTTCTGCCTCAGGGCACCATTTAACTATGACTGGGGATTTTGCTTTAATAAGGTCTGTCAGGGGTGCAGCAATGGTAGCAAAATCTGGAATGAACCGCCTATAATATCCAATTAAACCCAAAAATGCCTTTACTTGTTTCTTCGTAAGGGGCTGTGGCCATTTTTGTATGGCTTCTACTTTGGCTTCCTGTGGTTTAACCAAACCCCTCCCAATAGAATAACCTAAGTACTTAGCTTCCTCTAAACCAATCGTACACTTGGAAGGATTGGCAGTTAAGCCTGCTGAGCGGATAGCATCAAGTACCGCTTGAACTTTAGGGAGGTGGGATTCCCAGTCTGCACTGTGGATGACGACATCATCCAAGTATGCTGCAGCATAACGAACATGAGGTTTAAGAATTCTGTCCATCATTCGTTGGAATGTGGCAGGTGCCCCATGTAACCCAAATGGCAATACAGTGTACTGAAACAGGCCACTGGGTGTTGAAAAGGCTGTCTTTTCTTTGGCTCTTTCAGTGAGGGGGACCTGCCAGTAACCCTTTGTTAAATCCAAGGTTGTTAGATAACGAGCTTTGCCCAGTCTTTCTATTAACTCATCAACTCTTGGCATTGGGTAAGCATCAAATTTTGAGAGGGCGTTTAACTTGCGGTAGTCATTGCAGAACCTCCATGTGCCATCAGGTTTTGGCACCAATACAATAGGACTACTCCAGTTACTCTGGGATTCTTCAATGACTCCAAGTTTTAACATGCTCTCAACCTCTAAGTTTATAACCTCCCTCCGGGCCTCAGGAATTCTATAGGGTTTGAGGTTAACTCTTTTCCCTGGTTCGGTTATTATGTCATGTTTAATCACTTTAGTCTTTCCTGGAACTATCGAGAAAACATCCCTATTTCTTCTGATGAAATCTCTGACCTCTTGCTTTTGATGGACAGACAGAGTCTTAGATACGTTCACATCTGGCTCTACTATAGGAGGTTCTGAAGGTTTTAAAGCAACCAGGACCTCCCTGTCCTTCCATGGCTTTAACAGATTTATATGATACAACTGTTCAGGCTTTCTTCTTCCTGGTTGTCTGACTTTATAATTGACATCACTCACTTTCTCTATTATTTCATAGGGTCCATGCCAAGTCGCAAGGAACTTATTCTCCACAGTAGGGACCAGAACCAATACCCTGTCTCCCGGTTGGAACACTCTGACTCTAGCATTACGGTTATAGCTGTTTTTCTGAGCCTGCTGGACTTCCAGCATGTGTTCCCTGACAATAGGCATGATGGTGGCCATTCTATCCTGCATTTGAGCTATATGCTCAATTACACTCCTGTGAGGAGTAGTCTCCTGTTCCCAGGTCTCCTTAGCAATATCCAATATTCCCCTGGGATGTCTTCCATATAATAATTCAAAAGGAGAGAAGCCCGTGGAGGCCTGTGGAACTTCCCTAATGGAAAACAGTAGATATGGCAATAAAAAATCCCAATTTCTTCCATCTGCATCAATTACCTTGCGTAGCATACTCTTAAGGGTTTTGTTGAACCTCTCTACTAAACCATCAGTCTGTGGGTGATATACTGAGGTCTTAAGATGTTTAACCTGCAAGAGCCTGCACAACTCTTTTGTGACTCTGGACATGAACGGTGTCCCCTGGTCTGTCAGTATTTCTTTAGGGATACCCACCCTACTGAACATCAACATAAGTTCCTTAGCTATTAGCTTTGCAGAGGTATTACGCAAGGGAATGGCCTCAGGATAGCGAGTTGCATAGTCCAAGATGACTAATATATATTGGTGTCCCCTAGCGGACTTTACCAGTGGCCCCACTAAGTCCATAGCGATCCTTTCAAAAGGCACGTCAATTATGGGTAAGGGTACAAGTGGACTACGAAAAGTCTTGAAAGGAGCCCTGTACTGGCACTCAGGACATGAGGAGCAATAGTTTGTAATAGCAGCAAACACTCCAGGCCAGTAAAACCGTCTAAGGACTCTCTCTCTAGTTTTTCCGACTCCCAAGTGTCCCCCTAATATGTGGCTGTGAGCCAACTTTAGCACTATATTCTGGTAAGTCTGAGGAACCAACAGCTGCCTAATGATGTCTGAATCCTTTTTTTCTACACGGTAAATTAGGTCATTTTGTACTTCAAAATAGGGGAACGGCAGTGCTCCTCCTGGCTGATTAACAACCCCGTTTACAACTTTAATATCATTTCTAGCTGTCACTAAAGTGGGATCTTCCCACTGAGCGCTTTTAAAGTTACCTGGACTAATTCCAATATCAATTAAGTCCTTATCCTTGTCTGCATTATTAGTAGGCTCCTCACTAGTTTGAGCTGGGTTATCTCCTATTAATACTGGTTTAGGGCAGTATTTTTTTCTTTTTCCTTATTTTTCCGTCACAGTGGTCAAAACCCAAGTCAATATCGGAAAAAGGGAACACATTATCCTCGACAGACTGACTCATTTCTGATAAATTTTGACCATCCTCTTTGCACTTGAAACATTTGACAGTACAGTCTGACCACCAATTAGTTCCTTTCCCAGGCCTATTAGACCTGGATGCCCCCCTTAAACCTTGAACAGTCTTACCCGGTCTTGCAGAATCTTGGGGCTTAGGATTGCGAGGGTTTGCCTGTGAAGTAGGACATAGCAGTTCTCCTGCAGCCGCATATCTTTCCACCAAGGCAATCAGTTGGTCAGCTGTATGGGGGTCACTTTGGCTGACCCAGCGACGCAGGGCAGCTGGTAAGCCACGCAAAAACCGGTCCATTACTAAGGTTTCCACAATGTGGCTAGCTGAATGGATTTCAGGTTGTAACCATTTCCGTGCAAGGTGTATGAGGTCAAACATTTGGGAACGTGCGGCTTTGTCTGAAGAATATGACCATGAGTGGAACCTTTGGGCACGTACTGCAGAGGTTACACCCAGTCGTGCCAAGATTTCAGCTTTCAATTTGCTGTAGATACTTGCATCGGCTGGTTCTAGGTCATAATATGCCTTCTGCGGCTCTCCACTTAGGAACGGTGCCAGTATGCTTGCCCACTCACCAGCCGGCCATCCGTCCCTCTCAGCAGTGCGCTCAAATGCCAGAAGGTACGCCTCAACATCATCTGATGCGGTCATTTTCTGAAGATAGTGGCTCGCCCGAATCACCTTTGGCCCCTGGTATCTTCCATCAGGGTCTCCATTCAGTTTTCCAGAGATCGCTTGGATTACCTGTTGTAGTCCCTGGGTGACTTTTTGTTGCTCCTCACGGGCTACTTTAAACATCTCCGCTTGTGTCACAACAAGCTGTTTCACCAAGGACTCAGTGCCCTCCATTTGTGTTTTGGCCAGGACTTTAGCACACTCTGCCTGGGCCAGCACCAGTTGCTGCAGGGCTGCACTGTTTTCTGCAGCTCTCCTGTTAGTCTCCTGTTGCACAGAGGAGGATTGGATCAGAGCCTTGATAACATCCTCCATGTTGAGCTTTAAATGACTTCTACCCTCAGGCTTACGTGGGTGCCCGCATTCTCCACCATATGTGACAAACCACTTCTTTTACAGGTAGGATTTTCACCGATCTTGCAGTAACCACAGCCTTCTAGGGTATACAAAGTCCAGGACACCTTCAGCTCAGTTTTCCTTTTTTATTCAGTTTGAAAGCAGGTACTTTAAATAATAACAAAACAAACAAAATCCCTTGCTCTTACTTGAGCTCTTACTAGACAGTACTTGCTATCTGCAATTGGGTGGCTTTCCCACTTACCAATTTCCCAAACAAAAGCAATGTCTTTGCAATAAGCGCAGCCTCTCCTAGCTGTCTTTTCCTCTCCCTTGGAGCAGGCTGCTCTCTTCTTTTAAAGGCCTGTCTGCTAATTGAGTAGCTACAGGTGAGTGCCAATTAGCTAACTCTTAAAAACCAGATCCAAGCTGTGGTCTGTTATACAGCAACTAGTGCTGTTGGAGCATTGGCCCCCCCTGCTCTCCAAATACTCCGCCCCAGGGACCCATACCATGTTTTGCAGAGCATCAGCTATGCCTATTGCAAACTGTAACATCTCTCCCTGGGGCATTTAACTGAGAAATCCTCTGGTTGCTGTCTAGCAAATCAGGTCTGATGTATCTCCCATCAACCACTATTCCACCTTTATGCTCACAATATATATATATAAAATAACATTTAAGTATGTGTGTGTTTGTGTGTGTATGTTTTAAATATAAAAATATAAAAATATTCAGTTCTTCACTTCAATGACAACCGAAATTATTAAATTTACCTGAAGTATAAATTAGTAACTGAAACTGCTATTTCTCAATCAATATATTAACTAGTATAGATGATATCACAGCACTTTATTTAATAGTACTTACACACACTTTGAGTTTTTTATTTAAAACATGCATAGAGTTAGCCAGGTGGGAGATGGCTGTGGTAGTCTTGATGGAGGGCACTTTCAAGTTGTGGAAAACATGATGTAAGTTTGAATAGGAGCCAGCATCTCTCAGAGGGCTGAAATGAAATAATGTAAAAACAGTTTGTGTGAGCAATACCATTTCACTATTAAAATACATAAAAAATTAGTGAAAAGGTAAAGAATGATTTGGTTACCTCTATATGGTTTAGCACATGTTAATTTAGTAGTCTAATGTCAGTGATTGTGTCCTTACTTTGCTGCATGCAGAAAAATAAAAGAGAGTTAGCATATAACAATAGCCACAAAAAATACTCCCATTTAGAAAGGTATGAAACATTAATGTACAATACAATTATCCAGATACTAACACATTGCCCCACTCATTTGCACTATATAGTAAATGTTAATTCTGTTTACAACTCTCTTTGAATTAATACTATGGGGGTTTTACTAAGCATCTCAAGTGGCTGAGATGAGGTGTGATGGGGCTGGGATCTCAATTTTCCCCATAGGAAATAGTACTAAATAGTAGTAAATAAAGGGATGAACATCTCAGCCATTTGTTGTGCTTAATACATTCCCCACTGTGAAATTTTTGTACACAGTTACTTTTTGGTATTAGTAGGAAAAAGTAGAAATAAGAGAACTAGGATTTGTAACTCTAAGCAAAGGTAAAAATTAACCCTCTGCGGTTTGAAATACATTATTTTTTTTATTTTTTATGTTTTTGTTAAAAGGTTTATGTATATGAAAAGGAATACTGAGAAAACATTAGCGTGTCCCCAAAACACAAATGGAAAGCTATTTACATACAGAAAATACAAATGAGATTTAAAATAAAAGACCTGTGTGTTTTTAAAACTTTCAGAAATGTATATGTGGTTCGAAAATATGTTTTAAATAAATTATGATGCTCACCAAAACGTCTTTGACTTCAGCAAAATGTTTACTTAAATCAATAATGTTGGAAGAGAATGGACATTGCCTCCAACTTGCTTCTGTGCTTTGCAGTTCCATCAGAAGAAAACCAATCAAACCAATCCAGAAATAGGAAGATAGAGCCATCATTGTTACTAGAAAAATGGATTTGTATACCTGAGAAGTACAACGTTGAACATAATTAATTTTGTTATTGGGAGAGTAACTAGCTGTTTCCAATTCCTACATTAGTTAGATTACACCAAATCATAAAGTATTATATGATAAAACATGGGCATATTGAAATATAATAATTTATGTAAACTTAAATGACTTAAAATGATGAATGTAATATTAACTATTATTATTATGCTTATTAATTTAATTTATTTCCAAAAAATAATTATATATATATTGATATTGTATTTCAGATTTTTTGGTATTGGGTTTTATTATATTGTGGTATTCAAAGTATTAAAAATACTTAGAAGTGCAGACAACAATTTTATTTTAATTATTTTAAAAGTTGTTTGACATATTCATATCCTTTCTTGTAATTATTAATGTACAGGACGTTTGTAGGGTAAAATAAGAAACAGATGGTAATATTTCATAGAAAACTTACATTATCTTTCATATTTTTGGCATAAATTGTCAGATTTTACCAAAACTGAACTATTACAGTATACAATATAGAAGATATTAAAAGTTTACAATTTAAAACTCCAGCGCACATATACATAGAGATAGATAAATAAATAGAATTAACATTAACTTTCATACACACATTTAAAAAGAAATCAACCACAGTAAATTTACCAACTATAAGACAATATAGCAAAATGAATGTTTCATTTACATATTACATTTTGTATGAATTCAGAAATTGGTAATTTGATGTCTCACCTCAAATAGTTCTTCTAGGTAGATGTTTGGAATAAATGATATGCACATATGCATCTTCTTGGTATTTATATAATTCATCTAACATAGCACTTCCTCTACCTGTAAATCAAGGGATTTTTTGAATACCTGTTTTTTGTGTTCTATAGCAATCACACAACCCCCATGTTTAGATGAGTAATAGACCAGTTACCTCATTTTTATTTTACTTTACAATAGCATCCTGTCTACATTCTACAGTTAAGCCTTCATTACTTTCTCAAATATAATCATTCTCAGCACTCTGTTCTATAGTTTATAATTTAAGATAAATATTTTAATTTTGTATGGTATCATAAAGTCTGGATGCCAGAAATTTAGATACTTAAAACATTTAAAAAAAAGCATCTACTCAAAACATAGAACACCAAGGTACTATTCTCCAATTAATAATCAATATGTAAGAACAATTTATGCCAAAGCCCCCTAGAACTCCTTTCCTACCATTTCCATCAGGATTTCTACTGGTCCATTACCTCTGAGTCAGTTGAAAATAGGAAATATATACTACTATCAATTAAAAAAAATGGCACAGTTTGGTTAATATCTAAGATAATAAAAATACTTCCAGAGTATCCAGCAATTAAAGGCTATTTTTATTCTTTACATTTTGTTTCCTTTCGCAAACACTACATACATTCTTCCCTTATGTTATATATTGTATAAATGCAATTTCTGTAATACATAAAGAGGAACATCAGTAAAATTCTTAATATATAGAGAGATAATACTTTATTAATTTAATATACCTATTGGTCTATAAATCCGATTATCTATAATGAATTCAATTGTTTTTAAAATGTGTCCATATATTGATCCCAAATAGTCCAATCTATAGATCTCTTTCTTTTAGGACCCCCTATATCATCTTCCTTCATCAGCTCTCTGTTATAGTTTTTTTTATTAGTAATTTCTTTCCAGGAAGGAATTTTAGGTTTATTCCATTGTTTAATTAATAATGATTTAATAATCAGTAATATGTGTGATATCAATAATTTGTCTTTAGGGAATATATTATCTTGCTTTAAGTGAAATAAAACTACTCCCGGGGTACATGGGCAGTCTACCCCCAACATTGCAGTTAGGTGCTCGCAACATTCTTCCCAGAACATTCTAAACATACAGCATTCCCACAACATATGAAATGCTGAACCCTCTTTGCCACATCCTTTCCAACATAGTGGAGAAATGTGAAAATCTATCTTATTCATAATTATAGGCACTAAGTACCATTTTTGTGTTAACTTAAAGTATAGTTCACTATACATGTTGTTTATAGAGGAATTCCTTATCAGCCTTAGGGCTCTATACCAATCATGGTCATCATACTTTTGATTAAGGTTACCTTCCCATTCTTTTATACTCTTTGATTTACATTTCCTGGATTTTAATCTGAGTTTACTAATCTTTGAAATAAGGTGTAATACTGGTCCTTTAATCAAAATTTCTTCTAATTCATACATTTTTCCCATTTGTATAGATGTATTTCCCTTTTGCTTTAATATTTCCCACCAATGATCTATATTTCAACCATGAGATTTTTTTTAGACCGAAATTACTATATAGCACCCCTTGTTTTATTAATGATCCTTCTGGATACAAATCAGAAATAAAATGTATTTCGACTTTCTTCATTAAATCTTCTTCGGATTTATATGATTCCTCCCTCAATATGTCTATTGGTGCTGATAATGATGGAGTATGGAATAACTCCGATTTGATTTGATTTTTCCCCCAAAATTTTATTAAGGACCTTATCCCTTCTGGTAGTCCATCCCAAATTTCATCCTCCTCATTAAATATTCCTAGTAATGTTCTAATTGTCATAGTTCCTATTAGCTCTTCCTCAATTGTTTTCCAACAAGTTATTCTATATTGATTATTCATGTTGATTATATGGGATATAGCTATATTTTCATGTGTCTCTTTTATATCGGGAGTTCCTATACCTCCTAATTCAAATTTCTTATTTGCTATTATTTTTTAACTCTCACTTTTTTACCTGAATATATAAATGTATCTATTGTTTTCTGGATTGATTTAATAATGTAGACTGGAACTTTTTCTGGAATACATCTAAATAGGTAAGTAACCTTGGGAACAATACTCATGTTAACAATGGCAATTTAAGCCGACCAAGAGAATCTTATTGTACGCCAATCAGAGAGTAACATCCTGATTTGTTTTAATATTGCTGTTATATTATCTATTATTACTTTCCTATTATGGAAATTAAATCTTATACCCAGGTGTGTAATAAATTTGGATTGCCAATTAAATGTATAAGCTTCCTTTAATGTATTTAGGATTTGCATATTTAAATTTTTATACATAATATCAGATTTTGCTGAATTTATTCTAAAGTAAGATACTCTACCAAATTCTGCCAAGTATTGTTGTAACTTGGCACATGACTTTATTGGATCCGTTACAGTCACTATAATATCATCCGCAAATAACATTATTTTGTAGTCATTGTTGCCAACTTTTATTCCTCTAATGTTTTCTGATGCCCTTATCATTGAGGTCAAAGGCTCAATAAATAACAAAAATAGTAATGGTGATAACGGACACCCTTGACGGGTCCCATTACTTATAGTAAACTTCTCGGTCTCAAAATTGGATCCCACGATATATGCTGAGGATTGACTATATAGAGTTTTAATTGTTTTTAGAGCAAAGTCAGCAAAGCCAAATTTCAGCATCACTGCCTCTAAGAACTCCCAACTGACCCTGTCAAATGCTTTCTCCGCATCAAGTGACAGGATCAATATGGGAGTTCTTTCTTTTTTTGCAATAAACATCAAGTCGATTAATTGTCTGGTATTGTCGAGGGCCTGATGGTCCCCGAAAAAAACAGATTGATCCAAAGGTATTAGTTTAGATATTATACTCTTGAGCCTATTGGCCAGAATCTTTGCGTATATTTTTAAATCAATATTAATAAGTGAGATGGGACGATAACTAGTAACTTCCTCTGGGTTTTTCCCAGCTTTTAAGATTATTTTAGCCTCAACTAGTTCTGGTGCTATTTTCCCTGTGTTTTTAATCTCGATAAACAAATCTTGCAAGTGTTCCCTAATTTCTTTTATAAAAAATGTATAATATAAAGGATCAAACCCATTTGGGCCTGGAGCTTTATTCGATTTGGCTTTTTTAATTACTTCATCAATTTCCTCCAGGGTAATATCTTTATTTAATGAGCTTTGATCTTCCTCATCTAGTTTAGGGAGCTTAACCTTACCCAAAACTGTATTTATTTCATCTATACTAGGTTTTTTAAATGTTGTCTTTTTGTTAAGATTATATAGTGAGCTATAAAATTCCTTCATAATTTCCCCAATCTTATCGGGATGAGTATTTGGCAAATATATATTAACCAATGTCATGGATTTTCCATTAATGGAGCCACACCATATTATAAATCTTCCTAAGGGATCTATCATTCTAGCTTCCTCATATACTTTTAATTTATAGCTAAAGAGGATTGATACACCTAGTGAGTTTTTATTATATATCGAATCGATCCTAGTATTATAGCTTCGATTATAAACATGTTTTAATGAATCTTTACTCCAGTGTGTCTCCTGTAATAGTAAAATATCTGCCTTGATTTTAACATAATTATTGAAGGCGATTCTCCTCTTTGTCAATGAATTTAACCCAATTACGTTATGAGTTATTATTTTAATCATGATTAAATTTCTTTTTCTATTGTTTTAATTCACTTATACATTCTAGTTTTCTTACTTTCAGTAAATTTTATGTCTACCTTTCCTCTGAGCCGATACATTTTCCCATTAAAACTTTGGATTTCTATATTGTTTCTTATTTGGTTTATTAATTCTCTTTATCTCTCACTAGCATTTCTGCCATAACTTTTCTTATTATTGCACTTATATATCTCAGATTATTTGGAAAGGCATTCATTCTCACATCCATACCTAAGGGCTTTTATGCCTATTTTGGGAAATGTTAGGATGTTATTAAACCTTCCTGGTTGGTTGGGAGGTCAAATTCCTTCTCTTCCTTCTTCCAATGCTTTCCCTGGTTTTGAATATTTTTTTTCTTCTCCTCTTCCTTTATCCTGCTCTTCTTTTTTCTATCTATCCTTTTCTCCTCTTTCTCCTATTTATTCTTTGTACCTCATGTCATATAGTTAAAGTTAAACACTATTTGTCGTATATTATAGTTTAGATTTAAACATCCTCTTTCCTGATTTTTTTCTTTTTTTTCCCTCCCCTCTCTACCCATTCTCTAACTTTTACAAACTCCTATGACTTCTTAGTCTTATATAGAATATATTTCACTTTATATTTCATCACCCTCTATTTTAATATACCTTTTGAGATATTCACATGTAACATAGAGTGATAAACTATATATTTATAATCGTAACTGTTCAAATATAATATATATTTAACATTTTATATATATATTCAATGACCTATAAGCTTTAAAGTGCAATTTTATAAAGTGCTTTAGGATGTTTACTAAAAAAAACAATCCCTTTTAAAAGTGAATTAAATATACTCTAGATCTGTAAAGTGTCATTCCTATATACAATTTTTATAGTTGTGAAAAAAAATAATACCATAAAAGTTTAAATAATCTTTTTGATATCATATTAAAGAAAAAAATATATCAAATATAAAGTGCATTTAAATATGAATTACCATTAATTCTAAACAGTATTATTTCATACTAAATTAATGTACTACTAAAGTGCAAATCAGTGCAAATTTTGTTATTCAATAATCAATCCACTACATTATTTATAAGGATACTAATAAATGATGTTATATGAGGGCAATAAAGTGTAGTATATCACTTATATCATTTCTATACGAATAACAACAATAACATTTAAAAGAGAGGAAAAAAAGAGGAGAAAAAAAAAATAGAGAAAGAGTCTTTCAAGTCTTCTGAGATCTTCCCTCTTTTTTTTTCCCCCCTTGAACTTCACTTTATTAATTCCCATTCGGGTCTTTTTAATAGTAATTCTGGAGGTTTTTCTTTGTAAATGGAAAGTTCTACTTCAATATTCCATTTTTGTAGCAGAGACTGTCCTTCTTTAACCGTATTAACTCTATGCCAGATGGTATCCTTCAAAATAAAAAGGCCAGAGGTAGATTTCCATCTATATATTATTTCTTCTTTCATTAAGCTTTGTGTTATAGCAAAATATTATTTTCTTTTTGCTTACGTCTATGAAGTTAGATCTAAGAATAATTGTATTTTATCATATGGAGGGTCCATTGATTTCTTCAAATAATTTGCTTTTAGTATGGCTTCCTTGAATGGTAGATAATGAAGCTTAACTATAACATCTCTGGGTGTGATATTATCCAGACCTCTAGGGAGAGGAATCCTATGGATATTCTAAATTTTTGCATCTTCGTTGGGAAATTAAGGTATTAATTTCTGGAATATATCTTCAGCAAATTTATTCAGATCATATCTAGTCCATTTTAATTTATCCCTCTAATGCTTATAATATTTTTTCTTGATTTGTCCTCCGTATTACAAATTGTCTTATTTAATTCTTCAATTTTATGTTCCAGATTATTTGTATATTTTAAAAGTTAATTATTGTCCATGATTAATTTATCACATTTATATTCATTCTCATTGATTTTTTTATTTGTTTCATTAATTGACTTTATATTTTCTGTAATCTGTTTTGAAAGTTCTGATGTAATCTTGATTTGAAAATCATACAGAGGGTCTTTCATTTTAGAGAGAGTTAACTGTTCTTCTTGAGAGATTTCTGGCCCCTCTATGGAGGACTGAGATAGTACTCCTGGGGATTTATTTATAGATTGTTCTAGAAAAGAGGATTCTGCTTCTAATACTTCCACTGGATTCATTTTGTTTTTAGGAGAAAAGAACTGGTTACTAGTGATGTCGCGAACATCAAATTTTCGATTCGGACATCGGACACGAACTTCAATCAAATGTTCGCGAATAGGCGAACCCGGCGAACCGCCATATACTTCAATGGGCAGGCGAATTTTAAAACCCACAGGGACTCTTTCTGGCCACAATAGTGATGGGAAAGTTGTTTCAAGGGGACTAACACCTGGACTGTGGCATGCCGGAGGGGGATCCATGGCAAAACTCCCACGGAAAATTACATAGTTGATGCAGAGTCTGGTTTTAAACCATAAAGGGTATAAATCACCTATCATTCCTAAATTGTTTGGAACAACATGCTTTAAAACATCAGGTATGATGTTGAATCGATCAGGTAGTGTAAGTGTTACACCCGCTTCACAGTAACAGACCAATCTCCCCGTTTAATGCACCGCAAACAACCGCAAACAGTCCCTTTGCACAATCGCAAACTCCCCATTTGCACAAGGTTGGATACCAAGCTAGCCATGTCCCATTCCTTGTCCTCACTGATGTCATTGAAGGTCTCTTCCTCCACCCAGCCACCAAGGGTCCCCGAAAGGTAACAACAAGCCCCCTGGGACGCCTGCTGTGTTTGGTCTTCCACCTCCTCAAAGCCACCTTCCTCCTCTGACTCCTCTTCTTCAGACTCCCAGAGTCTGGGGGCTTCCACTGCCCAGCATGGAAGATTATACACAGGTCAGAGTCTGGGGGCTTCCACTGCCCAGCATGGAAGATTATACACAGGTCAGAGTCTGGTGGCTTCCACTGCCAAGCATGGAATATTATACACAGGTCAGAGTCTGGGGGCTTCCACTGCCCAGCATGGAATATTATACACAGGTCAGAGTCTGGGGGCTTTCACTGCACAGCATGGAATATTATACACAGGTCAGAGTCTGGGGGCTTCCACTGCCCAGCATGGAATATTATACACAGTTCAGAATCTGGGGAGTTCCACTGCACAGCATGGAATATTATACACAGGTCAGAGTCTGGGGGCTTCCACTACCCAGCATGGAATATTATACACAGGTCAGAGTCTGGGGGCTTCCACTGCACAGCATGGAATATTATACACAGGTCAGAGTCTGGGGGCTTCCACTGCACAGCATGGAAGATTATACCCGTTGCCTCTGTCTGCGTTATTATAAGGTGTGTACTGTTAAGTAGTACTATTCCTATCGGTTTAATCCCTGTTACGTCCACTATTAGGGGACGTGTATATGGCATGGATTTTTGGAACAGGGAGATGGAAAAAGGTGCTTGGTCGGAACTCCTACTTCGAATTTGGGGCACTGCACATGCAATCTAAGGTGCCACCAGATAGGAGAGGTGTATTAAGTTGTAATACTCATTCCTATCAGTTTAATACCTGTTACGTTAACCTATCAGGGGATGTGTATATGGCATGGATTTTTGGAACAGGAAGATGGAAAAAGATGCTTGGTTGGACCTCCTACTTCGAATTTGGGGCACTGCACGTGCAATCTAAGGTGCCACCAGATAGGAGAGGTGTATTAAGTTGTAATACTCATTCCTATCAGTTTAATACCTGTTACGTTACCTATCAGGTAACGTGTATATGGCATGGATTTTTGGAACAGGGAGATGGAAAAAGATGCTTGGTCGGACCTCTTACTTCTAATTTGGGGCACTGCATGTGCAATCTAAGGTGCCACCAGATAGGAGTGGTGTATTAAGTTGTACTATTCATTCTTATCAGTTTAATACCTGTTCCGTCACCTATCTTTCCTCCCAATAGCACATTCTATATGTCATCAACCGGCCTGTGTGTATTTAGAGAACCACACTTTAAGGCCCTTAACCTGGGACAAGGTGGCTTGGCTATCAGAATAGCCTCAGAGCCTTAAAAACTCGCCAAACCCCCTAATCAGACACTCACTATCATACTGGAAATGGGCCAAGAAACACACAGGTTTGTTCCCTGGATCCACCCAAATGACCCCAATTCTTGACCACCCTCAGGCCCCGAAACACATGAGCACAACATCACAACACTGGTGGAGGTCAAGTAAACTAGATAGACTGGGAGACTGGTTAGTAAAGGGCCAGATGCTCACCTATGAGGAACTGAGGGACAAGCATGAGCTACCGCTGTCAGAACATTAAAATTACTGTAGGCTGAGGCATTTCACACACTCCCTGACCCAGAAATAGGGGACACGGTCTTAAATTGGTTCTCCAAAATTTGTAAAGATAAACCTCTATCAAGGGGGATCATTGGGTCGCTTTACAAATATAAAACATTTGTTACTGGTTGAAGCGACACTGGGGGAAGGACCGGAGTGGGGGGGGGGGGGGGGTGCCTGGAGACCCTTCAGAAGCAACTGGCGGCAAAATCATCTCAGGAAAGGAGAGGTCGCTTACTGAAGCCTGCCCTAGGGTGATTGCCCAAGTTAGATATTGTAAATAATAAGCTAATACTGCTGGAGGGATGATAGCTAATAGGACTTTGGTGTTTCCTGCAGATATACTCTTTACTATTGTCTGTTTTACCATGTTTTAGGTATCTCTTAAATTGCAATCACAGTAAAAAATAAGAAAAATTATTAACCTAAAATGTAAAAATAAGAAGGAATAGCTAGCTAACTTTCATAAAATGTCTCTATTGTAAATATGTATTTTTGCACAACTGTTATGCAAGACTGTTCAAAAATGCTTTATTTTCATTATATGCTGTACGCCTTCTAAAATAAAATAATTTAAATGCAAAAATGAGGTATTGTTGCAGCGACCAGAAAAATTTATGTTAGTTTGGCAGGCAGAAAGTGCCCTAAAACATTGCGTCTTGAACCCTAGTTGGTGGCGGATAAGTCACGCAAGTCATCCGGCATTCAGGGTTAAAATACAGCAGCGTGTGGACCATTATTAGCTCAAGGCAGCTCATCTATCAGGCCTTTTTTAATCTAATGTATCGCCCACTGTCAGTCCCTTCGGGATCCATCCCTCATTCATCTTAATAAAGGTGAGGTAAGCTAGACTTTTTTGACCTTGGCGACTACTCTTATCTGTACAAAACCTCCTGCTGCACGGAAGGTCCTTTCTGACAGGACACTTGAAGCGGGGCAGGACAGAAGTTCTATGGCAAATTGGGATAGCTCAGGCCACAGGGCAAGCGTGCACACCCAGTAGTCAAGGGGTTCATCGCTCCTCATAGTGTCGATATCTGTAGTTATGGCGAGGTAGTCTGTTACCTGACGGTCGAGTCGTTCTCTGAGGGTGGACCCCGAAGGGCTGTGGCGATGCATAGGACTTAAAAAGCTCTGCATGTCCTCCATCAACAACACGTCTGTAAAGCGTCCTCTCCTTGCCAGCGTGGTCGTGGGAGGAGGAGGATTATGTTCACCTCTTCCGCTGATAGATTGCCTTTGTGCTGTGACATCACCCTTAAACGCTGTGTAAAGCATACTTTTTAATTTATTTTGGTAGTGCTGCATCCTTTCCGACTTGTGGTAAATCGGTAACATTTCAGGCACTTTCTGCTTATACCGGGGGTCTAGTAGCGTGGACACCCAGTACAGGTCGTTCTCTTTCATCCTTTTCATACGAGGGTCCCTCAACAGGCACAACAGCATGAAAGACCCCATTTGCACAAGGTTGGATGCCGAGCTAGTCATGTCCCGTTCCTCGTCCTCAGTGATCTCACTGAAGGTATGTTCTTCCCCCCAGCCACGTACAACACCACTGGTACCAGATAGGTGACAACGAGCACCCTGGGATGCCTGTTGTGGTTGGTCTTCCTCCTCCTCCTCAAAGCCACATTCCTCCTCTGACTCCTCTTCCTCACAATCCTCTTCCAGCGTTGCCGCAGGTCCAGCAAGCGATGCTGATAAGGCTGTTTCTGGCGGTGATGGTGACCACAACTCTTCTTCTTCCTCTTCATGCTCATCTACGGCCTGATCCAGCACTCTTCGCAGGGCACGCTCCAGGAAGAAAACAAATGGTATGATGTCGCTGATGGTGCCCTGGGTGCGACTGACCAGGTTTGTCACCTCCTCAAAAGGAGGAATAAGCCTACAGGCATTGCGCATGAGCGTCCAGTAACGTGGCAAAAAAATCCCCAGCTCCGCAGAGGCTGTCCTAGCACCCCGGTCATACAAATACTCGTTAACGGCCTTTTCTTGTTGGAGCAGGCGGTCGAACATTAGGAGTGTTGAATTACAACGTGTCGGGCTGTCTAAAATCAAGCGCCTCGCTGGCATGTTGTTTCGCCGCTGGATATCTGTAAAGTGCGCCATGGCCGTGTAGGAATGCCTGAAATGGGCACACACCTTCCTGGCCTGCTTCAGGACGTCCTGTAAGCCTGGGTGCTTATGCACAAAGCGTTGTACAATCAGATTACACACATGTGCCATGCAAGGCACATGTGTCAACTTGCCCAAATTCAATGCCGCCAACATATTTCTTCCGTTGTCACAAAAAACTTTGCCGATCTCCAGTTGGTGCGGAGTCAGCCACTGATCCACCTGTGCGTTAAGGGCGGACAGGAGTGCTGGTCTGGTGTGACTCTCTGCTTTCAGGGAAGTCAACCCCAAGACGGCGTTACACTGCCGTATCCGGGATGTGGAATAGTACCTGTGGAGCTGGGGGGGTGCCGTTGATGTGGAGCAAGACATAGCAGCAGCAGAAGAGGACTCAGCCGAGGAGGTTATGGAAGAGGATGGAGTAGGAGGAGTAGAGGAGGTGGCAGCAGGCCTGCCTGCAAGTCGTGGCGGTGTCACCAACTCCTCTGCAGAGCCACGTATTCCATGCTTGGCAGCCGTCATCAGGTTTACCCAATGCGCAGTGTAGGTGATATACCTGCCCTGACCATGCTTTGCAGACCAGGTATCCGTGGTCAGATGGACCCTTGTCCCAACACTGTGTGCCAGAGATGCCATTACTTCCATTTGCACAATCGAGTACAGGTTGGGGATTGCCTTTTGTGCAAAGAAATTTTTGCCGGGTACCTTCCACTGTGTCCCAATAGCTACAAATTTTTTGAACGCCTAAGACTCCACCAGCTTGTATGGTAAAAGCTGGCGGGCTAAAAGTTCAGACAAGCCAGCTGTCAGTTGCCGGGCAAGGGGGTGACTTTGTGACATTGGCTTCTTACGCTCAAACATGTCCTTGACAGACACCTGACTGTGGGGAGATGAGCAGGGACTGCTCAGGGCGAGACACGGAGTGGCGGATGGTTGATAGGGGCCAAGCAGACCAGCAGTGGTTGGCGTGGCTGAAAATGCTGGACCAGGAGGAGGATGGCGGCTTTGACTTTGTTTGCTGCTTGTACTCATGTGTTGATCCCATAGGCGTTTGTGATGTGACATCATGTGCCTTCGCAAAGAAGTTGTACCTAGGTGGGTGTTGGACTTCCCACGTTTCTTTTCGCACAGGTTGCAAATGGCATCACTGTTGTCACAGGCAGACACACGAAAAATTTGCCACACTGCTGAGCTCTGCAATGACGGCATTCTGGTGGTGGCAAAAGCATGCGTTGACTGGCGTGCTGTCTGACTGACCCCGGGTGCCGATGCATGCTGTCTGACTGTGACACTAGCTACTTTCGACGACCTCCCGCTGCTTCCAACTTGTCTCCTCCTCCTCTCTGTCTCCCCATCTGAACTTTCCTTCTGTTCTTCTTCTCTTGTAGCAGGCACCCACGTGACATCCACGGACGCATCGTCATCATTAACCGCTTCACTTGTATCTGACAACTCAACAAAGGAAGCAGCACCGGGTACAACATCATCATCATCATCAGACCGTACGTCCATGTGTGTAATGCTGCCTGACTGGGACATATCCCTGTTATCTACATCCTCTGGCACTAATGTTTGTGCATCACTCATTTCTTCCAACGGATGTGTAAATAACTCTGCTGACGGATCAAGTGAAGCGGCTGTGGTGCTAGTGTTGGTGGTGGCGGCAGGCAAGCGAGTGGTAACTGGAGAGGTGCCCGAAGCTAAGCTGGAGGAGGATGGTGCGTCTAGGTACCGAGCAGAAGCTGTAGAAGATTGGGTGTCCTGTGTTAGCCAGTCAACCATGTCCTCAGAACTGTTCAAGTTCAGGGTACGTTGCCTCTGAAAACTCGGCATTATTCTAGGGCCAAAGGGAATCACAGCACCACGGCCTGCCTCTGCCTGTCATTTTTTTTACGACTAGTGGTACTAAGCGTGCAAGCTACTGTGACACCAGATATGAGTGTCAATGCGCACTGGCAAAAGTTGGCAGACTAGATGCAATAGGCCTCACACACACGCCTTTAGGCAGGCAACTGATATTCAATCGATTACAGTAAAAAAAGGGTTGTTTTATTTCACTGCACACTACGGTTGCACTAGATATGAGTGTCACTGTGCACTGGCAAAAGTTGCCATACTAGATGCAATAGGCCTCACACACACGCCTTTAGGCAGGCAACTGATATTCAATCGATTACAGTAAAAAAAGGGTTGTTTTATTTCACTGCACACTACGGTTGCACTAGATATGAGTGTCACTGTGCACTGGCAAAAGTTGGCAGACTAGATGCAATAGGCCTCACACACACACCTTTAGGCAGGCAACTGATATTCAATCGATTACAGTCAAAAAAGGGTTGTTTTATGTCACTGTACACTACGGTTGACCAAGATATGAGTGTCACTGTGCACTGGCAAAAGTTGGCAGAGTAGATGCAATAGGCTTCACACACACGCCTGTAGGCAGGCAACTGATATTCAATCGATTACAGTCAAAAAAGGGTTGTTTTATGTCACTGTACACTACGGTGCACTAGATATGAGTGTCACTGTGCACTGAAAAAAGTTGGCAGAGTAGATGCAATAGGCCTCACACACACGCCTGTAGGCAGGCAACTGATATTCAATTGATTACAGTTAAAAAAGGGTTCTTTTATTTCACTGTACACTACGGTTGCACTAGAAATGAGTGTCACTGTGCACTGGCAAAAGTTGTCAGAGTAGATGCAATAGGCTTCACACACACGCCTGTAGGCAGGCAACTGATATTCAATCGATTACAGTCAAAAAAGGGTTGTTTTATGTCACTGTACACTATGGTTGCACTAGATATGAGTGTCACTGTGCACTGGCAAAGGTTGGCAGAGTAGATGCAATAGGCCTCACACACACGCCTTTAGGCAGGCAACTGATATTCAATCGATTACAGTAAAAAAAGGGTTATTTTATTTCACTGCACACTACGGTTGCACTAGATATGAGTGTCACTGTGCACTGGCAAAAGTTGGCAGTCTAGATGCAATAGGCCTCACACACACACCTTTAGGCAGGCAACTGATATTCAATCGATTACAGTCAAAAAAGGGTTGTTTTATGTCACTGTACACTACGGTTGACCTAGATATGAGTGTCACTGTGCACTGGCAAAAGTTGGCAGAGTAGATGCAATAGGCTTCACACACACGACTGTAGGCAGGCAACTGATATTCAATCGATTACAGTCAAAAAAGGGTTGTTTTATGTCACTGTACACTACGGTGCACTAGATATGAGTGTCACTGTGCACTGAAAAAAGTTGGCAGAGTAGATGCAATAGGCCTCACACACACGCCTTTAGGCAGGCAACTGATATTCAATCGATTACAGTAAAAAAAGGGTTGTTTTATTTCACTGCACACTACGGTTGCACTAGATATGAGTGTCACTGTGCACTGGCAAAAGTTGGCAGACTAGATGCAATAGGCCTCACACACACACCTTTAGGCAGGCAACTGATATTCAATCGATTACAGTAAAAAAAGGGTTGTTTTATGTCACTGTACACTACGGTTGACCTAGATATGAGTGTCACTGTGCACTGGCAAAAGTTGGCAGAGTAGATGCAATAGGCTTCACACACACGCCTTTAGGCAGGCAACTGATATTCAATCGATTACAGTCAAAAAAGGGTTGTTTTATGTCACTGTACACTACGGTGCACTAGATATGAGTGTCACTGTGCACTGAAAAAAGTTGGCAGAGTAGATGCAATAGGCCTCACACACACACGCCTGTAGGCAGGCAACTGATATTCAATTCATTACAGTCAAAAAAGGGTTGTTTTATGTCACTGTACACTACGGTTGCACTAGATATGAGTGTCACTGTGCACTGGCAAAGGTTGGCAGAGTAGATGCAATAGGCCTCACAAACACGCCTTTAGGTAGGCAACTGATATTCAATTGATTACAGTAAAAAAAGGGTTGTTTTATTTCACTGCACACTACGGTGACATCAGGTATGAGTGTCACTGGCAAAAGTTGGCAGACTAGATGCAATAGGCCTCACACACACACCTTTAGGCAGGCAACTGATATTCAATCGATTACAGTAAAAAAAGGGTTGTTTTATTTCACTGCACACTACGGTTGCACTAGATATGAGTGTCACTGCGCACTAGCAAAAGTTGGCAGACTAGATGCAATAGGTCTCACACACACGCCTTTAGGCAGGCAACTGATATTCAATTGATTACAGTAAAAAAAGGGTTGTTTTATTTCACTGCACACTACGGTGACATCAGGTATGAGTGTCACTGGCAAAAGTTGGCAGACTAGATGCAATAGGCCTCACACACACACCTTTAGGCAGGCAACTGATATTCAATCGATTACAGTAAAAAAAGGGTTGTTTTATTTCACTGCACACTACGGTTGCACTAGATATGAGTGTCACTGCGCACTAGCAAAAGTTGGCAGACTAGATGCAATAGGTCTCACACACACGCCTTTAGGCAGGCAACTGATATTCAATCGATTACAGTAAAAAAAGGGTTGTTTTATTTCACTGCACACTACGGTGACACCAGATATGAGTGTTACTGCGCACTGGCAAAAGTTTGCAGACTAGATGCAATAGGCAACACACACACGCCTTTAGGCAGGCAACTGATATTCAATCGATTACAGTAAAAAAAGGGTTGTTTTATTTCACTGCACACTACGGTGCACTAGATATGAGTGTCACTGTGCACTGAAAAAAGTTGGCAGAGTAGATGCAATAGGCCTCACACACACACGCCTGTAGGCAGGCAACTGATATTCAATTCATTACAGTCAAAAAAGGGTTGTTTTATGTCACTGTACACTACGGTTGCACTAGATATGAGTGTCACTGCGCACTAGCAAAAGTTGGCAGACTAGATGCAATAGGTCTCACACACACGCCTTTAGGCAGGCAACTGATATTCAATAGATTACAGTAAAAAAAGGGTTGTTTTATTTCACTGCACACTATGGTGACACCAGATATGAGTGTCACTGTGCACTGGCAAAAGTTAGCAGACTAGATGCAATAGGCCTCACACACACGCTAGCAGGCAGGCATATGCAATTAGATTACACAGAAAAAAATAATAAAATTAAATTAAAAGGGCTTTTTGGGTTGCTGTACTTGCAGCAGATATCAAAGGAGTCCTTCAGATGTGTAGTTAATGCTAAATACACAGCCTGGCTATCTATTTCCCTATTAAATCAGCAGAAAAAAATAATAAAATAAAATAAATGATGTTCTAGCCCTAAAAAGGGCTTTTTGGGTTGCTGTCCTTGCAGCAGATATCAAAGGAGTCCTTCAGGTGTGTAGTTAAAGCTACATACACAGCCTGGCTATCTATTTCCCTATTAAATCAGCAGAAAAAAATAATAAAATAAAATAAATGATGTTCTGGCCCTAAAAAGGGCTTTTTGGGTTGCTGTCCTTGCAGCAGATATCACAGGAGTCCTTCAGGTGTGTAGTTAAAGCTAAATACACAGCCTGGCTATCTATTTCCCTATTAAATCAAGAGCAGGCAGAATATATCTACTCTCTCAACGAATGCAGCTACAGAATGATTCTAAAATGGAGGCTGTCATACAGATTGAAGGCTCTAGAAGGGAGTGTATGCTGCTGATTGGCTGGAATGTGTCTGCTGACTGTAAGGTGCAGGGTCAAAGTTTTCTCAATGATAAAGAATAGGGGGCGGACCAAAAAGCGCATATGTTCGCCGTTCGTTGCGAACGCGAACATGTGAAAATCGCTGCAAATAGTTCTCCGGCGAACTGTTCGGGACATCACTACCAGAGGATGTAGATAACAGGGATATGTCCCAGTCAGGCAGCATTACACACATGGACATACGGTCTGATGATGATGATGATGTTGTACCCGGTGCTGCTTCCTTTGTTGAGTTGTCAGATACAAGTGAAGCGGTAGATGATGACGATGCGTCTGTGGATGTCACGTGGGTGCCTGCTATAAGAGAAGAAGAACAGGAGGAAAGTTCAGATGGGGAGACAGAGAGGTGGAGGAGACAAGTTGGAAGCAGCGGGAGGTCGTCGAAAGTAGCTAGTGGCAGTCAGACAGCATGCATCGGCACCCGGGGTCAGCCAGACAGCATGCCAGTCAACGCTTGCTTTTGCCACCACCAGAATGCCGTCATTTCAGAGCTCAGCAGTGTGGCAATTTTTTCGTGTGTCTGCCTGTGACAACAGTGATGCCATTTGCAACCTGTGCGAAAAGAAACTGAGTCGTGCGAAGTCCAACACCCACCTAGGTACAACTTCTTTGCGAAGGCACATGATGTCACATCACAAAAACCTATGGGATCAACACATCAGTACAAGCAGCACACAAAGTCAAAGCAGCCATCCTCCTCCTGGTCCAGCATCTTCAGCCACGTCAACCACTGCTGGTCTGCTTTCCCCCTATCAACCATCCGCCACTTCGTGTCTCGCCCTGAGCAGTCCCTGCTCATCTGCCCACAGTCAGGTGTCTGTCAAGGACATGTTGTGGAAGGTACCCGCCCGAAATATCTTTGCACAAAAGGCAATCCCCAACCTGTACTCGGTGGTGCAAAAGGAAGTAATGGCATCTCTGGCACACAGTGTTGGGACAAGGGTCCATCTGACCACGGATACCTGGTCTGCAAAGCATGGTCAGGGCAGGTATATCACCTACACTGCGCATTGGGTAAACCTGGTGACGGCTGCCAAGCATGGAATACGTGGCTTTGCAGAGGAGTTGGCGACACCGCCACTACTTGCTGGCAGGCCTGCTGCCACCTCCTCTACTCCTCCTACTCCATCCTCTTCCATAACCTCCTCGGCTGAGTCCTCTTCTGCTGCTGCTATGTCTTGCTCCACATCAACGGCACCCCCCCAGCTCCACAGTTACTATTCCACATCCCGGATACGGCAGTGTCACGCTGTCTTGGGGTTGACTTCCCTGAAAGCAGAGTGTCACACCGGACCAGAACTCCTGTCCGCCCTGAACGCACAGGTGGATCAGTGGCTGACTCCGCACCAACTGGAGATCGGCAAAGTGATTTATGACAACGGAAGAAATATGTTGGCGGCATTGAATTTGGGCAAGTTGACACATGTGCCATGCATGGCACATGCGTGTAATCTGATTGTACAATGCTTTGTGCATAAGCACCCAGGCTTACAGGACGTCCTGAAGCAGGCCAGGAAGGTGTGTGCCCATTTCAGGCGTTCCTACATGGCCATGGTGCACTTTACAGATATCCAGTGGCGAAACAACATGCCAGCGAGGCGCTTGATTTTAGACAGCCCGACACGTTGTAATTCAACACTCCTAATGTTCGACCGCCTGCTCCAACAAGAAAAGGCTGTTAACGAGTATTTGTATGACTGGGATGCTAGGACAGCCTCTGCTGAGCTGGGGATTTTTTTGCCACGTTACTGGACGCTCATGCGCAATGCCTGTAGGCTTATGCGTCCTTTTGAGGAGGTGACAAACCTGGTCAGTCGCACCCAGGGCACCATCAGCGACATCATACCATTTGTTTTCTTCCTGGAGCGTGCCCTGCGAAGAGTGCTGGATCAGGCCGTAGATGAGCGTGAAGAGGAAGAGGAAGAGTTGTGGTCACCATCACCGCCAGAAACAGCCTTATCAGCATTGCTTGCTGGACCTGCTGCAACGCTGGAAGAGGATTGTGAGGAAGAGGAGTCAGAGGAGGAATGTGGCTTTGAGGAGGAGGAGGAAGACCAACCACAACAGGCATCCCAGGGTGCTCGTTGTCACCTATCTAGTACCAGTGGTGTTGTACATGGCTGGGGGGAAGAACATACCTTCAGTGAGATCACTGAGGACGAGGAACGGGACATGACTAGCTCGGCATCCAACCTTGTGCAAATGGGGTCTTTCATGCTGTCGTGCCTGTTGAGGGACCCTCGTATAAAAAGGATGAAGGAGATCGACCTATACTGGGTGTCCCCGCTACTAGACCCCTAGTATAAGCAGAAAATGCCTGAAATGTTACCGAGTTACCACAAGTCGGAAAGGATGCTGCACTACCAAAATAAATTAAAAAGTATGCTTTACACAGCGTTTAAGGGTGATGTCACAGCACAAAGGCAATCTAACAGCAGAAGAGGTGAACATGATCCTCCTCCTCCCACGACCACGCCGGCAAGGAGAGGACGCTTTACAGACGTGTTGTTGATGGAGGACATGCAGAGCTTTTTAAGTCCTATGCATCGCCACAGCCCTTCGGAGTCCACCCTCAGAGAACAACTCAACTGTCAGGTAACAGACTACCTCGCCATAACTACAGATATCGACACTATGAGGAGCGATGAACCCCTTGACTACTGGGTGTGCACGCTTGCCCTGTGGCCTGAGCTATCCCAATTTGCCATAGAACTTCTGTCCTGCCCCGCTTCAAGTGTCCTGTCAGAAAGGACCTTCCGTGCAGCAGGAGGTTTTGTCACTGATAAGAGAAGTTGCCTAGATCAAAAAAGTCTAGACTACCTCACCTTTATTAAGATAAATGAGGCATGGATCCCAAAGGGACTGACAGTGGGCGATACATTCGATTAAAAAAGGCCTGATAGATGAGCTGCCTTGAGCTAATAAAGGTCCACAAACTAACATCAATTTTTCTGGTCGCTGCAACAATACCTAATTTTTGCATTTACATTCTTTTATTGTCAGAAGGCATAAAGCATGTAATGAAAATAAAGCATTTTTGAACAGTCTTGCATAACAGTTGTGCAAAAATACATATTTACAATAAAGACATTTTGTGAAAGTTAGCTGGTTATTCCTTCTTATTTTAACTTTTTAGGTTAATAATTTTTGTTATTTTTTACTGTGATTGCAATTTAAGAGATACCTAAAACTTGGTAAAACAGACAATAGTAAAGAGTATATCTGCAGGGAACACCAAAGTCCTATTAGCTATCATCCCTCCAGCAGTATTAGCTTATTATTTACAATATCTAACCTGGGCAATCACCCTTGGGAAACCCTAGGGCAGGCTTCAGTGAGCGACCTCTCCTTTCCTGGGATGATTTTGCAGCCGGTTGCTTCTGAAGGGTCTCCAAGGCTCCCCCACTCCGGTCCCTTCAACCAGTAACAAATGTTTTATATTTGTAAAGCGACCCAATGATCCCCCTTGATAGAGGTTTATCTTTACAAATTTTGGAGAACCAATTTAAGACCGGTGTCCCCTGTTTCTGGGTCAGGGAGTGTGTGAAATGCCGCAGCCTACAGTAATTGTAATGTTCTGACAGCGGTAGCTCATGCTTGTCCCTCAGTTCCTCATAGGTGAGCATCTGGCCCTTTATTAACCAGTCTCCCAGTCTGTCTAGTTTCCTTGACCTCCACCAGTGTTGTGATGTTGTGCTCATGTGTTTCGGGGCCTGAGGGTGGTCAAGATTTGGCGTCATTTGGGTGGATCCAGGGAACAAACCTGTGTGTTTCTTGGCCCATTTCCAGTATGATAGTTAATGTCTGATTAGGGTGTTTGGCGAGTATTTAAGGCTCTGAGGCAATTCTGATAGCCAAGCCACCTTGTCCCAGGATAAGGGCCTTAAAGTGTGGTTCTCTAAATACACACAGGCCGGTTGATGACATATAGAATGTGCTATTGGGAGGAAAGATAGGTGACGGAACAGGTATTAAATTGATAGGAATAAATAGTACAACTTAATACACCACTCCTATCTGGTGGCACCTTAGATTGCACGCGCAGTGCCCCAAATTTGAAGTGGGAGGACCTACCAAGCATCTTTTTCCATCTCCCTGTTCCAAAAATCCATGCCATATACACGTCCCCTGATAGGTGACGTAACAGGTATTACACTGATAGGAATGAGTAGTACAACTTAATACATCACTCCTATCTGGTGGCAAATTACATTGCACGTGCAGTGCCCCAAATTTGAAGTGGGAGGACCGACCAAGCATCTTTTTCCATCTCCCTGTTCCAAAAATCCATGCCATATACACTTCCCCTGATAGGCGACGTAACAGGTATTAAACTGATAGGAATGAGTATTACAACTAAATACACCACTCCTATCTGGTGGCACCTTAGATTGCACGTGCAGTGCCCCAAATTCGAAGTAGGAGGTCCGACCAAGCATCTTTTTCCATCTCCCTGTTCCAAAAGTCCATGCCATATACACGTCCCCTAATAGTGGACGTAACAGGGATTAAACCGATAGGAATAGTACTACTTAACAGTACACACCTTATAATAACGCAGACAGAGGCAACGCGTATAATCTTCCATGCTGTGCAGTGGAAGCCCCCAGACTCTGACCTGTGTATAATATTCCATGCTGGGCAGTGGAAGCCCCCAGACTCTGACCTGTGTATAATATTCCATGCTGGGCAGTGGAAGTTCCCAGACTCTGACCTGTGTTTAATATTACATGCTGGGCAGTGGAAGCCCCCAGACTCTGACCTGTGTATAATCTTCCATGCTGGGCAGTGGAAGCCCCCAGACTCTGGGAGTCTGAAGAAGAGGAGTCAGAGGAGGAAGGTGGCTTTGAGGAGGTGGAAGACCAAACACAGCAGGCGTCCCAGGGGGCTTGTTGTCACCTTTCGGGGACCCTTGGTGGCTGGGTGGAGGAAGAGACCTTCAATGACATCAGTGAGGACAAGGAACGGGACATGGCTAGCTTGGTATCCAACTTTGTGCAAATTGAGTTTGCGGTTGTGCAAAGGGACTGTTTGCGGTTGTTTGCGGTGCATTAAAGGGGATATTGGTCTGTTAATGTGAAGCAGGTGTAACCCTCACACTACCTGATCGATACAACATCACACCTGATGTTTTAAAGCATGTTATTCCAAACAATTTAGAAATGTTAGGTGATTTATGCCCTTTATGGCTTAAAACCAGACTCTGCATAAACTATGTAATTTTCCGTGGGAGTTTTGCCATGGATCCCCCTCCGGCATGCCGCAGTCCAGGTGTTAGTCCCCTTGAAACAACTTTCCCATCACTATTGTGGCCAGAAAGAGTCCCTGTGGGTTTTGAAATTCGCCTGCCCATTGAAGTCTATGGCGGTTCGCAAATGTTCGTCCGTTCGCGAACATTTGATGGAATTCGCGTCTGCGGTTCGCGAACCGAAAATTTGATGTTCGCGACATCACTACTCATAATCTGTCTGTGCCAGGAAGAGCTTTTTATTTAATTATGCTAAACCAGTCACAGTCTATAGTGCATGTATGTGAGGCATTGTCAGACTTGTGTGTTGGACATCACTAGATGAGCTCTATACAGATGCGGCTCAAATAATAAGCTTCTTATTGCAAAAAGAGCAAAAATCATCATACCAAGTAGGTACAAAATAAATAATATCCCTTGTGAAAATGCATTGGAGGTAAAGAATAGATTTAAGGACCTAGACATGGAAGATAGAATGCCTGAAGAACTTTGGACTGAAGTTTGCAACATTATCCAAGAAACAGCAACAAAAACTATCCCTAAAGGAATGAAAACTAAGAAGGCAAACTGGCTATCTGAGGAGGCTTTGAAAGTAGCCCAGGAGAGAAGGAAAGCGAAAGGTAGTGGAGTTAAAAAAGATTTGTCCAACTAAATGCAGAATTCCAGAGGATAGCAAGAAGAGACAAGGAAACATTCTGCTATGAGCAATGTAATAAGATAGAAGAAGATAACAGAATGGGTAAGTTAAGAGATTTCTTGAAGAAAATGCCAAAATGGACATGATAAAAGACAAAAATGGTAAGGACTTAACAGAAGAAGATCAGATATAGAAGAAGTGACAGGGATACACTGAAGATCTAAACAGGTAGGATCTTAACAGCAATGATGATCTCAATAGTTTGTCCAAAAAGCTGGAGCCAAACATCTTGAAGAGTAAAGTGAGATGGCCCTTGGATGCCTTGCTGATAACAAGGCTGCAGGAGGTGATGGAATCCCAATTGAACTATTCAAAATTCTACAAGATGATGCTGTGAAAGTGTTGCTTGCCTTATGCCAACATATTTGGAAACTCAACAGAGGCCAATAGAGTGAAAAACGTCAGTCTACATCCGAATCCCCAAAAAAGCAATGCCAAAGGGTGTTCTAATTATGAAAACAATTGCACTAATTTTACATGCCAGCAAGGCAATGCTTAAGATTCTACAAGCTAGATATGAAATACATCATTTCTGTTGATAAAAAATAGTCATTTTAAAATAAATGAGTTATGACACCTTTATTAGACTATTATTGTTTTTAAGAATACTGGAGGTTATTTATTATTATTTTTTATGTTTTTTTAAATGTAGAAATAAGTAGTAACTACAGGAGGAGCATATTAAAGGAAATACTTTTGTGACAGATTTTGTGAATGGTGGGTGGGAAAATATCCATAAAAAGGTTCCATACTGATCACAACCCAAGGAAAATATAAAATGTTGTTGTAATATTTTTTTAATTTGTCAGAAAATATTTTATTTTTACAATATTTTATAAAAGAAGCAATGCAATCTGTTTATATTTGCTACTTTTACTCTTTTGTTCAGTTTTTCTATTCCATAATTCAAAAATCGTGTATGTATTCAGGATAGTGATGGGAGAGAGACAGAGGGAAAGAAGAGACAGATGAGACAGAGTGGGAGAAATAGAGTAGGGGGGAATGCATTGGAGGAGGTACAGAGGTAAAAGGGAGAAAAAGAGAAATATAGCTTTGGAAGTAGTGATGTCGCAAACATAACATTTTTGGTTCGCCAACCGCGATCGCGAACCGCCGCAAATGTTTGCGAACCGGCGAACCCGGCGAACCGCCATAGACTATAATGGGCAGGCGGATTTTAAAACCAACAGGGACTCTTTCTGGCCACAATAGTGATGGAAAAGTTGTTTTAAGGGACTAACACCTGGTCTGTGGCATGCCGGAGGGGGATCCATGTCAAAACTCTCACAGAAAATTACATAGTTGATGCAGAGTCTGGTTTTAATCCATAAAGGGCATAAATAACCTAACATCCCCCTCCATCATCATCCTCCCCTGTATCTCTTTACCCCCTCCCTCATCATCCTCCCCTGTGTCTCATCCCCCCTCCCTCATCATCCTCCCACCTCCCTCATCATCCTCCCCTGTATCTCTTTACCCCCTCCCTCATCATCCTCCCCTGTGTCTCTTCCCCCTCCCTCATCATCCTCCCCTGTGTCTCTTCCCCCCTCCATCATCATCCTCCCCTGTGTCTCTTTCCCCCCTCCCTCATCATCCTCCCCTGTGTCTCTTTTCCCACTCCCTCATCATCTTCCCCTGTGTCTCTTCTCCCCTCCCTCATCATCCTCCCCTGTGTCTCTTTCCCCCCTTCCTCATCACCCTCCCCTGTATCTCTTTACCCCCTCCCTCATCATCCTCCCCTGTGTCTGTTTCCCCCCTTCCTCATCATCCTCCCCTGTGTCTCTTCTCCCCTCCCTCATCATCCTCCCCCCTCCCTTGATGATAAGGGGGGGGGGGGAGAGACACAGGTATAAGTGTGAGGGGTGTTAGGGATAAGTGTAAGGGGGTATTAGGGTTAGGTGTTAGGGTGAGGGGTGTTAGGGATAAGTGTGGGGGTCGTTAGGTCTTAGGGATAAGTGTGAGAATGTTAGGGTTAGGTGTTAGGTTGATGGGTGTTATGGATAAGTGTAATGGGTGTTAGGGTTAGGTGTTAGGGTGAGGGATGTTAGGGTTAGGTGTTAGGGATAAGTGTGAGGGGTTTTAGGGTTAGGGTGAGGGGTGTTAGGGATAAGTGTGAGGGGTGTTAGGGTTAGGTGTTAGGGTGAGTGGTGTTAGGAATAAGTGTGAGTGGTGTTAGGGTTAGGTGTTAGGGTGAGGGGTGTTAGGGATAAGTGTAAGGGGTGTTAGGGTTAGGTGTTAGGGTGAGGGATGTTAGGGTTAGGTGTTAGGGATAAGTGTGAGGGGTGTTAGGGTTAGGGTGAGGGGTGTTAGGGATAAGTGTGAGGGGTGTTAGGGTTAGGTGTTAGGGTGAGGGATGTTAGGGTTAGGTGTTAGGGATAAGTGTGAGGGGTGTTAGGGTTAGGGTAAGGGGATATTAGGGTTAGGTGTTAGGGTGAGGGGTGTTAGGGATAAGTGTGGGGGGTGTTAGGTCTTAGGGATAAGTGTGAGAATGTTAGGGTTAGGTGTTAGGTTGATGGTTGTTATGGATAAGTGTGAGGGGTGTTAGGGATACGTGTAAGGGGTGTTAGGGTTAGGTGTTAGGGTGAGGGATGTTAGGGTTAGGTGTTAGGGATAAGTGTGAGGGGTGTTAGGGTTAGGGTAAGGGGGTATTAGGGTTAGGTGTTAGGGTGAGGGGTGTTAGGGATAAGTGTGGGGGGTGTTAGGTCTTAGGGATAAGTGTGAGAATGTTAGGGTTAGGTGTTAGGTTGATGGTTGTTATGGATAAGTGTGAGGGGTGTTAGGGTTAGGTGTTAGTGTGAGGGATGTTAGGGTTAGGTGTTAGGCATAAGTGTGAGGGATGTTAGGGTTAGGGTGAGGGGTGTTAGGGATAAGTGTGAGGGGTGTTAGGGTTAGGTGTTAGGGTGAGGGGTGTTAGGGATAAGTGTAAGGGGTGTTAGGGTTAGGTGTTAGGGTGAGGGATGTTAGGGTTAGGTGTTAGGGATAAGTGTGAGGGGTGTTAGGGTTAGGGTGAGGGGTGTTAGGGATAAGTGTGAGGGGTGTTAGGGTTAGGTGTTAGGGTGAGGGATGTTAGGGTTAGGTGTTAGGGATAAGTGTGAGGGGTGTTTGGGTGAGGGGTGTTAGGGATAAGTGTCAGGGGTGTTAGGGTTAGGGTGAGGGGTGTTAGGGATAAGTGTGAGGGGTGTTAGGGTTAGGTGTTAGGGTGAGGGATGTTAGGGTTAGATGTTAGGGATAAGTGTGAGGGGTGTTATGGTTAGGGTGAGGTGTGTTAGGGATAAGTGTGAGGGGTGTTAGGGTTAGGTGTTAGGGTGAGGGATGTTAGGGTTAGGTGTTAGGGATAAGTGTGGGGGGTATTAGGGTTAGGGTAAGGGGTGTTAGGGATAAGTGTGAGGGGTGTTAGGGTTAGGGTGAGGGGTGTTAGGGATAAGTATAAGGGGTGTTAGGGTTAGGTGTTAGGGTGAGGGAAGTTAGGGTTAGGTGTTAGGGATAAGTGTGAGGGGTGTTAGGGTTAGGGTGAGGGGTGTTAGGGATAAGTGTGAGGGGTTTTAGGGTTAGGTGTTAAGGTGGGGGATGTTAGAGTTAGGTGTTAGGGATAAGTGTGAGGTGTGTTAGGGTTAGGGTGAGGGGTATTAGGGATAAGTGTGAGGGGTGTTAGGGTTAGGTGTTAGGGTGAGGGATGTTAGGGTTAGGTGTTAGGGATAAGTGTGAGGGGTGTTAGGGTTAGGGTAAGGGGTGTTAGGGATAAGTGTGAGGGGTGTTAGGGTTAGGTGTTAGGATGAGGGATGTTAGGGTTAGATGTTAGGGATAAGTGTGAGGGGTGTTAGGGTTAAGGTAAGGGGTGTTAGGGATAAGTGTGAGGGGTGTTATGGTTAGGTGTTAGGGTGAGGGATGTTAGGGTTAGGTAATAGGGATAAGTGTGAGGGGTGTTAGGGTTAGGGTAAGGGGTGTTAGGGATAAGTGTGAGGGGTGTTAGGGTTAGGTGTTAGGGTGAGGGATGTTAGGGTTAGGTGTTAGGGATACGTGTGAGGGGTGTTTGGGTGAGGGGTGTTAGGGATAAGTGTCAGGGGTGTTAGGGTTAGGGTGAGAGGTGTTAGGGATAAGTGTGAGGGGTGTTAGGGTTAGGTGTTAGGGTGAGGGATGTTAGGGTTAGGTGTTAGGGATAAGTGTGAGGGGTGTTATGGTTAGGGTGAGGTGTGTTAGGGATAAGTGTGAGGGGTGTTAGGGTTAGGTGTTAGGGATAAGTGTGGGGGGTATTAGGGTTAGGGTAAGGGGTGTTAGGGATAAGTGTGAGGGGTGTTAGGGATAGGGTGAGGGGTGTTAGGGATAAGTGTAAGGGGTGTTAGGGTTAGGTGTTAGAGTGAGGGAAGTTAGGGTTAGGTGTTAGGGATAAGTGTGAGGGGTGTTAGGGTTAGGGTGAGGGGTGTTAGGGATAAGTGTGAGGGGTTTTAGGGTTAGGTGCTAAGGTGGGGGATGTTAGAGTTAGGTGTTAGGGATAAGTGTGAGGTGTGTTAGGGTTAGGGTGAGGGGTGTTAGGGATAAGTGTGAGGGGTGTTAGGGTTAGGTGTTAGGGTGAGGGATGTTAGGGTTAGGTGTTAGGGATAAGTGTGAGGGGTGTTAGGGTTAGGGTAAGGGGTGTTAGGGATAAGTGTGAGGGGTGTTAGGGTTAGGTGTTAAGGTGGGGGATGTTAGGGTTAGGTGTTAGGGATAAGTGTGAGGGGTGTTAGGGTTAGGGTAAGGGGTGTTAGGGATAAGTGTGAGGGGTGTTAGGGTTAGGTGTTAAGGTGGGGGATGTTAGAGTTAGGTGATAGGGATAAGTGTGAGGTGTGTTAGGGTTAGGGTGAGGGGTGTTAGGGATAAGTGTGAGGGGTGTTAGGGTTAGGTGTTTGGGTGAGGGATGTTAGGGTTAGGTGTTAGGGATAAGTGTGAGGGGTGTTAGGGTTAGGGTAAGTGGTGTTAGGGATAAGTGTGAGGGGTGTTAGGGTTAGGTGTTAGGGTGAGGGATGTTAGGGTTAGGTGTTAGGGATAAGTGTGAGGGGTGTTAGGGTTAGGGTAAGGGGTGTTAGGGATAAGTGTGAGGGGTGTTAGGGTTAGGTGTTAGGGTGAGGGATGTTAGGGTTAGGTGTTAGGGATAAGTGTGAGGGGTGTTAGGGTTAGGGTGAGGGGTGTTAGGGATAAGTGTGAGGGGTGTTAGGGTTAGGTGTTAGGGTGAGGGATGTTAGGGTTAGGTGTTAGAGATAAGTGTGAGGGGTGTTAGGGTTAGGGTAAGGGGTGTTAGGGATAAGTGTGAGTGGTGTTAGGGTGAGGCATGTTAGGAATAAGTTTGAGGGGTGTTAGGTCTTAGGGATAAGTGTGAGGGGTGTTAGGGTTAGGTGTTAGGTTGATGGGTGTTATGGATAAGTGTGAGGGGTGTTAGGGTTGGGTGCTAAGGTGAGAGGAGGATGATGGGGGGAAGAGACACAGGGGTGTCCTTGCAGCAGAGATCAAGAGAGTCCTTCAGGACTGTATTGCACCCTGTGTACAGTAGCCTAGCTATGGTTTTCCCTATTGATGCAGTATCACCTACACTCAGCTTCCTCTCAGTAAGACTGCAAGTTAGTTATGATTCCAAAATGGCTGTTGTCCATGAGTTAGAAGGGTCTGGAAGGCAGGGTATGATGCTGATTGGCTGGACTGTGTCTGCTGACTGTGAGTCGCAGGGTCAAAGTTTGCTCAATGATAAAGTATAGGGGGCGGGTCGATATCGCATATGTTCGCAGTTGGCCGCGAACGTGAACATGCTATGTTCACCGGGAACAGTCTGCCGGCGAACTATTCGCGACATCTCTATTTGGAAGTTTAACACAGCATCCATTCATTCATTAACATCACCTATCTGGCTGTCGGAGACCAGGCAGAGTTTTGTCAATAGAGTGATGATTTCTAATAATTTTTCATGCAAATAACTTCTGTAATATTTAAAACCTGTTTTTAAAAATTACAACACATTATGTATGGCCTCTCCATTCTAAAATCTCACCTCCATATTCAGTTTTATAGACTTAATCACTTAATCTTAAGGAGAATTCCATGTCTAAAGAAACTTCTTCCCATGAATTCATCCTGAAAATACTCTCAATTTCAAATTGTATTCTCATCTTAAGCTTAATTATTCATTATCCTAGATTTTGTAATATATACAGTGAAAACAAACTATACATTTATTGTTTTCTTAGGAATAATAAAGGAGTAAAAAAGACAATAATGGGAAATCAATTAAGAACCTTAACCAAAATGACAATAAAGACATACATATTTGTTATTTGTTATTTAAAATAATTTATTACATTGTTTTAGGAATCCAAGAAATTGGAAAAAAAACTGTTGCACATTGTAAACAATATAATACTTTGAGATATATAATCTATTATATATCCATTGATATAAATAAAATGTATGTAATGTTCTCTTATTGAGGTAAAAAATAATTACAACACATTTATAAATTCAGTTTCCTTTCAAAATAAAAACTAGTATCTAGTCATGTACATCTAATCCAGACAATACATCAATACATCTTGGCATTCCATCCCTGTTGTCAGGGAAAGAATATGATGATGAAAAATATGGACGATAGAAAATATTGGAATTCTGACATACAATGTCTAGCATTATTTTCATTGAATAAATCAGAGTCTGAAATGTCTATGAAAAAGCATAATTTATATTACAAAAAAATTAGATTCAGCACCAGAATATTACATACTCAAAGATATAACGTGACTTATAAAACAATTTAAAATTATCCCATAGTATAGTTTTATACTGTAAGTTAAAAATTAGTTACATAAATAAATAAAAATATAATTTTTGGCATCACAAGACTCATTTAGTGAAACAAATAAATATTGTAATAAATAATAGAAAATATATTTAAATATAATACAATAAAACAGTAACAAATACATTTAAGATGTAATGTAATTATAAAATTAGTTGCAGGTGTGTGGAAAAACACAGCCACCATCACGGCTTGTATCTCCATCCTCAGCCCCTGAAAGTCTTTTTCATCCAGTGGAAAAGTATATCGATCTCTCCTGCAGCTTTAACACTGGCAGCTTCTGTGGGTAACTGAACAAAAAACAGAATAAAAGTATATTTATTATTCATATGTTTCACACTTCTGTCTCTGTACCCTGTGGTTTGTAATTAATTCATTTATTCATGAAACAAAACCTTTTTAAACCTCTAAGGAATTAGGATGAGTTAAGCAAATTTTAATTTGCTGGAAACATTAGCATTTTAAAGCATAAATGTTAAAAACAATTAACCTATTTATGAATAATTTAGGGTTTTAATTGTCTGTCAACAAGTTAAATTTACTGATATTTAATTTGCTACTTGAAGGGTTAAATCAAACAAGTCTGAGTTAATCCTAAACTGCTATATAAAAAATGGAGTAATACAAAACTACAAGTCTATGGCAACACTGTTATATTTGACCTTGCATTTATATTTACTAAGGAAAAGCTTTGGTACCACTATTATATTTGACCTAACATTTATATTTAGGTGGGTAACAAAGAAGACTGCATACCTTGTAAAATGATTCCTTAAAATCCTCCATAATTTTGTGTGACTGTTCCCCGCATGGGCACCTCAGAGTAGAATGCTGTATAGTATAGAGAGGCAGAGTGTGATAAAGACATAGGGCATAAAGGGGGCACACAAATATGCATACAAATACACTATAGGCTAATTAAATCCATGCAATCTGATATCTATATAAATATATATATATATATATATATATATATATATATATATAATAAAATATATGTAGGTGTTTGTGTGTGTATATGATAGCTGAAGTATAAATTAGTAACTGAAACTGCTATTTCTCAATCAATATATTAACTAGTATAGATGATATCACAGCACTTTATTTAATAGTACTTACACACACTTTGAGTTTTTCATTTAAAACATGCATAGAGTTAGCCAGGTGGGAGATGGCTGTGGTAGTCTTGATGGAGGGCACTTTCAAGTTGTGGAAAACATGATGTAAGTAGAAATGCCCCAGTTTAAATAGGAGGCAGCATCTCTCAGAGGGCTGAAATGAAACAATGTAAAAACAGTTTGAGTGAGCAATATCATTTCACTATTAAAATACATATAAAAAGTAGTGAAAAAGTAAATAATTATTTGGTTACCTCTATATGGTTTAGCACATGTGGGTTTAGTAGTCTAATGTCAGTGATTGTGTCCTTACTTTGCTGCATGCAGAAAAATAAAAGAGAGTTAGCATATTACAAGAGCCACAAAAAATACTCCCACTTAGAAAGATATAAAACATTAATGTACAATATAATTATCCAGATTCTAACACATTGTCCCACTCATTTGAACAATATAGTACATTTTAATTCTATTTACAACTCTCTTTGAATTTTAATACTATGGGGATTTTAATAAGCATCTCAATTGGCTGAAAATAAAGAGATGAACATCTCAGCCATTTGTTGTGCTTGATACATTCCCCCCTGTGAAATTTTTGTACACAGTTACTTATTGGTAGAAATAAGAGAACTAGGATTTGTAAACCTAAGCAAAGGTAAAAATTAACCCTCTGTGGTTTGAAAGACATTACATTTGTTATGTTTTTTTTAAAAGGTTTATGTATATGAAAAGAAATACTGAGAAAACATTAGCGCCCCCAAAACACAAATGGAAAGCTATTTACATACAGAAAATACAAATGAGATTTTAATTAATATGTGGTTCGAAAATATGTTTTAAATAAAATTTGATTCTCACCAAAACGTCTTTGACTTCAGCAAAATGTTTACTTAAATCAATAATGTTGGAAGAGAATGGACATTGCCTCCAACTTGCTTCTGTGCTTTGCAGTTCCATCAGAAGAAAACCAATCAAACCAATCCAGAAATAGGAAGATAGAGCCATCATTGTTACTAGAATAATGGATTTGTATACCTGAGAAGTACAACGTTGAACATAATTAATTTTGTTATTCGGAGAGTAACTAGCTGTTTCCAATTCCTACATTAGTTAGATTACACCAAATCATAAAGTATTATATGATAAAACATGGGCATATTGAAATATAATAATTTATGTAAACTTAAATGACTTAAAATGATGAATGTAATATTAACTATTATTATTATGCTTATTAATTTAATTTATTCCCAAATAATGAATTATATATGTATTGATATTGTATTTCAGATGTTTTTGCATTGGGTTTTATTATATTGTGGTTTTATTATATTGTGGTATACTTCCCAGTGCAGACAACAATTTTATTTTAATTATTTCCATTCTTGTAATTATTAATGTACAGGGAGTTTGTATGGTAAAATAAGAAACAGATGGTAATATTTCCTAGAAAACTTACATTATCTTTCATATTTTTGGCATAAATTGTCAGATTTTACCAAAATGGAACTATTACAGTATACAATATAAAATATATCAAAAGTTTACAATTTAAAACTCTAGTGCACATATACATAGAGATAGATAAATAAATAGAATAAACATTAACGTTCATACACACATTTAAAAAGAAATCAACCACAGTAAATTTACCAACTATAAGACAATATAGCAAAATGAATGTTTCATTAACATATCACATTTTGTATGAATTAAGAAATTGGTAATTTGATGTCTCACCTCAAATAGTTCTCCTAGGTAGATGTTTGGAAGAAATGATATGCACATGTGCATCTTCTTGGTATTTATATATTTCATCTAGCATAGCACTTCCTCTACCTGTAAGTCAAGGGATTTTTTGAATACCTGTTTTTTGTGTTCTATGGCAATCACACAACCCCCATGTTTAGATGAGTAATAGACCAGTTACCTCATTTTTATGTTACTTGACAATAGCATCCTGTCTACATTTTACAGTTAAGCCTTCATTACTTTCTCAAATATATTCATTCTCAGCACTCTGATCTATAGTTTATACTTTAAGATAAATATTTAAATTTTGTATGGTATCATAGAGTCTGGATGCCAGAAAATGAGATATTTAAAACATTTTTTTTAAAAGCATCTACTCAAAACATAGAACACCAAGGTACTATTCTCCAATTAATAATCAATATGTAAGAACATTCTATGCCTAAGCCCCCTAGAACTCCTTTCCTACCATTTCCATCAGGATTTCCACTGGTCCATTACCTCTGAGTCAGTTGAAAATAGGAAATATATACTACTATCAATTTGAAAAAATGGCACAGTCTGGTGAATATCTAAAATAATAAAAATACTTCCAGCCTATCATCTAGCAATTAAAAGCAATTTTGTTTACTTTGGAGATGTTTTAATATTGCCTTTTAATACTCCATATTGGAGGAGAAAGGTACCATTAATCATTTGTATGTGCTGTTTGTGTCAATTACACTTTGAATTCTGATATTAAATTTTGAGTGAGACCAAAAGGTCCAACCAGATCTTGTGCTCAAAATTCTAAGGTGCTCCTGAGACAAATAACACAGATGTTAAATGGCAGCTGGGTAAACTTTTCTGTTAAATCAATGCAATGTGTTAATAATACATAAATCATTTTAAATTATAGGTACATTTAAAAAAATATTTACAAACTCACAATTACATTTTTTTTAAACATCCTCACAGGAAATTACTTGCTGATGATCTTGTAAAGCAAAGGAACATGGCTTCAAAGAAGAATATTTCTTAAGTTTGTCACTGTTAGAACTCAATTTTCATTTATTAATATTACATTTCAAAATGCTATAATTTTATCTTTAGTGATATGGAGTAGCATACCTACTTGTGCACTCTTGTGCACTGTTTTTATGGTTTTACTTTTCAAATATTTATTGGCTTATATTTGTAAAAATAAAACTACTGGTTTGAAAACATCTCTATATCTATTAAGGAAATTATTTTTTTTCTATTCCACTAAGATCTATCAAAATTCAAATATCTAATTATGTCTTCTAAATGATTTTCTAGAGTTGAGGAATCTCCTACCCACTATTTATTTAGTATCTTTGCTGCTGTAAAATCTGAAGAGGTGTAGCAGGAATTCTCTTTCCGACAGTCTATATATTCTGGTACCTAGGTAAAAGGTTTCTGTACTAGTAGATAATTACTTTAAGGATATTACAAACAAAGAATAAACATGTCTTCACTGCTCTACAACACTTCTATTTGTACTTTTGAATTGTGAAGATTTATAAGTATTAACTGGAGACAATATAATTAACAAATCACATATAATAGTTGTCAAACTGTGATTCGTTGTCAAGCTTGCGACAAATCACAGTTTGACAACTGCGCAGTGCGCAACGGGCCATGCATGCGCATAGCGTGGCTGGGAATGAGAGGTTGGGAGAGACACAGAGGAGGGGGGAGAGACACAGGGTAGTGAAGGGGTGGAAGAGACACAGGGAAGGGAGACAAGGGGGGAAGAGACACAGGGGGGGAGACACACAGGGGGGGAGAGGATGGGGTAGACACACAGGGGAGGGGGGAACAGACACAGAGGAGGAGGGGAGAGACACAGGGGAATGAAAGGGGGGAGAGACACAGAGGAGGGGGGAGACACAGTGGAGTGAGAGGAGGGGGGAAGAGACACAGGGGAGTGAGAGGAGGGGGGGGGAGACACAGGGGAATGAGAGGAGGGGGGATAGATACAGGGGAATGAGAGGGGGGAGAGACACAGAAGAGGGGAGAAACACAGGGGATGGGGGAGAGACACAGCGGAGTGAGAGGAGGGGGAAGAGACACAGGGGAGTGAGAGGAGGGGGGAGGAGACACAAGGGAGTGAGAGGAGGGGGAAAGACACAAAGGAGTAAGAGGAGGGGGGAGAGACACAGGGGAGTGAGAGGAGGGGGGAGGAGACACAAGGGAGTGAGAGGAAGGGGAAAGACACAAAGGAGTGAGAGGAGGGGGGAGACACAAAGGAGTGAGAGGAGGGGGAGAAGAGACACAGGAGAGTGAGAGGAGGGGAGGGGGAGACACAGGGGTAGGAGAGGAGGGGGGAGAGACACAGGGGAATGAGAGGGGGAGAGACACAAGGGGGTGAGAGGAGGGTGAAGAGACACAAAGGAGTGAGGGGGAGAGACACAGGGATGGGAGACAAGGGGGGAAAGTGACACAGGGGAGGGGGGACACACGGGTGGGAGCGGATGGGGTTGACACACAGGGGATGGGGGAAGAGACACAGAGGAGGAGGGGAGAGACACATGGGAATGAGAGGGGGGAGACACAGAGTAGTGAGAGGAGGGGGGAGAGACACAGGGGAGTGAGAGGAGGCGGAGAGACACAAGGGAGTGAGAGGAGGGGGAAAGACACAAAGGAGTGAGAGGAGGGGGAGACACAAAGGAGTGAGAGGAGGGGGAGAAGAGACACAGGAGAGTGAGAGGAGGGGAGGGGGAGACACAGGAGAGTGAGAGGAGGAGAGGGGGAGACACAGGGGTAGGAGAGGAGGGGGAGAGACACAGGGGAATGAGTGGGGGAGAGACACAAGGGGGTGAGAGGAGGGTGAAGAGACACAAAGGAGTGAGGGGGAGAGACACAGGGAAGGGAGACAAGGGGGGGAAGTGACACAGGGGAGGGGGGGACACACAGGGGTGGGAGCGGATGGGGTAGACACACAGGGGATGGGGGGAAGAGACACAGAGGAGGAGGGGAGAGACACATGGGAATGAGAGGGGGGAGACACAGAGGAGTGAGAGGAGGGGGGAGAGACACAGGGGAGTGAGAGGAGGGGGAGAGACACAAAGGAGTGAGAGGAGGGGGAAAGAGACACAGGAGAGTGTGAGGAGGGGGCTAGAGACACAAAGGAGTGAGTAGAGGGGGGAGAGACACAAAAGAGTGAGAGGAGGGGGGAGAGACACAGGGGAGGGAGAGGAGGGGGAAGAGACACATGTGAGGGGGGAGAGACAGTGGTAGGAGAGGAGGGGGGTAGACACCAAGGGGAGGGAGAGGAGGGGGAGAGACACAGGGGAATGAGAGGGGAGAGAGACAAAGAGGAGGGGGAGAAACAGGGGAGTGAGAGGAGGGGGGAGAGACACAAGGGTTTGAGAGAGGGGAGAAAAAAAAAGGGGTGAGAGGAGGGGGAAGAGACAGAGGAGGAGGGGGGATGACACACAGGAGAGGGAGAGGAGGGGAAGAGACAAAGGGGTGGGGGAAGACACACAGGGGTTGGAGAGGAGGGGGGTACACACACAGGGGACGGTGAGGAAAGGGGAGAGATACAGGGAAGGGAGAGGAGGGGGAAGAGACACAGGAAATAGGGAGAACAGACACGAGGGAGGGGGCAAGATACATGGGTAAAAGACACAGGGGGGAGAGGGGGGCAAGAGACACAGGGGAGGGAGAGGTGGCTAAAGAAACATGTTGTAAAGACACAGGGGGGAGAGGGGGTAAAAATACAGGGGGGGAGGAGACACAAGGGAGGGAGAGGAGGGGGGAAATTAGACCCATCGCAAGGCCAGTAAAGTAGAGGGGGAGAGGCTCCCATTGTGTGGCAAACAGCATTGCAAGCATTCACATTTTATTGCCATCATTTTTGACAGGCAATTTGCTAGTATTTATATAAAAAAAAAAGCCAGTGATATCAATGATTCAATATTTTCTTTGGGGGGTGCCTATGTATCAGTATATTCTAAAGTATTGCATCACCTCTTTCACCTGCAATAGTCATTCAGATGACATGGCTAGACGTGATAGTATCAACCATTGCATACTGTGTTTCGAACTGGCTTGCTGACTCAGTGTTAGTTTTTTGAATACCTCATAATCTGTCTATGCCAGGAAGAGCTTTTTTATGCTAAACCAGACACAGTCTATAGTGTACGTATGTGAGGCATTGTCAGACTTGTGTGTTGGACATCACTAGATGAGCTCTATACAGATGCGGCTCAAATCATAAGCTTCTTATTGCAAAGTTCAAAATTAAACTGAAGTAAAGAGCAAAAATCATCAGACCAAGTAGATACAAAATAAATAATATCCCTTGTGAAAATGCATTGGAGGAAAAGAATAGATTTAAGGACCTAGACATGGAAGATAGAATGCCTGAAGAACTTTGGACTGAAGTTTGCAACATTATCCAGGAAACAGCAACAACAACTATCCCTAAAAGAATGAAAACTAAGAAGGCAAACTGGCTATCTGAGGAGGCTTTGAAAGAAGCTCAGGAGAGAAGGAAAGTGAAAGGTAGTGGAGATAAGAACATATTTGTCCAACTGAATGCAGAATTACAGAGAATAGCAAGAAGAGACAAGGAGACATTCTTCAATGAGCAATGTAATGAGATAGAAGAAGATAACAGAATGGGTAAGTTAAGAGATTTCTTGAAGAAAATGCCAAAATGGACATGATAAAAGACAAAAATGGTAAGGACTTAAGAGAAGAAGATCAGATATAGAAGAAGTGACAGGGATACACTGAAGATCTAAACAGGAAGGATCTTAACAGCAATGATGATCTCAATAGTTTGTCCAAAAAGCTGGAGCCAAACATCTTGAAGAGTGAAGTGAGATGGCCCTTGGATGCCTTGCTCATAACAAGGCTGCAGGAGTTGATGGAATCCCTACTGAATTATTTAAAATTCTACAAGATGATGCTGTGAAAGTGTTGCTTGCCTTATCCCAACATATTTGGAAAACTCAACAGAGGCCAATAAGCTGAAAAACGTCGGTCTACACCCGAATCCCAAAAAAGCAATGCCAAAGGGTGTTCCAATGGGTGTTCCAATTATGAAAACAATTGCACTAATTTTACATGCCAGCAAGGAAATGCTTAAGATTCTACAAGCTAGATATGGAACAGGAACTATTAGATGTACAATCCGTGTTTTGTAAGGCCGGACTGGATGAATCCAAAGCCGGAACCAATATTGCTGGAAGAAAGATCAACAACCTCAGATACACAGATGATACTACTTTGATGCAAGAAAGTGAGGAGGAACTAAAGGACCTATTAATGAGGGTAAAAGATTAGAGTGCAAAAGCTGGCTTGCTGCTTAACTGTAAAAAGATGAAGATCATGGCAAACACATTCTCAGTTCCTGATAAATAAATAGGGAAGAAGTGGAGGTAGTGACAGATTTTATTTTCCTGGGATACAAGATCTCTTAATATGGTGACTGTAGCCCTGAATTTAAAAGACATTTGCTACTAGGGAGGAAAGCTATGGCAAGCTTGGACAAGCTAGTAAAAAGTTAATATATTAAACTATCAACAAAGGTCTGCATAGTTCGAACTATTGTTTTCCAAGTAGCAACCTACGGATGTGAGAGCTGGACCATAAAGAAGCCTTTACAGCTCCTTTGAATTGTGTTGTTGGCAAAAACTACTTAGAGTCCCATGGACTGGAAGAAGACCCAATAAATCAGTACTACAGGAATTCAAGACAAACTGTTCACTGTAAGGTATAATCATGAGGCTTAAGTTAAAATATGTTGGCCTTATCATGAGAAGGCAGGTTTCCTTAGAGCAGACTGATGCTGGGAAAGATTTAAGGCACACAAAGAAGGGGGTGACACTGGCAGAGATGGATAGAGGAAGTCACTAAAGCAATTAACATGAAGCTCAGAGGTTCAGTTACTGACAGATGTATCTGGTGTGCTGTGGCCCATCTGTCTCAGACAACTGAACGACTAAACAAACGTGTACTTTAAAGTGTCTGTGTGGATGTGACTCTGTGCATGTGTGTGGGGGCATCAGTATAAATGTGATTTATCTAACTGAATCATTAGCATGTTTGACTTTCAGTATGTTTGGTGAACAAAGTTATTTCAGGTGGATCCCTGCAGTAATTATTAATTACATAACATATTAACACTATCGACTTGCCGGTCAAAAATGACGGCAATAAATTTGTACGGCAGGTTATGCTGTTTGGTCCAGACATAAAAATGTTTGTTGTTCCAAGATACTTTGGCGCTCATTGCAAGGCTGTTGGTTGTTGTATTTTTTTTTAATGATAGGCGCTTTTGCTGTTATTGTTTGTTCAGCGGTGATCTGCTTTTTGCGCTTATTGCAAGGCTTTTTGTGCTATGAGCAGCGTTGGTGTCGTTATGAGTGGCGCAATGAATGTCTTTTGTGTTTATCGTGATTTTTTTTTGTGTGTAAATTAATTAATAATAAATGAATATACTTTACCTATTTGGAAGTAATATATGCAGGAAGCATTGTGTTGAAGAGCTGACAATCTGTTTTGATGTTCCTGCAGCATACAATGTAGGTTTGCAGTGTTTTGGAGCTGAGGTGTAAGTGTCAGCAATGTGTGCAGTGTGTAGTGTAAATATGCAGCGTGCGTGAGGAAAAGCCGTAAAGGTAGCTGTGTACTTCCGCATTGTGTAAGTTAGTGTTGTAAAATGGCAGTGAATGTGTGTGGTACGCAGCTGTGGATGATTTAGCGTCCTTGCTAAAAGTGTGTCTTGTACCTCGTACGGCTTTTTTGAAAATCTGTATGTGCTTGGTGGTGTTTTGCGTCTTTAGGGTCCTGTAGCCTCGTTTTTGTTTTTTTCGGCGGCAATTTTTTTTCTTGCCTAGGGGATTTTCGTGTGTTTAAGCTCAGGAATTTTTACCTAAATTGAGGTGTAACTTCAGTTGCAGAGGTCCTGGGTGCCCCCCCCCCCTTGCTGTGGTTAAGTTTTTTATGTATTTTTTGTGTGTATTTATTGTGTTTTTATTGTTTTCTGGTGCGCGCGGTTTGGCCGTTAAGGTCGTACTTTTTCAAGTTTTTTTTTTTCCTAAGTCCCGCGTCTTGTATTTTTTTATGCTAAGTCCGTAATTTTTCCGTTCTAAGTCCCACGTCTCGGCTAAATCCTGCTAAAAGTCCTCCGGGTTTAACTCTCGCCTCGCTAAGCCACAGGCGCTCATCGCTAAGTCGTACGGACTCCTCAAACAGCGAGACGACGACTCGCAGTTGGACTATTATAATATGTGATAGTGACATAGCATAGTGATTAAGGTTGAAAAAATACTTTTAGTCCCTTAGTCTATCAATTTCAACTTTTAGATATCCACAGAACTATGTATTATGTGAACTGTTAATTGGTCCAGGGGAAAGCAACAAGTGTCTTATAAATGGAAACAAAAAACAGTCCTTATACAAATACTGGTAATCTGATTATTTTCTAGATCAATAACCACCCTATTCTAATTATGACCTTTTTTTATCAAAAAAATAGTATAAGGTAATTACTTACTCTGCTATGTGTTTTACTAGAAAATATAAGTTTAATTAGCTTAGTCTTTATTCATAGTTTAATCTCTCCATTCCCCTTATTAATATTGTTGCCCTTCTCTGTTCCCTTTTCAGCTCTACAGTGTCCTTTTTTTGAATTGATGCTCAAAACTATACTTCATATTCCAAATCAGAGCATACTAGTATTTCAGAATGTATATCTGCTTTCCTTCCTTCTGCACCCCTCTTAATACATGCTAATATGTTTCATGCCTTTGCAGATGCTGATTGGCATTGACCATTGTTACATAGGTGATTGTCCACAAGCATTCTTAATTCCTTTTCTGTCTCTGGTACCCATACATTTAGAATATAAATTGTCTGCTTATTTGTGCTTCCCAAATGCAACTTTACATTTATTAGTATTACATTCCATCTGTCATTTATCTGCTCAGTCTTCTAGTTTATGTAAGCCCCTTTGCAGTGAAAATACATACTTTTCTGCTGTAATTACCTTACTCAATTTAGTGGCATCAACAAATGCATACATTACTCTCCGGTTTTAAATAATTAAAAGATAAAAATATAAAGGTTTTGTTTATTTATTTATTTTTCTTTCTAAAAACATTTTGCCTAATTATTCAGCAAACCATTTAGGAACAAAACGGTCCTTTAAACATATATAGACATATACACACTTAAATACATTATATAAATATAGACAAAGACACACAAATTCAACATTTGTAAGCATAATAAAATATGTTAATTTAAATAATAATTGACTATATTATTAATATGCTAGTATAAACAGGGCTGTATCTACCTATTTGGAGCCCCTGGGCAGTGAAGTGGAGGAACCCCTGCGAGTAAGTACACAAGGTATGCACAGACACATTTTTGCCTTTTCTGTAAGTTCCTTTTCCTGTTGAAACTGTCTTGTTCTAGGTGGTTACCCCCTAGTAGCCAGTCTATGAATTGCAACATTTCATTTTTTTTAAGCCAGGAACCATTTTTTTAAGATGTGGCGCCCCTCACAGGGAAGCGCCCATGGGTGGCTGCCTAGTTGGCCTATGGGTAATCTGGCCATGAGTATAAACATAGTAGTCTAAGTAATCTGCATTTGAAGCAGTTAGTTTTAAAAGAGGGCTCTGGAAAATGTATTCTGTGAGATGATACTGTACAATTATCTTAAATAAATACTTACAGTGTCAATAGTGTCAAAGGTACAGTATTTGTCTGGGGAACTTGTCACTCCTCAATATTTCACTACCAAAAGAGGTTGTGGCAGTAGATATGATAGATCAAAAAAAGGCATGAAAGACATACATGGCTACTGAATCTTTACAGCATTTTGGTTTCTTAGGAGATATATTGTAAATTCCCTGTATTTGCATTTATATCCCATGTTTTTTTGACATTAAGATATCATTTCCTGTCTATCCCATAAGCTTAATAATACAATTTCCCAGTGCAATTTATAGCATTTCAGGTTAGATCAGAAGGATCAAAACTATTTTCAATATACTCCTTTAAAATAATATTGCATCTTTAATTTAATTAGAATATTTTTGTATTCAAGTAATTCACAGCTTGGCAGCCACATAATTGTATGATTCTATAAATTATTGGCAGTTTGTGAAATCTGGGTAAATATAGTATTATCTAGTAAATTTACATTGTCTATCAAATAAAACATTTTATAACAGTGTAATGTAGTTATAGATGTATAAGAAAATATCCCCCTTCTGTCAATATTACATTATATTATCAATGTTTCAGTGTTATCCATATGGTTAATGGTAATGAACCACTAGGAATCTCTTTTTAATGGCAGATATAAATTAGAATATTTTGAGACCTTTATTCTATGCCATTATTATAAGTTAGATATTGTTATTTAAGAGGAATTATTCACAGTTTTAGACATTTTCTTACAACTCTGTTTCTTATTTAATGCATCTAATGAAAGGATGTTAAAATATCAATTTATGCAACAATGTGGAATGTTACTCATCCATGGTATTGACAGGAATTTTTTTCCTGAGTTTGTTAAGGAAGTAAGTAGAGTCTTGGTACAAATTACCTGAGAATTTAGGGCCCTATTAAATTCCAGCCTCGTAAATAAGAGGCTTCTACTTAAGCCCTACGTACTGCAAAGTTTCTCTAACTTACAATGCTATTAAATTAGCCCTGCTGCGAGCAACGTGTGAGCTACGCAGCAGGGCCGTACGTATCTACACTGCGTAAATGTACATGAGGAGTGACAGCCTGCGAGATGATATCGCAGGCTCCCACTCCTCATCAAGTGCTGCGGGGGTCCTAAAAGGGACCTCCGCGGCAGTCCCCCCCCATAAGCATTGCCGTGGGGGGTACTCCAAACCCCCCCCAGGCACCTAAAATGAACCCCCCCTCAATGCGGGGGTCCCTGTCGGGACCCCCGAAGTGTCCTCACATGAACACCTTGCTGCAGGGGTCCATAGGAACCCCCGCAGCCCCCACACATTAACCCCTTGCAGCGGGGGTCCCCGATCGGCACTGATCAGGCCCCCGCTGCATTTAAAACTTTTAAATTCCCCGCCGCGGCTCCTTAAAGGGGCCGCGGCACACTATTACCCAATCCCGGCCGCGGCACTTAAAATTAACCCCCCTCTATGCTGGGGGTCCCCATCGGGACCCCCGAAGTGTCCCCACATAAACCCATTGCAGGGGGGGTCCCCGATCTGCATAGATCAGGCCCCCCGCTGCATTTAAAACTTTTAAATTCCCCGCCGCGGCTCCTTAAAGGGACCGCGGCACACTATTAGCCAATCCCGGCCGCGGCACTTAAAATTAACCCCCCTCTATGCTGGGGGTCCCCATCGGGACCCCCGAAGTGTCCCCACATAAACCCATTGCAGGGGGGGTCCCCGATCTGCATAGATCAGGCCCCCCGCTGCATTTAAAACTTTAAAATTCCCCGCCGCGGCTCCTTAAAGGGACCGCGGCACACTATTAGCCAATCCCGGCCGCGGCACTTAAAATTAACCCCCCTCTATGCTGGGGGTCCCCATCGGGACCCCCGAAGTGTCCCCATATAAACCCCCTGCAGCGGGGGGCCCCGATCGGCACCGATCGTGACCCTGCTGCAATTCAATTTTAAATTTCCCGCCTCGCGGGTCCTCAAAGGACCGTAAAGGTCCTGAAAGGACTCGCACTAAAAATATTAACCCCAGGCAACTATAATTACCCCATTAACTCATGATGGTCAATCCAGACCACCATAAGGCCTAAATTAACCCATTAAGTAATGATGGTCAATACAGACCACCATAAGGCCTAAATTAACCCATTAACTCATGGTGGTCAATCCAGACCACCATAAGGCCTAAATTAACCCATTAAGTAATGATGGTCAATACAGACCACCATAAGGCCTAAATTAACCCATTAACTCATGGTGGTCAATCCAGACCACCATAAGGCCTAAATTAACCCATTAAGTAATGATGGTCAATACAGACCACCATAAGGCCTAAATTAACCCATTAACTCATGGTGGTCAATCCAGACCACCATAAGGCCTAAATTAACCCATTAAGTAATGATGGTCAATACAGACCACCATAAGGCCTAAATTAACCCATTAACTCATGGTGGTCAATCCAGACCACCATAAGGCCTAAATTAACACATTAAGTAATGATGGTCAATACAGACCACCATAAGGCCTAAATTAACCCATTAACTCATGGTGGTCAATCCAGACCACCATAAGGCCTAAATTAACCCATTAAGTAATGATGGTCAATACAGACCACCATAAGGCCTAAATTAACCCATTAACTCATGGTGGTCAATACAGACCACCATAAGGCCTAAATTAACCCATTAAGTAATGATGGTCAATACAGACCACCATAAGGCCTAAATTAACCCATTAACTCATGGTGGTCAATCCAGACCACCATAAGGCCTAAATTAACCCATTAAGTAATGATGGTCAATCCAGACCACCATAAGGCCTAAATTAACCCATTAACTCATGGTGGTCAATACAGACCACCATAAGGCTCTATTTAACCCCATCAGTCCCATAAGGGTATATTATTACCATTATGGGCCTGTTACAACCCAACATTAACCACATAAGTGCCATGATGGTCCTCAAGGACCATCATGACACTAACTACAAACACTACACTATAACCCCCAATAAACCATTTAATCTAAACTAACCCCCCTCTACACTAATCTTTTAACACTTACACTACCTACCTACACTACCTACCCCCTAATAAACCTCCCCAACACTCTAATTACAAAAAACAATAAACCTACAGCACAGAAAACAAAAAACCTACAGTACAAAAAACAAAAAAACCTACAGTACAGAAAAAAAAAAAATTACACACCTGAAAAGGAAAGACAGATAAACACAATACAATAATACATATAATACATTACATACATTACATACAATACATGACATTACATATAATATATTAAATATAATATATTAAATATAATATATTACATATAATACATTACATACATTACATACAATACATGACATTACATATAATATATTAAATATAATATATTAAATATAATATATTACATATAATTCATTACATACATTACATACAATACATGACATTACATATAATATATTAAATATAATATATTAAATATAATATATTACATATAATACATTACATACATTACATACAATACATGACATTACATATAATATATTAAATATAATATATTAAATATAATATATTACATATAATATATTACATATAGTCCTAATCAAATACCCCCTATCTATCTAACATACAATCTATTTAATTTAAAATAAATCCTAACTATATCAAATACATCCCCCTATCTATCTAATATACAAAAAATCCTAACTACATACACAGACCCTTATTCTAAAATAAAATAAAATAATTACAGTCCTAACTACATACACAGACCCTAATTCTAAGCTAAAATCAATAAATTAAGACCACTTACCTTTAAGATGTTGCTTCAGATCACTAACCTATGGGTCAAACAAAAAAAAAAATTAGTACAAAACATTAACATCAAATAAATAAACATTATATACATTCTACATATTCAACTCACCTTTACAGCATGTCCAGTCACTGTTAAGCTCTTCCGGCGCGGCCCTGTTAAAAAAAAAAAACACAATACATGAATACATGAATACAATATATAAACAATAAATAAAATACACAAATAAACATCTAAATATACATTTAACTTACCTCCCCGCGATGTCCCCGGCCTTCTCTCCTTCAGCCCCGGCTGGGCCGCGGAACCATCCGCGCTCTAAAAAAAAATAAAAAAAAAAATAACGGAGGTCTGCACTGGCAGACCTCCCCGACGCTACTGAACCTCCCGGAGTCGTTTCCGGGAGGAAATTGGCATTGGCGGCTTGTGATTGGCTGAAAAAGCTGTCAGCCAATCAAAAGTCGTCAATGTAGGAGCCAATCAGGATGCGCAGATGTCTTCTACCAATCACTCCGTGGGGGTGTATCCCATAGTGATTGGCTGAAGGCATCTGAGCGTTGTGATTGGTTCCCATAAAGATAGACAAGTGTTTTAGCCAATCAGGGTGGGATATTGGGGTGTATCCCATCCTGATTGGCTCACACATTGACGACTTTTGATTGGCTGAAATTGATAGACAGCTTTTTCAGCCAATCACAAGCCGCCAATGCCAATTTCCTCCCGGAAACGACTCCGGGAGGTTCAGTAGCGTCGGGGAGGTCTGCCAGTGCAGACCTCCGTTAGTTTTTTTTCTTTTTTTTTTTTAGAGCGCGGATGGTTCCGCGGCCCAGCCGGGGCTGAAGGAGAGAAGGCCGGGGACATCGCGGGGAGGTAAGTTAAATGTATATTTAGATGTTTATTTGTGTATTTTATTTATTGTTTATATATTGTATTCATGTATTCATGTATTGTGTTTTTTTTTTAACAGGGCCGCGCCGGAAGAGATAAACAGTGACTGGACATGCTGTAAAGGTGAGTTGAATATTTAGAATGTATAGAATGTTTATTTATTTGATGTTAATGTTTTGTACTAATTTTTATTTTTTGTTTGACCCATAGGTTAGTGATCTGAAGCAACATCTTAAAGGTAAGTGGTCTTAATTTATTGATTTTAGCTTAGAATTAGGGTCTGTGTATGTAGTTAGGACTGTAATTATTTTATTTTAGTTTAGAATAAGGGTCTGTGTATGTAGTTAGGATTTTTTGTATATTAGATAGATAGGGGGATGTATTTGATATAGTTAGGATTTATTTTAAATTAAATAGATTGTATGTTAGATAGATAGGGGGTATTTGATTAGGACTATATGTAATATATTATATGTAATATATTATATGTAATATATTATATTTAATATATTATATGTAATGTCATGTATTGTATGTAATGTATGTAATGTATTATATGTAATATATTATATGTAATATATTATATTTAATATATTATATGTAATGTCATGTATTGTATGTAATGTATTTAATGTATTATATGTATGTATTGTATTGTGTTTATCTGTCTTTCCTTTTCAGGTGTGTAATTTTTTTATTTTCTGTAGTGGGGGGGTGGGGTTGTAATGTATTTTTTTGTTTTCTGTAGTGGGGGGTGGGGTTGTAATTTTTTTTTGTTTTCTGTACTGTAGGTTTTTTTGTTTTTTGTACTGTAGGTTTTTTGTTTTTTGTAATTAGAGTGTTGGGGAGGTTTATTAGGGGGTAGGTAGTGTAGGTAGGTAGTGTAAGTGTTAATAGATTAGTGTAGAGGGGGGTTAGTTTAGATTAAATGGTTTATTGGGGGTTATAGTGTAGTGTTTGTAGTTAGTGTCATGATGGTCCTTGAGGACCATCATGGCACTTATGTGGTTAATGTTGGGTTGTAACAGGCCCATAATGGTAATAATATACCCTTATGGGACTGATGGGGTTAAATAGAGCCTTATGCTGGTCTGTATTGACCATCATGAGTTAATGGGTTAATTTAGGCCTTATGCTGGTCTGTATTGACCATCATGAGTTAATGGGTTAATTTAGGCCTTATGCTGGTCTGTATTGACCATCATGAGTTAATGGGTTAATTTAGGCCTTATGCTGGTCTGTATTGACCATCATGAGTTAATGGGTTAATTTAGGCCTTATGGTGGTCTGGATTGACCATCATGAGTTAATGGGTTAATTTAGGTCTTATGGTGGTCTGGATTGACCATCATGAGTTAATGGGTTAATTTAGGTCTTATGGTGGTCTGGATTGACCACCATGAGTTAATGGGTTAATTTAGGCCTTATGGTGGTCTGGATTGACCATCATGAGTTAATGGGTTAATTTAGGTCTTATGGTGGTCTGGATTGACCACCATGAGTTAATGGGTTAATTTAGGCCTTATGGTGGTCTGTATTGACCATCATGAGTTAATGGGTTAATTTAGGCCTTATGCTGGTCTGTATTGACCATCATGAGTTAATGGGTTAATTTAGGCCTTATGGTGGTCTGGATTGACCATCATGAGTTAATGGGTTAATTTAGGTCTTATGGTGGTCTGGATTGACCATCATGAGTTAATGGGGTAATTATAGTTGCCTGGGGTTATTATTTTTAGTGCGAGTCCTTTCAGGACCTTTACGGTCCTTTGAGGACCCGCGAGGCGGGAAATTTAAAATTGAATTGCAGCAGGGTCACGATCGGTGCCGATCGGGGCCCCCCGCTGCAGGGGGTTTATATGGGGACACTTCGGGGGTCCCGATGGGGACCCCCAGCATAGAGGGGGGGTTAATTTTAAGTGCCGCGGCCGGGATTGGCTAATAGTGTGCCGCGGTCCCTTTAAGGAGCCGCGGCGGGGAATTTAAAAGTTTTAAATGCAGCGGGGGGCCTGATCTATGCAGATCGGGGACCCCCCCTGCAATGGGTTTATGTGGGGACACTTCGGGGGTCCCGATGGGGACCCCCAGCATAGAGGGGGGTTAATTTTAAGTGCCGCGGCCGGGATTGGCTAATAGTGTGCCGCGGTCCCTTTAAGGAGCCGCGGCGGGGAATTTAAAAGTTTTAAATGCAGCGGGGGGCCTGATCTATGCAGATCGGGACCCCCCCTGCAATGGGTTTATGTGGGGACACTTCGGGGGTCCCGATGGGGACCCCCAGCATAGAGGGGGGTTAATTTTAAGTGCCGCGGCCGGGATTGGCTAATAGTGTGCCGCGGTCCCTTTAAGGAGCCGCGGCGGGGAATTTAAAAGTTTTAAATGCAGCGGGGGGCCTGATCTATGCAGATCGGGGACCCCCCCTGCAATGGGTTTATGTGGGGACACTTCGGGGGTCCCGATGGGGACCCCCAGCATAGAGGGGGGTTAATTTTAAGTGCCGCGGCCGGGATTGGCTAATAGTGTGCCGCGGTCCCTTTAAGGAGCCGCGGCGGGGAATTTAAAAGTTTTAAATGCAGCGGGGGGCCTGATCTATGCAGATCGGGGACCCCCGCTGCAAGGGGTTAATGTGGGGGTGCTGCAGGGGTCCTGATAGAGACCCCTGCAGCATGGGGATGTGTATAGGGTGCAGGGGGGAGCCTCACGCTGCTGTCTCGGGCTGTTCCGAGGCAGCACGTAGAGGCTTTCGGATCCCTTGCGTGGACTTTTTGTCCACGTAGGGATTCTTACGATATGCGAGACTCGTGCATAGATTTAAGGCTACGTAGCTCTCTCGGAGCCTATTCTCGGCCATTTTCTCGCAGTCATATCGTAAAGCAGGCTGCGAGAGATTCGGTTCTCGCAAACAGCAGGAAAACTGCCTTTTGCGAGCACCGAGAGAACTACGAGGGAGAATTTAATAGGGCCCTTAGTGTGTAGGAGTTGGGATGAGATAATAATGAATAGTGGAGTTTCCTGGACCTGTCTTTTTTCCTTTGAGTTGGAAATGCTTACTTTTAAATATGTGGTCACGTCTAGGGGAGAAGAAGGGCCATGATTATTGATAGCAGATATCAGTGTTAAAGGGAAATTTTTGTCCACTTGAATTTAAATTGACATGCTTCAAGGTTTGGATAAGTAAAAGATCAGGGAGAGTAGAGTACATAAACACGTTTTGTAACAGTTAAACCTAATTTTCCAAAACTCCATCTCCATTGCCATCTTCCTAAAGAAGTAATGAAAAATAGAAAAATCATCATGGGAAAATAGACACAATTCAGGAAATTATAGCTCGGTACAACTCACACAAAATTTTTGGAAGCATCTAGAAGGGTTGTTGAGGAGTGACATTTAGTAATATATCAATGATGAAGTTAATAAGTGGGAGCTAGGATGATTTTATGAGTGATAGCTCATACAAAACAAATCCAATTCGGTAAGAACATAAATATTAACAAGGTACATTTGCTACAGTGCCACATTGAGGAATAATGTTTTTTCTGAATTGAATTAAATATTTGAAAATGAATAAAAAGCTGGTTAAATAATTAGAAAGACAGGGTGGGAGTAAGTAAAACATACTGAAATTAAATTAGCTTATTAAGGGCACAGTACTAGACCTATATTTTTAATGTTTATAGAACATTTAGAAGTATTGGAGAAAGTTTGTCTATATTTGCTAATAACACTGAAATGTGTTATGTGTTAACTAATCAAATATATACAAGAATATGGGTGTTAACTAATTAAAGATATACCAGAATATGGAGTTGGGTACTCTTAATTGTGAACAATTAGGTTATTGTTAAGATCATCATATATAGATTGTCATGGTAAATTACTGTTCGTTGTTTCAATTTTAGTTGCAACCCATGGGGAATCTAGACCACAGTACACAATAGGTTAATACCAATCATCAAACACGCATGCTTTAAAGCAATGACTATTAAAGGGATAGATTCCCCCCCGAACAATACTCAGCAACAGCACAGTACTGACAGCGATCATATCCATGGGAAGGTATGACATCTACACAGGAACCTTGGGTCTCATACAATGGGGTATGAGCTATGTCTTCATGGTGAATAAATGGGGGAGGTGACTGGCACAGGTATGTCACTAGATAGCACAGGCCAGGCACTGGATGCTCACATGGATGATGTTGGAAACAAGGTTTTATAGGCACTGGGATATAGGGATATAGGGGCAAATAATTGCACTGATGTGTTGAAGCTGTTCAGAAAGTCCACCAAACACACACACAGAGGCTGTAGAGAGACATGGAACACAAGGAAACTTACCTCTATCAAAGGGAATCATGGATACACTTGTCCTGTCAAGTCACACACCATTACTGTTCATGTGGCAATATTATACCAATTATAATGATGTGAAAATACTGCTAGTGTTAATGTTTCAATTTACTTTTACTTAAACATGTCATTTAGTTAACAGGTCATTTGGTATTAACTCCTAAAAATCAGTATGCATAATGCATAATTAATTGTTTCAGAGCTTGCATTTAGCCACATACTAAGTCCCTCATTCAATTGCAATTTGGCCAATTGAATAGGGGTCTAAATAAACAGATAACATATTTTTTAAAGAAGTTTTTACTTAGTAAACATCTATCCAAAAGCAAGGTTTTCACTAACTAAAAACGTATTTAAAAATTATGTTATGTGCTTATTTAGAGCACTATTCAATTGGCCAAATCGCAATTGAATGAGGGCCTAAGGGTACTACAAAGGTAATAGGTGGTAATAGGGTAGTGGTAGGCAGGAACAGGCCTCAGGGACAGAGGAGAGAAAAAATCACTCAGTGTAAAAAATCCCTCAGTGTTCCGGCCTATGCGAATCTCTGCTACCTGCAGCAGAGCTCCAGGGCACATGCTCTACACTTTCCAGTGATATCCTCTACGGATATATATGTATATATATATATATATATATATATATATATATATATATATATATACACACAAAAACACATATGTACACAAATATAAACATCACCCTCACACATAACCCACCCCTCTTAGCATCCATCCTACATAGCACCCAGTTCTTGTCAACAGCCATCCCCTCTCAGAATCCATCCTCGTACAGCACCCACCTCACATAGCACCCATCCCTATTTCCTTTGTGCCTCCCTCACAGAACCCATCACCCTGTACTGTGCTGCCACTTTGCAGACCTTGCTCTCTTAACTTTTTCCCTAATACACATCCTCAGCATTCTGAGCTGCTCCCCACTACCGCCTGTTCGAGCTTCAGTATATTAACAGACTTCAAGCTGGGATGTGGTCACAGGGGGTCCCAATCGGTCCCATTGGGGCCTTGGTGGGTTTGGCCAGGGTGGGAGGCCCCAGGGAAGCCTCTACACTCCAGAACACTTTTTTTTTATTATAGAGCAATGCCGCACCCGCCCCCCCCCCCCCCCCAGAGGAAGGCCCTGGTGCACTGCACCACTGGTAGGTCCAGCCCTGCCATGATCCCCATCAACAGTTAGGAGGTCTAGAGGCTGAGGGCAAGGACAGGGCCCCCAACTACAAGAGGAGATGCCATGCCTATCTGTGCCATTATCCAATCAGGGGCAAGGGAAGTTAGGTCTGAGGACAAGGGAAGCTAGGGATGTGAGGTCAGTAAGGCATTGTCATGATGATAGCCGGCCAAGGTGAGGAGGATGATGGAAGAGGAGATCAGAGCAGCGACAGGTCCAAATGGTGGCCCCCAAGGGACTGTACAGTCAACCGAGTTGAAGAAGTTGCTGAAGGAGAGGATGGCCCAAGCAACCATTGCAGGAGCTCCAGGCCTGGTGGCCACACTGGATCCAGTCGACTCGCCAGGTGAATATCATATACACCAACATACCCTGTTTGTTCCTCTTAGTCATGCCTTTTTGTTTTCAAGATCTCAGCACCCCGCTAAAACACCTCTTAGGAGGACTCAGGACCTCCCAGGTTGCAAATTCAGCACTAAACTTACTGCTTATTAAAATAATACATTTGGTTACATCCCATTGCTTAGTAGGAGAAAACACCAAGAAAGACACAGGTAGACATTCCTTTTGTTAGAATCTCCAACTCAGGCATACCTTGCTTAGTATCTCAGAGTCAGAATGAGCAGTTTATTTTTTTCCTCCAAAGAAATATCCCACACACCAAAAGACTTCCCCCACATAAAGTCCTCCTTGATACTATGGCTCTTAGATATATCTGATTTGGAATTTTCTGCTGTCATTAAATGATGGGGGTCAGATCTCCCCCTGCTCCAGAGGTCTATCCTCTTATACATTTTACAACCTTCTGAAGGCCACAAAGAGTGCATGCCTGGCTGCTCTCAGGGGGTCGTTTATCCATATAAAGTCTTGTAGAAACGTAACTCTTCTCTCCCCCCCAGTGCCCACTCTAACAGAACCAACATTCCAATAGGTCGTAAACTATCATTTGTCCCATAAGTAACTTTATATAATATTAGCATACCCTAGGATCTGCTTCTAGCACAGCTACATTATTTAACATTTATAAAATGACCCAAATCATCCTATTTGATCAAATCACTATTCTAAACATTATAGCATTGCTATTAAAACGTACTTTGAAAAGTCACTTGGCATAACAGTGTCATGTCACAACCACACCTGAACACTAAACATTATAACAAATGCTTATTAGGTCTGAATACTGACAGGCAGCTTCACCACCACTAGGCCCACCACCAACCCCAAGGATCCGATACGGATGCTATACGGGGGCGCCAGACCATTGTCTCCTCTCACAAGGACTCAGTGGGCCGGAGCCAGAAGAGGCTCTATAGGGAGGTGAGGAGGCAAAACTGCCAGATGGCCTGACTACTCCAGGAGGTGCAGAACCGGAGTGTGCTCACACAGCTGAGCATAGACATTACCCAGCGTGCTCTGGTTGCGAGCACCACCTCCTCCACCCAGAGGTCTCACCTGCACACCTGCAGTCTGGCCCGTTTTCGCCTCACTCCATGCCTACCAATCCTCAGATGTGGCTCCCTCATGAGAGGATGCTTTCCTCTGTAAGCCCCCACAACTAGGGAGAAGGCACTGGGGATACCCTTTGTCAAGGCGGAGGAGGAGGATTTGATCTTCTCAACAGCACTCCTCAGTGACAATCTATTGGTCCAAATGTTAACATAATCTAGTCTAGCTACAGAGAAGCGGATCATGTGATGGTGATATTTTGTAACCATGTGGCTACCCACCATCACGCGGTCCATGATCCACTTCTCTGTGGACAGATAGGGTTATGTTTAACATTTCACCAGTTGTTGGTCACCATTAGAAGAGATAGTGCAGTCCAAATTGTTTTCTCCCTTAGTATTGACCTGTTTTATTTTTTTATTTATATAGGCACAATTCAGGTCCATGAAGACATTTTTTTCATCTACAAACAGTGCTATCAAATAATGTAAGTGAAATATGTACACATAGGCTATCTGATAAGAATTCCATCAATTACATCCCCTCAGCAGAATGATCTTACACATCATTAATTAAATTAAATGTCAAGTTTTAAAACACATGGTTATTGTTAAGTTTAATTTATACTATTGCTGTAATAACAAATTGAAATAACAGAGGTCCCTGTTTTGAGCTTCGAATCTTTGCAGAAATGTATTTTTTCCAAAGCACACTACAAGATTGGAAACTCGTCACTTACAATCTAAATGGAATGCATAAGGCAGAAAAGACTTGACAAAAAGACAGATAAATATTGGGTAGACAAGGGAGGAAGTAAGAATTTACTTAGGTAGGAAGTTAGAAAGGGAAAGGGGAGAAGAGATCAGTTGGAAAGTCATAGTGAGGTGAAAGTCTCAAGGATGGAATTTTCACCTTGTGAACTCACATAATATAACCTGCAAATGGGAATGTCAGGTGATTTTGAATGTTATAAAGCTACAACAATTGAGGGTGGGTGAGAGTATGTGGGGGAGGGTGGGAAGGAAGTGGTGTCTGTTATGAGGAGGGTATTAGGCGATCCACAGGTCTGGAAAGATAGGAAAAGGAAAGACAAACAGAGTTTGAGACCACACTGTATAAGGAACAGGAGGTTGAGCTTTCTCAAGTTACTGGAGACCGTAAGTGAGGTCGCAAGTCAATTTGCAATTCAATTGGCATCTTTTTGCGGGCTCCAAACGGGTTACAAGTTACTGATTTGAAACAATTGCGATGATTACATAACAAACATCCTCCCAAAGCCTTTGATCCTTCACTTTCACAAGAGTTACGATGGCTAAAATCGCAATCACTATTCAATTGCTCCAATTCCCTAAGCCTGCAAATGTTTTCACACCCGTAAATAGCAAATGAAGGAGAAAATCCTAAGAGTGCTAGAGAGGACCCGCAAGGGGGTTGTAACGGAACCCATCACTGTTTTACCCTGTTTTACGGTTATTTAATTACTATGGTTAAAATATGATCACATTGCTGTACTGTAGATATGTTGTTTTATGTATATATTGGCTCAGAATATTACAGCTACTAGGCTAATAGATAATCCTATTACAGAGAATCCTGTTACAGATAAGGAAGTCGATTGTATAAAGTGTTTTCATTCTCAGACATAAGAACAAAGCAGGCTGATTTAATCAATGTCTGATTATATCAAAGTTGCCAGGGAGCCTCAGGGAGGTGTGACTCACCTATTGTCCCTCTATGTGTATTGTGTGGCCAACTATGAGGGATGTGTATTGCCTGTGAAATGTCTGTGTGTTATGGGTAAAAGATACTTTTACTAACTTTTGAACCCCTGGTCTGATTCATGCCATTTTTTAATATGTTGTTCCCCTGGGTGAGAGCTATTGAACGGTGCTGGACTTAAAGGTGTACCCCCTGTTTTTGGGGTACACTCAGAATGTGGTTAAAATTGTGTCTGTTTTAATTGTGTTACCTGTTATCTGAGGGGAGGAGACGTGGGGGTTGAACCATGTATATAATTGGCTGTTGTGATAATTATGTGGGTGTAGCCCTTCAGAGTACACCATTTCATAAAAGGAGATTCCCTGTCATTAAAGAGTAGTTCTGCTCCTGAAACTGTGTGTCGTCCAGTTATTGGGATTGCGGTTGGGATATTGCTATTATTTTACCTGTTGGAAACCTTGCCTGTGGATTTACCATTTACGTGTTCCTGAGCCTCACTGGGATTATAAGCGGAGATAACCTGGGGAATATTGCCTCTCCGCTACATTGGTTGGCAGCGCTGGGATCCAGACTCACAGAGGAACAAGCATAAATGGAGTATAGGAATATATGGAGCAAGGGGTATACAAGCGGTACTCATTACTGAGCTGATGGAGGAGTACCGAATGGATGGAGATTCGGTTCCCGAACAGGGGGATTCGGGAGAAAATTCGGAACAAGTGGAGTTCCGGAGGCAGGTACAATTTCGGCTGTCTTTTTATGGGGAACAACCTTCAACAGAAATTATTTCAAGGACCATGACAGAAGTCCAGGAATTTATGTTGAGGAAACAAACAGCCCCAGAACGCAGCTCTGCAATAAATATGCCACAAGAAGGTAAGCCTAAGATACCATACCAGGCTTTTAAAACGTATGTGGAGGCAGAGGAAGATATAGACGCTTTCCTGCAGGATTTTGAAAGACTGTGTGCCCTGCATAGAATCAGCACAGAGGACTGGGTACCGATTTTGGCAGGAAGGCTAACGGGGAGGGCAGCCGAGGCATATCGTACTGTACCTAATGAGGAAATAAGGAACTATAACAAAGTAAGGTATACTATAACACCAGAAGCATACCGGCGGAGATTCAGGGACTTAAAGAAGGTGGAAAAAGACTCACACGCAGAGTGGGCATGCAGGCTACAAAGGGCAGCACTTTGGTGGGTACAAGCGAGCAAGGCACGGTCCATGGAGGATGTGATACAGATGATGCTGTTGGAGCAGTTTTATGAGGGAGTAACTGGCGAGGTACAAGAGTGGGTAAGAGACCGAAACCCTACCTCCCTCACCGAAGCTGCCAGGAAGGCAGATGAGTACCTAGATGCACGCAGGCAGCAAAAACCTGTAACACCAAAGACTCCTTTTAAAACCTTTGGGGGAACCAGCTACACCCCAGCCCCACCGAGAACACTGCCACCATCACCACCCCCCGCTGCACAGCCACATTTCCGCCAGCCCGCTTCTGGCCCCTGTCACCACTGCCAGAAATGGGGACACTATAAAAGGGAATGTCCCCAGCTGCGAGACCGGTCCACCTGGATACGTCCAGGCCCACCACCACCACCGAGAGCAGCCGCAGCCCACCACTACCAGGACATAGTAGCCACGCAATATGGTTCAGCTGTTCCCATTACAACCATGGAACAATGGGAGGTGCTGCACGAGGCAGATCCAGTCCAGGCCAATGCTGATAATCGGCAGCATCACAGGCAGACCGTATACCTGGAGGGTAAAGCGGTCCAAGGGCTGCGAGACTCAGGGGCTACCATCACCTTGGTAAAAAGTCACCTGGTTTCAGACCAGGCTAAACTTAACAAGACTGTGGCCGTCAGGGTAGCCGGGGGAGCAGTATACCGGCTACCCACTGCAAGGGTTCATTTGCATTGGGGAGCGGGGGCAGGGCATTTGGAGGTGGGGTTGATGCCGCAGTTACCAGCGGAGGTTTTATTGGGGAATGATCTGGGGAGGCTCACGTCTGCTTTTGAGCCCTAGACCCCCACCACAGGAGAAGCTTACCCTGTGGTCACCCGCTCACAGACCCGTACCGAGGACGATCCTACAACAGGTTGGGAGACCCAGGTAAGCCACAAGCAGACACTTAGCACTAATGCCACAGAGAGACCCATAGCGTGGGACAACCCTGAAGAGCTTGGGAGGGAAACTAGACAGGACCCCAACCTCCAAAAGTAACGAGCATTAGCCGACGATAGAGTGGATGAGCAGGAACGTTTTATATGGAAAGGAGTTTCTATGGGACAGAGATTGTGGCCCACCTTTTGGACACTGGGACCCTGGATTGTTGGGATGGGATCCTGGATTTTTTTGGGTGGGTGTACAGGGGAAGAACAGTGGGCCCTGTGCAATAGGGGCCCGACCACGAGCTGGGGGAGGAATGTACTCTGCAACTTGGGACGGTTTTGCTAAAGGACTTCAGTTCATTTGGAAGGCTGATGCTTTTCTGCTTCATTATTTAATTGTCTGAAACCAGTTTGTAAAATGTATTTTCCCTCTCCTTGAAATGTGTATTGCTGTGAATGCTGTATGAAGTGTGCTTTTGTTTTGTTCTTGAAATGTGAGGAAATGTGAATTGCAGTAATGCTGATGGGTTGTCAAACTGTAGAAGTGACCAACAAATCGTTTTGTCCAGACATCCCCAGGCCGATCCGTTGGGATCAGACCGTGCATGCGGGCTTATGGTCACGGGGGAGGTGTGTAACGGAACCCATCACTGTTTTACCCTGTTTTACAGTTATTTAATTACTATGGTTAAAATATGATCACATTGCTGTACTGTAGATATGTTGTTTTATGTTCTACAGAATATATTGGCTCAGAATATTACAGCTACTAGGCTAATAGATAATCCTATTACAGAGAATCCTGTTACAGATAAGGAAGTCGATTGTATAAAGTGTTTTCATTCTCAGACATAAGAACAAAGAAGGCTGATTTAATCAATGTCTGATTATATCAAAGTTGCCAGGGAGCCTCAGGGAGGTGTGACTCACCTATTGTCCCTCTATGTGTATTGTGTGGCCAACTATGAGGGATGTGTATTGCCTGTGAAATGTCTGTGTGTTATGGGTAAAGGATACTTTTACTAACTTTTGAACCCCTGGTCTGATTCATGCTATTTTTTAATATGTTGTTCCCCTGGGTGAGAGCTATTGAACGGTGCTGGACTTAAAGGTGTACCCCCTGTTTTTGGGATACATCCAGAATGTGGTTAAAATTGTGTCTGTTTTAATTGTGTTACCTGTTATCTGAGGGGAGGAGACGTGGGGGTTGAACCATGTATATAATTGGCTGTTGTGATAATTATGTGGGTGTAGGCCTTCAGAGTACACCATTGCATAAAAGGAGATTCCCTGTCATTAAAGAGTAGTTCTGCTCCTGAAACTGTGTGTCGTCCAGTTATTGGGATTGCGGTTGGGATATTGCTATTATTTTACCTGTTGGAAACCTTGCCTGTGGATTTACCATTTACGTGTTCCTGAGCCTCACTGGGATTATAAGCGGAGATAACCTGGGGAATATTGCCTCTCCGCTGCAGGGGTTAAACACCTGTTCATAGCACTGTAAATGCAAATAAAAATTAAATACTGCACTGTAAATAACTGGGAAAGTGATGAAAGACATTCAAATTAATTGCACAACAGTCTCAAGCTCGCAAATCGGCAGGAAATATAATTTATTTTTAGGTTTCATTTCAGGGCTAAATTGATTTTGGGTATCAATGAGTTAATACATATCATTTTGAGGAGGGTATTAGGTAGGAGCAGAGGAAGAAATTATGTATGTGCTATGCGCATTTCTACCATGTTTCCCCTGAAAATAAGACCAGGTGTTATATTAATTTCAGCTCCCAAAAATGCAATTGTGCTTTTTTTCAGGGGATGTCTTATTTTTTATTGTACAACATTTATTCATGTATAAAAATCGACATTTATTCAAATACAACCATGTCATGTTCTTCTGAAACATCGTCGTAACTCTCCAAACCCCAAACTCCAGCCTGTTGCCGTAGGTTATCATATTCTGCTCGCCATTTGCTGACCATAAGGAGATTCAACTTCTTCTCTTTGAAGAAAGCTGTAAAATTCTTGCCCATGGTGTCCTCCACTATTCCTTGCTTGCACTTGACAGAATAGCCCTTTCTTTTTGCCCTCATCATTTATATCATCATTTAACTGATGTCTGGCTGATGATCAGAGGGCCTATTTTGGGAGGAGGGCTTATATTACAGGTATCCTGAAACAACACTCTAGGGCTTTTTTTCGAGGAATATGCCTTATTATGAGGTAAACATGGTAGTTATTTCAATTTTATGGAGTGTTGAATGATGAGATCTGAATTCACCAGATTATGGTTACTGTGGTGTAATGACCACATGTGACTCTAGTAGATGCTATGTCTCATTATTATTATACAGTATTAGTTTTAACCCTTTAGGTTTTTCCAGTTTTCCCAATCAGCCTCTTGTCCTCTCAGCACTGTGCACATTACATCCATGATATTAATATACGGTCAGGTATGTTTATGACTGTGCTCTGTGTATAAAATAAATGATGATCTTGTTATACCGTTATGAATGTTTCCGTTAATGGTTAGTAATTTGGGACATCAATGTACATAATGATTACTTAACAATAATACTTAGTATATTAATCATATTCCTGTATACCCGTCCCTTCGTGCATTTGAGGACTGTAAACATATGTTTGAATGTCATTAAACTTATGTAGATTAGTAATTGATGTTGTTATGGCCAAATGCTTAAATTTTCTATGTTAAATCTGGTGTAGAATTCTGCGTGAACTCTGACATAATGATGAAATATATATCCTTATTTTCAATGCAAAACGTTGTTATATGACAATTCCAGCCCATTACAGTGACACAAGCATTTACAAGTAAACTCATGTATTAATATGCCCAAATTGTGTTCCAGCACTATTTTATATATTATTATCATGATCTTCTAAAACATGTATTAACAACATCATTAGTGATTTTTGGGAGTTAATGCTTTGATAAATATACATTCTAACACTGTTCTGGATCACATTCCATGGAAAAAGGTCAATAACCAAATTACATGTATTAATAATAAGTAATTTCACATCATTATTATTGTTATACATCCTGCCATATGCACAACAGCAATGCATGGAACTACTCAGGACAGGTTTACCCATGATTCCTGTTGATGGAGATAAGATTTCTGGTGCTCCGTGTGCCTCTCTACAGTCTCCTTGTGTGTTTGGTGGCCTTCCCTCAACATCTTCAACACATTATTATTATTTTATTAATTATTATCCTTTATTTGTAAATGCAATTTCCCCACAATAAAGATAATGGAATACCCTGTTATTGAGCAGTCATTTCCCTAAAGCACCCCACATGGTTGAAAACTCACAAACTTACATTCTAAAGGGTGTGGGTGTGGTACAGGAGAGTGATAGATGCATAGTGAATGAAGAGGCTAAAGATGATAGGCTTTGTTGAATAGATACATTTTTAAAGAGATTTTAAGGATTTAAGGCAGGAAGATAGTCTGGTGAAGCGAGGTAAGGAGTTCCAAAGAATAGGGGCAGCACAAGAAAAGTCTTGAAGGCGGGAGTGAGAGAAGGTGATGAGAGAGGAGGAGAGAATAAGGTCATTAGCAGAGCAATGTGGGCAGGTGGGAGTGTATTTTGTGATTAGAGGATTAGAGCAGAGATTTAGGAGGGTGCACTATTGTGGAGGGCTTTATATGTTAGAGTCATGATTCTGAATTTTATTCTAGAGGTTATGGGAAGCCAGTGGAGTACCTGACAGAGAGGTGCTACAGACACTGATCATTTAGTATGGTAGATGAGTCTAGTCGATGCATTCAAAATGGATTGGGGTGGAGACAGATGGATGATAGGAAGGCCAGCAAGGAGAGAGTGAATAAGAATTTTAGTTGTGTCTTGTGTAAGGTAGTGACTTATTTTGGATATGTTTTTTAGGTGAAAGTGACAAGATTTTGTGAGTGATTGAATGTGAGGAATGAAAGAGAGGGAAGGTCCAGTAGGACTCCAAGACAGCAGGCCTGGGAGGTGTAAGTGATGATTGCATTGTCAACAGTGAGAGATAAGTAAAGGGTGGGAGCTGAGGAAGAGGGCAGAAAGATAAGGAGCGCTGTCTTAGACATGTTGAGTTTGAGGATATGCTTGAGAGGCAATTGGCAACATGAGATAGCAGAGAGGGGGATAGTTTGGGTGCAGAGATGTAGATTTGGGTGTCATCAGCATATAGATGATACTGAAATCCAAAAGATTTTATTAGGGCACTAAGGGAGGATGTATAGATGGAGAAAAGAAGGGGGCCTAGGACTGAGCCTTGGGGTACACCGACAGTTAAAGGGCGTGGAGATGAAGAGGCACCAGAAAAGGAGACACTAAAAGTTTGATGTTCTAGATAAGAAGTGAACAAAGAGAGAGCAGTGTCACGGATGAGTGGCAAAGGCATCAGAGAGACCCAGGATAATTAGGATAGAGAAATTACCCTTTAATTTGGCGGTGGCAGGTCATTAGTAAGTTTTGTGAGAGCTGTCTCTGTGGAGTGTGGAGAAGCCAGACTGGAAGGGATCAAGTAGGGAGTTGGAAGAAATACATTTTGTAAGTCAATTGTAGACGATACACTTAAGTAGTTTAGAAGCCAAGGGAAGTAGAGAGACAGGGCGGTATTTTAGATTGGATCAGACAAGGGTTTCTTAAGAATGGGTGTAACTATGGCTTGTTTCAAAGGTGTCTAGCAACATCTTCAGCTGTAGAGAGGAAGGGGCGGAAGGAGGGGGAGGGCAGAGGAGAGTGTTGAACTAGGAGAACAATTGTTTGGGGTTGGAGGCCAAATTTGATATTAATGATGAGAAGTAGCTCTGTTTGACAAGATTGAAGGCATAGTGACAGGAGCGTAGAAAAAACTTGCAATGGAGGAAGTCCGCTGAGGAGCAAGATTTCCTCCATAATCATTCAGCACTGCAGGAGCACATCGGGATGCAGCGTATTTGTCTAATGTGCCATGGTTGCAGGTGAGAGCGAGTGCGTCTGCCTGAGATTATGGGCGCCAGAGAGTCCAGGGTGCAATTTAGAGTCAAATTGTACTGTGTGGTAGCAATATCAGGGCAAGTGAGGGTAGTGAGAGGACTGAGAAGGGGTTGTATTACATTGGAAAGGTGTTGTGAGTTAAGTGCATGCAGGTTTCTGTGGGTTTTGGTAGTTGGGTGTGATAAAAGGCAGAGATTGGAAGGGGTTGTGAGGCTGTAGGTTAGGAGATGGTGGTCAGAAAGAGGGAGTGGGGAGATGATAAGATTGGAGATAGAGCAGTGATTGGAGAAAATGAGGCCAATAGAGTGTCCATCCTGGTGGCTAGGGGATTCTATCCATTGTGAGAGGCCAAGGGAAGAGGTAAGTGCAAGTAATTTTGTGGCTTTAGGGGAAATGGGAGTGTCAGTGGCAATGTTGAAATCACCAAGAACGAGTGAAGGTATGTTGGAGGAGAGAAAGTGAGGGAGCCAGGCGGCAAAATGATCCAGAAATTGAGAGGCTGGTCCATGTGGGCGATAGATGTCATGTCAGTCACTTGCAGAGAGATGGGTGAAAAGAGACGGAAAGTTTGAACTTCGAAAGAAGAGAACTGGAGTGAGGGAACTGGGGAATGCAATTGAACGAGCAGCAGGTGGAAAGTAATATGCCCATGCCTCCACCTTGCTTATTCCCAGGTCTAGGTGTGTGACTGAAATGTAAGGCACCATATGATAGTGCAGCAGGAGAGGCAGCGTCAGATGGAGAGAGCCAGGTTTCAGTGGTAGCTAAAAGATAGAGGAAGTTGGACATTAGTGCAATCCCCCTTTTCATAATGTGTCCCTATATCCCCATGTCTCTGTACCTTGTCCCTGTCCCTTACATGCTCCATGTGAAAATCCAGTGCCTGGTCTGTGCTATCTAGGGATATACCTGTGGTTTTCAGGTCCCCCATTTAGCAATCATGAGTGTTAACCAACAACTATTTAAGGCCTCAGTCTACCAATGATGACATATCTCACACGCCAGTGTATGTGACCCAAGGATATTGTTTAGATAACATACCTTTCCATGGTTTTGACTTAGATGATCGCTGGGAGTAGTATGTTGTGGTGAGGATCAATTCTGATATTGAGTATTGTTTGTGGTGTGTCTAACCACTTAATTGTCCAATGCTTCAGAGCATCTGTTGTGGTCCATATGTGTTTCATGATTGGTATCAACCTACTGCGTAATGTGGTGTATGTTATGTGAAGGTGTACTATTTCCAGTAGTTGGTATTCTAAAATATATGTTATGATTAAAAGATATTGGTAGGTATTGCATTTTTAATTTACACAAGTGTGTCTACGAGACTATGCTTTTCCATGCTATTTAAAAATGCACTGTCTATTTAACTGCTTAAGCAGTCTTTAAGCAATGCTTTTGATGTTTCCATATGTATGATGAGTTAAAAATGTAAAGTCAAAAAGCAATTTTTAATATTAAATCTGGGCCTAAAAGCAGTGGCGTAACCCAGTTGCGAAATTTATATATATATATATATATATATAGGGCCTCATTCTATTAGCGGCCGTAGGCGCTGCGGGGCCGCAAGGACCGGCCGCAAGCTATTCTGCTATTCTATTCCCCTCCGGCCGGGGACTCCGGCAGGCTTGCGGCCGTCGCCTTGCTATCTCTTGCGGCCGCACGCGCCGGAGGAAAGCCTTTGATCTAAAACGGCCGCAAGAGTTTCGGCCGCAAGAAAAGCCCGGTTGCTATTCTATTGCTCCGGTAAGCCTCTCTGCAAGGCTAAAAGCGAGCCGCAGCTTACTTGCAGGAAAGAGGTCCCGCTAGCACCAATTAAGCACGAAATATAGCCCAAATAAAGCCATCCTGCACTTTGAGAAGACTATAAATTGATTTTAGGTGTTAGCAAAAATAGCACAAATTTCCCCTATACTCAAATCCGTAAAATTATTTTTTTTAATATATGTCAAATATCCATGTAAAAAGTCCAGAGTGCTTGGAGCACCTCAGACCTGTCCACGCTGCGGCCAGAAAATAAACAGTTAATGTAAACTCGTATTTGGGCTGATGTGCAAGCTTGAGAGGGGGTTACTATTAATCCTCATGTCCCCCAATATGACCCCTAGCATTTACAGAGCTGTACAGTGCTGTCTTGAATTTATTTTTGACTTTAAAAAATTTTGAGCTTACGGCCGGTTGCAAGATATGCGGCCGTCCGTAAAGGGAGATCCTTGCGGGGCCGTATAATAGAATTGCGAGTTAACAGAACCCCCGCAAGGAATCGCAGCCTTACGGCCGATTTACGGCCGATAATAGAATGAGGCCCATAGTATCTAACAAAAGTGAGTACACCCCTCACATTTTTGTAATTTTTTATATCTTTTCATGGGACAACACTGAAGAAATGACACTCTGCTTCAATGTAAAGTAGTAAGTGTACAGCCTTTATAACAGTGTAAATTTGCTGCCCCCGTAAAATAAATTATATATATATATATATATATATATATATATAGTATCTAACAAAAGTGAGTACACCCCTCACATTTTTTTTATTTTTTATATTTTTTCATGGGACAACACTGAAGAAATGACACTCTGCTACAATGTAAAGTAGTAAGTGTACAGCCTTTATAACAGTGTAAATTTGCTGCCCCCTTAAAATAAATTAACACACAGCCATTACTGTCTTAACCGTTGGCAACAAAAGTAAGTACACCCCTAAGTGGAAATGTCCAAATTGGGCCCAAAGTGTCAATATTTTGTGTAGCCACCATTTTTTCCAGCACTGCCTTAATCCTCATGGGCAGAGAGTTTAACAGAGCTTCACAGGTTGCTACTGGAGGCCTCTCCGCTCCTCCATAATGACATCACGGAGCTGGTGGATGTTAAAGGCCTTGCACTCCCCCATCTTCCATTTAAGGATGCCCCACTGATGCTCAATAGGGTTTAGGTCACCTTTACCTTCTGCTTCTTTAGCAAGGCAGCGGTCGTCTTGGAGGTGTGTTTGGGGTCGTTATCATGTTGGGATACAGCCCTGCGGCCCAGTCTCCGAAGGGAGGGGATCATGATCTGCTTCAGTATGTCACAGTGCATGTTGGCATTCATGGGTCCCTCAATGAACTGTAGGTCCCCAGTGCCGGCAAGGCCTCTAACATCCACCAGCTCCGTGATGTCATCATGGAGGAGGGGAAGAGGACTCCAGTGGCAACCTGTGAAGCTCTAGTGAACTCCATGCCCATGAGGGTTAAGGCAGTGCTGCAAAATAATGGTAGCCACACAAAATATTGACACTTTGGGCCCAATTTGTACATTTCCACTTAGGAGTGTACTCACTTTTGTTGCCAACAGTTTAGACATTAATGGCTGTGTATTGAGTTATTTTGAGGGGACAGCAAATTTACACTGTTATACAGGCTGTACACTTACTACTTTACATTGTAGCAGGGTGTCATTTCTTCAGTGTTTGTAAAAATTTACAAAAATGTGACGGGTGTACTCACATTTATTTATAAATATAACAAAAAAGAAAAGGACAGAACAGGTATCCTTTGGGATTAAAGTGCACACCCTCTGCCCAAATGACAATATAGAACAGCAAAAATTATAAAACTTAACAATTATTAATATTATTAAAACTTGTTATTAAAATATTGAAATTCTGACAAGATAAAGAGAGTAGGGAAGTAAGACATTTTTAAGGACTACCTTATATATTAACTGGGATTGATTGAAATTATTCAAATAGTTCCTATCTCCTCTTATTAAGAGTGATAAATCATCTAAAGTAAAGTAGTGCACAAGGTTTTGGTGTAATATTAATGAGTAGCAGAGACATAAGTCTAAATGCTAGACCTATGTGTTTGCACTTATATATATTGCACTTTCATAAAGTGTCTAGTGATAATAATAATAAAGTGAAGGATGATATATAATAGTATTGATTATAAATTACAATATAAATAAAGTGCTAGTGCTAAGTGAGGGTATAGGGTTTATATACAGTCATACGTTATAAGGGAAGGTCCTGTACTGAAATAATAATATGATTATATATTCCACTACTCGAACTATGGAGCTAGGGTATATACTATCAAATTCCACGCTCTTATATTTTCTCATAGATTTGAGATTGATATGGGTAGTATTTGTCTATCTTTGCGATATAGATGATTAATCTACGTGATTATACAATGCCTAAGCTCCAAACTACCCGCATGTCGCCTATGCATCTGCGTGTGACGTCATACAGCGACGTCGCGGTGTAGTACGTGCAACCCGACGCACGTTTCTGAAAATGTCATCAGGGGTTACGGGAGGAGTGTCAGAGGAGCTATTTATGCTCCATGGTTGCTGTGGCAACCTCAAAGCTTTTAAAATGTCACTTATTAAAAAGAGTATAACTTAAAATACTGCTGGGTATACGAAGAGAGATAGATAGGACTTAAAGAGTCCGATTGCAATTATAATAACTATAAATAGCACACATTTCAGATATGGCAGAAACAAGGAAGGGACTAAGCCCCTTTATATAATACAGCATTAATTATTATATATATCTTTTAGGTATATATGATATATAGATATTATTATTCATATTAATATAATAGATAGATATCCTAAAAGAAGGTGACCTATTTCTCTACAGTCACATATGAGAAAAAAGGCGAGAAATATATGATTGTTATTGTATATTTATATATATTTTATTCAACAAAACTCACAATGTGATATTGTTAAAAATATACCATATACCTTCTATAAAATATAGTAGTTAAGTCATATATTTACATAATGGATATAGGTCACAGCAAGTGTTTCTCCTATTTCTTCTGGGATCATGTATATGAAATAAAAAGATTTATATTTTCATTATGGTGTGAAATTAAATCCATCATTAACACCCCAAGGTTTTTTGGTCTTGAGTGTAAAGATCCAGTAGGCCTCCTTTTTTAATAATTACCTATCAATATTTCCTCTTCTGATATTATGTTTTATGCCATCAATGGCTATAAAGGATATATTATTAGGATCTCCATATGTTGAGAATTGACATGATTGGCCACTGGAGTATCATATTCTTTAGTAATGCTGTATATATGTTCTAATATTCTGCGTCTGAATTCTCTACAGGTTTTACCTACATACTTCATACCACATTTGCAAAGCATGAGATATATAACCCCTACTGTTTTACATGTCATTAGTTGCTGGATCTTAAAATGACTAATTCCATCATTTGAGGGGAATATTTTGGTGGTATTTACATATTTACATGCTCTGCATGATGGGCATTTAAAACAGCCCTTCGTTTTATTTAGCCAAGTCTTGTTTTTAGCACCTTCTAAATGACTTCTAGACAGCATATCTCTCAGATGAGTTGATCTTCTACTAGTGATTTGGGCCTGGTTGCTTAAAAATGGTCTTGGATCATGATCATCTAAGAGAATCTTCCAATGGTCATTGAATATTTTTCTAATTTCATGCCATTTTCCATTATAAGTACCTATGCACCTAACCACTTCATCTTGTTGTTTATTTTTATTTGATAACAGTAGATCTCTATATACTGCTTTTGCTCTTTGATATGCTCTCTTCAGGGGTTTGTTTTTATAACCCCTTTCCTTGAAGCGATGTTGTAATTCTCTAGCTTCTATCTCAAAGTTGATTTGACTGGAGCAATTTCTTTTAATTCTTAAATACTGCCCCACTGGTATCCCTTCAATTAAAGATTTGGGATGGCTGCTATTGGCTTGTAATAGACTGTTCGTGGCTGTTGGTTTCCTATATGTTGTGGTTTGGAGTTTGCCATTATCTAGCTTTGCAATTTTCAAATCCCAAAAAGTAATTTCATTCTCACTAATTTCTGAAGTTAGGTATAGTCCCATATCATTGTTATTGAGTATATCAATAAAATCTTTTAAATCTTTTTGATTCCCATTCCATACTAACAAGATATCGTCGATGAATCTTATCCATAGTTCAATATACTGAGTATATTGGTCCAATTGATCAGTAAATACAATTTGCTCTTCCCACCAGCCTAAATATAAATTTGCATATGTGGGGACACATGCTGGGTCCATAGGTGTACCACATATTTGCTGGTAAAACTTGTTGAGAAAAACAAAATAATTATGAGTTAATACGAACTCCAGTAATTCTAATATCAATAGGTTGTGATTGAGATATTGAATACCTCTTTTTGATAAGAAGTAGGTTGCTGCTTCTATAGCTCTTTGATGCTGTATATTTGTATAGAGGGATTCAACATCAAGGGACACCAAAAATGCTTTGTTGCTAACAGAAAAATCATTTAGTTTCAATAAAACATCTTTTGTGTCTTTTACATAAGAAGCTAACGAGATCACAAACTCTTGTAGCATGAAATCCACATATTTACTGGGGTTCTCTGTAATGCTCTCAATGCCTGACACAATTGGTCTACCCGGGGTTTTTTGGGGGATTCTTGTGTATTTTAGGAATGGTATAAAAAGTAGCTATTTTGGGGTTCTGATTCAAAAGGAAGTCAAATTTTGATTTGCAAATAACTTTAGTATTTAGACCACTTGTTAGAATGTCTTTGAGTTCCTCCATAAAGTCATCCGTTGGATCTTTTTCTAATTTTCTGTAACTTTTTTTGTCTTTGAGCAGTCTTTCACATTCCAAAATGTAGTCAATTTTATCAAGTATGACTATGTTGCTTCCTTTATCTGAATTTCTAATAATTATGTTATTATCTTGTTGTAGTTGTTTTAATGCCATTCTTTCAGTTTTAGTCAGATTGTAGTTGACATTACTTTTATTAGAAAAAAATGTCATATCACGAACCACGTTATTCAAAAATAGCTCAATGTTGGGACTTACACTTAGAGGTGGTGTATATTTACTTTTTGGTTTAAAAGCAGAGTAAGGACCTGTAGATTGAAATTCTTCATTTTCTGCTAAGGACCTTCCCTTATAACGTATGAACGTATGACTGTATATAAACCCTATACCCTCACTTAGCACTAGCACTTTATTTATATTGTAATTCATAATCAATACTATTATATATCATTCTTCACTTTATTATTATTAGCACTAGAGACTTTATGAAAGTGCAATATATATAAGTGCGAGGGGCTGCATTTGCGGTAGTGGAGGCTCCAACGTCGGCTGTGTTGTTTGTCCCAAATGCGGACCCTCGCAAAGCGAGGGGCTGCATTTGCGGAGGTGTAGGCTCAAAGGCGCCTCACACGCGCCTCACACGCGGTTAACACACACACGCACGACTTAGAAAAAAAACAACTGCGTCCCTCGCAAAAAAATACGGCCACGCTACGACCCATTCCGAAAACGCAAAAAACGGCTGAAAACGGCTCGCACGAAAACATCAGAAACACAATAAATAAACACAACAAACACATAAAAAGCTTACTTACAGCAAGGGGGCATCCAGCACCTTGAAAAGTTAATTTACACGTCCATTTAAGTCCAAAAAAATGAGTTTAAACTGCTGAAAATCACCTAAGCGAGAGAAAAAATGGCCGCCTAACAAAACGAAAACGAGGCTACAGACGTAGCAATACTACAGTGACTCGCAAAACTGAAACACATACTATGCGGCACGTACCACACTGATATTAACCACCATTTTGAAAACTACTACGCATAAAACGCAAATTGTAAGCTGGAACTCAAATGCGTATTGCGTTCTAACGGTCTGAGGCACCTGAAAGTTTATAAATACTGCCTACTTTCCAGAAAATTCTACATTTCTACTCAGGTGATGAACGGAGTGACTGGATAGTTAACTGCTGCTGTTACTTGAGAAGAGAATTATTTTCTAATTTCCTACTTTACACTGTGCAAATTATAACTGAGAGGTAAGCTATAATATATTACATTTTATTATGAAGACAGGAAAAAAAAAAAACTTTAACTATGAAAATGTGATTCATGTATAGTGACATGTGACACGCACATTTATGTGTGTAGGCCCTACAACAAAGTAATGTTAACTCAAACTAATGAAACAAGTATATTTAAATGACATTAATTTACTGTAACTCATAGCAAAAAATAATATGACACTTATACATATGTAACCAGAAGCTGAATCTTTGCCCTTTTTTTCACTATTCAAACAGACTCTGCATCAACAGCGTCACTAAAGAATTTGCACCGTGGACTGTCAAAGAGAATTACTTTTAAAGAACACAAAGAAAGAAGAAGAGGTAAGATAGAAAAATACATAACATGCTGAAAAAGACCATGCTTTGCTAAATCAAAAAGAAGAGATATATAATTAACTATTTAACTTTCTTTTTCAAACAGACACTACAAGAAGACTGGCGGATTAAGATTGGCAGGAGGGGACCCTCTGTCATTCGGACAAGAACAACACTTCAATCAAGGTAAAGTATAACAAGTAATTAAAATAAAGGAACTATATATGTTTAATGGCCGCCAATATAACAATTTCAAGTAAAATAAACCATCACCCACAAGCCAAATGCAGCAACCAAAAAGTCATGAGCACAAAACAGGATAAAAAAAAAAGCACAACATGATATAGAAAAGGCAATTAACATTGATTTGTACTGTCCAACATGATTGAATACTCATAAAGAACACTAATTGAACAAATAAAGTAGGCAAAATATGGTGGACACAAAACAGGATTGTACCAAAAATCACAGAAACAGATAGAAAAGTTAAACAATATTCTTCTTTACTGTTTAAGAACCTATAAGCCTTACAAAGAAGCCTAAATAAGCATACCAAAAGTGGTGGACATAAAACAGGATAATGCTAAAAACATTGCGATCATATCCAAAATAGGAAAAACATTCATTTTCAATGGACAACAACATTTAATTCTCATAAAAAAGACTAATTAAGCAAATAAAGTATGCAACATATGGTAGACACAAAACAGGATTGTACCAAAAATCACACAAACACATAGAAAAGGAAATTAATTTTCTTCTTTACTGTTTATGAACCTATAAGCCTTACAAAGAAGCCTAAATAAGCATATCAAAAGTGGTGGACACAAAACAGGATAATGCTAAAAACATTGCGATCATATCCAAAATAAGAAAAACATTAATAATTACAGTAAAAGTAAAAGGATAATTGGAATATACAAATACAATTAAAGTATTTTTAAAAGGTTGCACAAAAAACAGCATAGCAGAAAATTTTACCATAACAGATACAATAGACCAAAACAATGAAATATGCTATTCATTACAAATACATTCAAATCAAATAACATTTAAATTTTTCTTTTACAACAGACACTGCGTGAAGAGCATCGGACGAAGACTTTCAACAGCGGACCAACAAAGATTCTGCTTGAAATCACACTTCAATTAAGGTACAGTATAACAAGTAAAAAAAGAGAAAACTAAATAAACATGTTTGCTCTGCATCCATGCCAACAGAAAAAAAAAAAAAAAACACAGAATAATTATAACCCTTACCAAAATATTAGTGACACATTTGTCATTTACCTATTATTTGTCTTTTACGGACAACAATGTTTAACATTAAACCCAAACTTAAATCTACACAAAAAAAATAAATAAAACAGCATAGTCCACAAAAGTGTCAAAACACACACTACATAACATTTATCATTCTCAATTACCAGTCGTAATGTACAATATTAAGCATAAAACCTAAACACACATTCATGTAAGGCAAAAATTACAACCTACGACAGAAAGTAAGACCAAAAAATAAAAAACACTTATTTAACAATACAAAGAAAGTACCGCTACAATGAACTAAAAGAACATATAAACAAACTGTTGATAATAAAAAATGTAAAAAACAAACTTAACATCTCAAACTAAACTAATTATACATTATTTTCTTTTACAGATTAACATGGCTACTAACCAGAGGAAACAAGAAAAGACAAGACGTCAAACTAGAGAAAGACAAGAGAGATGGGCCAACCAGCAGACACCAGAGGAGAAGGAAATTCGACGAGAAAAAGAATGCAAAAGAATTGCAAGCAAAAGACTATCAGCTGCAAAAATTAAAGATACACCAAAAAAAGCTACTAAGCAAACAAAGGATTTAGAACCTGTTCCTCAAATGTCAAATACGTATATTAATAACCAAACAACTTTCCAAACCTACACATCTCATTGCCGTCATTTTTTGACGGGCAAGTCGATAATAGATTAATAATGAGTATTGCAATATAATTTGATACCTTTTGTATTGGACAAACGTCTTATTTATCCATCTCTGCAAATGCAGCCCCTCGCTTCGCGAGAGGTTGCATTTGCGGCCTGCCCTTGTCTCTCTCTTTATTCTTGTCTCTCCCCTTCCCCCTTGTCTCTCCCTTTAACCTTTTTCTCTCTCCTCCTCCCTTGTCTCTACCACCCTTTTCTCTCCCCATTGTCTCTTCCCTCACCCTTGTCTATCCCCTTCCCCCTAGTCTCTCCCCTTCTCCTCTATCTCCCCCTTTGTTTCTCCCACCCTTCTCTCTCTCCCCCCCCCCTTGTTTCCACCCTCCCCCTTGTTTCCCGCCCTTCTCCCTTGTCTCTTCCCTTCTCCCTCCAACTCTTCTCTCTCTCCCCCTTATCTCTCCCCTCCCCCTTGTCTCTCCACTCTTGTCTCTCCCCTCCCCTCTTGTTCCTCTCCCCTTCCTTACCCATTGTCTTTTCCCCCTCCCCCTTGTTTCTCTTCCCCCTCCTACCCCTCGTCTCCCCCCCTTACATCCCCTTGTTTCTCTCTCTTGTTTCTCTCCCCCCCCTCTCCCTTGTTTCTCTCCCCCTCTCCCCTGTCTCTTACCTGTGTGTATGAGCTTGGGTGATGGAGTAGCCATCACCCAAGCCCTGGTACACAGAGGTAAGTTACAGTGGATAGGGGGAGAGAAATAATGTGGAGAAGGGAGAGAGACAAGGGGGAGAGAGACAAGAGGAGGAGAGAGGCATTTTTTTTATTCAATTTGAAAGATATGGTTAAGAATAACTTGAAGGATACTTTACACCAAATAAGGATAACCTTAAATGATTTGAAAATCTTAAATTTAAGTTGGTCAGATAGAAATGTTAAGAAGTATACCTGAGATTCTACCTTTAACAATAATTAGCTCAAGTCAACAAGTAATTGATAAATGTATATATAATAATAAAAGAGCCTGAATAAAAAAGAACATAGCAGTTATACATTTTTTATGGTTTAAGGTTGGTTTGGACTCCCATCCATTAAGGATCTACATAATTTGATTATTATTTCCCATAAATGTGGATGGAATTTTATAAATCGAAATATGGTCTGGAGAGATATAGAAACTCAGATGTTGGGAGATACAGCCATAAATGATATATTATGGCTATCAAAGCTAGCATTAAAATCATAAAAAAATCCCTCAAAAGGTCTAATCTTGTTGATTAAATTTTAGTTTAAAAATAGAATTAAAAGGAATTGGATCCATATGCCATCTTTAGCTGCCCCGGTTAATTTCTAAATTAACTCTAAGGAAAATAGGAGTAATCCTGAGTTGATACATTTTACAAAATTAAAGATCTAAAGAATTGGCAAATTATTTGAAGGCGGATCGTTATTAACTCTACCAGTGATGCAAAGTAAATATGGTGAGAGAAACATCTCTTGGTTAGCATATGCATCACTGGTAGAAATGATTAAAAAACGGGGTTACAATATTAGGAATATGGAAAAAAAAATTGAATTAGAAGAACTGATGATGAAAGGAACTGACATTCATATACTCTCAAAAATACGTAAAACTAGTTCTTTAAGTCAAAGAGCCTAAAAACATGGGAAAAGGAAGCTAATTTGACATTAGATGATAATTGTCTAAAACTTTTTGTTTAATAAAAGATTCATCTATAAAGGTTGAATATCAGGAATTATTCTTTAAAATGACGCATAGATGGTAATGGGTACCTGTATCATTGAGTAAACTTAAAATAGATTACTCCCCTCTATGTTGGAAGGGGTATGGAGTAAATGGCACATCCATTCATGCGTGGTGGGAATGTGATAAGGTAAACATAGTGTGGAAGATATGTTGTAAACATCTATCTGTGATGTTGAGTAAAGAAATCCTGTGTTCAACTCAGTTAGTACTATTTCATCAAGGATTGGACCAGTTAGCCCCTCAGGAGAAACATTTAATTTCACACATCCTGCCTTGTGATAAAATCACTGTTGATAAAATACTGGAACCATTTAGAAATTTCAACATGGAGTGAAATATCAAATACAATAAGTTATGATAGAGAGCTAATGAAAAATACCAACTTAAGGATCATGACGAATAAAAAAGTGGTCTCCAAATGGTATATATGGGACATATAATGTAAAAATTCAAGCGGCTTAATTTCTTCTGGAGGGAAAGTGTTTTCTTTTTTTTCTTTTTTTTCCTCTTTTTCCTTCCCATGGTTAGTATCTGGAGTGCTGTTTGCTCTTCTCCCTTCTCACTTCCATGGCAGATAATAAACAGAATAAGATGAGGTTTCCTTTGGATGAATGTATGTTTTGAATGCATGTTGTTTTGTAATTTATGGTGATATATGTAGTTACATAGTTACATAGTAATTAAGGTTGAAAAAAGACTTTCAGTCCATCAAGTTAAACCTTTTAAGATCTCCTCTGATCTGCAATATGCAGTTTAGTTATTAATTAATTATTTAATTTTTTGTTTTTTTTTGTTTTAATTATTCATTAACCCAGAGGAAGGCAAACAGAAAAAAAACAAGTGAAACTTAGCCAATCATCTCAAAGGGAAAAAAAAATCCTTCCTGACCCCAGATACTGGCGATCGGATTTCTCCCTGGATCAATACTCTCTCTTTAATTATCCAGGATAACCCTGAATTCCATTTTTAATTAGAGATAAATTCAGTCCCCTTTTAAAGTTATCTATCAAACCCGCTGTCACCACCTCCTCTTGTTGAGAATTCCCCAGATTAACCACCCTTACTGTGAAGAACCCTTCTATTTCTTAAAGGTGGAATCTTTTTACTTCTAACCTCAAGTGATGTCCTCTTGTCACAAAAAGCTCCGTTGACAAATCTTTATGCTGACCCTGGATGTATTTATATAAGGTAATCATATCTCCTCTTAGACACCTTTTTTCTAGAGAAAATAAGCTTAATTTGGTTAGTCTTTCTTCATAACTTAGCCCCTCCATTCCCCTTATTAGTTTTGTTGCCCTCCTCTGTACCTGTGTATTTGTGTTCTATTTTGTATTCTTTTTTTTAATTTTTTTTATATATGAATTGTTGAAAATAAAAAAATAAAAAATAAAGGAGGAGGAGAGAGACAAGAGAGGGGAGAGACTAGGGGGGATGAAACTAGGGAGAAGAGGAGAGATAAGGGGGTAGGAGGGAGCCTTGGGGAAGGCACATGAGTGCTGTCCCCAAGGAGGTGATGCCCAGGGCACCGCCCCCCCCCCAGCTACTCCACTTCCTATGAGACTGTTCAGCATTTAATTTTGATACATTTACATGCTTTACCATGATTTTTCAGTACAGTACTGTGTTTTTAAGTGCTGCTGCAGGGATCAGATCATTTTGTTGTTTAGTACCAGTAAATTTCCCTTCGGATTTTCCAACTTAGGAGTCACCCGTAATTTGCAAGTGGTTAGTAAAGTCTTAATTGAATAGCAATTCAGTATACAACTAAGAAAGAGTTAATATTATGGATGGCACCAAAATCCATGGAAAAGCCTGCAGTAATTTGCGTCTTTGGCTTTGTTTCATTTTTTACGGGTAGCTCAGTCGCAATTAGGAAAATCAGGGTTAATAAAATAGCTAGGGAAAGTTACTGTCACTTTTTGCTTGTGTAACTATACATTAAAGCGAATTCAATTAGGCCCTCATATTGTTATGTTCATTTGACATCTCTACACATAATTTGGGCTTCCATAACTGTATTTTTAATCAGCTGATGTTTTTATTGCTTCGTTGGTAACCATTAATGCTTTTTACCACACACATGTATCAGAAAACACATACTAAAGCTTTATATGGTTCTAAAAATCACCCCAGTCTGAACATTCAATCTTTTTTTATCAACTGCCATTGAATCTGAGGAGGTTAATAATACATATAACCAAATTCACAGCGTCACTTACCCCTAAATAATCCATTTTTTTTCTTCGGGCTCCATTCAATTCCCTATTTCGTAAGGTTACACTGCTAAAATGTGGTCAGTAACTTCCCTAGCTCTTCTATTCACCCGTCTCAACATGATTGCAATCACCCCCTACTCGCAATATTATGCCTTGCTTCCCTATTGATTTTTACACATCTGTAATATTATGAGTTGCATTTGCTCAAAATAGCTATTCAAATGCAAATTACTCAAAATGACTGATTACTTGTAACTTTTAATATTTCTGATTTTCCTAAAATAATTATGATTACTATATAGTAACCCGCAAAGGTAATTGGATTAATCAGATTGCTTCGATTTTAGGTCCATTAAGAAGAGTGACATCTAAAAATCTATTCTGACTGGCTGAAATGTGATAGACATCTATTTCAACCAATCAGAATGGGGAAGGGGACCAAAAGAGAGGATCATTGCCTTCAATCAAAAACTAAGAGGACAAGACCTTTTTTAATCAACATGGATAGCCCGTCTAATCCAGGACAGAAGAGTGAGGACCACGTTGTTGATTATCTATTAATAATACTATTATTATTCTACTAGCGACTTGCACGTCAAAAAAATAAGGCAATGAGATGTGTATGTTTGGAAAGTTGTTTAGTTATTAATATACGTATTTGACACTTCTAAGGTTTTAGTTATGATGAAATAAGTACTATTGTGATATTAAACATGCTTATTTTTGTAAAATGTTCTTTTGTTCAACAGTAACTGTTAAAGCATTTTGTATTAAAAGTATTAACATTTGAATGTAAGAACAGTTGAACTTTAAATTAATCAGTATTGTAAACTTGAGGTAATGTTTTTTTTAACATGCAAGTTCTATCTCAAGAATTGTTAACTTAAATATACATTGAATCCAGAGGAAGGCAAACAGTAAAAACCCTCCTTGAAACGTAGCCAATTGTATCAGAGAGGGAAAAAAAATAATTCCTTCCACACCCCATTAACTGGCGATCAGATTACTCCCTGGATTAATGTTTAACATAAAAGACAACATTTACATTGTGACTTAAAACCTGGTTGAACTCTTAACATGAACTTTGGAATATGTATGTAAGTAAGGAATTTAAAAGTATATTTTTGGTATTTATATATTTATTGTTTTATGTATGTGGCTAATGTTTCGGATGCTATTCTGTTTTGTGGCCACCACTTTTTTTTTTTCTTTTCTCTGAAACTGTCTTTCTTTGTAAATTGTATAGGTGTTTGTGAAGTTTGTTGAACTGTTTTGTTTTAGTCTTTATTAAATTTGTATTTTATTTTTATTTTTTTACTTTTAATTTTTATATTGGCGGCCATTAAACATATATATTTACTTTTTTTCTACTTCTTATACTATACCTTGATTGAAGTGTTGTTCTTGTCCGAATGACAGAGGGTCCCCTCCTGCCAATCTTAATCCGCCAGTCTTCTTTTAGTGTCTGTTTGAAAAAGAAAGTTAAATAGTTAATTATATATCTCTTCTTTTTGATTTAGCAAAGCATGGTCTTTTTCAGCATGTTATGTATTTTTCTATCTTACCTCTTCTTCTTTCTTTGTGTTCTTTAAAAGTAATTCTCTTTGACAGTCCACGGTGCAAATTCTTTAGTGACGCTGTTGATGCAGAGTCTGTTTGAATAGTGAAAAAAAGGGCAAAGATTCAGCTTCTGGTTACATATGTATAAGTGTCATATTATTTTTTGCTATGAGTTGCAGTAAATTAATGTCATTTAAATATACTTGTTTTATTAGTTTGAGTTAACATTACTTTGTTGTAGGGCCTACACACATAAATGTGCGTGTCACATGTCACTATACATGAATCACATTTTCATAGTTAAAGTTTGTAATTTTTTTTGTTTTTTTTTGCTGTCTTGGTAATAAAAAATAAAAAAACGTGCTCACTGTGCCTTAGGGAGTTCAGCTGCACCTCACTGACGAGGCCCATAAAGGCCGAAACGCGTCTGTGGTTTGCTGTTTCTCCTGTTCAAAGTAGAATTGCCTGGTATTTCGGGGCTGGGTCACTCTTTTGAGTGGGACCAGACTGATATACTACAGGATATTTCTCCCTGTGAAGGGCACAAGTGAGCTAAAAGAGTTTGCTCTCAGAGTGGCGTATCATGGCCATAGCACTCACCTATTAAGGTTGGTTCGTTCTCTGATGAGCACCTCTGACTTAGTTTTTTTTTTGTCTTGTTAATAAAATGTAATATATTATAGCTTACCTCTCAGTTGTAATTTGCACGGTGTAAAGTAGGAAATTAGGAAATAATTCTCTTCTCAAGTAACAGCAGCAGTCAACTATCCAGTCACTCCGTTCATCACCTGAGTAGAAATGTAGAATTTTCTGGAAAGTAGGCAGTATTTATAAACTTTAAGGTGCCTGAGACCGTTAGAACGTAATATGCATGCGCTATTTGCGTTCCAGTGTACAATTTGGTTTCCATCCGCTATTTTATGTGTAGTAGTTTTCAAAATGGTGGTTAATATCAGTGTGGTACTTGCCGTATAGTATGTGTTACGTACCTCGTAAAGTTGACTGTAGCGTTGTTTCAGTTTTGCGAGTCACTGTAGTATTGTTACGTCTGTAGCCTTGTTTTCATTTTGTTCGGCGGCCATTTTTTCTCTCGCTTAGGTGATTTTCTGCAGTTTAAACTCGTTTTTTTGGACTTAAATGGACGTGTAAATTCACTTTTAGAGGTGCTGGATGCCCCCCCTTGCTGTAAGTAAACTTTTTATGTGTTCATTGTGTTTATTTATTGTGTTCCTCATGTTTTCATCGGCGCCGTTTGCTGCCGTTTTTTTTTTTTTTGGCGTGTTCGGAATGGGTCGTAGCGCGTCTCGTATTTTTTGCGAGGGCTGCAGTTGCTTTTTTTTTCTAAGTCGTGCGTGTGTGTTTTTAACCACGTGTGAGGCACCTTTGAGCCTCCACCTCCGCAAATGCGGACCCTCGCATCTCGAGGGTCCGCATTTGCGGACAAATACAGCCAACGTTGGAGCCTCCACCTTCCGCAAAATCCTGGTGAAAAAAAAAAAGCCTACCCTCACAGGCGCCAATTTACTCAGTAACACCTTTATCCCAACCCCCATGCCACTTGCATATGATACCTTCCTAAAGCAGCTCCTTTCCCCAAAAACTCTCCTTCCCCTCTTTCTCAAGGCAGACCCCATTGCCCCCTATGAGCCTGCGGGAACCACTGTGAGACCCCTAAACATCACTGTGCCCTGGGAACCTACAGGATTCCCATTTAAGCCCACAGTTGCTGCAAAAATCTCCAGGGACATCCAATGACCCAATGGGCATGCAGAGTCCATCAAAATCCAAGGGGATCCTCAATAGGCCCTAAGGACCATATGTGGTGGGCCAGAGGACCATATTAATAGAAAATGTAAATCTGTAGGGGATATATACATTACCTATCCCTTGATTGACATATATTTAGCCAATCGAAACCCGTAAGAAATAGTTTATAAGGCGAGATTGCAGTGAACAAAGCTGTTATGTGTTAGTTTTTTACAGAACAGTTAGATTTTTTTATGTGCTGGCCAATTTCCACGGGCCTTAACACTAATCAGTTGTATACAGTAGCTACCTACACTACAGAAGGTTTTTTTGTAATACAAAAAATAAAAAAATAAAAAAATAAACTGGCCAGCACAGCTCCGATGCATTGCACCACGTGCACCATCAGTGGCTCTGTATAGCTGCTAGGCAGAAGCTATAATATAGTCAGTTGTCAATATCAGTTGCTATGTCATCTTAAAGGCCTTCAGTTTGGTAGATGAGAACACCATTAATATGTCTTCTCTTCATTTTACCAGACTTGAAAATTTGGTTTTATGTTTATCAGTGGAAACATCTAAGTTAATGTTACTTTTTAATAAATTACCTTCTTATTTTCCTTCTTTGAGTTGAAAAACTCAGCAATATAGGCAATGTTGGCCATGCCCCTGATAGATAGATGTTTGTGAGTCAAACAGAAGAAATGGATCCTCCAAGTGCAAGATATGGGGGTCTACCCTGATTGCTGACCCCTGTCAATAACCTACAAACTGACGCATTGGAGAGGAACAATGAGGCACATAAAGCATTCATGACCAGTATATAGTGTACCTTTGGTTTGTTCAAAATGCGGTCCTGCTGCTTGCAAACATCAAATGATGCCATCTAATATTCCTCAGAAAAGGTATGTAAAATCATCACATTCTGTTTCTGACTTCACAATTTAGCAGTTCACGCACGTATGCCAATAGCTCGACTTCCTTCTTCTCCGTTGGCAGAGAGGATGCCTGTGGGAGTGATGGTGGTGCAAAATGTGCCGGGGGACATGGCAAGCTTTTAATCATTGGTGGTGGTGGAAGTCTTGGCAACACTGGTGGTGTTGGCGGTCTTTCCAGTATTGGTGGTCGCGCAGTTTGCATCAATGTTGGTGGTGGCCACATTGTGGGGGGCAGCAGCCCAAACCATGTGCCCTACCAATAAGATGTCCCTGGGGGAAGATTGATCTGGGGGAGGAGTGATCCAGTGGGGTTAAAGAAGACCATTGTTTCGGATAGTCAAGTTGGTGGAATCAATGACCACATAAATTGGTCGTCCTCCTCCTCTGCTTTAGTTGACAGTTGTTGCAGTTTTTCCCCTTTCTCACATGTCAGCTCATGCTGCTGTTGCAGCTCCTCCTTCACCTCCTCATATGGTGCCTCATGCTACTCAGACTGTTCTACCTTTTCCATCTCCACCTCCTTTGTTTTTTGATGATCTATACTAAATGTCCAGGGAGCTGAAAGAAAAATGAACAATATTACAATCAACATGTGATAATCATGCCATCCCTGTGTCAGTTTGTATGTGATTTAATGATGTGGTAATTATTTTTACAAATGTATTAAGCTCTATGCATTTAACAAAATATTACTAGATAAAGAATAGACATGCATCTATGAGCATCTTCAAAATCAATTTTTGGGAAAGGTATTTCAAATGTAACGTTCATGTTTCATAAATTCAGTTCCAATCATCAATGCAACAAGAACATGCGTGGATAATAATAACAGGAAAAGTGTATATATATATATATATATATATATATATATATATATATATATATATATATATATATATAGACACAAACCCATGTTACGTCCATTGGAAAAAAAGCCTTACATATCCTAAGTAGGGGCTTACGTGACATATAAATCTGCCTAGTTTTCTGATTTTAGTGCTGCTCATTAGCCCTAGGAACTAATTAGAAAGCAAAATGTCATGCTAACTGACATGTACAATTCAGCTTTTCCAGCAAACACACATGTCTAGGCATTCCTTTTTTTTGGTATATGGAGCAGTAAACTTGGAAGGTGTTTTTAGCTAGTTATATTTGTTACACATAATGTGCTGTTCACTTAATGTACTGTTCACTTTTACACATTTCTCATATTTCACTTACACATAACTTTATACAATTACACATAGGTACATAAATTCCACTTAGGCCACAAAACACATAGACCTCAAATGCCTCATCCTATACCCTCAGCCTCAGCCCATAGTATCACACATAGTACATGCACTTTTGCTTTACACTTGCTTATACACGATATTACTCTTATTATTTCATTTTATTTTTATAGAGGAAAAAGGGAAGAGAGGGAGAGAAGGAGGAGAGGAGATAGGATGCTCTGGGGAGAGGAGCTAGCAGAGCGGAAAGAGGGAGAGTTGTGGAGAGTGGGATAGGTGGGTAGAGAGAAAGAGGAATGGCGAGAGTATGGGAGAGAGGGAGAGGGGAGATTGGGATAAGTAGAAGCAGTGAAGGATCAGGCAGGGTGAAAAGTGGGAGCAGTGGAGGGTCAGTAAGGGAGAGAAATTGGAGAAGCTGGGGAAAGGCGAAAAGAGGAATGCCCCAGTGTGAGGCACATGTAGAGGGACCTGAACCTTTTTAACTGAATCAAATAAATAGTTCCTATATGGGTATGACCACTGCAGAGTATGCAGATAATAAAAGCTTCCCCACTATAGAAGTGAGGCTATAAAGGTGTTAGCACAAGTTAAAGGATACTTATTATATCAGCAATACTGAAGAAATACACAATAATATGGAGTGGGCACAAAGGTCAGCAGCCAGATTCACTGATACTTATATCAAACACAAGGATCTGTTCTCATACTGATATTGAGTAGGGAATTATATGCTTCACTAGTGCATGTATTAATGCTGGCCGTCATTAACATGCCATTGTGAGACTTTGCAAGTCCTCCGCCATAGCGGTATTAGTCTACATTTAAGCTAACAAAAATAATGTCTTAGAAATCTGGATATATGATAGCTTTAATATTGTGGGAGCGACATGTTAAGGGGGGCTGTCAATGAAATAATGTCTATCTGAGAGGCACTGGGAATATCTTACCATTACTTAATTTTTTGGCTAATGCTTGCAGATGCAGAAGATGCCTTGATGGACCTGAATTGTGCCTAAAACAAAAAAAGAAAACAATAACCTGCAAAATAAGGCATTAAAAAAAGATAGGGACTGCAGCATCTATTCTCAACAGCATTCCTCAGTGACCATCAATTGGTAAAAGGTTAAACAGAACCCTAAAGAGTAGAGGATCATGGACCATGTGATGGGAGGTAGCCATCTGCGTATATGCATGGGGGAGGAGAGAAGCTGCCAGGCTGCAGGTGCACAGGGAGACCTCCAGGGTGAAGGAGGCAGTGCTGGAGACCATTGTGCTGCATGGCATCTACGTTCACTTGTAGGATTGCGCTGTGGTCCGCCCGCATCCTGAGCAGCCCAGCAAGGTATAATTCGGTCATTAGGGGGTGTCTCCTTTCCTCCCTTTTTCGCCTGGCCAGGCTGCTCATGACCTCAGCATGATTGGCGGAGATGCTGGCCTTGATCCCCTGAAGGCACTCCAGTACCTATTGCATGATGGCCAGAATCTCCCGCTGAGCAGCCTGGCTTGGTGGACCCATGGATGGATGTCCCTGCTGGGGGGCCATTGTTGGGTGAGGAGGTGGCGGTGTTGGTGGCCAGTGGGGAGGAGTTGTGGCCATGCTGGAGCCTGGCTCAATAGTGGTGGTGGTGGACCTGGTAATGGGAGCAATGCTGATGCACTGCTGGGGGGAGGTGGTGGCAAGCCATGGTCATCCCCCCAGTAGGAGGGCCCTGGTGATGGCTGTAGTTGTTGGAGGAGGGGGATAGTGGGGTCAAATGCCACCGTTGTGGCTGATGGTCCTGCAGGTGACCCCTCTGCTAAGTCCTCCTCCTCTTAACTAGGGCCTTCAGCAACTCTTGGTTCCTCCTCCCCCTGAGCCGATGCCCCAGACCCCCCTCTGGCTCACCACTGGACCACACCTGCTGTAAGCTGAAAAAGAGAAAACAAAGGTGTATGTGTTTATAATGTAGAATAATACATTGGTTTGTTTTCATTCCTAACTATCTGACATCTAGGCTTGGACCTGGATGATTCACTAAATTGCAATTATGAGTAGATATCATTTGCTCGATGTGATCTATTCTTTGTTTCTTGACGTTGGCTCCTAACACTATCTTGATTCTATCTTTTTTCTGTAACTGCAATATGCTGCAGTGTGCACACACATACCTGGACTTTCTATTGGTAGATTACTCATGTGGTGCCCAGGAATGGCAGTGATTTGTCAGCTTCATGGATTTAATGATGCATGACTGATCCATCTATCCCTTATTAATTAATAATACGTTTTTATTTACTAGTTAATTTGTCTTTATTACAAGTATGATTACATACTTGCTTCTTGTGACGTGTTGTTTCTAGCCTAAAGGAAGATAATACTCTTTGCAGGAATCCACTGTTATTGTTTGCTACAAGGTGTATGAACACACTTTGTGCAGCATAAGCAAGTGAGGTATCCATGAGAGCATCAACAATACATCCAATCAAATTTAGGTAACTTTATACATTTTCTTGCCTTGGGTAGTTTCAGTGGTACCAGCATTAATAAGAATTTACATACAAAATTAAAAAGAGAAAGGGAAAATGATTACTCATCTATCTATCTATCTATCTATCTATCTATCTATCTATCTATCTATACCTATCTATCTATCTATCTATCTATCTATCTATCTATATATATATATCCCTATCTATCTATCTATCTATCTATCTATCTATCTATCTATCTATCTATCTATATCTATCTATATCTATCTATCTATCTATCTATCTATCTATCTATCTATCTATATATATATATCCCTATCTATCTATCTATCTATCTATCTTTCTATCTATCTATCTATCTATCTATCTATCTATCTATCCCTATCTATCTATCTATCTATCTACTGTATCTATCTATCTCTATCTAAAAAGGCAGATTGACTTCCACTAATCTGAAGTGCTACAATCATGTTTTTATAATTTGATATTTTATGTTCTGGTAACAGCAGTGATTATCTAGGCTACTGCATTACTTTTATTGCCAAACTACGCATGCTAAAACAATGTGAAGAAACAGGAAAGGTGAAAACAGACACCACACTTTAGTGTTAAAAAGTTGAATTACAGGTCTATTCCTGAGAAGTCAGTTTCTCTTTCACTCCTGGTGATGCTGTAGTACTTCCTCGAAAAGAAGGAAACCAAAACATGCTCTGATTTTATCTCTTTAGGAAATGACTGTGTAAAAATTTCTGGTACTTCCCAATCAGAAACTAAGTATCATTGTTACACAATGATCTCAAGGTGTTCAAATTTGAATATGGTAATATACTCAAATGCATTATCCTCAAATGTATTTCAGTGGTAAATTTTAACTGTTATTGTGAGGAGGACGATATGGAAGAAGGAAAGGAAAGGGAGAAGAAATGTATAAAGTGTGAGAGTTGTCACCCCTAAATGCAACTGCCCTAGGCCTGGGACTCCACTCTAAAAATAGTACTTTTGGAAGTTACCTTAATTTTGTGTGTAAATGTGTTACCATATTTGTTTTACAAAGTAAAATCTTAATTTCAAATGTCAACGTGGAAGAGACTTTGTGTAAACCCCAATTGAATCTTATACCTTATAAAAGAGGGTAGATCAATTTATGAAACAGTGATATGTTAACAACACGTATAGATAAATGACATTACAGGGGTGTGATTTGCTTCTTGGAAACTGTCTGATCTGATGATAACACCCTTATACCTTTCATACTGATTGGGAGGAGAGGAACAGGTGCTGTACACTGATAAGCAGCTACATTTTTCCTTGACTGAACAATAATGTGAATAGTACCTTCACCCAAAATTATGGTGGTGGGGGGGGGGGGGGGCTTGAGGGACCTTCACCTACAGAACATTTGATATCTCATCGCCTACAGCAATGATGAATATTATTATTATTAATATTATCCACTATTTGTTGTGTGCCAACATATTATGTAGAGCTAAACAGGGGTGAAGTAAAAAACAAAACAATATTAACACATGGTCTGTGAATGAAAGGCCCTTCTTTGATCTTATAATCACACATACCGCTTTTTTCCAATGCATGATACAAGATTAAAAACTATTAAACATTCCATTTAAAGGAGTGGGAGAGGCAGGAAGAGTAAAACATTTGGATTTGGATGGGTTTAGGAAGGGAGTGAAAATTAATAGAGTAATAGAGGGTAAGCAGACAATTAAATAAAGGGTATACTTAGAAGTGTAGTAGAAAATAACGGAAAAAAAAACATTAACGTTAATTGTAGTACAGGTGGGTTGAAGTAGAAAAGTTAGAATACTTTAATTGCTGAGTTGGTGCAGTGGGCAGAACTGTATAATAGCCAGACAAAGCAGGAAGAGGGAGAGAAGGAAAGCTGATCCCAGTGGCCATGATGGGTAAATTGGTAACAATGTGCGTTTTGTTATCAGGTGTTACTAACTGACCAGATGTAGGACATTTGTAAGTACTCAGTATAGTAAGACATGTCAGGGTTGGTTGAGATAGGGACAGGGAGGGAGCGGAGTACTCTCAGTTCCCAGGAATGCAGAGGCCAGGTACAGTTAAAATGTCTTCTGTAAAAGGAAGAGGATTGATATTAGAGGGAGAGAGAGGGAAAGAGCAGAGAGAATGAGAAAGTGAACATAAGAATTGCCAGAGAAAGAGGAGATATGTGGATAAATCAGAGATAATGGGGGGAAAAAAAAACAGGGTCTGGGGGTATGAAACACAAGGCACAGTATAAGACAGTTCTATAAATAGATATGGGTTGGTAAAAAAAACAAATTTTAACTACAGAAAATTTCAGTCTGCTAAAATGTAATAACTGACATACATTCAAACTAATATTAATAATGCAGCTGTTTAGTTTGCTGTAAGTGTTCCAGGACTACAGAGGCCAGGCACATTTAAAGAAGCTTATTTAAAAGGAAGAGGATTGGTATTATTGGGAAAGAGCAGAGAGAAAGAGAGAGTGAAGAAAAAATGGGCAGAGAAGAGGAAGGATGTTGACAGGAATGTTAGTTTCAGGCATATATTTCTAATATCAGTATACTAAGGACCTCTATTGCATATTTTATCATTTACATTTTTAATTATAGAAAGAGTTTTGTTAATGATCTAAAATACCTAATTTAAAGAAATACAATTTTTTTCTTCATTTTTACTAGTTCATTTGCATTTTTGTTTCCACATAGCATAAAATCATAAAATCAATTGCACCAACAAAAAGTTGAACTAATGGTAAAAAACAAGATATAGTTTTCATGTGTAAAGATAGCGTTTCTCTGCACCTGTGTCTCTCCCCTCTGTGTCTCTCTCCCGCGTCTTTTCCCCCTTCTCGGTGTCTCTTTCCCCCCTCCTCCCCCAGTGTCTTTCCCTGCCTCTCTTGTGTCTCTTTCCCCCATGTCTCTTCCCCGCTCCACTGTGTCTCTTTTCTGTCCTCCCCTTTGTCACTCTCCCCTGTGTCTCTCTCTACGCTGCCCTTGTGTCTCTCCCCCCACTCCTGTGCCTCTCCCCCATCCTGTGTCTCTTTCCCCCATCCCTCCCCTGTGTCTCTCCCCCTCTCCTGTGTCTTTCCCCCTCCCCTGTGTCTCTCCCCTCTCTCCTGTGTCTTTCCTCCCCTCCTCTGTGTCTCTTTCCCTCTCTCCTGAGTCTCTCCCCCTCCCCTGTTTCTTCCCCCCTCCCCTGTGTCTCTCCCCCCTCCCCTGTGTCTCTCCCCCTCCCCATGTCTCTTTCCATCTCTCCTCCCTCCCTGGGTCTCTTCCCCATCCCCTGTATCTCCCCCCTTTCCCGTGTCTCTTCCCCCTCCCCTGTGTCTCTTCTTCCCCTCCTCAATCCCCTGTTTTTTTTCTCACCTCTCCCTCCCCTGTGTCTCTTTCCCCTCCTCCCTTCCTCCCTCCCTTCCTGTGTCTCTTTCTCCCTCTTCCTCCTTCCCCTGTGTCTTTTTCCTCCCCTCCCTCCCCTGTGCCTTTCTCCCCTCCCTGTGTCTCTCCCCAACCTGTGTTATTTTTCCCCCCCCTCATCCCTCCCCTGTGTCTCTCCCCTTCCCCTGTGTTTTTCTCCCCCATGTCTATTCCCCCCCTCCTCCCTCCCTTATGTCTCTCCCTGATTCCCTGTGTCTTCCCCCCTCCATTGTGTCTCTTCCCCTCTCCCCTATGTCTCTTCTCCCCCTCCTCCCTTCCCTGGGTCTCTTCCCCCCCTCCCTTCCTTCCCATGTTTCTCCTTTCTCCCTCTCCATCCCCTGTGTCTCTTTCCCCTCCTGACTGTTATGAATCTCTGATGTATTTATGATTTAATGTTACATGTTTACCTTATTGAGCAATGTGTTTGTCCAAAATTCAGAAATATTAATTAAAACAAATATAGGAAAATAGAGAAAAGGCAACTACAGTGCCTTTGAAAAGTATTCACCCCACCTTGGCATTTTTTGTGTTTTGCTGCCTCACAACCTTGAATTAACATGTATTGTTTGAGGAATTGCATCATTTAATTTACAGAACATGACCACAACTTTGAAGATGTTTTTTTTTTTTATATTATTATTGTGAAGCAAACAACAAATAGGACAAAATAACAGAAAAAGTAAATGTGCATAACTATTCACCCCCCTAAAGTCAATACTTGTTAGAGCCACCTTTTGCCACAATCACAGCTCCAAGTCGCTTGGATAAGTCTCTATGAGCTTGCCACATCTTACCACTGGGATTTTTGCCCATTCTTTCTTGCAAAACTGCTCCAGCTCCTTCAAGTTGGATGGTTTGCACTTGTGAACAGCAATCTTTAACTCTGACCACAGATTTTCTATTGGATTGAGGTCTGGGCTTTGACTAGGCCATTCCAACACATTTACATGTTTCCCCTTATACCACTCAACTGTTACTTTAACAGTGTGTTTGGGGTCATTGTCGTGCTGGAAGGTGAACCTCCATCCTAGCCTCAAATCACGCACAGAGTGGTACAGGTTTTGCTCAAGAATATCCCTGTATTTAGCACCATCCATCTTTCCCTCAACTCTGACCGGTTTCCCAGTCCCAGCTGCTGAAAAACATCACCACAGCATGATGCTGCCACCACCATGTTTCACTGTGGGGATGGTGTTCTTTGGGTGATGTGATGTGTTGGGTTTGTGCCAGACATAGCATTTTCTTTGATGGCAGAAAAGTTCAATTTTAGTCTCATCAGACCAGAGCACCTTCCTCCATACATTTTGAGTGTCTCCCACATGCCTTTTCGCAAACTCAAATCGTGCCATTTTGTTTTTTGCTGAAAGTAATGGCTTTCTTCTGGCCACTCTGCCATAAAGCCCAACACTATGGACGTACGGCTTATTGTCGTCCTATGTACAGATACTTCAGTCTCTGCTGTGGAACTCTGCATCTCCTCCAGGGTTACCTTAGGTCTCTGTGCAGTCTCTCTGATTAATGCCCTCTTGGCAGGTTTGCTGTTGTGCCATGTTCTTTCCCTTTGGTTATGATAGATTTGATGGTGCTCCTGGGGCTCATCAAAGATTTGGATATTTTTTTATAACCTAACCCTGACTTGTACTTTTCCACAACATTGTCCCTTACTTGTTTGGAGAGTTCCTTGGTCTTCATGGCAGTGTTTGGTTAGTGGTGCCTCTTGCTTAGATGTTGCTGCCTCTGGGGCCTTTCAAAAAAGGTGTGTATTTGTAATGACAGATCACGTGACACTTAGATTGCACACAGGTGGACCTCATTTCACTAATTATGTGATTTCTGAAGGTAATTGGTTGCACCAGAGCTTTTTATGGGCTTCATAACAAACGGAGTGAATACATACGCACATGCCAATTATCTGTTTTCTATTTCTAAAAAATAGTTTATGTATATATTTTTCTCCTTTCACTTCACCAACTTAGACTATTGTGTTCTGATCCATCACATAAAATTCAGATTAATAAAACATTGAACTTAAGGCTGTAATGTAACAAAATAGTTAAAAAGTCAAGGGGGGTGAATACTTTTACAAGGCAATGTATATGTTATATAAATATTTGAGAAGTGGTAGGGAACAATATGCCGCAGATAAATGTATATGGAAGTTTCCCTGATTTTAAATGTTTCTAATCTAACAGACACTGATTAACAGAAAAATATGTATTAGATTAAAAACGTCAATAAACGTACACATTTATTTGCAGTAAACTGAAATCTTGATTTCCACTCCAACAGAGGTGTCTACATAGTCAACCAGTACTAGACTATAACAACACAGCATTCAAGTATGGTTTTTAATCTGTTTGTTACTCACCTAACGGCTGTGCAGTGCTATTTGCCTGTTATAAGCAATTACATGTTTGTGCGGCTTCACAGCATGAACTTTAGAGAGATGTATATAACAATCACATAAGACCACTGCACTGGTGCAATTGCTTAGAGGGTGGAATACACACACAATCAACAATAAATACAGTTACATCCCAAGAGAGACAGTTTGTAAAGTAAACATGTCTTTCTCTGAAACCGCAGGAAGATGAACCAAAGGAAGTGATGTCAGAGGTCTGCCCTTCTGACACACTGAGTATGTCAGAAGCCACTTAAATGCTAGCTTCAAACGATTTGCGGGTTATGGGCTAAAAATCCCTGCGTTTGATAAAATCATAGCTCCCGCCCAGCTAAGCCTTTGATGTTTCAAGCCATTAAGTGACACAATCGCAAATTGCTATTCAATTGCTACAATTCCCCAAGCCCTCAAATGTTCTCACACCCATAAATGGCAAATGTAGAAAAAATCCTACGGGTACAAGATAGGACTTGCAAGGGGGTTAAACACCTGATCGTAGCATTGTAAAACCAAATAAAAAATAAAATACTACACTTTAAAAGATGGTAAAAGAGATGAAAGACATTATAATTAATTGCACAACAGTCTCAAGCTCACAAATCTGCAATCTGTTTCATTTCCATGTCATATCAATCTCAGGAATCAATGAGTTAATACATATCAGGCCACCCACATGGACTAGAACAGTATCACCATTGATTTTTATTATTTTGTACATTGACGGATTGCGAGCCTGATCACATATCGGACTTCTAAAACGCAAATTTAACCTTCATGTTTTAATGACGTATTGATCATGGTCTCATCTGCTGTTCGATGTTTCGAAATCGGTAGTTACGGTCTGGCTTAATTGATGATGATCACGCTCTTAAATATTACTTATGATTGCATGGTTCACGGTTTAGGCTTTCAGCCCGTAACTTGCGGACTTGTTCAATTGAATCGCCCTGTAACTGTAGCAAATTTCAAGCCATTATATAGGCAGCTGCAGGATTTCAATTGAATAGGGGCCTTAGTAATAGGGAACCTATAGTAAAGAATAACATTAAGAATAGCAATAAGCATAGCCTTTACATTTGTCACTTTTATATCAAGGGATATAAAAGTGACAGATGTAAAGGCTATGCTTATTGTTTTATTTTCTAAAACCATTTGGTCCATCAGCAAGTTTAGTTATTTAAAATACCATATAGTAAACATTTGACTGCAGTGGTCCTTTAGCATTTCTCTATGTATCTACAGATATACATTTAATTGCATATATACAGCCTTATTAAATTGTGATATGGTCAATTGAATAGGGCTCTATATAAGCACATAGTATATTTATTACAGAAGTTTTTAGTTAGTGAAGAACTTGCTTTTGGATAGAAGTTCACTAATTAAAAACTTATTTAAGGAAAATATGTAGAGATGTCGCAAATAGTTCGCCGGCGGACTTTTTTCGGCAAACATAGCATGTTCGTGTTCGCGGCGAACTGCGAACATATGCGAGATTCGACCCGCCCCCAATACTTTATCATTGAGCAAACTTTGACCCTGCATGTCACAGTCAGCAGACACATTCCAGCCAATCAGCAGCATACACTCCCTTCCACACCCTTCTACCTCATGGACAGCAGCCATTTTGGAATCATAAGTAACTTGCAGTCTTACTGAGAGGAGGGACAGTTTGGATGATACTGCATCAATAGGGAAAACCATAGCTAGGCAAGTTTATTCAGTGTCCAGTGCAGTGCTGAAGGACTCTTGTGCATTATTATTATTATTATTACTACTATTTAATGTGTAGATGTACCAGCTGGGCATGCATTATTATTATTATTATTATTATTATTATAATTATTATTATTATTATTATTATTATTATTATTATTATTATTATTATATAATGTGTAGATGTACCAGCTGGGCATGCTCTTGTGCATTATTATTAGTAGTAGTAGTAAAATACTACTACTAATAATAATAATAATGCACAAGAGCATGCCCAGCCAGTACATCTACACATTATATACTAATAATAATAATAATAATAATAATAACAATAATAATAATAATGCTCAAGAGCATGCCCAGCCGGTACATCTACACATTATATACTAATAATAATAATAATAATAACAATAATAATAATAATGCTCAAGAGCATGCCCAGCCGGTACATCTACACATTATATAGTAGTAATAATAATAATAATAATAATAATAATAATAATATAGAAGAGCATGCCCAGCAGGTACATCTACACATTATATAGTAATAATAATAATAATAATAATAATAATGCACAAGAGCATGCCCAGCCGGTACATCTACACATTATATAGTAATAATAATAATAATAATAAAGCAGAAGACCTCCCCTGTGTCTCTCCCCCCACTCCCTCCCATGTGTCTCTCTCCCCCCCTCTCCCCTGTGTCTCCCCCCCCCACTCCCTCCCATGTGTCTCTCTCCCCCCCCCCTCTCCCCTGTGTCTCTCCCACCCTTGCCTGTGTCTCTACCCTCTCTCCCTTCCCCAGTGTTTCTTACCCCCCTCTCCTGTGTCTTTTCCCCCTTCCCTCTTCCCTGTGTCACTCCCTCCTCCCCTGTGTCTCTACCCCCCTCTCCCTTCCCGTGTTTCTTTCCCCCCTCCCCTGTGTCTTTCCCCTCTTCCCTCTCCCCTGTGTCTCTCCCCCCTCATCTGTGTCTCTTCCCCCTTCTCCCCTGTGTCTCTACCCCCTCTTCCCTGTGTCTCTACCCCCTCTCCCTTCCCCTGTGTTTCTTCCCCCCTCCTCTGTGTCTTTACCCCCTTTTCTCTTCCCAGTGTCTCCTCACCACTGCCTCCCATTAGTCTCTCCCCCCCTTTCCCCTGTGTCTCTACACCCACTTTCTCCTGTGTCTCTACCCCCTACCATGTGTCTCTTCCCCTCACCTCTCCCTTACCCTGTTTCTCTTCCCCCCTCTGCCCTGTGTCTTCCTCCCCCTCTCCACTGTGTCTTCCTCCCCCTCTCCCCTCTCCTGTGTCTTCCTCTCCCTCTCCCCTGTGTTTCCTCCCCCTCTCTCCTCCCCTGTTAGCTTCTATACGCATACATACATACGATAAGAAATCTGGGGGGGGGGGGTTACCCCTTACCCCCCCCCACCCCCCAGTTCCAACACCCATGTGTACTGTATAATATTGTATTGCATTATGTTATATTATATCACTAGCGACTTGCCTGGCACAAATGATGGGGCAATAAAGTTTGAAGCCATGGCAATGCTGTTTGCCACACAATGTGATGCTTTTTGTACTGTGAGGACCTTCGGCGCTCATTGTGAGTCTCTTCCCTCGTGTCCTTCATGTTTCGTGCTTTGCAACGATCAATCTTCGGCGCTCATCGCAAAGACAGATATATAAGTACAGTGTTAAATATATAATTTTTTTGTGCAGTGCAAATTAAAAAATGTATTCAGGTCTCAGAGCATAATAAAGTGATTTAGATTTGTAACTGCTTTGAGAGTGCTATCGCTGGCAGCCAATGAGCAGTAATCCAGATATATAACTGCAGAGTAAAAAGTAAAACATTTTAGTGTAGTGTAAAGTCTACATTTTTATTTTCCATTACTAATTAATACTTATTAAATGAATGCACGATAATAACTATTGTGAATGAACAAATGTATTAGGAAGTGCGAAGCGTTAATGTATGTAAAGTAACCGCAGTGTAAAATATGCTATTAAGCGTATTTTTTTTATATATATTTTTTTTTATAATAATGAATTAATTAATTACTAAAATACTTTACCTATTTGTAATTAATATATCCAGTGATCAATAACCTGAAGAGCTAACAATCAGTTTTGATTTTCCTGCAGCTTACAGTGTACATTTGGACTGTTGGTGACCCGAGGTGTAAGTGTCAGCAATGTGCGCAGTGCACAAGGGGAAACCGCTTGTATAGTCGTGTAACGCGCCATTTTAGATTTGTAATGTTATTAGTTGCAAGTTAGTGTTGTAAAATGGCAGCGATTGTGTATGTGTTACGCAGCTCGCCAGCAGTTTTCATTATTTATAATAGTGTATTTTGTACCTCGTCCGTTCCTAGGTAAAAGTCGTACATGGCTGGCGATGTTTTGCGCAGTTTGGGGTGGTGTAGCCTCGTTTTCATTTTTTCCGGACGCCATTTTTTTTGTCGCTTAGCCGATTTACAAGTGCCAACTGGAGAAGACGTTACAGATATCACATATATAGTTGTGAGCAGGCGGGTTGTTGCTAACGCTGCGGGCTTGCGAAGCGAGGGCCAGAGTTGCTGGCAAGGAGCGCCGAAGGCTCCCACGTTGGCTGCAATGAGCCGCAGGCGGGACTTACACCATCAAATTTACGGACTTACCATCCAAAAATACGGGACTTAGAAAGAAAAATATTACGAGCTCACAAAACGCCTGAACCGCACGCACTTAAAAACATTAAAAACACAATAAATACACACAACAAACACATAAAAAGCTTACCCACAGCAAGGCGGGCACCGAGGACCTCTGCAAGTGAAGTTACACCTCCATTTAAGTCCAAATTCATGAGTTTAGACACCCGAAAATCACCTAAGTGAGAGAAAAAATGGCCCTTGAAAAAAAGAAAACGAGGCTACAGGACCCTAAACACGCAAAACACATACGGATTTTCCTAAAAAGCCGTACGAGGTAAAGATACACTATTAACAAAAATGCTAAATCATCCACACCCGCGTACCACATACACATTCCCCGCCATTTTACAACACTAACTTACACAATGCGGAAGTACCCAGCTACCCTAACGGCTTCCCCTCGCGCACGCAGCCTATTTACACTACACACTGCACACATTGCTGACACTTACACAGCAGCTCCACAGCACTGAAAACCTACATTGTATGCTGCAGGAACATGAAAACAGATTGTCAGCTCTTCAGCACAATGCTTCCTGCATATATTACTTACAAATAGGTAAAGTATATTAATTTAGTAATTATTTCATTAGCATACAAAAATACATATACACAAAAAAAACATTATCACATTAAACATAAAAAGCCATTCACTGCGCGCCTCACAACGAGCGCCAACGCTGCTCATAGCATACAAAGCCTTGCAATAAGCGCAAAAAACACATCACCGCCGACCAAAGAATAACAGCAAAAGCGCCTATCAGAAAAAAAATACAACCAACAGCCTTGCAATGAGCGCCGAAGGATCTCCGACCGCCAACAAAATGAATGTCTCGTCCAAACCATTACCTGCCTTACAATCTTATTGCCGCCATTTTTTGATAGTAAATATATAAAGATCAAGATAATAAAAGTATCAGGAAATGTAACACAAAGATGCACGCGCGTCTGAATAATACGACAAATACGGATTTTTGTCATAAGTGATATGATCGCAGTATTGGGTCATAAACCCTAAACACTGGCATCTGTTACATACAATTTACTGATGATGTCATTAATGGGCTTCAAGAGGGGGGGATCTCTTTTCATACTTTTTGAGCGGTGCAAATCCAACATACGCAGAGCGGAAACGCCACATCTGTGGGACACACACAAAGGGGTTCACTTTGGGAGAAAAAAAAAAAACAAATATGAAATATTTAATAATCATATTTTGATGTTACCAACAGATAAGGAAACGAAACTGAGGTTATTATATCTAATAGTAGCAAGCCTGGGAGTACTGGGAGTAATAATACTGCAGCAGGAGGTCAGGACTAATGTCACTCTATAGACACCCAGTCAGATAAAGGTCAGTACTAATGTCCCTCTATAGACTCCCAGTCATATAAAGGTCATTACTAATGTCCCTCTATAGACACCCAGTCAGATAAGGGTCAGTACTAATGTCACCTATAGACCCCCAGTCATATAAAGGTCAGTACTAATGTCACTCTATAGACACCCAGTCAGCTAAAGGTCAGTACTAATGTCCCTCTATAGACACCCAGTCAGATAAAGGTCAGTACTAATGTCCCTCTATAGACTCCCAGTCATATAAAGGTCATTACTAATGTCCCTCTATAGACACCCAGTCAGCTAAAGGTCAGTACTAATGTCCCTCTATAGACACCCAGTCAGATCAAGGTCTTTACTAATGTCCCTCTATAGACACCCAGTCAGATAAAGGTCAGTACTAATGTCACCTATAGACCCCCAGTCAGATAAATGTCAGTACTAATGTCACCTATAGACCCCCAGTCATATAAAGGTCAGTACTAATGTCACTCTATAGACACCCAGTCAGATAAAGGTCAGTACTAATGTCCCTCTATAGACACCCAGTCAGCTAAAGGTCAGTACTAATGTCCCTCTATAGACACCCAGTCAGATAAAGGTCATTACTAATGTCCCTCTATAGACACCCAGTCAGATAAAGGTCAGTACTAATGTCCCTCTATAGTCCCCCAGTCAGATAAAGGTCATTACTAATGTCCCTCTATAGACACCCAGTCAGCTAAAGGTCAGTACTAATGTCCCTCTATAGACACCCAGTCAGATAAAGGTCATTACTAATGTCCCTCTATAGACACCCAGTCAGCTAAAGGTCAGTACTAATGTCCCTCTATAGACACCCAGTCTGATAAAGGTCAGTACTAATGTCACCTATAGACCCCCAGTCATATAAAGGTCATTACTAATGTCCCTCTATAGACACCCAGTCAGATAAAGGTCAGTACTAATGTCACCTATAGTTCCCTAGTCATATAAAGGTCAGTACTAATGTCACTCTATAGACACCCAGTCAGATAAAGGTCAGTACTAATGTCCCTCTATAGACACCCAGTCAGCTAAAGGTCAGTACTAATGTCCCTCTATAGACACCCAGTCAGATAAAGGTCATTACTAATGTCACTCTATAGACACCCAGTCAGATAAAGGTCAGTACTAATGTCACCTATAGACCCCCAGTCATGTAGGATGTAACCCTTACACTACCTGATCGATACAACATCATATCTGATGTTTTAAAGCACGTTATTCCAAAAATTTAGGAATGTTAGGTAATTTATGCCCTTTATGGCTTAAAACCAGACTCTGTATCAACTATGTAATTTTCCGTGGGAGTTTTGCCATGGATCCTCCTCCGGCATGCCACAGTCCAGTTGTTAGACCCCTTGAAACAACTTTCCCATCACTATTGTGGCCAGAAAGAGTCCCTGTGGGTTTTAAAATTCGCCTGCCCATTGAAGTCTATGACGGTTCGCCGATGTTCGCCGGTTCGCGAACATTTGCGGAGGTTCGCGTTCGCGGTTCGCGAACCGAAAATTTTAGGTTCGCGACATCACTAAAAATATGGGGCCCTATTAAATTCCAGCCTCGTAAATAAGAGGCTTCTACTTAAGCCCTACGTACTGCAAAGTTTCTCTAACTTACAATGCTATTAAATTAGCCCTGCTGCGAGCAACGTATGAGCTACGCAGCAGGGCCGTACGTATCTACACTGCGTAAATGTACATGAGGAGTGACAGCCTGCGAGATGATATCGCAGGCTCCCACTCCTCATCAAGTGCTGCGGGGGTCCTAAAAGGGACCTCCGCGGCAGTCCCCCACATAAGCCCTGCCGTGGGGGGGTACTCCAAACCCCCCCCCTAGGCACCTAAAATGAACCCCCCCTCAATGCGGGGGTCCCTGTCGGGACCCCCGAAGTGTCCTCACATGAACACCTTGCTGCAGGGGTCCATAGGAACCCCCGCAGCCCCCACACATTAACCCCTTGCAGCGGGGGTCCCCGATCGGCACCGATCAGGCCCCCGCTGCATTTAAAACTTTTAAATTCCCCGCCGCGGCTCCTTAAAGGGACCGCGGCACACTATTACCCAATCCCGGCCGCGGCACTTAAAATTAACCCCCCTCTATGCTGGGGGTCCCCATCGGGACCCCCGAAGTGTCCCCACATAAACCCATTGCAGGGGGGGTCCCCGATCTGCATAGATCAGGCCCTCCGCTGCATTTAAAACTTTTAAATTCCCCGCCGCGGCTCCTTAAAGGGACCGCGGCACACTATTACCCAATCCCGGCCGCGGCACTTAAAATTAACCCCCCTCTATGCTGGGGGTCCCCATCGGGACCCCCGAAGTGTTCCCACATAAACCCCCTGCTGCGGGGGGCCCCGATCGGCACCGATCGTGACCCTGCTGCAATTCAATTTTAAATTTCCCGCCTCACGGGTCCTCAAAGGACCGTAAAGGTCCTGAAAGGACTCGCACTAAAAATATTAACCCCAGGCAACTATAATTACCCCATTAACTCATGATGGTCAATCCAGACCACCATAAGGCCTAAATTAACCCATTAACTCATGGTGGTCAATCCAGACCACCATAAGGCTCTATTTAACCCATTAACTCATGGTGGTCAATCCAGACCACCATAAGGCTCTAATTAACCCATTAACTCATGGTGGTCAATACAGACCACCATAAGGCCTAAATTAACCCATTAACTCATGGTGGTCAATCCAGACCACCATAAGGCTCTAATTAACCCATTAACTCATGGTGGTCAATCCAGACCACCATAAGGCCTAAATTAACCCATTAACTCATGGTGGTCAATACAGACCACCATAAGGCTCTAATTAACCCATTAACTCATGGTGGTCAATCCAGACCACCATAAGGCCTAAATTAACCTATTAACTCATGGTGGTCAATACAGACCACCATAAGGCTCTAATTAACCCATTAACTCATGGTGGTCAATCCAGACCACCATAAGGCCTAAATTAACCCATTAACTCATGGTGGTCAATACAGACCACCATAAGGCTCTAATTAACCCCATCAGTCCCATAAGGGTATATTATTACCATTATGGGCCTGTTACAACCCAACATTAACCACATAAGTGCCATGATGGTCCTCAAGGACCATCATGACACTAACTACAAACACTACACTATAACCCCCAATAAACCATTTAATCTAAACTAACCCCCCTCTACACTAATCTATTAACACTTACACTACCTACCTACACTACCTACCCCCTAATAAACCTTCCCACCACTCTAATTACAAAAAATAAAAAACCTACAGCACAGAAAACAAAAAACCTACAGTACAAAAAACAAAAAAACCTACAGTACAGAAAACAAAAAACAATTACAACCCCACCCCCCCACTACAGAAAACAAAAAAATACATTACAACCCCACCCCCCACTACAGAAAATAAAAAAATTACACACCTGAAAAGGAAAGACAGATAAACACAATACAATACATACATATAATACATTACATACAATACATGACATTACATATAATACATTACATACATTACATACAATACATGACATTACATATAATATATTAAATATAATATATTACATATAATATATTACATATAATACATTACATACATTACATACAATACATGACATTACATACATTACATATAATATATTAAATATAATATATTACATATAATATATTACATATAATATATTACATATAGTCCTAATCAAATACCCCCTATCTATCTAACATACAATCTATTTAATTTAAAATAAATCCTAACTATATCAAATACATCTCCCTATCTATCTAATATACAACAAATCCTAACTACATACACAGACCCTAATTTTAAAATAAAATAAAATAATTACAGTCCTAACTACATACACAGACCCTTATTCTAAAATAAAATAATTACAGTCCTAACTACACAGACCCTAATTCTAAGCTAAAATCAATAAATTAAGACCACTTACCTTTAAGATGTTGCTTCAGATCACTAACCTATGGGTCAAACAAAAAATAAAAATTAGTACAAAACATTAACATCAAATAAATAAACATTCTATACATTCTAAATATTCAACTCACCTTTACAGCATGTCCAGTCACTGTTTAGCTCTTCCGGCGCGGCCCTGTTAAAAAAAAAAACACAATACATGAATACATGAATACAATATATAAACAATAAATAAAATACACAAATAAACATCTAAATATACATTTCACTTACCTCCCCGCGATGTCCCCGGCCTTCTCTCCTTCAGCCCCGGCTGGGCCGCGGAACCATCCGCGCTCTAAAAAAAAAAAAAAAAAAAACTAACGGAGGTCTGCACTGGCAGACCTCCCCGACGCTACTGAACCTCCCGGAGTCGTTTCCGGGAGGAAATTGGCATTGTCGGCTTGTGATTGGCTGAAAAAGCTGTCAGCCAATCAAAAGTCGTCAATGTAGGAGCCAATCAGGATGCGCAGATGTCTTTTACCAATCACTCCGTGGGGGTGTATCCCATAGTGATTGGCTGAAGGCATCTGAGCGTTGTGATTGGTTCCCAGAAAGATAGACAAGTGTTTAAGCCAATCAGGGTGGGATATTGGGGTGTATCCCATCCTGATTGGCTCACACATTGACGACTTTTGATTGGCTGAAATTGATAGACAGCTTTTTCAGCCAATCACAAGCCGCCAATGCCAATTTCCTCCCGGAAACGACTCCGGGAGGTTCAGTAGCGTCGGGGAGGTCTGCCAGTGCAGACCTCCGTTAGTTTTTTTTTCTTTTTTTTTTTTAGAGCGCGAATGGTTCCGCGGCCCAGCCGGGGCTGAAGGAGAGAAGGCCGGGGACATCGCGGGTAGGTAAGTGAAATGTATATTTAGATGTTTATTTGTGTATTTTATTTATTGTTTATATATTGTGTTCATGTATTCATGTATTGTGTTTTTTTTTTAACAGGGCCGCGCCGGAAGAGCTAAACAGTGACTGGACATGCTGTAAAGGTGAGTTGAATATTTAGAATGTATAGAATGTTTATTTATTTGATGTTAATGTTTTGTACTAATTTTTATTTTTTGTTTGACCCATAGGTTAGTGATCTGAAGCAACATCTTAAAGGTAAGTGGTCTTAATTTATTGATTTTAGCTTAGAATTAGGGTCTGTGTATGTAGTTAGGACTGTAATTATTTTATTTTACTTTAGAATAATGGTCTGTGTATGTAGTTAGGATTTTTTGTATATTAGATAGATAGGGGGATGTATTTGATATAGTTAGGATTTATTTTAAATTAAATAGATTGTATGTTAGATAGATAGGGGGTATTTGATTAGGACTATATGTAATATATTATATGTAATATATTATATGTAATATATTATATTTAATATATTATATGTAATGTATGTAATGTCATGTATTGTATGTAATGTATGTAATGTATTATATGTAATATATTATATGTAATATATTATATTTAATATATTATATGTAATGTCATGTATTGTATGTAATGTATGTAATGTATTATATGTAATGTCATGTATTGTATGTAATGTATTATATGTATGTATTGTATTGTGTTTATCTGTCTTTCCTTTTCAGGTGTGTAATTTTTTTATTTTCTGTAGTGGGGGGTGGGGTTGTAATGTATTTTTTTGTTTTCTGTAGTGGGGGGTGGGGTTGTAATTGTTTTTTGTTTTCTGTACTGTAGGTTTTTTTGTTTTTTGTACTGTAGGTTTTTTGTTTTCTGTGCTGTAGGTTTTTTATTTTTTGTAATTAGAGTGGTGGGAAGGTTTATTAGGGGGTAGGTAGTGTAGGTAGGTAGTGTAAGTGTTAATAGATTAGTGTAGAGGGGGGTTAGTTTAGATTAAATGGTTTATTGGGGGTTATAGTGTAGTGTTTGTAGTTAGTGTCATGATGGTCCTTGAGGACCATCATGGCACTTATGTGGTTAATGTTGGGTTGTAACAGGCCCATAATGGTAATAATATACCCTTATGGGACTGATGGGGTTAAATAGAGCCTTATGGTGGTCTGGATTGACCACCATGAGTTAATGGGTTAATTAGAGCCTTATGGTGGTCTGGATTGACCACCATGAGTTAATGGGTTAATTTAGGCCTTATGGTGGTCTGGATTGACCACCATGAGTTAATGGGTTAATTAGAGCCTTATGGTGGTCTGGATTGACCACCATGAGTTAATGGGTTAAATAGAGCCTTATGGTGGTCTGGATTGACCACCATGAGTTAATGGGTTAATTTAGGCCTTATGGTGGTCTGGATTGACCACCATGAGTTAATGGGTTAATTAGAGCCTTATGGTGGTCTGGATTGACCACCATGAGTTAATGGGTTAAATAGAGCCTTATGGTGGTCTGGATTGACCACCATGAGTTAATGGGTTAATTTAGGCCTTATGGTGGTCTGGATTGACCACCATGAGTTAATGGGTTAATTAGAGCCTTATGGTGGTCTGGATTGACCACCATGAGTTAATGGGTTAAATAGAGCCTTATGGTGGTCTGGATTGACCACCATGAGTTAATGGGGTAATTATAGTTGCCTGGGGTTAATATTTTTAGTGCGAGTCCTTTCAGGACCTTTACGGTCCTTTGAGGACCCGCAAGGCGGGAAATTTAAAATTGAATTGCAGCAGGGTCACGATCGGTGCCGATCGGGGCCCCCCGCTGCAGGGGGTTTATGTGGGGACACTTCGGGGGTCCCGATGGGGACCCCCAGCATAGAGGGGGGTTAATTTTAAGTGCCGCGGCCGGGATTGGGTAATAGTGTGCCGCGGTCCCTTTAAGGAGCCGCGGCGGGGAATTTAAAAGTTTTAAATGCAGCGGGGGGCCTGATCTATGCAGATCGGGGCCCCCCCCTGCAATGGGTTTATGTGGGGACACTTCGGGGGTCCCGATGGGGACCCCCAGCATAGAGGGGGGTTAATTTTAAGTGCCGCGGCCGGGATTGGGTAATAGTGTGCCGCGGTCCCTTTAAGGAGCCGCGGCGGGGAATTTAAAAGTTTTAAATGCAGCGGGGGGCCTGATCTATGCAGATCGGGGACCCCCGCTGCAAGGGGTTAATGTGGGGGTGCTGCAGGGGTCCCGATAGAGACCCCTGCAGCATGGGGATGTGTATAGGGTGCAGGGGGGAGCCTCACACTGCTGTCTCGGGCTGTTCCGAGGCAGCACGTAGAGGCTTTCGGATACCTTGCGTGGACTTTTTGTCCACGTAGGGATTCTTACGATATGCGAGACTCGTGCATAGATTTAAGGCTACGTAGCTCTCTCGGAGCCTATTCTCGGCCATTTTCTCGCAGTCATATCGTAAAGCAGGCTGCGAGAGATTCGGTTCTCGCAAACAGCAGGAAAACTGCCTTTTGCGAGCACCGAGAGAACTACGAGGGAGAATTTAATAGGGCCCATGCTTTGTGCAAATTTAATAAGGCTGTTAGTTTGCCTACATTATTCATTTTTTTTGTGTGGGCTAGTTAATACAAAACATAACAATAACACACATATACAAATGTGTGGCATGCAGAATAGTAAGAATATTTGCCTCAGGCACCTCAGATGTAAATCTAGCTCTACTTGTTAGAGGTTAGAAGTTTTGTGTTTCGTCAGGCTCTTTTACCTTGAAGTATTTTTTTTTTCTATTTTGAAGTATGTACTGACATCACTATGTTATCCAATAATGAAAAAAAGAAAACATGAATGCAGACATTGATGTACAAAGAAAAAAAACACCAGCTCTAAACAAACCAACAGCTCAGTAAATTGGAAGGTTACCAACCAGGAACAAAGCTGCAGAGAGGTATCAGGTAGTGTAGTGATAAGCTATGGCCTAATTCTACAACCTATAAAAATGTAGCAATTTTCTTTCTCTAAAACCCCCTTGAAAGTCAGTGGGAATTTTACATAGTTTTATAACATTTTTGTAAATACTTGAAAAAAGATCTTGAGCATCTCAAATGTCAGCATGGTTTATTAAGGCAAATGAGAAAAAGGTAATGCATGAGATCTTGTAATGGCAAAAGTAACTGTGTTTCTCTGTTACGCACCCACTTAATAGATGAGTGGAAAGGCAGGGAAGAATGATATTTTTGGGAATAAAAGTTGAGTGTGAAACGGAATGTTAAATATGAAGGATTTGTCATATGTTTGGAACTTATTCATTCAAAATGTAGGGGAGAATAGGAAACGTACAAAGGAGAAATACTGAAGAGAGACAAATAGAGATATACAAATGCTTCAAACCGTTTCATACAGTTATGTGATATTGGAAAAAAAGGAGTGTTTAAGGTGGCGGTACTAGAAAAGTTATGTAGGAAAAACTTCATTTACGCTGTTAAAGTAGGGGAAAGACAAATGGTACATGGGGAAAGGGGATTTTTTTTGCTGAAAGTGTAGTGAATGAATTATTGATATGAGAAGAATATTGAAGGGTCGCAGGGATACAGAAAAAAAGGGGAATTGTGTTATTTTAGGTGGTTAAAGAACCATTTTTATATCAACAATATTTATTATCGATAGTGACAAAGCTATTGTAGGCTCTGCAGATGCAAAACACCATTGCCTACAATAAGCTGGAGGCTCTCTGCTACCTCGAGTAAAGGAGGTATATACAGTTATTAAGGGAGATGGTCACATAATTATTGGTATTGAAACATGACCTGAACACCCATAAAGGCACCTATCTTTTATTGAGAAGTTGAAAGATGGTCCAAATTATTTTGCACTGGGGATCTCCTTTTACTAGCTCTTCTATTGATTTGCAGGCTTGATTTTCGAGGCTTGGGACACTTAAATAATATAAGTGAAATATCATATAACACTTTTTATAAAGGTTGTTTTTGAGACTTTAAAGTCTTTAAAATCTTATATATAGGGATTATTAACAAATAATTATAATGGCCCCTATTCAGTTAAGCAATTGTTTAGTCCGTAACGTAGTCCTAAAACTAATTTGCATTCTTTTAACAATCTGCGGGTTACAGGCTGAAAATCCCTGAGGTTGTCAAAATCATAACTCCGACCCAGCTAAGCCTTTGATCTTTCAAGCCCTTAAATGTTACAGTTGCAAATCGCTATTCAATTGCTACAATTCCTCAAGCCCACAAATGTTTTCACACCTGTTAATGGCAATTATAGAAGAAAATCCTACAAGTAAGAGATAGGACTTGCAAGGGGCTTAAACACCACATATTGGACTTCTAAACGCTTCTTAACCTCCATGTTTTAATGATGTCATGTTTTAATGATGTCATAATGACGGTCTCATTTACTATTGGCTGTTTCTAAATCGGTAGTTAATTAATTTATCATGAATCACGCTCTGAAATGCTACTTATGATTACATGGTTTACGGTTTAGGCTTTCTGCCAGGTAGTTGCTGCCTTGTTCAATTGAATCGCTATGTAACTGTTGCAAATTTCAAGCCCGGACACTTACAGCCAGTATGAAGGTTATTGAATAAGGCCTTATGTTATTGTTTATGAGTATTTGCATAAACTTTTTGCACCATATAACTGCATAGAAATACTGTTGTGGGATTACAAATTCAGTTATTTCATTGATGAAAATTTATTTTTCTTATTAAAAGTTAGCTTTACAAGCTTTTTCTTACTCAAAATTAAAAAAAAAAAAAAAGAGGTCAGTTAGGAGTGGCCTTGAAACAACAGTAAGTAAATAGAACTCTGTCCCTACCTAAATTCTTTGTAAGGCTTTGACCTGGATAGTGGGGTATGATCTGCCAGTTATTTCATTGCTAAACCTTACTGACCATATGCCTTCATATTGCCTCTCAACAGCATGAAGTGACTTGGTCTCAGTTTGCACATAGTATTACTTTACAATGAAATAAATTACAGGTACAACACGATTATTCGACATCCGATAATCTGGCACCTCTTTCAAGCCAGACAAATTGTTATGCACAGGAAGTAGCACTGCGTGTCCACGTGTCCACATTATTTGAATACACACTGCCTGCTATTTGTGATAGTATCTCAGTTTTGATCTTAAGAGTCTGTTTTAGTACATTCTGGGCCAGAAATTAGAGCCTATTTGGAGGATATTAAGAACCTACTTTGTGTACATTCTAAACCTGTTGGGATTAAATTCTGGGCCTATTTGGAGGACATTATGATCCTATTTGTCATTTTGATCTTATTTGCAGTACATTTGAGCCTATTTGGAGTATATTCTTAGCCTATATGACAATCTGAGTATATTTAGAGGATATTCTGCGCCTTATTGGATGACATTTTGTGCCTATTTGAAGATTTGAGAGTTTTAGGTAGTGATGTCGCGAACATCAAATTTTCGGTTCCCGTACCGCATACGCGAATTCCATCAAATGTTCGCGAACAGATGAACATCGGCGAACAGCCATAGATTTCAATGGGCAGGCGAATTTAAAAACCCACAGGGACTCTTTCTGGCCACAATAGTGATGGGAACGTTGTTTCAAAGGGACTAACACCTGGACTGTGGCATGCACGGAAAATTACATAGTTGATGCAGAGTCTGGTTTTAAGCCATAAAGGGCATAAATCACCTAACATTCCTAAATTGTTTGGAATAACATGCTTTAAAACATCAGGTATGATGTTGGATGTTGTATCGATCAGGTAGTGTAAGGGTTACACCCGCTTCACAGTAACAGACCAATCTCCCCGTTTAATGCACCGCAAACAACCGCAAACAGTCCCTTTGCACAACCGCAAACTCAACATTTGCACAAGGTTGGATACCAAGTAAGCCATGTCCCGTTCCTTGTCCTCACTGATGTCATTGAAGGTCTCTTCCTCCACCCAGCCACCAAGGGTCCCCGAAAGGGAACAACAAGCTCCCTGGGACGCCTGCTGTGTTTGGTCTTCCACCTCCTCAAAGCCACCATCCTCCTCTGACTCCTCTTCGTCAGACTCCCAGAGTCTGGGGGCTTCCACTGCCCAGCATGGAAGATTAAACACAGGTCAGAGTCTGGGGGCTTCCACTGCCCAGCATGGAATATTATACACAGGTCAGGGTCTGGGGGCTTCCACTGCCCAGCATGGAATATTATACACAGGTCAGAGTCTGGGGGCTTCCACTGCACAGCATGGAAGAATTATACGCATTGCCTCTGTCTGCATTATTATAAGGTGTGTACTGTTAAGTAGTACTATTCCTATCGGTTTAATCCCTGTTACATCACCAGGGGATGTGTATATGGCATGGATTTTTGGAACAGGGAGATGGAAAAAGATGCTTGGTCGGACCTCCTACTTCGAATTTGGGGCACTGCACGTGCAATCTAAGGTGCCACCAGATAGGACTGGTGTAGTAAGTTGTACTACTCATTCTTATCAGTGTAATACCTGTTATGTCACCTATCAGGGGACATGTATATGGCATGGATTTTTGGAACAGGGAGATGGAAAAAGATGCTTGGTCGGACCTTCTACTTCGAATTTGGGGCACTGCACGTGCAATCTAAGGTGCCACCAGATAGGAGTGGTGTATTAAGTTATACTATTCATTCCTATCAGTTTAATACCTGTTCCGTCACCAATCTTTCCTCCCAATAGCACATTCTATATGTCATCAACCGGCCTGTGTGTATTTAGAGAACCACACTTTAAGGCCCTTAACCTGGGACAAGGTGGCTTGGCTATCAGAATTGCCTCAGAGCCTTAAATACTCGCCAAACCCCCTAATCATACACTCACTATCATACTGGAAATGGGCCAAGAAACACACGGGTTTGTTCCCTGGATCCACCCAAATGACCCCAATTCTTGACCACCCTCAAGCCCCGAAACACATGAGCACAACATCACAACACTGGTGGAGGTCATGGAAACTAAATAGACTGGGAGACTGGTTAGTAAAGGGCCAGATGCTCACCTATGAGGAACTGAGGGACAAGCATGAGCTACCGCTGTCAGAACATTACAATTACTGTAGGCTGAGGCATTTCACACACTCCCTGACCCAGAAACAGGGGACATTGGTCTTAAATTGGTTCTCCAAAATTTGTAAAGATAAACCTCTATCAAGGGGGATCATTAGATTGCTTTACAAATATAAAACATTTGTTACTGGTTGAAGCGACACTGGGGAAAGGACCGGAGTGGGGGAGCCCTGGAGACCCTTCAGAAGCAACCGGCGGCAAAATTATCCCAAGAAAGGAGAGGTCGCTTACTGAAGCCTGCCCTAGGGTAACCCAAGGGTGATTGCCCAGGTTAGATATTGTAAATAATAAGCTAATACTGCTGGAGGGATGATAGTTAATAGGACTTTGGTGTTTCCTGCAGATATACTCTTGGTCTGTTTTACCATGTTTTAGGTATCTCTTAAAATGCAATCACAGTAAAAAATAAGAAAAATGATTAACGTAAAAAGTAAGCTAACTTTCACAAAATGTCTCTATTGTAAATATGTATTTTTGCACAACTGTTATGCAAGACTGTTCAAAAATGCTTTATTTTTCATTACATGCTGTACGCCTTCTAAAATAAAATAATTTAAATGCAAAAATTAGGTATTGTTGCAGCGACCAGAAAAATTTATGTTAGTTTGCCAGGCAGAAAGTGCCCTAAAACATTGCGTCTTGAACCCTAGTTGGTGGCGGATAAGTCACGCAAGTCATCCGGCATTCAGGGATAAAATACAGCAGCGTGTGGACCATTATTAGCTCAAGGCAGCTCATCTATCAGGCCTTTTTTAATCGAATGTATCGCCCACTGTCAGTCCCTTCGGGATCCATCCGTCATTCATCTTAATAAAGGTGAGGTAATCTAGACTTTTTTGACCTAGGCGACTTCTCTTATCAGTGACAAAACCTCCTGCTGCACTGAAGGTCCTTTCTGACAGGACACTTGAAGAGGGGCAGGACAGAAGTTCTATGGCAAATTGGGATAGCTTAGGCCACAGGGCAATCGTGCACACCCAGTAGTCAAGGGGTTCATCGCTCCTCATAGTGTCGATATCTGTATTTATGGCGAGGTAGTCTGTTACCTGACGGTCGAGTCGTTCTCTGAGGGTGGACCCCGAAGGGCTGTGGCGATGCATAGGACTTAAAAAGCTCTGCATGTCCTCCATCAACAACATGTCTGTAAAGCGTCCTCTCCTTGCCGGCGTGGTCGTGGGAGGAGGAGGATTATGTTCACCTCTTCCGCTGTTAGATTGCCTTTGTGCTGTGACATCACCCTTAAATGCTGTGTAAAGCATACTTTTTAATTTATTTTGGTAGTGCTGCATCCTTTCTGACTTGTGGTAATTCGGTAACATTTCAGGCACTTTCTGCTTATACCGGGGATCTAGTAGCGTGGACACCCAGTACAGATCCTTCTCCTTCATCCTTTTTATATGAGGGTCCCTCAACAGGCACGACAGCATGAAAGACCCCATTTGCACAAGGTTGGATGCCGAGCTAGTCATGTCCCGTTCCTCGTCCTCAGTGATCTCACTGAAGGTATGTTCTTCCCCCCAGCCACGTACAACACCACTGGTACCAGATAGGTGACAACGAGCACCCTGGGATGCCTGTTGTGGTTGGTCTTCCTCCTCCTCCTCAAAGCCACATTCCTCCTCTGACTCCTCTTCCTCACAATCCTCTTCCAGCGTTGACGCAAGTCCAGCAAGCGATGCTGATAAGGCTGTTTCTGGCGTTGATGGTGACCACAACTCTTCCTCTTCCTCTTCAAGCTCATCTACGGCCTGATCCAGCACTCTTCGCAGGGCACGCTCCAGGAAGAAAACAAATGGTATGATGTCGCTGATGGTGCCCTGGGTGCGACTGACCAGGTTTGTCACCTCCTCAAAAGGACGCATAAGCCTACAGGCATTGCGCATGAGCGTCCAGTAACGTGGCAAAAAAATCCCCAGCTCCGCAGAGGCTGTCCTAGCATCCCAGTCATACAAATACTCGTTAACAGCCTTTTCTTGTTGGAGCAGGCGGTCGAACATTAGGAGTGTTGAATTCCAACGTGTCGGGCTGTCTAAAATCAAGCGCCTCGCTGGCATGTTGTTTCGCCGCTGGATATCTGTAAAGTGCACCATGGCCATGTAGGAACGCCTGAAATGGGCACACACCTTCCTGGCCTGCTTCAGGACGTCCTGTAAGCCTGGGTGCTTATGCACAAAGCATTGTACAATCAGATTACACGCATGTGCCATGCATGGCACATGTGTCAACTTGCCCAAATTCAATACCGCCAACATATTTCTTCCGTTGTCATAAATCACTTTGCCGATCTCCAGTTGGTGCGGAGTCAACCACTGATCCACTTGTGCGTTCATGGGGGACAGGAGTGCTGGTCCGGTGTGACTCTCTGCTTTCAGGGAAGTCAACCCCAAGACGGCGTGACACTGCTGTATCCGGGATGTGGAATAGTACCTGTGGAGCTGGGGGTGTGCCGTTGAGCAAGACATAGCAGCAGCAGAAGAGGACTCAGCCGAGGAGGTTATGGAAGAGGATGGAGTAGGAGGAGTAGAGGAGGTGGCAGCAGGCCTGCATGCAAGTCGTGGCGGTGTCACCAACTCCTCTGCAGAGCCACGTATTCCATGCTTGGCAGCCGTCACCAGGTTTACCCAATGCGCAGTGTAGGTGATATACTTGCCCTGACCATGCTTTGCAGACCAGGTATCAGTGGTCAGATGGACCCTTGCCCCAACGCTGTGTGCCAGAGATGCCATAACTTCCTTTTGCACAATCGAGTACAGGTTGGGGATTGCCTTTTGTGCAAAGAAATTTCGTCCGGGTACCTTCCACTGCGGTGTCCCAATAGCTACAAATTTTTTGAACGCCTCAGACTCCACCAGCTTGTATGGTAAAAGCTGGTGGGCTAAGAGTTCAGACAAGCCAGCTGTCAGTTGCCGGGCAAGGGGGTGACTTTGTGACATTGGTTTCTTACACTGAAACATGTCCTTGACAGACACCTGACTGTGGGCAGATGAGCAGGGACTGCTCAGGGCGAGACACGGAGTGGCGGATGGTTGAGAGGGGGCAAGCAGGGCAGCAGTGGTTGACGTGGCTGAAGATGCTGGACCAGGAGGAGGATGGCGGCTTTGACTTTGTGTGCTGCTTGTACTGATGTGTTGATCCCATAGGCATTTGTGATGTGACATCATGTGCCTTCGCAAAGTTGTACCTAGGTGGGTGTTGGACTTCCCACGACTCAGTTTCTTTTCGCACAGGTTGCAAATGGCATCACTGCTGTCACAGGCAAACACACAAAAAAATTGCCACGCTGCTGAGCTCTGCAATGACGGCATTCTGGTGGTGGCAAAAGCATGCGTTGACTGGCGTGCTGTCTGGCTGACCCTGGGTGCCGATGCATGCTGTCTGACTGTACCACTAGCTACTTTCGATGACCTCCCGCTGCTTCCAACTTGTCTCCTCCTCCTCTCTGTCTCCCCATCTGAACTTTCCTCCTGTTTTTCTTCTCTTATAGCAGGCACCCACGTGACATCCACGGACTCATCGTTATCATCAACCGCTTCACTTGTATCTGACAACTCAACAAAGGAAGCAGCACCGGGTACAACATCATCATCATCATCAGACCGTACGTCCATGTGTGTAATGCTGCCTGACTGGGACATATCCCTATTATCTACATCCTCTGGTAGTGATGTCCCGAACAGTTCGCCGGAGAACTATTCGCAGCGATTTTCGCATGTTCGCGTTCGCAACTAACATATGCGCTTTTCGGTCCGCCCCCTATTCTTTATAATTCTAAAAAGGGCTTTTTGGGTTGCTGTCCTTGCAGCAGATATCAAAGGAGTCCTTCAGGTGTGTAGTTAAAGCTAAATACACAGCCTGGCTATCTATTTCCCTATTAAATCAAGAGCAGGTAGAATATATCTCCTCCTCAACGAATGCAGCAGCTACAGAATGATTCTAAAATGGAGTCTGTCATACAGATGGAAGGCTCTGGAAGGGAGTGTATGCTGCTGATTGGCTGGAATGTGTCTACTGACTGTAAGGTGCAGGGTCAAAGTTTCCTCAATGATAAAGAATAGGGGGCGGACCGAAAAGCGCATGTGTTCGCCGTTCGTTGAGAACGCGAACATGCGAAAATTGCCGCGAATAGTTCTCTGGCGAACTGTTCGGGACATCACTAGTTTTAGGAGAACATTCTGACCCTATTTGTTCTTCTGAGCCAACTTTGAGAAAATTCTGAGCCTATATGACCTTTTGAGACTATTTGAAAGTCTAAGCCTATTTGGAGGATATTCTGGGCTTATTCATCCTTCTAAGCCTATTTTGAAAACATTCTGCTGAGACTATTTTACCTGCTGAGCATATTTGATCTACTAAGACTATTTGACCTGCTGAGTCTATTTGGAAATCTGAGCCTATTTGGAGGATATTTTGAGCTTATTCATCCTTCTGAGCTTATTTTGAGAACATTGCAAGCCTATTTGGCTTGCTACGCCGATATGACCTGCTGTGTCCATTTTGAGGACATTCTAAGCCTAGTCTTTCTGAGCTTATACTGAAAACATACTGAGCCCATTCAACCTTCTGAGCCTATTTTGAGGACATTATGAGCCTGCTTGACATCCTAAGCATATTTAGAGGATATTAAGAGCCTATTTATAATGTTGACCTTATTTAGAATACATCCAGGGCCAGTTTGGAGTAAACTCTATTTGACCTTCTGAACTTATTTGGAGGACATTCTGAGCCTATTTGTCATTCTGAACGTATTTGCAGAACATTCTAAACATATTTGGAAGATACTCTGAGCCTATTTCTCATTCTGAAACTGTTTACAGGGAATTCTGAGCCTATTTGTAGACATTTCTGAGCTTATGTGACCTTCTATTTTTATTTGGAGGATATACTGAGTCCATGTTTTATTAGCCTATTTTGAGAATATTATGTGCCTATTTTACCTTCTGAGCCTATTTGAAAGCCTGAGTCTATTTAGAGGCCATTCTGGGAATATTGCTCCTTCTAAGTCTATTTTGAGAACATTGAGAGCCTATTTGACCTGCTAAGTCTATTGACCTGCTAAGCCTATTTGAAATTCTGAGCCCATTTGTTGGAATTCCAGTGCCTATCTGACCTTCTGAGCCCACTTGGAGGCCATTCTAAGCACATTTCCTTCTGAGACTATTTGAGAACATTGTTAGCCTATTTGACCTGCTGAGCCTATTAGAAGGACATTCTGAGCCTGTTTGTCCTTCTGAGCTTATTTGGAGAGCATTATTTTCCTATTTGACCATCTGAGCCTATTTGACAGTTCTTAGCCTATTCAGAGGAAATGTTGAGCCTATTTGTCTTTCTGAGCCTTTTTGAAAGTCTGGGCCTACTTGGAAGACATTCTTAATCTTTTTTTCCCTTCTGAGCCTATTTTGTGAAAAAGCTGAGCCTATTTGGCCTTCTGAGCGTATTTGACGTGCTGAGTCTATTTGAGCACACATGAAACCTTTGCTATGGCTTCAAAGAAAGATGCAAATGACAGTGGTGGTGCCAAATGCAAACACCAGTCCATAACAATTCAAGAGAAAGTTGCATAAGATGTGTGAAATCCATGATATTGACTAATCAACTGTTACAAAATTACAATGCTCCTGCTCACCATCCAGGCATGGAGGACAACTTGCTGGAAGACTTCTAGTTCATAACTGTGAAGTTCTTGCCCCCTAAAAGAACTCATCTGATCCTGCCCATGGACAAGCAGGTCAACTCCAAATTTAAGATGCTGTGTACCAAGGCCCTATTGGAGAGGTGCTTTAAAGTGACCTTGGATACTCAGTTGACACCGAGACAGTTCTGGAAGGACAATTTCAGTATCCTTCACTGTGCCACTCTAATAGATAAGGCCTGACATGAGGTCTCTCACAAGACCATGAACTGTGCCTGGAGGAAATTGTGGCCAGAAGCTGTTGATCTGCTAAACTTGGAGGCTGAACCTAGCCCAGTAGTATTTGAAGGTCTGAGCCTATGTAGTATTTGTAGTGTATCTGGGCAAGTCTGAGCCTATGTAGTATTTGTAGTGTCTCTGGGCAAGTCCATGGGCCTGGAGGTGACTAATGTAGACATTGAAAAGCTAAGGAAGGAACAGAGAGAAGAGCTCAGTACTGAGGAGCTGCAGGAACTTCAGAGAGAGCAGCAAGAGGGAGTGGCTGGTGAACTTTCTTCTTCAAGTGAAGAGGAGAGAAGGGAGGAAGCACCTACTGCACTCATTAAAGAAATGTGTGCTAAATGGGATGATGTACAAAATGTTGTTGAACCCTATCACCCTGACAAACTTCTTGTGGACTTGCTTAATGATCAAGCAATGTCTCCCTTCAGAAACATTTTGAAGCGGAGGCAGAAGCAAGTATTCATTGATCAGTTTCTAGTGAGAGTGCATACATTACAGTCTCCAGCAAAGTCTCCAGCAGGGTGCAGTGGCATTGAGAGACATAAAGGATAAACATCCCCTGTGCAAGTGCCTAATATTGCAATGGAAGAGAACTCCCCTTCCAAGCAATAACCTGTCTCTTCCTTCTCTTCCTCTACATTGCATCCATCCCATTGGGCCCTCAAGTCCTGTTAAAGTAAAGTTAAATTGTCAGTACAGTTAAAGTGAAGTTAAATAAAAGTTATTTATGTAATTAATGTTGTTTATTAAAGTCTGGTTAGTTTTAAGGTTTCGGATACAAAAACAAGGCCATAATTTTAAACTAAAATGTTTCAAATCTAGGGTCTGGATTAATTAAATTGAGGTACCACCATATTTCTTCCAGCAGTTTGATTCCGGGGTCAGTTTACCCAACTCAGCCTTACTTATGATGTACTTTGCGTATAAGCTGAATAAGGTGGCAATTTACAACCTTGTCGCACACCTTTTCAGATCTTGAACCATGTTGTTGTCCCATCTTCGGTTCTGACAATGGCTTCTCTGAGGCTGTTGGAAGAGGGTGTTTGCTATGACCAGAGAATTATTTTGGCAGAATTCTGCTAATCTCTAACGTGCTCCTGTTTGTAATCCGATGCCAAACTTGCCAGTTATTCCAGATATCTTTTGGTTTCCCTACTTTAGTATTCCAATCTCCTATGACAAGAGTAACATCTTTTATGGTGTTATATCTATGATATGTTATATATTTTTGTAGAACTGGACAACTTAAGCCTCTTCAGCATCCATAGTTGGAGGATAAACTTGGATCACTGTGATGTTAAATGGCTTGCCTTGAATTTGGATTGAAATTATTCTGTCATTTATTAGGTTGAAACCAAACACTGCTTTGACTATTAGGGCTACTCCATTTCTTCTGTTGGATTCTTAACCACAGTAGCTCACAGCTTTATTGAAGTACACAAGCCCCTTCAGCACGACAAGGTAGAAATCCAGAAAGGGATTTATTTTGTTAAACTTATATTAAGTTCTATTAAATATGTATATATTTTTAACAAAAGAAAAACAATTATGTATATAGACATGATCTATGGATCTAGCTCTAGAGTCGGCAGCTTAACTTGCAGCGCTATTTGTACAATTTGTACAATTTATACTTTAGTTGCTAAATTTTAATCAAGTAGTTAAACTTGACATTATAAGTTTCTAAACCTGGTTCTAATTAACAATCACTACAAAAATGCATTGAAAGACTCCATAGGGATTGAGAGCATCTAACAAACTGAAAGGGCTGACTTCTATTGACCATAACTACACAAATGCAGCATGCATTTTAAAATGTAAAATACTTTTTCTGCAAACTTTTTCAATCTTTATCTAATGCTTCAGAGCATCTATGCAGCCCCATAAAATTTGCCTGTAGCGGCATCGGTACACCCGCAAACGCTGCGAGCTTGAAATTCGGCTGCATTTCAGAGCTTATAAATTGAACCATGCAGTAAGTTACGGGCCGTAGACTCAAACCCGTAATGGCAAATAGACTTAACAATGGCAACTAGACTTAAAAAAGTCAGTTTCCCAAACCCCAAAAAAGGAAGTGCCAAAGAGTGCTCCAATTATCGAAAACATCTCGACTCCAACAATATATGGACCCGGAACTACCAGATGTGCAAGTTCTGCAGAGGAAGAGGCACAAGAGATCAAATTGCCATTGTCCCAATATAATAGAGAAAACAAGAGAGTTCCATAAAAACATGTGTTTCTGCTTAATAGACTATTCTAAAGCCTTTGACTGTGTGGATCACAACAAAATGTGGCATGTCCCTAAAGAGATGGGAGTACCAGATCATCTCATCCTTCTCCTAAAGAATCTGTATGTCAACCAAGACAACAGAATGGTTCAGGATCAGAAAAGGAGTGTGACAAGGTTGTATATTGTCACCTTTTTTATTCAACTTATATGCAGAGTACATCATGCGTAAAGCAGGGCTGGATGAATCCAAAGCCGAAATCAATATTGCTGGAAGGAATATCAACAACCTCAGATACCCCAGTGATACTACTCTGATGGCTGAAAGTGAGGAGGAACTAAAGGACCTATTTATGAGGGTAAAAGAAAAGAGTGCAAAGGTTTGCCTGCTGCTCAACGTTAAAAATACGTAGATCATGGCAAACCGCAATCTCACTTCCTGGCAAAAAGACAGGGAAGAAGTAGAGACAGTGACAGATTTTATTTTCCTTAGATGCAAGATCTCTGCAGATGGTGACTGTAATCATGAAATTAAAATACATTTGCTTCTGGGGAGGAAATCTATGGCAAGCTTTGACAAGTTAGTAAAAAGTAAAGATATTAAACTATCAGCAAAAGTCTGCATAGTTCGAACTACGGTATTCCCAGTAGTAACATACAGATGTGAGAGCTAGACCATAAAGAAGTGTGAGCGCTGTAGAATTGATGCCTTTGAATTGTGGTGTTGGAGAAGACTGCTTAGAGTTCCTTGGACTGCAAGAAGATCCAATAAATCAATACTGCAGGAAATCAAGACAAACTGTTCACTGGAAGGTATGATCATCAGGCTGAAGCTCAAATATCATGAGACGGCAGGATTCCCGGCAGGACTCTGATGCTGGGAAAGATGGAAGGCACAAGAAGAAGGTGATGACAGAGATGGATAGATAAGGTTACTGAAGCAATGAACATGAACTTGTTGGAGCTCAGAGGGGCAGTGACTGAGAGAGGCATCTGGCGTGCTGGGGTGCATAAAGTCACAGAGATTCGGATGCGACTGAACGACTACACAACAACAACAAACATGCTCTTCAATATGCATACATTGTATAAAATGATACATTGTATAAACTTTTTCTTTCTTAAGCAAACCTAAGTGCAAAAAGAAGAGAGTGCAAAAGCTGGCCTGCTGCTCAACGTTAAAAAGACTGAACATATGACATTCCAGGCAAATATATGGGGAAGAAGTGGAGGCAGTGACAGAATTTATTTTCCTGGGTTCCAAGATCTCTTCAGATGGTGACTGCAGTAATGAAATTAAAATATGTTTTCTTCTGGGTATGAAAGTTATGGCAAGTCTGGATAAGCTATTACTAAGTAAAGATATTACATTATCAACAAAGGTCTACATAGATCCTTGGGCCCTCATTCAATTGCGATTTGGCCAATTGAATAGGGCTCCATATAAGCACATAGCATATATTTTTTAAAGAAGTTTTTAGTTAGTGAAAACCTTGCTTTTGGATAGATGTTTACTAACTAAAAACTTCTTTAAAAAAATATGTTGTGTGCTTATTTAGACCCCTATTCAATTGGCCAAATTGCAATTGAATGAGAGCCTTGGGGCCTCATTCTATTATCGGCCGCAGCCGCTGCGGGGCCGCAAGGACCGGCCGCAAGCTATTCTGCTATTCTATTCCCTTACGGCCGGGGACTCCGGCAGGCTTGCGGCCGGTGCCTTGCTATCTCTTGCGGCCGATCGCGCCGGAGGAAAGCCTTTGATCTAAAACGGCCGCAAGAGATTTGCAATTCAATTGCTCCGGGAAACCTCTCTGCAAGGCTAAAAGCGAGCCGCAGTTACTTGCAGGAAAAAGGTCTCGCTAGCACCAATTAAGCACATAAAATAGCTCAAATAAAGCCATCCTGCACTTTGAGAAGACTATAAAGGGATTTTAGGTGTTAGAAAAAATAGCACATAATTATCCTGTACTCAAATCCGTAAAATATTTTATTTTTAATATCCGTAAAATATCCATGTAAAAAGTCCAGAGTGCTTGGAGCACCTCAGACACACCCCCGCCGCAGCCGGCAAATAAACAGTTAATTTGAACTCGGGTTTGGGCAGATGTGCAAGCTTGAGAGTGGGTTCCTTTTATTCCTCATGTCCCCCAATATGATCCCTAGCATTTACAGAGCTGTACAGTGCAGGCTTGAATTTATTTTTGAGTTTTTATATTTCACAGTTTACGGCCGGTTCCAAGATATGCGGCCGGCCGTAAGGGGAGATCCTTGCGGGGCCGTATAATAGAATCGCGAGTTAACTGAACCCTCGCAAGGAATCGCAGCCTTACGGCCGATTTACGGCCGATAATAGAATGAGGCCCTTGGATTGCAAGAAGATCCAATCAATCCACACTACAGGAAATAAAGCCAAACTGTTCACTAGAAGGTACGATCATGAGGTTAACAACAAAAAAAAATATTCTAAATATATTTATTTGATTAGACAGCAACAATAAATTAAGCATTACATTGCAGCCCAACCCCTGTCTACAAATACAGTTATGTGTCAACTTCTACAAAAAGTGCATATTAGCATTTGAAAATAGGATGTCACAAGTCAAAGCTTAAATATTTTGCACACATATGAATGCGGGACTCACTTTTTCAAAGCATTTCTGTATATGAGAATTGTGTATTACATGTTGTATATTTGTATGTGTGTGAAATTCTGACCTCAATTATATTTTGGTAAGGTAATGGAAATAAGTGCTTCTGCATATGCCGTGCTGAGGGTTTGTACTCAGTTAAGCATTTATTTGTCTGTTTCTGATTTACAGCCTTTTTGAATTGTGATTTGGCCAATTGAATAAGGCTCTATATAAGCACAGAGCATATATTTTTACAGAAGTTTTTAGCTAGTGAAGACCTTGCATTTGGACTAACTAAAAACTTCTGTAAAAAAAATATGCTATGTGCTTATATAGAGCCCTATTCAATTGGACAAATCACAATTTAATAAGGCTGTTAATCATCCTGTATTGAACTTTTTGGCTACAGTATGTGTCGTGACTCTTCTGACTTTTTTTTTTTTACTATAGCTTGCTTCCCTCCTAAACAATAATTTGCCTAATAATTTTGTTTGATCCTTTGCTTCATCGCCCTAAAAAATAGACTATGAAACAGTAAGTATTGCTTCTTGTTATATGCTTCTGTATTGGTGGCTGATGATCTGCCCCTCTCCATTTATAAATTAAGAGACCCCCTTTACTCCAGGCACAACAGGATCCCTACCGTGTTCTGGACCCCAGTGCTTTACATTTGCACTAGAGAGTGAGACAAAGGAAAAATGCGGTGTTTTGTGTGCGTGTTTAAGGGGCCCTGTGCATTTATGGGATCCTGTGCTTATTAGTAAAAATATTCGGTGCTCATTGCGAGCCTCTCCCCTTGTGTACTTTTGCTCTGCTGAGCACCCTTGATGCTTATTGTGAGCTCTGCACTGAACGCCTTTGGCAAAACAAGTGTCTCTGCTCTGTTTTTTTTATATAAATATATTTTTTTATAATTATTAATGAATTAAATAATAAATTAATATACCTATTTGTAATGAATATATCCAGGAATGAATATGCTGAAGAGCTAACAATCACTGTTGTTTTTCCTCTAGCATACAATGTACATTAGGACTGTTGGTGACCTGAGGAGAAAGTGTCCGCAATGTGGCAAGTGTGCAGTGTAAATAGGCCTCGTGCGCGAGATTAAACCATTTGTTTAGTTGTGTAATGCGTTATTTTAGAATGGTAATGTTATGAGTTTTAAAGTAGTGTTGTAAAACGGCGGCGAGTGTGTATGTGTTACCCGGGTCTCGTGCATTTTCCATCCTTCCTAATAGTGTATTTTGTACCTCGTACGTTCCTGTGTAAAAGTTGTATGTGCCTGGTGGAGTTATGCGTGTTTAGGGGTCGTGTAACCTCGTTTTTTTTTTTTTTTTCGGAAGCCATTTTTTTTTCGCTTATACGATTTTCGTGTGGGGAAACGCAGCAAATTGTGGTTAAATTGTCGTGCAACCTGACTCCCCCCATGCTGTGAGTGTTGTTTTTTTGTATTTTTGTTAATTTTTATGGTGTTATTGTTGTTTTTGTATGTGCGCAGTTCGGCGTTAACTTTTTTTTCTAAGTGCCGCGGGTCGTATTATTTATTGGTAAGTGCCGCTATCCTTTTTTCAAGTGTAACGGGCCATAATTTTTCCACGCATTTTTTTCAAACTGCTACAGGTCTCGCATTGTGAATGTTGTAATTGAGATTTCTGTTGATGTGTATTTCGGCGCTGCCTACCTAAGTCGTACAGGGTCATAGGGATGAGTGCCTATGGCACACATCTCCACCAGCGCAATCTCCACCAGCCGCAGTTGCAGCGGGCTCACAGTTTAAATGTTGCATATATAATCAATAGTACATTTGTGTTCACATTTGAATGATTAAAAACCTGATTCCTGATCAGAATTCAGATAAACATGGCTTCTTTTAAGCATATGCCTGCTATATTACACAGCGTTTGAGCAGAGCTCAGGATGAATTATACACAAGATAGGAATCCCACCCACATACAGCTGTTTGAAGGTTACTATCTCTCATCAGCTTGAGGCTGGTTCCTTGCTTGTGCAGTAGATTTTTTGAGGAGGTAGTTTACCACAACAATCATTTAATTTATGGTGGGCAAATAATAAATAAATAATCGAAATATCTGTGCATATAGGATATTTATTCTTGATTGGACTAATTAATATACATTTATAAGGACAGAAGAACCTATTACACAATTACACTGCATCCTTGTGTAAGGATGCTGTGCAAGGTAATCATTCTTTTGTTCTTATAAATGTATATAAATATATTAATACAAGGATCTACTGTGATATAAAATATGGAACAAGGATGCATTGTTCTCTTTTTCTGTATACATATCACAGATACATTATTTCTTTATTTTTTAATGCTTGGGGATCAGCTCTCATTATTAGTTGCATAACACATTATAGTTTTCCATAGCAAGTGGGATTAAATGTCCATACATATATAAACAGGGTTGGCTCTTAGGACTGATAAAAAGAAATGGTAAAGGCATACTAAAATGATTTCCACCCCCACCTCCCCCTTTCTGTGCTAGTCTCTGACTGTCATAGAAAAACAACTTAGAAACTGAGTGCAAAATGGATCATATTCCTACAGGACTCATTTAGGATATAAATTAGTGAATACAAATTAGTGAATGGTACAGTAGTAAGAAAAAGTGGTTAGTGGAAACACCAAAGTGTTAAAATATGTATATATATATATATATATATATATATATATATATATATATATATATATGTATGTATACACCCCGTCTGGCTTGTAGGGAGCAGAGCAATGAATACACTTTAGCTAGTAAAGTCCTGCTCTCAACAGATAGATAGGTAGACCACTGCCTCCATCTCCCGTTGATATCCAAGGCTTCCCAGCTGATGGAGATGCTGCTCTGTCCCTGAATTATGATCATATAGATCTTCATAGTAAGCCTCTAACTGAAGCTAAGTATCACATACAATAGTTGTCAAACTACGAAACGTCGTCACGCTTTGCGAGCTCGCGAAGCGAGAGACGCAGTTTGGGCTGCAAATGCAGACCCTCGCAAAGCGAGGGACCGCATTTGCGGAAGGTGGAGGCTCCAACGTCGGCTGCAATGAGCCAAAGGCTCATTGCAGTCCGCAAATGCGAACCCTCACAAAGCAAGGGCCCGCATTTGCAGAGATGGAGGCTCTAGGCCGCCTGACAACCGGTTACAAACAGCTACAGAAGCGGGACTTTGAAAAAAAACATTTAACACGCAATTACTAAATACGGACTTACACAAAAAAATACGAGCTGCGGAACTTAGAAAAAAAAATTACAGTCTTACACTAAAAAAATACAAGCTGCGGGACTTAGAAAAAAAAACATTTCGAACTTGCAAAAATACGACCTTAACGACCGAACCGCGCACAGTGGAAAACATAAAAAAACATTAAATACACACAAAATTGAAATAAAAACCTTACCGACAGCAAGGGGGGGAATTTAAGTCAAATTTACTGAGTTTAGACACTCAAAAATCCTAAGCAAGAGAAAAAATGGCCACAAAAAACGAAAACGAGGCTATACGACCCCTGAAGCCGCAAAACACCACCGAGCACATACAAATTTTCCAAAAATCTGTACGAGGTACAAGATACACTTTTAGCAAGGACTCTAAATCATTCACACCCGCGTACCACATACACATTCGCTGCCATTTTAAAATAGAATGCCGGAGCACACCGCTGCACTAACCACTTCCCCTTGCGCATGAAGCCTATTTACACTACACACTGCACGAATTGCTGACACTTACACCTCAGCTCAACAACACTGCAAAGCTACATTGTATGCTGCAGGAACATCAAAACAGATTGCTAGCTCTTCAGCACAATGCTTGCTGCATATATTAATTACAAATAGGTAAAGTATATTAATTTATTAATTTATTAATTCATTAATTATCATAAAAACCTACATATACACAGAAAAAAACAAAAAAAACAGTATCGCAATAAACGCCAAAGCCCTTCACCGCGCGACTGACAACGAGTGCCAACGGTGCTTATAGCACACAAACTACACCAGGGGACAGCCTTGCAATAAGCGCAAAAAGGAGATCAGCACGGACCTTAAATGACAGCAACAAAAAATACACCAACCAAGAGGCTCGCAATGAGCGCCTTTGACGCTCATTGCAAGCCACGCGATGAGCGCCAAATCATGAGCGCTTGCAATCAGGGATCTCAGACCACCAAAACACTCAGGCCCTCATACAATTGCAATTTGGCCAATTGAATAGGGCTCTAAATAAGCACATAGCATATATTTTTTAAAGAAGTTTTTAGTTAGTGAAAATCTTGCTTTTGGATAGATGCTTACTAACTAAAAACTGCTTTAAAAACAATGGGCCTCATTCAATTGCGATTTGTCCAATTGAATAGGGCTCTAAATAAGCACATAGCATATTTTTTTTAAAGAAAATTTTAGTTAGTAAAAAACTTGCTTTTGGATAGATGTTTACTAACTAAAAACTTCTTTAGAAAAAATATGTTATGTGCTTATTTAGAGCCCTATTCAATTGGCCAAATAGCAATTGAATGAGGGCCAATATGTTTAGTGCTTATTTATAGCCATATTCAATTGGCCGAATTGCAATTGAATGAGGGCCTTACTGTCTGTGGCAAACAGCATTACCTGCCTTACAATTTTTTTGCCCCGTCATATTTGACGGGCAAGTCGCTAGTTATTCTAATAAAGCTGATGCTTTATTACAATTTTCGTGGCTCCTTAACACAACCTCACAAACTTGTCCATCCACAATTTATATGAATATTCAATGATATTTCTAAAGTAGAGGAAGTGTTTATACTTCACTTCTATATTTGCAGTAAATGTAAATTTAATTAGTGTACATTGTTCTAGTCCATGTGGCTGGCCTGATATGTATTAACTCCTTGATTCCCAAGATTGATATAACACAAAAATTAAAACGTTAAAACATTTTTTTTTTTTACTTCACATTTGCAAGCTTGAGGCTGTTGTGCAATTAAATTGAATGTCTTTCATCGCTTTCCCTGTCTTTTAAAGAGCAGTATTGATTTTTTATTTGCATTTACAGTGATTACCCCACTTGTGAGTCCTATCTATTACTCATAGGATTTTCTTCTACATTTGCCATTTACAGGTGTGAAAACATTTGTGGGCTGGAGGAATTGTAGCAATTGAATAATGATTTGTGAATGTAACATTTATGGGATTGAAATATCCAAGCCTTAGCTTAGTCAGAGTTACGATTTGAACAACAGCAGGGCTTTTCATCCTGTAACCCACAAATAGGCCCTCATTCAATTGCAATTTGGCCAATTGAATAGGGCTCTAAATAAGCACATAACATATATTTTTTAAATAAGTTTTTAGTTAGTAAACATCTATCCAAAAGCAAGGTTTTCACTAACTAAAAACTTATTTAAAAAAATATGCTATGTGCCTATTTAGAGCCCTATTCAATTGGCCAAATTGCAATTAAATGAGGCCCATAGTTTGCAAGTAGCTAAAAGACGCCAATTGAATAGCAAATTAGCTTACAGGCTACATTACGGGCTCCAGTAACCAACAATTGCTCAATTGAATAGGGGCCACAGTGTTTGCAAATTATTATCTTTTTAAGACAGACATGATAGATCTAATTAATTTAAGGTGGAAGTGTTTTAACTTTTTCACTTTTGGGATAGTTTTTAATTAACAGGTGTTAATTGCCTAATTTGTGATGCTGGTCATGCCTTTGAAAGTTTATTAAGATGTAATGGTTCATACTGGCAATTCTTAAATAAAATTAATTGATTTTAAAATTGTTTTATTAATTACTGCAGAATTATAAAGAGGTGAATTATATTTTAATCACACTAACATGTAGAAACACAGATACTTGTTTCAACACATGGGCCCTCATTCAATTGCGATTTGGCCAATTGAATAGGGCTCTAAATAAGCACAGAAAGAAGTCCTTAGTGAAAATCTTGCTTTTGGATAGATGTTTACTAACTAAAAACTTATTTCAAAAAATATGTTGTGTGCTTATTCAGAGCCCTATTCAATTGACCAAATTGCAATTGCCCAGGTGCAATATTTTTTATGTTATGTTGAGTTTGTGAGAACAGTCAGAATTCTCAAACAACCAAAAATGTTAATGTAATGTTTTAGTAGTTATTTTTTTTTTTTTTTTTTTTTATGCTTGCTGTTTTTCTATGACTAGGATATATTTAATGTTTGTAGCAGTGGAAGAAATGTTCTTTTCACACAATATAATTATTCTCATGTTTTTTAAGTTGGATAATATATTATTATAAGGATAATATAGGTTGTCACCTCTCTCTGGGCCTCATTCAAATGCGAGTGGGGGTGTATTCCATTCTGATTGGCTGAAGGCAATAGTGCCTTCTGGTTGGTTAAAAAATGACAGCTCCATAAGCCAATCAGGATAGAATATAGGGGTGTATCCCATTCTGATTGGCTCACACCTTGGAGCCTTCTGATTGGCTGACATGTGTTTGACAGCCATTTCAGCCAATCAGAAGGCGTAATTCTGTTTTCTTTACCGGAAGAAGGCCTAGAAGCCTCATTAGCATCAGGGAGCTCCAACCAGTGCGGAGCTCTGTTATTTTTTTTATTTTATTTTTTTAGAGCGCAGGTTTTTGAAGGGCCCAGCTGGGGCAGAAGATGACAAGGGCGGGGACATCACGGAAAGGTAAGTTTAATGTATTTTATGTATAATGTTCATCATGTTTTGTGTGTATTTGTGTATATGTTGTAGTAATATTATGTATCTTTTTTGCAGGGGGCGATCCAGGGAACAGAAGAAGATAGACGGGGACATGCTGGAAAGGTGAGTTTAATACTGTATTTACAATGTGTATTTGTTACATGTAGTGTTTTGTACTAATTAGATGTTTCTTTTTTTTCCTAGGAGTTTCCTTTTTTCTTGAAGGGACATCTGCAGAGGTAAGTGGTCTAAATTATTCTATTTTAGCTTAGATTAAGGGTTTAATGTATTCTAGATAGGGTGTAATGTATAGATAGAGGGTAATGTATAGATAGGGGGTTATGTATAGATATGGGGTAATGTATAGATAGGGGGTTATTATAGATAGGGGTTATGTATAGATAGGGGGTAATGTTAGATAGGGGGCTATGTCTAGATAGGTGGTAATGATGTCTAGATAGGGGTAATATATGATAGGGGGTTATGTGTTATAGATAGGGGATCATATATAGATAGGGGGTAATGTATTATAGTTAGAGGTATATTTATAATGTATTTTTTAGTGTACTGTTATGTATATTTATGTATGCCTTTTCTTTGTAGGTGGGGTTTGGGATGTCCTTTTTTATTTTTTTTGTATTGGGACAGGGTTTGTAATGTCCTTTTTTTATTTGTGTTAACATTTTGGTGACATTGTTTTTTTTATATATGTAGTTAGTGGGATATGGGGGGTTAATAGGGGTAGGTAGGGGTTAATAGATTAGGGTAGAGGGGGGTAAGTTTAGATTTAGATGTTTATTGGGGGGAATAGTGTAGTGTAGTGTTTGTACTTAGTGTCATTAGGGTCCTGGAGGGCCCTCATGGTATTTATGGGGTTAATTATAGGGTTCTTATTGTCCTATGAGGGTCCTCAAAGACCCCTATGGGACTGATTAGGTTAAATAGAGGCTTATGGGGGTCTGTATTGACCCCCATAAGTGATGGGGATGGTGAAGTGCACCAGGGCCCTCCTCTGGTGGGGGGCCCAGTGCTGTGTAATTTTTTTGCATTTCATTTTTTTCTGTAGTGTAGGCCCCCCCACTCTGGCGTAATCCACCACGGCACTCCTTGGCCTCCCCTGGGCCCTCTGGTCCCCACTGTGCTTCTTTGGCACACAACCGCTGAACATTTTTTCTGAACTCCAAGAGGTGGCAGCGTGGAACAGTTCAGCACACAGGGGATGTGTATCAGAGAAATATGAAAGAGAGCAAGGTCTGCAAAATGACAGCAAATTGCAGGGAGGGTGGATTCTGTGAAGCAAAATAGTTCTGGTTGGAAGCTATGTGAGGTATGTATCACACATAATAGTTGTCAAACTGCGATTCATCGTCACGCTTTCGAGCCTTGCGAAGCGAGCAGCTGAGGCATTGAGCTCTGAGCAAAGCGAGCAGTTGAGGCATTGAAGCATGCAGGACTTAAGCTGCAAGCCGTTAAGAAACGTGGGACTTACTTAGATTTTACTTAAATTTGACCTCGGAATCCCGCAGGCAAAAAAATACGAGCTCGCAAAAATACGACTTTAATGTTCTGAACCGCGCAAACCGAAAACCCGAAAAACAATAAAAAAATAAAAACAAACACACATAGAACGGAGGAACGCCAGGATGCCTGGGAGTGAGGTTGCAGCCAAATTTAAGCCACATTTGCTGAGTTTTGGCACTCGAAAATCGGCTAAGCGAGAACAAAAATGGCGTCCGGAAAAAATGGAAACACATTTACAACACTAACTTGCAAATAAGAACATTGCCATTCTAAAATATCACTTTACATGACTACACTTGGCACATTGCTGACACTTTCTCCTCAGGTGATCAACAGTCCAACTGTACATTTTCTGATGCAGGAAAATCCAAAGAGATTGTTATCTCTTCAGGATATTGATTGCTGCATATCACATATAATAGTTCTCAAACTGCGAACCGTCGTCACGCGAGCCTCACGTAGTGAGGTGAGCCGTTGAAGGACAGAAGTCTTCTGAGCTCGGAGCACTTAGCCCCCTTTGTCCCTTATCCTCCCATTCCCCCTTATCCTCCTGATCCTTCCCCCTTATGCTCCTCATCTTCCCCCCTCATCCTCCTCCCCCTCATCCTCCTTTACCCCCTCATCCTCATCCTTTCCACCCTAATCCTCCTCTTCACTCTCATCCTCCTTCTTTCTCCCCTCATCCTCCTCTTCACCCTCATCCTCCTCCTTTTCTCCCTCATCCTCCTCATTCTCATCTTCCCCCTCATTCTCCTCTTCACCCGTCATCCTCCTCTTCCCCCCTCATCCTCCTCTTCCCTCACTCCTTCCTCCTTCCCCCTCTCTTCTCTCTTCTTCTTAGCCTCCGATCAGCTCCTGCTGCTGATTGGTGGCCCGCAGCGAGTCTTATGCCTGTCTCTTGAACTGGCATATGCTAATGAGGTGACAAGCTTGTGACGTCATTAGCATATGCCGGTTCCAGGGAAAGGCATAAGACAGACCACCTGAACCAAATAAGTTTATCTTCGTCTCATTGGACCACAGGACATGGTTCCAGTAATCCATGTCCTTAGTCTGCTTGTCTTCAGCAAACTGTTTTCAGGCTTTCTTGTGCCTCATCTTTAGAAGAGGCTTCCTTTTGGGATGACCAATTTGATGCCGTGTGCGTCGTATGGTCTGAGCACTGACAGTCTGAAACCCCACCCCTTCAACCTCTGCAGCAATGCTGGCAGCACTCATACGTCTATTTCCCAAAGACAATCTCTAGATATGATGCTGAGCACGTGCACCCAACTCCTTTGGTCGACTGTGGCAAGGCTGTTCTGAATGGAATCTGTCCGGTGAAACCGCTGTATGGTTTTGCCCACCATGCTGCAGCTCAGTTTCAGGGTTTTGGCAATCTTCTTATAGCCTAGGCCCTCTTAATGTAGATCAACATTTCTTTTTGCCATGAGGTGCCATGTTGAACTTCCAGTGAACAGGATGAGAGAGTGTGAGAGCGATAACACCACATTTAACCCACCTGCTCCCAATTCACACCTGAGACCTTGTAACACTAACAAGTCACATGACACCGGGGAGGGAAAGTGGCTAATTGGGCCCAATTTGGCCATTTCCACCTAGAGGTGTACTCACTTTTGTTGCCAACAGTTTAGACATTAATGGCTGTGTGTTGAGTTATTTTGAGAGGTTATACAGGCTGTACACTTACTACTTTACATTGTAGCAGAGTGTCATTTCTTCAGTGTTGTCACATGAAAAGATATAATAAAATGTTTACAAAAATGTGAGGGGTGTTCTCAATTTTGTGATATACTGTATACATTAATCTTGTAATATAATTAGAAGTTTGTTTGTCACACTGGGCAGGGCCATGACATTAACGAGGGCCGGTGTCATGACATCATCAAGCAGCGGGGCATGCGAGCCGGCCTAACAGCTGCCATTACACACCTCAGAGAGAGAGAGACAGCACACATACAGACAGCACAGAAAGAGAGAGAGAGACAGACAACAAAGAGAAAGAGAGACAGACAGACAGCAAATAGTGAGAGAGAACGTGCCATACATTACAGTAAGTGGCATAACCACCACCATTATACACCTGAGAGAGATAGAGACAGCACAGGGAGAGATAGCACATAGGTGGACATCACAGAGAGACACAGCACACAGCCAGACAACGCAGAGAGAGGCGACAGGGAGAGAGATAGACAGCAAAGAGAGAGAGAGATAATGTGCCACACAACACAGCAAGTGGCATACCCACTGCCATTACACACCTCAGAGAGAGAGAAACAGTACAGAGAGAGACTGCAAACAGACAGACAGCACACAGATAGACCGAACACAGATAGACAGCACACAGACAAATAGCACAGAGAGAGACAGCACAGAGAAAGAAAGCACACAGACTGACAGCACAGAGAGACACAGCACAGAGAGAGAGAGAGACAACACAGGGATAGAAAGAGAGACAGCAAAGGGAGAGAGGCAGCAAAGAGAGAGAGAGATAATGTGCCACACAACACAGCAAGTGGCATACCCACTGCCATTACACACCTCAGAGAGAGAGAAACAGTACAGAGAGAGACTGTAAACAGACAGACAGCACACAGATAGACCGAACACAGATAGACAGCACACAGACAAATAGCACAGAGAGAGACAGCACAGAGAAAGAAAGCCCACAAACCGACAGCACAGAGAGACACAGCACAGAGAGAGAGAGACAACACAGGGATAGAAAGAGAGACAGCAAAGGGAGAGAGGCAGCAAAGAGTGAATGTGCCACAGAACACAGCAAGCAGAACCACACAGCACAACAACCTGCATAATATCCACCATTACAGACCTCAGAGAAAGAGAGAGACAGCATGCAGAGAGACAACACACAGACAGACGGCACACAGTCAGACAGCAGAGAGAGAGACAGATAGCAAAGAGTGAGAGAACCCACCACACAACACAGCAAGGGCCGCCAAATGCCCCTCACCACATCAAGCTGCATAACAGCCGCCATTACAAACCTCAGAGATAGAGACACAGCTCAGAGACACAGCTCCGAGACAGACAGCATACAGACGGAGAGCACAGAGAGACTGCACATATACGATTCAAGATAACATTCTATGATACCGGGCAAGGTACTAGTGTATATATATATATATATATATATATATTTTATATATATATATATATATATATATTTTTTTATATATATATATATATATATAGTATAAATATAAATATATATATATATATACATATATATATACAGTATAAATATATATATATATATATATATATATATATATATATATATATATATATATATATATATATTTGACTCCAGTCAAAAAGCATTTAATATTATCCAATGGTCTATAAATGGTAAAGTTCATATAGTATTACTATGATATCCTCTCCAGTTTCTGTGATGAAAATTACATATGCATTTACCACACCCTACACAAGTTTATTGGTAGCTGATAATGATTGTATATACTGTACATTGCCACCAGCTTTACTGTGTTATTAAGCATCTTCCCTTATGCCATACTTGCAAATGTAATGGAAGACAAGCTGTCCAGTTTCCATAGGTATTACAGTAAATTGCAAACATCACTTCCTCCTTTTGTCTTTGCTGAAATAGATTTTGTAAGCAAGTTACCAAACATCTGAGGGCCCTTCAGTCAATATTAAAAAGCCCTTGAAATTTCTTTAGTACGCATAGATCTAATTATTTTTCTTGTTAATTCACTACAACAGAAATATCATGATTAGACATGTAACTACAGATATACCAGCAATTCATTTCTACTAGTTAAGAGCCTCATTCAAATGCTGATTTGGCCAATTGAATAGGGCTCTATATAAGCACATAGCATATTTTTTTACAGAAGTTTTTAGTTAGTGAACTTCTATCCAAAGCAAGGTCCTCACTAACTAAAAACTTCTGTAAAAAAATATGCTATGTGCTAATATAGAGCCCTATTCAATTGGCCAATCACATTTGAATGAGGCCATAAGACCTGTAGTGGTAAGTATAAGGATATACATAAAATAAATATAGTGATATTCTGCTATCTATTTAGACCTAAATAGTTCTAGGGCCTCATTTAATTGCGATTTGGCCAATTGAATTGGGTTCTATATAGGCACAGAGCATATTTTTTTACAGAAGTTTTTAGTTAGTGAAGAATTTGCTTTTGAATAGAAGTTCAGTAACTAAAAACTTCTATAAAAAAAAAGTGATACAGCTATGCTGCTATTCAAATTTATGGCGCCACAAGGAGGTCCCTCTTATGGCTGATTGCAAACTATGCACTTGGCCGCACGCATTTCCTGCGCGCCCGTAGATTGTGTTTCAAGCCCGCAAAGTTGGAAAACTGTAAATGCAAATATAAATTCAAGACAGCACTGTAAAGCACTGTAAATGATAGGCAACATAATGGGGGACATGAGTATTAATAGCAACACCCTCTCAAGCTTGCACGTCGCCCAAAAAGTCCCACAGGCTTTAATGACCTCGAAGCCAATAATCATTGTTAAATCTGTACGGGTTCGGAGGTTGAAGGCCTCAAACTCAAAGCATTTTAAAAGCAAATATATATTCAATCCAGCACTGTAAAGCACTGTAAATTATGGGGAACACAATGGAAGACATGAGGATTAATAGCAAAACATTCTCAAGCTAGCACATCGGCAAATTATAATCTTTGATTTTAAGCTGCTCATCGCGGCCTCGCAGCTCTTACAGCCTTTAATAGAATGAGGCTCATAGAGTTTATTAATATCTTGTTTAAAAATAATATATATAGTTTGGGGGTTTAAATAGAGTGAGTGAGCTAATACATTGTGTCATTGTGGAAAATAATTCACCCTATCTCACTTTTCCACTTTCCTTTCTAATTTTCCATTTTCCTTAACCCTCCTACGGTACATATTTAAGGCCCTATTAAATTCCCTATTTTTGTAAGTTCCACCATCTGAACAAAATAAAAAGAAACCTACAGCCTTTTTAAATTGTGATTCGGCCAATTGAATAGGGCTCTATATAAGCACAGAGCATATTTGTTTACAGAAGTTTTAAGTTAGTGAAGACCTTGCTTTTGGATAGAAGTTCACTAACTAAAAACTTCTGTAAAAAAATATGCTCTCTGCTTATATAGAGCCCTTTTCAATTGGCCAAATTGCAATTTAATAAGACTGCTAAAAAGTCATTTGATTTAACTTAATTTGAATTTGAAACATGGCGCTTGCAAAAATATTCCTTAAAAATACATTGAAATGTAAGCAAAGCAAAACAGACAGCTATGCTATCCCTTGCCATAGTTTGGAAGATAAGTCTTATGATCTTGGTGGATCCTCCTGCCAGAAGGCTCTCTAAAGGACACCCCAAAGCTCACTAAATATCCTACTGTAAATAGAAGGAAATAGATAAATTGTATGCCAGGTGGTGTAGGGTAGGATAAAATCAAAGAATCTGCCTACACATATGTTTGGAAGTACTCTGCTTTCAGTTTTCAATACATACTAACAGCCTTATTAAATTGTGATTCAGACAATTGAATAGGGCTCTATATAAGCACAGAGCATATTATATTTACAGAAATGTTTAGTTAGTGAACTTCTATCCAAAAGCAAGGTCTTCACTAAAAACTTCAGTATAAAAATATGCTCTGTGCTTATAGAGGCCCTCATTCAATTGCGATTTGGCCAATTCAATAGTGCTCTAAATAAGCAGATAACATATTTTTTTAAAATAAGTTTTTAGTTAGTGAAAACCTTGCTTTTGGATAGATGCTTACTAACTAAAAACGTCTTTAAAAAAATATGTTATGTGCTTATTTAGACCCCTATTCAATTGGCCAAATTGCAATTGAATGAGGGCCATAGAGTCGTTTTTAATTGGCTGAATCACAATTTAATAAGGCCCTACATTTCTTGCAGGCTGTAACATTCAGGAATGTTTAGTAAGCTGTGGGACTTCTGTTAAAGAGCCTTAAAGGCAGGAGGATCCACCGAGATAAAAGGACTTACCTTGGGCCTCATTCTATTATCGGCCGTAAACCGGCCGTAAGGCTGCGATTCCTTGGGGGGGTCCCGTTACCTCGCAATTCAATTAAATGGCCCGCAAGGATCTCCTCTTACGGCCGGCCGTAAATCTTGCTACCGGCCGTAAGCTCTGAAAACTTAAAACTCAAAAATAAATTCAAGCCTGCACTGTACAGCTCTGTAAATGCTAGGGATCATTTTGGGGGACATGAGGATTAATAGTAATCCACTCTCAAGCTTGCACATCAGCCCAAACCCGAGTTCAGATTAACTGTTTATTTTCCGGCTGCGGCGTGGGCGGGTCTGAGGTGCTCCAAGCACTCTGGACTTTTTACAAGGATATTTGACGTATATTAAAAAAAATATATTTTACGGATTTGAGTATAGGGGAATTTTGTGCTATTTTTGCTAACACCGAAAATCCCTTTATAGTCTTCACAAAGTGCAGGATGGCTTTATTTGGGCTATATTTCGTGCTTAATTAGTGCTAGCGGGACCTCTTTCCTGCAAGTAAGCTGCGGCTCGGTTTTAGCCTTGCAGAGAGGGTTCCCGGAGCAATAGAATAGCAACCGGGCTTTTCTTGCGGCCGAAACTCTTGCGGCCGTTCTAGATCAAAGGCTTTCCTCCGGCGCGTGCGGCCGCAAGAGATAGCAAGGCGCCGGCCGCAAGCCTGCCGGAGCCCCCAGCTGGAGGGGAATAGAATAGCAGAATAGCTTGCGGCCGGTCCTTGCGGCCCCGCATCTCCTACGGCCGATAATAGAATGAGGCGCCTTGTATGCTATTCCTTGCCATAGTTTGGATGTCTGTTTTGGGTTAAAGTCCAAAATGTCATTGTGCTGTGGTTCAAATTCAAATTAAGTTAAATAAAGTGACTTTTTAGTTTTCATTTTTGTTATTCAGATAGTTTACCTAAATGTAAACCCCCACAACAGGGGTCCCTAATAGACCCCCATGGCATTAACAATTAACCCCTATGCCACTGTGATCCTAGAAGGACCCATGTGGCATGAAAAATTAACCCCCCTATCCATGGGGGTCATGTGAGGACCTCTGTGTATCATAGTCTATATCCAATTGACCACACTAATAAAAACAACATTAAATAAACACATACAAATAATAAGAAACTACAAGAAATAAAAAATCCAATTAATTACAAAAATTATAAAAACATTAATTATGGAAAAAAAACATAGGCTACAAAATATTTACATTAAAATACAAATATTTACATATAAAATAATAAAATTACAATTAAAATAATAACATAATACAATAAAAGAAAAAGGAAATAAACTAGTAAAACAAATAAATCAAAGTATCAAAGTGTAGCCAAGAATATATTTTCCGATGACCAACAAAATGTATCTTTTCATCTTTATTAAGTTACAATAATTAACGCTGCACGATTAAAAACAAAAAGACAGTGAATCTATGATTCCAAGTGTCGAATTAAATGCATTAGACTCTAGATTATTTTCTAGGTAAAGTGACAAAGTTATATATAAACTTTTAGTTCAACAAGGAAAACTCAGATATTTTAAATGTTGAAAATTAGATATACAATGTTTGAGTGATATATCTTTCTTTTTTCATTTTGCTCATATTATTTAAACACTATATAGTCCAGCTCTGATATCCATATGTTAATTCTGGATACACCATAGTTCTAGCTATGCAGACCTTTGTTGATAGTGTAATATCTTTACTTTTTATTAAATTGTCCAAGTTTGCCACAGCTTTCCTCCCCAGAAGCAAACATGTTTTCATTTTATGGCTACAGTCACCATCTGAAGAGAATGTAGAATGTCTCCATGTCGCTTCTTTTCTCTTCTGGAATTCTGTATTCAGTTGGACAAATCTTTCCTATGTCCACTACCTTTCTCTATCTTTCTTTCCTGGGCTACTTTCAAAGCCTCATCAGATAGCCAGCTTGCCTTTCTTTTGGTGATATTCTTTGTTGCTGTTTCCTGAAAATGTTAAAAACTTTGGTCCAAAGTTCTTCAGGCATTATATCTTCCTTGTCTAGTCCCTTAAATCCATTCTTTACTTCCAATGCATATTCACAGGAGATATTACTTATTTCATCTCTGCTTGTCTGATGATTGTCTCCAGTTTAATTCGGAACTTTTCTATAAGAAGGTCATGGTTTGAGCTGCACCCAGCTCCAGGGCTTGTTTTTGCTGACTGTATAAAGCTCCCCCATCTTTGGTTATAATTAAGTCAATCTGATGTCTATATTGTCCATCTGGTAATGTCCTTGTGTAGAGTCGTCTCTGAGGCTGTCGGATGAGGTTATTTGCTATGATCAGAGAATTATCTTCTCAGAATTCAACTAATATCTGACCTGCTTCATTTTGTACTCTGATATATTTTGGTTCTTTACTATAGCATTCCAATCTCCTATGATAATAGCATATTTTCTTGGTGTCATATATATGATGTTTTGAATAT